>OY730185.1:27613566-28911504 GCA_963422495.1 Polyommatus iphigenia | reverse complement strand
TTTTGTGTTCTTTATTTAAAAAAAGGTGTTTTGCCTGTTATTATGCGCAACCCCCTTAGAAATTGATTTTTGGTGTCATTCGTTTGAATTTGAAGATATTCAAGTTTTGGAGGTCCTATTCAATTGGCACAGGCACATGTATTTAGCTACGCCTATGAGTGAAAGAAAGTTGAAATAGGAAACAGCACGCGGGTTCACATAGAACAAGATGCGGAAACTTTCTTACGTCGCGCTCTCAGCACATACATGTCACATACAGGAAGACGCGTGTTCCAATTCTGTGACATACTGACTGGAACTGGCTTACATCTACTTATTATGTACTATGCTTACATCGACATCTACTTATTATGTAGTTTGCCGAAGCGTTCCCTAACTTTGATGGAAGTCCGGTCCCTTCTGAGGTAGACCGGCCGGTCGTGGAGACTTGGAGGGAGTCCTGTGTTTGTTAGATCCGGGATATCCCTCCTTTATAGGCTGAAGGCAAACCGCAGGTGGTTTTAGTGGGTAAACCCAAAGTCGGGAGTCCCACATACCCCCGGGGTGCTTCAGCTTAACTGAGGCACATCCCCAACCCGGGGCTCCCATAAAGGATTTCCCCTGCGTATAAAAAAAAAATGTGTGTGCGATCTTGGGTGTACACTGTTCAGTTTGTAAAAACTTTTGAACGTTGAAATGTTGACGTTATGGTACAGTATCATAGTAAGATACCTACCAATAGCGGATAGGCACAGCTGCCCCGTTCATTTCCCACAACCAAAGAGACCTAAAAATCGAACACTGCCTAATGCCTTGCCCTTGTACTTTTGCCAAGCGATCTATAACTTTTGCACTGCCTATACCAACTGATATTATGCGGTATGTAAAACTCATTGTTAGGTATTCACGCTTCACGCCTCCCGCCTACCGAGAACCTTCGTTTGCGAGCAATTGCGGCAATACATAAATTATGTATATAGGAAAATGCAATCTGACGGTTCCTTTGTAAAAGATTGTACATAGCATCACGCATACCTGATAAGTACTATACTACAGACTACTATACATTACTATCTACTACACCTACTATTGAATGCGTTACATGTGGTATTGAATGCCAAATATCCTTAGCAAGATGCCTAGAAGAATATCAAGTAAATATTAAATACCTAAAAAATTGTTTATCTAGGTACTCGAACATGAATCAATAAGCGTAATAACTAAACACGAATTGTACTGAAAATTTGATCTAATTCTGCTTTTTCTTCTTTCCAGATGAACGGGATCTCATGGCCGAATCGTCGGAAATCATAGCAGAAACAGTCGTCCCACCACCCAACCTGCACAGGACAGACACCGGGAAGGATCTAGAAGCGGCGGCCGACGACAGCCCCGACCACTCCATAGAGGTCGTCGGCGACTCGCAAACCTTCTTCCCCTCCTTCGCCAACCTGTTCGAGCCGAGGCAGAACTTCCGCTTCGGGAACCAAGAAGCAGCTTACAGCCAACGACCCAACTCCTACCGATCTCTCCTAAACTACCCCCTCTTTGGAAATTACAGGGCATTCGAGGGATTCGCGAAACAGAGCAGTCCCCCCCCTCCGGCCGAGCCGATAGTCGACGCGAGCAGCGTCCTCGGCTCGGGCAACTTCGGCATCATTCGGGGAGGCACTTTCTTCGCGCAAAACGACGAAGACTTCGACGAGGGTTTCAGCTCGTACTACAACAACGGCCACGGCCGGCCGTCGAACAACGTCAACTACATCGCCAACCCGAGACCCAACTACAACCAAGACCAGTTCGCTAACTTCAGGGATTTCGCCGACATCAACGCCCCGTCTGGCTCCGCGTACTCCCACTTCGTCGTAGTCTACGCGAACAAGAACGCGACCTTAGACGAGGTCAGCGAGGAGAGCAGACGAGTTACGACGAGACCGAAAAACATTATCGAGACCTTGGAGCAGTTGGACGTCCCGCCGCCGAAAAAGTCGAAGTCGAAAGCCAAGTTGGAGGCGCTGAAGAAGAAGACGCAGACAAAAAAAGACCAGTGGAAGAAGAACAACTCGAAATACGTCAGCCAAAAACACGACATCGAGGAACCTTTACTAGCGCTAAGTTAAAACACCGAAAAGACTTGCCTAACGTAAGTTAAGTGTAACAGTGATAGTGTAGTGAAGGCCACGGTTCAGAAAATGGGGAAAGAAGATTTTGTGGCAACAGACAGACGTTCAGTTTGTATATTATTAAATAGACAATAGAATAAGAGTATGTCTATAAAACAAAATGTGAATAAACCGCTTTAGAGTGCAAATTTACGCCACTGGTGCGTCAGCAATATTTATATTCAACGAACTGTTTCTTAAAATCGATTATAGTGTAATGTCTGCAAAACGCTAAAAAAATTATAGAGGCTAGAGCGTGCAGAGTGCAGACAAAACACAATTTTAAAATAGGTTAGAATTACAACTTCTAAATTTTCTTCGCATTTCTTTTCTCGACTGTTATTAAACTTTAAATAAGTACAACATTTTAAAATTACTTATGGCCTGTTTCACCACTTCCTAATAAGTGCCGGATAAGCTATCCACCACTTAACTTGACAGATAGAGTATGTAGAAACTGTCAAATAAGTTGTGGATAGCCTATCCGGCACTTTGTCAGAAAGTGGCGAAACAATTCTTATAAAAATTGTATAAAAATGGAAAATAACCATTATTTGCTAACGGTTACTGGTCACGTTAGAACATCCTATTAGACTTTAAACCAGTTATTTTTGTGGCCTTTGGTCTGATTAATAGGCAATTAAATCTATAGAGTCTATCATTATGTTACCATTAACTAGACTCTTTATACAAGAGTACTATCAGAGAAGTTGATTCATAGGCAGATAGCGGACCTACGTAATTTGGTCGCGTATTATCAAACTCTGCCGTCAGATCACGAATTACATTGAATTGACATAATCCGACGAAATGAGGTAGGTCCGTTAACTGCCTAGGAATCAATTTCCTCTTACTAATTAGGTACTATGTACCATACATAGTACCTAATTAGTAATTACCTGTACAGTAGGTATACCTACACGTTTTTTTTTCATGTTAATTTTATTCTGAATATCATTCATAGCCCGGTCTAATTAGACGCAAAAAAATCGTAACCTCGGAATAATTCGTATAGAGCTGAAAATTGGTAGAGACGTTAAATACACCATTACAAATAAAATCTCAAAAGTCCCCGGTGATCCTCCTTGTGCAAAAAAATTTATTCAAGGTCAAAGGTATGAAAATGAGGTTTTTCCTGTTTTTTTTTTTCAAACTGTACATTTTATCACAAAAATAAGTAGGGCAAGAGTGTAGATCATATAATTCTCTACAAAAATAACTAATACTTTTTTCATACGACTTACCATTCCTTATAAATGGCGGGCTTAAAGTTTGGGAAAATCATATCTATGCTTAATATTAAAGAGCTAAAGAATTTGTGGAACTACTGCTTTGAATTGAAGAAATCGTTTTTTGTTGGATAGATAGTCTTATTTATCGAGGAAGACTTGAGCTATACAGGGTGCAATTAAACCTTCCTGTCAAATTTTGATATATTGATCCTTGTTAAAAATAAAAATACACGTATTTTTTCTTTAATAGTCACTCAGTACTAAAATGTTGAGAAATAGCGTCCTAAAGTTATCCTAAAAAACACTACAATTGATGGACACGATACGTCGGCCGCGTGTGACGTGCCCCCGCGCGCGCGCCTCATCCCGCGTCACCCCTTCTCATTCCCCCGCGCCGCGAGCGACCATTCTGCAACGATTTTAGATGGGATAAAAAATGTCATTGAAAAAAAAATAACACCCAATTTTCAGCTTTAAGCGAATTATTCCGAGGTCGAATGTTTAATTTTGCTATGGTATCATCGAATCAATAATTTCTTGCCATTTTCACTAATATTAGTAACAGAGACTGTACCACAGATTAAGGAGTGTATATTATCTCAATGGACTGTACTATGTTATTTTGTATATTTTTTTAAATATTATTATCTACACATTTCCGCACTAGACTTAAATTTTGCTGCCAATAAAAAGGACCGATTTTAAAACCTCAAAAATATTTTGTGGTCTTACTGAATATTAAAATTGTAAGTAAATAGCTAGTAATATGTGATATAAGCTGTCTCAACTCTCGATGAACATAGGAATTTAATGAAAGTTGTGTATTTTTGTAAGTGCTGTTGATTGTCGTATTGTGGATGTAAAATAAATTAATTTGTTGAAAAGTTTTCTTAATTGACCTCAATCCTAAATTTTATCATATTTTAACCGACTACAAAAAAGAAAGCTATCAATTCGACACGTAGACCGTATGTATTATAATATATCCGGAACTGCAAAGTTTTGGTATTTATAATACCTATGTTGGTCTATATCAGCGACTAAACAATTAATGTTCCTTTAAAAGTGTATGTATGTATGTTTTTAAGTTTGTGCTCGCATATCTCCAGAAGTACAAGTCCGATTTAAGTGATTCTTTTTTTGTTGTACATACTAGGTATTGTTCAACTTAGGGAACACTACAAGCTTGTTATACTTGAAAATAATAATATTTTAATATTTTAATTTCGATAATTTTTATTAGACCTGTGGACTGGTCAGAGGGATTATTACAACAATGCCATCTATCGTCGAGTAGACCTACTGTTTAATAGCTGCCATCTGTTGTTAGATAGTATAAATATCTTAGTTGTGAGTTGTGACTATTATACGATAGATGGCGTCCAAACTACCAATGGTGTACCATAGATATCAATGGTCTATAATTCTATCTTTATTCGGTTATCTACAATCTATTATCTACATTAAAAACTCTATAATTTGTTTATGGTTAGACTTAGAGAATAGAGCCCAATGAGGTTATACTATTGGAGGTAACCTTATATTTTGACAGTTGATAATGTTACTCTTTCTAACTAACGATGCAGTAAGTTGAGTGAAAGAGAAAGCTCATATCGGTGTATAAACGAAAGTTAAAAGTTTGTTATGTTATGTCCTACCTAATGGGACATAACAAAGGAGTCGGTCTGCAATATTTCATGTTTAAAAAGTGCTAATAAAAGTGTTTAGTTCCGCTATATAATAAACCATTAAAACCCTGCCAAGGAATGCCTCAAACACGTGGATTTAACATAACATACGTAAGTTTTCAACAACGTTTTTTGGGCTTATCAATCGGTATTTTTATAAGCTAAAAAGAAAATTTATAAGTTTAATAATCCCATAATCATGCTATTTATGACATTAGTGATAAAAATGTCACATCAAATAATAATTTGGCTTCAAATATTGCATAGCCTTTTACGTATACTTTAGGGATGCACTTTACTTGAAGTATAGTTTATCGATAAAAATATTGTCATGGACTAAATGATTTTGTTTTCAGGATTTGAAAATGCTTCAAAATAGACGACGAACAGAAATATTTAGACGCAAGTTTCATGCAAGTTTTTAATTCTTACTCCCTCATGAAGGCATCACAATATTGGGATTATCATTTCAAACGTAAGTTTGAAACAATGATTTTATTGAAATAAAAAAGTTCTAACGGAGAGCAAAATAATTGCATGATCAACAGCTCTCACACCTCCCCCCTGTAAGTACTCAGTTCGTTACTTAGATCTACTTTTTGAAATTTTATCCTGGCATTACTTACCCAAAGGGTAAAAACGGGACCCTATTACTAAGACTTAGTTGTCTGTCCGTCTGTCTGTCACCAGGCTGTAACTCGAGAACGGTAATAGCTAGAGGGTTGAAATTTTCACAGAATGTGTATATCTGTTGCCGCTATAACAACAAATACTAAAAACAAAATAAATATTTAAGGGGGGCTCCCATACAGCAAACGTGATTTTTTTGGCCTTTTTTGCTCTATATCAATAATGGCAAAAGGTGGGTACCTAACTTTTTCACAAAATCCTTAGTTATATGTGTACTTTAATATTTAATAATAATATTAAAATAAAATAAAAAATTAAGGGGGGCTCCCATACAAAAAACACAATTTTTGGCCTAATTTTGCTCTATTACGGAACCCCTCGTGAGCGAGTCCGACTCGCACTTGACCAATTTTTCAATAAGTAAAATGTAAAAATTTAATAAGGCTAAAGTCATAATCATTTAATACAATAAATTTAATACCTCGAACATCGAATTCCAGACACAATAGATATTCAGTTGTTATACGGCACCTGGGTTCCGCTTGGGGCTTGATGGGTTAAGCATGGATATTGCCCTGTATATAATATAATATGTACATACATATTTTATAGTATTAAGTACCTACATTTAATGACACTAAACCAACAATTTTTTTAGGTTATTGGAATGCTCCTGCCTCCTAAAGAACAGTTCAATATGGTGGTGACTGAGAGACCTATAATGAAGATAATATTATTTTTAAGTGTAGATTATAACCGAGTATTCTGGTGGTGAGATGGAGTGAGGAAAATCCCCCCCCCCCCTTATCACTACCACCTTCAGCCACCTTCAGGAGACCCCCCCCCCCCCCTTAAGGAGATGTTGTCAACTGTTTTCAGTGTTTGAATATTTTTCATTTAAGAGGCCGGGTGCCATCAAAATTCTCATACATACGTAATACCATAATCATTTTCTCATACGAAAATATTAAACATGTTTGAGTTATTTTTCAGCTTAAAATAGTAATTACCTAGGTTCCTGCACAAAAATTTACTACAAAATATTTAATCTCTAAAAATATTTTTTACTATTTAAATATTTTGTAGTAAATTTTTGTGCAGGAACCTAGGTAATTACTATTTTTTAAGCTGAAAAATAACTCAAACATGTTAAATATTTTCGCATGAAAAATGATTTTGGTATTACGTTTGTATGAGAATTCCGATGGCACCCGGCCCCTAAATTTTAATTTTTAATATGTGTGTAATATTATACAATGTGTCCTAACACCGGTGTTCAATCCTTACATGTTATGATGTATGGCATAGGTATTTTATTGACTGAAGGATCGGCCACTGGTGTTGGGACAGTGGACACATTATATTATTATATGTCCCGTCACCAGTTTCTAATGCTTTAAAGTTTAACGTCTTTATGTTTATTTCTTCGATAATACATAAAAAATATTATTTTACAAAATTGTTGTGTAATAGTTAAGTATAATAAAGTATATTTGATCTTCTGTTGTTTTTTTTTATAAAAACTGTTGATTTTATTAATATTACACTCCGGTCAAGCCTTCGTGGCTTATGGAGTATACATATTTATTATATTTTAACTATTTGTGTAATTATATACTTAAATATTTTATTTAAATAAGTATTTTCATAAACTTAAATAAATATAAAATAATATCTTTTCACCAAATTGAAAGCGACTTCTAATTTAATGATCATAATTTATTATATCCTAAATTGAACATGCGGGTCGAATTGATAACCTCCCTTTTTTGATGTCGTTTAATAAAAATCTATAACATAAAATTATGGTCGACTATTGGTCGATAGCTGTAGTCTAATTTTATATTTTTATCGATATATACAAGCAGATCGCCCATCCCTACACGCACACTACGGCAATTGCACACAAGCATAAAATGGCCACGCGCTGGCGAGCTAAGAAGCCATCTACCTATCCTTAATCTGTGATAGAGCCACTCAGGGGGGTGACAGCTTTAGTTCCCCCTAAGTAGTTTTGGCGCTAGTGTCGGTACGGAAGTATTTTTATCTGTGGGCATAATCCGTCAATGTCATTTTCTCCTTGTAGATCGTACTATAATCGTTGCAGGGGGGGTGGACAGATTTAGTTCCCCCTAAGTAGTTTTGGCGCTAGTGTCGGTACGGAAGTGTTTTTATCTGTGGGCATAATCCGTCAATGTCGTTTTCTCCTTGTAGACCGTACTATAATCTTTGGTCGTTTTTGTCAATGTCATTGAAGGCACACCGCCATTGTTTGTTTGTTTGGGTATTTCGAGTTGAGTGCCGGTTAATCTTGTGTTCTCCTCCTTTCAGGTTCAGTTGAGATATTTGTGAAGCCATCCGCCTCTGTCCTCAGTGCAATATTCATCGTGTAATCACGTGTGTCGCGTTCCATGACCAGAGCCAATTGTTGAACTACTTACGGTGTTTGTGCCAAACATTTTGACCGTACACAATTTGATGAAGCTGGTTCTAGGATCCGGTATTCGTATCCTTGCCTGTTTACCGCATCAGAGATAGCTCATGGTGTGCCACTTACTAATGAAGGTAAGTTTCCTTCTCACTTTAATTATAAAATATACATTATTCAGTACATATTGTGTGTGTAAGTATCTATTGAAAAGCCATATCAAAGTTGTCTATACTTTCTCCCACACCGCCGTTAGAAAATGTAAACATTTTCTAACATAAAAACATTTACTAACAAATGGTGTAAATTGTTACATTTTGTTAGGAACTGTTACATGTTATAAGTGCTCCTACACTAATAGAAAACGTTTACTAATGTTTACTAACATTTTATAATATTTAAATCTGGTATTGGCTCACCGAGTCACCGCATACCCCGTCGTCCTTTATAAAAGGTTTACAAACAAAAGTTAACACAAAATGTTTGATTTTGTTACAATTTGTTAACTTAAGTTTACTAAACATTTTCTAACATGAAAATATTTTTAACATTTTTTTACATTTGTGACTAAATGTTTGCTGACAAATGTTTACTTACGTTACTTAACATTTTGTAACTGCGGTGTGGGAGCACCATTACTATAAACTACTATATCTTCTTATGCTAAGTACTCACATACGGTTTTGCTCGATAGTTTTACTCCAAATCGAAGGAAATGACATATTTGACATATTTAATTCTATCAAGCCCGGCTCGAAGCGAGCCTCGCTTCGAGTTGTCAGTTTTGCGGTCCACACGTTATTATTTTATATATTATATATTAGTTATTGCTCGATTTGGAGTAAAACTATCGAGCAAAACCGTATGTCAGTACTTAGCATTATATTATATAAAATTCTCTCGTCACAATGTTGATGCCTTAGAAATAATTTATACTGTATGTTCTACAATATAAATTATATTTTCTATTTTGTTGGGTCAGCTATGTGAAGGTGTGTCTGTCTGTTACCTCTTCATGGTCAAACCACTGGACCGATTTTGCTGATATTTCGTATGGAGATACTTGAAGTTCTGGGAAAGAACATAGGAATCGTTTGAATTCGTAATTATTTACAAACATTTACATGTAGGAAGACATTTTACTTGAAGTGTTTTTATTTTATTTCAGATAAAAACTGTGATAGCTCATCAAACCATGACACCATGAAAAATACTGCAGAGGAATTAGAATTATTTGACGACCTGTTTGACAGCATGAACGTCAGGAGGAACCATGGCATGAATACATTTAGATATGCATTCAAATCTTTAATTAATAATTATTATGTCAAATATATTAAGTCCACACTCGGAATTTGCAATTTAAGGTAAAGATAATATTATATCATAGAAAGTTATCATAGTTATTATAATATTATATTTTGTCACAACTATCAATTATTTATAATTAGTGTACTATTATATAAAATAAGCAACACCTTACATATGTATAAAATCTCATATGAGATTACCATCATAAGTATTGTATAAGTATTGTGTTTGGCTTTTGTTACTTGAAATAAACAGATTTTTTATTTATTATTATTTATATGCAAAATTATGAAGAAGACAATGGTGACTCAATCAATGATATAAGTCATTTATTTTCAGAAGAAAATATTGGTGTTGATAAAGAAAATATCGCACTAAATAAATTAGTCTCGCCTTCAATATTGTCTTCTAAAACATTAAATATTTTGAATGTCTTTGCTGAAAAAGTCAGGGATTAAATATATGCACATATTATAATACGTCTGGCTCTATAATATTATGTAGAAACACTACAAAAAAGTATGTAAATTGTTACATATGTACAAACATAATTATATTATGATTGCATTAATATTGAGACTCCAATGTTAAGAAAATCAAAGTTAAATAAATGATACAATAATAATGTGTTGTTTTATTAATTTTTGTAACTCGACTTGAAATAATATCATTAAGCTAAGCATTCAAATCCTTAATTAATAATTATGTCAAATATATTAAGTCCACACTCGGAATTTGTAAAATTGTAAAGAAGACAATGGTGACTCAATCAATGATATAAGTCATTTATTTTCAGAAGAAAATATTGGTGTTGATAAAGAAAATATCGTACTAAATAAACTAGTCTCGCCGTCACCATTGTCTTCTAAAACATTAAATATTTCGAATGTCTTTGCTGAAAAGGTCAGGATTCAAAAAAAAGTAAATTGAAATAGAAAAACTACAAAAAAAGTAAATTGTTACATATTATGTACTTACAAAAATATATTATGATTGCATTAATATTGAGACTCCAATTCAAAGTTAAATAAATGATATAATAATATTGTGTTGTTATATTAATTTTTGTAACTCGACTTGAAATATCAAGATCTATCGGTTCTGAATATTCCCTAAATATCGATTTCATGGCCCTACTTTTTTTTCATTTATCTATGCACTTCTTATTTTTTATCTGTGCTTCTCATTTTGACACCTTTGATAAAAACGGCGATCGCAGCGCCAAAACTACTTTGATGGAACTACGCAAAACAAGCTGTCCTATCTGTAGCTTGCTACATATATTAATCTGTGAATCGTTGGTCGTTTTTGGAAATGTCATTGAAGGCACCGCCATTGTTTGTTTGGTTATATTTTCGAGTTGAGTGCTGGTTAATCTTGTGTTCTCCTCCTTTCGTTCAGTTGAGATATTTGTGAAGCTATCCGCCTCTGTCCTCAGTGCAATATTCATCGTGTAATCACGTGTGTCGCGTACCATTACCAGAGCCAGTTGTTGAACTACCGTGTTTGTGCTAAACATTTTGACCGTACATAATTTGATGAAGCTGGTTCTAGGATCCGATATTCGTATCCTTGCCTGTTTACCGCATGTAATGTGTGCCACTTAATAATGAAGGTAAGTTTCCTTCTCACTTTAATTATAAAATAGACAGTATTCAGTACTTACATATTGTGTGTGTATCTATTGAAAAGCTATATCAAAGGTTGTCAAAATATGTGTGGCTTTTGTATCCATACTTCCATAGTTAGGATGTAATAAATCCATACTTTCATACTATAAACTTCTATAACTTCTTATATTATATAAAATTCTCTCATCACAATGTTGTTACCTTAGAAATAATTTATATTGTATGTTCTACAATATAAATTATTTATATTCTGTTGGGTCAGATAAGCGAAGGTGTGTCTGTCTGTTACCTCTTCATGGTCAAATCACTAAACCGATTTTGCTGATATTTGGTATGGAGATAGTTGGAGTTCTGGGAAAGAACATAGGAATCGTTTGAATTCGTAATTACATATTTACAAAATATGTAGGAAGACATTTTACTTGAAGTGTTTTTTATTTTATTTCAGATGAAAACCATGATAGCTCATCAAACCATGACACAATGAAAAATACTGCAGAGGAAGTAGAATTATTTGACGACCTGTTTGGCAGCATGAACGTCAGGAGGAACCCTGACATGAATACATAGTCACAGGTTAGACGGTCAAATTTTCATTAATCTGATCCATCAATCTGACTAACGGAATATTGATGGTTATAAAAAGTTCTTAGGAATACAATCAATCAATCAATCCGTGGGTTAGACGATCAAATTTTCGTCAATCTGTACCGGATTGATGGATCACATTGATGAAAATTTGACCGTGTAACCTGTGACATTGATAATATGCATTCAAATCCTTAATTAATAATTATGTCAAATATAATATTAAGTCCACACTCGGAATTTGCAAAATTGTGAAGAAGACAATGGTGACTCAATCAATGATATAAGTCATTTATTTTCAGAAGAATATTGGTGTTGATAAAGAAAATATCGCACTAAATAAATTAGTCTCGCCTTCAACATTGTCTTCTAAAACATTAAATATTTTGAATGTCTTTGCTGAAAAAGTCAGGGTTTAAATATATGCACATATTATAATACGTCTGGCTCTATAATATTATGTAGAAAAACTACAGAAAAGTATATAAATTGTTACATATGTACAAACATAATTATATTATGATTGCATTAATATTGAGACTCCAATGTTAAGAAAATCAAAGTTAAATAAATGATACAATAATAATGTGTTGTTTTATTAATTTTTGTAACTCGACTTGAAATAATATCAAAATCTATCGGTTCTGAATATATTCCCTAATTAATATCGATTTCATGGCCCCACTTGTTTTTTTTTTTTTCATTTAACTATGCACTAGGTACTTATTTTTTATTTGTGCTTCTCATTTTGACACCTTTGATAAAATCGGCGATCGCAGCGCCAAAACTACTTTGATGGAACTACGCAAAACAAGCTGTCCTATCTGTAGCTTGCTACATATATATTAATCCAGGGGGGTGAGAGCTTTAGTTTCTCCTAAGTGGTTTAAGCGCTAGTGTCGGTACGGAAGTGTTTTTATCTGTGGAGTGTTGGCATAATCCGTCAATGTCGTTTTCTCCTTGTAGACCGTACTTTAATCGTTGGTCGTTTTTGTCAATGTCATTGAAATTTGAAGGCACCGCCATTGTTTGTTATGTTATTTCGAGTTGAGTGCCGGTTAATCTTGTGTTCTCCTCCTTTCGTTCAGTTGAGATATTTGTGAAGCCATCCGCCTCTGTCCTCAGTGCAATATTCATCGTGTAATCACGTGTGTCGCGTACCATGACCAGAGCCAGTTGTTGAACTACTTACCGTGTTTGTGCCAAACATTTTGACCGTACACAATTTGATGAAGTTCTACAATATCGAGATAGCTCATGGTGTGCCACTTACTAATGAAGGTAAGTTTCCTTCTCACTTTAATTATAAAATATACTCACAGTATTCAGTACATACTGTTTGTGTAAGTATCTATTGAAAAGCCATATCAAAGTTGTCAATTAATGTGTGGCTTTTGTATCCATACTTCCATAGGTAGGATGCTACGAATAATAAAAACTAAGGAAGAGTAACTCCGTCAAAAAAACATGCTCCAAAATACTTGTCAAAGAAGTGTACCTTAGGTACACATTTCAATACATTTGCAATATTTAGGTGGCCTTGAGCGGTATAAAGGCTGACGTTACATGACAATTCGAAAGGAACCAAATTTAAAACGGTAATAGTATGGGAGTTACGTTTCCTTAGTTTTTACTATTCGTAGGTAGGATGTAATAAATCCGTACTTTCATACTATAAACTACTATAATATCTTCTTATGCTAAGTACTCACATACGGTTTTGCTCGATAGTTTTACTCCAAATCGAAGGAAATGACATATTTGACATATTTAATTCTATCGAGCCCGGCTCGAAGCGAGCCTTCGAGCTGTCAGTTTTGCGATCCACATGGTGGTTATTGTTCGATTTGGAGTAAAACTATAGAGCAAAACCGTATGTCAGTACTTAGCAATATCTTCTTATATATAAAATTCTCGTGTCATAATGTTAGTCTCCGTACTCCTCCGAAACGGCTTTACTGATTTTTACCAAATTTTATATGGATATTCAGTAGGTATGAGAATCGGCTACTGGGTACTTTTTATATTGATAAGTCTATTTGTTGAATAAATAATAGTAAATTATTACAACTCGAGACTGACGGCAACCATTGTGTGTGTGACGGGATAGCGATGGACGTTGCCATGGTAAATTGGTAACATACTTATTTAGTCACTTCAATAAAATACTATGGGGGAAATAGGTACTTTATGTTATGGCAAAGCAACGGTTGCCGGGACAGCTAGTATTATATAAAATTCTCTTATCACAATGTTGATACCTTAGAAATAATTTATATTGTATGTTCTACAATATAAATTATTTCTATTTTGTTATGTATATGTGAATGTGTGTCTGTCTGTTACCTCTTCATGGTCAAACCACTGAACTGATTTTGCTGATATTTGGTATGGAGATACTTGGAGTTCTGGGAAAGAACACAGGAATCGTTTGAATTCGTAACTATTTACAAAATATTACCATGTAGGAAGACATTTTACTTGAAGTGTTTTTATTTTATTTCAGATAAAAACCGTGATAGCTCATCAAACCATGACACCATGAAAAATACTGCAGAGGAATTAGAATTATTTGACGACCTGTTTGATATCATGAACGTCAGGAGAAACCATGACATGAATACATTTAGCTAAGCATTCAAATCCTTAATTAATAATTATGTCAAATATATTAAGTCCACACTCGGAATTTGCAAAATTGTGAAGAAGACAATGGTGACTCAATCAATGATATAAGTCATTTATTTTCAGAAGAAAATATTGGTGTTGATAAAGAAAATATCGTACTAAATAAATTAGTCTCGCCGACACCATTGTCTTCTAAAACATTAAATATTTCGAATGTCTTTGCTGAAAAGGTTAGGGTTCAAAATATATGCGCATATACTGCTGGCTTTAATATAATATTATGTAGAAAAACTACAAAAAAAGTAAAATAATATTATGTACAAAAATATATTATGATTGCATTAATATTGAGACTCCAATGTTAAGAAAATCAAAGTTAAATAAATGATATATTATTAATGTGTTGTTTTATTAATTTTTGTAACTCGACTTGAAATATCAAAATCTATCGGTTCTGAATATACCCTAAATATCGATTTCATGGCCCCACTTTTTTTTAAATTTATCTATGCACTACTTATTTTTTATCTATGCTTCTCATTTTGACACCTTTGATTGGAGTTTTGGCGGGCATGTGAAAGAGTGCCGTTGTGTTTTTGTATTATTTTCCTAAAATTGTGTTAGCTGGGTTTTTAATGTGTAATATTGGTAGAATATTAACCATTAGATATTCGTGTTCATGCACAAGGTTAGGAAAGTGATGTAATATCCAGAAACGTGCTATTTTGTGTTCCCTCCAAAACTCCATCGAAAGTTTCAGTAAAGCGTCTACCACTTTACTGAATCGACCGACTTGACTCCTGTGACTGTATTGACTTTTACTTAGACTTTGACTAGACTTTAGACCTGACGATACATGAAAACGATGATGAAAATTATAATAGGAGGAATATGGTTTTCCTGCCATATTCCTTACCTTTTTACTTTGTCTGTGGCACAACATACACATCCTTTGTGTCAAGTTGCCAAAAAAGAAGAAAAAGAAAGAAAGAAAGACACCTTTGATAAAAACGGCGATGAGTTTTGGCGGGCATGTGAAAGAGTGCTGTTGTGTTTTTGTATTATTTTCCTAAAATTGTGTTAGCTGGGTTTTTATTGTGTAATATTGGTAGAATATTAACCATTAGATATTCGTGTTCATGCACAAGTGTGGGAAAGTGATGTAATATCTAGAAACGTGCTATTTTGTGTTCCCTCCAAAACTCCATCGAAAGTTTCAGTAAAGCGTCTACCACTTTACTGAATTGACCGACTTGACTCCTGTGACTGTATTGACTTTTACTTAGACTTTGACTAGACTTTAGACCTGACGATACATGAAAACGATGATGAAAATTATAATAGGAGGAATATGGTTTTCCCGCCATATTCCTTACCTTTTTACCTTGTCTGTGGCACAACATACACATTCTTTGTGTCAAGTTGCCAAAAAAAGAAGAAAAAAAAAAAAAAAAACGGCGATCGCAGCGCCAAAACTACTTTGATGGAACTACGCAAAACAAGCTGTCCTATCTGTAGCTTGCTACCTAAATTAATCTGTGGAGCCACTGAAGGTTGAAGATATTTTGAAGAATCAAGGCAAATTAATTTCCATAACTGCTAAGTGGCAACGTAAAATAGTGTTAAAATCACATGTGATAACGAGAAGTGCTTTGTCAAGTCAAATCAATGTGTACTGTACGGAGACGATGAACATGTTTCCTGGCAAAGATGCCGCAAATGCGGCGTATCCCACGCAGTGGGCTTTGAATCCTTCTGCTTATCAAAATGTAGATTCAAATTCTGTGGATTGGGCAGCTTTAGCGCAGCAATGGATCGCTATGAAGGAAGCAGCCGCCATCGTCGGCGCGTCCCAGACGAAAGGCGAGGTGGAGGAGGGCGAAGCGCCCATGGAAGTTGAGAACCCGGACACCAACAACGATGTGCCAGTCGCTCCTACAGCCGACTGGAACTCTACCAACAACTGGGGAGGTGCATGGAATCAATGGGGTATATAAATTTTCCTTACTCAACTATCAATTAGCACAATTCACCAAGGACAACCTAAATGATCTAAATGCCAGTATCTACATTCAAAGATAATAATATCTACTATGCTTAAAAGTTGTAATTTGTTCACAATTCTTCTAACTTCAAACATTTATTTCTTTAGCATTTAAACATGTTTCTAAAACTAGGAAACTTAGTAGGCCGAATAATTGTTATCTTGCCGTTAATCTTAGGATGGGGCTGGTCGGGTGCACAGCCGATGGATCCAAAAATTGCAGCGGATCCCTCCATGGCAGTCCCGCCTATGATGGATGGATTCCCAGCCGGTGATAATGCAGCTGCAATGCCTGGGTAATTGATTTGATAATGTTTTATCGACAGGTCCATGGAAATTGTCATATTCTCTCACTTATGCTTTTTTGCTCTTCTGTTACCAGAGTAGTAGATTCAGGCATAGGCAGATCTGGTCTTACATTGAAATGAAATAACCTGAGCAATTAATGATGTAGATTTGCCAGCTGCCTAAGAATCAATTTATTTGATGGTACCACAGGGTAGTTGATTCCTAGGCAGATGGCGGACCTAAGTAATTTGGTCGCGTTAAGTCGAACCCATCCAACCGATCACAGCTAACATTGAATTGGCATATGCCGACCAAATGACGTAGGTCCGTCAACTGCCCAGGAATCAATTTCCTCGATGTTACATCCATACCCAAAGCTTGATAACAATACAATACATTAACATGAGCATATTATGTAAATGAGGCAAGTAACAATAAGGCTATATGGAGTTATGTGTTCTCTACAACTCCATGTTAAGTGAATAGTGATAGCAGTTAGAAATATTGTTTTAAGTTATGCGTCATTGTAATTTGATGCATAACTTACAAAGCAATATTACTAAGATAAAATTCAGATGTTTGCAATAAAGATAAATAATGAGGTCATTCAATAATTTGATGATGTGTTTGACTAGTCTTGTAAAGAAAAATATTTAGTGATACATTAAGGATTAGTTTAGATAAATATTTTAGTCTAGAATCATTTATGTTTGATCTGATACTGGCATTGGCAGATATCCAAACTCTGAGTCTAGATAAATCTCTATTTATTAATGCCTCATATTTTGACCTATTTGCCTACAAACTATGCTTTCTCTTTGATAAATACAAAGAAATAAAGAGTATGATTCATTTATAAAAAGAACCCTGTAGTAATAAAAATAATAATACAATGTATGTATGCACACGGGCATATATATAGCTTTGATAAGGGGGGGGGGGGGTCCCCTTACGTAAAAAAGCGGCCAAGTGCGAGTTGGACTCGCCCATGAAGGGTTCCGCAGCAGCAAATAGATAACGTCAAACATGTTTAGGAAATCAAAAGTATTTTTAGGGTTCCATACCCAAAGGGTAGAGACGGAACCCTATTACTAAGACTTAGATGTCTGTCTGTCTGTTTGTCTCCAGGCTGTATCTCAAGAACCGCTATAGGCTATAGCTAGACATCTAAAATTTTAATAGATTGTGTATTTCTGTTGCTGCTATAACAAAAAATACTAAAAACATAATAAAATTAATATTTAAGGGAGGCTTCAATAACAGTAGGCACTTGAAAGAACAACGAATCTTATTGGCATACCTGTCGTATTTTTGTGTACACCTATGAAACATACGCCAATCGAAAAAGATGTTTACAAACAATAAATATTGTTTGACAAAATGTCGTAAATGATATAATTTCTGAGTTATTTCAGTTTGAAAATGTAAAATAAATAACATTTTAGATAAAGAACCTGAAATATTTAAAAAACATTTACGACATTTTGGTCAAAGAGTATTTATGGTTTGTAATTATTTTCTCTGTCGATTGACGTATGTTTCATAGGTGTACACGAAAATATACCATTTTAAGTACTTGAAACTAATTAGGTATGCCACGCTCCATACAAAAAGGTTCGAACTCTTTTCACAAAAGAAAGAATTCACAAGAAATTTTAATAATAAATATGATTACTTTTCAGAAATTATTCCTTACTAGCAACACTACAAATTAATTCAATAATACAGGCTGTTTTTTTTTTCTTTTTCGGAAAAAATAAAACTTCCTGTATTGTTGCGACATTCGCTAGTATTGCTAATTATAAAACATTTCTCCAAAGTGATCATCCAATACGATAAAATCCAGGAAAGGTTAGATTTTTAAGGTTTTGTTGTTTTCTCATACATTTCTTTTAAATATGAAACACTAAAATACAACACTTTCCTCAAGTTTGCCATATACAATTACTTTCCAGAAATGATTCCTTACCAGCAACACTATAAATTGATGCAATAATACAGGGTGTTTTTTTGGGATCTTACCTTCTACCCTCATTACCTTTTTTCTTCCATGGTTTAGAGATTTTATGTTATACAATAAAATGTACAGCTTTTCAAGCCCTTTCTTTTGATATATTATGTCTGGACATTCTACAGCTTGGGTGCGGGTTCCATACAAAAATGCCCCTTGTTCTTTACTCTTTAAATTTTATTGCTAATCTATATTTTAATATTATAAAGCGGAAGAGTTTGTTAGTTTGTTTGTTTGAACGCGATAATGTCAGGAACTACTGGTCCGATTTGAAAAAATCTTTCAGTGTTAGATAGTACATTTATCGAGAAAGGCTATAGGCTATATTTCAACACGCTAAGAGTAATAGGAGCGAAGAAATAGAGGAAAATGTAGAAAAATAGGGGGGAAATTATTAATTGAAAGGGCTTATTTGAACGCGCTAATCTCAGGAACTACTGATCCGATTTGAAAAATTCTTTCAGTGTTAGATAGCCCGTTTATCGAGGAAGGCTATAGGCTATACTTTATCACGCTAAGACTGATAGGAGCGAAGAGATAGAGGAAAATGTAGAAAAAAAGGGGGAAATTATTTGAAATCTCTCATGAACAACTAGGGCAATTTTTCTGTTATTTGGGTCAGATAAGAAGTAGACCACGTGAAGGATCATAGGCTGTTTTGGTGGACTAATTTGTCTGTGAAATATATAATTTACGCGGGCAAAGCCGCGCGGAACATCTAGTTGATTAATAATTTCTTCGGAATCAAGATGCGCCGCCAGATCTCGGTGTACGCTCATTAAAGCCAGTCCAGTGAGTCTTTTTCGGGGAAATGTGCAGTGGAGCTGGTGGCACCATTGCACATTTCCTCGCACCCCTGCGACGAACTACGAACGCATCGCGGTACCTACTCTGCCTATGGACACGCTCCACAGTATAATAATAAATTATTATACTGTAAAAAAAAACAAATGTACGTCGCCGATTAAAATCGGTGCGGTACATAATATATTGTCGATTGGACAAGTAAGATAGATAGTAATGGGAGGGGTCCGGACCCCCAGGACCCCCCCTTATATACGCCCATGTGTATGCAGCATGTAAGTCTCCAGGGCCTTTATCTGTCATGTGATTTTTCTAATGTGCCAGACCTCTTGGTCAAGCAGAACTTCTATTAGAGGGGATTTGTCTCTTAATGCTTGCCAAGGTTAACTTAATATCAATTTTTTTAAAATTAACTTTAACATCCATACTTCCATTATCCATACTAATATTATAAATGTGAAAGTGTGACTGTCTGTCTGTCCGTCTGTCTGTTACCTCTTTACACCCAAACCACTGAGTCGATTTGGCTGAAATTTGGCATGGAGACACGTCGAGTCCCAGGAAAGGACATGGGATACTTTTATCCCGAAAAATTCCCGCGCTATAAACGAATTTTGGCGTTGTTATTTGGCGAAGTTGCGGGCGATCTAGTGTGTTATGATTGCTTTTGACTTCAAGTCAAGTTTAATTTAATAACCAAATAATTTCCAGGTACACGACAGGGGGTGCTCAACCTACATTCCAACATGGCTACTGGACTGCACCACAAGCGGAAACGGCAACAAACAACAGAAGTACCAACCGCAGTATTGATAGAAGATCCAAAAGCAAAAACAGAGATTCCAAATCATCTAGGCCAAGAACTAACAGGTAATATTTTAAAAACTAAACAAGTTTTAATGGTTTATTGAAATATGTATTTGACCAGTAGAATCTGTCGTGTACGATTTTGTTTGCCCTCAAAAGGCCTTTTCTTCTGTTGGGGAAATGTGTTTACGCATCCCTGGCAGTTTGGGGAGGGCCACCGGGGTATGTGGGACTCCCTGGGGGCGGTGAAGGCTGCACCCAAGCATACCCATTAAAACCCCAACCTGCTTTTCCGCTTAAGGTGTCCTCAAAAGGCCAAAGCATTGGCCAACTAGATATTAAACCTTGACATGTTTGTAATCAAGGACAAATTAACAAATAGCACTCAACTCAAACTCAAACTCAAATTTTTTTATTCAGAATAAATTTTTGCAAATATTTTCTGAAAGTCTACATGATGCCTACCACCGGTTCGGGAACTAACCCGGCGAGAAGAACCGGCGTAAGAAACTCGCAGGGGGCCCACTTTATTTACCAAAAAAAGTGAGAAAAAAATTAATCTTTTAAAATAAAGTTTACAATGCTGTAACTTAAAATTATACAATGTCAACATACATACATAATTGTAAGTCATAAAATAATGTAGAAGTAGCCTTGCAAGCAGCCATCCTACTCCCAAGATGTGCCGTCGCTTATGAAATCATTGACCTTATAATAGGCTTTGGCACACAAACGTTCTTTGACTACTTTTTTAAATTTATTAATGGAAAGATTTTGAACTTTTTCTGGGATTTTATTGTAAAGGCGTACACATTGACCTTTAAAAGATTTACTAACTTTACTAAGTCTGATCACCGGTATTTCTAGTTTGTACTTATTTCTAGTGTTTCTTCCGTGACTGTCACTTTTGGTTGTAAATTTACTAAGATTCTTTCTAACATATAAAACATTATCCAAAATGTATTGAGAAGCAACAGTTAGAATACCAATTTCTTTAAACTTTTCTCTCAGAGATTCAAAAGCTGACATTTTATAAATTGAACGTATAGCTCGCTTCTGCAGCACAAAAATCGTATTAATGTCGGCAGCGTTTCCCCATAAGAGGATGCCATACGACATTCTACTATGAAAATAACTGGAATAAACTAGTCTTGCTGTGTCTTTGTCAGCAATTTCCCGTATTTTTCTGACTGCGTATGCTGCAGAACTGAGCCTATCTGCAAGATTAGCAATATGAGGACCCCACTGTAGTTTACTATCTAGTGTAATGCCTAAGAATACAGTGGTGTCCACCAAATCCATCTTCTCATCATTTAATAGTATATTGGTTTTAACTTGCCTGACATTGGGCAAAGTAAATTTTAAACATTTAGTTTTCTTAGAATTTAGAAGTAAGTTATTAACGTTAAACCAATGTACTATTTTTGAGAGAGCACTATTTACCTCGTCGTAATTTGACTGTTGTCGCTTCACTTTAAAAATAAGTGAAGTGTCATCAGCAAAAAGTACTATCTCATTATCCTTAACAAGATAAGGTAAGTCGTTTATGTAGATGAGAAAAAGGAATGGACCTAAAATGGATCCCTGTGGGACGCCTAATTCTATTTTGGTCCCATTGGACCTTTTACTATTAATGTCAACCCTTTGAGTTCTATTTTTGAGGTAAGATGTCAAAAGGTTGAGTGCTGAGTCCCTAATGCCATAGTGGTGCAATTTCCTGATTAATGTAGCATGCTCAACACAGTCAAAAGCCTTGGAGAGGTCGCAAAAAACCCCTAGGGCATCCTGCGAATCCTCCCATGCTTCAAATATACTATAAAGAAGACCTATACCAGCATCCGTTGTGGATCGACCCTTAGTAAAACCATATTGATTTTTGTGCAATAAACTATTTAAGTTAAAATGTAATCTGATTTAAAATTATTTTTTCATATATTTTACTTAGAGTCGGTAGAATCGATATAGGCCTATAATTTGTAGGATCAGATTTAAGTCCCGCTTTAAATAAAGGTACAACCTTACTGTGCTTCATCAAGTCAGGAAAAACACCACTCTTTATGCAGTCATTAAAAATCATTGATAGATGAGGAGCTATGATGTCAATTATTGATTTGATAATTTTAGTAGACATACCCCAGAGATCAGTAGTATCTTTAATATTTATTAATTTAAAAGTATCAACGATATCTTTGGGGACAATCTCTCTAAACCTAAAATTGACATTACATTCCTTTACATTGTCTCTGAGTAGTTTTTCAGCAGCTGCAGGTGAGGAGTTTAAATTTTTCGTAGTTGAGACCGGAATGTCAGCAAAAAATTTCTCGAAGACCGTCGCAACCTCATGATCATTGGTAATATTTTTATTTTCAAAATAAATTTCAAAATCAGAGCTACGACAGGTGACGTTTCCAGTCTCACGCTAAACATTTTTTTTTTTAAGCAAAAAAATAATAATAAAAGTGCTAAACTCATATTAAAATCAATTCTTATTTTATTACAGAGAAAAACCGCCACCAATGATCCCACCGGTAATTGAGCCTATAGTGATGCCCACACCTGTGGTACCTCCCACCATTGACGCAGCTAAACGGAGACAGCTGCCTGCATGGATAAGAGAAGGTAAGCAGTAGATAATTTTTTTGTATCTGACATTTTCAGTTATATCACTTGCATTTTTCAAATCAGTTTTATCAGATAAAAGATGTATATTAATCTTAACATCACATTTTATGAGATTTTATTTCTTTACTCGCTGTCCCGGTGAACTTCGTGTCACTTTAAAACCTTCCCTGGACTTCTACGAATATTTTAAGACTAAAATCAGCCCAATCCGTTCAGCCGTTTTCGAGTTTTAGCGCGACTAACACATTTGAAAATCCATTTTTATATATATAGATTGCATGATTAAAAAGTGACATTTAATTTAGTAGTGGTATCTTTGTTAAGAATATTCAGTAGAGAAAAAAATTATTTCATTTGGATTAGTGCTTCTGTTTAATATTTTATACAATTTCCAGGCTTAGAGAAAATGGAAAGAGAGAAACAGAGAGCCATAGAACGGGAACAAGAAAAGAAAGCGAGAGAAGAAGCCGAACTAGAGAAGAAGAGATTAGAAGAAGAAGAATTAGAGAGAATTAAACAGGCGGCAGCTTCAGGAGTACCAATTATTCCTGTGAAGAGTAAATTTGTTAGTATTTCGTTTTTGTTGATTTGACCCGGAGAGTTTGGTTTATCCCATATGCTAACTACTCACATACGGTTTTACTCTATCAAGCAATCACGTAGAGTAAAATCCATGGCTTGGGCTTTCGTCCACACATTCAGCATTAATCTATCGAGCAAGCTAGCCATTCAGTATTCACCGAACCTTTCGAGCCAAAAGATGACTGATTGTTGATGAACTCATGTTCAAGTAAGGAAACGGTGGCTACATTTAGCAAGTCTCGCAAATTCGTACACACGCTGGAATAAAGCTCGACGGCTCGCGTCGAGTAAGTTCGATGGAAATTAGATTTATCAAGATTTATTTAATTTCATCGAGCCGGCTCGATGCCAGCATTCGAGTTGTGAGTTTTGCGGTCCACACGATAATTATTACTCGATTTGGAGTAAAACTATCGAGTAATACCGATAGTGAGTACTAACCATAATAGTCACACTAAGTACATCCAATGGCGTATGTAGTCCGTATTTTCAATCAGTTATAGTTATAAAATGCTTGTTGTGTTAAAGATTTTAGCATGCTAAAATCGAACGAAAACTTTATTTTATGCTGCCAATTACATGATTATTATTATTCTCTATGGTCCAGAGTGACCAAACTATAAGTTCAAAAAAAATTCAATTGTTGAGGCTAGATTTCATAATAGGGGAGTTGACAACTTTTTAAAAATAGTGTTAAGCGCTTCAGTTATTTACAATAATACCTGTACCTGTAAATTAATATTTTATTCATTATTATGCCCAGAATGAGTTAAAAATTATTTTAAATACTGAATTCAAAATATGTCACAAAAAACGCGGCATTATGGTCACGTGATCACGTGTGACGTCATCATTCATGAAACAAAACAAGCGTAGACAGAGCAAAAGTGAGTAAGTGTTTAACCTAACAACTGTCAATTTTGATTGACACTGAATGATGACGTCACTGCTTCAGATTAGCGTTTCCAATCACGTGACTTACAGTTAATAAATCCAATAAAAATTGGAAAAAATTGAAAAAATTCAATGTAAAATAAAAAAATCAATAATTATTTTTTCGTTATTTGTATTTTTTTAGAGTTTTTATCAATAAATCTATAAAATTTAATAATTATTTTAAAATTTTAAACATACTGTCAACTCCCGGATTGCCTCATGATTTTATTCATAGTCAAACCAAGTAGAAACTAAGACAACTGTTTTACAGGAAACGGATTCCGAAGGCGAGGAATCGGGGAAAGAAGATGTGAAAGAGGCGGTGCATGAGACCATGGAACCAGAGAAGCCCGCACCGGAGCCTGAACACCACACACTCGTCAAGAAGACCAAGGAGGAGATTTTGCAGGAAGTGGTGTGTATATTATACACTAAATAAACTATATAGTATATATTGATGTACTATCAGAGATGTTGATTCATTGGCAGTTGACGGACCTACGTCATGTGGTCGGCTTATGTCAATTCAATGTTAGCTGTGATCGGTTGGACGGGTTTGACGTAACGCGACCAAACTACCTAGGCCCCCCATCTGCCTAGAAATCAACTTCTCTGATAGTACTATCAGAGAAGTTGATTCATAGGCAGAGTATGTAATGACCTATGTAATGACTAATGAGGGTTTTAACTTTTATAGCGCTATGTAGCCGTAGGGTCTATCGTGTCAAACAGCTGTCATATGTCACGAAATAGCATCCACTTGTCACGATATAGCTTTTTTAAACGCCTCCGTGGTCTAGTGGTTAGAGCGTGGCTGTCGGCTCCGGAGGTCTTGGGTTCGATTCCCGCGTTGGAAACATGTTATTTCCAAGTTCAGTTAGGACAATGCAGGCTGATCACCTGATTGTCTGACGAGTAAGATGATCCATGCGTCGGATAAGCATATAAAAAGTCAATCCTGCGCTCAGGCGCAGGATGGCGAGAGATCAGTCTCTCGCCAGCCGTGTCGCTCTTCCGTCCCACTGGGTGATGAGAGTAAAAGGAATAGAGAATGCTCTTGTGTACTGTGCACACACTTGGGCATTATAAAATTACTCCTGCGTAGTTACGCAAGACAACTCCCACACCCACCCACACCGTCACCGAAACCGGTGTGAGAGTGATTATTATTATTATGAAGTCGATTCATAGGCAGATGGCGGACCAATGTAATGGTGGTTTTATGGCGCTATGTAGCCGTGGGGTCTATGGTGTCAATTGTCACGAAATAGCTTCCACATGTCACGATATAGCTTCCACATGTCACGATATAGCTTCCACATGTCACGATATAGCTTCCACATGTCACGATATAGCTTTCTGTCTAACACGATAGATAGCGCCATACAAGCCTCATTGATTCATAGGCACTTGACGGTCCTACGCGCCAATTCAATTTATTATTTAAATAAACAAATTTATTATTGGAATTCAACATATCTATATGAGTATCAATTATCATCAATAAGTATGTATCTTTTTCAGATGCTAGCGGTAAGGAGGTCACTGACAGAGATACTTCTGGAAGTGACAGACCAGGAGATACATACGGTGAGCCAGGAGGAATTGGCCCGGTATACCGCCGCACAAGGTATTTCCACTCATATCGCCTTATACCAAACGGCCCCCGCAAGACTTTCTTTACGGCCGCCAGTGACAATCTACTGACTCTAAACTAGTGCTAGTCTAACGGTGCTGTGATAAAATGTGATCTATGCTATGCTAATAAAGTCTTATTTCAGATGTCGCCACTCGAAATACATGTGTGTGTGATTAATGTTGGTTTTATTTATATGGTAAAAGCGTCGCGCCTCAACGCTATGAAGGCGAGCAAGTCGAAGGCACTGGCTGCCATCACCAGTGGGCTCGGTGAGTTCAATTCCCATGCGATTTCGTATCATAAGGGGACGAATTAAGGTGCACGAAATTAGTTTGAAACGGTCGAAACTAGTATAAACCGGTAGAATCCAGTTTGAACTGGTTTAAACCGAATACGCTTTTACAAACTAATAGTGTGCAGTCGGAAATATTGTTTGGCAATAATTATGATAGTATTATGACGTCATTGCCATGCCATTGCTAAAAACAATACAAAAATATATAAAAAAAACATTATAGTCTGATTTTATCGCTTTCATCATGCTTGTGTTTTTGTCTCTCATTTTTGTATGGTTTATCAAAGTTAACTTTTATCATCACTGATTTCATAAAGTGGTTATGTAAAGTTGTATTCACCATAAATATTTGCATAGAAATAGCCTTAATTCGGCCCCCATTTCAGCCCATCAAGACACAGCTGAAAGAAGCATTTTTCATTCTAGGTTTCTATTGCTATTGTTGTGATGGCTTTTAAAGTTTATCTTAAAAGCCGTCGCATATTGTGTGTTTATTTCAGAAATTTCAGCTTTAAATATTGGCAATAAATTACAATAGAGACATTGGTAAGACATAGTTGTATATCGATGTTTTGGCACGTGTGTAGTTTCTATGTTGGATAAAATTATAAAAGACTTTTGTACAATTATTATTATGTTGGTAGTGAACTTACTATAAAAATGATTTTATTAAATACACAAATAACAAATTATAATATAAAATACTATAATAATAAATAAAATGTAATTTTATGATAAAATTAAATTACAAATATAGTTTGTGATAAAAATAACTTATTTTATGTGGGTAAATTATCCAAACATCTAGAATATTCAGAATAATCAATAAGTCCTTGTTAATAAGTTTTATTTCTTTTTTATGACCGTGCAAATCTGGCTCACTTATGTAGCATAAGTGTGAGATATAATAATTCAAACTCCTTTTGTGTGAATAATAATTGCATATAATTATTATTATATAATACATACTAAAATTATTACTGTATTATAATTATCCAAATTATGATCTCAAAAATACATATTTGTGACCATCTTTTTTAAAAACGATTTAGGAATTTTAAGAAGGTCATTAAAGTATGAGGAATGTCAAAGAAAAATCGACCTTAGATATGTTAGTAGATTAAATAAAACTATAAAATATTATGATGAAAGAATTAATACTGATTTTATCTTACGACAATGAACTGTTTTATGAACATGTCCAGATGACGATATAGATGAAATTATATGATATACTCTGTTTCAATGAAAATAATTTTCAATTTCAAAGTATTTTGATTTTAAACATAGAATAATATTAATCGACCAAATCAATATGGCTCCCGGGCTTTACTAAATATCAAAATTAATTGAAACAGTGTATAAGCCGGCCCCTAGATGATCAGTTTATTTGTGATCAATACTTGTTATTTCACTATTAGAATTTAGATTGAAGGCGCGCGATGTTCAATATGATTTATCCACCTAGTCTAGACGCTCAATAATAGCATAACGCAATACGTGATATTGCGCAATAAAATGGCTCGTCTAGGGGTCCGCTAACGGTGATCCTTTCATTTCAATTTGAGTCTTTTTTTTTTATTAATTTGTCATCTGGACATACCCGTATGTGTTAGCAACATTTTGACGTATAGTGATGATGTGCAGGACTTGGCGCGTACGAGAGCAGTGACAGCGAGGAGGAACCGGACCTCGACGATCAACAGCTGCAGGTCAGTTTTGGTCCCTTGACTGGCGTACAACTAAAGCTGATCGCATATTTGTCAGCAGCGTACTCGTGGAACGCACCGCATAGTACACGAAATGCGGCGCGTATGGTGCAGACGAATGTGGGAGGTTTTAATTCATTTCATACATCGAATTCAAAGGGCTACCTATCAGACAGAGAGCGGTCACGCGGTCAAGCGTTCAAGTGGTCAGTTTTGCGTCCTTTGTATTGTATTATGTTACATAGATATATACTCACACAGGGGGCGTTCTGACCGCGTCAGAATTGCTCCTGAGTAACTGACCGCTCGAACGCAGAACGTTTGAACGCGTGACCGCTCTCTGTTTGATTTGATAGATCCCTAAAAAGCGGTACAGGCAGATTTTTTTTACATTTTTTTTCTACAATGTACCAGGAGATCATACGTCGCAAGAAGGCGGAGTTCGAGCGGACGTCGCGCGAGATCGAGGCGGACGTGCGGCGCGCAGAGCTCGATGCCACGCCCCCTCACACGCCGGAGCGGCCGCGGACAAGTGAGAGAAAGAGATAGCTATACAGATGTTACAAAACTAAGGGCCTATTTCACCACTTCCTGATAAAGTGCCGGATAGGCTATCCACAACTTATTTGATAGATAACTAATCTCCATACTCTATCTGTCTAGTTGAATAGCCTATCCGGCACTTATCAGGCAGTGGTGAAACAAGCCCTAAGTGATAATACTTTAGGGTGTGTAAGTGTTCCTTGTAGAGAGTTCACTGTGAAAGTAGCAGCGCTGAAAAACCAATTTTTGAAGTGAAAACTTCTTTAGCGGCGTTGAGCACTTTTGTGGGATGGGTAAAAACTGTGAAACTCGCATCAGATTTTCGTGTTGATCGAAAAACCATAGAAAAACCGTAAGACGGTTGGAGAGTAGTGTTTTGTGTCGAACTCGAACTCGAAAACTCGAAAACTCGAACTCGAATTGTAAGGGTTTCGATTAATTAAAAAAATCGATTTTTTAATAATCGATTTTCATAAAAAATGGGTTAAAAAATGCACAACGTTAATAATCAAGTTTTCACTTCTGCCGGCACTCTCGGAATGCAACCCGTCTTTTTTTTTTGTCACCTTTCTATGGCGCCTGGACGCTGGCCTATACAAATCACTAAAAGAAAATGCTTTTTCAGTGCTGCTACTTTCACAATGAACTCTTTCTAAGGAACATGTACACATCCTGAAGTGTTATCAATTATCACTTAGTTTTGTTACACTCTTTCATTATATACTTTGTTACTAATATTGTTAATGCGAAAGTCTCTGGCAGAAACCTCTATACTACACGATTAAAACGCTAAATAATGTTTATGACATTTGATATTATGTAAAATATATGTAGTATAATGGTAGTATTTAATTTAGATCCCGGGAAGAACAATGGCCAAATCGTACCAGGTGGGCGGTGGCGTCCCGATATGCCATTAGTAGCAAAAATTCCCTTATATTTTAAGGCATCGAAAATCATTAGAAATGTGTCTTTGAATAGCCACAGAAAAAGATCAATATATTTTAGTTTCGTTATGTTCTGACAGCCGGCGATCATTCGCATTCGTTCTATTTTTTGGGTAATACTCTAGGAAAAATTGAAATAATTAGAAACGAGATCGCCGAATATACACTTGTAGGCTACACCGCAGTCGGGAAGGAAAAAGGTAGTTCTTAAGTCTAACCTCAAAATAATTGTAAACGTTATTAATTATTATAAAAAATCGTGGCTATTTAGACATAAATCTCAAACGGAATTATGTTTAGAGCATAAGAACAACCAAATCTAACTATAGTTTATTTTGGGACATCAAAAATAAAAGTCGAGTCCAGCTCCTATACAAATTTGGCCATGATTCTTTACAATTCCTACGCGATAAATTGTTATTGCATGCCTTAACACAATTTTAATGGCTGTACCTTAGATAATATCTTTCACAAATGCCTTTTAGCTGTCGAAGCTGATAAAACACTATGCTCAAATGTGAAACGATAAATGAAAAATGCTCAAATGTGAATTTTTTTTAATTTAGTTTAAGTCCTGCGACTAAAATCTAAATGATTTATAAGCTCCATAGTTACTTTTGACATCAATAAAAAAGTATTAGGTCAGCTTTAAACGTTGCATCCTGATTTGCAAATAAAAAATGCTTCATTGAAATGCAAATGTCATGAACTGTTTTAGCGAATACTGGTATCCGGAGTACAATAACTCGTTTTAAAGGTCTAGATCAGGTTTTTATATAATCATTTTTTATTGACGACAGCAAAATTTTGTATAAATTAAATATTGGTTTTACGCATTCGAGTCTACTGTGGACTCTAGTTTTATTGTCTCGGTTCTATCTAGTCTTTAGAGTTTAGACTTTATCATTACATAGTTTTGTTTACAATATTCCTTCAAGCCCCGTGTATGAGCATCGGTGATCGCAACAACAATATAATACAAGCATTTCCAAGAATCCGCGATCGAAAATATATATAGATACAGATAACGATAAAATAGCATATACATAATATTATAAATTATGTACCTTCAAAATACACAATATTGCATTTTATTAATATTTTAATTACATTTTAAAAATAAAATTTAAAGTCAGTATCATGGTAATAGTTTAAATTATTTGCAGTTTGCTATTTGGATATATTTTTAAAACAATAGTAGGTATAAAAGTCAAGCCATAAGGTTACTGCACTTGGAACATAAATTAAATTATAATTACGTACAAAATGTGTGAGAAAAAACTGAAGGGGTATTTTTATTCATGATGGCGTCAGATGTTTTTTATAGCAAACTAATAAAGTAACCTACTAACTTGTAACCTAAATTTTGTAAAAACAAATGATTCATTATAAATTATAAGAATTACTGATTCTATCCTGCTACTTAACCTTAAATGACTCTGATAATAACTAGGATGTATTTTCTATAGGATCATCGGTCACTCCACCGCCGGTCGATAGCGAGACTCCCGAGAAAAAACCGGAGCGTCGGAACTCCAAGGACAAGCGATCGCACAAACCGGCGGACAAAGTCGACGGCAGACATCTCGAGACCATTCCAGAGGAGAAACATAAGAAGACAAAACATTCGGAGCGAGAAACCAGCACCCCGAGCCCGCAGAGAACGGAGAAAAACAACAAGTACAGCTCCACTAGCTCTTCCGACTCGGAGGAGGATTCCCCCTCAAGCAGCTCCACAGAGAGCGAAGCGGAAAAAGTAGAGAATATCCGACCGAGCAAACGCAAACGTAGGAGCTCAAGCTCCACCGAGTCGCGAAAGAAAAAAAAACAGAAGAAGGAAAAGAGATCCAGCGACAAATACAAGAGGCACCATGACGACAAATCCAAATCTAGGAAACGCGATGACAAACACAAGTCTAGAAGTAGGGACGTGAGGCATAGGGATAGACACGATTCCGACGACGATAGGCCAAAGAAGCGTTCGAAACGATCGCGTTCTGTCAGCTACGAGTCGCGGTCGGGCAGGCGCAGGACACGGGACAGATCCGAAGATAGATCGCGTAGGCGGGACAAACACGATAGGGACAGGTCTTACGATAGGTCTAGAGACTACGACAGACACGATAGGTATGAGAGGTCTAGGGACCGGGACAGGAGGCGGTCACGCAGCGGCAGCCATCGGCACCGACGGTGAACATCAGGTTACATCCACAGCAGGTTGTAATTTTATTTACCCTTTTACAAGAGTCCAGGGTTGCCATCTACAGTGTCAAACATCAAAAAAGATCTATGGTTGGCAACCCTGTTTGTGCTACGTTTTAGGTAGATCAGAGGCAGTATCTAATTTAGGTCTTTTCCCAGTAATTTTATTTTATTTTTATTAAATGTACTTATATAAAGTTTTATTTTTATTAAGTATATTTTTAACTATCAATGCAAGTTCTTGACTTCCTACTTTGTAAATATGAAAAGCTATTAATTTTATGATAAAAAACTTCTCTCAAAGAAAATGTTTAGATGCAAGCTTTCATATGAATGTTGTGATAAATATAACTTTTTCTTTTACAGGTTGTGCAGACAACACAAGACCTACAAATGTAAATACTCTCCAGTATTTAACTCAGATTAAGTATAACTTAATAAATGAATTAGAGAAATAATATTGTATTTTATTTACAAATATCCAAGTAGAAATGAAATTTTAATTAGAAAGAAATTTTTGATTCTTGTAGCTTTATTGGTGAATTGAATGTCAATTTTCTTCTACTATTACACTACAACATACTATACAATATTGTTCTCATCTCTGGGCAGGGGCGCCAAAATACCAACTGCTCCCTCTGGATCGTATCCAACGAAGGGCCGCTCGAATTGTTGACTGCCATAGTGTTTCAAACAGCTTGGACCCCTTGAAATTACGCCTAGATGTAGCTTCACTCTGCATCCTCTATCGGTTGTATCACGGGGAGTGTTTTGAGGAATTGTTCGGAATCATACCACCTGCAACTTTTCGCCATCGTCCCACGCGAAAAACATACCATCCTCATCACCTTGATGAGTGGCAGTCTTCCACAGTGCGTTTTTCGCGTAACTTTCTGCCGCGCACTGTATAACTCTGGAACGAACTGTCACCAGCAGTATTTCCGGACCTATACGACCTGCAAACCTTCAAGAAAAGAGCGTATTCCCTCTTAAAAGGCCGGCAACGCACCTGCAGCTCTTCTGATGTTGCGAGTGTCCATGGGCGACGGTAGTTGCTTACCATCAGGTGACCCGTTTGCTCGTTTGCCCCCTTATTTAATAAAAAAAAAACAAAACATAATTTGGTCCCGTTTACGCTTAGAGGGTTTGTAAGGGTAAAAACAACTTTGTCAACCCCAATGACATTTTTGCTCTCACAGTCACTATTTAACATGCTGATACCAATGCATGATGAAACCACTATAATTATTATTGCTGATAACTTTTACACACACTTATGTCACTGGATAAAAGTTATCAGCATCCATCTCTTTGGGTCCCCCATTCAAATAAAACATAATATTTTGATTATCTTTTTTACTTTTAAACTATATATATATCTACAATACGTAAGATGTTTTCTAGTTCCTACAATAAATAGTCATAAGGCATAAGCAAACTGTTTGTTATAGTAAACTAGATGACGCCCGCAACTCCGTTGCGCCAAAATTCGTTTATCGCGGAGGAATTTTTCCGGGATAAAAACTATCCTATGTCCTTTTTCAGGACTCAAAATATCTCCATGCCAAATTTCAGCAAAATCGGTTCAGTGGTTCGAGCATGAAGAGGTAACAGACAGACACACTTTCGCATTTATAATATTAGTATGGATTTATTTGTTCACAAAAAATAAAAAGAATAGTATTATAAATATATTGCTTCAATAAATAAGTAATGCTGCCGGTATGTCACAAGACTTATGGATATAATAATTGAAAAATGGGATTTAATTTCATGCTCAACTATAGTCTGTCAAGAAATTAAAAAGTGGCAACATCGTAGTGTCATCCCTTTCAAATCAATCTAAGAAAAAAGAGATGACACTACGATGTTGCCACTTTTTAACCCATCAGTCGTGGCAAAACGAGACAATAGCTTTTTCATTGTTATCGCGGCCGGATGTGGCCGCTTGGGGCTTCATGAATTAATTTCTTCACTTTCTTGACGGACTATATTACACTGAATACACTATACATCATTATTATTGCTAAGATGTTAAACATATTTTTTTTACATAAAAAATGCATTCATAAAGGCTTTCATATGAAATTATGTGGCGACATTAAGTTTTATCACATTTTTCCTTATAAAAACTAATCAATACTAAACATTTACAATGTGTCTTTACATTAAAATATTCAATTACAATTTGCTAGTGTAGGCCTGTGGTTAAGTAGCATTGTGGTTTATTTACCAAACCTCTGATCACATTTATTATATTTGTATATAGCATTTATATAATCATCTACGTGAATGGAGTGGAATAATGAGAGTGGTATAAACTCAGACAGTCTGATTTGCCAAGGCAAAAGACCATAGGTACAACACAAACGGCCCGTATACAAAACAACTTCTGGATCAGGAATACAGGGATAAACATTTGAAAGTGTTTTATCAAATTCTTGTACAGTGAACTCCTTCAATGGAACTTCGTCCACTAAAGAATTCTTAGCAATACCTTGTATACATTTGGCAATTTTTTCTCTTCCATCACTGGTATTAAAAATGTTAATGACAATAGTATTTGCTTGGCTTCCATTAGTATATCCATTTAAATTTGGTTTATTTGAGAACTTTATACAGCCGGGAATGCCTTTTTTACTTTTTTGAATTTCCAAGAAGAGGGCTTCGTCATTTGATTGTAAGTCCCCTGAAAAGTAACCTCAAATTATTCTATGCAATAATATTTTATGGTTCTAGCAAAAGAGAAATATTACATACCTGTGACATCATAGAAACTGATATACGGAACCCCCAAGACTAGACTCCAAATGACTATACGGGCTAAGTCACACATGGAGTGGTGGCTAGTGTTTGCCAACACCACTAAATGTTTCAGCTTCTTTTGCATCTTTGGAGAACATTCTATCAGCTTGAGAATATCTTCATTCGTAACCTTATCCACGGATAAGTGTCTTTTATTATTAAATAGCCCCAAATAAACATTTTGAACAGCAACAAGTATATTCACAACCAAATGCACTAATGTAAACAGGAATTGTCGCAGAAGATGTGACAACATGGTCGACACAGATAAATTAATGTGTTTGAAATATATTATTTGACCATTTTAAACACAGGAACTCCAAATAACTATTAAATTTACTCTAAAAACATTCATTTTGTACATTTGGAAGACGGAGCCGTCTACCGCTTATTTCTACGTCGACCAATCACGAGCTAAAATGTGTAACTATTTGTCTATGGCAGTAATGACAGATTTTTCTTTCAGTGGTAATGAATGAATAAATGTTGCTACACACTAGAGTCATGTGGGTCAAGTGTGCGCATTTAAACTTTGATGCTTTAAAAAACTCAAATATTGTTAGTACAATGAAACAAAACTGTGTTCATTTTTAAGACTGTTTATTTGTCACCAATTTAAGCACAACAATAGTATTTTTCAATAGCTTATATTTTAAAAAACTTTAGAAAACAATAACCCTTCCATTTGCGCACTTTTACCCCAGTATCGGGGTATGTGTACGCAGCACTTTGGGTAAGTGTACGCAACAACAAAATATATATATTTTAGAACATAAAGAATATTCTTTTATAATTTTAATTTGTAAGTTGTAACTACTTATAGTTACTTAAAGTAATCAACAAAATCGTCTTAAATCAAAATATGAGAATAATAATTTTCACTTAGAAATATTTAGTTACTTCGTCATACATGTAAATTGTAATACAAAAAAAAGTGCCGTGTGTGGAACTGGTGCACTGTTTTTGCCACCAGGCTTCACAAAGGTTATAACTACTTATAGTTACTTAAAGTATAAAAAATCGTCTTAAATCAAAATATGAAAATAATAATTTTTACTTAGAAATATTTAGTTACTTCGTCATACATGTAAATTGTAATACAAGAAAAGTGCCGTGTACGGAGCTGGTGCACTGTTTTTGCCACCAGGCTTCACAAAGGCTTCATTCAATCCAATCTTCAGTCGGTGGTTCAGAATACTGTTCGCCACATAAGGGAAAAGGCTTCTGCGCACACTTAACCCAAAGCATAGGAACAGGGCTATATGAATATCCTTAATTCCTGCATCATCAGAATATCCTAAACAATGGCAAATAACAAACTTGATATTATTATGTTGCACTCGATAGCAAAAAGCTTATTTAGAAAAAAATACATGACTTCAAAAGATTACGCATCCAAATTTACAAAACATCGTAAATATTTGAGCAAAACTCTTCATTTATCTGTCATTCCAAAATGGCGCGCGCGCAGTGGTTGGGACACGAGCGCTTCGCAGAGCGTCCTGTGGGTTATTGGCCTAAATTACACGGTCAATATTATCACGATTCTAGTATCACGGGATTCACAAATAGTACTGCGATACTGCGATTCGGCCTATTACACCATCAATATTATCACGGAATCGTGATAATATTGATGCGTGTAATACCTGCCATTGAAGAGGGGGGTTGCCGTTCCTTAGCGTTATATATTTTTCGAGATATTTACAATGCGCACACTTAGACGCTGCGCACTGTTAAAACGGGATTTTCAAAAACCTTTTTAAAAAAAAAGGAAATTTATTCTCTGTAAAATACACTTTGAAAAATTATTACACTAAGAAATTACGAAGTTGAGGAAACGTCCGTGCTAGCCCGAGGTTGACACTGAACTGCGCTCCCGTCTGGCTAACTGAATAGGATGAGTGGGTGCTGATGCTGCATCAGCACCTTGTCATCATTTCTATTAACTTTCAAGGGATGTAACAACCCCCCGCGTAAGATAAAACTTACCGGTATGGGTAAGTTTTAAAGGGCTTTTCTGAGCTGAGGCAAAGGAATTTCTTCAGTTGCAGAGACAGAATCAGGAGATTCTGTCTGTATATTACTTGATTCTATTTCACGATTTTTAATTCGGGGTGAACGTTTTCTCAACCTTTGATATAGCTTAAAAATAATAAAAATTAAAATAATTAAAATTATACAGTATGTTAAGATAGGTAAGTAAATGGGAGTCATATTGTAAGAGTGGGTCAGGTTTATTTATAATTTTGTTTAATTCGGTAATTATTTGTTTACTAGCAATGTCAGGAAGTGTTTCTAAATTAACATCTAGTAATTTTAAAGGAACTAATTTAGACTTTAATTTATTTGATATTTCAGAATTACAGCAAGGATCATCAATGAGGTTAAAATCTGGTGAAACTGATTTAATAGTTAAATTTAAATATGGTTTGTATGTAAATATTTTGTTTTTATAATAGGCTTTACATTCTATCTGTAAATCTAATATGCCCGTTCCAATTATTTTATGTTGGGAAATTTGAGATGGACACTCAATGTCTACTTTTACTGGTTGAGTTTCAATAAATAGCCATTTATTGTTTTCAAGCTCTTGCCAAATATCAATTTGTCCATAAATAAACCTGATCTCACATTGTTTTGGAAGTGTCTTATAAATTTTACATAATAATTCGGTTTCACAGATAGGTGTATCTACTACTGAAGCTATATCTGTATGATCACATATATAACAAGAATTTATGGTTTTTACACAGTTACTAAAATCTTTAAGACATATATAAAAACTCTTATCTTTGCTTATGGCTATGTACTTACAAGTAGGTGCAATCATAGCATATGATTGGGAGACATTATCATGTGATACTGGTAGTGGAAACGGTTTATACATACTATATTCTATTCTATAAACTAAAGGAATTCTTATAACGAAGACAATCTTATTTTCTACATAATAACATGATAATTTTGCCATGTCGATAATATTATGAATATTATTCAAATTTAGATTCAGGGGTAATTCCTGATCTTTTGGAAGATTTTTAATATTTTTTCCAAGTTCATTATAAAATTGTTTTGGAGTTAAGATAGATGGGTGAATCGAGTGGCTTTTCACAAACATTATAGAATTAATTAAATTCTCTACTTTAAATGACAATGTAAAAATAGCAGAAGACAGTTCTTCATACAATTCATTAAACTTAGTTTCTAATTCAACATTTATCATATTTTTATTTAAATAATCAATAGCGCTATTCAAACGGAACTCATTCTCAGCAATTGATTTTAACGTTTTATTATATTTTTCGAGGGCTGAAGTAGTAATTAAAATATTATCTTTTAATGAGGAAGCAAGTTTTTTATTCGAAGAATTCAATGTTTAAATGGCGTTATTATATCGAAGAGCATCATTTTCATCCATAGTTCCAATTATTTGTTTAAATACAGTACCGACACCGGCAAACCATGCTGATCTCTTATTTCTATCGGAGGTTAAATGAGAGATGGCACTATAATCTCTCAGAATACCGTCATAGCGAACTAACAAAGGTTTTAAATGATTTTTACAATTAGTAAAATTAAAGCTATAATTAAAATTACAAAAAGTCTGAGCGGAGTCTAAATAGTTTTTAATATTTTCAATATGCGACTTTATAAAGCCAATATCTACAGGGACCAAGACATGGAGCTGATCGTCAGAGATTTTAACTGTACCGACAGGATCGAAGTACATACCGATACTTTTATTTATTGGTTGTATCATGTTCCATGAGAAAACGCAAACTCTTGCTACGCCAAACCTGGAATATAATAATTTTCTTTAGGCTAATTATATTTTATATTTTAAGATATATTTATTATTATTATAAGGTATCGATTTCAGCCAATTTGACCTCATCATAATGGTACTTAACGTGTCTTCGATTTACGAGTAAGGTAAGTGTATTGTTACCATTTATTTTTACGACTTTATATGGACCTTTCCAGATTGGTGATAATGCTTTACGGAGACGAAGATGATTTTTAACATATACCATATCACCTGCTTTATATTTTACCGGTCTAGAATGTTTATCGTAATAAGTTTTGGATATATTTTTAGATTTTAGGATATTTTCGATGGCTTTTTCTCTAGAAAGTTTTAATCTTTGTTGTAAAACTCTAACATAAGAATTGTAAGTCGGCTCTAAAGATGATTCAAATATAGATGTCGGTATAATAGCTTTGTGACCAAATACGAGTTCATACGGAGTGAAATTTGTTGTTGAGTGAATAGAAGTGTTATAAGTTATCATTGCAGTATAAACGTATCTATGCCAATTATTTTGATTTTCATTAATAAATGATTTTAAATACTCTTTTAGAGTAGAATGGCTCCTTTCCAGGGCGCCTTGGGTTTGCGGGTGGTATGGCGTTGACCACAGTTGTTTTATTTTAAGGAAAGTACAAGTTTGTTTAAATAATTCGGCGGTAAAATTTGTACCTTGGTCTGTCAGGATAGATTTTGGGATGCCAAACTGAGAAATAAAATGTATTAGACATTCCGATGTTTCTTCGGCTGTAGTATTAAAAATTGGATAAGCAGCTGAGTACTTTGTTAAGTCGTCTTGAAGGGTAAGTATGTATTTTAATTTAGCGGGACCGGCCTCAGGAAGTGGGCCTACTATACCTAAGGCTACTCTTTCAAATGGTTGAGTTGATGTAGTGGTAATTTGCATGGGTGCACGATTACATTTACGAAGAGCTTTATTACTTTGACACAATTCACACCTTTTAACGTAATTTTCTACGTCACTACGCATACTTCGCCAATAATATTTCTCTTGAATGCGTTTTAGCATTCTATTCGATCCTAAGTGACCGGAGATAGGGATGTTATGATTTTCTTTTAATATTTTAGGAATTTCAGACATTGTAGGATAGATCAAAATATTTTTGTATATATGAATAGTTATATCACTATTATTGAAAAGATACATTAACATATTGTAAATTTTGGAAAAATTATGACTATCGAAGGGATTTTTAAAGTCAGTAATAATAATTCTTTTATACCCTTGACAACTAACTCATCTCTAAGGTTTTGAAGACTCATAAAAATGTCCTCGTCAGTATTTTTATCATAATAATAAACTTTTACAAATAGAAAATAATAATCAATATCATTAGTGGTAAATTTTAAAAATGAATGTAAAGTTCTTTCACGATCTCGAATTAGAGCAGACTCTGGTGTATTACTAAGGATCTCTTCGACGTATGTATTGGACTCATCAAGATCTATGGAGGTAGGTATAATAATTGATTTGACTTTTGTTTTTAATAAATTTTCATTATATTCTAGGATTTTAACATTGGACGTAGATAATGAGTTATTTATCTTTTTCAGGTATTCAGAGTACGTGTCCCTATGGCTCAAGGATTCGTCGGGTGAAGGTAAGTCTATACTAGGACTCGGGATTATTTCATTTGGAATTTCAGGATTTTGAAGGACTTCATCAGGTAATTCAAAGAATTCATCTAAGTCTGGGAGTTCTGGTAGGCCAGGACTTTCAGGTAAAGGTATATTTTCAGGTTGGAGTACAACAGGAGGGGCCTCAGGTGTCTCATTATCTCCTAGGACATTAATTAAATTTTTAGGTTGTGTTATATTTACGGGGTACCGAGAAAGAGCATCAGCATTGGTATTCATCTTGCCCTTCTTATAATGGATTTCATACTCATATTCTTCAAGTTTTAATCTCCAGCGGACCAATCTGGAACCTGGGTCTTTGCAATTAAAGAGCCACTTTAGCGGTTTATGATCTGTTATGCTTTTGAAACGTCGACCAAGTAAATATGGCCGGAATACTTTTGTTCCGTAGACTATTGCTAGACACTCTTTTTCGGTTACTGTATAATTAATTTCTGCTTTGTTTAATGTTCTTGAGGAATAGGCAATTGGCCTGTCTTTACCAACTTCACCTTGGCGGAAATGGCGTAATTCGAGGCGTCACAGGTTAGCAAAAATGGTTTTGTATAATCAGGATATATAAAGACAGGAGCAGAAACTAATTTCGATTTTAATTGTTCAAAAGCTAATTGTTGGGCATTAGTCCATACGAAGGGTACATCCTTTTTTAATAAATTTGTAAGGGATTTTGCATATTTTGAGAAGTCTGGTATGAAACGACGACAATAAGAAGCCAATCCGAGAAAACTTTTAATGTCTTTGGGACATTTAGGAATTGGAAAGTTAACTACAGCTTTAATTATTTTAGGGTTTGTCTTCACGCCTTCATCACTGATAATATGGCCCAAATAGCATACCTCCCTACGGAGAAACTCACACTTTTCAGGCTGAAGTTTGAGATGGAAATGTCTGAGCCTATCAAACACTAAAGATATTTTTTTTTATGTGACTTGCTAAGTCGTGTGAATATATTACAATGTCATCAATATATACAAAGCAGTGCAGTCCTTGCAGACCAGATAAAGCTGTATTCATTGCCTTTTGAAAAGTTGCAGGCGCATTTTTTAAGCCGAAAGGCATGCGATTAAATTCGAAGTGGCCCTGTGGAACACTAAAAGCAGTTTTTGCTGCGTCATCAGGTTTCATTTCAATTTGGTGAAAGCCTGATGCGAGATCAAGGGTTGTGAAATAGTTACTCTGGCCTAATTGATCTAATATTTCATTAATTTGTGGAATTGGATAAGCTGCGCCTATGGTAATATCATTGAGTTTTCGGTAATCTATTACAATTCTCCATTTCCTATTTCCAGAGGCATCAAGTTTTTTTGGCACAACCCAGATAGGGGCGGACCATGGTGAATTAGAAGGTTTTATAATATTTTCATCTAACATTTTATTTATTTGGGTTTCAACTTCCTGTTTATGTACTTCAGGGAAACGGTATGACTTTACATTAATAGGTTGGTCAGATGATGTACGAATCTCATGTTGAGCTAAATTGTACTAGTTAATTGATCACCCGGTAAGTGGAATATGTCTGAATATTGGCTGCAAATGTCGTGTATGCAATTTATTTCCTCTGAATTAAGATGGTCAGTTCGTAAAAGATTTAATAATTGTTGTTTTCTTTCGAGACTACTTTGATCTCTGCTAATATTTATTATTTCGTTTGTATTAATTTTATATATTTTTAATAACAAGTTTGATTTTATAGTTACGGGTTTTTCGGACTTACGGACGGACGGATTTACTCTATTATTATTTTTTACTTTTACTAAGCAATTTGATATCAGAAGTAAATTGGAAATGTGCTGATCACATATTATTCCCTCTTCTAGATTTTCTGGATTATCAACTGAGCATTCAATGACTTTTTCTGATCGAGGTTCAATAACATAAGAAGGATCATCAAACGATAACCTAGCACTAAAATTATTAATTTCTAATGACTGTGATTTATAATTTATTTTGCAATCATATTTTAGGAACAAATCATTACCTATTATACCATCATAAGGGATATCAATATTATCAAAAATATGAAAGGTATGTGCAATTTTTACATTAGGATTAAATTGTAATTGTAAATTAAAGTGACCAATACTTTTTAATGAATTATTTTCTGAATCAATTCCTTTAACTGTGACATTTTCTTCATTGCAGATATTTGGTTCAAGCATAATAGAGCTGTTATTTATCAAACATAAGGATGCTCCAGAGTCTATGAGGAAGATAAGTTCTTTTTCATTTACAGATGTCTTCAGTTTAATATAAGGTAAGTATCTTTTATTAGTAAGGATTTCATAAATTTTAGTAGTTTCTTTTTTGCAGGATTTATTTTCTAGGTTAGGAAGATCGTGAGTTTGGGGCTGGCTACCCTGTCCATTGACCTTTTCTATATCAGACAAGACACCGTGAGTTTGGGGCTGGCTACCCTGTCCATTGGTCTTTTCGATATGAGGAGAGTGACCGTGAGTTTGGGGCTGGTTACCCTGTCCATTAGTCTTTTCGATACTAGAAGGGAGACCGTGAGTTTGGGGCTGGTTACCCTGTCCATTGGTCTTTTTGATATGAGAAGAGAGACCGTGAGTTTGGGGCTGGTTACCCTGTCCATTGGTCTTTTCGATATGGGAAGAGAGACCGTGAGTTTGGGGCTGGTTGCCCTGTCCATTGGTCTTTTTAAATTTTGTATCGACTTTGGCTGAAGGAACTTGCCCCGCGCGATACCTAGACGGGACAAAAGTTAGTTTAAATTTCCGTCTACTTCGTCTGTACCTTGGTTATCATTATTTATTTCAGCATAATTAACTCTTGGACGTTGGTTATTATTCGGAGTAAATGGCTGATTTTGCATCCTCCTATTATTGTTATACTCTCGGAGGCTACAATTTTCTAGTAGGTACATGACCGGATTTTTTGCAATAACGGCAAAATGGTGCATCTTTTGATGATGATGAATTAGGATTTTGATTATTATTAAAATGTGGTTTAGGCCTAAAATTATCATTCCTAAAAGAAACTCTACGAGATGTATCTGATGGTCGAAAGGATTGTGATGATGATGACCTATAATTATTGTTCGAATGAGCATTAGAGTTATTTGTTGTCTGAGGACGTTTATAAATGCTTTGTTGTATGCGCTCCTCTGAAATAGCGATATTTACGGCCTGATTTAATTTTTTGGGATCTCTACATCGAACAATATTGGAGATACGGGGATGTAATCCTATCAAGAAATGATGGAGCGCCAAGTCTTCCATAGCTGCTGAACGACCAGAGAGTTCGCGTAAGGTGCATTGAGATAAAGTTATTTCTGTAAGCAATTGAGATAGGTAAGTTTCAACTCGTAACGCGTATTGAGTTACGCTTTCATTTAAGCCTTGTTTACACTCTTGGAGGTCCATAAGTATGTGCGCGTGATGTTTGCGCTCACAAAATTGGTTCCGTAAAAAGTCTTTAAGTTGACCCCAATTAGTAAAGTCTTTTATGGAGCAGGCTATTTCGGCTTTGCCTTGTAGTTGACTATAAATAAAGCGGAATAATATTGGTTTTTGATTTTCTGTTGCTAATTCATAGGCGTTGTTACAATTAATTATAAAAGAGTTTACATTTTCTCTGGATCCATCGAATGTTTTAATAAATTTAAATAAGGTGCTGAGGTCTAACTCAACCTTTTCTATATTCGGAGCAACTCCTTTCCGGCCCCCTTTTGGGGAACTAGGTCTCGTTTCGTCGGACGTACCGGCTTCAGGAATATTTAATGACAGACCGTCTTTATTAGCTTTCGACATTTTGAAAGCTAAAATTAAATTAGAATGTCTCACTGAACCTTAACAATAACTCAAGCTGACTCACAGTGCATAGGCGGCGATGATAACGGGGACGACTCGTTGCATGCTCACTGGAGGTCTCGATCAGGATAACGAATATTTGGATTAATATCACTAATCACTATGCACTTATGGATTTATTTATTTTTTAACACTTTCCACTTCACACTTTTTCTGGATCGTCGACAGGAAACTCGTCACCTCGCTGGTCGGTGCTGGATACCGCTCTCGGGCTGACTTGGCCCGCAGCTAGGTACCACTTATGACACAGTGGACACAGGGGTGATGATGATGACAGGAACACACTCACGATTGAGATTAGGATTTGGATAAATTTTTTTTTATTTTTTTATTTTTTTATGAAATATACTTTATTTTATTTTGGAATTAAAATGTTTTAGGAAATTAATGAGTTTAGATCACGGGAACAAGCGGGAGATACGGATCAACGTTTATTCTACGTATCTTTAGCACTAAAATTTTCACTTTTCACTTTTTTGGATTTTTGGATTTTCGGACGCGTATTCGGGCGGATCGGGGATTTACGAATCCCACCGCTGCCACCAATGTTAAAACGGGATTTTCAAAAACCTTTTTAAAAAAAAGGAAATTTATTCTCTGTAAAATACACTTTGAAAAATTATTACACTAAGAAATTACGAAGTTGAGGAAACGTCCGCGCTAGCCCGAGGTTGACACTGAACTGCGCTCCCGTCTGGCTAACTGAATAGGATGAGTGGGTGCTGATGCTGCATCAGCACCTTGTCATCATTTCTATTAACTTTCAAGGGATGTAACAGCACACTTGACCCACATGACCATAATCATGTGGATTTTATAATAGGATCAGAAATCAAAGGCCATATTCAGCCTCAGCTTAGAGCCTCAGGTAACCTCGTAAGGCCACCTGAAAACCTGCGAATTGAGTCCAACACTCCATGGTCCAACCAAGAACTGTTATAAATTATAATCCAAGTGCCAGCGACTGCTGGACTTTCGCCATTTAATAAAAGCTGAAAGTTTGCTGCATAATATAATAATTATTGAAGTGGAAACTTCTTTAGCGGCGTTGAGCACTTTTGTGGGATTGGTAAAAACTGTGAAACTCGCGTCAGATTCTCATGCTGATCGAAAAACCAAGGAAAAAACGTAGGACGGTTGGAGTAGTGTTGTAACATCGAAATCGATTAATCGAACAATCGATTGTTTTTTTTCGATTGACGATATTTTTTAATCGATTGTAAGGGTTTCGATTAATTAAAAAAATCGATTTTTTAAAAATCGATTTTCATAAATTCGGTTTCGAATTTTGATTAATTAATTAAAACAATCGTTTTTTTTTTTTCAATTTCATAAAAAGTGTGTTAAAAAAATAATGCACAACGTTAATAATCAAGTTTTCACTTCTGCCGGCACTCCCGGAGTGCAACCCGTCTTTTTTTTACAAGGTTAACCGTTAAGGCCATGTTCACACCTATATATCCTTAATCTGTGTTCATACCAAACCGACTGTGAGCGAACGTTACGCAGTTTGTTGTATTTCCATTTTCCATACATAATATTCACTTTTTTGTTCGTTTAATATTATACAGAAACGCTTAGAATTTTGATTTTTGAAGGAAGAGGTATTTGTGATTGTGGCAGTACACTACATGTACATGATCAGTATCACGTAAGTACTATAAAAAAAAAATAATTACGTCCGCTTCCTTTTACTTTTGACAGCTCACAGCGCCGCCATTATTGTTTCTTTCGCTTGTCAGACGTTGTGGCAGGTTAGATCTTTTGCGAAATATTTTCAATTTCTTGCTATTTTTTGTACAATATTTGATGCATTTATATTAATTGTGTTACATTTCTTTATATTTTGAACGTACATATAATTTTTTAAGCATTATTTGGTGTGTGTGATAAGATTACGTTCATGACCATGCTGGTTTCAACTTACCGATTCTTTCCAGAATCCACTCGACAAGATGCAATTACACATAAGAGGACAGTCAACTCACATTCTTGATGTCAATGGAGAGGAATCCATTGGTCAGATCAAGGTATACTTTTCAATTATTAACAATAGTGATGTTTCCTAACCTAACATTTTATCTGTCATATGTTTCCATACCTTTATCGCAATAGCAAAACCGCTTTATCGGTACGAATGCAGTTGCTAATTATTAGAAAACGGTAAAGTTGTTCAAGTTCAAAGTAAATACAGCCGAAACGTAAATAATAATTTTAAAATAACATTGTTTACATTATGATAAATTTCTAGTATAGTTCAACTTTTCATTACAATGTAATGTTATCAACGAAGATTTAATTGCGCCATGCAAAACATTACTTTAATGTTATCAATAGAAGCACTACAAATTATATTTAATATTTTCAGGACCGCATTCGTGCCCTCTCAGACATCGGCACAGAGGAATTAGTGCTGTCAGCGTGCGGTGCCCCTCTTGAAGATGCTGTTTTGGTGTCGGAACTGCAGTCCACAGACCTAGACCTCACAGTGCCACTTATCGGTGGTAAAGTGCACGGTTCTCTAGCTCGTGCCGGTAAGCTAGTGTTTATTTATTATCATGCCATTTCATTAGTCTGTCTGATATGCAAATAACTATCTTTGAGTACCTACCTTGCAAATGATAGTAATACTAAGATAATAATCCGCCAAGTCGAGCAAAAAAGCGGCACGGCCGTACCATCCTTTTCGAATTCATTTTTACAAGCTTTAATGTCATTAATAATTTTCTACTAACAACCATTCCCCACTTCGGCACAAATATATCTAGATAACTCAGATATTCAAATAAGATAAACATTTATTTCTCAGTACAATATTATAGAGCGGGGTAAATATTCCGTATCGCGCCACCAGCGATTTTGAGGCCGTTTTTTTTTTACAGTCGCGTTATAATCTGTAAACATCAGAACTAGTATTGTTATGATGGCGCATGACTATTTCTGGCAAAAGAAAGTCAACGGAGCCCCTGTAGCGGGGCTCCTATTTCTGGGTGTTGTGGTCTATGTTCCAACCTAACCTAACCTACTTTTGGACTTTCTGGATTGTGTTTTTTTTCCCATAGTGCCCCGTTTTCTTCAGGCCAACCAAAATTAAAATTTAAAAAAAAAATGATTTTTTTTAGCCAGAAATAGTCATGCGCCATCATAACAATACTAGTTCTGATGTTTACAGATTATAACGCGACTGTAAAAAAAAAACGGCCTCAAAATCGCTGGTGGCGCGATACGGAATATTTACCTAGAGCTGTTTGACAGTACATTCTTGTCCTTAGAATTAAGTACATTCTTATTCCCAAATATTATATTGTACAAGTCTGGTGCCCAAGCTAGGCTAGGCCTGTGTTTCAGGTCACCAGGCTCGTCATCCTCGCAATTTTAATTATTACATAGCAATATAAATACTTTTTCCAAAAACCAATTACAGTATATAAATAGAATATAGTTATATAATACACAATATTTTATGTGCACAAGTTCAAAAGATAAGTAGCAATAGCCTTACGTACAAATTCTAGTTGCTCTGCCAATATGTTATTTATAATCACCATACCATGTAATTTTTCAATATATAATATAATATTAACTCCCACTTTTGGTGATGGTGGCCCCTTTCAAATATTGCCTTACCAGACATTTACCTTGTATGTTGTGCATACTAAGGTTATGAGATACTGAATATTGTAACTTGTTTTTAGGTAAGGTCAAGGGACAAACCCCAAAGGTAGAAAAGCAACAAAAGAAGAAGAAGAAGACTGGTCGTGCTAAAAGGAGGATCCAGTACAACAGGAGGTAAACAATCTATATTAAATTATTCTTTATTCTGAAAGAAAAGAAAGATTTAAAAAGTAGTTGTGTATTGTCAGACATTTATTTTTCTACTTTAAAAGTATGAAGATACGGGAGAATACAGACAATCAATCACTCAAATCTGTATCTAGCAGTTAGATAAAATGTTTAAAATTTTATCTGACTGCTAGATGCAGAGTTCTTTTTCTCATTCTCAACTCATTGTATGCCTAATCTTTTGCCACACTCAATGATCTAAACTTGTTGAATTTAACCTTTCAATCCCCGTAAGGCCCAAGTGGGCCGCGATAGCAAAAGATTTCCAAGAATTGGCGATCGAAGGATTTAGCTTGGTAGGAATCATTAGAATTAATTTAAAGATCAATGTAAGTGCTGCTTATTGCAGTATCATTTCTAGTTTTTAATGAAATCTTTAATTTTGGTTTATGGTCTTAGTGGTATGGTAAATCTTAGTTTATGGTTAACACCATTTTTTTTACAGATTCGTGAATGTTGTGCAGACCTTCGGCCGTCGTCGTGGACCCAACTCCAACTCGTAAACTTATGTAATTTTAAATAAAATGCAGATTTAACATCTATTTGCAAATTGTAGTTTTATTGATTTCACTCTATGCCTTCTAGGCTTTTAGTTCCTACCTAGATTCTAACGCATGTAAAACAAATATCGCGGGCTTCAACCCAGAAGGGCTTAAAAAGTCGTTTTTTAAGAAGAAATTAGATCTCTACAACTGAAAATTTGCATGTCTATAAAATTATTTCCTTAACCCATCAAGCCCCATACGAGCATCGGTGATTGCGACAACAATAGAATATAATGGCATTTCCAAGAATCTCCGAAGGATTAATTACATGAAAATATGATCTTTTGTATTTTAACTGTTCCAAAATTCCCAATATTGCACTTACATCTATTTTCTTAAAAAACGACTTATTTTACGCCCGTCTGGCTATACGAGTAGAAACCCGCGATATAAAGCACTTGTTTAAAATGATTATTCAAGTTGAGGAGAAAGCCCAGTTACACTATATTTTTTTATACCGGTTACAAAAATTAGTTTTTGTCATGGTGTCGCGGGCTGCTAGCTGCAAATAAAATAATTAGTACAAAAAAAAATGCGATTTTACAGTAAAAAATTAAGTAAGTTTCTTCAAATGGTTTTTTCACGTGCGTGTTCACCGGGCCGCAGTTGAGTCTAGCTGGGCTAGTTTAATTTATCCTCAAAGCGTCATCTAGTGTTGAGTAGCAAACTCAATACTAAAGTTTTTTCAATCCCTGTTTAAGTGAAATGAAGTTTCAAGGACATTAATTATAATATTATTATAGTTCTTCTCGTGTCTCACACCATCAGCACTGACGATGGTGGTCGGTAACACTAATACTAATCAGCCTGTGTCCCATAAAGTCAAGGATTTAAAATCCCAGTTTATGTAGGTATAGGTAGTTACTTTAAATTTTAAGAATATTCAGACCGTAAAAAAATGTTGAAAACAAGGAATAATAAAGGGCGAACGAGCGTAATATCTTCAATATTCCGATTTCCGGTTATATTTATTCTTAATATCGCAAGCTAAAGCACTTATTCCACCTTACTAAATTTAGACGTCTAAATCAGTGTTTCCCAAACTTGTCGGGACCGCGACCCATCTACAAGAAAGTTTAAAGTTCGCGGCCCACCTTGTGTCATGAAGACAAAAAAGCAGCGGTATGTTGCTGCCGCAGCATTTACCCGTTAATTATTCTTATCGTAGTTCACCAGTCAGTAGTCACCACCATATCATCATCGTCAACTCTCAGACTTACTTACCTAGTACCTACTTACAATTACGTTTACGTTCGAATGCCCCTCCCCCGTCGCGACCCTCACGCACCCACGACGACGAACGATCGAATAAAATGACTATCGTCCTATAGTTTCAGGGCCCACCCAATATCTACCCGCGACCCACCAGTGGGTCGCGACCCACACTTTGGGAAATACTGGTCTAAATGATTCAGTAACTAAATTTAGTCAAGTGGAATAACATTTAGTAACTTTCTAAAATATGTTATTCCACTTGACTAAATTTAGTTACTGAATCATTTAGACGTCTAAATTTAGTAAGGTGGAATTAGGGCCGATTCACACCGGAATGGCAGAGGCGAGGCGAGCAGTTTCAGTGTCATATGATTTTAAACTTTATCTTCATTATTGTAATACATAGTATCGCTTGAGAAATCTACGGCCGTCCGTGGACGCTCGTGGCCGCTCGTGGCCTCTTACGGCCGCTGGCGGCGTCGATTTCTCAAGCGATACTATGTATTACAATAATGAAGATAAAGTTTAAAATCATATGACACTGAAACTGCTCGCCTCGCCTCTGCCATTCCGGTGTGAATAGACCCTAAGTGCTTAAATTTTAATTTAGCGTCTTCACGCTTATTACACCGTACTTCGTATCGGGCGAGACGACGCGGGACGAGCGGCGCGCGCCCGCCCCCCTCACTCTCGCCTGCCTGACGACGCGGCATTCAGTCGGCGCGAGCGAATCGCACGGATCGGACCTAAAAGCAGTGCGGATTTTAAGCATTAACGTCACAAACTGACAAAAGATGGTCAGCGAGAAGGAAAAGAAGGCTTTAATGAACATTATACGACTGTATAGAGACCGGCCGTGTCTGTGGGATCACTCTATCAAAGCATACGCGAACAAGCATCTCCGTCGCGAAGCATATTTAGAGCTGCTCTCGATTTATCGGAGTTTCGACGAGGGCATGACGATGCCGCTCCTCAAGAAGAAAATATCGAATATGCGCACTAACTTTATACGGGAACTAAAGAAGGTATGACGATAACTTTAATTGAACTTGAAATTGTACGCGTTCATTGCCCTTCTTTCAGCTCGCTTCTTGCTTTAAGGGGCCGGGTACCCTTGGAATTTCTCATACAAACGTAATTCCAAAATCATTTTCTCATACGAAAATATTTAACATGTTTGAGTTATTTTTCAGTTTAAGATAGTAATTACCTAGGTTCCTACACAAAAATTTACTTCAAAATATTTAAACAATTTTTTTTTGTTTTAAATTTTTTTTAGTAAATTTACTACTAAATATTTAAACACTAAAAATAGAGTAAAACACTAAAAAATATATAAATAAATAGTAAATTTACTACAAAATATTTAAATACTAAAAAATATTTTTTAGACTTTAAATATTTTGTAGTAAATTTACTATTTATTTATATATTTTTTAGTGTTTTACTCTATTTTTTAGTGTTTAAATATTTAGTAGTAAATTAAGTAAAAAAAAATTTAAAACAAAAAAAAAATTTTTTGTTTAAATATTTTGAAGTAAATTTTTGTGTAGGAACCTAGGTAATTACTATCTTAAACTGAAAAATAACTCAAACATGTTAAATATTTTCGTATGAGACAATGATTTTGGAATTACGTTTGTATGAGAAATTCCAAGGGTACCCGGCCTCTTAAGTACGTACTATGTAGTCGCTCCAATGTGACGTTTGGTTAGGACGCAGTGTTGCCAGATCAACTACCTACATTTAGGGGGTTTTTGACCAAGTTAGGGGCAAAACAGGGGGAAAAATATTTGGGGGATTTTTAGGGGAAATTCAAAATACACGTCAAATACAGTCTTGTTTGCCAAATATCACGTTCCTAATATTTTTTACCATCTAATTACTTGAGCGCCACAACAACTAATCGAATGATTTGTAATTTGTATGATAGTAGCATAAAGGTAATATACCTATCGGAATAGAGAAACAATCCCGAGCTGTCAAGCTTAACCAAAATTTGATTTACATCTGTGTATACAATTATGTTTACGTGTGCGTGTCAGTGATGTACAAACATCTTGTAATTCGACAAAATATCGATCATGGAATAATAATTGTAAGATTGTAAAAACAGAATGGGATAAAATAAAACTGCATTGATAGGTATAATAAAAATTGTAATTTCGAAGTAAAATATGACTTTTCTTCAAAATGCTTGCTGCATAATTAAGTATATGCATGAATTTTTCTTCGGAGTCCAGTTTGGACGGTTAATTATTTTAAGCCATGAATTTCTGGTATCCAAGTCAGCAGGAAATCTGAAAAATTGGCCAAGTGTGAGTCGGACTCGCGCATGAAGGGTGACCGGTTTCAACCGGGCATTTTCTAAAACCCGGCACGAGACGACACGACATGTCATGACACGATTCGACACGACAGGTTACGTCACGTCACATCAGTACACGACACGACAAGACTTCACTAGACCCATATTAATTTTCAATTCACTTTCAATGAGCCCTTTTATTTGATGCCCATCTTGCAGAAGTGCTTTTTAAAACTACTCCCCTATCTTGCATGAGCAGCCATATTGGATGTAGAATGACATGACATATGTGGAAATTTCAGAAGTTTATTACTATAGCGGTTCTTGTTATACAGCCTGGAGACAGACAGACAGACGGATGGACAGACGGACAGGCAACGAAGTCTTAGTAGTAGAGCGGGACCCGACTACTAGGATGTTTTACCCTTTGGGTGCGGACCCTTAAAAACGATAAATTATATATGATAGTATATTAATATACTTAAACTAATTATAAACTACGGATGAGTATGTTATCATTTCAACATTCGTAGATAATTAGTATACTTAACTAAAAAATATTTTCATATCGATACTACTTATCGATAACTTGATGCAGCCCTAGTGTAAAATATATGAAAATTGTTTACACAAAATATCCTTAAATTGTGCACCATGGCTAGTCAAGTTATGTTTTCCATATAAATAAATATTTAAAGAAGTGAATTATGAAAATCAATACCAATAACTCGTAGGGAATAGGCAAAAATAAACTTAAAACTAGGTCCTGTCGATGTAGAATAATTCACCTGTGAAATGAATATTTGTCCCGGGTTTTTTCGATGTGTGGATCCACAATCATTCCACAAACATTTAACCATGTTTCTAGAGCAATATTTCTAAAAATTATTCATTATTTAACTTAAAATCACAATTTTTCTGAGAGCCCAAATTGACAACGATCGGCTCAGGGGCAGACAGACTGTCAAACAGATGAAAAAAAAGCTATGCAACCTCAAATCACGCTTCTCTTTCTACCACGCAGTGTTACAGATAGTGACATCTCGCTTACTCAGGCCTTTGTTTCTCTATTCCGATAAGTATATTAACTTTATGGATAGTAGCGTTACTTCCTTTCCTCGCCACGTTCATATAAAGCCTTGTCGAGCTGTAATAAAGTTTAGTAATATATTTTTATTGAATATTAAAAGAAAAAGTAATCTAGGGGATTTCTAGGGGGAAATCAAATTAGTTCAGGGGTATGGCGCCGAGACCATCTGGCAACACTGCCTACTGGTGAGGAGACAATACAAAATACAAATTACCATATTATTATTCAAAGAGGATGTAAACCACAGACTAAGGATATATATATAGATGTAACCTTAGCCCGTCATCGCGTGGCCATTTTGTGCTTATTTTCATACAAGTAGTGTGCGTTTATTTTCTTGAATATTTCTATTTGTCGATCATTTCGAAGCTTATTAATATACAGAAAAGAAAGTCATTTAGTTCATGATATCGATAAACTATAGTTCAAGTAATGAGAATCCGTAAACACACGTAAAAAGCTATGCAATTTTTGTAGACAAATTATTAATTAATGTGACATTTTTAGCACTAATGCCTTATATAGCACGAATAAAGGATTATTAAATTTATAAATTATCTTTTTAGCTTACAAAAATACCGATTGAAAAGCCCAAAATACGTTGTTCAAAACTTACGTATTTAATGTTAAATCCACATGTTTGAGGCATTCTTTGGCCATTCTTATGGTTTATTATTTAGCGGAACCACAAAACTCAACAATATCTAACATAAAATGTTCACTGAAAACCTTTATTAACACTTTTATTACATGAAATATGCAGACCGACTCCTTTATTATGTCCGAGTAAGTAGGACATAACATTACACGATTTTGACGCCTATACACCGATATAAGGCTTTCTCCTAGTGTATATTAACTTAATGATGTAAACTGTATACTACGTAACAAGAGGTCGGACTTAGACCGTTATTTTTTTAATTTGAAACTGAAGTTAAAATTTTTAAGTGCAAAACCTTTCACTCTAAACATACCAAAAATTTAAAAAAATAAAAATAACCCCTCAATCGGAAAAAAATGGATGCCTAGATTATAGGCAGACCTGTTTTTTTAAAAAATGGCGCCCGGCCTACCCTATTTGTACAAATAATAAAATAACTTTACAACCTTACTATATTTCATGTTTTTGTAAAGAATTTTATAATATCTAATAAATTTTCTATCTATCAAGCCATCATAATATAGTATTTAGTCTGATATAATATTCTTTTCAGAAGTATATATTTTGAAAAATATTTTTCTGACTATTTCACATGAAATAAATCAATATTTTGTTTTATTCTTATCGAAGGAACCCTGATTTTAAGCTCTTACATAAACGATCATCGTTACTACTCGAGATGTTTATAGAAAAGGGTCATAAATCTTACCCGAAAAAATGAGTTTCGTATTACCCACAAGCAAACTTCGTCATTATGGCTTTACAAATAAAGTTCAAAATGGCCACGGCCGGCAGAATATGGCGGTTACCTGCGAACTTTTAGCTCTTTGTTTTAGAAACGTAAGAAATACTATCGATATGGCAAATGTCCTCTCAATCCCCGGCCGAGCACCGGTGCTCGGGGTCACGTGACACATCGTAATTCCGTCAAACCCCGCGCGAGCACCGGTGCTCGGGCTGTTATCGGGCTTTATATACCGTATTTGGCCGACTTAGAGAATATTTTTGTATGAAGAAGTTTGGTTAGTTACGATCTATGATACATTTGCCACATTCTGAATGCAAAATATTATGACAATCTGTGGTCGACGAATATTTTTCAGTCAGTAGAAAATCGTGAATTTTTTCGTGTGTGTTTCGTCATTTTGTGTGTTTTTTGTGAAATAATTGATGGATTTAACGAATGTAAGTAGTAAAATAGTTTACTTTAGTAACAATAGGTTATTTTAGATACTCATTTGCAAGAAATACATCGTAATAATTTGTGAAAGTTGAGAAAATAGTTGTGGGTGTTATAAGTGATTTTAACGCAAATTTGCTTCATATATTTGTAAATTAATTACATAAAACGCTTAAAGAAGTTATAACAAAAGGTCTATAAGACTATATATATCGATAGTATTTCTTACGTTTCTAAAACAAAGAGCTAAAAGTTCGCAGGTAACCGCCATATTCTGCCGGCCGCGGCCATTTTGAACTTTATTTGTAAAGCCATAATGACGAAGTTTGCTTGTGGGTAATACGAAACTCATTTTTTCGGGTAAGATTTATGACCCTTTCTTATAAACATCTCGAGTAGTAACGATGATCGTTTATGTAAGAGCTTAAAATCAGGGTTCCTTCGATAAGAATAAAACAAAATATTGATTTATTTCATGTGAAATAGTCAGAAAAATATTTTTCAAAATATATACTTCTGAAAAGAATATTATATCAGACTAAATACTATGTTATGATAGCTTGATAAATAGAAAATTTATTAGATATTATAAAATTCTTTACAAAAACATGAAATATAGTAAGGTTGTAAAGTTATTATATTATTTGTACAAATAGGGTAGGCCGGGCGCCATTTTTTTTAAAAACAGGTCTGCCTAGAATCTAGGCATCCATTTTTTTTCCGATTGAGGGGATAGATCGTAACTAACCAAACTTCTTCATACAAAAATATTCTCTAAGTCGGCCAAATACGGTATATAAAGCCCGATAACAGCCCGAGCACCGGTGCTCGCGCGGGGTTTGACGGAATTACGATGTGTCACGTGACCCCGAGCACCGGTGCTCGGCCGGGGATTGAGAGGATAAAAAAGAAATGAGCTCAAATAAATGTTTTATTTCAATAAAAATTATTGTACTTAACTTAATAAATAGGCTAATAAGGTAAATTAAACAATAAAACAGATTTAATCCACAAGCTTTTGTTGATTTCTATTATTAAATAGGGAGTGCCTCCGCTGCCGGCGCCGGTTGCCGAAATGGCTGCCGGCGCCGGTTGCTGAAATGGCTGCCGGCGCCGTTTTCCGAACTCCGAAGTTTGCCGAAGTCACGCGATGTTTGCCGAATAGGCTGCCGGCGCCTATTCGGCAAACATCGCTTGTCAAATGACAGAATAATGATCAAAAACATCAGTCTTGAGCTAAAGGACTATTAAAAGTACAAATAATAAGGTCATACATAGTCATATTGTAAGGATGCATATATCTGAATCCTTCGATCGGGGATTCTTGGAAATGCTATTGTATTCTATTGTTGTCGCGGTCACCGGTGCTCGTATTGCTCGTATGGGGCTTGAATCTTGATGCCTGATGGGTTAATGGTGGTGATTATGATGCTGATAAATGTGATCTGCATAGTAGCATAATACAATATCTTTGCTTCTAAACAACGCTGAAACTCTCAAACATGTATAAGGAATCTGAAGTTCTGTTCAGTACCTTCGGAAGTATACCACGGGGTTTATAACTGTAGCTGTGGTGCAAAATCTTACTTTTTGGTAGCTGAAAAGAGGTAGCTAAGGTAAAGCTAAGCTAAGAAAATGCATCACAAAAAACTAAAATATCCACAGCCAAACAAATAGGTACCTAACCTTCACCTTTTGAAGTCGGTAAAGTCGATTATATTGGAGATTATAATTATTTATTTTTAAAATTTGTGTATCGGCACTGGAACCTAGCGCTTTACGCTCATCATCTATGGCTCGGTTAACCTGTGCGGTTGTACTTGGTTCAGCTCCGTAATAAAAATACGAAAAAGTGATTTCTCCTGGCAGAAGTTCCAAACTTTTGTGTCTATGTAATATCTAAGACTGTGAAGTGTGTGTTGCGAATAATTACCGGCTCTGATCGGCACCAATAACACTGTAATAATCAACTTTTTCTCCGATTATCACCATAATAATTAGTTGAACAGAACAATTTGAGGGTAAGAAGAGAAAAATAAATATCAATAAACTCAAAAAATCTGAAATACTTCAAGCAGCGCCATCTCTACTTGGGACACAAAAACCATAACAGTTCACTACTACCACAGAATATACTACCACAGAATATATTATTATAATAGTTCTGACTAAACCACCAACTAGCGCCATCTATTGTTGGGTCGATGAAACAAGTTATCCGACAATTTTAACTCGAAAAATCTTTGGTTTTTGTGAAGACCCTAAAACCCTAACATCCATCTACAAACATGTCAAGCTCGTGTGCAGCTTGTGGAAAATGCATTAAGGATTCTTATTACATGAAGTGCTCAGCTTGCAAGGAGGTCTACGATATAATATGTCTTAGTCTAGCGAAGGCTAGCTTTGATAAAATGTCCGACGCGCGCAAAAAAGACTGGACCTGCCCTACCTGCAACTGCTCTCGTCCTAAGGGAGACAACTCTGGTAGACCGGTGCGTTCAGCATTGAACGAGACGCATTCAGCAGGAGGCGTTAGCGCTACCAACATAACCTTGACGCGAGGAAGCCACCGTCACAAGCCATCAGCTGAAACTGCAACTCCGCAACACTGTAGTGAAATTACGCAACTAGTGGCAGAACTTCGCCTGCTAAGGGACGAGGTCGGAGAGCTAAAAAAGCAAAACCTTGAAATTAAGGAGGAAATTTCACTTATCTCTAAAAATATTAACGATAAGGTGCAGGTGTTCTCGGAAAGGCTGGAAACTGCTGAAAAAGAAATTATTGACCTGAAATCATTGGTAACAAGCCTGCAAGCTCAATCTTCCAAGGCTTCCCAAGACCAATATTACTTGAGGAATGAATTAGAAATCGCGGGTATTCCAGAGCAAGTAAATGAAAACCTCCAGCACATTGTGGGGCTCGCAGCAAATAAGATAGGCATCCAGCTAAATGAAGGCGACATAGACTCGGTACACCGCATTACTCCTAGGAACAAAGAAAATATAGATGGATCACAGAGCACACCATCTAGGCTCCCTGGTGTCATCGTGCTTAGGTTGTTACGCCGCTGCAAGCGCGATGAACTCATCAAAGCTGCTAGATCTCGTAAAAATGTAACTACGTCTGGCATTTCCGATGGTAGTCCTTCAAAAAATTTTTGGAACGAAAGATTAACTAAGGCAAACAGAGATATTTTTCGCGCGGCCAGGGAACGGTGTAAGCAATGTAACTTTCGATACTGCTGGACCCGCAACGGCAATATCTTTGTTAGAAGATCTGATGGCAAAGAAGCTAAGCGTATTATATCCATGGCAGACCTGGACAGTATTGTTGGAACTCCTGCTAACTCAAGGGATTCGTAGATCAAGTCTTTCTTTTCTGTACTTTCTTTTGTAATTCATATTCGCTTACCATTCGCTTACGCTGACTCGCACACCACAATTAGTCACACTACACATCTCAGCTTTTCATGTACTTTTCATAATCATATCTCCCCGTAATATAAGCTCAAAACTCATACTTGACTTGTGACTTTTTTCTTTATTAATGCTTTCAGCTCATCACCTCAAACCACATGATCATGCTATATACAGCCTCCAACCTCAAACCTCTAAAAATCGCTATATCACACTCGTTCTCTAACGATATGTCGTACATATTATAATTTAAAAAAAAAAATGTTTATAGTACGGTAATGGATCCATCGGACGAAATTGATCAATCGTTAACAATTACATGTGAAAGGTTAGAGAACTTAGAAGACGGACATAGATTGTTATCTAAAGATCATGATTTCTTATGCCTGACACTAAGTATTAGAAGTATTAAGCAGAACTTTGACTCCTTTTTAGTGACTCTTAAACGTTTAAATTTTCAATCAGACGTAATCATATTAACTGAATGCTTTCTCACTGAAGATACGATCGTTCCTCTGATCCCAGGATATGCGTCTTTTAGAACATCAAAATATATTAATAAAAACGGGGGTGTCGTCATCTATGTATCGGATAAATGGAACGTCTCATCTTGTGAACCAGACTGTGATGATTGCAATTGCTTACAAGTCACTCTGGATGGTAGAATAGTCGTTCTAGGTATAATATATCGTTCGCCCTCGTTCAGATGCATTGAGCGGTTTTTGACATCACTTGATAACTTACTGCAAAACAACAGCACAAAGACTGTGATACTGGGCGGTGACATAAATATAAATACTCTGTCTATACCATTAGATGATAGCTGCGCAGAATACCTATGTATGCTTTCTACTCATAGGCTTTTGCCAGCTATTACTCTCCCCACAAGAGGTTCTTCCTGTCTCGACCACCTGTTCACAAACTTACTTACCCACACCATAGGCATAGTAGCAAACTCAAATATAACAGATCATGAATTATGTATACTGTCAACTGCACTTAAAATAAACAGGAGACCACAGCGGAGAACTCGAGTTAAAATTAATTATGATGGGATCTTAGAGGATCTCAATTCCACTGACTGGACCTCTGTTATTATAAGCGGTAATGTTGAGCAGGCCACTGAAAATTTTTACCATATATTAAGAGCATCTGTTGACAAACATTCAAAATCAGTCCTCATTAGTCGTAGTAAGTTTAACATCCACCCCTGGATTACCCCAGGACTCATGAGGTGTCAAAGAAATCGCGACAAGCTACACATGAAATGGAGAAAAGATCCCAATAATAAAATAGCAGAACACACATACAACAGATACAGAAATTTTCTTTTTAACCTCCAACGAAATTTGAAAATTGCTTATGAATCACAAATGCTCGAACTGAACAAGGGCAATCCCAAGAAACTATAGTCTTCCATTAAAAAAATATGTCACATAGCTGAGAAGAAGAAAAGTGAAGCAAATGCCTTAAGTTTCATTGAGGCAGACCCTGTAAGCTCATTACATAAATGTAATGAATATTTTACACACGTTGGCTCAAATTTGACCAACACAATACTCAAAAATCTTGCTACGACTGAAAAGAACTTAGCAAAGAATTTTAAACCTACGCGATCAATCTCTGACTCACTATTTTTGGCCCCCACAGACCCACAGGAAATTCACAGCTTGATATCGGATCTAAACGCAGATAGTTCTCCTAGATCAGATCAAATATGTCCCCGAATAATTAAACATGTTGGAACTGCTATCCTCACCCCCCTTACGCACATTTATAATTTGAGCCTTTCAACAGGAGTCTTTCCTTCTAAATGGAAAACGGCGGCTATTACTCTCTTGCACAAGGACGGTTGCAAATATAGTCCTAACAATTATCGGCCTATATCGTTGTTATGCATTTTCTCTAAGTTGCTTGAGAAAATTATAAATAAACGTCTGATTAGTTTTCTGGAATCGCATAATGTCATCTCTAAGAAACAGTTTGGCTTTCAGCGTAATAAGTCGACCGAGGATGCGACAATGCTTTTATGTGATATAATATCATCTGCTTTAGATCAAAAGAAATACTGTCTTGGGGTATTCTTAGATTTTGCCAAGGCTTTCGACACGGTTTCGATCCCAATCCTTCTTAGCAAACTAGAATCCTTCGGTGTAAGAGGAGTACCTTTATCTTGGTTTCGTAGCTATCTATCCGATCGGCTACAATATATTAAGTCTACCGGTACCGTGAGCAACTCTCTGCCAATAAACTTTGGAGTTCCCCAAGGTAGTGTCCTCGGTCCTACCCTGTTCTTATTATACTTGAACGATCTTTTGGATCTGCAGTTAGATGGAGCGGACATTGTCTGCTATGCAGACGATACCGCATTAATTTTTCGTGGTAATACTTGGGAGGAAGTCTTTGGCCATGCCGAAAAAGGTCTCGGTACAGCTTCTAAGTGGCTTAACTCAAACCTACTCACGCTTAATGTACACAAAACCAAATATGTCGCCTTTCATATAACTTCCTCTTCAAAACCTCCTTTGTCCCTCTCGTTAAAAATGCACTCCTGTAACTCTAATTATTTGTCATGTTCTTGTACTTCCTTGCAGCGTGTGGACAACGTTAAATATTTAGGCATACACATAGACTTTCGTCTATGTGTATGCCTATACCTTTACCTATACCTATACCTTTCATTCAGACAGCACATCTCTTCAACTGCTTCTCGCGTACGCAAATTGACTTTCATTATGAAAAATCTTAGACATTCGGCAAATAAGGAAGTTTTAAATACCGTCTACAAAGCTCTCTGTCAATCTACACTCATTTATGCAATAAAAGCCTGGGACGGAGCAGCTAAAACAAAACTATTACAGCTCGAGCGTGCACAAAGGTCTGTCCTTAAAGTTATGTTGAAAAGGCCTTTTCGATACCCAACCAACCTACTCTATAAAGAAAGCAAAGTCTTGCGTGTTAGACAAATTTATATCCTAAGAGCTGCCACCTTCCAGCACAAAATTATTATAAACTCCCCACAGTATCATTCCCTGCTCGACCGCAGAGTTTTCAAAATTCCAATTCCTCAAGTACGTACGACATTTGCACAACGCCACGCACCCTTCCTAATACCTTACCTGTATAACGAAGTCTGTAAAAAAGTTCCGTCCTTTATTAAGTCAACAGTTAGGCAATCAAAGAAAATCTTGGATGATTGGCTGTTAGGTATATACTACATAGAAACTGAACTCTTATTGCCATGAGCCACGTCTTATACAATATACACATCACTCACTCACGCACACCCACATACACACACACACACACACACACACACACACACACAGACACAAAACACTTACACACATACACAACACACACTCACACACAGGTACTTAAACAAACCTTATTATAAGTATATTAGTTTAAAATTAAAAATAACTTAGATATACTGGTAGTAATAATATTGTATCCGAGCAAGTTGATTGGTATCTCATTATCAGGTTTTTGCGACACAAGCTGTGCTTAGTGCAAAGGCCGCTGTAAACTGTTTTTTTATAAAAATCCTAGTCTTAAGTAAATTACATTATGGTATATTATGTGTAAAAAAGTTTTGGCAATAAACATTATTATTACTATTATATTATTATTATTATATTATTATTATTATCACCGGCTCCCATTATGAGTGCCAGCACCGGCAGCCGTTGTTTTATATCTCGGCTGCCGGCAGTATACTTACCGCCGGTTCCCATTACTGATATTTTTGGGAGCCGGCGACGGCAGCGGAGGCACTCCCTATTAAAAATTATAATATTACAGTACAGTTTTATGTATTTTATTTATAAATATAATAGAATAGCTGTCTATGCTACTCTACTAACTACTTGATTGCCATAAACAGTAAACTCTATATAGGGAGGGATTAAAGCTGCGCGTCCACCAGGTCGGAAACGGGACGTACGGTGCGGACGGCACGTCGTGTCGTCATATACTTGTCAGGCGCAGAATGACGTTCCAGTACTTCTAGTGCAGTTCATAGTAGTCAGTATCATACATACAAAGCAACAAATCCGTCCACTGCGTACCTACGCTCCGATTCCGATCCAGTGGAACGCACCTTTATACATACACACTTTGTTTTCTTACACTCTGTATACGACAGCTGAAATCTATAGCGCGGGCTCAGGCCAGCTGCATACCACCTCACTTGATCAGAGGATTTTTCCTTGGTGGCCGTACCACTCATAATCCCATACCTTCCTTCTCCTAAAATCTCCTTGCTTTGAATCTCTTTGCTGCTTTCGTTCCCAAGCGCTCGCATGCGACCGCGAGAACAAAAGATTTCCTAGAATCGCGAACAGCTATTGCTTGCAGACTAAAATGTTGCAAACTAGCTGTATAGGGACCTAAAAATCTGAAATTAAATGAAACATTTTCCATTTACTTACTACATTTCCATACATTATTAAGTATAGTTAATAACCTTATGTATTGTTACAATAAAACAATATGTAACCATTATGTAACACATGATACACATTTCATCATTATCCAAATTAACTGCATACTGATATACATTATAATATTTTCTATGAAATAATAATCTATCTTTTTTATATTAATATAGTTTATGTTGTAAATTATTGTACAAATATGCAAATAATACTACGACATACTTTATATTAGAACATGGTATGATATCGTTATGTTTTGCTTCAATTTATCAATTTACGGTTACATTTACATTTTACAATGGCTTACCTTTCGTTTTTCAATAATTAATCCACTTAATTTACAATTTTTGTATTTTTGTAATAAATAATTTTCACAAACTTTCTTTCTTTCTTTCTTTCTTTTTCTTCTTTTTTGGCAACTTGACACAAAGGATGTGTATGTTGTGCCACAGACAAGGTAAAAAGGTAAGGAATATGGCGGGAAAACCATATTCCTCCTATTATAATTTTCATCATCGTTTTCATGTATCGTCAGGTCTAAAGTCTAGTCAAAGTCTAAGTAAAAGTCAATACAGTCACAGGAGTCAAGTCGGTCGATTCAGTAAAGTGGTAGACGCTTTACTGAAACTTTCGATGGAGTTTTGGAGGGAACACAAAATAGCACGTTTCTGGATATTACATCACTTTCCTACACTTGTGCATGAACACGAATATCTAATGGTTAATATTCTACCAATATTACACATTAAAAACCCAGCTAACACAATTTTAGGAAAATAATACAAAAAACACAACAGCACTTTTTCACATGCCCGCCAAAAACTCCCATTTTCACAAACTGAAATTCGAACTTTGAATTTTAAACTTCTTCTTCCTCTTTTTTCTCATATAGTTTATATTCTCTATGGTCTTTTTTATCAGCCAATCACAGTCGACCGTGCTTAAAAATAGTACAGATTATGCGATTATATTTAGTAGCTACGTTTAAATTTGGAACCCATTTTTTTTTGTTCGGAACTTGCGTCCACCTGTTATTATTGTTATCACTTATCAAATTATTATAGGGATGGAAATCGACCTTTTTTCATTTTTGGTACATCCTGAATAGTTTAATTGTTTGCAGCGTCTTGGGGGCTTGGTTATAAATACAACAAAGATAATGTTAATTGTTACAAGTGTTTGTTCAATATTTTAAAACTAGTTAAGTCTGTTATGTAGTTGTTTGGCACTTTAATTTATCCTAATCTTTTAATACTTAGGTAGGTTTATAAAATTCTCGTGTCACAGTGTTTGTGCGTGAACTCCTCCAAAACAGCTCAACCGATTTTAAATAAAATTTTGTATGTGTATTCGTTAGGCCTGAGAATAGGTTTTTATCTACTTTTTAGTTATTATATTTTTATATTGTCACTAGAAATAACTTATATGGCAAAACAATGATTGCCTGGTCAGCTAGTAAGTTTATAAAATATTTAAATTATAGTGAGTGTGGCAACTGGCAAAGCACGCCTACCCAGTTAAAGTGAGCCATATGCCTAGCTATAATAAATAAATATATGTATAATTCCATACCTACTGCTTATTGAAAATCTCCAATATATATTTTGTGTCCAGTATATTAATATCATATAATATAGTAAAAAGTATCATTATTCATTTGTCCTTTCCCGGGGTAGAAGTAATTGGTATCCAGGATTAACATTGATTTTTACAGGACACATTGTAATTTTTCAGGTAATCTACGCAAAGAAAAATGGCCAGGAATATGTGCCGACCCTCTGGTACTACTATGAAATGGCCTTCATAAAGGACAAACATAAGCCCAAAAACGAGACAGAATACGAAGATACTGAGGGTATAGACAAGAACGAGTGGGAGAGTGAGGTAAGTAATGTATCTGTCGCAGTCATCTGGTTCAATTGAATCACTAGCGCATTCATTGAATGACACCATTGATATGTTTTAGATTGCTTGTTTTCTATAAGAGGTCGGCCCGGCCTCTCAGAGCCGGGACACAAAAACACGGCACGACGTCGTACGGCGTCGTACGGCGCTGTGTCGGACGCGCGTCGTAAAAAATCACGGCACGGCGTCGTACGACGTCGTGCCGTAGAAACTCATCTTGAATTTCTACGTGAGTTTCTACGGCACGACGCGGGGTGCGCTCGCGGGAGGGGGAGTTTAGATCTATATAATATATTATGTACTATGTATCTATGAGTAGTAGTAGTAGTAGTAGATCTATGAGTAAACAAACAAAGTTTACCTCTTTAAAATATTAGTATAGATTAAAAATTACTGAATCGATTTTAATAATTTATTCAGTGAGTGACATAGGCTATATATTTTATACCCGTGCGAAGCCGGGGCGGGTCCTTAGTTATTAATAATCATAGCGAACTTTAGGGGTCCATAGAATAATCATTAATAAACATATAAAAACTTGTGCCCAAATGTTTTTGTGTACTTTAATAGATGTTTGTGAGCCCTGTGATTAGCGTTCGTTATCAGCAATCCCATCCTAATATAAAATATTATAAATGCGAAAATGTGTCTGTGAGTGTGACTTTGAGTCCCGGGAAAGGATATAGGATTTGGCGCAACGGAGTTGCGGGTGTAATTTAGTAACGAACGAATATGCTGAGTATAGCACAATATAGACTGCTGTGCACTATGGTTCGGTCAGAAGCAAATATGACCTTTAACCGACTTTAACTTTAAATGTTATCTGAAAAAAAAATATTTAAAAATTACAGGAGAGCGTCGCAGCCAACGACGAAACAAGTGAAGCGCTGGAAACTGCCGAATCCAGCATATTCCTCGAAGAGTTCTCTCCAGAACAGAAGTTCCCCTTTGTCACCACTACCAGCACTCCCAGCTCCAGTAAGGAAAGAGAGAGGCCTCCCAAACCCACTAAGAGGCGCAGAGAGTCTAGAGACTCGAATAATATTAATAACCTCGACGAGGCAGAGTGCGCCAGTTTCGGTCGCAGCGTGGCCGTCCAGCTTAGGAAGATGTACGTAGAGAATGCTCTACTAGCGCAGTCCAGAATACAGAGTATACTTACTGAAATAGGCATATCTGACCATAGACAAAAAGCTGCAGAGAAGCACATCAAGTATGTGGATTAACTTTAAGACCTAGATAAGTACCTACGAGTAGGAAGGAAAGACTAAGTACTAATAATAATTATTTTCTTACAAAAGTACTTGATTAAAAAATAACCAAGTAGGTAGGTATCTTGTTTTAATTTTTGTCAGGGTGAATGCCCATGCTTTTTATTATATTGTGTTCTGTTGATAGGTTTACTTAATTAAATTTAAGTATAATCTGTTCCTAAAAATAAAGTACTTTACATGTAACGAAATAAATAAATAAATAATAATAATAAGATATAAATAATAAATGTTTGAATATTACAATATCAGAGGCGTGCACAGGTTTTTGACACGGGGTAAGCAGCGGTATCGGTTTAGTAGTTTTGGCGTGAAAGCAAAACAGACAGACAAACGGACAAAAAGATATATTTTCGCATAAATTGTAATATTAGTGTGGATATAAATTAAAAACTATGTTTTCTAAACTATTATAATATATGAGTACGTTCTGTTATGAAGAAACAAAAAAACGCCATCTGTTGTCACGTGTTGGAACTACAATGAAAGTTCATTTGCGTTCACATGTGTGCTAAGCTAAAATAAATAAAAACGCCATCTATTGTTATATATTAGAAATGCAATGTGAATTCATTTTCATCGATATTTCCATGGAAATTAGATACATATTTATATTGTTGTCTTATCAAAATGTAGCCTATGTCCTTTCTCAGGCTCTAGACTAACTGTGTACAAAATTTTATTACAATCGGTTCATTAGTTTTGGCGTGAAAGCGAGACAGACAGACAGAGATACTTTCGCATTGAATATAAAGTATATAATATTATAAAATGATAAAATAAATTAGTACATGAATATGAATAACATGAAACTTTCGAGTTACTTACATTTCATTTTTGTTGCTGGTTTAATTGTTGTAACTCAGGTACACATACCTACCTTTCGACACAAATCACATTTAGAATCTTTTCACTGAATGACAATTGTGAAAACTTGTTATTTTTAATTTTTAATAAACACACATTTTCAACACAAACCTCACAGTCAAATAACATTTTTAAGAAATCAAAAAACGCACTTAATTCAAACGTTCCATATTTATGTATGGATCGCATTATCCAATTAGTTAATTTCCCTCTTCCCTTCCACTCTGCAACTTCCACTTCTGCAATCAGCGCCAAAATGGCGAAAATAAAATGAGATAAAGTAAATCGATAAAAATTGGCTTGCTAGATCCATAAATAAATAGGGAACTTTTATATTATTACTAGACGTTCCGCGCGGCTTCTCCCACGTAAATATCCAATTTCACAGACAAATTGGTCCACAAAAAATAGCCTATGTAATATATAATCCTTCACGTTATACATTCCCCCGCTTTTTCCACATTTTCCTCTATTTCTTAGCTCCTATTAGTCTCAGCGTGATAAAATATATAAAATGGGCTATCTATCACTGAAATCATTGTTCAAATTGGACCAGCAGTTTTGGACTGAGATTAGAGCGTTCAAACAAACAAACTCTTCCGCTTTATAATATTATATTATAAAATTACATGTCCTGACTGACTGACTGACTGTTAAAGTTACAGCAACGAACTTTGGTGAGTAGGGTTGTTTTATTAAGTAGACAAGCACTAAGGAAGGAATTTTGAAAATTTTACCCCGAAGGGGGTGAAATAGGGGTTGAAAGTTTGAATGAAAGTCCGTCATTTCTTGAGTTAGAAACATGAAACCTTATTTTTGGGTTACTGATTAAAAATGAATGAATACGCATTTGAGCGTTTTTGGAAATTCTACCCCCAAGGGGGTGAAATTGGGGTTGAAAGTTTGAATGAAAGTCCGTTATTTCTTGAGTTAGACACATGAAATTTTATGTTTCGGTTACTGATTAAAAATGATTGGATACTTGTTTAAGCGTTTTTGGAAATTCTACCCCCAAGGGGGTGAAATAGGGGTTGAAAGTTTAAACGAAAGTCCGTCATTTCTTAAGTTAGAAACATGAAAGTTTATTTTTGGACTGCTGATTAAAAATGAATGCATAGATATTTAAGCGTTTTTGGAAATTCTACCCCCAAGGGGGTGAAATTGGGGTTGAAAATTTTGAATGAAAGTCCGAGTTAGAAACATGAAACTTTATTTTTGTGCTACTGATTAAAAATTACTGGATACGTATTTAAGCGTTTCTGGTAATTCTACCCCCAAGGGGGTGAAATTGGGGTAGAAAGTTTCAATGAAAGTCCGTCATTTCTTGAGTTAGAAACATGAAAGTTTATTGACGTTTGCGTTTGACGTTTGCTTAAATAGGGTCCCGTTTTTACCCTTTGTATAAGGAACCACAAAAAGGGGAAAACTATCCATCTTTGTTATTATACTATGTTAACGCGGACGAAGTCGCGGGCAACAGCTAGTAATATTATATGATGAGATTAGTTAGGGTCTAATTACACAGAACACTTATTCAGCTTTGTTCAGCTTTAATACGATACACTTTAGCACTACTTTGATAATATTAGAAATGAAATTAGAAAATACAATACAGCAAAGTTTTTGTTAGAAGCTTATCTTCAGTTTTGTTTTTAGTTTTTCGTAGTGCTAACTGGTAAAAATAAATGGATTATAGATAGGTACTGCTACTTCACGTTATTTACATATGAAATCGTTGTTAATTTATTACGCCTATCTAAATTACGGAGAGAAAGTCTGTAATCTTTAATACAAATATGTAGCGTTTGTATTATTCAATTTAATATTTTTGTCCTAATGGTCGACATTATCTGAATCTGGAAACATTTCATCGATAATAGAAAAGATAGTTGTACATCACTAGTATTAGTTCCAAATACTCTCACTACTGCTATCAGCGCCAATATGGCGACATGATGGCGACTTTCAAACGTCATTTTTACGTCAAATTTAGTTCCTATCCCTGATAATGGGGGAGCTGATTCCGCTTCAAATAGGCACAAAAAATAGCTGTCATTTCAAAGGGTATCATTAGTCCAGCGTACTTGTATAATGGAGGTCAGTGTAGGCAACGAACATATCCGATTACTTCCGAACGCGCCATTACGCTGGCGCTCGGCTAAGCTCGGAACTCATGCCGCAGGACCTGGCCTAGCAAATCGCACACGCACACACGTTTGCGAACAGTGTACGAATACGAAAATCTTAACTCACACATATAGGCGGGGTCTGCGAGACGTCGAGTGCGTACCTTCGCGCGGCGCGCCTAGTTAAAGCCTGACCAAAAAAATAGAAAACCTGCCCTGAGGGCGCTAAATGAACTATGAATATGGCAACATCTAGTACAGTGATACACTTGCGAATTGGCTAGTGTACAATTTTTAGCTAGTGTTTAATATAGACTAATTTTAATATAGACTATACAAAACCATAGCATTTATGTATAGTTTTAAAGTATATAGGCAGTTTAAAAAAGTACAACTTCATAATTTCATTATTAAACTTTTATTTAAATTATTCATCAAACTCAGAATCTAAATATTCAACACATTCATATATTATTTCATCTTCATGGTCAGATTGTAGTGGTTCAATGTCAGATATCTCTGACTCATTGCCACTTGTGGATGTTTCACTGTCATTGCCGCCAACATTTATGATAAATTGTTCAATTTCTCCATCAATTACTGGTCCCCTTTGTCTATATTCTTTTTCTATTTTATTTGTATGATCACAACAATTACTCCATGTATCGGCAGTAATATCCTATAAGAATAATTTAAAATCAGTAATGGTAAACAAAATATTTAATTTTATTTTTGTCGAAATATGTGATATTTACCTCAAAACAGTTTTTTACAAGCTGCATGAATGTGATATTGTCTAAACCAACATTCTTTGTGGCAACCTTCCCTTTTACAATACCCCATATCATCTCAATAGGATTGAGGTCAGAATGATAAGGAGGCAGTCTTAATATTTTGTGACCATAATCCTGTACTAAACTATCAATTTCATATATCGGGTCAGGTTTGTTTTGATTGACTATAACCATTAGGATACTTTTGGTGGCATAAGCAGGGTAGGCAATATCATTTGATGTAAGCCATTCTGCAATTTCATGTTTTCTATTATTCATGTTTGGTGGCTTGTTAATTTGGCTAGAATGATATCTAGCATTGTCCATGACTATACAGGTTGGTTCATGTAAATTGGGTATTAATTTATCCAATACCCATTTTTTAAAATTAACTTTATTCATGGCTTCGTGGAAATCTTCTTTTTTTTCTTTGTCATTGTAAATTAATAAAGCATTCGGGACGAACCCAGTCTTGCCGCCACAATGGACAATCACATATCTTTTGCCTTTAGCAACAGATTTAGACACACCAGGCTCATTTTCACTTTGCCAGCATTTTGCATGATTGAGAGAAGTATGAATATAGCTTTCATCGAGGTATACAACTGGCATACCGCTCTCCTTTACATCTTTGATTTCTTGTAGATATTTATCCCTCCAAGCTACTATATCATACCGCTCCATAAGAATTGTCCTTTGGTTTCTACATTTTTTAAATTTATAACCTAATTTGTGCAAGAGTAAACGAAGAGACTCTCTGCCACCAACAAAATTTATGGATTCTTTCAGAGCTGCAAGCAACCGCTTCAAACTCGGTACTTCTTTTCGGACGGTATAAAATTCTTGTATTTTATGCCTAATTGCACAGAGATCGAAATCATCCAGATTGATTTTCTTTTTTGTTTTCGGTTTATTTTTCTTTGGTGTAGAAAATACAACTGAAGTCTGACCTTCTCTTCGTATTTTCATTACGGACGATCGGGATACACCTAAAAACAGAACTTTTAAATTAAACTAATCACAAATTAGCCAATTCAAATTGCACACACTATATGAGGTACCTACCAGTCATGTTGACAACAAGGTCCGTGATGTTATTTAGAGGAATAGAGTCCATTCCTTCAGACTTTCTTTCCGACAAGTAATTATTGATATTATAAATAACTTTTCTTAACTGGCTTTTAATAGTTTTCGGCATTATATCGCGTAAATAACCCACTTGTCTAAGAAATATATCACGCACAATCGAGAACACACTTTGACAGATGACAATTATGACATCTCATAAAGATTATTGCCAGTTGAAGAAATTAGTTCCAGTAGTTTTCCGCAATATGGCGAGGTTTTTTATTTTGTTGGTCGGGCTTTACCACTTACCGACTTATGTTTAAGTAGTTTTGCAAATCAATTGGTGCTATTTTATAAATGTAGGCGTTAATGTGTATTCATATTTTTACTATTAATAATAATTAAAGTCATCTAAAACGTACGAAAGTTAAATTAAAATATGTGTATGGCAAGTATTTATCATTAGGTATGCACTGCTTTTATGCCTTCAACGCCACGCCCGTGTACAATATACATATTTTGTTTACTTTACTTTTTAAATACGTTCTTACCAACGGGTTCTTACTTCAGCAGTTGTCAACACTCATTAAAAAATTGATGAGTGTTGTTATTTAATTTTTGTCAGGATAAATGCCCATGCTTTTTTAGGGTTCCGTACCCAAAGGGTAAAAACGGGACCCTATTACTGAGACTTCGATGTCTGTCCGTCTGTCTGTCCGTCTGTCTGTCTGTCTCCAGGCTGTAACTCAAGAACGGTAATAGCTAGAGAGTTTAAACTTTCACAGATTATGTATATTTGTTGCCGCTATAACAACAAACACTAAAAACAAAATAAAGTTAATATTTAAGGGGGGGTCCTATACAACAAACGTGATTTTTTTGGCCATTTTTGCTCGTAATCAATAATGGTAGCAGCCAGGCACTTGAAATATTCACAATATTCTTAATTATATTTGTACTTTAATAATTTATAATAATAAAATCAACATTTAAGGACAAAAACTCCCATACAAAAAAACTCATTTTTTGCCAACTTTCGTTTAATAACGGTACGGAACCCTTTGTGCGCGAGTCCGACTCTCACTTGGCCGATTTTATTACATTATGTTCTGTTGATAGGTTTACTTAATTAAATTTAAGTATAATCTGTTCCTAAAAAGAGACGCGTTTTTCCTGAAATAAAAACGCATATTAAATACTTACCTTATTTGAAGCTTTCATGCTTTGAGAGAGGCCTCCTCTGTTTTCCGGTTATTCTTCCATCTCTTTCTAACGCTATATCTTCTATCCCTTTCCAATTCCCCTACCAACACCAGCAGGGCGCGTGATTGCAGGCTCGGCGCCATCCGCCATTGAGGTCGAAAGCACCAGGCAGAAATTACTTTGTAAGCTTCAAATAAGGTAAGTATTTAATATGCGTTTTTATTTCAGGAAAAACGCGTCTATTAAATCCTTGGTTTATTTGAAGCTTACATGCTTTGAGACGTGTTTGTTATCGCCTGGTGTTGGGGAACGCCAATGTGAATTTTAGAACCCTATGTGATAGGTTACCAGTGTGGAAATATAAAATTATAATATGCGGACATAGGCTGAGAGAATGAGCCTAGGTACCTTTAAGGTGGAATTGGAATCATAGTTAAATAAGAATAAGAAATGAAAATATTATAAAGGTATCAAAAAGTAATAACTATATTAATGATAAAATATAAAATAAATTCAACACAAAGTAGTTCGAATACTTCAGGTAAAACAAAGTTAAAGAAAAACATTATATAATTAATGCATACTTAATGCATTTTAATAGTAGTGTCTATATACTTACAGACATATTACAAGAAAATAAGGGTGATGTCACATTAAATCAAGATAGTTAGGATACATTAATAAAAATATTAATCATTAATCAATACAGTGACGAAAACTGCTCCAAATATTATTGCAATAACAGGACTAAATATTATTAAATAGATAACAATATTAATTGGTTTTAATTTACAGAACTGAAATTGTTAGTGACATTAGTATCATTGCTAGCAGAAGCTAACATTATCTCTCGCTTGTAAAAGCGTGCAAATGTGTTGCTAGAACGCCAATTACCCCTAGCGAGAATTTCGTCTAAGGGCAAGTTGTTAGCCCAGTTTTTGGATGCAACAGCCGACCGTATGCTGCCAGGGGGAGCACTAATGCCCGCATCAGCTAGCATAGACTTAATCCAACCCGCAATAATAGTTATGCTGGCTGCTTTAACTTGGCCCCTAATCGTAAGGAACAGGTTTGAGCATTTACTTAATGCTCGTTTCTCATGGTGCAAATTCACTAACGTCTTTACCCAAAAGACTGGATTTAAATTATTGTTATTAGCGTTTGACAATAGTCTCCAGCCGGATTGTCTATAATTAGCACTGTCGGTATTTGAACCAAACAGTGGCCATAATATTAAGCTGTCACTATCGTCAACCAAATGGTCTGAATCTACAGCCAATAAGGTCAAATCGTGCACACGTCTACCCGAACATAAAAGAAGCAGGGTTGCAGTATGTCTCGAAACAGAGAAAGCACTTCTTTTGTCTATATTAACATTAGTAAGAAAGGTTGCCAATTTGTCAATATCCAAAACAAAGCGATTGCGAAGAATAGGCTTAGATAAGGCAATCGATTTTAGTATGTGCTTAACCAGGACGTGCGAACTAAGTTTACTATTGTCTTCAACGCTGCATAAGGTCGATACCACAGATTTGTCCACTAAGATTGTGCTGTATGACAATTTGTTAACAATGTGTAGGTCTGCGAGATATCTTGCTAAAACTGCTCCGCTAGGGTGTTGAGGATCAATATTATGACTGCTTGCCTAGTCAATCCACCTCCTCCAAGCAACCTCATAGGTTTTGAGAGTCGAAGACCTCCAAGAAGACCTGAGTAATTGTACCTGATTCTCAGACCAATCATTTAAGCTCGTAGCCCACCTCCACATATCCAGACCTCTAGAGTCATTTCCTGACATCTGGTTGGTGGCAGACCCGTCGCAGTATCTATCAGGTTCTGAGCAAGATTTTTGATTGAGTACGGAGCCGCTACTGCACGGCTCTTCAAATCTGCTCTCCAAAATACACGATTTCAACGTGGGGCTACGATCAGATATAGTCCCCGCGCTGAGTTGAGATGGGATAGCACCTTCGGTATCAGATATGGGGGTGGAAATAGCCACGCAAGGTGATAATTCCACCGCTGGGAAAATGCATCGTGGAATACTGCCTGATCGTCGTTCAGGTCCAGAGATACGTAATTGGAGACCACGCGAGCTCGACTCGATGCTAGTAGGTCTATTACCGGTGTCCCGAATTTGGTGAATTTTTTTTCTGTGCATGTACCAGATGCCACTCCGATGGCATCTTGTGTCGCGATAGGTGATCGGCCGTGCTGTTGAATATGCCGGGAAGGTACTGAGCTGTCAGATTTATTTGAAAGCGATCCAGAAGCTCGAACACTCTGTAGGTCGTCGTCATTAGTGGGAATAATTTCATCCCCCCCTCGTTTCGCAGATAAGCTACAACTGTTTTGTTGTCGCACTGGAAGAGTGTTGTTGTTTGAGCTAATAAGTGACCATGACTCTCGAGGACCTTCACTGCAACATAAAAGAAATGCTGGCGATTTTCGCCAGCATTTCTTTTATGTTGCAGTGAAGATGTTGTTCTGCAACGCTCCAGGTTCCTGACAACGACTGGTTGTCTACTTGCGCACCCCACGCTACGTCGGAAGCATCTGTTGTCACGAAACGGGTTGGTGGTGGGAGATGAATTGCAGTCGTGCGATGACATTCCTGAAACCACCATCTTAGTTCTGATGAGACTTCGCTTGGAATGTGCATCATTCGTCAGGCTGGTGCGCGTTATAACGGTTTGAGGAACCTGAGTAACGCTCGAAGGTGTAACTTGCCCCGGGGTACAACGAACGTCGCAAAGTTTAACATTCCTATCAGGCTTTGTAGGTCTTCCAAACATGTTTCGCCCAGGAATAACACACATGAAATTTTCTGTTTGATTGTTCGCATTTTGTCTACAGGAAGACATTTTGTGTTGTTCCAAGGATCCCACGTGATGCCCAGGAAATCTAGAGCTTTCAGGGGTTGAGTCAGAGATTTTTCCTGATTTATCTGCCAGCCTAGGTACTGGAGACGGTTGATTAAGGCTTGGCAGTGGTCCTGAAGAATGAGTTTGTCTTGGTGAGCAATGAGAAAGTCGTCGCAACAGACGATTACTCTCAGGTTTTGGTTCCGAACAGTCTCCGCAACCCAATTCGTCAGAGATGTGAAAACTCTGGGCGCAGTGCTGAGGCCAAAAGGAAGACAAGTCATTTCCAAAAGCTGTCCTCGATAGATTAGACGTAAAAATCTTCTGTGACCCGTGGCAATTGGAAGGTGAAAGTACGCCTGCGAGATGTCTACCTTGCACAGCCAATCGTTTGGCTGTAGAAATCCCGGCACACGGAACATGTTTATAAGCCTGAACGGCTTTGTAATTACGTAGTCGTTCAGAGCTTTTAGGTTGAATATCGGACGATCGGATCCGTCGCTCTTGGGCACAAGAAACATCGTTGATAGGAAGCTCGGCGATGGTTTTGCCACTTCTAGTACTCACTGATTTTTCATTGTGCTTATTATAGCAGTCATTGATTCGGACTCTCTGGTCACAAAAGTGTTGCCTAACAACTGGGGTGTCATTAGCGGTGGTTTTTGATAGAAAGGTATACGGTAACCTTTTATCATACGAAGCAGAGACTGAGGGGCACCTAGTTTCGCCCAACGATGACGATACTGCCGCAACCTCCCTGCTTTGAAGATCCGAGAGTCAGAATTTTCGTTTCTTTGACGAGGAGTTATAATCAGGTTGGCCTCCAGCTCGTTTACGGTTGGTTTTGCCTTGACTGGGCTTGTTCTGATTGTGTCCAGTCGAACGAAAGGAATTTTTGTAGCCTCCCGTGCGGCGGTCGGCATTATGAAAATTTCTTCCTTTAGAAGAACAACCGTGAGTATAGCCTTGCGAAGACTGGTGGTAATATGCGCCCTGCGAGGGCTGGTATTGTTGATGTGATGATCCACTACAACAAGTTTTATTGGTACCCTGCGAGGGTCCTGTAAAATAAGCCGGCCCCTGCGAGGGGAGGCGCAAAGCCTTACTAGGTCCTGCTTGCGAAGCAGAACCAGTATTAGGCCTTGTGACAGGCCGAAATGTCTTTTTTATACCTCCAAACTTCTCAAGTGCCAATGAAAAGTTTTCAGCGCTAAACAGATGACGATCAGATGGCGGAATCTTACGGAGGGCAACTTTTACAAGAGGGTCGCGGACATAATTAGTGATGCCATCTCGTCGCATCTGAATTACTTCAGCCCTATGTCCACATACCAGTTGCAACAGGTCTGACGAGACCTTATGAAATTCACCTTGAGAAAAGAGCTGTGTCACCTTTTCATGAAGTCCCAACGGGCTTACATTTTGTTCCTCGCGGGCCCATGCAAGTAGGTCCGTTAAGGATGCAGCAAGTGCTTCTCTTTGTTTGAGAGCACAAAAGGTAATGGCTGCGTATGCTTTGTCCGCATACGTTAGGTGTTTCAACTGGTCATATTCCTTAACTTCGTCATTACAATCAAGATCTACGAAACCAGGAGTGTGATTGTATAATTTTTGCACTTCTGCATACCATGAATGCAATGCACATGAGTGAGGTTATCACTCCATTCGCTCCTATTAAAATACTGTATTTCATTTAAACTAGTTATGTAACTATCAGGCGCTTTCGGAACAGCGGGTTCCTTTAATTTTATTTCAAGGTAAAATTTAAATCGTTGGTGTTCATAATCTGGTAACAAACTGACTCCGTCAACATCTTTATAAATAATTCCGCTTACACTGTCGTCTAAAACATCGCTATCATAAGCCTCGCCACGCGGTGGTGCAGGCGGTTGCGGCAATATTTCACACGAATTGTTAGACAAGCCGCCATGATATGAAATTTGATTACATAACTCAATTATTTCATTTGTCAAGTTAGTAATTCTTTTATCCTCGAAATCTCGTTTACTCTTTTTACTTTTACGACGATGACGATTACTACGTCGCTTGGAACGTTTTTTCCTACGATCGGACCCCGACGACGCGGACGAGCTTCGCTTGAACTATTGCTAGAACTGCTACTAGTACTAATCCGACGCCTGATGGCGGATGGCGCCGAGCCTGCAATCTCGCGCCCTGCTGGTGTTGGTAGGGGAATTGGAAAGGGATAGAAGATATAGCGTTAGAAAGAGATGGAAGAATAACCGGAAAACAGAGGAGGCCTCTCTCAAAGCATGTAAGCTTCAAATAAACCAAGGATTTAATAAAGTATTAGTACTTTACATGTAACGATATAAATAAATAAATAATAATAATAAGATATAAATAATAAATGTTTGAATATTATAAGGCACTGATTTAAAGGAGCAGTTGTAAATTGCAGTTTTGGTAAGTTAAAAATTATAAATGGCACGTTTAATAACTAGTTTAGCAGTTAAAACTAAGCAGTAAAGTAAACAAAAATGAGTAGTAAAAAAAATTGAAATGGATAATTGAAAACGTTATTGAACAGTAAAATAATTAAATGGTCAGTAAAAATTAATGAATGAGCGGTTACGTGTGGGCAGTAACAAATCGGAATTTGTCAGTAAGAAATCTCATTCTAAGAAGTTCTTTAAACAATGAGGCGGTACAGGGTGAAATTTAACCTTCCTGCCAAATTATCTCAAATATTTAAATAACTGATCAAAAAATTAGTTCCCATATTTTATTATACATATTTAGTTTACCAACGGGTTCTTACTTCAGCAGTTGTCAACACTCATTAAAAATATAAAAGAAGTTGTGTTAGATAAATAATAATAATGTAAAATATAAATCTCGTCGAATAGAGAGAAATTCGGTCATTGACCTATAACTGCTTGTCTCTCAATTTTATTCTCATACGCGCATGTAGCATCCGGCTAACGTCACGTGGTCGTGGAAAAGATCTCTTAAAAAAATTAAATACACAATATGTACCGTACGGCGTACCTCGTATAGTATATATCTACCAAAATATACCAATAGGTAAACAGTCATAATATTGTGTACGCGTGAGAGACAAGATAAGTTGACGATTTACTCTTTCCTGCGACCTGACTAAAGAACTAGCTTAATTAAGGCTTAAATTAAAATCATTTGTAATTTTTCAATTTCATAATATATTTCATATTGGTAAGTATATTGTTATAAAAGACGCACTCTTGATTTTTACCTACTGTACCTAGTACCAGGTACCTAAAATGTGATTATAGATACAGTAAGTATAATATAACACTAAAAAATATGTAAAGTATTGTCAAGTTGCAATAGTTTCCTTATTAGCTAAAATTGAAAAATGTGGCATGATCTGTTGATCAAATCTGTTCTTACGACTAAATTAATATGACTATGACTCTTACTATTACTACAATTTATTAAGACCACAGCCACAGTCGATAAACTATATATTTAAGTATATAAATCTACATTTCTACTTTATTCTGTATAAATCTTTTCATGGAGCATTCCGTACAAGGACATTGACAGGGACGGATTAAGCTAAGATGGGGCCCATAGTAAGTGCCCCTAAAAAGGGCCCCTATATATTTTAGTACCTGTTGTGGCCTTTATATCATATTGCGTTTAATATTTGCACCTTTTAAGTATTAAATTCGCTTAACAAAGTACTTACAATCAAGTCAAAATATCTTTAGACTTAATTTGATGCCGCATAAGCCGCCTAATTTCAAGATATTTCAACCAGGTTGTATAATAATTTTAATCTCTGCTTATTTGTATAAGACCCTGTCACATTTACACTAGGATTTCTTTTATCCGACCCTGGGTTCATCTTAACGATACAATATTTAAATCTAATAAGTATCACTTCATTCAAGGCACATAACATCAACAATATACTTAACTATACATTCACTCTCACACTGACTCTTAAACTATATAACAAGTCTTATTTTACAAAGTGGAGTACTTTAGTTGGCTAAGAGCACCACACGGCACTTAAAATGGCGGCTATTTTTGTACTTTTAAAAATATTTTTGTTCTCCTAAAAGTAACAAGCAAAAAATAACCAGCGAATGCAAGGTTTAAAAAGACTGATGAAAAATGTTTGTAGTGTTTTGGAGCTAATTTATGAAAGTATAAGGAAGTTTTAACAGCTCAACTCATAGCCTACGTTTTGTTATTATATTGATAATGTTAAAATATAATTCGAGTTAGTACCTATTATTTGTACGTTATCAACTAAAACTAATTTAAATGCGATTCAAATTCAACACGGAATTCTACAGCAAATTTAAATGTTATAATAGGGAAATATAATATTTGCATGAGTTACTGATTCTGGGGAATGTACCTAAAGTTTTATTCCATTCTATTTCTTACTTTTTTTGTAATAGAAGTAGATAAATATGTATTAAGTTCTGCGCAAAATATACTTTGCAATTATATCGGGATAGTGTATAAACCACAAAAAAATTGTCAATTAAGAGAAACTTAATTTAGTTATAGGGATAAGAAGTTCTCACAATCTCACAGTAGGAAAATATACTACCATAATCATACATAACGATTTGTATTATACAAAATGGTATAAGTAAATAAAAATACAGATAAAATAAAAAACGTGATGCTAGGTAATGTGATGCTACTGGTTGTTAAGTACGGCATTTTAAAATAAGTATTGTAAAAAAATAGAATTGTTATATTTATAACTTCAAAGTTGCCACCTAAATATAGGTAGGTACTCGTCTTAAAATCTTAAACAATATAAAGAGTACTAGTCAAGCTTGTGTATTTAAAATGTTGTAGAAAACAGGGCAGTGTTTATATGGAACATAATAATAATAATATTATAAATAACAAACATCCTAAAACGGACTGTTGGCAAACAACATAATCCATGCCTTAAGTCGACTTAAGATCGTTTTATTTTTAGATTCTTTAAGTCTCTAAAGTGCTTTCATATTTTATGGCCGCAAGAATTACGTTACAGCTCATCCTTTCCTGGCATGGATTACAGACTTACAAACTACTTAATACCTAACTTATATTGTTCTTCTAACATATTAACACTACAACATAATAACCATAGACACAAGGTACATACTATCAAAAATATATATCGAAAAATCAACGATAGTTGTTTTTTTTTCTTGATGTTATTAACAAAATTATTGTTTTGAATAAAATGTCCTGGTTATAATTTAGGTTGTGTCTCGTTTACTCGCTCCTACTACGTTTAGACCTTGGACGTTGCTACTTTTTTACTCCTTGATTTTTCCCACCTACTAATGTAGTCTATGGGATAGCACATTACAGCAGAGAGCAGCATGAAACCACCAGACACGTAGAACGATATGTCAAAACTCTGAGTCATATCAAAAAGGGCCCCTGAAAAAAAAAACAGAAACAATCACTAAATGAAAGACTAGCACAAAATAAAGCACATCACCAACGACGGTTAAAGTAAACGCTCGAATTAGTATCACGTCACCTCTTTCTTATTAACGAACTAGCTGTCCCATTTTTGTTTGCCATTTAAAGTATTTCTACTTCATCAGTTGATACAAAATCTTACCCCCTCTTTTGTCCCCTAAGAGAGGGGGGAAAAATTTTATACACCAGATGTTAAGTTGGAAAAACAGTTAATAATAATATGAAGTAAGTCCATAAAAGAAAAAAGTTTGATACAAAATCTGACCGGGGGGGGGTAATTTTTGGCAAATATATCTGCGAAAACCGTATGCAAATCGGATCAGTAGTTTCCGTGTTAAAGCAAGTCTTTAAATACAAAATCTGACCACCTCTTTCGTCCCTTTAGAGGGGTGGGGGGAATTTTTTTATACACCACATGTTAAGTTTGAAGAAGACAAATACATATATCTGCGAAAACCGCATTCAAATCGGATCAGTACTTTTCGTGTTAAAGCAAAAGTCTTATACAAAATCTGACCCCCTCTTTCGTCCCTTTAGAGGGGTGGAGGGAATTTAAGTTGGAAGAAGACAAATATATCTGCGAAAACCGCATTCAAATCGGATCAGTAGTTTTCGTGTGATAGTGGAACAAACATACAGACAGACAGACAGACAGACAAACAGACAGACAAAAAAACTGACCACATTTTTGGCTTCTATAGCGATGTAGTGACACCCTCCGCTTATTATTTTTTGAATATCTTTAATGTACAGAATCTTCATTTCTACAGTTTTAATAAATTGTATGTATATAAAAGAGAAGACATGACATTTTAACAAGCTGTTAACACTAACAGACGTTGTTGAAGTTGAGGCTTAGTTGTATTTTCTTATATTTAATCCGTCGATCACCAATTCCTGGAAATCTTTTGTTATCGCGTCCCATATGGGCCTTAGGGGGCTTGATGGGTTAAAAGTGCAATTTAATAATATTCCAACGTAAGATGTGTTTAAAATTAATAGGAACATACCAGCAATTGGCACGCCAAGGAAGGCCCCGAGTCCTTGGAACAACAGGAAGAGTCCGAAACTGTTGGTCAGCTGCTCCAAGCCAAGATACTCCACCACTATTATAGATCTCAATGACGAAAAACAAGCTGAAATGAAACAAATGATTTCATTAAGTTAGCTGGAAATTCATAATTTTGCCTAACATAAAAAAGTTTGGCGCCCTAGGGCTATTAGAAAAATAGTAAATACGCCCCTGATTTGCAAGTTTTTTTTTTTAAATACAAATTTTGTTTTTTTTTTTCATTACAGATTATGGCTCACAAATATTAGATTTATTATTATTTAAGTTATTTATTATTAGTAAAAAAATGCTAATAGATATTCAAACTTTTATAGTACGCTTAATTTATGCTAGGCACAGTAAATTTTAATTTGAATTAAAAGAAGTAGAGTAAGAGTATCGCCGAGTTTTTAGGAGGTAGATTGTAGAATATTAGTATATTTGCCTAGACAAAAACCATTTTCTAGGCAAAGACAGGCAAAGTAAATAATAAGAAAATATTATATCAGCTGATACCGATTGATCACTTACCGACAGCGAGTCCGAAGACAACACAGTAAGCGAGCTGGAAGTAGAAGTCGTAGCAGTAGCCACTAAACATGGAGGCCAGGCCGCCAGCACTCAATGCTATATTGTTCAGCCACAACGGGGATACCTGCGAACAATAGAATTGTTATGGCAATGGTCGGAAATAGATGGAAATCGATGGAATTGAATTTATTGGTAAAAAAGAAATTCTTATTTTTACAGAAAACTTCAGAATGTTTTTAAGAGTAAATAAAAAAATATACTTCGATAAATAGGCATAGATTATATTATATATTATAATATTATTTACGCCTCCGTAGTCTAGTGGTTTAGAGCGTCGCTCTTGACTGGGAGGTCGTGGGCTCGATTCCCGCGTTGGAAACATGTTATTTCCAAGTTTGGTTAGGACAATGCAGGCTGATCACCTGATTGTCTGACAAGTAAGATGATCCATGCGTCGGATAGGCATGTAAAAAGACGGTCCTGCGCCTGATCTCTTGCCAGTCGTGTCGGTCCTCCGTCCCACTGGGTTATGAGAGTAAAGGAATAGAGAGTGCTCTTGTGTACTGCGCACACACTTGGGCACTTTAAAATTACTCCTGCGTACCTGGCCTGGTTTCAATGAAACCGGCCACCGTCACCGAAACCGGTGTGGGGAGTATTATTATTATTATTTAACGCCATAACTACATATCTATATACCTCAGACCGGCCAGTAAGTTTTGTGAATCTCACAACGCCTCGCTAGACTAACGAAATAACTTCTTTCTTAGGTACTTGTAACGTATTGTAACTTTGGTCCAAAGAAAAAAGTAACAATTAGTTCAGACTTCAGCGAATCACAAACTACGCCTCGTCAGTCGTCACACTAATGAAACAACATTGTAAGGTTAACCAACTTCCAAAAAAGGAGGAGGTTCTATCAGTGCCGGTTTTAGCCTTACCAGCGCCCTGGGCGAGATTTTTCGTCGCCTAGGGTGCTGGTAGTCTTGAAAAAATTGGCGCCCCTTCTTATATGGTGCCCTGGGCGGTCGCCCCCGTCTTACGCCGCCACTGGGTTCTGTGCTCGGCTGTAAACATTAATTTTAGATCTAAAGAAAATAAATACCTTAGGCAAGGACGAGACGTATCCGCAGGCGACACGACCCACGATATTGGCAATGCCGATCGTCGACAGCAGCATCACGCTGTTGGGGACTTCGTGCTTCTCCGCGCGTTTAGTTACGTACATGTAAGGGACGAAGAAACCCAGCATCGTGATGAACCTGTACATGAAAATGCAATGATATTTTTTTTCTAAATAATATAAAGATTAGAACACTTTCACGAATCCATAGATATATTAGATAGGTAGGTATTAGTAAATAGTAGGTACTAAGTACTAATATTATCAATGCCTTACGGCTTACACAGTACTTAAAGGTAACAAACAGACAGACATCTGATGCAATGGTATGTTACCTCTTCACGCCATTTTACATGGAAATATTTTAAGTTCCGGAAAAAACATAATATTATATGATACTTTTATCCTGGAAAAAATTACGGTTTTCGCGCGATGAACTTAATTCTGCGCAAAAGCGAGCATCTATACAATATACATATTGAATATTATAAAACAAATGTCGCTTTTTTCCCTCATGTCCCTTTGTAGGGAACAATCTTTAATCTTTAAAACTACGCAACGGATTTCGATGATTCTTTCAGTGTTAGATAGCCCATTTATCGAGGAAGGCTATATTTTATCACGCTAAAGACTAATAGGAGCGAAGAAATAGAGGAAAATGTGGAAAAAACGGGGAAAATTATTTGAAAGGGCTAACTTGAACACGCTAATCTCAGGAACTACTGGTCCGTTTTAAAAAATTCTTTCAGTATTAGATAGCCCATTTATTGAGGAAGGCTATAGGCTATATTTTATCACATGGAAACAAAACGGGGGAAATTATTTGAAACGGCTTATCTCGCGAACTACTGGAGCAATTTTTATGTTATTTGGCACAGATAAGAAGTAGACCACATGAAGGATCATAGGCTATCGATTTTAATCATTTTTTCAGTGGCTATATATTTCATACCCGTACGACGCCAGGGCGGGTCGCTAGTCTAAAATAAATCACTACTAACCCGCTTACAGCCAGGATGTTGAAAGTGATGGACTTGAACAGGCTGACGTCCAACATGGTAGCTAGAGCACGCTTTACAGCCTCAGGGCAGAGCTTGCATTTCCCAGTTTTCTCCTCCTGATCCTCTTCCTTTGTTGGTACGTGAGTCACAGCTAGATGGTAGCCGAGTGATGTCCTTGACGTGTATTGGGGTACCCTTGCTAAACTACCGCCGAAGAAGATATCGTCCCTGTATAACGGGCGAGCTACAAGATCCAGTTGGGACCGACGACGCGGCCTAGCTTCTTGAGTGACGACCTTAACCGACTCCGAAATTAGAGGTTCGATGTTGTCGTTATTATCATCTTGCTCCTCATTTTCATCGACCGGTGAGGTGATGAACATGGGTTTGTTGCCGAGAGTGTTCTTGATAGTTGCAGCGGTGGTTGAAGATCTTCGGCTTAGGAGCTGGTTGGAACCCTTGAAGATCTCTTCAGCGGTAGGATATTGGGTGTTATTGCCGACTCCGACCCAAGTGTGTGGGCTAACTTTGTTCGTGAAGCGCATCTCATGAGGCATGGTTAGGCTGTTGTTGATCTTCTTGTGTAGACTCATGATGGAGTTCAGTTTCTCGACGGCCTCTTCGTGACGTCGAGCAATATCCTCCTCCTCTTGCTGCTGCGCCAACGTCACTCGCACTGGGTTTATTGGCCTGAAGAGGCTTCCGAAAATTATGCAGGTCAGAATCAAACCTGTAAGAGAAGAACAAAAACTCGGTAAATCACTACACTTGCTTTATTTAAGTAATGAGTTGTTTTTGGGAATATTTGATCGTAAAGGTGCTCCCAGACAGAAGTTATATAACGTTAAAACATTCTGTAACACGATAACATGTCAAAAATGAATGTGTCTTTGGTTATAATTTGTTACAAAATGTTACACAAAAATATTATATCTAACGTTATATAACTTCTGTCTGGGAGCACCTTTATGATTCAAATTTTATACTGCCTGGTTTTTGTATTGAGTTTCATTGCTTAACTCAAACGTTTAATTAAATCAACAGCACTATCTAATAGCTGATAGCAACACTACTGTCATGTCAGTACTAACAAGTTAATCTCAAAAACTGTCCTAAAACTCTGGCTTTCAAGATTTTAAAACGTACCAGCAAAAACGACTACAGTGAATCGCCATCCCAGTATGTTGACCAGGTACTTGGTCATGGGTGCAAACGCGAAGGTGCCCACTCCGGAGCCGCACAGAGCAAGGCCAGTCGCCAGCGCCCGCCATTTCTCGAAGTAGAACCCAACTGTCAGCACGGCGGGTAGGTAGATCATACACAATCCGACACCTGTAAAGAAAGAACAATATTTAAGGCTGCTCTTTCGAAAAAAGCGTGCAGATGAAACAACTTTTCATCGGCATTAACAGAGAAATTATATCTGAAAAAAATAATTAGTAATCTACATGATATGATACGTAATTTGGTTTTGCCATATTTTTTCTATCGGTATCACATAATAAAGAAATAAAAAACCAAATCACCTCCAAAACGTTGAATGAAACCACTTTACTCCTTCATTATTTATCAAAAGAATATATAAAAAATGCTTTGCAATACATAAGTTAATAATTTGGTTTTTTTACTTTTTTTAAATATGTATTACTTATATTAAGCCTTAAAAAGGTTTTTTCTCCTATTTCGCCCTATCATGGACGCGGCGAGCGTCGTAACCGCCACCGTACAAGGCGCGCTGTTATGAATGTTATTTTAATGTCATTTACGTCGATATTCGCACTGACAGACAATCGACCTGCTAATTTAGGGAGAGAGGGCCCTTAAGCACCTTAGACATTGCATAGAAGCGAGCTGTTGCCCCGCGCGGCACGTCTGCAAGGCCCTTTGTCCCACGGAAAAGAGCATACGGCCTTGTTTGCTAGGTATTCGTTATGTTTGACGAGAAATGCCTCCCTAAGTTATACAAATAAATAAAATTTGAGTAAAAGAATCTGTACTTCTTTTTTTTTTGACGCGAGGCCCCTGCAAGAGCGAGGCCCCGAGCGATTGCCCTGTTCACCACCCCCTAAGGCCAAAGGCAATAATTGTTAGCTAATTGAATAAATCATGATGTTTTGAGAAATTATTGTACTTGAGGCTTCAGAGTTCAAGTTAAAATAACATAAATTTGTGCAAAAAGATACCAAAGAGCATACCTAGGGGAATTGTGCTTAAGATGACATACTTTTTGTTTGAAGGTAAATATTTAAAATAAAATAAGTCACATGAGATCAGTAACTTACTTTTATAAATAAATGATTCATAAACAACGAAATTAAACAGTTTTAGAAAAATCAGCTTAATATAACAGTGAAAAAAAAACATAAATTGCACGCCAGGTCGACGAGTGTAAGATGACATACCGATATGGTAAGACGACATGCTATGATTCCTTAGACTTTGATGGTATGTCGTCTTATACAATACGTAAATGCAAGCTGCATCTACGTATATACATATCATCCCTCTAGTTGTCAGTGGTGTAAGGATTCTTAAGGTCTTCGTCATCGTCAAAAAATATACAATATTTCTGTTACCGATTTAGCGGAAACATAAGTAACTATAGTATGTCATCTTAAGCCGACGTCTAGTATGTCATCTTACCAAATGAGTAATAGTGGATACATTTAAATTTTGTAAAAAAATACTTAACGTAAGAACACACTTTTATTAATATTTGTGGCCTATAAGAATCCATGTCCATGATAACAATTTGTTATAAGAAAATATTCTGACCTTAAACGTTTTTTCACCACAAAACAAAAGTGTAAGAAAATTTTTCTCTTATCAAAATTAGGAAAACCTTTATTACTTTATAAAGTACGGTCCCTGTCCGGCATACTAAGTTGGGCTACTAGGGGCACACTGAGGTGCTCCATAAAACGTCACAAGTTCACAGAAAGCACAATTATTTCAACGAATTTTGCCGATGTGTCGTCTTATCTGACTATGTCATCTTAAGCACAATTCCCCTAATGCCAAAAAAATGTTGGCTCTCAGAAAGCAATAATAAACATAAATGAATAATAAAATAAACAACTTACCACCAATAAAACCAAAGACCAGATACAAATACTCGACGCTGCTGGCGAAGTAGCACATGGCAAAGGCAAAGGATGCAATGAGACTACCGGCTATTGTCACCATTCGGAAACCGTATCTGAAAAATAGTATTAAATTTAAAAAAGATAAAACCGACTTCAAAATTGTACGTAGTTACTTAAGAATGAAAGTTCCATCAAAACTACTAAACCGATTTTGATGAAACTTACAGTATTCCCTAAGCTGAACAATAATTAGTAAGTATGTACAACGAAAAAAGAATAATAGGCCTGGAGATAGTGACACAAAATTCTTGGTGATTTGTGCCAGTATGGCGGTTTTACAGGAGTATAATTACGTAAAGGCAAAAAGGAAAATGATGGTCATAGCGCTCGCACTGGCAGCCCAAACGCGAGGGCGTTAATCGAACGTGTCGGATAAATAACGAGTGTCGAACGATTTGTTCCACAAAAATGCTTGTATTTTCAGATAGGCGAAAAAAATAAGTAGGCGAAAGCGTAATGCCATACTTGTCGGGTGCGGCTTACAGCCCGCCATACCGACGCGAATATTTCAATTTTAATAAAAAAATTGAACCATTTGTACCAGGCTAATTTTTGCATAGCTAATCATCGTCGAGTAGCCATTCACGAAAATCACCTTGCCATACTTTTCCGACAGCGCCCAATGGCCGCCATACCACTGCAAAGGTGTAAGATTTTTTTTTTTCGCCAAACGATTTGTGCCAGTATGGCATTTAAATTTTTGGAAAGTATTTGACAAAATATGACCGTTATTATTTTCCCATACTTCTAGTAGGGGGAAAAAGTGCTGCCATACTTGAAATACTTATTTATTTGACACGTTTTAAAAATACGACTATAAGATACGTAAAATCTTTTTTACATCATGGCATCATTGTAGTCTCGTCATTTGGCAATTGTACCAAAAAAAAATTGTTACAGATTGTAACCATGGGGCGGGATGACTATCGGACTTGAGCAAAAAAGTGATAAAAATTGGACGATTTGTACCAGTATGGCATTTGGATTTTTGGAAATGATACGATACAATGTGACCATTATTATATTTGCCATACTTGTAGTAGACGGAAAAAGTGGCGCCATACTTGAAAAACCGTTTGAATTACGTATGAAATCTTAGGATTTTGAAAAAAATATTATTCATATTCGCTGCCTCCCACAGGTATGGCATTATTAGACTCCTATTTATGATCATACAGGGAACTGTTAAAAAAAGTTTCAGGGTGGTACAAATCGTTTGGCGAAAAAAAAAACTTACACCTTTGCAGTGGTATGGCGGCCATTGGGCGCTGTCGGAAAAGTATGGCAAGGTGATTTTCGTGAATGGCTACTCGACGATGATTAGCTATGCAAAAATTAGCCTGGTACAAATGGTTCAATTTTTTTATTAAAATTAACGTATTCGCGTCGGTATGGCGGGCTGTAAGCCGCACCCGACAAGTATGGCATTACGCTTTCGCCTACTTATTTTTTTCGCCTATCTGAAAATACAAGCATTTTTGTGGAACAAATCGTTCGACACTCGTTATTTATCCGACACGTTCGATTAACGCCCTCGCGTTTGGGCTGCCAGTGCGAGCGCTATGACCATCATTTTCCTTTTTTCCTTTACGTAATTATACCCCTGTAAAACCGCCATACTGGCACAAATCGCCAAGAATTTTTTGTCACTATCTCCAGGCCTATAACTTAAATCGGACTTGTAGTCTACTTTTGAAATTTGGTTATCGAATTTATAACCTCCTTTTTTGAAGTCGGTTAAAAATAAGGTGTTGTCATGTGAAGAACCAGACGTTCAATTCAGTTCAGTTCAATAAACATTACCTACATAATAAATAATAATATTCGGAACCCAGTTTATGAAAATCTCTAGATCCCTTGCTTAAACACATTGCTTAAACAGGTGAATTTGAGGTAAAAGTACATATTTTTTATTTACATAATACATTTGCTGAATTTCAGAGCAACTAAGCTGTTTATTATTTGGAAGAACAAGGTTATAAACATAGGCATATCTAAAAATGGTCTGGGGGCCCAATTTGACACGGGCCCCATAATCCTTGCTACGCCACTGGATAAAAACTAACATATGAAGGAAAGAAAAAAATCAAGAACTTTTTTTTACCGTATCAGTTCAACAGTAAGTATAAATTCTATATTTTAATTAATACGTGGGAGAGCCATGCTTCGGCACGAATGGGCCGGCTCGACCGGAGAAATACCACGTTCTCACAGAAAACCGGCGTGAAACAGCGCTCGCTCTGTGTTTCGCCGTGTGAGTGAGTTTACCGGAGGCCCAACCCCCTACCCTATTCCCTTCCCTACCCTCCCCTATTCCCTTCCCTTCCCATCCCTACCCTCCCCTATTACCCTATTCCCTCTTAAAAGGCCGGCAACGCACCTGCAGCTCTTCTGATGCTGCGAGTGTCCATGGGCGACGGAAGTTGCTTTCCATCAGGTGACCCGTTTGCTCGTTTGCCCCCGTATTTCATAAAAAAAAACCTTCGATCGGGGATTCTTGGAAATGCTATTGTATTCTACTGTTGCCGCGATCACCGGTGCTCGTACGGGGCTTGATGGGTTAAGGAGTCATTCCTTGATTCTTCATTCTACTGTAGGTAAATGTGGCATTAAAATGGTAAAATTGAAGAAAATGTTACAAACATTTTATATAGTAAAAGTATAGGTATATATAAAAGTATAAACTGTTATGTTTTCAGGCCTCTTAGTGCCAAAAAACGCTAAAACCAGCCGTATACAGATTGTAACCAAAGTAAGTGATAATACTTTAGGGTGCGTACCCTACTGTGCATGTGTCCCTTACATAGCAGCGCTGCTACTTTCACAACGAACTCTATAGGGTGTAACAAAACTAAGTGATAATACTTAAGGATGTGTACGTGTTCCTTGTAGAGAGTTCACTATGAAAGTGGCAGCACTGAAAGACCATTTTTTTTACTTTTGTATGGGCAAGCGCTCCAGCGTCACGAGTTTCTCCATACAAAAGTGAAAAAAAATTGTCTTTCAGCGGTGCTACTTTCACAGTGAACTCTACAAAGAACACATACACACCCTAAAGTATTATCACTATGTTTTGTTTCATTCTGTATAGTTGGTTTATTCTCAAGGCTGGAAACTTACTTGTTAGCCAAGGCAGAGACGAAGGGTCCAACCAGTAGGTAGAACCCGCTGAGTAGTGACATCACTGGTGCCACCTGACTCTCCGTAGCCTGTAAATAACGAGAATAAGAATTAAAAAAAAAAAAAAGAAAACAAAATTAAATTGCAGAGTAAAATTAACATGACAAAAAGCCTAAAAAAAAAAAGACTACGTAAATACAGGTATTCAATAACATATCTAAAATAAAAAATCTTACTTAACTAAGTAAGATTTTTAAAGAAATTAAATGAGATTAAAAACTTTTAATCTAGAAATGAACCCCAAAAATGTTCACGAAAATTATAATTTTATTTTTAAAAATTATTAATTAAAAGTTTTGTAAAAAACATATTGTGTTCTCATTTTCTTTAATCATTGGTTCTCATTCTATAAACACGTGTTAAATGCTCTTTGATTGGAAACTTTTTGGCTGCAGCCATTAATTTTTTACATCTATATATATATAAAAGAAAGTAATTGTGTTAGTTACACTACTTATAACTCAAGAACGGATGAACCGATTTGGCTGAAAATTGGTGGAGAGTTACTTTGAGTCCCGGAAAAGGACATAGGATACATTTTGTTCCTGAAAAATGTACGGTTACTGCACAATAAACTTTTATAATTGGCGCGTAAACTACTCAATCGATTTTGATAAAATTTGGTATGGAGATACTTTGAGTCTCGGGAAAGAATAAGGGATACTTTTTGTCCCGGAAAATGTACGGTTCCCGCACAATAAACTTTTATGATTTTCGCCTAAACTATTCAATCTATTTTGATGAAATTTGGTATGGAGATACTTTGAGTCTCGGGAAAGGACAAGGGATACTTTTTATCCCGGAAAATGTACGGTTCCCACACAATAAACTTTTATGATTTTCCCCTAAACTATTCAATCTATTTTGATTAAATTTGGTATGGAGATATTTTGAGTCTCGGGAAAGGACAAGGGATACTTTTTGTCCCGGAAAATGTACGGTTACCGCACAATAAACTTATATGATTTTCGCTTAAACTATATTTTAATCTATTTTGATGAAATTTGGCATGGAGATACTAATTTTAATCTATTGTTTTCTTAATTATACCAATTCGAATTAAATAATTAAATAAGACAGGACAACGTCTGTCGGGTCAGCTAGTTTTTTAATAAAAAAGAAATAAAAAACTGATTTCACAACATAGTGTAATTATATCCAGTCTGTTTTGTATATTTTATTAATTTATTTATACATGACGATATAACTTCTCCGTCATAAATTGTAAAATTATAGCTTTATTTGAATGTGCAATTTATGTGCCTGCATTGTATTTTATTGATATCGATTGCCATTCAATGTATAAATATGTTAATAATTTTACATTAGGTATCTACTGACCAGACAATAATTAGTGTAAGTTTATACTCGATAGTTTAATTCTTCGGTCGCGGATTCTTGGAAATCTATTGTTATTCTATTGTTGTCGCGATCACCGGTGCTCTTATGGGGCTTCTAGTCTAATTACAACTAATTGCAAGGAGATTATACATTCATACTTCTCTATCAACAATAACATAATATAATTAATATTATACTGCGAAAATGCGTATAATATGTATCTATATCACTTAACTATTTCCACTTCAAGCGGTTCTCTGTAAAATTGAATTATGAAATTTCGTATGAAGATACTTTGAGTCCCCCTAATCTTTATAAAGGTGAGTTTACAAATCCGTTTGTTAGGGTTTTTTTGAAATTTCCATTGCAATTTCAACTAGGCTACTCTATACTATAACAAATTATATCTCCATCTCTTTCTTTCCGTTCGATTTGAATGAATGAATGTATGAATAAACGCACAATTAATACGTGGGTATATATTTGTACTGTAATCGGAGACATTGTCTGCCAGTACGAATCACTTATTGATCGATTGCGGCTTTTGTAAGTTCATTTGCTGCCATCTGTAGTAGTATCCTTTATACCTGACTACGAAGTCAAAAGGAAGGGTGATTTTGGCAGTCTACGTATTTGTGCTCTCGTAGCGGCTAAACTAACAGTTTCCGCAACTTGGCACTTGTCGTGCAACTAGCCAACCGCGATTTTTTCACATTCGTAAGGGCATTAAGTAGTTCATAATAATTATTAAGATGAATAGTAAAATAATCTATAGGCAAAAGAGCTAAAGTATAATTTACACAGAGCCAGTACTGGCTGCCAATAAGACTGGCAGCCAGTATTGGCTTGGCATATGCCGCGTGTGAACAGTTTGGCCTGGCTTGAAAAACTGTTCACACGCGGTTCACATTCATATACCAAGCCAATACTGGCTGCCAGTCTTATTGGCAGCCAGTACTGGCTCTGTATAATTATACTTAACTACTTTCAAATTAAAAGTATACCTTTCGGCTATTAATGAGGGAGCCCTAGAACATTTTTTTTTATTACTAACAAGCTAATTTTTTGTAAGTAGCTTCATTTTGATAAGACAAACAACTTTTTTATCTGCGAAAAATTTTGAGAATGGTAGTTAACAGAGATAGAAAGGATTTCATACTTTGATTTGATGGTCCTAAAATATGGATTGTTCTATTTGTAGGGCAATGTTACTCTTAAATTATATAACTATTATCCTACCAATATACAAAAAATCAGCTGGTTAGGGTTCCGTTTTAGGGTTCTGTAATCAACAAAACTTGGTTGACTACGGTACCCTAAAACGGAACCCTAACCAGCTGATTTTTTGTATATTGGTAGGATAATAGTTATATAATTTAAGAGTAACATTGCCCTACAAATAGAACAATCCATATTTTAGGACCATCAAATCAAAGTATGAAATCCTTTCTATCTCTGTTAGCTACCACTCTCAAGATTTTTCGCAGATAAAAAAGTTTGTCTTATCAAAATGAAGCTACTCACAAAAAATTAGCTTGTTAGTAATAAAAAAAAAAAAAACGTTCGAGGGCTCCCTGACTCTATGGCTTAAATAAAGATTTCGCTTTTACATGTTATGCTTTTACGTTACACATAATATATAAAGTTGAATACAAATTGCCACGAAATGGAATTTCACTCTCGGTCACATTGACCCAATAGCCTTGATACTTGACACCTGACTTACAGGTTGGATTTACATTTTTGATACTTTGTGCTTCAGTTCATAGAATTATCAGTTGAAATCAATTAGTTTATAATGTATAACGAAGCAAAAAGTTAAACTAGTAAGGAGGTTGAAAGGCATGAAACATTTAAATATTATAATAATACATATTATTATGTTTCTAGTTTAATGTTTAAATATTTACACTTTTTAGAAGCTTCGGATAAAGATTGCTGTAAGCTTATTTTAAACCGTCGCTTGTTTTCAGTACTTAGTCAGTTTTCAGTATTTTGTCGTTTGGACTATAATATTGTCAACGAAACACTATTATTCCGTGAAACCATTTTCCTGCTGCATAACTATTTTCATTTACCTGTCTCGTTTTCACTCAGTCGTACGGCTTCTAGGTCATTCGTTAGCATAACGGGACTAAGTCTAGGTAATAGGTCCCGCATTACAACAAGGCCTGACGATAAACATAGACATTCCAATGAAGACTATTCGTTTCTGACTGTCGCAGGTTGTACAAACTAAATTAGCAGCCAACGGTTTTTGCCTTTTTAGAATCTTTAGATTAGAGACATCAATAAATGATAAGTTCCTAAAGACATTATTATTATACATAAATGAATAAATTCCACCTTTTTGCTAAAAGGTGTCCATCTGCAAAGCCGCAGAATATTTTGAAAAAGAAGATCACTTCTTTTTCAAAATATTCTGCGGACATGTTGAACTACATAAGCGTGGGTATGTGTGCGACCGCAAGGTTCAACGGCGCTGTAAAGCGATTTCCATTGTATTATGGTCGATCGGCCGATGTCGAGTAGTACCACAGAAGTAGCTATAATCGTGCAGGAAGTCAGGAACTGCGGAGTTACGACTTCGGAGTTCGGAGTAGGTGTGAAATGTCAGACTCAGAGGCAACCTGAGAGCTATACTTTCAATATTTATACATAGTGGAGTTCCCAGAGCGTAAAAATCGTGCAAACCTCCGATTTTTGCAATAGTGGATGAAAATTGAAAAGAAAAAAAGGCATGTGTAGCTGATAACATAAATAATAAAGTTTACCTATTGAAAAGTTGTGCTTTTGATTTTTAAATTATTCTCTTCCACTTCAAGTAAACTCATAAACTATAAAATTTTGAAGAAAATTTGCATATTTCCTTCTAATAAATATATAGCAAAATAATAAAATATATTATTATTTTTTTGATTTGTGTCGTTGCTTATACTCCAAAGAAAGAAAATAAGCTTAGATTTAAAATTAATATTTTTGTATGTAGATGAGCATACCTCCGAATGTGCTTGTTGTGTGCCTCGCCAGGTTAATGGCGTTCCTATTTTTCTTTGGTTTTAAATAGGAAGTTTAAAATTATTTTTTAGGCTTAACAAAGCCTTCTATTTCTTAATGTGTATAACTTTTTAGCTCTTACTTTATTAAATTTTCTGAAAATGTAGCACAAACTTTTCACGGATATTATGAAGAAAATCTGTATTTTATTTCTTGGTTAGGTTTTTACAGAATAAAATTGATTTTTTTATTTGTTTTTTTTCATTAATTATATTTGCTAAAACATACTTAAAGGAAAAAAATACAAATTAGGTTAAGAACTGATATTTTTTGTATTCAGGTAAGCATTTTCCAAACATAGGTCGCAGCATGCGTCTTTAGTACGTACGTGAGATTTGTAGCACCCAATTTTTTTTCTGGCTTTAAGTAGGAAGTTTAAATATATTTCAAAGACTAGAAAAAGTCTTTCATTTGTCGATGCATTTAATGTTTTAGCTCTCACTTAAATAAATTTTCAACAAATATAGAAAAATATTTTCGGTCTATTTTACACATTTTTGGAGATATTTAAACGTTTTTAAGTACTAAAAAGTTATAATTTCTCTAAAAATTAAATACGCACAACAAGTAAGTATAACGCACTTTTCGTTACAACCCTTAAATCCACCCAAACCCTTTTATCTTGGTTACGACGAGCGTTAATCTCTAAAAACTTTGCAAAAACCTTATAGTTGTATTTGGCTTAGCAAAGCAAACTTTCTTTTTTTTAAATTGTGTATTTGGTTAATTTTCAACGTAAACAATCGGATAACAGTCATTAAATAACGGGAACAAGAAAAAAAAAATTTTTCTGGACCGGTTTTATATGGTGAAATGTTAATTTTTAATTAAGTAACTAAAAAATTAAAAGCACAAAAAAATTTTTGGTAAACTTTGCAAGTTAAAGTGTAAAAAAGAAAATGACACCTCAAAAACAAAACTCCATTCACTATTACAATTTTCGGAGGTTAAAACCTCTGGCGACTGCACTAACAGTACAGTCTAGACGTCGTTAAAGATAGGGCTGAACAGCTAAATACTATTCGTTACTAGTTAGTACTACTAACACAAAAACCTGAAAACTTCTCAATACTCTTTTTAGTAGTTACAACCGTAGTAACTGCAAACAACCGTAATACCGCATTTATACATTCGCACGAATAGCGAGGCGAATAACGAACACGAATGTGTAAACAGGCGCTCGCTATTCGCCTCGCACTTCGCCTCGCGATTCGTGGCATTCGCGTTGGGAGCGGTTTTTCGGACGCGAATCAAAGGGCACGAATAGCGAACACGAACTTACTGTTTACACATTCGCCTGCATTCAGTTGACAGCTAACGTCCGACCCTACAGGGACGTGTACAAAGCTGAAATTTGGCTTAAGTACACTGTACTGAAAATTAGTCTATTTTAAGTAGTTAGTACAGTTTATAACTATATATTACGAGTATAATGTTATCATGTTATTATTATAATATTGTTAGTACAATGTTATTAGTTATTACAGTCGTTATTCTTTTCTTACTAATGCCACTTATGTGTACCATTGTGTTTACTTAAGTCATAATTTAAGATATAACATATGCTTACATACTTATACAAAAAGATTATATTTTGTTGTTAAAGTATAATATTATATTTATTAGTTTCTTAGTATTTATGAGCGCGTAGCCCGCCGACAAACTACTATGCAGTTTGGTGGGCTAATATTATATAATAAAGGAAATATAATATTTTGGTTTTCAATACAGATTAATTATTAGTACCTATTTAGTATTATTATTATGTATCTTATCTTTCTTATATATAAAAATGGATTTTCAAATGTGTTAGTCGCGCTAAAACTCGAAAACGGTTGAACGGATTGGGCTGATTTTAGTCTTAAAATATTCGTAGAAATCCAGGGAAGGTTTTAAAGTGACACGAAGTTCACCGGGACAGCTAGTCTTCTTATATATAAAAATGGATTTTCAAATGTGTTAGTCGCGCTAAAACTCGAAAACGGCTGAACGGATTGGGTTGATTTTAGTCTTAAAATATTCCTAGAAGTCCAGGGAAGGTTTTAAAGTGACCTGTGACACGAAGGTCACCGGTACAGCTTGTTTTTATATATAAAAATGGATTTTCAAATGTGCTAGTCGCGCTAAAACTCGAAAACGGCTGAACGGATTGGGCTGATTTTAGTCTTAAAATATTCGTAGAAGCCCAGGGAAGGTTATTAAAGTGACACGAAGTTCACCGGGACAGCTAGTTATGTAATAAAAATGGAGTCTAGGAATTCTAAAATTCGCCCTTCACTCCGAAGGGCGAATTTTAGAATTCCTAGAATTTTACAAAAAGGAAGAGCTCATTTGGAACCCAAAATATCGCTATCATAAATTTCATCATATTTTTTCATTCAACGTCGCTATCATATGAACACGTCCTCCATGTTCGTGTGCGAACGTCAAAATGAATCACCCCACGAATGTGTGAACGGTAGTTCGCGACAACATTCGTATACGAATGTTTCGTCGAATGCTTCGTCGATGACGAGGCGAATGGCGAACGCGAATGTGTAAATGCAGTATAAAAGTTTGGCTGTTTCCGACAACTAACTACCGCACGAGACCAATAACGAATAATATCCAAATGGAGACACTTCACATGGCTATTTGTATTTGCGTATTTGATGTATTCGCCAAACAATCACCATGTGTAGAGGGTATGTTTGACAAATATTGGCTTTATTTGCCTATTTGACAAATATGACCAATACCAAATACACGTATCCGTACCTTTGTCGGTTTTTGACGCACATCAAAGGAGTCAAATAGGCAAGTAAAGAAAATCAAGTAAAAGTTTGGTATTTGACGTCCATGTGTGGAGGGTAGTATTTGCCTATATTTGCTTGTTTGTGTATTCGTCAATAATTTTGCCAAATACAACAAATAGCCAATAGCAAATACAAATAGCCATGTGAAGTGCCTCCATGATAAAGATTTTGACATACCATAAATTATCTGTCAAACTCTCCATTAAATTGAAGTTTAATCGTCATTAAAATATTATGTCTCCGAGTGCGGCAGTTAGACGAATGGGTTTAATAATTAAAATTCGTAATGTGATCGCTTTTAGTACTAGTATTTAGCTGGTGCAAACCAGAATATTTTGTTAAAGAATGCTCATAATATCTTAAAATTATCAAGATATCATAATATTATTTGCAACTTTATATTCTACATAATTTCCATATTATGAGATAACATTGTATTATGTGTCATATTATTATTATGATACTAGACGTACCGCGCGGTTTCGCCCGCGTAAATTAGTAATTCACAGACAAATTAGTCCACAAAAAATAGCCTATGATCCTTTAGGTGGTCTACTTCTTATCTGTGCCAAATAACAGTAGTTCAGTAGTTAGTGAGATAAGTCCTTTCAAATAATTTCCCTCGATTTTTTCACAATTTCCTCTCTTTCTTCGCTCCTATAACCTATTAGTCGTAGCGTGATAAAATATAGCCTATAGCCTTTCTCGATACACTATCTAACACTGAAATAATTTTTTAAATAGGACCAGTAAGTAGTTCCTGAGATTAGCGCATTCAAACAAACAAACAAACTCTTTCGCTTTATAATATTAGTATAGATTATAAGATTTTAACTACATTGAGTTATGTTATATGGGCATTCTTGAAGCACTTGAAATAAATGAATCAGATTCAGTAGGAGTTGTTTGCTCACTGATGATGTTTCTCGTACCAAATACAGTTACAGTAAAATATTAGTCATGAAAATATCATAAGATGTCTTTGTTCTGTATGGTAATCACAAAATCCAAAAACGTCAATCTTTAATTTTAGACTTTCAAATTATTACGAGGGCTGCTATTTATGTATCCGGAACTGGCCACTTACAAGAACAATATTTAAAAAGTAATTACAACATTTGAAAATAGAACTCTTTGGTTGAAGAATACATTTTGTTTCATGTGACTGTCAATTATTTTTCCATTGTGGCGTCATTTTGAAAATTGCGTGTCTTCATTTGCCATGGATTTAACGCGTGAACATTTTCGTGCAATGATTTACTACGATTTTCGGCGTGGGCTAAATCAACAACAGTGCTTTATTCAACTCACCGCAACTTTTGGAGATGAAGCACCATCAAAAACCACTGTTTATCACTGGTACAGTGAGTTTAATCGTGGGCGGTCTATGCTCACGGATGAAAATAAAGAAGGTCGCCCAAAAACAGCTGTTGTCCCACAAAATATAGATGCTGTGCGGGAACTAATAATGCGTGATCGCCATGTTACATATCGCGAGATAGAGGCGTCCTTAGGCATAAGTATGACGAGCATACATAAGATATTACACGAACATTTGGCTGTAAAAAAAATATGTTCGCGTTGGATTCCGCACAACTTGACAATCGATCAAAAACGGGCTCGTGTCGATTGGTGCAAAAAAATGATAAAAAAATACAACCGTGGTACGTCAAAAGCCGTTTATAATATCTACACAGGTGATGAATCTTGGATCTATGCATATGACCCCGAAACTAAACAACAGTCAACGGTGTGGGTGTTCCAAGATGAGCCGAAACCAACAAAAGTTACTCGTGCAAAAAGTACTTTGAAGCAAATGGTCGCCTGTTTTTTTTTGGAATTAATGGACATGTGGCTACAGTGCCATTAGAGAATCGTAAAACGGTTAATTCTGAATGGTATACGACCATTTGTTTACCAGAAGTCTTTGAAGAAATAAGAAAGGACAACCGACAACGCAGAATCATATTACATCACGACAATGCTAGCTGTCACACCTCAGCTGAAACAACTCAGTTTTTGGAGAGTCAAAAGATCGAATTGACTGGTCATCCGCCGTACAGCCCTGATTTGGCACCTAACGATTACTTTTTATTTCCATACGCGAAGAACAAATTACGTGGTCAACGTTTTTCGAGCCGCGAAGAGGCTGTTGATGCGTTCAAAATGCACGTTTTGGAGATACCTCAATCAGAATGGAAAAAGTGCTATGAAAATTGGTTCCAGCGTATGCAAAAGTGTGTTGATCATCGCGGCGAATATTTTGAAAAGCAATAAAACCATATTAAATGATATATGTTTGTTTCTTTTTTTAATTCCGGATACATAAATAGCAGCCCTCGTATGTACCATCAGAGAAGTTGATTCATAGGCAGTTGGTGGACATATATCATAACATAAGAGGTCAATGTTAGTCGCGATCTGTCTGTAGGTACGTCATTTGCTTATGAATCAATTTATTTGGTACTTCTTGATCTTTGATTATATACTATACTAGATGATGCCCGCAACTCCGTTGCGCCAAAATTCGTTTATCGCGTGGGAACCGTACATTTTTCCGGGATAAAAAATATCCTATGTCTTTTCCCGGGACTCAAAGTATCTCCATACCAAATTTCAGCAAAATCGGTTCAGCGGTTCGGGCGTGAAGAGGTAACAGACAGACAGACAGACAGACACACTTTCGCATTTATAATATTAGTATGGATAATCAAAGTTCTTAATAATATATCAAACTTTTTGGAGTTTTATGAGATAATCAGCACGCGTAACGTTGGTTTGACATTAGGAGAATATATATAAAAAAAATTTAGTATAATAGTTTTATTATATCTAAATTCTAAACCACATCGCAACCAGATCAAATCTTTCAAAATGTAGATACTCGTTAATTTGAAGATTATAAAAAAAGCTCTGCGTGCTTTTATCTAAAACGCAGAATTTTTAAGCGGAACTAGTGATTAATTATTGTGAATTATTCGTTGTTAATTACTCTAAACTCTTAAATTGTTAACATTACACTTTTTTTTTTACCGAGTGGGCAACCAGCGTAACAAATTCAAGGTTATGTTAGCAGATGTTGAGCAAAAAGACTATCCGAACATACATATGTACCGGGAGCAATAAAGTACGTCAGTTTAGGGTTATTTGATCTGACTCACACACTAACTAGGGACTTTATATTCGTGAGGGTGTGCTAGTGGGTTGAAACTTCAAATATTACTCATCAAAGTCTTATAAATATAACATTTTTAACGCGAAAAGCTTTACAGAAGTTTGTCACTCTTTCACGGAATGTTTCTATAGATTTAAATCATATTTTAATCATAATCGGTTCAAATCATAATCAATTTAATCCTTTGATCGCGGATTCTTGGAAATCTTTTGTAATTCTATTGTTGTCGCGATCACCGGTGCTCTTATGGGGTTTGATTGATTGTAATCAATGCTCTACAATCCAAATTTTTTTAATTTATTTAAGTAAGGTGTAAGTTGTAACACCAAAAAGTTATACAAAATATGTTACTTTTATCATCATTTTGCACTAGTTTATATATGTCACCGTAAGATTGTAAACACCGCGAGATTGTAATATGACGAAGTGATGGATTGTAAACAAACAGTTTTCCGGTGATTTTAAATTAATTATTTCGTATTTAAAATAACTTCAATGCCAAATGGTATGACATGTATAACATAAAATAAAATTTAGATATATTTAAAGTGCTGTTTGAATGTTCGGTTATTAAAATTAACCTAATTTATAATTCAAACTGCACTTTAAATATATCTCAATTTTATTCAATATTATACATCAAATATTCAGGCAATTGAAGCTATTTTAAATACGAAATAATTAATTAAAAATCACCGGAAAACTGTTTGTTTAAAATCCATCACTTCGTCATATTACAATCTCGCGGTGTTTACAATCTTACGGTGATATATATGCGAAAACTAAATAAACTTTTAGTTTTCCCATTGGGACCGAGAGCAAAACAAAGTAACTTATAATTTTAATAATATGTGCGTTGCAAAATATGTTTGCTTCTTAGTTAATTACTTTATTATAATATAAATACATAACACATACGTCAACATATAAATTATCGATTTATCTGTAGAAAACAAGTGGCTTGTTTATAACATGAGCTTTTAAATGCAAATATTCATAAAGTCTTTGCAACGATATATCTATTAATCTTACAACAACCACATCTTGCTAGGGTTGACAATTTTTACTTTAATTAATGCAAATAAAAATACATATTTCAGAACAACAAAATCTTGCTACACATTAGTTTTCAGCAGCAATACTCATGCTTCCAAAGCGCGCAAGTTATACGTGCAAACTTCTTATATTATCCAATAGACTTTTAAAATCTCCCTTCTTATTTCCTTATTTACCATTAAATGGTAAACAAACCTTACACCTATCTCGTGATAACAAAGTTGATATAATGTCACATACAACCTGTCGGTGATATGCCTCTGTGTGTATGTAGTCTATGGCTGTATGAATAGGGTTATCAACTTGTGACCCTTATGTAAAATTAATATATTATAGAGCTTATCATTGTTATCCTGTATCCGAAAGTACCACGATTATATTATTATGTAACTAATTTAGTTCTGTCCAACGTGGAAGCTAAAAAGGATGTAATTAGGGAAACATGCTTTGGTCCTACATCAAAAAAAGAAATAAGTAAATAAAATTTTTATTTACTTATTTCTTTTTTGATGGATTGGACATTGATGGATTGGACATGGATTGGACAGAACTAAATTAGTTACATAATAATATAATCGTGGTACTTTCGGATACAGGATAACAATGATAAGTTCTATATCATTAATTTACATGAGATCACAAGTTGATAACCCTATTCATACAGCCAAAGACTACATACACACAGAGGCATATCACCGGCAGGTTGTATGTGACATTATAATAAATCGACCTTGTTATCACGTGATGGGTGTTACAGGTTTGTTTGAATACATTTTGTATGAATTATGTATGATCGATGCCAAAATTACATAATACATCGTGATAGATGAATGATGAATTGGTGATATAATGTTATGAAGAAAACTGTTTGGTGCTGACTGCTGATAATTGCAAATGAATTAATTTGAGCTTTTAATAGTGACATACTTTTATACATAGTTGACGTCATCATGAGGTAGACTTCTACAACAGAAACGATTTTTCTTACCTAATAATTAATATGTATTTTACGTGAAGTTTTAACAATAAGTAAATAAAAGAAAATAATTCTCTCTCTTTTCTGTCAGGCTTATTTTAGATTTAACTACTTAAAAAACATCGAAAAAGAGCCTTTACTCTTAAACTTTGAGGAGTATTACATATTAATAAAGATAATTTTACGTCTGTTTCTAAGTCATTAAATATTAGTAATTAGTAACCAATTTTCTACATAACTATGTAATAAAGCTGTCTCGAGGCCGAGCTAGGACGTTGCACCCGCGACTACATACAGTACCTACTCTGTGGTAGAGTACTAAGTCTGAGCTTAGGGTTCGCACTTCCCGAGAAAAAAATATTAATACTCAGGATAATGAGGCAACTTGCAAAAATCTCTAGCGAAGTTAGAAATAAAATGTATGGAATTTTACATAAAGTTATCAAAGTGATTATGGCGCTTGCGTTGCCCATATTATGCCTTTGTAATTATTTCAAGAATAACATGGCACTATAGGTGCGTCATGATTAAAGGCTATTAAAAAAAGTAAAAGATTTCCTAGTTTCACAACTCAAAAATTACCCAACGTAAATAAAGAAGTTCTTGATTCAAAAAGTAATAAAATACTCTTACAAAACCCGAATTCGCATTTTTTATTGTAAATAAATTAAATTAGTCATGAATTTTAACAAGCACATAAGCTCTTGTATGTAAATTATCTAATTTTATTATCGCTTGTTTGTGCGGTCAACGTTTCTAGACCATTCCATCATTTGAATAGTGGACCTGCCTAAACCAGAGACCGCTTCGTAATTTCGAGAACACACGTCATTATTTACATAATATTGCAGGTGGACCATAAAAATATAACAGTCCCACATTTCGGTGACGACCAGAAACCAGGGGTCAATTCTTGTACTTTGAATTCTTCGAATCTCAGTTTGTCCCACTTGCACTGGTCTCAGCCTGAGAAACCAAGGGTAATAATATTATGCTCTACTGTCAGATTAAAACATTTTTGAGACCACTGATCACATATTTTACGTTCAATTAATTATTAATGTTATATTTGTAACCACAGTTTAAAAAAATACAAAAGCGACCCTAGGTCCTACAGTTTACTGGGATTCGAAAGCCTGGCAAGGCTTTGCCCTTGGCCTTAACTTCATGGTAATAGCGAGACGGCGGCATTGCACAGCCAAAGAACATTTTTTTTTTTTTATTTAATGATTTATTGTGCACAAGAAATATTAACAAAACAATAATTTACATAGTAAGACGACACAAAGGGTCTGCTTATTTCTAATAGAAATCTCTTCCAGCAGCCCTACGGAGAGAGATTGGATAAGGATAGCAGATAGGACGTGCACAATCATGAATGTAATATTAAATAAACATGTACTTCTTACAATAAAACTAATAATAAAATAATAATAATAATAATAATGACCAGATAAGTTAATATTATATGATAACAAAATAAATAAATTATACATTTACCAAATGCTATAGCTACAACATACAATAAATAATAAATAGTAATATAAGAATAATGAATAAATACTATATGTATATATAATAACGGTATTTAAATGGATGGAGATTCGAGGTAGTGCTCTTTCAAGCGTCTTTTAAAAACAGTAATGGTGGGACTATCACGGATGGTGTGAGGGAGCGAGTTCCACAATCTGACAGCATGAACAGTGAACGAGTAGGAGTAGAAGTTGGAACGATGGGAGGGGAGGGAGAGATTAGACCGGACATTGGACCTACAAGGGACATCAGGAGATCGAGAGAAGTTGAATCTGTCGAGGAGGTATGGAGGAGAGCGAGGATTGTACAGGATGTTGTAAAGTAGGCAGAGGATGTGGGAGTTACGAGTCATGTTTGTAAGATTTAAGAACGTCACTAGTCACTATACAGCTAGCTACTGTCAAACAGCTATGATGTACTAGACGAGATAAATATTTTCTATTTTCTTTAACAAAAAATGTAGACCAATGACCGTCTGCATCAATTCACATGCTGACGGTTGTCATTTCGACCTAGTTATGTCAACCTTGGAGATCTTACGACTATTTTTTGTAGTCTACCCGTCAGATAGTTGAAAAATGTGAGCCAGACAAAAAATTCGCTAATGTGAACTTGAATATGTAGAGGCTAAGAAAGCGTATCAACTGTCATCTCGATTAAATTCTTAATTGACAACATTTCAAAATTTTTAAGCCTTAAAATAAAAAATACAGTTTCTTTAGTTTCTTCTGATATCAAAAAAAAAAATCCAAAATATTTTATATTGCTTATTTACTGAGAAAATAAAGAAAAACTGAAAAATACGCAGTGAAGTCATACTTACGGCATATATTCTTTCTTTGCCTGGTGTAAAATCGTTTTAAAAAGACATCATGAAGTATAAAAAAAAACAGACACTGTCAACAATGACATTTCTAACATACGAAAATGAGTTTTGGTGGGCATGTGAAAGAGTGCTGTTGTGTTTTTGTATTATTTTCCTAAAATTGTGTTAGCTGGGTTTTTAATATGTAATATTGGTAGAATATTAACCATTAGATATTCGTGTTCATTCACAAGTGTAGGAAAGTGATGTAATATCCAGAAACGTGCTATTTTGTGTTCCCTCCAAAACTCCATCGAAAGTTTCAGTAAAGCGTTAAGCGTCTACCACTTTACTGAATCGACCGACTTGACTCCTGTGACTGTATTGACTTTTACTTAGACTTTGACTAGACTTTAGACCTGACGATACATGAAAACGATGATGAAAATTATAATAGGAGGAATATGGTTTTCCCGCCATATTCCTTACCTTTTTACCTTGTCTGTGGCACAACATACACATCCTTTGTGTCAAGTTGCCAAAAAAGAAGAAAAAGAAAAAACATACGAAAATACCACGATGACATTGACAGACGTCCTAATAAACGTAACAAACTACATTGACATATTTTTTCTTTTGTAAACTGTAATGGAATTAACCGTTCAGGCGTAAGTATGACGTCACTTGGCGCTTACGTCTCTTTAGAATACGAAGGATTAAAATCTATTTTTTAGGTATCTTAAAAACATAATTTTGAAAAAGCAAGAAACACGTGTCGCCTTATTTTAAGTCTCCTTTCTTATAAAATAATAAAAAAGCCATGTTAAAATTTTGAAATGTTGTCAATTTTCGATCGCAGAAAATGACAGCCAAACCATATATTTATTCCGGCTCTACTACCACAATAGACATAACTACCAGTAGTTCGACTGCAAAGAAACGGACAGGTTTCAATATCTGTCAAATTCGTCGGGTTTCACTAGGATTATGAACGGAATGTGCCTCGCGCTCGCTGATATAATTTGTTTTTAAATATTTAAAATAAAGATTTCAAAATTGGATTCTGACAATTTTAATCGCATGTGCCAAAACACAAACAACAATACGACCAAAGAGGAACACGTCCAGCGAATATGTCAAAGTTTTAAATTCGTAGGTAACAAGTCAACAACCCTAGCGACGATTTTCGTCATAATACGTCAAATTTAAAAATTTCATCATCAGTTCTAAGTCGGCATACTCTATAATTCTGTCTACTCTGCTACTGCCTTAGGAGTAACTGAGTAACCCAATACGAACCTTTTAAGAGATGACGAAAGCCTCATATATTATCTGTCAAACTCTTCATTAAATTGAAGGTTAATCATAATTAAATGTCTCTGAGTACGGCGGTTAGAGTATTTTTTTAGTAAAATTTATTAAGGGCGTTCCTTACGGAGATACCGTAATTTACCGTATTTCAAGCCTTATAAACTCATAATTTGAAAGCTACAAAGTTATAATAAAAATACAGCAATCATCTTCAGTATATCAACATTCCTTTCCCCGTTTTAAATTTTCTATTTTTGTTTATTATACTCATGATATTAACTTCCAAAGTGAAACCAATTTATTAAAATTCAAGCAGACATTCAGCATCTCCTTAGGATTTACAAATTACTTTTATTTGAAACACACGCCAATAGATCGACAATATCATAAACTACATATTCCCCGTTTTAAATTTTTTAAGGACAATTTTGAACTAAGATAAGTAAAAAAATAGGGTTTTGGTGCGATCTCAGCAACGCGGCAAATGTATGGCCAAGGTCGTTTGCTCGGGGGACGGCCTTAAGAGATTAATTTTCATGACTTTGGCTACATCAAGGAACCTCCATATTTTATAGATTCTCGTTTCTATGTTTAGAATCGTAAAGTTGACATTCGAAAAGAAACCAACGTAATACTCAAACCATTAAATTACATCATATTTTATTATTTTTAATTATGTCCTTTAAAATATACATTAGTTAATCTCTACATAAAGTTAGGTAAGTATTCCAAATTACCTACTCACTTACAAAGTATCCAGTTGTATTACAATTAACGTATTATATTCTTCTCATTTAAGTCCATTAAATTATAAACTTAATCTTTGGATAATATGTACGCTAGTACTCTACATTAACTAAGGAATGTTGAAATTACTCGCTTGTACAAAGTATGCAGTTGAAATACTTACATATAATATTTACCTCATTAACGTTCGTTAAAATATTAATATAATCTTTAGATATGTTTCTTTACAGTCTTGAGTGTGCATTAACTTAGGGACGTCAAATTATATTACAAAGTATCTAGTTGAAATACATATACATTCTTCTCATCCACGTCCGTTAAAATATTAACTTTAATCTTTAGACATCTCTACATAAACTGAGGAATTCAAATTACACGCTTCCAAAGTTACAAAGTATCCAGTGGTTTGGCAAAACAAGTTTGATATAATATTATGTAGAGCGGGGGAAGGCTCGGCCATGACGCAAGGAGGTGTGGTGGTTTGCGCGCGATGTGCGTACGCGCAGATTCCATTATTCGCGTGGCTACGTAAATAACTCGTCGATTTTCGTGTCATAGTTCATGGTATAATGGCGGAATACGAAAATAAGACGCTAAAAAATAAAAGTAAAAAAAAACCCTTTTTATATTTTTTTACAAATTGTTGCAGTGTCATTTGGCTCTTGATGCGTAATATGTAAAGTTTTGGATTAATTAGACTAGGTACTGGAGAGAGGTAAAAATTGTGCTCGAGGATTCCGTTACATACAACCCAAGATAAATAAAGCGTGATAAAAATAGGCATCCTCTAAATGTTATGTTTTTCTCTGTTTACCAGAGCAATGACAGCTCGAGATAGCGTGTGATTTGAGTGCAACTCAATCTGACATAACGTCCCTCAAAGCTTACCTCAAACTTAGTAAAAAATGTAGAGCTAAAAAAATCAACTCTTTAAGACATTCGTCTGTTTTTTAAATACAAAACTCTTTTTCATTTCGAATTTATTTAAAACGTAGTTTATTTCAATTGGATTAAGTTAACTTACAAGCAGTTACGATGTGGTAATTGCGTCTTAAGCTTGTATGTATTTGATTTTAAGACATGATAACGAATACTAGTAATGGCACTGATTTTAACGCCGAGTTTGTTTACAAGTTGGCTTAGAATACCGCGTGTAACGTGTGTCTGATTATATTCCAAGAAAATCAGAGCGTCAATCAAGAAAAGCATATAGATTTAAGGCCGTCCCCCGAGCAAACGACCTTGGCCACACATTTGCCGCGTTGCCGAGATCGCGCCAAAACCCTATTATTTTTACTTATCTTAGTTCAAAATTGTCCTAAAATAAATTTAAAACGGGAAATATGTAGTTTATGATATTGTCGATCTATTGGCGTGAGTTTCAAATAAAAGTAATTTGTAAATGCTAAGAAGATGCTGAATGTATGCTTGAATTTTAATAAATTGGTATTACTTTGGAAGCTGATATCATGAGTATAATAAACAAAAATAGAAAATTTAAAACGGGAACAGGTATGTTGATATACTGTAGATTATTGCTGTATTTTTATTATAACTTTGTAGCTTTCAGATTATGAGTTTATAAGGTTTTACATTCGGTAAATTACGGAATCTCCAGAGGGAACGCCCTTAAGACGCTCTTATCTTTTACTTTAATTGAAACAACTATCGTATGTAACACGAACCATCTCTACATTTTTTGTATGCATCTTTATTATTATATTACAAAGTAAGGAAATAGCTTTTTTACTACTTGAAAAATGATGACATACAGAATAGATATTTTATTTTCAAATAGAGATTATCTATTATAAATATTATTTGTAGTTTTAAATAGTTAAGTGTTAAATTCTTTGTTTAAGGCAGGGATCAATCTCAATCCAAAACGATAACCTTGCACACAACCAAAGACCAAGCGTATACGCATCGCAATAAGATTCATTTTAGCTTAGCATAAAACTGTAGTTACTAGGGGCGGATCTTCTCTATTTTTCATGTTTTTTTTTTAATATCTTTGGAAATAAATATTAGGAAACAAAATTGTTCGGTTAAGGATATTTTAATATAGATTTACTAACAATTTATTCAAATAAAATGTATAATTATCCTAGTTAATACTTATATTTCGATGAATTAGATTTTTTTCGGAGGTGAGTTTGTAAATTAATTACAGCCAAAGTATTACGTTTTATAAAAATGTTTATGGTTTAAAGTCTTTTCAATATTGTGCTTTATATCTCATATTTTTTTACATTACGTTATTATATTGGAACTAGGTAAACTGTGAGTTACGGAATAACAAATTGGGGTTGATCCTCGCCTTAATACACAATTTTTGCTCTAACTCTGACTTTGACTCTATTAGTCTATAGAAAGGAATATTCGACAAAAACTTTGACTTCGTACTATTAAGACTGCAGGCAAGACTTAAGGCAAGGCTGTCCCTAAAATTAGCAGGTCGATGTCTGTCAGTTCGAATATCGACGTAATGGCTGGTGTACACATATTAAGTTGATAAGTTGTCAACTAAATTTTAACTTAATTTGAAGTGCCTAAATTTTGTGTGTACAGTTTACATGCAATAAATAACTTAAAATTAAGTTAAAATTTAGTTAACTACTTATCAACTTAATACGTGTAAACCAGCCATAAAATATAATTTACACAGAGCCAGTACTGGCTGCCAATAAGACTGGCAGCCAGTGTTGGCATGGTATATGCCGCGTGTGAACAGTTTTTCAAGCCAGGCCAAACTGTTCACACGCGGCATATGCCAAGCCAATACTGGCTGCCAGTCTTATTGGCAGCCAGTACTGGCTCTGTGTAAATTATACTTAAAGGACATTAAAATAACATTCATATCAGCCACCCAGTTAACTACGAGTACGTATTGTCTGTGGTATTACGTTACGAGAAGCTCCGCGTTTATTCGGTTTTACTATTCAACGGCGTTGTTCAGATATTTTTCCCATGTGTTGCTGAAACTTTACAAGACTGAAGACATCTATATGTATAGGTGTGGGCCTAAATAAAGCAAATTATTTTTATTGTTAACTTAATTTGAACTGCTACTCTATAGCGCTGAATTTAATTATTCGCACAACCGTATAAATTTTTGGGATAAGAGCTACCCAATGTCTTTCCCAAGACTCAATCTACCAACCAAATTTTCAACCACGGACCCCTGAAAATCAAGCACAGTTTTCAAGGACCACCTAAACAGCGAAAAAATCGGATTTCGAGACATTAGGGCCCTCCATCGTGGGTATCGCAGACACAATAGCTTTTCAATTGCTATGCGGCAGCCGGCTGCCGCTTGGGGATTGATGGGTTAGCATATTATTTTATGTATGATTCAGAGACGCTGCGGACCCTCATACATAAACTCGCGTGTTTCTAGGGGTCCGCGGACCACTGTTCTGTATTATGTACTCACATTGAACTCGTCCTGTATGGGCTTGCTGAGCAGCCCGCCGGTGAAGATGATGCCGTCGACGACGAAGTTACACATGAACGAGGCCGCCACCACCACCCACCCCCAACCGCCGTCTGGTGGCACCACCTGGAGTTACAATTAACATTGTTAACCATAGTTGGTCGCTGTTATGCATTTGTGTATTAAGAGGGCGACTAACCCAAAAAATCAAACATCGTCCTTCTCTCTTTACACTCACGCCCGTCTTTCATATGCCAGGTGAAAAAGGACGACGCGGATTCATCGCCAAGTTAGTTTTTTCTCAATAACTCGATAAATATACAACATTTTAAAAATCTGCTAGGTCGGATTCTCAATGACAGAATTTTATACAATGTGTTAAGAGTCCGTATACGAAATTTGACGATTTCGCTGATTTTACAGACGTGATTTAACAGTTAAAATACAGTATTTCTATAAGTTTTAATGCACAACATGTAAGATCATTTCAATTATAATCTAATGTTGGAGCTAGTTTTTTTTAAGTATTTTTAAATAATCCAACTCAAACCCGCGACAGTTTTGTGATTTTTGCTGTAAAAGGTTTAGAATATCACCTGTTTATGGATTGTATTGACGTCTTAACGGTATGAAAAAAATACAATGTACTGTTGAGAAAGTCGTCTATAAAATGTTGGAATTACTTTTTACCACTTTAATATGAAATAATTGAGTAAAAAAATATGTAACTCAGCAAAATTTTAGAGAAAATGGGCAAAGAATTGCTGTTAATTTCGGCAACTTGGAGCTGAAATTCATAAAAAGAAAACGACAGAAATAATCTATAGATAAAATTCTATCCAATTCGAGAAATAAGAAAAAAAAAAAAAACAAATTGTGCCAAAAAACACGGTTCAAAACAACCTAAATCTCACATTATATTACTCGCCGCAAGGCTCGAGTCGGCTTTCCGCGCTTAAATATATTTTAAATCTAATAATTAATATTTTTTTTTTTAAGTCTAATAAGGAGAAAAAAACCTAATAATATTTCTGTAGCGAACCTTTGCAATTTCGTATTCATCGGCAAAATTTCGTATACGGACTCTTAAAATATTAACTTAGTTTAATATAGGTTATGGTAATAAATGAAAAATTCGTGAAAATTAGATGTATCTTTGTGATTTTTTTCTGTCGAGAAAATTTCAAGATATCGTGTTTTAAGTTTTTGCTCAGATTGAATTCTTGGAAATATAATGTAGTATCTAATTTTAGAAAATGAAACAATTCGGGGCTTATTTTCAAGTATAAAAATGAATTATAAAATCGAACATTTTGGGTTAGTCGCCCCCTTAACCCACAAAAAAAAATTGGCGTTGAGCTATGCATGCAGTCTTGTTATAAGTGATATTTCTTAAGAACATAATTGCATTCATAGCTCAACACAAAAAAGTGTAATAGCAATTCATGTTATGGTCTATGAAACATATTATGATCGAAGAAGCTGTTGCTATAGTAGGTGTAACCTAACTTTAATTTACATAATTCATTATTTTAATTATAATATAATAATTTCTGAATTGTTTAAATAATATGCAGAAATTATTTAATTACATCTATTTTAAATTGAAATTTACTGTAAGACCAACTTATGTTTCATATGATGATGCTTGTTTTTGAACTTGTTTTCAACAGATTACTAATATACATCAACATAATTTTGATTATGACATTTAAATTAAGTTAATTACTGTAATAGGAGTCACCCGTTTAATTAACTGTAAATAATTAAATAATATTATAATTTATAATGTTTTACAATCATTTAGTAATTGTTTCACATTGCGCTTTAGGTGTTTTCTTCAGTTTTCCGATTATTTTACATTAAAGTTACACTTCTTTAAATCAAAACAGAAGACTCGAAAAGTCCACTTGTGTCGCCCTGGCTACAGCCAACAGTAATTCATAATAATATGTCATAAGTTCGACATTCGATATCAATTAAGTAATTAATTGACTTGGCCCCAACACTTTACTGGGAAATCGGGAAACGACCTTCTAATCGATTTTCTTTCAATATCCATTAAGATAGAAGATCCCATTGCTTGTATTTGTATCTTCAATCCTCACAATTCGCATGTTCTAATAATTGCCTTATCGGGTCATATAGTTTTTAACTTCTGACAGTACTCTAAGGTAAGGCATATTTATCAAACACAAATCTGGTTGAAAACGATTTTAAAATTACAACTCTTTATCACCGTTTTTGAGATACAGCCTGGAGAAAGACAGACAGACGACAGCTTTTAAGCTGTCGTCTGTCTGTCTTTCATTTAACACATAGCTTTAGCTACAGCATCTTATTTTGCTCTTATTTGTGACCTTTTCACCTTATCCATTCTTCTAGTTATGACGTCATTCTAATGACCTAAATATTGTGTAAAATGTGTCGAAATGTTATTTGTTAGGGCCTCAGGATCAAGGTTGTGCGTTGGAGGCCGTGCGATATCACGTGGTTATCACTTAAGCCTGTTATAGGAGGATACAGTTTACATAGTTATAATAATATTATATGTGATTTTGAAGTTTCAGAGAGTCCGTTGTCAGGAATATTTTTAGCGGTAAACATCGAGATATAAGTACTACTTATATCTGAAAAATGTAAGTAGTATACTTATATCTCAATGGCGGTAAAATATAATCGGTCTTATAAGTATGGATGGATTGCATGTAAATAGATAAATCCATCAGAACTGCGCGAACAAATCTGGTAGCTTTCTGACTCTACATAAGAATTATGATATTTCAATACTTACAATAATATTTTATTACTTTTGGAATGATTTTGCAAAAATTCGTCAATTGAAGGCCACACGTGTTAAGGATCTTATAAAATTGCGTAGTTTCATAAATATTATGTTACATTGTTGATAAAAGTATTATGTTATGTATTTGCATTAACAAGAGCTGTGTTTTGTAAAGTTATTTTTAATTGTCCCATTTGTGCCACAATATTATATTATTAATTATTATGTAACTTTTCCTCAAATAATATGTTATTGCTTTATTTATAATTTATATTATTGTGACAATAAGTGCTTGTTCAAAGATTTCTGTCTGAACTGTCGATATTCAAGCCTTTGAGTTTCGTGCTTTTAAGCTTTAGTTTGAGTATTTGTGTAAGCCTATATTGTAACTAGATAAGTACTAAGTATGCTACATTTTTGCTATTCAAAACTACTAAAAGCTACCAACAGAAAACCAGAGTACATTTTTAAAAGTATATTAAAAAATATGCCCCAAATACTACAGCTGTCCATGCAAGGGAATCGGCCAAAAATATTAAGATTTTTGCTGACAATTTTTGGATTTTTCGCATCATTTTTATAGCAGCAGTAGTAGAATAGTAAGGGATATTTCAGCGAAAGATAATGAAATAATTGTCAGCAATGCAACGTCGATTACAGCTTCAGCGATCGTTCTTAGTCTTGATTTTGGTTTCTTGTTATCTTTTGCTTTCTTATTGCTATCGAATCGTGTTTGCATTTTCGAGCTTTTGTGCTTATTATAGTCATCTATTTGTTCTGTTGTAGTTAGAGAGCGCGAAAGGATATCCAAATCTATTGTAAATCTTGATAATTGGAGGATAAAATGTATGTTTTCAGTTCAACAATCTAACAATCTATTGCTATTTTTCATCTTCATATTAAGGTTTTTCGATATTTTCGATGTTTTTTACATTACTCTGGTCTCTGGTTGTGGACAACTCACATCACTTCTTTCTGCTTTATATATTTTTATGATTTTGGTTATTGTAGTGTAAATATGGTAAAATGCTACACTACTTACTATTACATCTATTATAAACATTTATTATCCGAATGTTTGTTTCATTTTTACTTTATTAAATTTTGTTTAGCCATTTTCGGTGACATCGATTTCTGCAATTTTTGACAATATTATCAAATTTCAAAAAGTTTTTTTTAACGGAACTTTTTAATAGACAATCACTTTTTCAATCGAGATGGTTGTGAGTGGTTGTGAGTTTGTGACGCTAGTCGATTGATGATGTCGATCGATTTTAAATCTTTATTTCGAATTTCGAAAACAATATCACGATGGCGATACCAGCCGTTAGCCGTGTAAAAGACAAAGTGCCATAGACAAGCTCTACAATCTAGATATTATGTTATCAGCTTACCACACAAATGGTTTGATATTCTATTTGCCAGTTACGCTGCAGATGCCGCTATGTAGTCTGGATCTATCGTGTCACAATGGTGCAGCCGCAGCACCCTTTTCCTACGGGCCAGCCTACTCTCACAACTATTCTCGTCAAAAAACTACGTCTCGTCAGCTGCACCATCAAAAGTGCTCTGTTTTATAGTTATTTGACCTCTAACTGAACCTTAATTGCAACAACATAAGGACACTATAGAATCTCCATGGTTCACACTTACCAACGCTGCCTCCGGCTCGGACTCATCGCTGGGCGTGTCGCTCCTGCCCAGTCCGCTCTCGTCGGACGACGGCGTCTCGAACGGCCGCTCGTCCGTCGCCACCCTCTGCACCATTCTTGCCGCTGAAAAAAATTGTTTGATTTAGCCGAAAAATAGAAATGAAGGTAAACCGACACTTGGCGCAATTAAAGTGCAGCGAAGCGTCGTGACACGCTACAGGCGAATGTTGCTATCGTAAATCCAACCAAAACGTCAATGCCAAGGAAAATAAAGTGTTGCCCCTGTGCAGGATAATGTGGACTAGTGTGGTCTTGCCTCAATAGGCTTTGGAACAAAAATTAAGAAATGTTGTTTAATAGACGAATGAAATAAGCATAAATTAATAGAGTGGAAGCATTAAACTTTAAACATTATTATTTTTAATAATAACAAAATTCTATACCTGGCTTTCTCATTAAAGCAAGAGCGAATAATAAACAAAATAAGGTCACCTTAACGCGAAATATTTTTATGATCCTTATGAATATGATACCAGACAAGCATGTAGGAAAACTACCAGACAAATATTTAAAAAATCAACCACGAGTAATAAAATTTATAACTGATCACATTCTACGTTCTACGTTTGACCCACAGACCGCAGTTGTTCAAACAAAAATATTATACATTATTCGCCTTTGGAAGCATTTGCTCGCATAAAGATATATTTCATTCCAGGTAACTGAAAAAGTATTGAAATTTCAACTAATTATAAGGCTAAATGCTACGTGCCTAATTGCCTATGCGCAGGTCTACAGGAAATTAATAAAAACGCAAATCACAATTTCCACAATTAGCCATTGTGTGCCATTGTCTTCATTTTAAACCTAGTAAGCTCTTTACCTGTTGCAATAAAAAATTATCTACTACAATGTTTCTCGAAAGACTTCAAGGTTTATAGAACTACAATCGTGTCTTTGGGCTCTATTATTATTTTATCAACTACCCGCATATTTTTTTATGTCCTTCGCTTAGATGTTGTTACGACGAATTTGTAGTGTGTGTTAATTGTAACATGTATTAAAAGAATAATCAAATGTAGCACAAACACAAATCAAGTCTTCCCGGATCAAATCAGATTTGGCGTACCACAGGGGTGTATAATATTATGACTTTATCTTTTTCTCATCTAATATCTATACAAGTGACCACCTAATAACCAATACTGGCCTTCGAAAAATAATGAATTATTTTGTTCTACTTGTGCAGTGGAAATACCCAATGAGAACAAACAGATTCTAGATCGATGACCGTTTGACCTGACACTATTGAGAACTGCGATAATTAACAGTAAATAGTGCTTGTTTTGGATACTAGATATTGTCAGAACATTCTAGATAGATTATCGTCGAATGCTGGTTGTTATTAACTAATATAAAAATTTACAATTTTATTTTATTGTAATAAATACCTGATTAATTTAGAGTACCACGTTGTATTTTACCTGAGCAAAGTAAGTTTTAGGTTAAGACTTTGGTACTCGTACCTAGTAGTTCCTTCTTGCAATTTAATAAAGGTAGTTAATACTTACTCTATATGTTGTAGTGGCGAATCTCTGTATAACGAGCTTACAAGTTAATAATTTTGGCTTATCAAGTACCTACAGGAGATAAGATATAATGTTATCGCCCTACACGAGTACTCGAAAGCTCAATTTAACGAACAATTTTTATTTTTAATATTTGCCTCGTAACTATTTTATTTGTTAATAATACGTATGCCTTGTAAGTTGTAACTAACTCCATCAAAATACCCAAGCTATAATAAAAATACTAACCTGGGGTAAAATTGATTTTGGTGTACTTCAAGGGGACATTTTGTAACTACTTCATTTTCTCATATTCATTAATGACTTATTAGTAATTACTGACTACTGTAATATTAACCCTCATATTATATTTTATACCCACTGTCAATGCTTGTGCTATTATAAATATTTTGTTACAAATTCCAGGAACTAAATGTATAGGGGTATCACAGGGTTTCATTTTAGAACATATTCTTATTTTTAACCGACTTCTCATAATATGCATAGATGATTGACTTAAAGTTTGCCTTTATTTTAAAGATACAACTGAAACCTGCACAATATCAGTGCGAGCTGCGGTTATTTATAACTAAACCGGTCGCAATGCTCATACTAGTACACCTTATATGAATGGAAACGCGCCGGCTAGAAATTCGCTTTAGAAATCGTAATTACACGCTGCCGTGCGGTATGAAAAATTACTTAGAAGCATACCTTAGATAGATTACAAGTCTATTTAATTTTAAATTAATTTACTTATTTATTTATATATTTAGTGTACAGACAGGTAACAGTCATTATACAGCAGTACAAACATAATCTTAAGTTCTAGGCTAGACAGCAACCCAAAAATAGTATCTATACATAACATAATTATAATTATTGTTAGGTTGTTAAAATATACTAATAACAAGAAAACTGATAATATTAGATAAACATTAAGTAGCCTGTCACAGGTCTATACTTACTAATAATAATATAATTTTTCTCATCATCTATAATAGGCGTGGAACTTTTTAATTTATTACTTGGTAGCCGGTAGGTTTAGCACATCGACTCAATAGTATTATAAGGATATGTTTTCTCTGGATTTACTCCAGTCCGCACGTTTTTAAATGGCATCTCTATCGACTAACATTTTCGAAGTCTTCCAAAGTGTTATTAAATAAAACATCACTCTATGAAAATGCATTCCTCACAAGATTTCAGTTCCAAGAATAAAGATGAGACTGCACTGCGCGACACTTGACGTTCCATAGATGATAGAAGTGTCATATCGCGTCGTCGTGTCGTGTTGCAGTGCAATCTCGCCTTAAAAGTAATCATAACCTACTTATTTCAATGTTATGTATCGTACTCCTAATTATTTGATTCCACGTAGGATACAAATGCTATTCTCCTTGTGCTATTTAGTAATTATCCGTAAAGATGTATCTGACACGGATAGTATTCAATCACGAAATGATTTTATCAATATTACGAATAACAATAATCATCTGATGAAACGAAGTAAAGTATTTTAAGACAATGTTAAACAAATTACTGACAATAACACAGGTCAGAACTTATGATAATGTAAGCGTGCTGTACAAACAAATTTTGTTTTTTTGAACTCTCTAGTTATTCGAAGTTATAACAAACATCCGTAGCTTCAGCTCTATCTCTCTAAAAATAAAAATAAAATTAAAAAACTCTTTATTCAAACTTAACAAATTAATCAATTTACAAAAGTTGCAAAAAAGAAACAGTTTGTATTGGCGGCCTTACCGCTGGAAGCAGTCTCTTTCAGGCAACCATAAGCATATTCTATACTCTTTTCATATTGCATTATATTTTTGGGTACCTAATTAATTTCTTTGCAGCATTTTGCCCTCATCTTATAGATAGAATCGGATAAGGGACCAACGTAGGTCTGCCATGTGTTTCCAATCAAAATTTGATAACAAACATTAGAAATCCTTTAAATAGCATATTATGACTTGATACTAGTCTATGATTATTAATTATTATTGTTAGTATATTTCTGAATAGTTACAGCGAACCTAACCTACTTAATAATTCAAAATATTGGCAATCTAAATAAATAATAATACTATAAATGCGAAAGCGTGTTCTTTACACCACCAAATTTCATCAAAATCAATAACTGAATTGATTTTGATGAAATTTGGTATGGAGATACTTTGAGTTTCGAGGACAAGGAAGGACTTAGGATATTTTTTTATCCCGGAAAAATATGAGCTTAGGTTAATGATTTATCATTATAAATATATATATTTTTATAAAGCGAAGCGAAGCGAAGACCTAAGAGCCTAATTAATCTAAGAATATAAGGTTCCAGCGCGATAAAATATTTTGGCGCAACGGAGTTGCTGGCGACTTCTAGTCATTCATAAATCGTAAGTCTCACGGCTCTCACCTAAGAGTATTATAAGAATGGAGCTCTATTTGTATAACAATAATATAATTGCCTTTTGTTATTTATAACTCATGATAAAGTTAACTTTCCATAAAATACGTGATAAGATGACCCATTCACCTCAAGTCTGATAACTTGCTGGACTCTCGTACATTCAGCGACATATCCGTTGATCATTTTTGAACCTTAAAGCTAAGTAATAAAGTCGAAATGTAGATGTAAATACAAACTTGTTGCGCGTACGCAGCGATGGGCGTGAGCTTGTTATGTACGACTTTAACAGTGCAATTGTTACGGTGCTTATTTCATCATCAACTTCATCATATTCATCACCAATCGTCATGGTTTTGGTTTTGGTGTCATAAGCAGACTCTCATAGGGCAAGTCGAGTGCTTTTTTTCATCCAAAAGTATTTTGGATAAAAAAATGACAAGTACTTAGCTTAAATTATTTACTTATTGATTATTACATGATAGTAAATAAAAAAAAAAAAAAACTTCTTGGTAGAAGTTTAAATTTTTTTCGAAATTTACTATAGCTGAGTTGGTACTCAGACACATTTAAAACATACTTGGAGTAAATAAGCCTGCTTAAAGCCAGTTTCAAGTTTAAGGGGTCTTTAATTTCAACAAGCAATGTTTTGCTTTTAGAGTTTTAGAGGTTTTAGCGGTATAGTATAATAGAGACTTGCCAGATTACTCTTTCGAAGGAATCTATGAATACGAAAACATTATTGTTTTAAAAACGTTTGATGAGTTACTGTTCATGTTTAGGTATATAGACTGGATTATGACTCAGTAATTCGGGAGTCCATAACCTGGCCTTTGGCCTCTAGTTCAGGACTCAGGCCAATCGCACAACGGTTTTAACACAAACACCGCGTAATTTACATAAAACGTTGGAGCATACGTAATATTTTTTGCCAACTTTTGTCAAACCTACGTACACAATAGCTAAGTATAATATAACAATTGAATACAAATTACATTGAATTTAAAACAAAAACTATCATTAACAGTACCTAATACCTTTGTGCTTCTCTGACGCAAGTTGGGTTCTATATTTTTTCTTTGGTGAAATATTTAGTGTTACAAATTACGAAGTGCTAGAAAGACAAAGTCAATAGAAAGAGACAATATTTTAATATATACTGCTTTTAAAAACAACATTTTAGGGGTATGTTTGTAGAGAGCTCTTTCTGAAAAGCAATTACCTAAGGCAAAGATTTTATGTTTGTAAAATATTCTTGGCTTTCTTATTCATAAAGCTTCAGAGAGCTTTGCTCGGGGCGCTTAACGAAAAACAAATAAACAAAAATGCCTGATTTTCCAGGAGAGACCCAGTGGCGGGGCAAGACCTAAATTTTATGTGGGCAAGATATATCTTGCGAGGCCCCCTAAAATATATTATGCGAGGCCCCCCTGATGGATGACGCTATAGAACGGATTTATTGAGAGAAATAATTTTTTGATAAGTACTTAAAGTTTTATTTATAAAACTTTTTATGTATTTATGAATATTTGAGTATCACGTACAACTCGTAAAACCTTTAAAAAAACCTAGTGGTCCAAGGGGCGCGAGGCCCCTAGGACCGCGAGGCCGTGGGCGGTCGCTCACACCGCCCACGCCTTGCACCGCCTCTGGTCAGAGACCTAGCTATATTATATATAAAAAAAATGTTTTAGGTATACTTACCCAAAAACTCTCTACAAACTTTGGAAATACATATACAGTTTCTGACCAATTAGATACATAAGATTGTCTCGCAAAGTACAAGATGTGCTGGCATGAGTCAAACACAAGTTGAATGTTCATTTATTAATATTTAATATACTGATCCGGTTAATCTCGTTTAATTCACAACCTGTTAATAAAGTATGCATTGTTTGACCTTACAGGAAAAATGTAAAGTTACGTGCGAAAAAGAAACACGAAGACATAAAATTGGCTCGCTAAAATTCTTGCGTTCTCGCATTGGAAACATCATGCCTACTTGGAAGCTGGAACTCTAGGTTAAATGTTATAATATTATCTACTTTATTACGAAGAACAAGATTATATACGATTTTTAGCCCACGGTTAGCCTAAATCTTCACAAGTGCACTATAGATTAGCACCTACATATTTATGTTTTATTTTGTTACTCCTTAGTACCTTGTTAGTACCTATAATATTGTTTATAACATTGAATGTAAATTTTCAAGTTCTATGTCAAATGCCGTAGCTAACCGGTTTTTATCGCGTTGTTAGTGTTAGATAATGTAAATATCGGAATTCTTCTTAATCTCCATCAATATCAGTTGCCAAAAACCTAATTCGTTTATAGCTTTTGTAACAACTTTTTATATTTCTGCTCACGCTGATATGAAAAATATCTAAAATATTTTTTGTAATTAACTTTAGATAGTCGTTTAAATGTTACGTTGTTTAACGGTTGAGTAAGTACCTATATTTTATCCAAATAAACATTTAATAAGTATGTATTAATTATTATAAATAATTTAAAATACAACTGTTTATAATTTATAAGCTTTCATATTGCTTTCATCAGATGTGAAAAAAAATATTATGTAGCTTGATTTTTCCAGATCCTTGGACTAAAAAAGGTAAAGAAAAAACTAAATTCTTTCTGTGAAGCCAATAATAATATGTACACACATACGAAAAACGAAAAAGAGAACACAAACATACGAATTGATAACCTTCTCTAGTTTTTTAGAAGTCGGTTGAAAATATAAACTGATGTAATATGTAGGAAGCCATTATTTTTATTATTCCCAACATTCCTCGCCATTAAAACAATTTAAAAATAAGCCGATTCATTCAATCAATCGATTTCAAATCTTTGTTTATTGGTCGCGCTGGCCATTTGTTACGGGAATTACGAATCGTAAAAAAGTTTTTTATACGAATTTACGACCACAAAACACGCAAATTTTGAGATTAAAATGACTACAACAGTACTGTGATAGTAATAATTTATAACAATTTATAAATTATTACTATCACAGTACTTACAGCCAAATCTGCATCTAAGTGTACATTATACGTATCATAATGTTATTTCACGTTATCCTGGCTTTACTGTGGTTGCATCTTCTTGCCTCTATAATTGTAGACCGACCAAAAATTGTAGACCGAAAAAAAACCGAGACTACATTCATAAATTATTGTTCTTCGTCCTTCTGAATGGTCTATTCATAGCCGTGGCGCCAATTTATACAAAAATATGCGTTTATACAAATGTTTAAAAAGGTTCGAAACTTTCCGAGAAGGGTCGCTTTCTCAGAATTAAGCTGTCGGTGCCTTCAATTCACACTTTTTTTTAATCATAATATTTAAAAATTCATCCCCCGGTTATGAGTTATGATAGGCCACAAAAAATTCTTCAATACAAGCATTTGGATTTGTAGAATAAAGCTAATAGGGGAGACCTTTGCCTAGGGAGAGTGGAGACCGCGTGAACAATTTCTATAATGAACATTAATTTTATAATAATTAATTTCAGAAGAAATAATTTCATTTCAGTTTGATTGTTTTAAGACAAAATAAATATATTAAGGGAAAGGACCTAATGCTAGACACTGAACTAATAGATGACACTTACGACAAAAATGTCATAAAAATAAGAATTACTCTAATTATTTCTCAACACTGTAAATTTTATAAGCTTCTTATGCTATCTGTTGATGTGAAAAAATATATTAGGGACGCCTTCGGGAACAAAATTTAAAATGGGATCAGTTTTCGTAAATAATGTGACCGCGTCAACACGCGCTCGGCAATTTCTTAGCAAATAGGTTAAGGAAGGCGAAATTTTGCACGTAAGTTTTGAATACATTTATTAGATTTTTTGTAATTTCTATTGATTCCATTGGATTAATGGTCATGTTGTTTACACTAATTAATGTTTATTTATGATCTTTTCTCCATTTTCCCTAACAATATAAAGGGTGTCTACTATTAGTTCTTGAAAATGTAAAAAACCTAATAGATGACATGGATCTCATCTTTTAGTTTTGAAATACATACTAAAGTTATTTTGTACTTTATTCTACTGCAAATATCATCACTATTCTCTAAAAATATAATTCTATTAACAAACTAAGAACTTAGAAAGCTACTGTACCTAAAAATTGACATGGTGTCTAATATTAGACCTTGTACTGATCTAAAAATCGATTGCTTTAGTTTTGTAGCAGTAAAAAGAAGAAAAAGGAGAGCTGAGAACAGAAAGAAGAAAAAAGAAGAGGCAAAAGAAGCATGGAGACTAAAGACTGAAAATAAATTTGCTAGGAAAAAAATATGAAAAATAAAAATAAAAGGAAATATAGTTTCAGCATGGAAGTAGAATGAATAGAATCTGGAGACAACGTGGATAATATTTCTGATGCATGTAGTTACTATGATGAAGTAAATGAAATCTTTTGAAAAACGGCAGATAAAGACCTAATAATATGAAAAATGTAAAATGTAATTTAATGTTCTATGTCAACTATTAGTTCATATTGGTGTCTACTATTAGTGATGTTCGCTTATTGTGATGTGATCTATTAGCTCTTATGACTAAGTTTACAAAAAGACCAATAATATATTTTTTATTGATTTGTCAGAGAATAATTATAATATTTTTATTTTGTAAGAGTTACTGAAGACATGGAAGAAGTTGTCAATCCTTTATTTTCATAAATTATATATTTTATAACATTCAAATGTTTTGTTTCCTTAAAGTGTCTGCCATTAGGTCTTTTCCCTTATCTAAATACGACAGAAGCGGGAAAAACATTTAAATACTTATTTAAGTATAGCTTTTCAGCTTTTATCCTGTTTGGTCTACCGGGAAAACTTCAATTCGTGATATCATATTTCATACAGCTTAACAATTTAAAGAAATAATAATATGCATATATTATGTATTTAAATTATATTTTTTGTCTATAATAATTAATAACATAATCACAAGTAAAGGTGCGCTCTATATTTGACATGGTACAATCACGTACAATCGAGCACAAAATGTAATGATGTGAAAAATATTGTGCTTAAAAAATAAAAACTATGCACTTTCTTTTATGTTTGTGATAACGTCGCGTCGGGCCGGTAAAATGGTTTTATCGTACTGTTGCAACAAGTTGCTGAAGATAAAACACGTCCGAATGAAATTGTATGAGGCAACCGATTGTATATAAAATATTTACATTATTTTTATTTGCATCAAAACGTTGAATTGGAATTAGAAATTCAAGGAAATATCGCTTATTAATAGTAACCTAGGCATGCAATTAAATTTGGAATTCTTATTGTTTTTAACATTCTGTCAGTTTTTCTCATATTGTAAAGAAAAAAATCTGTCCTTGTGAAGATGCGTATCGTCTAGACTGAGAGTAAGGTCAAACGAATTAATATCTACTATTTGACAATCACTCACTACTTATAAATTTAATGATAATATAGTTGCTTATCATTTATGCAAATAGTGGTATTAATTTTCTGCTTTCTTTATTTTTTATTTAACCTTGATTTATTTTTTCGGTTAACATATTTTATTATTTTGTATTTTTTGGCACTTAAGGGGTAAAAACGGAACCTTTACTAGTACGCTGAGCGTTCGTCTGTATGTCTATTAAGCAGTTAGTAAATTAGGAATCGTAATATGTGCGTTACTCTCACTGTTAAGTATTATTTTGGCATATTTTTGTAAAAAGAAGTAAAAAATCCAGATGCTCACAACGGAAAATCAAATAAAATATATGCTAGAGTTCAAAGTTCTAACTTGTTACTTTCCAAATAGTAAATACATTATATTATACCACAGAATATACAGGGTGCAATTAAACCTTCCTGCCAAATTTTGATATATTGATCCTTGTTAAAAATAAAAATACACGTATTTTTTCTTTTATATTCACTCAGTACTAAAATGTTGAGAAATAGCTTCCGAAAGTTATCCTAAAAAACACTACAATTAATGGACACGACGCGTTGGCCGCGCGTGATGTGCCCCCGCGCGCGCGCCTCATCCCGCGTCACCCCCTCTCATTCCCCCGCGCCGCGAATGACCATTCTGCAACTATTTTAAATGGGATAAAATATGTCATTGAAAAAAAATAACACCCAATTTTTTTTTGTTAAATGGACTCTCCTAATGATACCTAAGCCGTGGAAAAAATTTGGCAGGAAGGTTTAATTGCACCTGTATATTAGTTGATTATACTAACATTTAGCATCTAAGGCTTCGTTGGGTGTTCAAAGCTTAGCCTGTACCAGACATAAGACAATATTGCGATTGTATTACCCATAACAATAATCTGGGAACTAAGGTATACTCAATAACTACAGGAGAACTTTAATACTGAGCTTCCTTTTAATCTTATCAGATAATATGCCTAATTGACCATAAATTAAATTACTTTTTTTGGCTCCGTCTCCATTTAATCTATGTAAGTACTATTTGAAGGTTTTTATGCAGATGAACTTTTTATTGCATACGTTTAAATAAAAGTGAATATGTATTATAAAGCATGCCATCTCAACGTGAAACCATTCACACACCCATTGCGGTCTTTTCATGGCTGGCAGGTTTGAAAGTAGAAATTATATGACCTGCAGTCTGCGCACGTTTTGTTGTGTCAATATTTACATTCTTTTATAAAAAAAACTGTGTTTACCGAATTGAAGTTAATTGAAAAATGATGGACTTAAATTGAGTGAGAAAATTAGTTAATGATATTTAATAAATTAGGTACGTGCTAATGGAGGTCATTTTTAATTAATATTTATTTTCTAACAAAAACAAATCGAATTTTCCTTGTTATTGTTGTTTTAGAGTTGTAATTCGAGACAGAAAAATATTGGTGCAACCTAGAACGTCCGCCAAAAATAGTTCGACCGCGCTTCAACCCGCACGGCGATAGTAAAAATAAATGAATATACTAGATCCCTTTAGTGTCACTCACCTCAACAGTCCTAGATAATACGATAAAATCCAACTCAAAACCTTCACCAAAAATATTTACGAAACCGGCGTATTTATTTATCGCTCCCACTCGCGGTTTTTATAACATTCGTTCAAGGTTCGGCTGATAAACATGTAAATTGTGAGCACTAATTTAAAAATAAGGGATTTTTTTTTGTAACGACAAAAAAAAAAAAAACGGAAACACGCTACACACTCGCTGGTTGCGACTGTACTGAGCGGCGCCGGCGTCAGTCGCCCATGTTTAAAAGCACAATGCTGTAGAATGTTTCGCTTTCTGTCGCTTCCGAGTCAAAGTTGATACAGCATTGTGGTCACGTGACTGTTTAATGCTCTTTAACATCGTGCTAATTAAGTGATTACTTAATTTTGAAGTTTAATTATATTTGGTAGAGCATATTATCTTCCTAATTATTATAAGTTAAATCAGTAGCCCTAGCATGGCCACCAGTAGAAATGCGAAAGTATAGACAAACTGTGGACATAAACTTAAGGTGCCGTTCCGATCTTTACCGCGGCTAATCGCGACCGACAAAAATTCAATTAAAATGCCACTTTGTGACAGGCTGTATAGTATATATGTCATAAAGTAGGATATTATTAGAATTTTTAGGACTATAGTCTCTCATAAAGTGGCATTTTAATTGAATTTTTCGGAACGAAAAAAGATTGGAATGGCACCTTAAGTTTATCTTAACAGTTTGTCTATGTCGCCGCCCTAGTGCTTGAATGGCCAATCGACCAATTTTACCAAAATAGACTTTTTATTTCAAACTAATAGTAACCCTGATTACGCACTTTACAATATAAATATTTTTTATTTTGCTTGCATATAACTTGCTTTTTTAGCAAAAATAAAATATCCCATCTCCCATATAAAAACTGTTTTAAGTGCTTGAGTAGTCTAACTCCATATTTTGCTCAAATGAACGCATCCAAATATCCATCTCCGGTCTTGTTTGTCCTATATCCATCGACCGACCAATCACGGTCAAACATTTCGAAGGTCACGCGCCCGTCACGCGACGCCATTTTGTTTGTTTATTACTTATTATTTGCTTACTACGACAAATTTAAAATATTTAATACTTTATATGCTTCAAAATGTCTGTAACAACGAAAAAAATGATTTTAAATTGAGCGAAATTGATTTGGAAAGATACGTTGCCAGTTTCTTGATATATTCTTTTGTTTCAATTTTGTTTTAGTGTTCGAAGTTACTTGAGGGTAAATACAGGTGATTATATTTAGTAAGTGCTTAATAAATAATTTATTACCTTGTCACATCTAAGCCATGATCCGTTCTTACTATTTTAATCCTTCAAGCCCCATACGAGCACCGGTGATCGTGACAACAATAGAATATAATAGCATTTCCAAGAATCCCCGATCGAAGGACTAAGCCCACTTAAAAAAAAGTAGGTTCTCAGATTGACCTCTATGTATGTGTGTATGTATGTATGATGTATGTTGGTCCGCAATTATCGCTCGTTTGGCTGAACCGATTCTGATGCGGTTTTCAGAACAATATTTGTTACATTTAGGGTCATTTTAAACTAGCGCAGAATCGAAGCGAATTACCAAAACTGAACATAGCAAATTCAACCTTAACTCCAAAGAGTTAACGCACACATTACTTCTGAGAATTTAAAAAGGCGCGCGCATTCGCGCAAATTCGCGCGAATGTGCCCGACCAACGCTGATTTGCCTCGCAGAAGTAATGTGTGCATTATGCTCTGGAGTTAAGTTTGAAAATGCTATGTTCAGTTTTGGTAATTCGCTTCGATGCGCTTCGATTCTGTGCCAATATAAATTGATGCTAAATGTTGTGGTGTTTGTATAGAACTTTTTATATTTTACCTTTTTAATAAGTATTGTTTCTGGTCTATTGACATAGAATTGTTAGATGTCATTCTGTAAATAAATATCTTTTCCATCAGCATGTACTAAATGGTTTAATTACTAAAATACGCAGATATCTTAGTGGCGACGAGGTAAAAACGTTAAAATGTCGGTAGGTAAGTTGGCCGAGTTTAATTTGGAGACAGATTGCTGGGAGTCGTATATAGACAGACTTGAACAGTATTTTATATGCAATAGCATTAAGGATGAGCTAAAAGTGGCAACGCTGATTACGGCTGTAGGCGCCGAGACATACGAGTTGATGTCAAGCTTGTGTACTCCGCACAAACCAGCTACAAAGCAGTACTCGGAGCTCATCGAGATTGTAGGAAAACATATCAGACCTAAACCGTCGATTTTAGCCGAGAGATACAATTTTCGGAGACGTGTACAAGGTCGCGCAGAGAACGTTGCAAATTTTGTTACCGATCTTAAAAAGTTGTCCAAGAATTGTGGATTCATTGACGACTCGCTATCAGAGAACTTGAGGGATCAGTTTGTATGCGGATTAAGGAAAGACGGCATAAGACAAAGGTTATTCACCGAGGAGAATGTGACTTTTGATAAGGCGTATAATATAGCTATAGCGATGGAGTCGGCGGAGTCGGACGCGGCTCTTGTAGTTGGTGACCGGGAGTTACAGGTACCAGTCAGTACCGATCCTGCATACAGACAACCCGCCGTCTATAAGCTTGATGAGAATCGGGATTTAGATCATGGTTCAAGAAGGCACCAGTCATCATTCAAGAATAAGTCTCTAGTGACCTATAAAAGCGCTATAATCAATAATAACAAGAATAAGAGTTGTCCTACTTGCGGGTACCAACATAGTCCGGAATATTGCAAATTTAAATCTTATACATGCAAGATTTGCAACAAGGAAGGTCATCTCAAGCGAGTGTGTCCCCGCAGGAAAACAGCTAGTACTAGCCTAAACTGTCTCGAAGAAAAAGGGGACGGCAGCTCGGGTAGTGTAGATAGTGAGGAGGTATTTAATTATTCTATTTGTAATCGCTCTTTTAAGGATTTCCCCCCCTATACTATTAGTATCACCGTTAATAATAAAACTTTAGTTATGGAAATTGATACAGGAAGTGCAATTTCTTGTATTAATAAGGAGACTTACGACAGAATGTTTGACAATTGTGAAATTTTTCCTAGCGAGATTAAGCTTAGGTACTACACAGGAGAACTGAAGGAGCCTATTGGTAAAATTAGGCCTCTAGTTGTGTATAAACAGTGTAAAAAAAATTTAGACTTATTTATAGTCGAGAAAGGCAAAAGTAACCTTTTGGGTCGGCAGTGGATAAGCGAATTAAAAATATATCCGCAGTCATTTCAAGTGTGTAGCATTAGCGAGGATTTTAATTGGACGTATTTCAGTTCCAGGTTCTCTAAGGTGTTTGCGGATGGACTCGGGAAGTATACAGGTGGAACAGTCGGTTTTCGTTTACGAGAGGGGGCACAGCCAATCTTTTTACGTGCTCGCCCGTTAGCTTACGCCTTACGTGAACCGGTAGAACGGGCACTCGAACAACTGCAGCGTGATGGAGTCATTTCACCTGTGTCGAGTTCGGACTGGGCGACACCTATCGTGCCGGTAATGAAAAAGGACGGCACAATACGTATTTGTGGTGATTTCAAACTGACGTTAAATAAGTGTTTAGAAATCGATCGTTTTCCGTTACCTCGGGTTGAGGATCTATTAGCTAAATTGCATGGAGGAGATAAGTTTTCTAAAATTGACTTATCGCAGGCTTATACACAATTTGAACTCGATGAGTCCCAAAAATTCACCGTTATTAATACACATAAAGGTTTATTTAAATATAATAGACTAATTTTTGGCTTATCATCTAGTCCGGGAATTTTTCAAAGAAAGATGGAACAGATTTTTGCGGGATTGCCCGGGGTAGGCGTCTTCTTGGACGATATTATCATAACTGGTAAAGATGATGCGTCACATTTAGCTACTTTAAAGGAAGTTTTTGCGAGATTGGAAAAATGGGGCTTAAGAGTTCGAAAAGATAAATGTACTCTTTTCGGCAACTCAGTTACGTACTTAGGCTTTGTTATCGATAAGAACGGAGTTCATACTGACCCTCATAAGGTTGAAGCTATTAAGAAAGTTAAAACACCAACTAATGTTTCCGATTTGCGGTCTTTCCTAGGGCTAGTGATCTATTATGCTAAATTTGTCCCCAATATGAGTACTATGCTAGCACCATTATACAATCTTCTAAAGAAGGATTCTAGGTTTAGGTGGGACCAGAGATGTGAGCGGGCATTTAACGATGTTAAAAATATTTTAGCTTCTAGTGAAGTCCTCGTGCACTACTCTTTAGACTTACCACTTATTTTGACGACAGATGCCAGTAGTATCGGTATAGGAGCAGTCATCTCGCATATCACGTCGCAGGGTGAGAGGCCGATCGCATACGCTTCCCGAACACTTAACTCGGCAGAGAAAAATTACTCCCAAATTGAGCGGGAAGCGCTGTCTATTATATTTGGTGTACGGAAATTTCACCAGTTTTTATATGGACGTAAATTTCTTTTGAGGACGGATCATAAGCCCCTAGTTACTATATTTGGGGATAAGGCAGGCATTCCGGTCATGGCGGCTAGTAGGATGCAAAGATGGGCCGTTATACTAGGTGGCTACGATTATAAAATCGAATATGTTAGTAGTAAGAATAACGCTGCGGATGCCTTGTCAAGGTTGCTAGTAAGCCAGCAGGTCAGTGTGAAACAGGAGAACACATACCTTTCTTTCGTGCAACCCTTTTTACCAGTCACTAGGAAGGAGGTGCAAGAGCAGGTCAGCTTAGATAGTAACCTAAGAAGGGTGATGTCGTATTTACATTCAGGCTGGCCCGATTCGTGCCCTGATTCGGAATTACGACCCTACTTCGCGCGCCGTAACGAGTTGTATATCGATATGGGGTGTGTCGTATGGGGCTATAGGTTAGTTATACCGGCTAGCTTACGGTCATATATGTTAAGCGAGTTGCATGTGGGTCATATGGGGGTAGTCAAAATGAAGAGCATAGCTCGAAGTTTCGTCTGGTGGCCAGGCATAGATGCCGATATCGAGAGAGTTTGTAGAGAATGTGCGACGTGCATAGCGGAGAGTCCGGCGCCACCCAAGGCGGCGATACAGCCGTGGCCGCATGAGCCGGAACCGTGGTCGAGGTTGCATGTTGATTTTTTGGGTCCATTAAACGGTAAAACGTTTCTAGTAATTATCGACGCGACCAGTAAGTGGCTAGAAGTCTTTCACATGCCGAGGACCAACGCTAGTGCGGTTATTAAAGTGTTGCGGGAGACGTTTGCGCGGTTCGGACTGCCGAAGCAAGTGGTGTCCGACAATGGGCCCCCTTTTTCTAGTAGGGAGTATCTGGAATTCATGGCTAATAACGGTGTCAAAATTTCTTTTTCGGCCGTTTATCACCCGGCCTCTAACGGTGCCGCCGAAGGGGCGGTTAGGATATGCAAGCGGGCGTTGAAGAAATCGGCCCGGGATGGCTGCGATCTAGATGCGGCTTTGCAGGCATATCTGCTGGCATATAGAAACGTAGAGCATAGCACCACGGGGGTGTCGCCAGCCATGATGTTGCAACGTAGGTCGTTACGTACTAGGTTAGATCATCTGAGGTGGGGTAGGCCGATTGAGGATAAGGTGCGGGTAGCTCAAGAAAAACAAATAGAGTCCGCCGGGGGTCAAGCGCGAGCTGTTCAAGTTGGGGAGGATGTCTTGGTGCGCAATTACGCGCAAGGCGAAAAATGGGTGCGTGGGAGAGTAGAAGAAGGAGTAGGTTCGCGGCACTACGTAGTGAATACGGGTCTAGGGCAACTTAAGAGGCACGTGGACCAAATCAAGCCGTGGGCAGTGCCGTATGAGCCGCCGGATTCATATACACCGGGGACCTCGAGTGGTGCCTGTAGTCACCCAGCTGCGGGCGAGAGTGGCGCCCCTGTACTAGTAGGACCACCGCCCCTAACCGACAGTCCCGTTGCGACGGATCCGCCTCCCGCCGTTCCACCTGTACGCTTGCACCGGCCCAAACGTCTTACGAGGCCCATAGATAGGTGGGGCTATTAGTTAGTATAGGTTAATTACATATTATGTTCCATAGGCTAATTATTATGGTTGTCATGGAATTTTGTTATTTAGTGTGAGGGTGTGGTGTTTGTATAGAACTTTTTATATTTTACCTTTTTAATAAGTATTGTTTCTGGTCTATTGACATAGAATTGTTAGATGTCATTCTGTAAATAAATATTTTTTCCATCAGCATGTACTAAATGGTTTAATTACTAAAATACGCAGATATCTTAAATGTGAGAAATATTGTTCTGAAAACCGCATCAGAATCGGTTCAGCCAAATGAGCGATAATTGCGGACAAACAAACATCATAGTATACATGCACACATATACACGGCCATATACATTTTTTAATAATTTTATAAAAAATTAAACATACTGTATAGCGAACATGGTGGTATTTTGGACAAACAAGCACTAAACTGGCACGTTATTTTAGAGAACTATCTCCATGTCGTTGTGCTCAATCTCCATATGCATAATTATGTCGGAAGAATTTTGGCCAATCTCCAATAATTAAATGAAATATAAAGAGTGCTATAGTTATTATTTTCAATTACTGTTTCTATACGTATAGAGAAATACTAAATTTTTCTAACTCAGCAAAAGTTTAATAAAATTTTAATAATATCCATAAGTAATTTAAAAAAAACGTCTCCTGTAAAATTTGCTCACTGGTCGATTGGCCATTCAAGCACTAGGGCGGCGATGTCGCAGCCAACTGGTTTAAGTAGCCGTTCAATCAAACGAATAACGTCATTCAATCACACGTCTAGCTTTTTAATTGAATATTTCAGTCGCTCAAAACTTCAACACTACAGCTCATTCAAAAGCAGCCGTTTGATTGAATTAGTTCAGCGCTCACCACCGCGGCGCTAGGAGCGTTTTGTTTACAATATGGCGTCAACTAGCCGGTATTTTGTGATTGTAGTAAGATATTTTTCTTAAATATACGTTATTAAAGTGACAGAAATTATGGGAGCACATACGAGTGAATCAAAATTAAAACAAATATTCGAGGAGAAACTACGGGATTATGAAATGCATCACCAAGGTACTTATTGCAATTTTGTTCAAAATGAGTTAGAATACAATAATTTAGTCTACTTGTTATCATTACGTATTTGTGTAATAATAACACTAAACTAATGGTCACCTAAGTTAATTTGCCATTTAACCGTGTTTCTTTAATCATTGATTTAACCAGTTAGCTAAGCGTCGTCTAGCTGTAGTGTTGAACGTTGCAGTCAATAAGTCGGCTAAACGACGTATAGCCGTGTGATTGAATGGCGTTGTTCAGTCAAAGGGCTAGCTGTTTGATTGAACGGCTTTTTTAACTAGTGGACTGCGACATCTATACTTTCGCATTTCTACTGGTGGCCATGCTAGGGCTACAGGTAAATAAATTAAAATGTACTGCTTAATAAGTAGGTATTAATATGATATTAATATATAAAGATGAAACATTTGTTTGTTTGCATTTGCTCGAAAAGAAGGTACAGAAGACATCGGCAAGACATGGTGAATGGACTTTTTCCGCGGAAATTGTACAGTTTCTATTGGATTTTCTTTTCTGTGTCGACAAATAAGAAGGTTGAGAAGGTATATTTTACTTATAAAAATAAATTATTTTGATAAAAAGCCGAGCAGCTGTATATTCTCTGTTATCCAATAATAATTAATATTTTGTTTTGTAATTTTGTTATGTAGAGCTAGTCTGTACCTACATAACAAATACTTACAGCTACTTTATTAATTTTAATACCGACCAAATAAAATATTTAATAGTGTATTTAATGATGTTATAATTATTAATTATACTGAAATAAAAGACACTTAAATAATATAAAATAAAATATAAAAATTGACGTTTATTGTTTATTTTAATTTTTAAACTAATTAGAATTACCAACAGATATGACTTTTTAAGACGTCATTATTAGACATAAAAAAGCAAAATGTAAACAAAGTTTCAAAGAACATTTAATTTTAATGAACGAACTACGAAACGAATGCGGTATACTGTATACGAGGTGTAACAATAATACTTTAGGGTGTGTATGTGTCCCATAAATAGAGTTCACTGTTTTTTTCGAAAGGGTCTAAGCACAGTAGCTCAATAGCCCAGTAGCTTCTGGACACCAGACCAGTGTCTGGTTAAGACCATGAGTTTAATGGTGGTTATAATATTACTAGTCTGTTGCTGGTTGGTTTGGAGACATGAGTTCACTGTAAAAATAGCAATGCTGAAAGAGCAATTTTTTTGTGATGCCTATACAGGCAAGCGCCCTCGCCGCCTCGCGTCATAAATTTTTTCATACAAAGGTTATAAAAAGCTGCTCTTTCAGCGCTTCTATTTTCACAGTGAACTCTATGGATATAATGTTGTATCAGTAGATAATGTTGTGTGTATAAGGTTGCTAACTATGTCATAAGCATCTATCTATTAGTGAAAACCTGTTATTGGCTTTCTTTTTATAATTATAGTATTAGTTCTATTTCATTATAATCATAAGTTGTTGGTTTTCCAAAACAAACAAATAAATAAATACTAGACGAAAACCCGGCTTCGCTCGGGTAAACTTGTAACTCAATACACAATACACATCTAGGTACAAAATGTAGATAAATATATTTTGTGTAGCCATCGTTTCTCAAGAAATGTTTAAGGTAAGCAAGACATAGATAAGTACGTATAGCTTAGTTCAGGGGTCACCAATTAGTTTCGCTCGGGGTCCATATGCAAAAACCTTCGCGGTCCACACATTAAAAAAAATATTAATAGTGGAGTTCCCAGAGCGTAAAAATCGTGCAAACCTCCGATTTTTGCAATAGTGGATGAAAATTGAAAAGAAAAAAAAGGAATGTGTAGCTGATAACATAAATAATAAAGTTTACCTATTGTAAAGTTGTGCTTTTGATTTTTAAATTATTCTCTTCCACTTCAAGTAAACTCATAAACTGTAAAATTTTGAAGAAAATTTGCATATTTCTTTCTTTTAAATATATAGCAAAATAATAAAATATATCATTATTTTTTTGATTTGTATCATTGCTTATATTCCAAAGAAAGAAAATAAGTTGAAAAAATATATAATTTATATTTCAAATTAATATTTTTGTATGTAGATGAGCATACCTCCAAATATGCTTGTTGTGTGCCTCGCCAGGTAAATGGCGTTCCAATTTTTCTTTGGTTTTAAATAGGAAGTTTAAAATTATTTTTTAGGCTTAACAAAGCCTTCTATTTCTTAATTTGTATAACTTTTTAGCTCTTACTTTATTAAATTTTCTGAAAATGTAGCACAAACTTTTCACGGATATTTCGAAGAAAATCTGTATTTTATTTCTTTTGGTTTGGTTTTTACAGAATAATTTTTTTTTATTTTTTTTTTCATTAATTATATTTGCTAAAACATACTTAAAGGAAAAAAATACAAATTAGGTTAAGAACTGATATTTTTTGCATTCAGGTAAGCATTTTCCAAACATAGGTCGCAGCATGCGTCTTAAGTATGTACGTGAGATTTGTAGCACCCAATTTTTTTTCTGGCTTTAAGTAGGAAGCTCAAAGACTAGAAAAAATCTTTAATTTATCGATGCATTTAATGTTTTAGCTCTCACTTAAATAAATTCTCAACAAATATAGAAAAATATTTTCGGTCTATTTTACATATTTTTGGAGATATTTAAACGTTTTTAAGTACTTAAAAGTTATCATTTCTCTAAAAATTAAATACGCACAACAAGTAAGTTTAACACACTTTTCGTTACAACCCTTAAATCTACCCAAACCCTTTTATCTTGGTTACGACGAGCGTTAATCTCTAAAAACTTTGCAAAAATCTTATAGTTGTATTTAGCTTAGCAAAGCAAACTTTTTTTTTAAATGGTGTATTTGGTTAATTTTCAACGTAAGCAATCGGTTAAGAGTCATTAAATAACAGGAACAAGAAAAAAAAATTTTTTCGGGACCGGTTTTATATGGTGAAATATTAATTTTTAATTAAGTAACTAAAAAATTAAAAGCACAAAAAAATTTTTGGTAAACTTTGCAAGTTATACTCGTAGTGTAAAAAAGAAAATGACACCTCAAAAACAAAAATCCATTCACTATTACAATTTTCGGAGGTTAAAACCTCTGGCGACTGCAGTATAAGTCAGGATAGTTACGGAATTTACAAAGGCTTATCAATGAGAAAAGTGACATTTTTTTTATTTTTGTAGGCCCTAATTATTATCTATCTGAAGCTTGGAGTGAAATATTGGTGCAAGCTTGAAGCTATTGACATAAAATCCTGGAGATGACCATCAGTAAGTCGAGACCGAAATTTATTTTTAACGAAGTTCATCTTCGAAAATGCTTGGGTCGGCGATCCGGATGCGGATCGCTTTCCGCCATTTGGTGACCCCTGGCTTAGTTCATTATATTATATAATATTTAAAAATAGTAGGTAAATAAAACTGCAAAAGTTTTATGTACATTTAAAACATTTTTATTTCAAATCAACATTAACTAAGGTTAATTTCTCTTGCATTCAGTCTTTTTCTGATTTCTCTACATTGGCACTGGTAGGTGAGTACCTCAGAATATTCTGAGGTACTCACCTAAAAAAAATAAGGGCGCATTTTCATTAGTCGTTAACTCGTGCGGTATACAGCATACGGGGAGTCTATGACAACTAATGGCGCATTTTGATTGGTCGTGGCATGCATTTTAGAAATCTCCCGCACCCCGCATGCGGGCCCTATCGACCAGTGAAAATGCGCCATAAAACTAACTTCAAAATTGTATGTAAGTATATTGCATGTATGTATTAAGAATTAAAATTCCCTAGAATATGTCAAAAACACATTAATTGCTAATTGTTGAGACGCTGATAACTGATAAGTGATAACAAACAAAAGCTACAAAAAAAGGGTGCGCTATGGTGCGCCATGACTGCTAGCAGGTAGAAAATGAGCAATGGCATGTGTCAGTTTACAGCAAGATGGCGCGTGAAGTTTGTTTGTCAGTGCCTACGTCAGTGCCATTAGAATTTAACGAAATACTCCAAAATCCGAATTTTGCGGATATAAGTTGTCGACTCGAAATCAATATTTTTTTATTTTCTATTATTCACATAAGGTTTCGATCGAGTCTACCGTACCCCTGCACGAAATTATAATATAGATATAGGGGACCCATACCTACACACCCTAAAGTGTTACTTATGAGTAAGTTTTGTTACATTCTGTATAGGGTACGCAAAATTTTAGATCGCTCGGTAAACTAGAGGCACAGATTACTAAAACTATTTAGTTAATAGTAATAATAATAATAATAATAACTCCCACACCGGTTTCGGTGACGGTGGCCGGTTTCATTGAAACAAGGCCAGCTACGCAGGAGTAATTTTATAGTGCCCAAGTGTGTGCGCTGTACACAAGAGCACTCTCTATTCCTTTACTCTCATAACCCAGTGGGACGGACGACCGACACGACTGGCGACTGGCGAGAGATCAGGCGCAGGACCGACTTTTTACATGCCCATCCGACGCATGGATCATCTTTCTTGTCAGACAATCAGATGATCAGCCTGCATTGTCCTAACCAAACTTGGAAATAACATGGTTCCAACGCGGGAATCGAACCCACGACCTCCGAGTCAAGAGCCGCGCTCTATATCACTAGACCAGGGGTCGGCAGACTTACCAATCAGATGAGCCAAATATCAAGTTTATAGATTTTCCCGTACCTTCAAAGAGCCGCTACATAAAATATTTTATAAGTCTAATAATAATAATTAAAATTATAGAGTCTAATAATTTGCTTCACACTAAAAAGCTACATTTACAGTTTTAAAAATGTGAAAAAATAAATAATTACATACTGAAAAACATTTATGAAAATATAATAATTATGTTACATATTAGTTTTAGTTGGAACGGTGTCCTAGCATTGCTTTCGAAAGCTTGTCTATGTCTGGCAAGTTAATTACCTACTCGTTTTTGCTAATTTAAGGCACGACTGTAAATTTGCTCCTTAATTTACTTTTAATTTGATTCGTAGTTCATAGATGAAAATGTTTGCTCACATGAATATGAAGAGCCGAAGATAGACATGCATATAGCAAATGCTAGTTTTTTTGTCGTTTCAGTTGCAGGAAGGCTATTCCATGTATCAAACAGGATTTGCTCTATTTTAGGTAATTGTTTTACAATAACAAAGTGCGAGCGCGCAAGTTGACGGAGAATTCAGTTGTTTAATATTGTTTAGGTGTTTTATTTATGTTAAAGCGGTACATTTAGGGCTGACGACCTCTGTGGCTCAGTGGTGAGCGCGTTGATAGCTCAAGCCGGGGGTCGCGGGTTCGAATCCCGCCGACGGAACAAAGTTTTCAATGTTCCTGGGTCTGGATGTATATTAAAAATGTGTATAACATCATAAAAATCTTAAATATGTGTCTATACATATTATAAAACGAAAGTAGCTTTTCTTTCCCTCATGTCCCTTTGTTCCCTTTAATCTTTAAAACTACGCAACGGATTTTGATGATTTTTTCAGTGTTAGATAGCCCATATTTTATCGAGGAAGGCTATAGGCTATATTTTATCACGCTAAGACTAATAGGAGCGACGAAATAGAGGAAAATGTGGAAAAAACGGGGAAAATTATTTGAAAGGGCTAACTTGGACGCGCTAATCTCAGGAACTACTGGTCCGATTTGAAAAATTCTTTCAGTGGATAGCCCATTTATTGAGGAAGGCTATAGGCTATATTTTATCACGTTAAGACTAATAGGAGAATGTGGAAAAAACGGGGGAAATTATTTGAAAGGGCTTATCTCGCGAACTATTAGAGCAATTTTTATGTTATTTGGCACAGATAAGAAGTAGACCACGTGAAGGATCATAGGCTATCGATTTTAATTTTTTTTTCAGTGGCTATATATTTTATACTCGTGCGACGCGGGGCGGGTCGCTAGTATATTATAAAAGTATTAAATATATTTCCGTTGTCTGGTACCTGTAACAGTCCTTTAGGTACTTAACAAGGGGCCAGACTGACGTGGTGTGAAGCATCCATAGATGTTATTATTATTATTATTGTTTTTAAGTTTTTTACTTCTCCACTAGGGGTGTTTCACTAAAGCTGCGGGCTTGTGACCAAGCAGCTTCAGCTTAAGTTGAAAATCAAGTAATTGACAGGAATTTTCTGACGATTCGGCATGTATTAAGAATTACAGCCTTTTGAAGGGTGATATAAGTGAGTGGGTGAATGTTGAGTGTTTTATTATTTTTATTATTATGTTTGTGTAAAGCACTCCTTGCTCACGGGCAATTAAATCCCGGACCTTTGGAAGGCATGCGTGGGGCCGAAGCCAACACGTAGAGGCCCGTTACACAGTTTTAATCTAGATGTAATGTGATACTAGCCGGCGACTCTCCCTGTCCGAACTATAGGAGTACGACCAAGGAGAGCCAGCGGCCAGTGTAGGTCTATTGCAGGGAATGGAATTAAAATGATATCGGGCTATGGGGGTGAGGTGCTAGTGGACTGGGTAACTGGGACTATGGAAGGACTATGGCGTCTGCCGATACAATGTTGTAACATGTATAAAGTTGGCAGACGGTGACTCGCCAACTCTTTGAATGGGCCCCTCAAAATGGTCGCACGCACGGTGCACCGAGGCGGCAACATTGACAGAGCGGCTTGAGGCAGGAGAGGTGTCGCTGGACTTTAAACGCCGATCATTTGCACCCTCAGAGTGTCCCATCACGTCGCCCACTCGCCACTTACGCTTCACATCCTCCCTCCGAGCCGAAGCTCTCGCGACTCCACTCTGACCGGCCGGTTAAGGCAAGGCAGAGGTAGGGCCTGATTCTCCGTCAGTGTTCACTCTGGCCGGCCGGTGAAGGCAAGCCGGAGATGGAGAACAGGGGCTTTCCTGGGAGCACTCGGGTTCGTGGGGTCGTTACTCCCCAACAGCTCGCCACAAGCTGCCCTGCGGGCTTATTAATATTATTATTATTGACGACGACGCCTCGGTGGTCTAGTGGTATAGAGCGCGGCTCTTGACTCGGAGGTCGTGGGTTCGATTCCCGCGTTGGAAACATGATATTTCCAAGTTTGGTTAGGACAATGCAGGCTGATCACCTGATTGTCTGACAAGTAAGATGATCCATGCGTCGGATGGGCATGTAAATAGTCGGTCCTGCGCCTGATCTCTCGCCGGTCGTGTCGGTCTGCCGTCCCACTGGGTTATGAGAGTAAAGGAATAGAGAGTGCTCTTGTGTACTGCGCACACACTTGGGCACTATAAAATTACTCCTGCGTAGCTGGCCTGGTTTCAATGAAACCGGCCACCGTCACCGAAACCGGTGTGGGAGCTTTAAAAAAATTATTATTATTATTATTATTATTATGTTTTGTAATCTTTTAGATTCTCCTTTACGGGTTTTTTTTCCTAAAGTTGCGGGCTTGTGGCCAAGCAACTTCAGGTAAGTAATTAATTTATAGACAGAAATTTTCTAACAATTCTACATGTATTCAGAATAACTGCTTTTTGCAGGGTTATGTATGTGAGTGGGTGAATGTCAAGTGTTTTGAGGCTAGTGTGTAGTGTTTTGGGAATAATTCCAGTACTGGAGATGTGATGGGTATGGTCTTAACTACGGTCACTTTCCATTGTGTTTTCAACTCTATTGTCAAGTCTACATATTTAGTCAGTTTGTTCGTATGTGTAGAGGTAAGATTGTGTGAATTGGGTATAGCAATGTCTATGAGGTAAACTGTTCTGTTTCGTTTGTCGTGGAGAGTTATGTCAGGTCGGTTGTGGTGTACGGTTTTGTCAGTCAATATTGTCCGGTCCCAGTATAGTTTGAAGTCCGGTGAGTCAAGTATGATTTGAGGTGTGTATTTGTAATATGCAATTTTGTCTGTGATGAGATTGTATTTGTGTGCAAGTGTCTGGTGTATTATTGCTGCTACCTGGTCGTGTCTGTGTTTGTAGTCTGTTTGTGTGATGGATGAACAAGCGCCGGTTATGTGTTGGATTGTTTCGGGCTGTTTGTGACAATGTCGGCAATGGTCACTTCCTGCACCAGCAGTACGGATGATGTGCTTCCTGTAATTTTTTGTATCGATAACCTGATCTTGGATTGCCAACATAAACCCTTCAGTTTCAGGAAATAGCTCCCCTCGTCTCAACCATGCGTTCGAGCCTATCTTATCAATATTCGCATTTGTCAAGTCTGCAAGGTGACGACCATGCAAGGATTTTCGTGCCCATGCGTCTATCTTTTCTTGATTTGAAGAAATTTTCAAATGCTTGGAATGATTTGCGAGTGAGAGTGGTGTGAATGTGTCGGTTTGGCATACGGCATAGTGTAGCGGTGATGAGTGTGAGTGATTGTGGAAGTATGTCCTAAGAAGCGTGATTTGTTTATTATGTAAGTTAGTTATGTCAATAAGTCCTCTACCTCCTTCAATTGTAGGTAAGATAAGTCTTTGTACGCATGCTCTAGGGTGGTGTTTTCTATGTTTTGTCATGGCTGTATTAATTACTCTTTGTAATGTTTTTTGAGGTCTGTCTGGCTCCAGGATATAATTCCAAAAGAATAGGTGAGAATCGGTATGGCAAAGGTGTTAATGGCTTTAATTGTGTTTTTTGAGTTGAGATATGTATGTAATATGCGATGTAATCTTGTCTTAAATTTGTCTTTGAGAAGTTTTTTTATGCTTTTGTGATGTATTCCTTTAGATTGATGATATCCTAAATATTTATACCCTTCTACTGGGTCTATTGAATCTATGACTTCATGATTTTCTAATTCATATGCAGCATGTTCTAATTTACCGTTATTGATAGCTTGTATTTTGCACTTATCTATTCCAAATTGCATGCAAATGTCACTAGAAAATAACTGGGCTAGATCGGCGAGTGTGTTTAGTTCCTCTATTGTATTGGCAAATATTTTAATGTCATCCATATACATCAAGTGAGTTATGCGAGTATACTGAGTGTTGTACTTAATTTTAAAGCCTACGTTATTTGAGTTGAGCATGGATGACAAAGGGTTAAGGGCGAGGCAAAACCATAAAGGACTTAGAGCATCGCCCTGAAAGATTCCTCTTTTTATTGGTATAGATTCTGTTTCGATTCTGGTTGTCGGGTTGCATAATCTTAATTTGGTGCTCCAATGGCGCATTATATTTTCCAGGAAACCTATGATAACTGGGTGAATTTTGTAGTGTTTCAATATATACAAAAGCCATGAGTGTGGAACGGAGTCATAAGCTTTCTTGTAGTCTATGAACATCGTGTAGATATTACGTTTTTCTTTCAGTGCTTGTCTGGTGGCTACGGCATCTATAGTTAATAATTGTTCTTTACATCCTTGGCTGCTTTTGCGGCATCCTTTTTGTTCTTCTGATAGTATATTGTGTTTTTGCGTGTGCTCATAAATAGTCTCAGAGATACATGCAGTAATTATTTTGTATATAGTCTGCAGACAGGTAATTGGCCGATATTTGGCTGGATTTTGGGTGTCGCTGTAATCTTTCGGAATCATGTACGTTACGCCTTGCAGTATGTAATCAGGTAATGTATCAGGTGAGTTAATAAATGAATTTATGTGTCTATGTAGAAGTCTATGAGTGCATGTTAATTTTTTGTACCAGAAGTTATGAATATTGTCAGATCCTGTAGCCTTCCAGTTATGGGTTCTGTTTATAACAGTCTTTAAAAGATCTAAACCTATCTGTTCAAATTCCATTTCTGGTATGTTTTCTAATGTTTCTTTATCATTCTCTATCCAATTACCTTGTTTGTGTTGAGTAGGCTTAGACCATATATTTGACCAAAACTCTTGTAGAGACTGAGTACTCGGCGGTAAGGGGTTGTTTTCTCTTATATCGCTATTAGACTTGTTCGATAAATTTCGATAAAATATTTTTTCATTATTTAAAAATTCTTTATTTTGTTTTTTTCCTAACTGTTGTTTCTTTATATCGCTTTAAACGATTAGACAAGGTGTTAAATTTTTGTTTCAGTGTGTCAAGGAAGTGTGAAATGTCTAAATTTTCTGATTCATGATTCGAATGAATTTTATATTGTTCTTTAATTCATGAAGCCCCAAGCGGCCACATCCGGCCGCGATAACAATGAAAAAGCTATTGTGTCTCGTTTTGCCACGACTGATGGGTTAATCTTATTAACATGTATTTCTAAAGTTTGTGATCGCGTACCATTTTTACATGCAGTTAGTCTTCCTATATTGGCTCTCAAGTTACTGATTCTTATTTCTAAACGTTTTTGCCACCAGGGGGGCTCATTTAGTTTTTTATATCTACACATATCCTGGCACCACTAAATTTAACAGTTGTGTATTATTATTATTATTATAGGATAGGGATCCACAATACCAATCAATCAGGCTTAGGCACTGAATGAAAGAAGAGCCATATTAATTCTTATGGAAGAGCCGCATGCGGCTCGCGAGCCGCGGTCTGCCGACCCCTGCACTAAACCACGGAGGCGTATTTTTTAGTTAAGTACTAAGTAACTAGAGGTGTGAAAGTGTATGTACAACTACCAATTAGATACAATAGTTGCCATTTGCCAATAACGTGTCCTCTGATTGCTATCCACCAACGGCATCTTCGGAGCGCGCGCACTCTCCCCGCTCCCTCCTCGCCCCACCAAAGAGTCCCATAAATATAACATTTCATTTCCCTTTAATTTTTACCGAGTGATCTCAAAGTTTTGCTCGGTCTGTACTGTACTGTAATTGTGATTTAATTACCAAATCTTTAATTTTTTATATTCGAAATTAAATCTACAAAAATTATCAAATCTTTGAATTCTCTAACTTGGTCTTAGATTAATCATTGGTCTTCGCGCGCGGCGCGGCGCTACGACCTTCGAGTTTAAAATTTTTTCAGCCATCACAAATTTATTAAGTACTACCACAAACTTCGTTGCCACTTTGCGGAAAAATACATACTAACCGTATTTTGGTCGGCATTATAATACTTTAGTTTCTATATTCTGAAATTTGTAAAGGTAGAGTTCCTGTTGGATACTTTAATAACTAGGTTTTACCCTCGAGGGAGAGGTTAGTAAAAACTAGTATTATTTTTAAATAATATTGAACATATTTTAACTCATATAAATACCACAGAAGTTTACTACTAACACGAAAATGTTATAGACTGCTCCAAATACCTGTCATAACATACTGTTCTACAGTTCAGTAACCGACATAATAATTTTAAAATGAACGTTTTTGAGTAAATATGAATCGTAAATATTAGCGACACGATTACTCAATGTTTAGTTTGAGATTTTAGATATTACCAAATGACACTCGCAACTTCGTTGCGCCGTAAGTCATTTACCGCGCGGAAGCGGGAAATCGTACATTTTCCGAGATATAAAGTACTAGATGATGCCTGCAACTCCGTTGCGCCGAAATTCGTTTATCGCGTGGGAACCGTACATTTTTCCAGGATAAAAACTATCCTATGTCCTTTCTAGGGACTCAAAGTATCTCCATGCCAAATTTCAGCAAAATCGGTTCAGCGGTTCGAGCGTGAAGAGGTAACAGACAGACAGACAGACAGACAGACGGACAGACAGACAGGCAGACAGACACACTTTCGCATTTATAATATTATTATGGATTCCCGGGACTCAAAGTATCTCAGCTAAATCGGTTGCTAGGTTTGGGCGTGAAGAGGTAATAAAACAGACAGACAGACACACTTTCGCATTTTTAATATTTATATGGATAAGGATCGCAAATATTTAACGCGGCGACAAATTGATACCATTCCGGGTCTTAAAAAACTGAAATTGGATAGTAAATAAACTACTTTGGCGACTAATTTGAGGTAGCATTTTAACTAGAAAGCGGCGGCTTTTTAATGTGTTTTGAGGTTTTATTTAAATTTTATCTGGCAGTGATTTTCTTTTGTGGCAATTGAATTTCTTCTAAGGCGATAAATTATTGGCGGATAAAAAAGTTAAAATAGGCTTTCATAAATTCTAAAATGGGGTTGTCTATAAACTTGACCAAGGTCTGAAATAAATACAATTGTTTGTATCTCATAAAAAATTCTTTTGGCTACATTTTTAGGGATCTAAATAAACCAAATTGTGACATGCAAAAAAACTATTCTTGGTCTATTTAATTTTTTCTTGACTATCTTAAGTGTAACAAAAGGGAGTGAAAAAAGTATCGAACGTAAAACTAATCTAAGTCAATCAAAATCGATTAATTTAATTAGTTTTGATTTAATCATGGTCGCCGGCAGGGGGGTGCCAGGTGGTGCACTTGCCCCTCTTGGGAATCTCAGGATTAAATGAACCTGCTTACTTTGAGTAACTTACTTTTTAACGCCTTTAACCCAACCTACAACGTGTTTTGTGACGGTCGCCGGCTGCTGCCGCAGCACAGTCACAGTTCTAACCTAACCAACTTTTGGACTTTCTGGATTGTGTTTGTTTTTGTTTTGGCGGGGGGCTGCGCCCCCCGAGCCCCCCTTTTACTTTGTGACGGTCGCCGGCTGCTGCCACAGCACGCTCGCTGTGCTCGGCTCGGCTCCCTCTGTGTTGTGGTCTAAGTTCTAACCTAACCTACTTTCTGTTAAGTCTTTTCATTAATAATGAATGCTCCGCAGCCCTCGCACTGCTCAGACACACGAGCGCATTTGCCGCCTTTTTCAAGAATTTACGAATCTGTAAACAATATTCTAATATCCTTATTATTATTATAATACCCATCCCATTTTCAGTTTTAAAGCTACCTAACAGTCGCTGCCAAATGTGTATTTTTATAATGAAAGCCAATAGTTGCCAGTGAAGAATGTTTGATATCCCCTCAGAAAAATTAGTCGCCACATTAGGTTTTATAATACCTTAACCAGTTTTACACTGATCCCGCTTGATATATTTGGTACCTTACAGTAGCAGCCGTTTTTTAATTTTTTTAATCCTAGCCTTTTGTTGCTTGTATAGTTTAATAGTTGCTAAGATATATTTTAATCACTGCAAAGTTAGTTTTTTGTGACTTAATAGAAAGTCGCCTAAAAAAGATATAAGTTGCCGTGTTATTTATTTGCCAATGATTAATGTTTAGTTTGAGATTTTATATAAGCCCGGTAAGCGGGCGATTCAGAAATACTTAGTTGAGTTTTTGTCGCGACTGAAAGATCATACGTTTTTTCCGAAACAGTGAATCTAAAGCCGGACTGATTCTGATGCTGCGGGTGTCCATGGGCGACGGAAGTTGCTTTCCATCAGGTGACCCGTTTGCTCGTTTGCCCCCTTATTTCATAAAAAAAAACTGAAACCGAGCCTTCGATTGGTCTCTATTTAATTCTCTACATTCATACAGGGTGCAATTAAACCTTCCTGCCAAATTTTTTCCAGGGCTTAGGTATCATTAGGATTAGAGACCATTGAACAAAAAAAATTGGGTGTTAATTTTTTTTAATTGACATATTTTATCCCATTTAAAATCGTTGCAGAAGGGTCACTCACGGCGCGGGGAAATGATCGGGGGTAACGCGGGGGGAGGCGCGCGCGCGGGGTCACATCACGCGCGGGCGACGCGTCGTGTCCATTAATTGTAGTGTTTTTTAGGATAACTTTCGGAAGCTATTTCTCAACATTTTAGTACTGAGTGATTATAAAAGAAAAATACGTGTATTTTTATTTTTAACAAGGATCAATATATCAAAATTTGGCAGGAAGGTTTAATTGCACCCTGTATACTTACATATTGTTAATTTGTTATCACTTATCAGTTATCACTTACACCTAACTTAGAAGATAAGTTTAGAATTCAAAGTTTCAATTTAGCATTTTTAATAACTATAACACATAATAATGAATCAAATAGTCATATTGTAACAAATTCCAGCAGCAAGCGAAACTGCAAGTCAGTCAGTTCGTCGGCGGGCTTTGAAAAATTTTAACTGAAATGTTTTTACACTAGAGTTTAGAGCCAGCGCCAGCAGTTCGTTCGATTGATAACATTTCTGTGAATATTCTGATATGACGTGTGATAATGTCTAATTTTGGTCGGATTATTTACCGTGTGCACAGTGCGGTATAGTGCAGGCGCCCTCTACCCCTTTGCGTATTATTCCCTATTGAAAGGGGTTTAATTCATGAAGCCCCAAGCGGCCACATCCGGCCGCGATAACAATGAAAAAGCTATTGTGTCTCGTTTTGCCACGACTGATGGGTTAAGTTTTCCTCCATTTAATAGAGTTATTTACGTTAACACGAAGTGATTTATGTATTTCGACCTTAGCATTAATCGTTGCATCAATTTAGTAATTGTATTTTTATTTATTAAACTTAGCATTAATCGTTGCATCAATTTAGTAATTGTATTGTAAATTTTATGTAGTCATAAGGCCGGTCAACTTTGACCATAAGGTATTATGTATTCTTTATTTATTTATTATGTATTCTGTGCTTTGACACAAGATGTGTATCAGCAAGGGGATTCCCTTGACTGTACACTTAATATTGATAAATCTCTAACCTTATAATAAATCTTAAACTGAAATAATTATATTTTAATACGGGTATCATTAATATGCTATTATAAAAAAATAATTTGAAAACCCATCTTCTTCAGCACTGAAATGGATGAAAAAATTAAGAATTTAAGAGTCAGGAGTATTGTTGTTATTATTCCAATTTTTTATATTATAATATGTAGATTGTATTTAAATTAATAATCGGCCAAGTGCGAGTCGGACTCACGCACGAAGGGTTCCGTACCATTATAGAGCAAAATTAGGCCAAAATTTGTATTTTTTGTATGGGAGCCCCTCTTAATTTTTTATTTTATATTAATGTTATTATAAAATAATATTAAAGTACACATAAAACTAAGGATTGTGTGAAAAATTCAAGTACCTACCTGTTGCTATTATTGATATAGAGCAAAAAAGGCCAAAAAAATCACGTTTGTTCTATGGGATTAATTTAATTAATTATTAATTTAATTATTAATTTTATTTTGTTTTTAGTATTTGTTGCTATAGCGGCTACAGATATACACAATCTGTGAAAATTTCAACTCTGTAGCTACCCGTTTTTACCCTGTGGGTACGGAACCCTAAAAATTAAAATTTCCACTAGGGATCCCGACTGTAACAATCGTCCTCTTTCTGGTAGTGAAGAGTACTAATGAAAGGGATAGACTGAGCACAGAATTAACACCTATTTTTAAAATTTTGTATATGTTTTAAGTTTTTGCCTCGCCGATTGGACTTTAGCTTGCAAATGTTTTGCGCAGTACTTTAAGGTCCTAGGATAGTGTCCTCATCGCGAATTCGCGAAGCCTCCTGAGGTCGTGAGGTCCATAAGTATGCTCTATGTCTCTGTACGTGAATAATTTTAAATACTCATGTACGGTCGTTGTTTATCGCCTTGTAAGCTTCAGTTAATGTTATTCTTTTTTGTTGTACTTGGTATTGTTAAACGGAATACTGCAGGTTTCATCAAAATTGCTTCAGTTATAGTTTTTTGAGATAGAGAATTTTAATTCTCAATTGTAACGTACAATTTCGAAGTCGGTTTTATCTTTTTAAAATCCATTTATTTTGGATTATTAAGTCCATTTAAATTTTAATTAGTGTAGAAAAAAATATTTTTTATATAAAATGAAAATATAAGTAGGTACGCGATGAATATCATTTTGACTGCTAAAAGCGAACTCTACAATAAGCTTATCAGAATTTCCTGTTTCGAAAACATAATATTGTTAAGCAAAATTTACAGAAATAATTACTATACTAGTAATGAGGATAACATGAGCTTTAAATACAAATTGAAAATATTTTGCCCCACACGGGGAGTACCAGAAATCTAAATTAAGGAAAACACGCAGATTTTGCTTTACATTTCTTTAAAAAAAAAAAGTATGACGTTGTTCTATGTTTAAAAATGTAATTATAGTCTTAATATAAATTATTATTAGTTTCGATATTGTTGTATAATATAGTTAATTTAGTTTAATTAGTTAACAACTATTGATTGTGCACGTCCTATCTGTTATCTTTTACACTGTATCTCTTCTTAGGGCTGCTGTAAGAGATTTCTTTTAGAAATAAGCAGTTCCTTTGTGTCGTCTTTCCGTGTTAATTGTATATTTATATTGTGTTTCTTGTGTACAATAAAGAGTTAATAAAGTTTAGAGTTAAAAAAAAAAAAAAAAAAAAAAATGTAGAGGTCATGTAAAATCCCGAAATCATCATCGATTTTTTATCGAATATATTAATAATATTACGCAAAGGTCGGAGCAGAGGGCGTTACTAGCACAATACAGTTAATAATCCGACCAAAAGCCGACATGATGTACACGTCATGCCAGAATATTGACGGAAACGATGCCAGATATCGAACAAAACTTTTTCTTTACTTACTGTCTATGCACTCTAGAGTGCAGCACCAGCATAGACGTGTGTGTGACGAGTGTGTGAAAACGTTGCAGTAATAATATCTATACAGGGTGCAATTAAACCTTCCTGCCAAATTTTTTCCAGGGCTTAGGTATCATTAGGAGAGTCCATTTAATAAAAAAAATTGGGTGTTATTCTTTTTTCAATGACATATTAGAATGGTCATTCGCGGCGCGGGGGAATCAGAGGGGGTGACGCGGGATGAGGCGCGCGCGCGGGGGCACGTTACGCGCGGCCGACGCACAGTGGATCGAATCGAAGATTTCGGGGACATAGAGACCGACTTTTGTTTTTCAAATTTGTCTTTGTGCCAATGGATAGAGCTAATTAATGTGATCAAAAGTTATTCTTTGCAATTTTTTCTTAGGCTTATTATTTAGGTAGAAAAAAACATATTTTTAAATTTCTTGTATGGAAAAACATATATAATCCCAAATTTTTGCCAAGTCCTGATAGATCCCGCGTTCAAACCTTTTTTTTCTTATATTTTGGCTACATTGCTAGTATTATATACCATAAATATGTGCTTAAAGTTGCAACTTTGCCAGAAATAGAGGTAAGAAAATTACAAAAAAAAATAATTAGTAACTATTGACCTTTCTAGTTTCTAAAACTATTGTAGGAACTTTACATGCATAAAAATAATTATTCTAGTAAAGTAATGCTTATAATTACTTAACATATATTTTTTTAAAGAAACTCGATTCCATGTCAATATTATATAAGATCGAATATTAACTTGTAACATTGGTTAGCGCATTAGCGTTTAGCGTTAACGCATTAGCGTTTGATAATAGTAAATAATCCTTTGTAATGTGTATTTTCTAACAATCGCTTAATGACAATGAACCGAACAACATTCAAAATAAAGAGCTTAAGTAATTGCATAAGTGCTTATGCTATACAGGGTGTAACAAAAACAAGTGATAATACTTTAAGGTGTGTACGTGTTCCCTGTAGAGAGTTCACTGTGAAAGTAGCAGCGCTGAAAGACGAAAATTTTTTTTAACTTTTGTATGGGGAAACTCGTGACGCTCGGGCCCTTGCCCATACAAAAGTGTAAATTTTTTTTGATCTTTCAGCGCTGTTACTTTCATAGTGAACTCTCTACAGGGAACACGTACACACCTTAAAGTATTGTCACTTGTTAGCCAATCATTAATATAGTCATTAGTGTGGCATGGAATATATTATCTTTGTTAGGTCTAGAAAATAATAAAATCTTGTATTGTTTTGCTAATAGCATTGTTTTTTAAAAATTTGCGAAGGAATTAAAAAAATCCAATATTTAATACTTAAATTTTATTATTAAGTATCGAAGAAAACATTTAAAAATAGCATCAGTATGGTTTTTTAACAATAAAGATTACAAATAATAATATTTTATCCATTTTAGCATCACGTGCATATTCCCTATTAATAATAAAATTGAAAAATAAAAAGTAGTGAGTACATAAAAATTACTATACTTACTATACATTTTTTTCTAAATATGTACATATAACCTTTAACGTGAGTAAGATTTTTAAAAAACTCTTTGAAAAGCTTACTCACTATCAAAATCGTTATCCTGTAATTTGTTAACGTCAATAAACTCTATCTCAGAGTCAGTCGGCAAATTCAACAGAAGCTCTTTAGCCCGTGAAGAGAGAGCTATTTTGTTGAGCTTTGATAGTCTTGGTCTAAGACTTGTGATCTTTGGATCTGACGATGTCAAAAGATTATGTAAAATATCCTCATTTGTGGCTTTTCTACTTAATTTTCTGGAATAGCTCTCTCTGAATTTGCGAAAATCTTTGTTACGAGCTTCTGCTGCTTCTTCTGACAGATTGCCGATAGGTATAGTACCAAAATGCTGAATAATATCAGTGCCATGTATTAGCTATTTGTGCAAACTAGAAGGCATATAATACCAGGGATATAAATTTATGTAGAGTTCTGCAATCTCTCTACAGAATAAAGAGAATTTAGAAAGGTTGACGCACTCTCCAGATGCTATAGTCTGGAGTATTACATGTAACCTTTCTATTAATTCTTTGCTTATACCAGTAATACGGGCTGCAGTGTCTGCATCCCTGAAAAATCTTCGAGCAGTATTGCCATCATTAGTGGTTCCCTCTCCTTGTTTCACCTGGTCTATTAGTAAGTCGCAATCTTCTCTAAACGCTCGCTGTATTTCGGACTTTCTTAACTTAATTTTTTGTTGATTTTCACCCCTGCCACTCCATTTTTTAAAATCCATACGATATGCTGCATAAGAAAAATGGGACATTACTAATAATGAAAATGAATATTTTGTAAAATATCAATGACTCGCAGCTGTAAAAGTAATTATTAGCTAAGGTATGATAAATAAGAATAATTATTGTTACCTATGTGAAGAAGGCACTCCATACACCTGATCCAGCAGTGTAAAGATGACAGTCTGTACTGGTGAATTTCTTCATTCTTGTGTTTTTGGTCAAGCAGTTCAATATTGTTAATTTCCGATGGCTTTGCTTTGCAAATATCGCAAACGGCTGTCGACGTATCTGATAAATATGACGTTATTTTTCCGTCAATCATCGTCAAAAGTAACTGGTGAGACACTTCAATTTGGTTCAGTCTTGATGGCTGAAGCGCTTTTATTTCTTCTATTATTCTGTTTTTAATGACATAACAGTGGACTGGGTTTCTTTCGTAAATTGGAACATTAATGGACGACAGTAAAACGTGGATGATGGTCTTTCGTTTTCCCAAACAATAGTTCCATCCGATTGTTGAAGCCTAACTGGCACTAGACTGGCCATAAAAATACTGGAGTCTTCAAATTCTTTGTTTACTTTTTGCTTGTACATACTTTGGCCGGAAGCTCCGTCAAAACCCCATTTACTTACAAGCTCTAAATTTTTTGTTGCGTCCAAATCCATAGAGATTGCATCCAAAAGTCTTGATACAGTCAAGTTGAGTAAAGCTTGCAGTTTAATTGAAGCCCCATCCTCAGTAATACTTATATCCTTTTTATCTGGATAACAATTCAATTTAGCTTGTTGCAATTTGTAATAGGATGGATATAACTCTGAACCATTTTCACTCGCAGACTCTCTTAAGTTTATATATTGCCACTTTGATAACTTTAGCGAAACTAATAAAGCTAGTGCCTTATCAGGTGAATACGTACCACCTTCTCGTTGCTTAAGCATGCCTTGACTTTATTTAAATCTTCTGGGTGATTGAGTAAATGGTTCATTATTTTTGAAATTTCTTCGTTTCCACTGTTTTTTAAATTCCTTGTTGATATGGCAGACATTTCTTCCGGAGAAAATGAAAGATTTTTATTTATTTCGTCTAAGCGTCTCCGTTTTTGTCGATCACTTAAATCTTCAAAAGGTTTCCTCGGAGTAAAGGTAGATGTGGAAGCGTCCGAAGTGGAAAGTGCTGGTGGTATATTCTCAGTATTATCACAAGCCTCGAGTTCTATTGGTTCAGTATTGACAACATCAAAATTGATTTCTCGGGGCCAATTTATTGACGATTCTAACCAATCACCATTTTTTTTAATAAAGTTAGCTAATACTCGGCTGCATTTTTCCCATCTGGCACATACATTAGAACAAAAACGCGTACAGAACTTTCTAAGCACAGCACTATTTTCTTCAGTCACATTTATTTTCGATTGTAGAAAATCAAATAGTTTTTTACTATCTGCCAAACTTTTCAGTTGGTCTCTTAATACCATAAATAAATCTATATTATTCACAAGACCGTCCATTATACCAAAATAAAGAATATTAAACACTGTGAAATGATGTATGTAGTAGCACGTTTAAGCAATAACTAATTTTGAAATATCTACTCGTATTACGGTCCTTTTATAATTTTCCAGACCTAACAATTAACAAAGATAATATTATTATGTTCCATGACACCCTAATTAACTGATGGCTGGAAAAAAATATTGGCTAATGAGGGTATAATATAGGCACTTATGCAATTACTTAAACTGTTTATTTTGAACGATTGTTAGAAAATACACATTACAAAGGATTATTATTTACTATTGTCAAACGGATTAGTTACAAGTTAATGTTCGATCTATTCACATGAAATCGAGATTTTTTGTTTTTTTTTTCTAATTTTTAGTAATTATAAGTATTGTTTTACTAGCATAATAATTATTTTGCATTAAATATTCCTAGAATAGTTTTGGGAACTAGAAAAGTCATTAGTTACTAATAAAATCTTTTGTAATTTTCTTACCTCTATTTCTGGCAAAGTTGCAACTTTAAGCACACATTTATGGTACGTAATACTAGCAATGTAGCCAAAATATAAGAAAAAAAAGGTTTGAACGCGGGATCTATCAGGACTTGGCAAAAATTTGGGATTATATATGTTTTCCATACAAGAAATTTAAAAATATGTTTTTTTCTACCTAAATAATAAGCCTAAGAAAAAATTGCAAAGAATAACTTTTGTTAACATTAATTAGCTCTATCCATTGGCACAAACAAAAATTTGAAAAACAAAAGTCGGTCCCTATGTCCCCGAAATCCTCGATTCGATCCACTGTGCGACGCATCGTGTCCATTAATTGTAGTGTTTTCTAGGATAACTTTTGGAAGCTATTTCTCAACATTTTAGTACTGAGTGACTATAAAAGAAAAATTATTGTATTTTTATTTTTAACAAGGATAATAATAATATCAAAATTTGGCAGGAAGGTTTAATTGCACCCTGTATACATAACTAGATGACGCCCGCAACTCCGTTGCGCCAAAACTCGTTTATCGCGCGGGAACCGGGACAAAAATCCTATGTCCTTTTCCGGGACTCAAAGTATCTACATGCCAAATTTCAGCAAAGTCGGATCAGTGGTTTGGGCGTGAAGAGGTAATAGACAGACAGACGGACACACTTTCGCATTTATAATATTAGTATGGATATGGATAATTATGTACAGGGTGTAACAAAACGTAGTAATATTTAATAATACTTTAGGGTGTGTATGTGTCCCTGAGCAGCGCTGAAGAGTAGATAACTTTTTTTTGAAATTTTGTATGGGCATTGGGCAAACTCATGACGCTGGGGCGCTTGCCCCCATACAAATCCCAAAAAAATTTTGCTGTTTTATAGCAGCGCTGAAGCGCTTTCAGCAAGTGAATTCTTTATAAGGAATACATACACACGCTAAAGTATTATCCCTATGTTTGGTTACACCCTGTATAAAGAACACATACACACCCTAAAATATTATCACTACGTTTTTTTACACTCTGTATATTTTATCGCTTTTACCACGATAACGCACGTGCGTTGAATTGTCTATAAAAAGTAAGCAATATCCTATTAATATTCTCTTTGTCATAATTTCTGAATGAATCTCTACATTAAGTATAAGGTAATTTATCTTTTATTCGGAAGGAAATGTCTATCGGAATACAAATCACTAGCGCCTTGACATTGTTTCCGAACAATGGTGGTTTCCGTTTGCTTACGAGGAATTCAAAGCACTACTTTACGAGTAGTTCTACATCGAAAACTGTAATCATAAGATACATTATTTATTTTAAAAAAAACGAAGTTAAAACTATAACCCGACTACTAGCCCGGTATGATTCGCATAGACCTGAAAATTGGTAGAGACGGAGAGACTGTATAGAGACCACTGACCTCTATAATACACTGGACCGGCGCGGGCGATCGCTATCAATAAAAAGACCTATCCAGGGCATTCGACCTAGTTTCCTATGACGTTCTGTGGCATAAGCTCATAACAGAAACTGACTTACCGACTGAGCTTATCTCTCTTATGAAATACTGGTACGATACACAGGTCAACACAGTCAGATGGGTCAACGCTCACAGTCAAGGCTATCATTTAAAGTGTGGGGTGAGACAGGGCGGGGTCACCTCTCCAGGTCTCTTCAATCTGTTTGTCAACCAGCTGATCGGGGAGCTGAACGGAGCCATGGTCGGATGTTCAATTGACGGGAGGATAATTAATAATATTAGTTATGCAGATGACATGGTTCTGTTGAGCCCGTCGGTAGCTGCGCTAAGGAAACTGGTCGGAATTTGTGAAAGGTACACGCTGACTTATGGGCTGAAGTATAATGCCACTAAAAGTGTTGTCATGCTGTGTAAAGCCGGCACTAAAGCCCCTGCAAGCATTCCGCCGATCAGTCTGTGTGGGGTAGCACTTACTAGAGTGTATAAGTTTAAATACCTCGGTCACATACTGACAGACGAATTGCGGGATGATGATGATTTGGAGAGGGAAAGGAGGGCGTTGGCAGTCCGCTGCAATATGCTGGCTCGTAGATTTGCACGCTGTACAAATGACATAAAATTGCTCCTATTTAAAAGCTTCTGTCAATCTTTTTACACGTGCAGTCTATGGATCAGTTTTACGCGGCGGGCTTACAACACTCTCCGAATCCAGTACAATGACGCGCTGAGGATACTGCTGGGAAAGCCGCGATACTGTAGCGCATCCACGATGTTTGCACTGGCTGGAGTTGATGATTTCTTTGCCATAATTCGTAAAAGAACTGCATCCACAATGGTAAGACTTCGGAATAGTACCAACAGTATCATCAGAACGTTGGCTGGAAAAATTGACAGCCCGTTTCAAAAATACTGGACAAGTGTACACCTTAGTAGTAATAAGAAGTAGGTTAAAGTAATTTACTAACAAATACTAACTCTTAATTATTACAACCACTTTATTGTTGTATAAGATACTAACCAAGTTACTAACACATTTTATGTTTTTTGTTTGTTTTTTGTTTTTTTTTTTTTTTTTTTTAAGAAATGTCTGTTTTATGTTTATTTTCATGTCATAATATTTAATTATAACCTGTAACTGTTAAGCTACAATATGGGCTATTTGGTGGCCTGAAATAAAGATATCATTATTATTATTATTATTATAGCCTGTCCAGTGTATTATAGAGGTCAGTGGTAGAGACTGAGAGAGAGAAAGAGGGTAGAGATCTGTTTCTTCGCTTCTATTGGTCGTACCTTTCTGGATAAATGAGACTACCCATTAACGCAAAAAGAATTTTTCAATTCGAACCAGTAGTTCCACAAATTCTTTAGCTTTATAATATTATAATTTAATATTTATTATAAGTATAGATATGATTTTCCCAAACTTTAAACCCACTATTTATAACGAATGGTTAGTCATATGAAAAAAAGTATCATGATATACGAGTATATTTTTTGTAGATAATTATGTGATCTATAAACTTGTTGTTCCGTTTGAAAAAAAAAAACCGGGAAAACCTCATTTTCATACCTTTGTACCTTAAATAAAATTTTTAGCACAAGGAGGATCGCCGGGAACTTTTGAGGTTTTTTTTATAACTAGCTGTCCCGGCAAACGTTGTTTTGCCATTTAAAGTATTTCTACTTCATCAGTTGATACAAAATCTGACCCCCTCTTTGGTCTCCTTAGAGGGGTGGGGGAGGGGTGATTTTTATACACCAGATGTTGAGTTGGAAGAAGAAAAATATATCTGCGAAAACCGTAGGGAAAAATTTTTATACACCAGATGTTAAGTTGGAAGAAGACAAATATATCTGAGAAAATCGCATTCAAATCGGATCAGTAGTTTTCGTGTGATAGTGGAACAAAGATACAGACAGACAGACAGACAGACAAAAAACTAACTACATTTTTGGATTCTATTGCGATGTAGTGACACCCCCGCTTATTATTTTTTGAATACACGTGGTCTATTTCTTATCTGTGAAAAATAACATAAAAATTGCTCTAGTAGTTCGTGAGATAAGCCCTTTCAAATAATTTCCCCCCCTTATTTCCACATTTTCCTTTATTTATTCGCTACTATAAGTCTTAGCGTGATAAAATATAGCCTATAGCCTTCTTCCATAAGTGGACTATCTTAAACTAAAATAATTTTTCAAATCGGAACAGTAGTTCCTGAGATTAGCGCGTTCAAATAAGCCCTTTCACATACTTTCCCCCATTTTTTCCACATTTTCCTCTATTTCTTCGCTTTTATAAGTTTTAACGTGATAAAATATAGCCTATAGCCTTTTTCAATAAATGGGCTATCTAATACTGAAAGAATTTTTCAAATCGGACCAGTAGTTCCTGAGATTAGCGCGTTCAAATAAGCCCTTTCGCATACTCTCCCCCATTTTTTCCACATTTTCCTCTATTTCTTAGCTTTTATAAGTTTTAGCGTGATAAAATATAACCAATAGCCTTCCTCGATAAATGTGCTATCTAACACTGAAAGAATTTTTCAAATCGGACCAATAGTTCCTGAGATTAGCGCGTTCAAACTATTACTAAATAAGCTATTTCATATAATTTTCCCCGTTTTTTTCCACATTTTCCTCTATTTCTTCGCGCCTATTAGTCTTAGCGTGATAAAATATAACCTATAGCCTTCCTCGATAAATGGGCTATCTAACACTGAAAGAATTTTTCAAATCGGACCTGTAGTTCCTGAGATTAGCGCGTTCAAACAAACAAACTTACAAACTCTTCCGCTTTATAATATTATTATTCAACTAGCGACCCGCCCCGGCGTCGCACGGGTATAAAATATATTATAGCCACTGAAAAAGTGATTAAAATCGATAGCCTATCACGATTCTTCATGTGGTCTACTTCTTATCTGTGCCAAATAACATAAAAATTGCTCCAGTAGTTCGCGAGATAAACCCTTTTAAATAATTTCCCCCGTTTTTTCCACATTCTCCTATTAGTCTTAGCGTGATAAAATATAGCCTATAGCCTTCCTCAATAAATGGGCTATCTAACACTGAAAGAATTTTTCAAATCGGACCAGTAGTTCCTGAGATTAGCGCGTTCAAGTTAGCCCTTTCAAATAAATTTCCCCGTTTTTTCCACATTTTCCTCTATTTCTTCGCTTCTATTAATCTTAGCGTGATAAAATATAGCCTATAGCCTTCCTCAATAAATGGACTATCTAACACTGAAAGAATTTTTCAAATCGGACCAGTAGTTCCTGAGATTAGCGCGTTCAAGTTAGCCCTTTCAAATAAATTTCCCCGTTTTTTCCACATTTTCCTCTATTTCTTCGCTTCTATTAATCTTAGCGTAATAAAATATAGCCTATAACCTTCCTCGATAAATGGGCTATCTAACACTGAAAGAATCATCAAAATCCGTTGAGTAGTTCTAAAGATTAAAGGGAACAAAGGGACATGAGGGAAAAAAAAGTGACTTTGTTTTATAATAAGTATAGATCAAACAAACTAACAAACTCTTCCGCTTTATAATATTAGTATAGAATATGGTGTATTTAACGTCTCTACAAATTTTCAGCTCAATGCGAATTATTCCTAGGTCAAATGTTTAATTTTCCTGGGCTATACGTAAATTACTATTACTCGGCCTTTTATTTTGTAAATATCTATTGACGCCTTATTTGTTCTTAGTCTCTAATAAAAGGTGAATAGTTTAGGCTCTACATTTTACATACATAATTATACTGTCAAAATCCGTATTGTCAGATAAAAATGTAACTAAACTTTAACTAAAGAATAATCACCTATTAATTGGTATTTAAATACTTAGAGCTTTTTATAAATAGGTTTCTGATATTCTAACAAGCATCGATTTTCCATTATACTGAAAATCATAACCATGTTTTATAAACACAATTTTTCAGACCTCTTGTTAAAATCAATTAAAAAAATGTCTGAAGCATTTCATAAGATTCAAAAACATAATATTATGTAAGTACTCTTTAAAACCACCTACTTACAAGTAGGTACTTGAGAATAAGATTAAAAACAATAATAAATGTGTTATGAAGTAATTAGCATTTTATTAATGTTCAATAAGTTCAGTTCGCGACATGCTACAGCGGGGGCGAGGCCTGTCCTAAGTTTTGGCCATAATATCGAAAAAAAGTTAAAGTACCATATTTAATAATAAAAAAAAGCATAAAAATGAAATTAAATCAATCGTAAAAAGTCTCTCTTTTAAGAGGTCTTTGAAAAAGTTGTGCACCAAATTTTAGTGTCCAAAGTGTGTTAGTGACTTTTAAGAACACCTTTAAAACGTTTTAAGATTGATTAAAAACGGATTTTTTTAAATTTATTTTACCTCTAAATCTTAACGTTGGGGAAACCTCTGCATTGGTACGTAAAATTGAAAAACCAATATTTTTCCTTAAAATCTATCATTAAAACTATTCAGAATGGACTCCAAATGCGGTGTTTGTTTTATTTTTCTATAAGGTGCCTATCATTTTTTTTCAAAACATCTGACCTTAACCTGAATTAAGTAAAATGTAAGTTACTCTTATCGTGTGCTAGTTTTGTATCGTCCATAATTGGCCTTGTGTGCTGGCCTTATACTCAAATGCATGATATATACGTGTAATTCTTTACAATATAATATTATCAATACACATTAGGTTATTTAAAATCTTTAATTGATAATTTTATTAACACCTGATCAATTTTTGATCAAAATATACAGTAATAATATCTCTCTCGTTTTTTCTATCAATTAAAGTAGAAAATAAGAGATTTAACGATTGACTATCCCCCGATCGTAGAAAAAACGAGACACAATAGATTTGTATTGTTATCGCGGTCGCATGCGACCGCTTGGGGCTTGAAACATTAATAGTTATATGTATTATATATATTGTATTGTAATTGTAGCCAAATTGTCAGTGAGCAAAAGAAGCGTCACAGAACTTGTTACTCTTATCTCTATGTGACAACTGGCAAGGTTTCTTAAGATTTTCCATCTGTTTAAACAAGATTTTCTAAGATTTTAAGACCATGAAAGTGCTTCCGATCAACACGCTGATTTAAAACCAATTTATAATAATTAACTATTGATAAGCGTACACTAATCACTATGACTGCATGACAAGGCTATGTCAGGTATAAAGGCATTTTTCGCATGTGATGTCTGGTGCAAGTCTGCAGCATGTTACATCATACAACTGCTGCATGTAATAATACATTGTTGTCAATAATTCATTGCTGGTAATGCTACAGGCGACGCGGTGTTAATGAACTGCCGACGACCAGTGGAAGGCGTGTTTTATTTATACACACTATTTGCGTACAGAATGCATCGCGGTAGCCACGCGTCAAAATTTTCCAGGACATTTTGCTAACGAAAGAGTTCTGAGAATTAAGTTCGTGTGGGTTGAATCGGGGTTTTACTTTTGTACATATGTGTGGGATTTACCTGTGTACTTTTGAATTATATTTTATTTGGACGTCAGATGCGCAGTGTTGTCCGTATAACGTACTAGCTGTGCCCCGCGGTGTTACCCGCGGCTTATTGGGGAAAATAAATTGTAATATTTTGCCGCGGTAAAAAGTAGCCTATGTGTTAATCCAGAGTAACAGCTAACTCTATACCAAATTTTGTTAAAATTGCTCCAGCTGTTTAGACGTGAAGAAGTAACAAACATACAAACTTTCGCCTTTATAATATTAGTAGGATAAGATGAGATCCTGCAACAAACACAAAACAAAACTGACACGAATATTCAATTTGGCGGCGTCACTTGAGAGAAAGCCGGTTCACGACCTTCTTTAAATGTAATCCTGGAATAACATTTTCAAGGGACCTGAAATAAAACTTAACACTTTCGTCATTTTAATTGCTAGCTGATTTACATCCACGAGCCTATGTGTCTAATTATTATTTTGTTAAAACTTGGATAATTATAGCCTTTCAATTTGTGAAGATTTTCTTAATTATTTACTGCGAAAAAACAGAGTATTTTTTTTAAAAGGACACCTCTATTTTGCCATAACCTTCACCAAAAGCTTGCTTACAATGAGGGTATTTGGTATGTCCTTTAGAATGAAACTGTGTTGTCACCTACCTCATACGAAGGTTTAGCCGGCATCATGTGGTGTGTGGTGGGATTATATGCATTTGCATACTTGCATATGCAAATGCATATAATGGCACTTTTTAGGCGATAGTGCATATTTTGGCAATTTTTCGTTGATAGTGCATATTTAGGTAGTTTAATGCCCTCGTAGTCTCCAAACTAGCTATCATGACACACACCGAGGTCACAAAACAGAGATAGGATAGATCAAAACACTTCAAGTATGTGGCTCCATCCCCATTATTAAAAGAATGCAATACATTCGATAGGTACAATATCTTTCTACAAAACAAAATTTTTCTTTGTAGTTGGCAGCATTAGTAAAAAAATTGAATAAAGTAGTTACCGATTTCTTAAGGTTCCATAGGCATTAAGATTGCAATCGGAAAATGTTGGTAGAAAATTATTATTGGTGCTGTATGAAAAATAAGAAAACCTGGATTTGATGAAATTACCTATAAAATTGACGCTTTTATTTACGGCACCACCGGAAAGCTCTTCCAAAAAATAATAAATTTTAATAATAAGTGACTTTTGATTGAGCATATTTTGTGCATATTTCAACTATTTATCGTGCATACTTGCATGCATATTTCGGCACTTTGATCGTGCATATAATCCGATGTCTATTTATAACTTACGAACGCGAAATGCATCACTACTGCTATTTGAAATTCGAATGTGACGAGTACTATATTTAAATTTCGAACTTTAGGTCAAATATTTTTTAATGATAAGCCAAAGCCTTATATACCAAAAGGCGTTAGTTATTCACAAGTATGAGGATGAAGCTTCAAGCTATCATAATGTTATTGCAGACTAAGAACGTCGTCTAAATAATTAAAATTCAGTAGACCAACTGAAATTTCAAATTTACCCAGTGAACCATAAAGACCCGACTCCGGCATTCGCTAGGGATGTTACAGAAATATGAAACAGTATCGATAGTAATAACTGGCCGGTATTTAAACCTAATTACCCTTAAACGATACAACATTTTGCTGAATATTTAATTATTGCATCACAAACTAGACATTAGACATAATTAATGGCTTTAATGAGGCGTAACATTTCAATCTAAAGTATTTTTGGCCATAAGAATAGTCTGGCAAACGTAGTGTGGCATTTACGAACTGTCTTTGAAATAGAGCGTGGTATTTACTATTTATTAGTAAGTACAAGATTTAACATAGTCGTCAACATAATATTTTAGAAAATCATATCAATATACATAAATACTAAATAATGTACCTGACATATACTTTATCTATGGTACCTTTAGGGTCGTTGCCATAGTACCGAGGTTGTTTACTTCAGACTTCAATAATTATTCTTACAAAAGTACTACGTTACAAAATGTATTTCAATTACACAACATAGTTGGCGACGAGGATGACTACGAACTTGCAGAATCGGAAGAGGATTCGCGCCTCCATACGAGCACAATTTACAAGGTGGGAATCATACTTAAAAACACATGAGAATCTTGATTACACGGAGACTCATGTCAGGCTACAGAACCTACACGAAGATTTTCAAATAATTCGAGAACTGCAACATAATATAATATCTGAAGTACCAGATGAGGAATTAGATAATGAGATTGAGACTAGTTATAATATTGAAGAGGAATTTATTTCCATGAAAGTACAACTTCTTAACATGCAACAACGAGCTGAAAGTAATTCTACAATTACTCGAATACTACAATTAGATACAGAGAACAGATGTACACGCTGTATCGCAGCTTTTAGGTTTTCTTTGTTTAAATATTGGAGAAATATTTAAACAAAGAAAACCTACAATCTACAACATTTTTCGAAGATTCAGCTAACGCCGTGGACAAAACTGAAGACATCACACGCGACTCATTAAAATCTATACCTACGGATGAGAGCATACAAAACAAAGTACCGAACGAACTCCCATCAAGAGAAGTAATGAATACACAATATGAATACAATTCCATTGACAAAATAAACGATGCATTGAAGGATGAACGGGACACGAACGACACTCAAAAAGGAAAATATTATACAGAACAGAATGAGAACAAAAGGCAGAATATTATTATTCAAAGGAAATTGAAAAATACTATCAACAGATTCAAATATTATACAAAAGCGACATTCGAGTTAAAAATACATATTAAGCACAAATGGAAAGAAAAGGAAGAATGCGAATGGAAATACGACTGGAAGGAGTGATTTATTTACAATATCACATACCCACTTTTTGGATACACAAAAGATACACATAACATATACAAGAAGAGAACTACTCTCAAATATACATGGAATAAGGGAGGAGGAGGAGGCTACCAACAATTTTACGCCGCCTGGACTACGCTATACCTAATGTTCTCACTGATGCTGTAACAATTTGATGCCGGCACTTACTGGAGCTTTTGCCTCTCCTGCCCAGGCATTCAGGAATAGCGGGGGAGAGCTGACATATTATACTTTATCTATGGTACCTTTAGGGTCGTTGCCATAGCACCGAGGTTGTTTACTTCAGACTTCAATAATTATTCTTACAATCTACGAATAACAAAACTACAGGAAACGTAACTCCCATACTTCAACCGTTTTAAATTTGGCTCCTTTTCGAACACTAAAATATGACAATTCAGATTCTCGCCAAGGTCGTTTCCCAGGTAACGTATCATAATATTGCGCGCTGGACGACAGCCTGCGCGGTTATTGTCACTGTCACAGTTATGAAACAAAGCCGTGGACAATAATTCTCAAAAGCGGATGGCATTATGCAGTATACACCAAACATATCTACTATCACGAATAAAGGAGTACATAATTATTATTTTAAAATCAAACATTTTCCTCTGATCCTTAAGTCATCGATAACAATAATATATAATAATTTTGAACAAACCTTGTACGACTCGAACGAATTTAAAACTACCCAGAGCACCTAGACAAGACGTTTTCAGATTACAAAAATGTATGTGCTAAATTATTACAGAATTATTACAGAACTAGCTATCCCGGCAAACGTTGTTTTGCCATTTAAAGTATTTCTACTTCATCAGCATATAAAATCTTACCCCCTCTTTTGTCCCCTAAGAGGGGTGGGGGAAAAAATGTTATGTAACACCAGATGTTAAGTTGGAAAAACAGTTAATAATATAAAGTAAGTCCATTAAAGAAAAAAGTTTACTTAATACAAAATCTGACCCTCTCTTTGGTGGGGGGGGGGGGGGGTGTGATTTTTATACACCAGATGTTGAGTTGGAAGAAGGCAAATATATCTGCGAAAACCGTATGCAAATCAGATCAGTAGTTTTCGTGTTAAAGCAAAAGTCTTATACAAAATCTGACCCCCCTCTTTCGTCCCTTTAGAGGGGTGGGGGGAATTTTTTTATACACCAGATGTTAGGTTGGAAGAAGACAAATATATCTGCGAAAACCGCATTCAAATCGGATCAGTAGTTTTCGTGTTAAAGCAAAAGTCTTATACAAAATCTGACCCCCTCTTTTGTCCCTTTAGAGGGGTGGGGGGAACATTTTTTATACACCAGATGTTAAGTTGGAAGAAGACAAATATATCTGCGAAAACCGCATTAAAATCGGATCAGTAGTTTTCGTGTGATAGTGGAACAAACATACAGACAGGCAGACAGACAGACAGACAGACAGACAGACAGACAAAAAAACTGACCACATTTTTGGCTTGTATATCGATGTAGTGACACCATCCGCTTATTATTTTTTGATGTCTTTAATGTACAGAATCGTCATTTCTACAGTTTTATTATATGTATAGATTGAAATAAAAAACTTACGGTGCAAATGCAGATTTTCGTAATCTCTTTAATTTTCGGTCATTACTCATACAAAATATATCATGACTATTAAAGTGTATGCTTTATAAACGAGTAATCTGGCTCGGCATCCAATTCGGTTCGTTTCTTATTAAAAGAAGTACGAACGGCATTATAAAAATAAGATACTCCATACTGATGTCAGTCAGACCCTCGTTTATGAATTATGATTAAATTGTTACATCTTGCATAACACTGTCCATGGCGACTTTGTAAAAATTTTGTAATTATATTATTTTTTGATTATTGCATTTTTACAATAGCATGTAAACTTAATAAGACAAACACAAAGAGACCAGCTTAATTTTACGCAAATAACCTGGCATCCAACTTAAATAAACCATCTTTTTGGGCATGTTTTTGGGTCGGAAAAAATACAAGAACTTTACCTAAGCATAATTTAAAAAAAATCACTTACTGATGAAACTTGAAAGGTTATTCCTGTATTAAAAGTCGTATCTGTATGACTTCTACACCATTTCACAGGGCATTTAGGCATTTTAACAACGAAAATTTTGTAAAAAGCTACGTAAAAAGTAAGCAAACAAATTGTAAAATGAGTTTGACAATAATTATCATGTCAACCTGGTTGAATGTCACTCGTGTATATATACACGAAAAATGTGTACCGAACACATGCATAAAGTATACATGTATTCGGGTCACATTTTGTAGCCTTTTGGTGCACTTTTTTTGACGGAGTTACTCTTCCTGTAGTTTAAAGTTCACTGCTTACAATAAAAGTACTACGTTACAAAATGTATTTCAATTACACAACAGTGCCAGGAGACTTTATACATTTTTATCGATATTTCTATCATTTCTCTTTACAGTGAATTGGAATATCGATAAAAATTTCTGGCACTAAATAAACTACTGTAGGGCAGTGCCCGTTAATTGACTAATAAATTATCAGTTTGTTTTTGTTTAATTTTTGTAACGGCGCGGCGCGCGGCGGTAACAACGATAAGTGTTTCTTTTATATTCTCTAACTTATATAATCAAAGTAATATTAGTACTTATAATTATAATTCCTGAAGTGCCAATAATTACTGAAATATTCAAGATATTTTAGCAGTTAGTAAGTATTCAAGAAAACTGACCTGTCGCAAAAGATTTTTCTATGTAAATGTCTGTAAAGCTTTAAATTGGTAGGTAAGGTTTGTAACAGAATTTAAACAATAATTCAATACCACGTAATACTGAAAAAATTCTAAAACCACAACAAAGATTTTTATAATACTTCCTTTTGGTAATTTTTTGCTTGCCTGAATTAGCGAAATTCGCATGGATTGGTGCGTTACAGCACCGCCATTGTTCCGTGTCGGGCAAGGTCGGCTGATGTAACATCCACGCGGCTTGCACCAGCGCCGGTCAACGACCTTGCTCGATGCCACGGTCTATCGATAAGTGGAAATGCAGCGCACAACACTACTGACCTCGTGGGCTCGCCGTTACTTGTACAGAGTGCGCTATTTGCTCGGATATGGCATTGTGATTTGTGAGTATGAAAACAGGTAAATGATTAATAGTTGCAATGTGTAGCGTACCTGTACAGTACTAGTATTTTGTTTTTTTTTATATCTGGGTATTGAGCATTGATTTTTAAATACTGACTTAAGGCCGTCCCCCGAGCAAACGACCTTGACCATACATTTGCCGCGTTGCCGAGATCGCACCAAAACCCTATTTTTTTACTTATCTTAGTTCAAAATTGACCTAAAAAAATTTAAACGTGGAATATGTAGTTTATGATATTGTCGATCTATTGGCGTGTGTTTCAAATAAAAGTAATTTGTAAATACTTAGGAGATGCTGAATGTATGCTTGAATTTTGATAAATTGGTTTTATTTTGGAAGCTGATATCATGAGTATAATAAACAAAAATAGAAAACTTAAAACGTGGAAAGGAATGTTGATATACTGAAGATTATTGCTGTATTTTTATTATTAGCATCAATGATATTATATAAATAAAAACTCAAAGCAGATATGTTACTACCGCGCGTGTTGTGAAGCTTCAAATACGACCCAATTGGGTCGTCTTTATTTTGGTCAGTCTCTTTTATGTAAATGGCATTTCGTATCTTTTGTTTCACTCATCTGTCAAATTTGTCAATGTTGTTCGGAAGAGATTTAAGCCGGAAAATAGTATGAACGTAACAGATCTGTATAAGTAGAATATCAATGTTGATTAGCATCAAATTATGAGTTTATAAGGCTCTAAATACGCTAAATTACGGAATCTCCGCAAGGAAGGCCCACGTCAAAGAGGTGTAGGTATGAAATGTATCTAGCACTTAGCAGTATCTATATCTATACATATTAAAAAACAAAGTCGCTTTTTTTCCCTCATGTCCCTTTGTTCCCTTTAATCTTTAAAACTACGCAACGGATTTTGATAATTCTTTCAGTGTTAGATAGCCCATTTATCGAGGAAGGCTATAGGCTATATTTTATTAGGCTAAGACTAATAGGAGAATGTGAAACAACGGGGGAAATTATTTGAATGGGCTTATCTCGCGAACTACTGGAGCAATTTTTATGTTATTTGGCACAGACAAGAAGTAGACCACGTGATCCTTCATATGATCCTTCATAGGCTATCGATTTTAATCATTTTTTCAGTGGTTATATATTTTATACCCGTGCGACGCCGGGGCGGGTCGCTAGTATTTTATAATAAGCAAAACTGAACTCAATTTATAAGATTTTATCAGGTTTTGAAAAAAAAATAGAGTACCTTATTACTTCACAATATACGGTTAATGGACGTACTAAAACTTAAAAGCTTCGTGATAATGATTGCAAGATTTTGTAATTTTTAATGTTTTTAAGCTTTTAGAGTATATAAATTAATAATACTACGTTATAAATGCAATGTAGTATAATTAATACTAATTTTAAACACTTTTAAACAGGTAAAAATCAGGTATGTATATCTCTACATACCTATGTACAGTGTACCTACAGTGTACAGTGTATACTGTATAGTATAGTGTATTGTACGTACAAATCGGTAGGTAGGTAGGTATGTGAAAAGTGTTAGTGTTACCGAACTCCTACTCAATGTTTTTTTTTTAATAAAAAATGGAATATACTGTCGTCTATGGACACTCGCAACATTAGAAGAGTTGCACGAGCGTTGCCGGCCTTTTAAGAGGGAATTAAAGCTCTTTTCTTGACGGTCGTATTGGTCCTAACTCCTAAGAATTAAGATTCGCTAGGTGACTCTGAAAAAAAAAAACGGTAGCAAACAATTATAATATTGTGACGTTCGAGTTGTCTGCCCCGGCCTGAGATACCACGGGGCCAATACCAACACAATTTGGCCCGGAATCGGTTGGCTTTCTGAGGTATTTCCCATTTTTGTCATGTCAAGGCCTTGTCCTCATAATAAACTTAGACACTGCTGCAAAGTGCAAGGTAAACACAACACGAGCTAAGCCGGAAAAAATTCGCGACATTTCTCAGTATTGACAGAGACCATGGTATTGACTTCCTCGAGAATCAAGATTAATAACATAATTGATTGATTAATCTGGTTTTCAAGTTAACAGAATTAAAATATGTTAGAGAATAATAATAAAAATCGGTCAAGTGCGAGTTGGACTCGCGCAGGATCACGCGCCGTAGTCGGACTACACTGCGTGATTTTGCTCTATATTTTTTATTTTATTTCTGAATAGCTATGTCCACACTATGCGCTTTCGTTTTCAATTTTCGTCATCTTCTTTCATTCAACTTTCGTTTTGGCGCATTCAATAATTGAATGCGTCAACGAACGCAACGCCAACATTTACATTTTTGTTTTTTGGATACGGTCAGAGGGCATGCATCGCGAGCATGCCTCACGTTCGCTGTTGACTGCGCTATAACGCATGCCCTTGACGAACTGAAAAAGGCACAGTGTGGACAAAGCTAATCACTAGCATAAAACAAAAGTCCCATCTTTAAAATCATGAAACTAATTTTGATGCGGTTTTCTGCAACAGATAAAGTAATCAATATAATAATAGCTCCCACACCGGTTTCGGTGACAGTGGCCGGTTTCATTGAAACCAGGCCAGCTACGCAGGAGTAATTTTATAGTGCCCAAGTGTGTGCGCAGTACACAAAGCACTCTCTATTCCTTTACTCTCATAAAGACCAACATGACCGGCGAGAGATCAGGCGCAGGACCGACTTTTTATGAGAAGTACTTAGTCAATAGTATGATTTATATGTAGTTTTTATTATTCGTAGTTCGTAGGTATCAAACTATAATACTATTGTACTTATAACGAATATGACAAAACAACGCTTACCGGCTCGGTAAGCTGGCTAGCTTACCTAACCATTATCCAATCAATCAATTACTATGGTATATAATTATTATATTATATTCGTAAACATAATATTTTGTTTCTGAAAATAGAATACGAAGGTGTGAAAAATCGGGTCTATATTGGTATTACGCTGCCTCTTCATGTTGACATAATATGCAATTATGATGGACCAATTACGAGTGCTTACGAATGTGTACAAAAACATTTTGGTCTATGATGATGTTCGAAGGTGTATTGACAGCAGTGGCGAAGCCTCCATAGAACACGATTCCTACCGGCTTACCTTGGCCAATTTTAATATATACATTTTTTATTATTAATAATTATAGCTTACCCCGCTTCCTACAATTTCATAAAAATAATTCGCCATGTATTTAAAATCACGCAAACGCACACATACCCGTTTTTACGATCGCACTCAAAACGCGTACGTACTGCTCCGGTGGCCGGGGAACTCGCTCAAAACATCGGGAATCCAAACATTTGAAATGTATGAAATTCACGCACACATACACATTACTACTACATGCAAACGACTCGTCGATATTGTCGAACAACAAGCCGATCCCACATAGCCTACCTAGTCTTTATTTGTCATGTGTTAAGGTTTAGTTTCGCATGTTTCGCTTTAAAAGATTTCGTCCAATCACAACAGAGCTAATTGCAGCTGCGGCCGACCGGCGCGTGCTGTCATTTCAATTCACAATACAATTATATTACGCGGTCATTTGCACTCATTTTGTACTGTTATTATTGTAATATGCAAAATTTTGTTTATTAAGTTAGTGGGCTAGCTTGATTGTAATGTTATATAGTTTAAAAGAATCGAAAGTAGTGAAACTTTACTTGCCAAGTGTTGTGTTGTGTTTTTGTTTGTTACATCGTAAAGGTTGGTTTGTTTTACTTACTTTGAAATTAGTCGTGACACGGTTAGGTGAGAAATGGTAGCATTAGTACAAATTGACTGTTGTCTTACGGATTACCTATTAAATGACTTAAATTCGTTCTATTAAATAACGACGACAGACGACAAATAACAAAATTAAACATTTAGGTACGTATTTCTGCTGATATTTCTTTGCTACTAGCTTTTGCCCGCGATTTCGTCTGCGTGGACTTCAGACAGGTAGCCTATGTTCCTTTCCATGTTTGACATGGGATGCATGCAAAATTTCATCTAAATCCAGTTTTTGCATGATTGAGTAACAAACATCTACACTGGCAAGTCAGGATTCACTTATTTTTGGTGTGTGAGTGTGAGTGACGTGTGCTTAAAACGGCTTTTTTTAAAGCCACTTTTATCATACTCGACATGCACTGTTCATATAATACCAGTGATGTCATGTATGGTGAAGGTGGTGAATACTAACAACACTAACACTGCATGCAACGCACACAATGCAAGCAAAGCACCCTAGTAGTTATGGAAAAGGTAAACTAACACACTTAATACAGGTATGTAATTTATTGCACGTTTTTTTTACAAGAATTGAAATTTTGCTTATTCACGAGTTAGCCGTTTTTTGGTCCGGCTTTACCTTTTTTTTTTTTCACCCCACGCCACTGATTGACAGCTTTGTAATAGCTATGTCCACATTATGCAATTTCATCTTCAATTTTCGTCATCTTCTTTTTATTCAACTTTCGTTTGGCATATAGCGAGCGCTACGATTTCAACGCGCGTCACGGGCATGCCTCACGTTCGCTGTTGACTGCGCTATAACGCATGCCCTTGATGACCAAAAAAGGCCCAGTGTGGACAAAGCTAATAGATATTTTGTAACAAATACTTTCAGAACGTTGATACTACTGGTGCCTACCACCGGTTGGGGAAGTAACCCGGCGAGAAGAACCGGCGTTTCTTGCACAGCTCAGGGTCCCACTTTTTACCAAAAAAATGAGAAAAAAAATATCTTTTTAAAATGAAATTAACAATGCTGTAACTTAAAATTATGTCAACATACATACATAATTGTAAGTCATATAATAAAGTAGAAACTTATAAGGCTTGCAAGCAGCCATCCTACTCCCAAGATGTAGCCATCATCAATATTAAAAACCGTTTTGAATTTGGTTCCTTTTCGCACACTAAAATATGACAATAGTTACGAAACACTAACGTCTAACACTCGTCAGTGTTTCGTAACTATTAACGAAATAAAGCCGTTGACATTAATTTTCACTTCTATATTTACACAAAATTGTGTACCGAATACATGCATAAAGTATGCATGTATTTGGGTCACATTTTGTAGACTCGCGGACACAGTTATCTACTCTTCCTTAGGTTTTATTATTCGTGGGGTTTGTATCACAACCTTCATTTAATTACAGTTAATATGTTAAATGCAAATAATATTCGCTTCTAAGTGCGGCACTATAAAGGTAAGTAACGATTTAACCTTAACTAAATGACAATGATGTAACAGCAACTGTTGTCTGTTAAAACTATAAAGTACTAGCTGTCCCGGCAAACGTTGTTTTGCCATTTAAAGTATTTCTTCTTCATTAGTTGACACAAAATCTTACCCCCTCTTTTGTCCCCTAAGAGGGGTGAGGGGAAAAATTTTATACACCAGATGTTAAGTTGGAAAAACAGTTAATAATATGAAATAAGTCCATTAAAGAAAAAAGTTTGATACAAAATCTGACCCCCTCTTTGGTCCCCTTAGAGGTGGGGGGAGGGGGTAATTATTATACACCAGATGTTGAGTTGGAAGGAGGCAAATATATCTGCGAAAACCGTATGCAAATCGGAACAGTAGTTTTCGTGTTAAAGCAAAATTCTTATACAAAATCTGACCCCCTCTTTCGTCCCTTTAGAGGGGTGGGGGGAAAAATTTTATACACCAGATATTAAGTTGGAAGAAGACAAATATATCTGTGAAAACCGCATTCAAATCGGATCAGTAGTTTTCGTGTTAAACCAAAAGTCTTATAAAAAATCTGACCCCCTCTTTCATCCCTTTAGAGGGGTGGGGAGAAATTTTTTTATACACCAGATGTTAAGTTAGAAGAAGACAAATATATCTGCGAAAACCGCGTTCAAATCGGATCAGTAGTTTTCGTGTGATGCTGGAACAAACATACAGACAGACAGACAGACAGACAGGCAGACAGACAGACAGACAGACAGACAAAAAAACTAAATAACTTTTCGGCTTCTATAGCGATATTGTGACACCCTCCGCTTATTATTTTTTGAATATCTTTAATGTACAGAATTGACATTTCTACAGATTTATTATATGTATAGATTAACTAAAGTATCCATTACAGGTTTCTCTATAAACAATTAAAGTTTATTGTTAACAAAATAATATTATGGCGATTGTCGAGTTTAATTACAATTTATTGATAAATGACGATCGGCCTCCGAGTTGAATGAAAACGTACAATAGGTAACCTTAAACAATTATTAAGCAGCAACTCAAACAAAAAAATTATTAAGGGTTTTTCCACAAAGAATTAACTCATATTACCCAACCGTCAAATATCCTCGTTTCAATTGAAAATTGAAACGAGGATATTTGACGGTTGGGTATTTCTTCGACGCAGACCTCAGGTAAATAAGTAACTATTAATTACTTACTGTTTAATATTATGTAAGTATATTATGTATAAACATACAGTACGAGGGCTTGTAAATTTATTATTCGCTTATATCCGTTACGTTTATCATTGCAAGCAAAAAATGTATCCATATTCATGAAAATAGATCGAAAATAGTTCGATTTCTAGTGCCTTTTTTTTTTAATCAAAATTCGTTCGATTTGTAGCGTTCGATTTCTAGCGCCTTTTTTTTTGAATCAAAATTCGTTCGATTTGTAGCGTTCGATTTCTAGCGCCTTTTTTTTTTAATCAAAATTCGTTCGATTTGTAGCGTTCGATTTCTAGCGCCTTTTTTGTAGCGTTCGATTTCAAGCGCCATTTTTTTTAATCAAAATTCGTTCGATTTGTAGCGTTCGATTTCTAGCGCCTTTTTTTTTAATCAAAATTCGTTCGATTTGTAGCGTTCGATTTCTAGCGCCTTTTTTTTTGAATCAAAATTCGTTCGATTTGTAGCGTTCGACTTCTAGCGCCTTTTTTTTTTTGAATCAAAATTCGTTCGATTTGTAGCGTTCGTTTTCTAGCGCCTTTTTTTTAATCAAAATTCGTTCGATTTGTAGCGTTCGATTTCTAGCGCCTTTTTTTTTTAATCAAAATTGATTCGATTTGTGGTGTTCGATTTCTAGCGCCTTTTTTTTAATCAAAATTCGTTCGATTTGTAGCGTTCGATTTCTAGCGCCTTTTTTTTTTAAATCAAAATTCGTTCGATTTGTAGCGTTCGATTTCTAGCGCCTTTTTTTTTAATGTGCTCATAGTATATACGCCAAACTGGATGCTAGAAAATCTTTAGATACTCACCCCTAGCTGTCTAATGTAAATATTGTGATAATTTAAATGAAATTATTTAAGATTCAGAATATACTTTTTGACAAAGCTGTGAGTTAGCAAATGGTTTGTTTTATTTTTTATGTGTAGATATATTGTAAATACGAGTTTCCTAGCATCCAGTTAATATATTTTTGTGTTATATTGCGTAATTAAGTTAGGTATAGACCGGGTGGTAAGAATTACCTAGATTATGTACATACATATACTTACAACCCACATGGGTTACTCTATTCTAGCGCGGAGTTGGTCAAACGAACATGAGCTTTACATTATGGACATAAGAGTGAATATGTTTCGTTTTTTTCATATTGATCGTTTTCAGACCCTTACTCAGCGCTAGTATGAGGTAAACCAGAGGCATTATGTGATAACGATGCGAAAATATTTATTTTATAAAAAACTGTAACTATATAACGATTATTAATTATTGTATAATTTAAAATTGTATAAATGCATTATTATTGGGAAGTTAAGTATTGAATGTTGTTATATAGCTTTATAAACCAAAAGTGTTATTGTGTTTTTCAAAAACTGTTAGGAATGATAATGGACGATGATAATAATGGATAATGATGTAATTATAATATGTATTTCAATTTACGTTGCAAAATTACTATTCGGGCTAGTGTAGTCACTAAGTTTATTATGTTTGTGCTGAAAATCGTTTAATCTGCGTTTCCTCTAACTTTGATACCGTGGCGCCATCTGTTAATCAAGAATCATAATAATATTATCATGAAACAGACTACAAGTTTATATAGTCCGTCAAGAAAGTCATGACAGGCGGGAAAATATTTAAATGAAATAAAAATATGAGAACTTTATTAATTCGAGATAAAAATGAGCTTATAATTAACTGATCACCAGAAATTGTAACATTTCACAGACAAAAATAGTAAACGATCACCAAAATACAGACCACCATTTTAATGTAAAATGATAACCAAAGATTTAACATTTCGCTATCCTATTTATGTAAAATGACTCCAAATAAATCATTGTAAAACCAAAAATAGTAAATGATCACCAAAATTAGTAAATGATCACCAACATAATACTAGCATTTTAATGTAAAATGATCACCAAAGATTTAACATCTTGCTATCCTATTTATGCAAAATGACTCCAAATAACTCATTGTTAAACCAAAAGTAGTAAACGATCACCAAAATTAGTAAATGATCACCAATATCATACTAATGTAAAATTATAACCAAAGTATTTTCATTTTGCTCCCCTATTAAAGAAAAATGAACTTGAAAATAAAATGTTATTTGACTATCGTAAATAAATAATAATAATATAATAATGATAACGGGACTCAGTATTTATATTTGGTAATCATTTACTACATTTGGTGATCATTTACTATATTTGGTGATCATTTACTATATTTGGTTATCATTTACTATATTTGGTGATCATATACTATACTTGGTGATCATTTACTATAATTTGGTGATCATTTACTATATTTGGCGTTCGATTACAATTTGAAGTGTAGCCGTGACTAAAATAGCTGGTAGTATTGCAATTTTAGACTTTCTTCTTTTGGTGGTAATTATTTTTTTTTGGTAAACAAGTTTAGGGTATCAGTGCATTTTTTGGTGGTCATTATATATTTTGTTCCCATAAAAATGTGCAAGGTGACAATATTTAAAATGTAATTAGCGTTCTCTGTGAAAATACAAAAAAAAATACACCTTATAAGCGTGATTACGTTTAGAAAATTTTCCCGCCTGTCATGACTTTCTTGACGGACTTTAAAAGATTTTTACTAAGCGCTTCAGTTTCAAATTTTTCCCATTTTTTTATACAAATAGACGGCAACACCAAGCTAGAGTGCGCCACTTGTGTCCTAGTCGACGAGAAAAGTTATACTATTATGATAATAAATAACAATCTTATAAATTTAAACTTATGAAAAATGTAATAGATAGTTAGTAATGCAAATATTATAATTTTGTTGTGTTTAATAAATGACATGTCTGATTTTATAATAATCATGTACGTCTATGGCTTGATCGTGATGGTTTTTAATATGGCTTTACGTGAAAGTATTTAAGAAGTGGCATTGAATGTTGAAAATTCACATAAAATTTTTAATTTAAATAAGCCAAAAACAAGAGATGTAAAATGTGAAGCGAAAATATGCGTTTTTAATTATTGTAGTTTTGAAAAAATTAACTAATCTTACGTGACTATTGTATCTTGTTTTGAAATACTCTTTTTAGTACTGGTTCAAAGTATTTTTCTACTGTACCTACGCTTGTTTACACATTTAATCCAATTTAGAAAATAAATTACTATTTCTAACGAACATTGTTAAATTTATTTTTATAAACAAAAAATGGCGTAACGTTATTCGATTTTTGAATCGCATTTTTTTTCTAAATTATTATAAATGCCTTGAATATGTGTAAGAAGCTGGTTAGACAGTTTTTGTTTTTGCTTGTCACGCTACGCTTTGCTAAATAATATGGTTCTACAAGCTGTTGTTGATAATGTCCACCGAATAGATATTTTGTAAATAAATTCATTAAATGATAATGATGACTGATCATTGTTTTATTTGACTACTAGATGATGCCTGCGACTCTGTTGCGCAATAATTCGTTTATCGCTTGGGACCGTACATTTTTTCAGGGTATAAAGTATCCTATAATATGTCCTTTCCCGGGGCTCTTAAGTATATTGTCCATACCTTGAAATCTGTTCAGCCGTCAGCGGTTTAGGCGTGAAGATGTAACAGACAGACAGACACACTTTCGCGTTTATAATAATACCCATCAGTAAAGTGAGTATGAATTTTAGTAATTTATACAGAAACACCGTCCACCATATAAATAATAAAAATTAATTGCCGCACTCAGAACGTCTATTAATTATACAATATACATACCTAACTGTGATTAATGAAGATTTTAACAAATAATGTTTATGGGACTTTAATACAGGGTGCAATTAAACCTTCCTGCCAAATTTTTTCCAGGTATTAGGTATCATTAGCAGAGTCAATCAATCAAAGCCCATACAAACCAGCGTGTCTAAATTTTAAATTCTCATCTGAACGATAGATGGCATTGAGTGTATCAAAGAGTGTAAAAAATTAGCCCAATACAACAAATAAAAGCGCCATCTAGTAGACTATTTTTAAAACACGTTCGCTAACTGCAAAATTGAGAAAGATGTCGCTGATTAATTTTAATCGGAAATTACTTTTATTGAAGTTTTTTTAAACTAATGTTTTTGGGTCTTTTAAAATAGCTATATTTTTTTTACACATATAGATAATTCCAGTATAAGGTTCCAGTCAGCTTAGAATTTTGATTTAAATCCATTTACCATTAAAAAATCTCTTTTTTTCATAAAGTTCATAACATAATTACAATTACCCGAACTACGTCGGCGTAATTCAGTCTAGTGTGTTTAGACCCTATGTGTTATTATGATCATATTATGATGTATTTAAAGCTATACTATTGTAAAGTTTCATTAAAATCCGTTCAGTAGTTTTTGCGTGAAAGAGTAACAGACATCCATACATACATCCATACATCCTCACAAACTTTCGCCTTTATAATATTAGTAGGATGACATAATATAAATATGCGCCCGCCCGAGCCCCGAAGTCGCAGTTTAACGGCAACGTCGCGCCGCACCGCATCGCGATCGCTGTGAGTTGTGAATACTTGTGAATTGTGACTCGTGACGCGGACGGTCGGTGCGACGTTGTCAAACTTCCTCACGGTGTTTGTCGATTTCTGTGGCTCATTGGATGAGCGCCGGGGGTCGTGGGTTCAAATCCCGCCGACGGAACAAAAATTTTTCATATTTTTTTAAATTATCTATATGTGTAAAAAAAATATAGCTATTTTAAAAGACCCAAAAACATTAGTTTAAAAAAACTTCAATAAAAGTAATTTCCGATTAAAATTAATCAGCGACATCTTTCTCAATTTTGCAGTTAGCGAACGTGTTTTAAAAATAGTCTACTAGATGGCGCTTTTATTTGTTGTATTGGGCTAATTTTTTACACTCTTTGATACACTCAATGCCATCTATCGTTCAGATGAGAATTTAAAATTTAGACACGCTGGTTTGTATGGGCTTTGATTGATTGACTCTGCTAATGATACCTAATACCTGGAAAAAATTTGGCAGGAAGGTTTAATTGCACCCTGTATTAAAGTCCCATAAACATTATTTGTTAAAATCTTCATTAATCACAGTTAGGTATGTATATTGTATAATTAATAGACGTTCTGAGTGCGGCAATTAATTTTTATTATTTATATGGTGGACGGTGTTTCTGTATAAATTACTAAAATTCATACTCACTTTACTGATGGGTATTATTATAAACGCGAAAGTGTGTCTGTCTGTCTGTTACATCTTCACGCCTAAACCGCTGACGGCTGAACAGATTTCAAGGTATGGACAATATACTTAAGAGCCCCGGGAAAGGACATATTATAGGATACTTTATACCCTGAAAAAATGTACGGTCCCAAGCGATAAACGAATTATTGCGCAACAGAGTCGCAGGCATCATCTAGTAGTCAAATAAAACAATGATCAGTCATCATTATCATTTAATGAATTTATTTACAAAATATCTATTCGGTGGACATTATCAACAACAGCTTGTAGAACCATATTATTTAGCAAAGCGTAGCGTGACAAGCAAAAACAAAAACTGTCTAACCAGCTTCTTACACATATTCAAGGCATTTATAATAATTTAGAAAAAAAATGCGATTCAAAAATCGAATAACGTTACGCCATTTTTTGTTTATAAAAATAAATTTAACAATGTTCGTTAGAAATAGTAATTTATTTTCTAAATTGGATTAAATGTGTAAACAAGCGTAGGTACAGTAGAAAAATACTTTGAACCAGTACTAAAAAGAGTATTTCAAAACAAGATACAATAGTCACGTAAGATTAGTTAATTTTTTCAAAACTACAATAATTAAAAACGCATATTTTCGCTTCACATTTTACATCTCTTGTTTTTGGCTTATTTAAATTAAAAATTTTATGTGAATTTTCAACATTCAATGCCACTTCTTAAATACTTTCACGTAAAGCCATATTAAAAACCATCACGATCAAGCCATAGACGTACATGATTATTATAAAATCAGACATGTCATTTATTAAACACAACAAAATTATAATATTTGCATTACTAACTATCTATTACATTTTTCATAAGTTTAAATTTATAAGATTGTTATTTATTATCATAATAGTATAACTTTTCTCGTCGACTAGGACACAAGTGGCGCACTCTAGCTTGGTGTTGCCGTCTATTTGTATAAAAAAATGGGAAAAATTTGAAACTGAAGCGCTTAGTAAAAATCTTTTAAAGTCCGTCAAGAAAGTCATGACAGGCGGGAAAATTTTCTAAACGTAATCACGCTTATAAGGTGTATTTTTTTTTGTATTTTCACAGAGAACGCTAATTACATTTTAAATATTGTCACCTTGCACATTTTTATGGGAACAAAATATATAATGACCACCAAAAAATGCACTGATACCCTAAACTTGTTTACCAAAAAAAAATAATTACCACCAAAAGAAGAAAGTCTAAAATTGCAATACTACCAGCTATTTTAGTCACGGCTACACTTCAAATTGTAATCGAACGCCAAATATAGTAAATGATCACCAAATTATAGTAAATGATCACCAAGTATAGTATATGATCACCAAATATAGTAAATGATAACCAAATATAGTAAATGATCACCAAATATAGTAAATGATCACCAAATGTAGTAAATGATTACCAAATATAAATACTGAGTCCCGTTATCATTATTATATTATTATTATTTATTTACGATAGTCAAATAACATTTTATTTTCAAGTTCATTTTTCTTTAATAGGGGAGCAAAATGAAAATACTTTGGTTATAATTTTACATTAGTATGATATTGGTGATCATTTACTAATTTTGGTGATCGTTTACTACTTTTGGTTTAACAATGAGTTATTTGGAGTCATTTTGCATAAATAGGATAGCAAGATGTTAAATCTTTGGTGATCATTTTACATTAAAATGCTAGTATTATGTTGGTGATCATTTACTAATTTTGGTGATCATTTACTATTTTTGGTTTTACAATGATTTATTTGGAGTCATTTTACATAAATAGGATAGCGAAATGTTAAATCTTTGGTTATCATTTTACATTAAAATGGTGGTCTGTATTTTGGTGATCGTTTACTATTTTTGTCTGTGAAATGTTACAATTTCTGGTGATCAGTTAATTATAAGCTCATTTTTATCTCGAATTAATAAAGTTCTCATATTTTTATTTCATTTAAATATTTTCCCGCCTGTCATGACTTTCTTGACGGACTATATAAACTTGTAGTCTGTTTCATGATAATATTATTATGATTCTTGATTAACAGATGGCGCCACGGTATCAAAGTTAGAGGAAACGCAGATTAAACGATTTTCAGCACAAACATAATAAACTTAGTGACTACACTAGCCCGAATAGTAATTTTGCAACGTAAATTGAAATACATATTATAATTACATCATTATCCATTATTATCATCGTCCATTATCATTCCTAACAGTTTTTGAAAAACACAATAACACTTTTGGTTTATAAAGCTATATAACAACATTCAATACTTAACTTCCCAATAATAATGCATTTATACAATTTTAAATTATACAATAATTAATAATCGTTATATAGTTACAGTTTTTTATAAAATAAATATTTTCGCATCGTTATCACATAATGCCTCTGGTTTACCTCATACTAGCGCTGAGTAAGGGTCTGAAAACGATCAATATGAAAAAAACGAAACATATTCACTCTTATGTCCATAATGTAAAGCTCATGTTCGTTTGACCAACTCCGCGCTAGAATAGAGTAACCCATGTGGGTTGTAAGTATATGTATGTACATAATCTAGGTAATTCTTACCACCCGGTCTATACCTAACTTAATTACGCAATATAACACAAAAATATATTAACTGGATGCTAGGAAACTCGTATTTACAATATATCTACACATAAAAAATAAAACAAACCATTTGCTAACTCACAGCTTTGTCAAAAAGTATATTCTGAATCTTAAATAATTTCATTTAAATTATCACAATATTTACATTAGACAGCTAGGGGTGAGTATCTAAAGATTTTCTAGCATCCAGTTTGGCGTATATACTATGAGCACATACTAATGGTTTTTGGTATAACATGGTTTTCGATTAAATTGACTGCGTGGCTGCTATCATTAAAGTTATGTTTAATATATTAAACCGTTGGATGCATCACTTGACAATCAGGACAGGAATAAGTGACATAAGCTAACGATTAGAAATAAAAATACATACGTATAGGATTGACGTAACGAACTATAACGCATAACTCTTTTGTTTCTATTCTTTTGCTTTCAAGCCACTTGTCTAAAACGCTCTTTCGACTCATAATAATTATTGTGTCACGAAATAACATTCTTTCCAGAATTCTTAGCCCGAATTTGTTTATTTATTTCTTGTTCTTAATTAAAAGAAATATTATTTTCTAACAAAAGTCCGTGCTAAGAACTATGATAGGTAAAACGAAAAACGTGTTTTCTATACATTCTATCTAGCAAGTACTACAGTATATTGTACAAGTTTGTTCTTACAAATGGCACACATCCTTATTTTATCGCCACTCGCCAGTATAGTTGCTATATCTTACAATTTCTTAATATATTTCATTTGGCCATATAACAGTAATTGGTCTTGTCAATGAAAATATCCAAGATATTACAATATTTTGTGTGTTGAAAATAATTAAATGAAAATTAAGTTTTCTGTTATAAAATAGTTTGCTTAACCAATAAGCTTATTGGTTAAAGAGCTCTTTGCGTTCGAAAAAAATTGATTCTTACATCTAAAATGTACGCATGGTAAAGATTTATAAGCAATTTAATTGTATTTTATATCAGCAAGGTCCTAATTTTTCTCAATTTGTAGTAATATGAAACTATATAAATAAATTATTAAAAATATCCACTTATTACTTAAGTATGTTATTTTACATAAAGGTGTATTTACAAAATGTGCAGATAAAAAAATAAACCGCAATGTCATAATTTCAATAAATTACACAATATTAAAGATTGATTTTCATCTATTTTCACCTATGTTCTACAATTTCATTTTAATGTCGTCACTATCTAAGTACACACTATAAGTACCTACATTTGAGTAACGGCTAATGTTAGTTTTTATTATCGAAATAAATAAATAAAGAATATTTTCACAAACGTCCACCAGAGGGCGACTGTGGTTAAAATCTAAAGTTTGGTTAAGATATTTTAAATAAAAGAGAACAAAGATTTAATAAATATCATTTAAAATAAAAAATATAGGCATTTTAAGATTTACTCAAACATAATTAGTAATAAATCCTAAATTCTTTATTTATTTATCTCGATAATTTATACCATTTACATGATATCTGATTTCATATGGCACATACACTCTCTCCATTCACTATGATGTCTAAAACGTTAAATTATTGCTCGCAATCAGTTTCAATTCCAGGATTTTTGGTAAACGTGTTAAAAAAATAAAAATTATCTACAATATGAGTTAACTCTATCGTGTTATGGTCTATGACATATTGTACAATGTTTATACATTATAATCCCTTCGCAACAAAAAGCTACACAAATAATAATTCATAATACATAATTTAATTGCAGCCCAATTCTCGTAGCTACTTGTGACTTACTAATATTAATTACTTTATTTACTTTACTGTAATAAAATGAAGATTATGACAAATAATGTATCCTGAAGCTTATGTCAAAATCTTCATTTAATTACAGTTAAGTAATTAATATTTGTCTCTGAGTGCAGCAGTTAATCTGGTTTCGTAGTTATGCTGTCTCACTTACTCACTCGCGATATGACTCATGAGTGAATGAAACAGGATTAATATAAAAAATAGTTACAAAAATTAGGCATTCTCGTTGGCACTTATGGCATAAGAATTTTTATTTTACATAACGTGAAGGAATTATGGATTGTTTGATTAAAGTGTGAGAAATAGGGAATAAATGTTAACATTACACTTTGTGACAATAGGCTACTTGACCTATATTCAATTTTATTGAACAAATGCATATTTCTAGTAGAACTTGGCCTAGGAAACCATATTTCACCCTCATCATCAAATAAAAGCTTATGATTGATAAATAAAGTCGATTTGAAAATATGATTTTATGAAAATTGGATTTGTACTGACGAAAACGCTTTTGCGGTACTTCCGATTTGGATGTGACGTCATCCTCATAGTAATTTAATATCTTTTATTTATCGCGCTCGTTATATGTTAGTTTATTTGTACATAAATAATAAGAATAAGCCTAGAGAGATTTGTAAAATATATTTTATTGAATAATTCGCTTAAAACATCAGTTTTATATATTATCTCCATTTATTGTAGACGGGAAATGAAATGGCCAAAACTTTTCTCCAAAAGTTTTCAACATTACAAATGATTTCTAATTTCTTATATAATCCTTTTATAATTTTTGGGCACTTTTAGACTCGTACATTTAGCACATAAAAAAATGTTCAATAAAGAGAGTTTAAAATACAAAGCGTATGACGTCACACTATGGCGTACCAGTGTTTTCGGCGCCATTTAAGAGGTGTAGTTTTCAATAAACATTTTTATGGGTTTCTACTGTGTAAAATATTAAATTTTTTTTTTTTGTGAAAATGAATGACTAAGAAGCGATTAGCATGAAGAAAAAAAGTAGGTCAAGTAGCCTATTCTGCAAATTATATGATGCTTAAATTATTGCAAGTTTATGACACGAAGGGCTATAGAAATCTTTATTTTTTTGTCACTTTATAGAAATTTTATTTTATAAAACTCTATATTTATATTTTAATACTACCCTATCTAGTTTGTAAAATTAGGCATCACATAGCTAGGTTAAACACAAAAACGGAAGGCTTAGTACTCAACCAAAATTATATTATTTTGAAAATCTTTAAGAAATAATAAATATTATAATATAGTAACAGTGAGATCGTACCGTTTTTGTGTTTACTCTAAATACAGTAAAACCCGTTTCAGACGATTTCACAGGGACTCGACCAAAAACGCGTTTTAAGACGACGCCTTGATAATTTGGCTGTAGCGATGCCGATTTTTCTCAGCAATGACTAAAGCTAAGAAATTGAAGTTCATTGTCAGTATTCATCATGTCTTTGTCTTTGAATTGCCCATAGCATAACACGATTGGACAACTTTTATAGCACAGAATAATCAATCGAAAAGACCTCTGTAAAAAAAGGGATTCCTATTTTTCCAACAGAGGAGAGTGATTTAAGGTTCCAAAATTTGTACATAAATTGGTTCAAGCATGCACTTTAATTTGTGCATAGCTTATATGAAATGTTTTTATGGTTTTTAAATTATGCGACAAAAACCATTTTGTCGCTTACGCCCTTTCCATTTTTTGCTGTTCCACTGCTTGTTTTCTATGAGAGGCCGGGCCGGCCTCTCATAGAAAACAAGCAATCTAAAACATATCCAACACGGTTTCTTACTTTAACGCTGCGTCACCTTAAGCGGGAAAACGTATTATGCGGGATATAGAGAAATGAAAAAACGAACCTACTACATAATATGTATGTATTAATATTTATTGTTTTTTCGGATGAAGGTGTTCCTATCAATGAAGATAATTATGCGTCTACATATTTAAATCTGGAAGTGATGATCTAGAGCTTTTAACCAATCGATGAAATGAATGCCGGTCATCCAAGCTCGAGATTGTGCATCATAATATTATGTTACAGGAAGCGATTTTACGTTTTTGAAACAACGTGAATTTTTCGCCTTACCATTCACCAGTAAACGTAACTTTTCTGACCCATCGGAATTGGCACAGGCCAGGACAGTCAGTTTCTCTTTACTTGCTTTGCCACCATGACAAGTCTCTCCCTTAAAAACATGGAATTTTTCTGGCTTCAATTTAAAATTGCAACTTGCCATCCACGTATCAACTATCAATATCTAATTCCCACTGATTTGACGGTACACAATGCTGTGGCGATGAGGTAAGAGGTAATATGTGTTGGCCGTTAGGGCGTATTAAACGGGATGACGATTGTATTAAGCGTTAAAGAATGTATGAAAACATGTCTCAAGTTGCAGGGACTCATGCAAAATGGCGTATTATGCGGGAAATCGTATTAAGCGTGATCGTCTTAAACGGGTTCTACTGTACTATACAAGCTGTGAGAACGTATTGAATAAAAGGAAATAAAATTAAGCCGGCCCTAGACGAGCAATTTTACTGCGCAATATCACGTATTGCGTAATATTATTGACCGTCTAGGGTTCATAATATTGAACATCGCGCGCGCCTTCAATCTAATTGTCAAATAAACTGTTCAATAAAATTGAAGGGTGATATTGCACAATTCAATTGATCGTCTAGGGGCCGGCTAACACACGCAAATATTATTAGGCACACTTCGTGGTATAGGCACACACGCCTGGAGTAAAGCCAATGTGGGTTAAATATCATGCTATCCCGCTCGTTTTTTGTTACATTTTGACGAACGATTAACACTCACCCAAAATAGCTCAAGTGGTAATCAACCTCCAGTATATAAAAAAGCCGTTTTACTGTTTCAATACATTCTCAAACTTGTTACAAATCAACACTTGAATCATCATCATCATTTAACACCATACCAACTGCTATTGAAGAAAATTACAAAATATTTTATCTGGCAGCACCTAAATATATAATTTCGTCCATTTTCATTACTTTAAAACATTATTAGAATGTAAAATAATACACACATGTTTGAAAAGACACTCATTTATGCGTATTTTACTATTGCTGTCTCACTTACTCATATAGACAAACAATAAACAGATGCGTGTCAAGTAAAAAGTTATGTTTATCAATGTGTATCCTTTAACTAAAAATTTTATAATGCAATATCAGCTATGTTATGCTGTGGAAAAACTACAAAATCTTTCAAAAAGCGTCTACGATAAAAGTTAATATGCTGCAAACATTACTGAGATCGTATTGAAAAATTAATAATTTAAAATACATTTTTGGTATATTTTTATTGTTAAATACTTTTTTTTTTTTTTTTTACTTTTTTGTTTTTTTGCACGGCGCCTGCGGCGCAGCATGTATTATTTGACTTAAAATAATTACTTTTTCTTCACCTGTTATTAGAAAATGATTTTAAACTGTAATCTTTACTTCTTAGTTTGTAAATCAGAGTACATACTGATTATTTTACTTTCACTGTCGGACATGTTACAGAAGAGTCAATATTTTTTTTGTTCTCTAATAGTTTTGAGCTACGTTTAATTCGTCAACTACAATATTATGTCACTCATTTCGTTACAAGTATTGGATGCAAAAAGTATTTTTTAATCTAGTTGAGTCAATCATTTTAGGAAATTTTATATTTATGACAATAGCATCCAAATTGTAATTGACGTTTATAAGCTTTATGTAAAAATTGTAGCACATTTTAATGGATTTCCCCTAACAGCTTAGCATTTAGGCCCTGATAACATCAACCGAATAAAGGCTCGTCCACATTTGTATCATTTGCGCGATCAGATCTCCGTCGCGATCATCGCGCCGTATCAAGTATGCGTATCATAGTGTGGACGCCTATTCGATCATTCTGCCGATCATACGCGTATTTGATACGACACGTATCAGATACGCGGTTAATAGCGATCGGGGCGTAACATGATACGCGTATCATATTGATACGCTTCGATGATACGCGACGGAGATCTGATCGGAGATCTGATCGCGCAAATGATACAAATGTGGACGAAGCCTAAAGTGGCGAGACAGTGGCCGAGCACTCGGTATGTTTGAACTGTCTAGGCACTATACTCGGTAGGTGTAAGCAAGGAATTACTTACTACTTAGCATTAACAAATCAGTTCGTTCAGTGGACAATACGGAAGACCGACATGAGGTCTTTGTTGGAACTTTACAACAAATCCCCATTTACTGATGACAAATCTTGCATTTCAACTTGCAGTATGGCTTTGGTCTCTCGTGCGAGTGAGACAAAATATATGGTCATACTGCGAATTGAAATGTTACGAGAATTAGTGCCAATTTCACCAAAGCCATAAGTTAGCTGATGCTTCTTGCATGTCATGTTAAAATATTTAACAAATGACTGTACACAGACTTTGGTGAAATTGTAATTTAGCCTTTAGATCTTTAATCTCAGTAAGTGTCTAAACACACCATGCCGAAGTTCCGCGGCGGAAGTTCGGCATGATTACGTCAGCAATGTCAAACGCATACAATATAACGCGACGGAATTTCGGCATGGTGTGGCATCGCCCATCGGTAATTTAAAATGGGAACAAATATAATGACCACCAAAAAATGCACTGATACCCTAAAATTGTTTACCAAAAAAAGATATTTACCACCAAAAAAAGATAGTCTAAAATTGCAATACTACCAGCTATTTTAGTCACGGCTACACTTCAAATTGTAATCGAACGCCAAATATAGTAAATGATCACCAAATATAGTAATTGATCACCTAGTATATGATCACCAAATATAGTAAATGATCACCAAATAATATAGTATATGATCACCATATTTAGTAAATGATCACCAAAGCGAGCAAATCAATGCGAAATTTCTGTCCAAATAAATCACTACGACTGACAAAAAATGTAGGCATATTAACAAAAAAGTATAATAACTCCATATTATTATGTTATATTCAGCAGTTTGGACCTGAAGAGATAACAGACGGACACCTACCCTACCCTACTTATACTGAGTCCCGTTATCATTATTATATTAAATATTATTTATTTACGATAGTCAAATAACGAAATGTAAGTAATTCTTTTGTTTCTCATTATAATGTAGTTTAAATTTAGTTTTTATTATTTACTAGATGACGCCAGCAACTCTGTTGCGCCAAAATTCGTTTATCGCGTGGGAACCGTACATTTTTTCGGGATAAAAAGTATCCTATGTCCTTTCCCGGGACTCAAAGTATCTCCAACAACAAAATCGGTTCAGCGGTTTGAGCGTGAAGAGGTAACAGACAGACAGATAGACAAACTTTCGCATTTTTAATATAAGTATGGATTATTTTCCGGTTAGCAATAATTTTTTTGGTTAATTTTTATTTAATAGGATAGCAAAATTAAAATACTTTGGTTATAATTTTACTACGAATAATAAAAAACTAAGGAAGAATAACTCCGTCAAAAAACATGCTCCAAAATACTTGTCAAAAAAGTGTACCTTAGGTTCACTTTTCATACATTTGCAATATTTAGGTGACCTTGAGCGGTACAAAGGCTGACGTTACATGACAGTTCGAATGGAACCAAATTTAAAACTGTATTAGTATGGGAGTTACGTTTCCTGGTTTTATTATTCGTAGTAATTTTACATTAAAATGCTAGTACGATGTTGGTGATCATTTACTAATTTTGGTGATCGTTTACTACTTTTGGTTTAACAATGATTTATTTGGAGTAATTTTGCATTTAAATAGGAAAGCGAGATGTTAAATCTTTGGTGATCATTTTAAATTAAAATGCTAGTATAATTTTGGTGATCATTTACTATTTTTGGTTTTAAGATGTTAAATCTTTGGTTATCATTTTACATTGAAATGGTGGTCTGTATTTTGGTGATCGTTTACTATTTTTGTCTGTGAAATGTTACTATTTCTGGTGGTCAGTTAATTATAAGCCATTTAAAATACATTGCAGGCGAAATCATGCCGAACTTCCGCCGCGGAACTTCGGCATGGTGTGTTTAGACAGACACACACATCACTTAAGATTTTTGTCGCAAAAAGTTTATCTTTTGATTTGACAGAAATAATAATGATTAATGAGATTAAAAATCTAAGTATATTATGTCATTATAATGTCAATAAACTATCGAGCAATGTAAAGAACTTATGATTTTTCAAAATTCCACAAGTAACTTTACAGCTGCTAGATACTCTACTGATATTATTTTTATAACTTTGGACAGTGGACATAAGGAAAGGAGTTTAGTTGAAGGATACAGAATGGGGCCTTACTCAGTGCAGCACGTGGTAAAAATTATGGCTTACATTATAGCACGCAAAAATTCGTAGCGGACATGATTTCTTATTGATAGCACTTTAATGTGATAGGCGGGATAGAGGAGGGGTTTAAGATCAACTGTGCAGTTTTATCGTGTATCGCAAACTATAGCGCAATTCCGCCATACGGATAACACTGCACAGTCTAATCCTTTGCCGCTTACCAATAAATATATTTAATATGCGTATTCAAGGCCCGCTGTCTGTCTTGTGTCGTTTCAATATTGCAGACAAGCAGATATACAGTTTAAATATTTTTATTAATAAGAGGGTTACTCCTTAGTACTATCAGATGAATTGAACCATAGGCAGATGCCGACTCTCGAAACTCAGCAGATCGAGCTCAGACAGATCACGCCTAACATTGAATTGGCATAACCCGACCAATTAATCACCTGCCTATGAATCAACTTCTATCCAAACACGAAAGCTACCATTGACCTTTAAATTCCTGTAGTTATTGGTCTCATAGCACGCTTTCTCTCTGCGACAGCTCTTGAGGTGAGGCGGGGGAGGCGGGCGAGGGCGGGTCGGAGGGCGAGGGGGCGGTGCGCACTATGGAGGGGGTGGGCCGCGTCCCCATCGTGATGGGCGTGTCGTCGGGGTCTTCGTCGCCCTCCTCCAGATCCTCGTCTATGGGGGTCAATACGTCCATAGGCTGTTGGACTTCCTCGACTTTCCTGGAATACAATATCGTCTTGTTAGGGCCCTTCCACGCGACGTTTTTTTACGCTCCTTTGTATCGATACAAACGCAAGTTGAACGCTCAGCAAACGTAAGGAAGCCTAAGGTTTTAAACTTTATATCTGCCAAAACGCGATGAAAAAGTGCGCGCGCGCGCAAGGCGAGCGCATCGATACGCGCGTCGTCAGCTCGAAAAAAATACGTCGTGTGGAAGGGGCTAAAATTATTATACGTTTCGTCCATATTATTGAGCTTAGTCGATAATAACCACGTCTATTAACGACCAAACTTAATAAAATTACTGTAACAAAAACTTAGACAAAAAGCACTTTGCATATAGAGCTAACTGTTGATCAAAATATAATTACTTCTATTTCGTTAAAACGGAGAAGGAAGACAGCAGAGTACTTGTACTAGCGCAAGTAGACAAATGAAGTGAAAATTACAAGCTATTACTACAGATGACGATAAACGGAACGTAGAAAGAACGCAGCCACTATGTAGAACGACGCGTCATACGACGTCGCGTCGTACACCGCACCCGCGAAAGGGGACTTAACAATAACTACACAAGTATAACGTTCGAAATTAAAATAACTAACCTTCGGAGCAAAGGCGAGGCGAACGACGTCAGCGTGGCCACTAGGAAGAACGCGGACGCCATGTAGAAAGACGCGTCGTACGACTTAGTCGCGTCGTACACCGCGCCCGCTAAAGGCGATCCGACGATGGCGGCCGCACCACGGAATAGGATGAGCAAGCCAAACGCGTTCGTCAGTTTATCCAACCCCAGTAAATCGACTAGGATGATCGACGTGAGAGAGATGTAGCCCGCTGAAATTGCATTATTACTCTTATTAATATAAATATTTGCGTGGTTTATAACTATATATTTATACTTCCGTATTTGTTTTTTAACTATTCTTATTTAAAAAATTAGTTAAAATAACAAATATACTCACATATAGCCAGACCGAACGCCATAGCAACCGCTACGAATGCGCCATACGAATAGCAGAAGGGAATCAAACCAACCGCTACCTGAAATATTTAACAAAAGAAATGTTAATGACACCGGTATTATAATATGACTATGCCACCGCTGAAATCTGCTGATTAGCTATGTCCACATTATGCGCTTTCGTCTTTAATTTTCGTCATCTTCTTTCTTTAAACTTTCGTTTTGGCGTATTCAATAATTGAATGCGTCAAAGAACGCAACGCCAACTGTAATTTTTAATAACAAAACGGAAGTTTTTGACGGTCAGAGGGCTGCGTCGCGGGCATGCCTCACGTTCGCTGTTGACTGCGCTATAACGCATGCCCTTGACGAACAGAAAAAGGCACAGTGTCGACAAAGCTATTGACTGAGTTGGGTGAAACAAACCTTTTACTTCAGGGATACCCGAAGACAAACAAGAATCATCAGAATCGGTTCATAAACAACAAACTTATTCGCGACCAAAAAAGTATATTATAAGCCGCGTACTGATTGAGCGAGCAGCCTCGCAAGGCTGCCTCGTGAGGCAAATCTTGGGTCGCTCAAGACGTGCCTCGCCCGAGGCAAACGTACGCGCTGCCGCGGCTCAAGCCTCGCGAGGCTGCTCGCTTGGTCAATACGCGGCTATATACGTACGGTCGTACTGACAAACCTCTTAAAAGTCTATTAAAAATGCTTTATTACCGTGGCAATAATTAGGCACACATTGTTGAGCAGTAACGAATCCATCCAGGGGAAGTCAGCCACCCAGCCGCACATGATACGGCCCACCGTGTTCGTTATACCGATGATAGACAACAGGAACGATGCTTGAGACTGTTCCACACCCTGAAATTAGATATTTGGATGATTAGTTTTATATTAGAAAAATATTATGTAGGTTTGTAAATTGATTAAATTCATATTCCTAGTGTCACAATAATTATTCTTGATAGGCTCAATTTAAGAAATCTGTGGCTTACGTACGTACCAATATATTGCTATCGCGTTAACGCGATGAACCGTGATAATAACGCGGTACATTTATATTAGTGAAGCAATGAAAGTAAGAAGGAATGACAGGAATTTGAGCATTTCTGCGTAGACTGCGGAGCATACCGGCTATGTAAGAAACAAAAAAAAAAAAGGAAGAATGCGTCTTATAAGATTGTGTTGTCTCGCTTGCACAGCAGCCCCGCGCCGAGCGAGACGGCGGGATAGCGGCGTCTCGCTCGCACAATACTCACGGCGGTATGCGCGGCGTCGACGATATACACGAAGGGCACGTACAGGCCCGCCATGCCGAACACGTTGGACACGCCCATCAGCATGAAGGCGGGGTCGCGCAGTAGGCTCACGTCCAGCATCGAAGCCAGCGCCGACCGGAATGATGCGGGCAGTGACAGGCACGGACATAGGGAGTATTCTGGAAATTATCACTTTTTTAAATGGCGGTCTCAGAGAGTTGTCGTAGATACAGCCTTACAAGGATCTTTTGTCAACTCGATAGTCTTTTGGCGCCTCGGTTGTGGCATGGAGTCAATTACGGATTACCCTTAATTTAAATAAAGGATTAGTTTTCCATTCGTTATTTAAACTTGTTATTTTCTTTTTTACATTTCCATAGACTATAAACCTTAGCACTCACGTTCTTGCCTCTCCAGATCCCCAGTCTGTCTGCTTTGCGGCAGACTGAGTACGGAGTTCCTGTAACCCTGGAGGGACTTTTGGCTCTGGTATTGAGGGAGATTGAGCACGGAGCCGGAGTAGAAGATGTCCTTGCGCGACATCGGCCGGACCATTCTGGAAGGTTCGCGCGGCGCCGCGACAGACAGCTTAGAGTTGTAGACGCCGCTTTCCGCGTCCTAGAAAAGTTTGTTATTAAAAATCAATAAAATTCCACACGGCGCGTTACGTCAGCGTTGCGTTGACGCAGCGCCGCGCTGCCGTTTGACGCATGGCCGGCAACACGGGCGCTGCGTCATCGCAGCGTTATTACGAAGCAGTCTTAACGATAACACCCCCTCCCGTTTTGTCTCGGAGTCTGCTGTCCGTCATGTGTGCGTTGCGCGTTCCTGTCACGACGCAGCGCGCCGTGTGAACACCTTGGTTATATTTTGTATGTAAAACAACGCAACGGCAGCGCTGCGTCGACGCAACGCTGACGCAACGCGCCGTGTGGACAGGCTCTTCGGGTCAATGCAGACCGCAACGTGACGCGTTAAAATGCATTTCTAAGAGCTGGTACACATTGGGCGTTTTGAAGCGCGCGTTAGGGGCGCGATTTGCTAACGCGCGTTTTGAGATCCCCGAATTCTATTGAAGCGTACACACGCAAGCGCGCGTTAAACGCGCGTTAAAACGCCCAATGTGTACCAGCTCTAAATTTTATGGATTTGACAGATTTGCAAGATGTCTCACGCAATGGCAATAATTCAGTACAAAAGAAATGCATCTACGCGTCGCGTTGCGTTCTAAATTAACCCTTGTACACACAAGTATTTCGTAAAGCGACTTCTCCAATGTATTAAACAAGGAGAAAACGATGCTTTTTTGGGAATCCCCATATAAAAATTAAAAAATATATGACGGGATTTACTTACATCGTTTCGATATTGACTACTCATAGAAGTTTTGGACGTTGCTTTTATTGCTGCTAAGGACGGTTTAAATCTGAAAACAACAACAGATACATTTTATTTACAATTTGAATTCATTATATCAATCGTAAAGACTAAAACTATTCAGTTAGAGGGCGTAAATTCATTGTGAACACCAATAAATAAAGTTAAACGTAATTATTTTTTTCAAATAATAAACAACAAGTTTCATTATTTCATCTGATTCTGTGAAATCATACATTTTATCGCGAAAAAGTCTTTTAGTCTATGTCCGTCTCTGTCCACTCTATATATTATGTTTTTTACATCAAAAGTACTTTCTGAGCTTATTCCATACAGAGAAACATCTCCTCCTTACGACATAACTCTACACTAAGGGCCTGTTTCACCACTTCCTGATAAGTGCCGAATAGGCTATCCACCACATAACTTGACAGATAAATTATGGAGAATCTGTCAAAAAAGTTATGAATAGCCTATTCGGCACTTTATGAGAAAGTGGTGAAACATCCCTTACTAACCTATCGCCAGTACTCTGTTTCCTCTGTCTGTCGAAGAACGGCACGGAGCCGTTTTTGGGCAGGCCCGGTGCCTGCGCGCTGAACGCCGGCGATGACACGTTACGAGACATTTGTGTCGCCGCGCCGTTGCCGTTTTCGGCGATTTTCTGTGATATAAAAAAAGTGTTTTTATTATAATTAGGTTATATTTTTTTTTGCTGAAGGCAGGTCAAGTAGCCCTGATGTCACTGCGACCCTTGAGGATCTATTGTGACTCCTTCGCATTAGAGTACCGTCCCCAACCCAATGCTGCTCATAAATTGAACGATGTGGTTGGGGTTGGTGCCACAAATTTCCTCTGTGGATGAGTATTCGTGGCGACCAAGGTGCCTGTTCCTGCTCTGTAGTAGAGCAGGACAGTCGAGGAGAAGGTCAATAGGTGTTTCATCCTCCTGCAAGTCGTTAGTCGGTAGGTTATATTATTAGTTTATTATAAAATAAATGTAGTTGAACAAATATATAGAGTGTAGCAAAACTAAGTGATTAATAATTTAGGATGTATATGTGTTCCTTATATAGAATTCACTGTGAAAGTAGCAGCGATGAAAGAGCAAAATTTGGTTTAAGGTTTGTATGGGCAAACTCATACCGCAGGGGCGCTTCGCTATACAAATCACAAAGATAATTTTGCTGTTCACTGAGAAAGTAGCAGCACTTTCAGTGCAGCTACTTTCACAACGAACTCTATATAAGGGACACATACACACCCTTAAGTGTTATCACTTAGTTTTGTTACACCTTGTACCTGTTACATGTTTCCCGTACGTGTCATACCTTCTTATCATCATCAGGCACTTTGGCTTCAGTAATAGTGGGCAACGTGGGCACGGTGGGCACGCCGTGCATGTTGGGCACCGTGGGCACGCGCGCCAGTGCCTCCAGGTTGAGGGACGAGTGGACACCTGGGTCGATGTTTAGCGGCGCCTGGAAATATTAATAGTATTATGATTTTTCTAATAGATTTACGAAAGACGAGCATGAGTTGCGGCAGAAGCTTATTGGGACCGTGCAGTACCTTACGAGGGCTGCTATTTATGTATCCGGAATTAAAAAAAGAAACAAACATATATCATTTAATATGGTTTTATTTATTGCTTTTCAAAATATTCGCCGCGATGATCGACACACTTTTGCATACGCTGGAACTAATTTTCATAGCACTTTTTCCATTCTGATTGAGGTATCTCCAAAACGTGCATTTTGAACGCATCAACAGCCTCTTCGCGGCTCGAAAAACGTTGACCACGTAATTTGTTCTTCGCGTATGGAAATAAAAAGAAATCGTTAGGTGCCAAATCAGGGCTGTACGGCGGATGACCAGTCAATTCGATCTTTTGACCCTCCAAAAACTGAATTGTTTCAGCTGAGGTGTGACAGCTAGCATTGTCGTGATGTAATATGATTCTGCGTTGTCGGTTGTCCTTTCTTATTTCTTCAAACTTCTGGTAAACAAATGGTCGTATACCATTCAGAATTAACCGTTTTACGATTCTCTAATGGCACTGTAGCCACATGTCCATTAATTCCAAAAAAACAGGCGACCATTTGCTTCAAAGTACTTTTTGCACGAGTAACTTTTGTTGGTTTCGGCTCATCTTGGAACACCCACACCGTTGACTGTTGTTTAGTTTCGGGGTCATATGCATAGATCCAAGATTCATCACCTGTGTAGATATTATAAACGGCTTTTGACGTACCACGGTTGTATTTTTTTATAATTTTTTTGCACCAATCGACACGAGCCCGTTTTTGATCGATTGTCAAGTTGTGCGGAATCCAACGCGAACATATTTTTTTTACAGCCAAATGTTCGTGTAATATCTTATGTATGCTCGTCATACTTATGCCTAAGGACGCCTCTATCTCGCGATATGTAACATGACGATCACGCATTATTAGTTCCCGCACAGCATCTATATTTTGTGGGACAACAGCTGTTTTTGGGCGACCTTCTTTAATTTCATCCGTGAGCATAGACCGCCCACGATTAAACTCACTGTACCAGTGATAAACAGTGGTTTTTGATGGTGCTTCATCTCCAAAAGTTGCGGTGAGTTGAATAAAGCACTGTTGTTGATTTAGCCCACGCCGAAAATCGTAGTAAATCATTGCACGAAAATGTTCACGCGTTAAATCCATGGCAAATGAAGACACGCAATTTTCTAAATGACGCCACAATGGAAAAATAATTGACAGTCACATGAAACAAAATGTATTCTTCAACCAAAGAGTTCTATTTTCAAATGTTGTAATTACTTTTTAAATATTGTTCTTGTAAGTGGCCAGTTCCGGATACATAAATAGCAGCCCTCGTATTATGTAACTTTGATGAACATGAACTTCATTGCTTATGGTCACTATTTTTAAGTTTCAGCTTTTTAAAAAGTAAACTCGTCAAAATATTGACTAAGTTACAACTTTTGAAATTGTGCTTTTAAAAGTTCTCAAATTTACGTAATCAGGGGACAGGAACAAACGGTACCCACACTAGTCTAAGGGCCTGTTTCACCACTTCCTGATAAGTGCCGAATAGGCTATCCACCAATTAACTTGACAGATGAAGTATGGAGGATCTGTCAAAAAAAGTTGTGAATAGCCTTTTCGGCACTTTATCAGAAAGTGGTGAAACAGGCCCTAATTAAAAAAAATTGGTTTCGGATTTGTGACACCAGTGTTCGTCTTCTATATTATCTATACTTATTATAAAACAAAGTCACTTTTTTTCCCTCATGTCCCTTTGTTCCCTTTAATCTTTAAAACTATGCAACGGATTTTGGTGATTCTTTCAGTGTTAGATAGCCCATTCATCGAGGAAGGTTATAGGCTATATTTTATCACGCTAAGATTAATAGAAGCGAAGAAATACAGGAAAATGTGGAAAAAACGGGGAAAATTATTTGTAAGGGCTAACTTGAACGCGCTAATCTCAGGAACTACTGGTCCGATTTGAAAAATTATTTCTGTGTTAGATAGCCCATTTATTGAGGAAGGCTATAGGCTATATTTTATCACGCTAAGACTAATAGGAGAACGTGGAAAAAACGGGGGAAATTATTTGAAAGGGTTTATCTCGCGAACTACTGGAGCAATTTTTATGTTATTTGGCACAGATAAGAAGTAGACCACATGAAGGATCGTGATAGGCTATCGATTTTAATAATTTTTTCAGTGGCTATATATTTTATACCCGTGCGACGCCGGAGCGGGTCGCTAGTTCTTTGTATAAAAGAACGTGAAGGACTTGTCTAGTAAAAAAATTAAATTACTAATTTGCGACACCAGTTCACAGTACCATCTTTGCGCTCGTTATCCATAGTAACTTTTATCATCAGTAAGAAGATAATTGTTATAGCTTCTTACTGATGAAAATATTTACGCAGCGTATTAGTATTCAAGGTCAACTGTTTATGTCTGCCATATTACTGTCTTAGACAAAGACAAGTAGACCTTGATAGTTATTTACTGAGTATGTGGAGTCAAATATTACTCATCCATAATATGGCACTTCTGTCTGCAGTCTGTACTAATAATTCCAGAAACCAGCAGGGCTAAAATTTAATGATTGGTAACGTTTTGCAATTCCTCCAGAAAATGAATTGTCAAAACTGTCAAACTGACAAATGTCAAATTAGTACAAATTGTGCAAATTACTAGACATATGAATTGCAAGCAGAGTGATTTTTAAAAAACGAATCATAATTATGTTTTTTTTTTTTTAATCACTCTGTTTGCAATTCATATGTATAATAATTTGCACAATTTGTACAAATTTCACATTTGTCAGTTTGACAGTTTTGACAATTCATTTTCTGGAGGAATTGCAAAACGTTACCATTTTAGCCCCGCAGAACATCATACCTTCATCCGTTTCTCCATAGTGCCGTCTGGCAGCTGCACCACGAAGTATGACCCGCCGATGGAACCGCGCTCCATCTGCAGCCGCTTCTCTTCAGCCATGCGCTGCAGAAGGGGTTTCTCGCCGGAGTTCTGAAATTGGTATCAACCAATTATTATTAATCAATCATTGTACTATCACTATGTTGGATATAGGTAAACAATGAATTATGAAGGTTGAGTTTAAAAGAGAAATAATTGGGTATAGCTGTTGTGATTATATAAAAAGTGGGTTACTGATCGCTCAGGATAAAGGAATACGAAGGGTTAGTTTTTAAGGTCTTTAGTGGGGAGAGGTGTAAGCGGGGCGTATGGAGCAAGATATTGGTAGATCAGTTAAAACCGTCCGTAAGCTCAGTCAGATCAAACAGGTCACCTTAGGTAGATTACAATCAGACGGCAACACATTATTCGCTTTGAGATTCTAAATTCTAAGATTTAAGGCGTTGCTACATCAAGCGACACTCACTTTTGGGTACACCAGCGGCCTCATGAGAGAGTTGCGGGTAAGGCCAGCTAGCAGCAGGTTCGCGTTCTGCCACGACCCGAACAGCTGTTCTAGAAGGATCGCAGCCAGAGGTGCGAAACTGAAGGTGGTTCAAGCCCACAGGGACCAACAGACTATCTAGGCCTCTCTTTCTAATTTTTTAACCCATTAATCCCCAAGCGGCAGCCGGCTGCCGTATAACAATTGAAAATCTATTGTGTCTGCGATACCCACGATGGAGGTGTTAACTTAGCATTAGGCTATACTCACTTTTGGGTACACCAGCGGCCTCATGAGAGCTCCGAATATCGCGCAGTTGAGGATGAGGCCAGCGAGCAGCAGATTCGCGTTCTGCCACGATCCGAACTGTTCGAGCAGGATCGCAGCCAGGGGTGCGAAACTGAAGGTGCCGACTCCGGAGCCACATACTGCGATGCCGGTAGCCAGTGATCTCCTCGTCTCGAAGTAGTACCCAACAGCTACCACTGACGGCAGGTAGATCATACCAAAGCCGATACCTGGAAATGTGAATGAAGGGCGTAAGAATAGTGAAACAGTTTCGGTTGGAAATTATATACAAAATTGTGATACAATCGGTCTAGTTAAAGTAATCAAATGTAAGTTTTACATCTCTTTTTAGAATAGAATAATAACATAGCGATAAGTTTCTTTACTAACAATTTTATGGATCTGAGTTAGCTGAATTAAACATATTTTATTTTATTTATTTATTTACATGAGCAGACTTTTGCTGTACAGCTTTTTCGGCAAAGCTACAATTTTGCCTTGATCAGGCAACTTCTTAAAGGACATTTCGCATGGTCAAAATCAACCCTGTAAATACCAAATACCTTCAAATATCTATTAAACATAATGTCCTCTGCTCTGTAAAAGCGGGGATAGTCGTTTAGTAAGTGTCAGCTGCAGTTTAATTGGCAAAGAAGCCGTATGCAGCCAGCCATTTTAATATCAAAGAGCAACTGTACAGCAATCATCTAAATTTCTCGCAAACGTGAGTCAGAGGTTAAATAGGGAATAAAACTGTGTGACAACAAAAATGTGTCATTTATCCAATTGATAGTAACGCCTGCTATAGTGTCACATTTCCATCATCTGACATGATGGACTCAAATGAGATCATTGTCACACCAATTGGCGCTGTATGTTTGAGCAATTTGTTCCGTAGAAACCGTACTACTGAGTACGTAGTAATTAGGGTTCCGTACCCAAAGGGTAAAAACGGGACCCTATTGCTGAGACTTCGATGTCTGTCCGTCTGTCTGTCTGTCTCCAGGCTGTAACTCAAGAACCGCTATAGCTAGACTTCTGAAATTTGCACATATTATGTATATCTATTGCCGCTATAACAACAAATACTAAAAATAAAATAAAGTTAATATTTAAGGGGGGCTCCCATACAACAAAAGTTATTTTTTTGGTCTTTTTGGCTCGTAATCCATAATGGCAACATAGGCACTTGAAATTTTCACAAAATCCTCAATTATATGTGTAATTTCATATCAAATAATAAAATTAAAATAAAATAAATAATTAAGGGGGGCTCCCATACAAAAAACACAATTTTTTCCCTATTTTCGCTCTATAACGGTACAGAACCCTTCGTGCGCGAGTCCGACTCGCACTTGGCCCATTATTTTTTTTATTAGCTTCCTATTGAATGGGCGTCTGAGTGTTTTGTTGTGACTTGTGCCCAAATTGGGGCGTTAGATTGTCTTGCGAAGAATAATATGTCTCATTCTCATAAAATACACCTTACTACTACTTGTTGTAAATCATGTGACAGCAGTAAGCAACAAAAACCTTTTCATACTATTTCATATTATTTTAAAGGGGCCTATAAGAGACATGTAAAGCTATCTTAGGACCCACTACGAAAGTATCCAGAAGAAGTCATTCCTGCTATTTTATAAATAAGGAAAACAAAATTGATAACTTGATGTTTTAACTTCGAGAAAACAAAAGGTTCTTGAACTTAAAACATATTTTCAGATATAAACATCAAAGCCAGGACAACAACCCCACATGGGAATCCATAATACTCGTATGAAAAGCAACAGCAGTTTCATTAAAAATGCAAGTAAACAACGTGAGTAGCGGAAAGTTTTGAACCAGGAATAATTGATGAACTATAGCGAATATTCCCTAGCAACTAGTAAACAAGTAGTAACTACAAATACTTTTTTTTAACGGGCGTTGGCCCACCACACATTTCCACCACTGTATCTCCTGTGTCGCCAGGATCGACAGCGGTATTCAACCATGAAAACACTTTGATATGATCTCAGGGATGTAACTACAACTACTATGTAGGTATTTCCTACTATAATATCATGTATGTAGGTCGAGTAAACAAAGAGATAATAAAAACCATATAATTAGCTATATAAAACACCGAAACGCCAGAAATAAAGGTTCGTACGAACAAAGTCTTTGCATGAGCAGAGTATAAATACGGAAAAATAAAACACTCTCAGATTGAAGGGACAAAATAACAAATTTCTTTCCTTCCGTAGTACAGAACTCTTTCAGTACTGGCCATTCTAAGGCTCGATTTAAATGCGTCCGCGCGAACGAGCGGTTTGGCTGCTACACCGCGAGATCACAAACAATAGGTCCATGATGCTTGGTTGATGATTTGACAAGGTCAAATATTAGCAAATTTTTTAAATAAAATAAAGATATAACGGTAAAAAATAAGTATTTCCGAAATTTCAGCTTGATAACTTTTGTATTTTTTTTGTTATGAGCCTTCTAAGTTAGTGACGTCATAATTTCGTAGCACTTTCTATGGCGCATTTCGGAAAGGTTTATTTTATTAGATTTTTGAATTGTAATATATCTTGGAAAGTTTTTAAGCTAAGAGAGTAATTCTTTCACCGATGTTTCTACTTTTGAATGGTCTCTTATCATGCCTATTGTGCCTTTGTACCGCGGTAGCCCGTAGCGCCGCTATTTACGTACAATTGGAGGTAATGAATTTTACGGATTTCGTGGGGTAGCGGCCAAACCGCCCGTTCGCGCGGATTTAATCAAGATTCGAGCATAATGCTGAACGTAAAATAAGAATTGAATTATTTATTTATTTAAACTTATTACCATTCTAACACATGCAGTATCATATCGATAATGAGTCAGTGTTTGTAGGGCAGGCAAATTGAGCCAAACAAAGGATTTTGGGGTCAGTCACTTGTGCGTCATTTCCCGGTCGGAATCCATATCAACACAAACCATACTTCAGCCAAGTCTTTGTGTCTTTCAGAAGCTTACAGCTGAGTAAATAAGTCAAAATATTTGAATTAGTAATTACTTATTTAGAAAGTTAAACGTAAAGGTAAATTGATAATAATTTATAAGTAACTAGATGACGCCCCGCCAAAACTCGTTTATCGCGGCGGAACCGTACATTTTTCCGGGATAAAAAGTATCCTATGTCCTTTCCCGGGACTCAAAGTATCTCCATGCCAAATTTCAGTAAAATCGGTTCAGCGGCTTGGGCGTGAAGAGGTAACAGACAGACAGACAGACAGACATGTATGGATTATTTTTAGGATGCGATCAACTAATAGGCCAGTCATTAAAGCCAAAACCCGAAAGAAATTAGTAACTTGATAAAATTTTAGGGGGTTGTTAAAGAAGGTAAAATAACTTACCGTGTGATTTTGCAGCGTTCTGGGGTGTACGGAAAGGGTTGAAAAGGGGTGAAAAAGGTTTTTTGTTAATAACATTGCGTAAAAAATTAGTAACACGCTGCAAATTTGGAATTAGGTTGTTCTTACCGTTTTGTAACGTGTATTAAATTTGCAGCGTTTTGCAACATACGGAACATTCTTTATTATTAAAAAACAATAAAAATTGTTAATAACAGGGGTAAAAAAATTAGTAACATGCTGCAAATTTGGAATTAGGTTTTTCTTACCGTTTTCTAACGTGTATTAAATTTGCAGCGTTTTGCAACATACGGAACATTGTTTATTATTAAAAAACAATAAAATTTGTTAATAACTGGGGTAAAAAAAATTGTAACTCGGTGTAAATTTAGAATTAAGTTGTTCTTACCTAAACTAAATTGCTGTACATTTGATATACGTTAGAAAACGGTAAAAACAACTTAATTATAAATTTGCAGCGTGTCACTACATTTTTTACCCTTGTTAATAACAAATTTCGTTGTTTTTTAATAATAAACAATATTCCGTATGTTGCAAAACGCTGCAAATTTAATACACGTTAGAAAACGGTAAGAACAACCTAATTCCAAATTTGCAGCGTGTTACTAATTTTTTTACCCCTGTTATTAACAAATTTTATTGTTTTTTAATAATAAACAATGTTCCGTGTATTGCAAAACGCTGCAAATTTAATACACGTTACAAAACGGTAAGAACAACCTAATTCCAAATTTGCAGCGTGTTACTAATTTTTTACGCAATGTTATTAACAAAAAACCTTTTTCACCCCTTTTCAACCCTTTCCGTACACCCCAGAACGCTGCAAAATCACACGGTAAGTTATTTTACCTTCTTTAACAGCCCCCTAAAATTTTATCAAGTTACTAATTTCTTTCGGGTTTTGCCTTTAATGACTGGCCTATAAGTAAAGATCGGACGACAAAAATGGAAGAAAAACGCAGTTGGATTTTTAGGTCTCTTTTGAGTTGTAACTTGTAGGTAAGCTTTTTGCTATTGAAGTAGCCTACCTATTATATTTAACTAGCGACCCGCCCCGGCGTCGCACGGGTATAAAATATATTATAGCCACTGAAAAAATGATTAAAATCGATAGCCTATGATCCTTCACGTGGTCTACTTCTTATCTGTGCCAAATAAGATAAAAATTGCTCCAGTAGTTCGCGAGATAAGCCCTTTCAAATAATTTCCCCCGTTTTTTCCACATTCTCCTATTAGTCTTAGCGTGATAAAATATAGCCTATAGTCTTCCTCAATAAATGGGCTATCTAACACTGAAAGAATTTTTCACATCGGACCAGTAGTTCCTGAGATTAGCGCGTTCAAGTTAGCCCTTTCAAATAATTTTCCCCGTTTTTTCCACATTTTCCTCTATTTCTTCGCTTCTATTAGTCTTAGCGTGATAAAATATAGCCTATAGCCTTCCTCGATAAATGGGCTATCTAACACTGAAAGAATCGTCAAAATCTGTTGCGTACTTTTAAAGATTAAAGGGAACAAAGGGACATGAGAGAAAAAAAGCGACTTTGTTTTATAATAAGTATAGATATAGATAGGTATAGATGTACATTATTGAGAGATATTTGTACTTATGTATATTATTGCCCAGTGCCGGATTTATATTTTTGATGAGTGTATGCCACTGTATTTTCGCTATCCCATGTACGAAATCTGCCGCCCCTAGGCCGCGGCCTATACGGCCTATTTATAAATCCAGAACTGTTATTGCCTCCTCCGATTCCATAAAGGGATCTTATGCGCGGCCTATATTCAGTACTGAAAACATAGTATTCTTTTCGATAGCGTATATTTTAAACGATATAACTCATAGTGGATAAGGGAGGCTAATAAATCTTATTAAATCCTCATTATGAACGCTCAAACGTGTTGCATAGTAAGTTTTGTTGGCACCATCGAAATAGAACATTTGTGTTGTATTTTAAATCGTTTAATAATATTATGAAGCTTTGATTACATTTAAGAAGTTGTTTCAACTTATGACGGTCGGCTAGTTTAAAGTAAACAGCAATGAAATTGTTGAGAGACCAATTTGTAAGCCATCTACAATTAATATAGATCTTGATGAATAACCATGTTTGCCACCATGACAGCAGATCATGCACACAGCACAACCAACGTCGATCATGGCGAATTATTATAGAAGAAATTTCCCATTTGCACGTTCGTAGTCGCATTGTATCCAACGTAGATGGACATTAACAATAATCAAACGTCGCAATACTAATTTATGTAATCTACACTGTAACAAAGTAGTAATTACACTGCAGAGTGCAGTATTATTGATTGAAAATGCTGCATAAATTGCCTGGGGAGTGGATTTTTACGTTAATTCGTATTTGGCATGCTAATGGATGTGTGCGAAATAGCTTTTAAATTACTGGGGCATTTTAAATTCTACCGCCTTTGATGAGAATGGAATTCCTTATATCCTTTGCATAATTTATTATTCCAATTCAAATACGAAGTACGTAAGTAACGTAAGCCTTTGTCTACAAAGACCATTATTTTTATAATGAAGAATTTTGCATTTGAAATTGCCAATCAGATGGCCAAGTTGCAAATGGGCATAGATAACGACAATGACATTAAATATTTCCTTTTCCTTTAGTTAACGACAAAAAAATATACAGCCGAACAAAGAACCTTCTTCTTCTAGCAGTACGTTGAAAATAAAAGTTGTTTCCTTTCCTCCCCTAAACTTTCAGCGTTACGTAACATTGCGATCGTTACTAGGGCAGGAGTTGAAAATCTAGGTTGTTTTTAATTATTCTAGCGGCTAAAGTGTAAAATAATTAAATCCATACTAATATTATTAATGCGAAAGTGTGTCTGTCTGTCCGTCTGTCTGTCTGTTATTACTTGACGCCCAAACTGCTAAACCGATTTTGCTGAAATTTGGTATGGAGATACGTTGAGTCCCGGAAAAGGACATATAGGATACTTTTTATCCCGGAAAAATGAATGGTTCCCGCGCGATAAACGAATTTTGGCGCAACGAAGTTGCGGGCGTCATCAGTTTTTATTTTTTATTTTTATGAAATAAGGGGGCAAACGAGCAAACGGGTCACCTGATGGAAAGCAACTACCGTCGCCCATGGACACTCGCAACATCAGAAGAGCTGCAGGTGCGTTGCAGGCCTTTTAAGAGGGAATACGCTCTCTTCTTGAAGGTTTGCAGGTCGTATAGGTCCGGAAATACTGCTGGTGACAGTTCGTTCCAAAGTTAGTATTTAATATTATAAATTATAATAATACTAGCGACCCGCCCCGCCGTCGCACGGGTATAAAATTTATAGCCACTAAAAATGATTAAAATCGATAGCCTATGATCCTTCACGTGGTCTACTTCTTATCTGTGCCAAATAATATAAAAATTGCTCAAGTAGTTCCCGAGATAAGCCCTATCAAATAATTTCCCCCGTTTTTTCCACATTCCCCTATTAGTCTTAGCGCAATAAAATATAGCCTATAGCCTTCCTCAATAAATGGGCTATCTAACACTGAAATAATTTTTCAAATCGGACCAGTAGTTCCTGAGATTAGCGCGTTCAAGTTAGGCCTTTCAAATAATTTTCACCGTTTTTTCCACATTTTCCTCTATTTCTTCGCTCCTATTAGTCGTGATAAAATATAGCCTATAGTCTTCCTCGATAAATGGGCTATCTAAGGCTAAATTCACACCGGAATGCTCGCCTCGCCTCTGCCATTCCGGTGTGAATTGGCCCTAACACTGAAGGAATCATCAAAATCCGTTGCGTAGTTTTAAAGATTAAAGGGAACAAAGGGACATGAGGGAAAAAAGCGACTTTGTTTTATAATATGTTTAGATAACTAGCCTTAGTCGATTTTGCCTACATAACATTCACAGTTTATCACTTCTATTTTCATGAAAATGTTCAGACTTCAGGGCGATTAGCATTGATTTCATTTGGCTCCAGCTAACACCGTTTTCAACACGATCCGCCACTCGCCTTTGTATCTCGAGACGATATTGACTCTGCACTCGAGCCTCGTGATTCTCCCTCACGAGTCACGACTGCTAAAGAATTAACAATGTCTACTCAGTACTCAAATATTTACCGGTAAATACGCCTGAAATCCATTTGGCAATCACGTAGCCAGTCAAAAATAAATATTATGTCACTGGCAAATATATTTCCGGATGACATGCCACAGTTATCCTCCTGTGAAATTGGCTTTTACGCGATGGAATGTCTAACACCACATTACCTCAATATTAGTTTTGGGATTTCTCGTGTACAACATAATATTATGTAATAGAATTTAATATGAGCTTTATTAGTTTTATTTTTTGGATACTTTCTCATTTAACCATATTAGCCTAGGATCCCTTCATAGAAGGATTTTCACCGAGCTGTTTACTGGATGAAAAGTATTTTATATTCAATTTTGTATGTCAACAAATTAATTGCAGGTAGGTTGCCTAAAAAATTTCAGTCCAGAATAAAAAAAAAATAGAAAAAAAAAACTTTTTTTTTAACATTTCGCTGGTTTGGTTAATAGACAAATTCTATACCAATCGAAAGTATGGAGCCCGTAGAGTATGAAAACGTTAGGTTGTCTATTTTTTTCCTGTCACAACTCTTGGGTAGGCAGGTAAATCGATACTACTACTAATCGGTACCGGTCTGGTTAAGGGCGTTCCCTCCGGAGATTCCGTAATTCACCGTATTTAAACCCTTATAAACTTTTAATCTGAAAGCTACAAAGTTATAATAAAAATACAGCAATAATCTTCAGTATAACAACATTCCTTTCCCCGTTTTAAATGTTCTATTTTTGTTTATTATACTCATGATATCAGCTTCCAAAGTAATGCCAATTTATTAAAATTCAAGCATACATTCAGCATCTCCTTAGCATTTACAAATTATTTTTATTTGAAACTCACGCCAATAGATCGACAATATCATAAACTACATATTCCCCGTTTTAATTTTCTTTTAGGACAATTTTGAACTAAGATAAGTAAAAATAATAGGGTTTTGGCGCGATCTCGGCAACGCGGCAAATGTGTGGCCAAGGTCGTTTGCTCGGGGGACGGCCGTAATGCTTAATGCATATTCTATGGGCTTCATACTTTCGATTGGTATGGAATTTGTCTATTAACCAAACCAGAAAAATGTAAAAAAAAAAAACTTTTTTTTTGTTTTTTTTTTTTATTTTTTTATTCTGGACTGAAATTTTTTAGGCAACCCACTTGCAATTAATTTGTTGACATACGTAATTGAATATAAAATACTTTTTATCCAGTAAACAGCTCGGTGAAGGTCCTTCTACGAAGGGATCCTAGGCTATATCATCTAATTTTCAAGAAAATGACTTGTTATGTTCTTGCCAAATACGATTTTTAAAAAGCAGCTCAATGATTTGAAGTTCGCCAGCAGTGAATGGAGGAGGGCTGCCTAATATCAGGATAGTTAACGCTCGTTATGGGACATACGATCAGCAGTGGATGGCAAAAGACTAACGATGATGATCATGAGATTTTTTAAAAGATGATTATATAATATTAGAGCTGCATAGCAGAGATTTTTCCCGGCTCTCATCAATACTTTGTCGCATACTGGCAGCATTGCTGCAGTCAGTGTGAAGTCATTTAAGCTGTCTCTTTAAGAACCCGTTAGAATAGAACTAAGTTGTTTAAACACAAGCATGTGGGCGGAGGCGTTTTCCTCTGCACTATGTTTTTGATAATAATATGTCATATAATATATACTATAACAAAATTCTAATGTTTATAGCGTAGAAAATACGTACATGAATTAACGACAAGGCTTTTCAAACACAGTGCCCAATTTTCAAGGCAAAATCATGATTCTCTTAGGGCTAGGCCAATAGCAACAACCTATCAACCATTTTTTTATCAATAGCATCACAATATAGTTTAGTATGATCGTTTGGTCGACCACGCTCGCGCAGTGTGACAAATTACAATCATTAACATTGCAAATTGCTTCATTACACTCAGTTCCACAATGATACTGACGTACATTTATCGTCATTTTTGTTTTGCGATTTACAGGACTGGGTATAACGCGCAAACTCCAAGGAATTTGTCCTATCAACAATCATATCATCTCATAATATCATAAACCAAAATATGCTTAATATATTTTATTATGTTATTTAAATGCTTGCAAGTTTAATCTTCACACAATATTGTTTGTGGTTAATTTTTCGCAAAGTTTATTTGCGGATTTCTTACTTAATCTGGAAAATTATAATATTCATAAATAAACATTTCAATCAACATCGTAGTCCATCAAAATGAAAAATCAAATATTCATGAATTTATTTACAAAAGCTAAGCGAGGGTAGAGGTTTTTATAAAATAGAAAACATTGAAATACGGCAAACATTTGTTCTATTAAATGATAAGAATCGAGGATGCTCGGCTCATAGAATGTTTACGAAGTTTGAATATTATAAACGACAGTAGTTTAAGCGAAAGTAAAAGTAAACAAAAATTATATTAGAAAGGGGAAAAAGAAAAAAGAAAAAATAGAGTGAGAAGGATCAAATCCCACGGAAGCTGTGTATTTACGGCGAGCAAAAGTAGCTTATGTCCTTCCACGTGGTCTCTATATCTGTGTCCATTAAATTGGTCCGGTAGTTTCGGAGCCAATGCAAACAAACATACTATAAATAAGTCTGGATAGGAACCAAGGAGTCGGGGATGATACACGTGTTCAAAGATTTTTCACCGACGAAAGTGAAAACAAAAGAAAGGGAAAGAAGCAGTCAGCAGCAGAATTCTGCCACTAAAAATTAACCTGCAAAGAGATCAAAGAAGAAAAGTAAAAACGTTTAAAAAGAAAGGAAAAGAAACTGTGAAAAAGGAATCCGAGCCAGGATTTGATGAAGTATTGATTAAGAAGTCCATCAGGTACCACCATGGCGCCGCCACGTCTGTGGCATTTGGCAAACCTCCAAATTGTACATGACCTTCGAACAAATGTAGTGACAAAAAATATTAAAATAGATCTCATACGCACACAAATCATTGCCCTATTTATTGAAGGTAATGCCGTATTGCAATCTTGCGTGAAATTTCCGTTCGCGGTGGTTACCACGGCAATTTTCATTCAAAAATTGGAATTCTAAAATAAAACTGAGAGAACGGCGCAATCGAAAGCTTTTGACTGTGCGCCCCAATCAAATATTAATTAAGGGGGTAAAAGGGGAACCATTAATCAGAAAACTCAGAGCTTAAAATAAAATATATGAGAAGCAATAATTAGAGAGCTATGTTTGGATATTGGCAAGAAGATCACCTACTCGTAACACGTTATTCAATTTGGAAATAAATGAAAGCAAAAGATGGTGCGGCTCAGAAATTCGTTTTTTACTACAATCGATACAAGAAAAAATATTAATAGACGGTATTGCAAACAAAGCAGCTGGGTTTAAAAGCTTGGGTATTCCCAAACAACCCGTATATTTTCAGGCGAAGGTAAGCGATGCAATTTATCCAGAAAGCCCTAAGGCCTAAGCCCTTTCCTGGGAAAATCCTGGGAGCTATTAATACCCGAGGGTTGTTCGGGAAACCCGGATAATTGACAAAGGGCTCACGACCATCGATATGAGTGTTTTTAGCACCGATGCTGGCAATCGTCCAATTTCTGTTGCCACCGTTTCTGAATGACTCAAAGGCAATTTGTTGTTATTTTCAGTTTTACGTGGGGCGTATTTTACCTGGTATTAACCAGAGTCAGGTATTGCAAAGTTTATTGACTCGTTAAGAGAGTGAATTGGCATTATTTTTGCCTTTTTCTACGTTTTTGGACGTTGGGCGCAATGCTGTAAGCTCGCATAGAAATTATATTATTGGAGTGATAAGTTACACGATAAACGTAGAATATAGAATGATAGGACATGAATAATTCAATTTAAAGTTGCTCTATCCACAAATGGGCAAAAGATTTACGTAAAAAGGAGGCAAACACCTATCAATCATTTTCGTGAACATCATCACGTGTTATTGAATGAAATACGTCAAGATCAGGGTTAGATGGCGTTCAATGATTTACGATCGTAACTGACGCCTGCAACTGAGGCGACTAGTTGGAGTTAATGGACTAATATTGAATAGTTTTTTGAACAATAGGTATATATTTGAGCATAGATTACGTGAATAGCCTGAGCTATATTACCAATTAATTTCCTCTTTAGGTATTCCGTTTAACTTGAAGTTTGAATGAAATAAACAAAATATGTGTGTACATTTTTAAGGCAGCCGCATTTCGATGGCTGCTCTCAGCTCTACATATTTTTTTAATAATAAAATACCATATTATTATATACAGACAATAGAGCTACGAGTATACAACGTTTTGTCCTCCAGAAAAAAGGCTTGACAAAGAAGTACAAATCAATGTGTAACTATAACATTTATGTTAGTGCGAGGGGAATCCATACTAATATTATAAATGCGAAAGTGTGTCTGTCTGTCTGCCTGTTACCTCTTCACGCCCAAATCGCTGCACCGATTTTGCTGAAATTTGATATGGAGATACTTTGAGTCCTGGGGAAGGACGTATAGGATACGTTTTATCCCGGAAAAATGCACGATTCCTGCGCGATAAACGAATTTTGGCGCGCGGCTGTAAAGCTCTAGGAAGGATGCCGCCAGCGAGTCGGAACGGCCGCATAATATGTGCCAATGTGCCAAGGTCTGGTCATCACTGCGTCTCGCTTCTATTGACATACATACGCGCTATTAAATTCCTATTACGACCCATCATTTGATTTGAGGATGCGTAAAGAAGGATATATTTTGTTTGTAGCTAAGGAAACTACATCATCCTGAAAATAACAATAAAGTACTTGTTAACCAAACAAAGAAGACGACATAGATGCAATGGTCGCTGTTAACCATTCACAATCCTGCATAAGCCGGCGGACGGCACGGCGGACTGCCGTGAATAGGCCCTTTTAGTGTCCTAACCCACAATTTTTTTTGCTGTTTTGAATGCAATCTTGTTCTAAATCATCTAAAGAACATAACTGCATTCATAACTCAATACGTAATTTTTGTGGGTTTGCTTAAAGGTGGATTCCCACGGCCTGTTAGGCGACAGGCCTCGCCAGGCGCTGCCCCGCCTGTGTAGGCCTGTCACGGCCTGTACTGAGCGTTTCCCATGGCAGATGTCGGCATGTTGACTGACATTCCAACATGAGCAATGATACGGAGGATCATAGAATCATTTATTTTGGTTTTCAACTTTCTGTAGAGTGTAGGTAGACATTAAATTTTCTTTTTTCTTTTTTAACTCCGTGATAGGGATAGCTCCACCTGATAAATTAGCTTTTATTCGTAACCAGTATAACCACGCATCATGGACATCATTCTTATTTTTATGTTGAGGCGACGAACTATTCCAAAGCGCTGGTTCATTTTCATAAAGAGTTAAAAACTCGATTATCAGCTCGTTCGACCACTCCATCATGAGCGTGTACGCTCAGGCGCGGCCGTAGGTGAATTAATGAACGATTACAACCGACGCAGACGCGCCCGTACAGGCCGCGACAGGCACCGCTGCGACAGGTCGCGCCGCGCCTTTGAACTTACCGACGAACCGATGGATCGAACGGGCGACATCAGGCCACCACAGGCCACATCGGATGCGACGGTTCCCATGGCCTGTCGGTCTGTCGTGGCGCGGCCTGACCTGTGAGAAATCGGGTCGTGGGAAGCCAGCTTAATAGCGTCCAAATGACATTCACGATTGCTGAAGAATATTGTTGTCGTGCCAGAATGGCGCAAAAACGTTTGTATATTATGAGGATTGAGGCCTCCTCACGTTGAGAACACAAGCCGTTACGAACGTGGAGAAGTGCATCTTCGCTTATGATTTTCCAGGATCGTCGTCAATTGTGCATAGTTAATACTTAATAGTTAATTGGTTATGCATCATGGCTCAGGATGGCTTTTAAAGAGCTAATATCTATTGCTATGGTGAAACCAGGAATATTTATTCCAGAAAACACTGACATTTGAAACTTGGCACCATAATAGCTACTTATTATTCAGCTCAAGACCTACGTTACCACGTTATAGCTAACTTATAGATAGGACGGAAGTTTTATAGTATCACATTTTTATACAATACTTCAGATATATCAAAAACACAATAGGACTCACCTACGTTACTACGTTATAGCTGATTTGAAAATAGGCGAAAGTTTTATAGCATCATATTTTTATACAGTACAGTTACTTCAGATATCAAAAGCACAATAGGACTATTCTTTTGCAGTCACGTTTTAAATATTTTACATTTTAAAAATATAATATTTATTTGTTGTGTACGAGTATTCTTGGCACAACAAAGCCTCTCGAGCCTAAAGGAGCAAGTACAATGGCTGAAGAACAGACTCTATGCAGGTAGAGCGACTTGAAATGTACAAATGCCTTGATTACAGCGACATTGCAACTCATGAAAATAGAAAGTAAATAAAGCTTAGGAGCTTTATTTACTTTCTTTAGGCAGTTACTCAAAAAATAATGTACAGAGAATAGCGTGATAATTTACTGCTTGCATAAAAAAATGGGTAGAAGAATGATTTGTTTAAACATAGAAATATAAAAGCCAGTAATAACTGTCATGTCTTCGCCACTGAGGTCATTGACCTTAAAACATCAGATTTCGAAATGGAGGTTTTGGAAAAACAATGAAAATTGCAATCTAAACAGTAGACTTTAGAGTTTAGATGATATATTTTTCTATTAAATTCATTTCAATGTGAAACAATTAATTAACTCCGTCCATATTGAGCTTTCTTTAGGACTCCCACACATAACTGCGAATTCGCATCGCATCGCAAATATATGCGACAAAATTCATAATAAAAATGACATTACGATGCGATGCAAATCCGCAGTTTTGTGTGCGAGCCCTTCTATAGATCACATATAGAAGTAACACGAAGTATACTCAATACTCATGTAGGTGCTATAATATACTACTCACCTCCAATCAGACCGTATGTGACCATCATCATGGTAACACTCTTGCTTAAGGTGGACAGGACGAAGCCGGTGGTTGCCACCAGCGAGCCCGCTATGCACACCGCGCGGCAACCGTACTTGTTGCACAACGCTGACACCACCGGACCTGAAACAACGGACGTACAACATTAAAGACAGAATAAATAGGAATTTCACAGACATTGGAAATTAAAATAATATTATGTTTTATAAAATGTTTCTGAACAGAAAAGACAAAGAAAACTAAGTGTTTTAGGGCTCTTCCACACGACGTTTTTTTACGCTCGTATCGATACAAACGCAAGTTGAACGCTCAGCAAACGCAAGGAAGCCGACACGCTTTAAACATTATATCTGAAAAAACGAGATGAAAACGCGCAGAAGACGAGCACATTAAAAACGCGCGTCGTCAGTGCGCAAAAAATACGTCGTGTAGAAGGGCCCTAAGGACTCCTTGTATGCTTGCTAAGATCAAAGTGTAGGTATACATATTAATACTGATGCACAGTGGTTTAAGTGTCGGAATCCAGCTTCATACTAACGGTGTTGTATCACTGTAAAACATCACATCTCTATATATAAAAATGAATCCATATTCGCGTGGTCACGACATCACGCGTAAACGGCTGGCCCGATTTTGCTGAAATTTGTCATAGAGATACTTTGAGTCTCGAAGACAAACTTTGGATACATTTTGTCCCGAAAAAATGTACGGGTACTGCACAATATACTTTTATGACTTGCGCGCAAACTATTCAGTCTATTTTGATGACATTTGGTATAGAGATACTTTGAGTCTCGGGAAAGGACAAGGGATACTTTTTGTCCCGGAAAATGTACGGTTCCCGCACAATAAACTTTTATGATTTTCGCCTAAGCTTTTCAGTCTATCTTGATGAAATTTGGTATGGAGATACTTTGAGTCTCGGGAAAGGACAAGGGATACTTTTTATCCCGGAAAATGTATGGTTCCCGCTAGGGAATGCAATCCCACAAGAGAATTTCAATCCCGCTATTTGCGGGATTGAACCATCACAATCCCGCTGGATCCCGGTATTTGCGGGATCCCGCTGGGTGGATTTAAACTTTTAAAATAAATCGTTATAATGACTTTACTTGATAGACCCCGTTTTATTCTTAGAATCTCAAATAAAACAAACTTTGTCGGACACTTTTTTCAAGGGTTTAATTATTAACACCTCCATACTTCAGACTTTATAAAAAAAATGAAAGAAAAACTAATCATTTTTTTGGAAATAGCTTCGTAATAATAATAGTTAAAAAAGCTTATTTATGTCCTGGATCTTTTATCGGATTTTTTTTACGAAATATAGGTATAAATTGGGCCCAAAGATTCCGAAACGGTTCCTGATATTCGACACAAGGTAGCTAGCAGCTGGAAATGCTCGCTCAGCATCCACGCTGGTTAGTTCAATTGTCATTTAAAGTGAATTATAGGTGAATTGAAGCTAAATTGTTAAGAGCATACGCTAAGACAATTTTTCCATACAAACGTATTCCCCAATTTACTCCCTGGATAATGCGTCTAGACAAATGATTTTTTTATACAATATTGGGATCTGTGAAAGCTATGCCTGTACGTTCGATTTTTTATAAATTTACTAATAAATAAAAAAATATGAGCGTTCGAAAATCACCAAAAACGAATGCCGCGTACCCCGCCAATCGACCGATCATAAAACAAATTTGAAAGATCTTTAAAAAAAAAATGAAAACGTACAGGCATAGAGGCACTCTTCCTGCAGATATTTCATGAAAAAAAATATTAGATAGGCTCAATTTTGAAGGAGGAAACTGAGGAACACGGGACCTCGATTTACGCTAAAATTTTGTCGAAAAATGGCCCTGAGCTGCATCTGTCTCTATCACAATCTGCGGGGGAAGGCAGGAAGTGAGGGGGGTATTGTCAGTCGCTACAGTGTTTTGTACACATACATATAGATCGCTGCATACTACGATATGACGCGGGTTTGCCTGTCGATTTATACTGTATGAATCTGGTAAGAGAATGTACATTTTATATGAATAATCGGACTATGCAGTATAATATAACAGTACCTATTATATTATGAACTAGCTGTTGCCCGCGACTTTGCCCGCGTCAAAGTATAATAGTATGTCCTTCTTTTTGGAAGTCGGTTAAAAGTAGCCCTGAAGTTATTCCTTACTTACATCAGCTATCTACCAAAAAAAGTACCGTCAAAATAGCTCCAGCCGTTTCCAAGATTAGCCGGAACAAACAGACAGACAGACAGACATATAGACAAAAATTGTAAAAAATGTTGTTTTGGTGTATGTAGCGTAGGTATGGACATAATATATTCATATGCATGTAGTAACAAACGGTTCTTTCAATATTACAAACAGACACTCCAATTTTATTTACATATTATATTATGTATAGATGTATAGATTTTACGTATAAAACTAACTTTTATCTGCGGCCAAAGCTTTTTTCACTTTTGTATGAGCGTCACGAGTTTCCCCATACAAAAGTGAAAAAAAATTGGTCTTTCAGCACTGCTACTTTCACAGTGAACTCTTTACACCCTGTACATCTTCCATACATCTTTTGTTACACCCTATATCAGCGTCTGAACAAATGTGCCTTTCAAAAGAGTATGTATGTATGTATGTACGTATGTATGACATGTAAGTGTCATACATACATACATACATACATACATACATACATACATACATACATACATACATACATACATACATACTGTAGTATATTATGTATCTTTTTATGTTTGGTTTGTGTTCGCATATCTCTGAAAGTAATATTCCGATTTCAGTAATTCTTTTTTTGTTGTAAGTACTAGGTATTGTTCAACTTAGGGAATAGTGCAAGTTTCATCAAAATCGGTTCAGTAGTTACCTACTAGTTATGGAAATAGGGAGTTTTAATTCTCAATTACGTACAATTTTGAAGTCGGTTTTATCTTTTTAAAATACAGTTATCATCACTCAAAAACAATAATATTTTTCCCTAAAAAACTGTCATAGTAATGGGCCTGCTCAACCGGAGAAATACCACGCGCTCACAGAAAACCGGCGTGAAACAACCAACAACAGTTTCGCCGAGTGAGTGAGTTTACTGGAAGTCCAATCCCATACCTTATTCCCTTCCCTACCCTCCCCTACCCTATTCTCTTTTAAAAGGCCGGTAACGCACCTTCAGCTCTTCAGTTGTTGCGAGTGTCCATGGGCGACGGTAGTTGCTTTCCATCAGCTGCCCTAGCACGGGTTTGTCGATATAGAAGAAATAGATTAAGACAAGAAGTTCTATAGTTTCTTTAATAATAGCTCCTGTTTCAAAGTAAATAAGGTCGTAGATTCATCGACAACAGAAATCGTTTTTATGTAGGTTTTTCGAGCAACTTTTACGACCTATAATTGTTTTGCGAGCTCGGATTTATAAACGTTTTATAAAATGTTACACAATTTTATCACTTGGCGATTTCGATTCATTTTTGAGGGTGGAATTATCAATTTTCCCACGCTAAACAATGGGTAATAAAAACAGTTCAAAAAATGCACATAAAAGTAAAATAGCATTGACAATGAATCTACGACCTTATTTACTTAGCCGTAGGATCTTTTATCAAAAAGACTACATGGTTATAAATTATAATATTATTTTGTCTACGAAGATCGGAAACATTTAGCAATTCCTCTCAATCAATTCAGCAAATGAATTGTCGAAACTGTCAAACTGATAATTTTAAATGTCAATTTAGTAAGTTAAATTACTAGACATGAATTATTGTGAATTGCAAGCAGAATTGCATTTTGCGATTTTAATGGAATGAATCACATTATGATTCATAATATGATTCTACTAAGCGACCACTTTAGCCCCGCCACAGTATAGCAAATAGCAATATCTATTCTGAGGCCCCGCACAGCACAACGCTAACGTAAATTATATTCACAATACCTAATAATAATATTATTATTAAAGCTCCAACATCCAAGCTGACTGCGTCGAGGCTGGATCCAACGGGGTGAGGGCGCGGGCCGGGCGGTAGCGGCGCACACACACATAGAATACTCACACACACAGGCCGGCGCGCGGCGCAGGGCCAAGCGCGATGGCAATAGTTTCTTCAAATACCTATTTTTTAAATTCTCCTGTACCCGCGTTTCCTCTTAATCGGGCTGCCTGTAGCCAGTTCAAGCACCCCCGCGCGCAAAGTTACGCATATGAATCACATTTATTTGTAATCCCGCCAGTCCCGCGGGATCCCGCAAAATTTTCGACCGGGATTAGTCCCGCATAATGCATGCGGGATCCCGGTATTTCGGGATCCCGGTATCCCGGTATTGCATTCCCTAGTTCCCGCACTATGAACTTTTATCATTTATGATTTTCGCCTAAACTATTTAATTTAATTTGATGGGCATGGATATACTAATTTTAATCTATTTTTTCTTAATTATACCAATTCGAATTAAATAATCATCGTTAAGACAGGAAAACATCTGTCGGGTCAGCTAGTATTTAATAATATCTTCCTTATCTAGGCTACCAAGCCTAGATAAGGAACATTATGGTTTCAAACAAAATAGTATATAATTAAGGGCCTGTTTCACCACTTCCTGATAAGTGCCGGATAGGTTATCCATCACTTAACTTGATAGATAGAGTATGGAGAATCTGTCAAATAAGTTGTGGATAGCCTAAACGGCACTTTATCCGGCCCAATCTTTTAATTATCAAGCTGATTCGAAAAAAAACATAGTATGTAGTTTCAATATATAAATTAGTGAAGACGATGACTGTACTATGTCACTATTAGTATTGTATATTATATCTTTCCGTTTCATTCAATCTTTCGTAATATTGTTTCAGTACGTGTGACAAACAGCTACTGAACAACTGTTTATTCATCGTTTACAAGTGTATAATCAATTTGTATTGGGTGATACGGCAAAAGAGACCTTCAGATATTTTGTTGTTGATTCGATATTTCTTGGAAACATTTAAAGCCATTTTAAAACCGCAGAAAATGAGAACAATTTGAAAATAGCATACAAACAGTGACTAACGACTTGCATACAGTGTACATACAGGATGTAACAAAACTAAGTGAGAATACTTTAGGGTGCGTATAGGGCCTCTATATAGAGTTCGCTGTGAAACTGGTAGTGCGCTGAAAGAGAAACTTTTTTACTTTTGTATGGGAAAATTCATGACGCTTGCCGCTTGGGCGCTTGCCCATACAAATCATTAAAAAAACTTGCTCTTTCAGCACTGCAACTTTCACAGTGAACTATACATTGGACCTGCGAATAATAAAAACTAGTTTTTTATTATTCGTAGCATTGGACTCATACACGCCCTAAGTATTATCACTTAGTTTTGTTACACCTTGTATAAGGTTTTTCAACTTTACAGAGGTCACTATAGGTGAAAAGTCTCCCCACGATTGAGTTTAATGACTTTATTAAGCTGATACCCACGCACTACAATCGCACGCTATATCACGAGTTTTCACGCAACGCGTATTGTAAAAGCTGTAAAGGTTACAATCTTTTTGTAAGTCGTTAGAGTGAGGCCCCATTGTTGTCGCAACGGAATAACGCTTTGTAAGTTGGAAGCTAAATCTTCGTTGCGTTTACCCCCAAAAATTAATAATGGCCGGTTTACATTTTTCCAATACAGTGATTGCTACTGCAATAATATAAACGGCTACTGGAATGCACTGAATTGCTCTCCAGCGCTAGATTGGACTACTGGATTGGAATAAGACATTGCCCCAGTGCTTTGCAAGTTTATCGACTGTTGTCTTGTGATATCGATATCGGAACGAAGAAACATATTTTAGATATGATATTGAATGTACTGTCACTTCTTGGTGGAAATTCATGTTCAATTAAATAATTATACACTTTCCTTGCACTTATTCTATTTTATTTTAATAGATTTATTACAGAATTATAATATACACGACCGGTTTCGAAAAAATCATCATCAGGTGTAACTGTAATAAATCTATTAAAATAAAGTGTAATAAGGGCAAGGAAAATCTATAATTATTTAATGAAACATATTTTTATGCGTTGCGTCGACGCACGACAAACAAAGACGTGATAAAAAGTCAAAACGCGCCGCTGCGATGACGGAAATCTCAATTTTTCCTCAAATATTGGGGATAGTGTGACAATATGAGGTACCTCATCTTCAGAAAATAATAATATGATTATTATTCGCCTTCGTCTTGTCGACAAGAAATGGACTCTACATAACATACTGTCTAAAATAAGTTATACCGAGATATTCCGTACTTGGACAAGTAAAATTATCTTTATTTTAATCATAATCATGCGATTTACCTTAATCTTATGAAACATGAGACCTCAATACATTGATGCAGTATGTACCGGCACCATCGTACCTTGGGCTAAAACCTAAATAAAACTTGTCATGTTATTTGAATACTCGATGCAGTTCAAGGAATTTTCGTAATTATTCGGCTTACGCTCCTGCAACCTTAAACCGTGCTAATATTATAAATGCGAAAGTCTGTCCTCTTCCCGCTCAAACCGCTGAACCGATTTTGATGAAATTTGGCATGGCGATACTTTGAGTCTCGGCAAAGGACATAGGATACTTTTAATCTAGAAAAACGTACGGTTCCCGCGCGATAATCGAATTTTGGCGCAATGGAGTTGCGGGCGTCATCTATAGTCATGTATAATTTACGCAAACGAATCAATTAATTTGACTTACTTTGTTTAGTAGGAAAAATTCTCGTTAGCGTATAGTAAATTGCACGGCGCGAAATTAAAGTATGGACAAAAGGTGAGGTCAACAAAGGAGATGGATTATTTTGAAGAGATATTAATGAACATTTTTCATTCCGTTAGTCGTCGAATAATGATATATTTTGATCTAGAAGAAGATGTAATTAACATATTTATATTTTGCTGTTTAATTTTGATCACAACAAATTTTCGTAGTTTAAAAAAATCTTTCAGTTTAAATAATATATTAGGTACAAAAATCTAACAGAAATGATTAAAAATTCAATCAGCCGATTAAATTTCTCAACAATATCCGTTTTAAAAATTAACAAGCGTTCCTAATTCATCATTAACAATTAATATAAAATAAGTTTAACTCATGAGTACGTATACATTTCCCTATAACATAGACACATGGTACCTAAACGGAACAAGTATCGTAAGTGTAACACATAATATCTAATTAGTTATTAGTTAATGTGCGGGCGCATATCGCGGACGTCATCTGGGGAACTAACCTCTATTGAGGTTGAAACAACCAGACATACAATATAACATATAGGCCGACGCTGATTAGAACTAAGGGGATGATAACGCATAAAATTACAGCCTCAGTAAGAGCTATTTGACACAGACGAGACAGCTGACCCGGATAAATACGGCAGCCTTGCAGAAACCCAGTGTAATGAAACGGAAAAGTTCATTTTCACTAAGTTTCAGTGAGGTTACTGGAGTCCTAGAGGGTTGCAGATTTTAAGGAACATACGCAATTAGCTTCGTCCACACTGGGCCTTTTTTTGTTCTAGTCCAGCACGAGTCGGCGCATGAGTACCGGAAACTATTCCACCTCAATTTTTTTATGCGATCCTCTTTAAATTGCCCTCCTGATGATATAAATGCATGTTGCCATGGTGCAACCCGGTGCCATATTGTTTAAACAAACATTGTTTAAACAATTGCAAGGATTTGTTATTTTTCAACCGGACAATTTTTTTTTTATATTATTGATTGAAATACCAATAAAAAAGGTCCTATGACTTTTCACGATAAAGTAAATATTTTTAAAGATATGAATTTTTAAAGGTTCCAAAAATCTCAAATTTGGGTACTTTCGACCCATGAAAAATATATTAAAAAAATTATAATGTCTGAGTAATATATTTTTTTTAAATTCTCTATACAATAGTCAATAATATCGTTAATAGAGATTTTAAAAAAATCATTGTTTATATCTTTTTTTATCTTAGCAAAAGTAGACAAAAAATTGTGTTTTTTGTATGGGAGCACTCCTTAAACATTTACTTTATTTAAATTTTATTATTAATTATTAAAGTACAAATATAATTAAGGATTTTGTGAAATTTTCAAGTGCCTAGCTGTTACCATTATTGATTACGAGCAAAAAAGGCCAAAAAAATCACGTTTCTTGTATGGGAGCCCCACTTAAATATTAACTTTATTTTATTTATAGTATTTGTTCTTATAGCGGCAACAGATATACACAATCTGTGAAAATTTCAGAAGTAGCTAGCTATAGCGGTTTTTGAGATACAGCCTGGAGACAGACCGACAGACGGACAGACAGTATCTCAAAAACCGTTATAGCTAGACTTCTGAAATTTTCACGGATTGTGTATATCTGTTGCCGCTATAACAACAAGTACAAAAAATAAAATAAAGTATAATATTTATGGGGGGCTCCCATACAAGAAACGTGATTTTTTTGGGTCTTTTTTGCTCGTAATCAATAATAGTAACAGCTAGGCACTTGAAATTTTCACAAAATCCTTAATTATATTTGTAATTTAATAATGAATAATAAAATTAAAATAAAGTAAATGTTTAAGGTGGGCTCCCATACAAAAAACACAATTTTTTGTCTACTTTTGCTAAGACAAAAAAAAAGATATAAACAATGAATTTTTTTTTAATCTCTATTAACGATATTGTTAACTATTGTATAGAGAATTTAAAAAATATATTATTTAGACATTATTATTTTTTTAAATATATTTTTCATGGGTCGAAAGTACCCAAATTTGAGGTTTTTCGAACCTTTAAAAATTCATATCTTTAAAAATATTAACTTTATCGTGAAAAGTCATAGAACCTTTTTTATTGGTGTTTCAATAATGAATATAAAAAAAAATGTCCGGTTGAAACACGGTCGGTCCGGTTCCTTGCAATTGTTTAAACAATGTTTGTTTAAACAATATGGCACCGGGTTGCACCATGGCAACATGCATTTATATCATCAGGAGGACAATTTGAAGAGGATCGCATAAAAAAATTGAGGTGGGATAGTTTCCGGTACTCATGCGCCGACTCGTGCTGCACTATTCATCAAGGGCATGCGTTATAAGAGCGAACGTGAAACGCATGCCCGTGACGCGCGTTGAAATCGTAGCGCTCGCTATGACACTTTTCTTTCAACGCGGGTGGATTTTGACGCATTCAATTATTGAATATGCCAAACGAAAGTTGAATAAAAAGAAGATGACAAAAATTAATAATAATATAATAATAATAATATCTATAGACGCTTCACACCACGTCAGTCTAGCCCCGTGCTAAGTACCTGAAGGACTTGTGTTACGGGTACCAGACAACGGAAATATATTTAATACTTTTATACTATACATACACTTATTTAAGATTTTTATTATATCATACACATATTTAATACACATCCAGACCCAGGAACTTAGAAAAAACTTTTTGTTCCGTCGGCGGGATTCGAACCCGCGACCCTCGGCTTGAGCTACCAACGCGCTCACCACTGAGCCACAAGGTCGTCTAAAATTGAAAATTGAAGATGAAATTGCATAATGTGGACATAGCTATTACGCAATGCGAACGCAAAAGTAAGAAGTTAAAGGCCGGCAACGCATCTCTTCGACTTGTACTATAACTGCGAAGCGGCAGCGTCAATACAAAACACATTTGACAATTGACACACATTTGACAACTTGTCAAATGTGTGTTTTGTATTGACGCTGCCGCTTCGCAATCGCGTGGTCGCGTAGGTTTGTGCAAAGCATCTATTCTGTGCCTCTTCAAATGTAGCGAGTGTCCATGGGCCACGGTAGTTGCTTCCCACCGGGTAACCGTTTGCCTGTTTTTCCCCTAATTTTAGTATCCATTTGCGGCGTTATTCGCTTACTATAATGCAGTGAGTCTGTTAATACTCGTCGATTTTCATTTAAGGAAAACATCTCCATTTATTTTATTGACCTCGTTATATATTTTGATAGTAAATAGACATAAAGCAGTTATAGGATATAAATAACACATCGTTTTGGACGCCCCCCAAGATGGATATTTGAATTTCCTAATTTAAGAAGAGCTTACGGGGCAGACGGGAAGACGGTAGATGGAGCAGACAAGTGTTAGAGTGGAGACCACGCATGGGCAAACGTAGTGTAGGACGTCCCGCAGCCAGCCCCGGATCTTCAATTTTTTTTAGGCGGGGCAAAAACTGAAAAATTCCGCCCCGCCTACCTACTTATGTTTATTTTCACCTTTATCTATCCTTCTATACTAATAAAATGTGAAAGTATCTCTGTCTGTCTGTCTGTCTGTCTCGCTTTCACGCCAAAACTACAGAACCGATTGTAATGAAATGTTGTACACAGATAGTCTAAAGCCTGAGAAAGGACTACTTTTTAACTGGAAAAAGGGGTTGTAAGGGGGTGTTTATGCGTAAAGGAGACTGGTCACGGACCATACAAAATTTACCCATGGCCGACACGAAAGAAACGTATCCCATTGTTTTCGTTATATTATGGGTATCCAAGATATGTAATTTTTATATTCAATATCAGTGGCTAACATGTTATTTTATTGCTTTCTTTTTTCTTCAGATGCAGTATGAAAAGTGCAAATATTAAGCAATTTTATTCAATATCATTGGCTAACATGTAAATACACTTATTAGATGTAAAATGCAATCACATGTTTCTCTAAAAACGTAGTATCATAGTCAGGGAGCCCTAGAATTTTTTTTTATTACTAACAAGCAAATTTTTTGTGAGTAGCTTCACTTTGATAAGACAAACAACATTTGTATATGCGAAAAATCTTGAAAGTGATAGCTAACAGAGATAGAAAGGATTTCATACTTTGATTTGATGGTCTTAAAATATGGATTGTTCTATTGGTTGGACAATGTTACGCTTAAATTATATAACTATTAACCTACCAATATACAAAAAATCAGCTGGTTAGGGTTCCGTTTTAGGGTTCTGTAATCAACAAAACTTGGTTGACTACGGTACCCTAAAACGGAACCCTAACCAGCTGATTTTTTTGTATATTGGTAGGTTAATAGTTATAAATTATAATTTAAGAGTAACATTGTCCTACAAATAGAATAATCCATATTTTAGGACCATCAAATCAAAGTATGAAATCCTTTCTATCTCTGTTAGCTACCACTTTCCAGATTTTTCGCAAATACAAATGTTGTTTGTCATATCAAAATGAAGCAACTCACAAAAAAATTGCTTGTTAGAAATAAAAAAAAAACGTTCTAGGGCTCCCTGACTATTACACTTATGTAATGTACAATCCCACCATTGATGGAAGATATTCTAATTTCTATTAACGAATATTACCTTACAAATTATCATGGAAAGCGAACATTAGGAAGTTGTGCACACGTGATAAGTGTTATTAATTATTATTATAGCCTAGGGTGGGCTAGACATCTCGTTTTCACGTTCATTAGCTAAAGAAAAACTCATGTAAGTATCTATCCGGTGGTAGGCATCATGTAGACTTTCAGAAAATATTTGCAAAAATTTATTCTGAATAAAAAATTTTGAGTTTGAGTTTTGAGAGTTTTATAGGTTTATCTCGCCCTCGGTGTTATAATTATCCCGCGTGATAAAATATAACATGCTGCAGAGACAGGACGTTTCTAATTGTTTGAAACATACTAGTAGAAGGTAGTGAAAAAAAACTTTTTTTTATTGTACCTACCTAGGTAAACAAAATAATATTTATTATGGTTTTGTGTTTTCTTTAGGCACGGTATAAAATAATATATTTCTAAGTGTTAGCCACAGATATTGAATATAATTACATGCAAATAACGATTCTTATTCTTCATATTAACACTTTTCATACTGCGCCTGAAGAAAAAAAGAAAGCAATAAAATAACATGTTAGCCACTGATTTTGAATATAAGAATTACATATCTTGGATACCCATAATATAACGAAAAAAAAGGGATATGTCTCTTTTGTGTCGGGCCTGGGTCACAAATGACCCGTCGCCTTTGTTCAAATTAAGTTAGTTCCAAAAATTCATAACAGATGGCGCCAAGAGTCGTCTACATCGCGCTAGCGCTTGCTCTTACGTGTTTCTATAAGAGGTGGTGCCATCTCATTTCACATTTTTCGATGCTTTCGATTGTTTTACACGTTCTTATATAACTCACTTCGACACTTTCGACTTTTTTTTCGACACTGTCTCACATTCGAGCATCTGGAGGGCGCTACAAGAGCAAGGAGTAGAGAACGAATACATCCAGGTATTAAGAAGCATTTATAGCTGCAATACGGGCAGAGTTGAACTAGATAGAGTCGGACCCAGCTTCCCTATCGAAGGAGGGGTGAGACAAGGGGACCCGACCTCCACAAAGCTGTTCATAGCCATCTTAGAATCTATAATCAGAGAGTTAGACTGCAAAACTTGTGGCTTGCGTATAGACGGCAACTTTATCAGTCATCTCCGATTTGCTAACGACTTGGTGCTCTTGTCTGAATCATGCTCACAGTTACAAGAAATGATTCAATCGCTTAACGTGGCCAGTAAAAATGTAGGACTCGAGATGAATCTCACAAAGACAATGATAATGACTAACAGCATAAAAAATACTATTTCAATAGACGATGAACCATTAAGATATACAAACAAGTACATATATTTAGGTAAAGAGATTAGCTTCGATAAAGACAGTAACTACTCTGAAGTAGAGAGGAGAATTCAAAATACTTGGAACAAATACAAGAAATCTTTAAAAGTAATATGCCAACAAATTTAAAAACTAAAGTCATGTCAAGTTGTCAAAGAGAATAGAGAATATAATCACTACGTCAAGTTGTCTCCTACCATGTCTTACCTACGCCTGCCAGACATGGAAGTACACAAGTAGAGTAAAAAGAAAAATTATTACTTGTCAACGAAGACTAGAACGTAGTATGCTTGAATATCAGAAGAACTAAAAGAGTTCGTCATACGAAAATTAGAAGCATAACTAAAGCTCCTGATGCTCTATTACATGCTCAAAAACAGAAGTGGAAATGGGCGGGACACGTAGCAAGATTAAAAGACGATCGCTGGACAGTAAGAGTGACAAAGTGGAACGGTCCAAGTGGTAAACGACACAGGGGGAGACCACTAACAAGATGGGCGGACGAGTTGGTAAAAACGGCTGGACCAAAATGGATGGAAATAGCTAAAGATAGAAAAAAGTGGCATTCCTTGGAGGAGGCCCTCACCTGCGGAGGGGTCCTTGCAAGCCAAACAAGAGAGAACTAAACTCAAAGCTTACTTTACTTTATAATAGGTAATAATAATAATAATAATAATAATAATAAAATTAGATGTTAGAATAATTTTAATACTTATAGTGCAGTCGCCAGAGGTTTTAACCTCCGAAAATTGTAATAGTGAATGGATTTTTGTTTTTGAGGTGTCATTTTCTTTTCTACACTATAACTTGCAAAGTTTACCAAAAATTTTTTGTGCTTTTAATTTTTTAGTTACTTAATTAAAAATTAATATTTCACCATATAAAACCGGTCCAGAAAAATTTTTTTTTTCTTGTTCCTGTTATTTAATGACTCCAATCCGATTTTTTACGTTGAAAATTAACCAAATACACAATTTTTAAAAAAGAATGTTTGCTTTACTAAGCTAAATACAACTATAAGATTTTTGCAAAGTTTTTAGAGATTAACGCTCGTCGTAACCAAGATAAAAGGGTTTGGGTGGATTTAAGGGTTGTAACGAAAAGTGTGTTAAACTTTCTTGTTGTGCGTATTTAAGTTTTAGGGAAATAATAACTTTTAAGTACTTAAAAACGTTTAAATATCTCCAAAAATGTGTAAAATAGACCGAAAATATTTTTCTATATTTGTTGAAAATTTATTTAAGTGAGAGCTAAAACATTAAATGCATCGACAAATGAAAGACTTTTTCTAGTCTTTGAAATATATTTAAACTTCCTACTTAAAGCCAGAAAAAAAAATGGGTGCTACAAATCTCACGTACATACTAAAGACGCATGCTGCGACCTATGTTTGGAAAATGAATACCTGAATACAAAAAATATCAGTTCTTTACCTAATTTGTATTTTTTTCCTTTAAGTATGTTTTAGCAAATATAATTAATGAAAAAAAAAATCAATTTTATTCTGTAAAAACCTAAACAAAAGAAATAAAATACAGATTTTCTTCGAAATATCCGTGAAAAGTTTGTGCTACATTTTCAGAAAATTTAATAAAGAAATTGCTAAAAAGTTATACACATTAAAAAATAGAAGGCTTTGTTAAGCCTAAAAAATAATTTTAAACTTCCTATTTAAAACAAATAGGAACGCCATTTACCTGGCGAGGCACACAACAAGCACATTTGGGGATATGCTCATCTACATACAAAAATATAAATTTTAAATCTAAGTTATATATTTTTTCAACTTATTTTCTTTCTTTGGAATATAAGCAACGATATAAATCAAAAAAATAATAATATATTTTATTACTTTGCTATATATTTAAAAGAAAGAAATATGCAAATTTTCTTCAAAATTTTACAGTTTATGAGTTTACTTGAAGTGGAAGAGAATAATTAAAAAATCAAAAGCACAAATTTTCAATAGGTAAACTTTATTATTTATGTTATCAGCTACACATTCCTTTTTTTTCTTTTCAATTTTCATCCACTATTGCAAAAATCGGAGGTTTGCACGATTTTTACGCTCTGGGAACTCCACTATTACATATTGTTAGAATTACTATTTTGTTTTGTTTAGTTTATTAGTTTTCTTCTACATTAGATAATAGGTATGTGTAAGTAATGTTAACCAAAAATTTGTAAACTTGCAAGGAATAAAAGGCTTTTTTATTTTTTATTTATTTTTATTTTATTTTATTTATGTAACTTACTACTCAGTACTTTATCTATGCAGTGACGTAACCTTAAACCTATCAATGATAAATTATAGTTTATGGGTAAAGTTGTGTAATGGGGGGCTAAATAAGCTTTAAAATTTGGCAAAAATAAAGTTTAATTTAAAATAATGAAATATTATGTGCACACTGCACAGCTGTTTTTGGGTATTTTGATGTAAGGGGTAAGGGTTTTAAAAATCTTTTAAATTTGACAACAATTTTGTTGACACCGCGCGCTTTAAACTGAAGTCCACGCGAATGAAGTCGCGGGCAACAGCTAGTCATCCATATAATTTCAGCTATATGTGCTGAACTGCGATTCCTGCAGGCGAACGGGAGCCGGGCGCGTATTTTGAACTATGCCTAGCCTACGCGCCTCGCGAATAATAAAATATGTTCGTGCAGCACGTTTCACTCCGCGCTCAGGGTATTTGGTCAAGTTGATATGGCCATGAAATTGCTGTACTTGTGCTATTATTTATTTCGTGGTCAAAGTTAAATAAATGATGAGTTGCCCATTGGTCCGTGAAGTGTGAATTTGGCCGCCCCCTGAATTTGCCGCCCGGGGCATGGGCCCCGGCTTGCCCCCCCCTAGATCCGGCGCTGCCCGCAACACGGTGGACCGACGATTTAAAGAAAGTGGCTGGCAGCGGATGGTTGAGGGCTGCCCAAGATCGGGATGGTTGGCGCTCATTGGGGGAGGCCTACGTTCAGCAGTAGACGGCAATACGCTGATCATCATCATCATCATCAAGAAGAGCTTGACGTCATCGTTACAATAGGTAATTGTATCAACTAATATTTACTCACAAGTCCTACCTAACATATTTAACATAGTAATATTAATGAGGAAGTGTCAAAATGCCTTATTGTCGAATTACCTAATAGGTACAAAACCGTACTCACTTATGACTTACTACAAGTAGTCAAGAAACCTCGGCCATATACTACAGATTTTCCTTTACATTTTACAAGCTAAAACCATAAAATAGAAAAGTAAAGACAGGGTTCTGCAAACTCTTATGTGTAATGTGAGGCTAAAGTCTAAACTACGCTTCGATATGTTTAATAACTTTTAAGGTACACAAGAAATATTATACTACGCCTTATTTTGTAAATGTGTGCGTTTTTTTCACATAACATACGTAATGTGCAGCTCTACATGCGCACTACATTAATAAAAGCAGGGATCACATATATAATTATGTTACCGTTAGAATGCAGAATACGTTAACGTGCACATTACCTAGGTAATCTACAGATTCCCTGATACCATCCGTTAAAGTGTGAATTTTTTAAATAAACAATGCTTATTTTTGCACTTTACCTAGATAATTTGCATTCTCTTCCTTTGTAAAAGTCCTAAAAACTTTGACGTAAGCTTGTCAACCGACTATTGTTGTTTTGATTGCTTTTATAGACCGATAGGACTAGGTTTTTTGGTTTCAAAAATTCTAAAGTTTCTAATTTTTTGCGTATAGTTTTGGGACCACTAGGTAAACCTAAAAAATGATTTTGTGTCATTTTGGTCGACAGCTTCCGGAGATATTTAGGGATTTTGATTTTTGGTCACTATAGGCTGAAAAAAATATTAAAGTTTAAAATTAAGGTTTTGGGATATAGCTAGGGCAGTAACTGATGTGCAGTCACGTTTTGTGTCAGATTCATCCACGGGTTTCCCAGTAATTAGCAAATATTAGAAACGTCGCCTAATTGCGTCGAAAAAATATTAGAGTTTGTAAAAACGGCATAATATGGTTTAGTTTGTTGTTGTCTGATACTGTTAAAGTTTTGTGTCATTTTCATCCACGGCTTTTGAAGAAATTTATATTTTTGCTTTCAACATCCCGTAAAAGCTACAAAAAGTAATTAAAGTTTTTAGAGTTTACATATTTACAATTAGAAGGTCTATGCAAACCACATTTCAAAATTTAGTTCCATTTCAGCCCCGATTTTAAGAGAAATTGATAGATCAAGTAAAGCGAAATTGATTTTTATACTTGTAAATAGGCCACAAACTATTTTATTTTTAAACATAGATACAACATCATATCTTGAAGGGCCTGTGTTACAGAAAATACGATATTTTATAATTTTTTCGATGGAAAAGAAATAAAAAAAAATTTGCATCTTATTTTCACAAATATTTAACTTAATTTCGAAACTTAAAGCTTATTCAATATTTTAATACTTACTAAAATTTCTACCATTATGATTTATTTTAATTACAGCAGATTTTATAAGTTTGTGTATTATTTTAAGTTGTTGAAGAAAAACTACTTATAACTACGTAATCCGCATAAAATCCTTTTTAGTGTTCACTGTTCGATGATATTTTGAATTTTATTCTATTTGTAAAATAAAACTGACAAATTGGTTGGAGTACCTTTGCAAGTAGGGTTGCCATCTGGCGTTTGGACAAAGATAAGTAGTTTTTTTAATACGTCATAAATCATAAGCCGCAAATCGCAATTTACCTATTAAGTTTTACGGTCAAAGCTGCGCGTCCACTGGATCGGACCGTACGTATCGGCATTTCATCATTTACGAAATGCCGATGGGGTGCGTCCACTGCATTCGGATTCATTATAGGCAATTTAGTTATTTTTAGTCCGTCATAGCCTGTTAACGTGCATTTGCATTATAAAGGATAGTGGCGAGGATATTGTTGTAACTAGCTGTATTTTATCAGAAGAGGAAAAGAGAAACAAGAGAAAACGAAATTCATTATTTCCCAATTTCATCCCAAATATTGTCTCTCCTCAGTTGGTTATGATGATGTTGAAGTTTTAGACTATAAAGTTCTTCATATTTTTCTACAAAAGTAATTAAAATATGGTCATTCATCGTCAATCTATGTATAGCCGTCGCGTCGTCGCAAACACGTCAGAATTTGAAACCTTCGGAATCCGAATGACGCGTTCTCTGCGGAAGACGTCTTCGTCATAAATACCGGTCAGTATCCAGTGGACGCAGTACCATATAAATCAATACAAAGTAACAAATCCATACGCTGCGTAGTGCGTAACTGCGTACGCTCCAATTCCGATCCTGTGGACTCGCAGCTTAAATTAGACCGCAACGCGACGCGTAGATGCATACTTCTAAATTTGTATGGTTTTGACAGATCAACTTCGTGAGACTTTTTTTATAAAATAAGGAGGCGAACGAGCAAACGGGTCATCTGATGAAAAGCAACTTTCGTCGCCCATTGACACTCGCAACATCAGAAGCGCTGCAGGTGTGTTACCGGCCTTTTAAGAGGGAATAGGGTTAGGGGTCCCTCCTTTAACCTATAACCCTATTCCCTCTAGGGTTGTAGGGGATTGGGCCTCCGGTAAACTCACTCTTTCGGCGAAACACAGCGCCTGTTTACTCTGTTTTCAATTATTAAAAACGGTAAAACTATTTAAATGTGGAACCCAGACACGCTGGTGGAATTGACACGCTTTGTTTCTCCGATGGACCTATAAAAAAGGCGGACGGAGTCCCACCATACACAAAACTGTATCCTTCAGAGTCGGCCAGGTGACTGTATGTACACGGTCCGCACGCACACATTATTTGGCAAGTCCATACCATTTGACAGGCGTCAGAATATGTGCGTGGCCGACTCTGAAGACACAGTTCTGTGTATACGAGTAATAAGACACCATCCGCCTTTTTTTCTACGTTCATGGTTTCTCCCACTAACTACCCCTGGCACTTCACACATGGTCACTTTATGGAGGACATGGGTCTGGTGACTCCACTGGCTGGCACCTGGTAAGTTCGTCACAAAATGATATCTTCTTAACATCATTGAAAGATCACCCAACTTGAGTAACACCAATTGTCATTGTTGTCCTTATAGCTTCTACAGACGGAGAGATCCAGTCCAAAGTGAAGATAGGCGTGGAATGTGGATTACTTTGACAGCTGTCAAAATGGTCCACAGCTATGTATTAATAACTTTGTACAAGTTAGACAGTTTTGATGGTTCACCTGGACCATCAAATTTGACACTTGGGCATTCGAAGCTTCCATCAAACGGGCTGCCCGAGAAATTACGCAAGTGGGTCCCAAGTTTCTTAGCAGATAGAAGCATAGAGGTTGTAGTTGACGGCGAAACTCAGTCTGTTGATGCTGGAAACTCGGAAACTCAGTCTGTTGATGCTGGTGTCCCTCAGGGCTGTGTGCTATCGCCTACCCTATTCATACTGCATATCAGTGACATGTTACAGACCAACGGCATTCATTGCTATGCGGACGATAGTACAGGTGATGCTGTATATACCGGCTCCCCCAACATTTCTCGGCTAAATGTCATTGAGAGTCGAAACGAACTTGCGTCTAAAATATATAATTCATTGGAGAAAGTCTCTGAATGTGGTAGTCGTAACTTAGTCCAATTTAACCCCGCCGTGACACAAGTCTTTTTTTTTTTTTTTTGCAGGGGAAACCCATCATGGGTCCCCCGGGTTGGGTATGTGCCTCAGTAAGCTGAAGCACCCCGGGGGTGCTCCTACTCACTAAAACCACCTGCGGTTCGCCTTCAGCCGTATAGAGGAGGGATATCGCGGATCTAACAAACACAGGACTCCCTCCACGACTGGCCGGTCTACCTCGGACCGGACTTCCACCAAAGTAAGGGAACGCTTAAGCAAACTAAAGCGTTCCCCTCGGCGCCGGGACTAACAAAGCTGGGCAGGTTCCCATCCTGACCTGGAGCCCCGTTAGAAGAGAGTTAGGAGGTTCGCGTAGCCACGCCTCCGCACTCCCGTCCTACGCCGGCGGAGCGGCAGAGAGGTGGGATCGTCCTCTCTGTCTCGCTCCGCGGCCTCTTTCTGCGACATAACAATTTCGCAGAAAGAGACCGCCGCCTGCCATGCCTCATCGCTCTCGAGCATGCAGCGCACCATGCTCGGGAGTGAGAGGTCTCCACCTAGCACCGCCACGAGATCGTGGCGCTGCACGGCCCAACGATCGCACACCTCAAGGGTATGCTGTCTGCGCAAGTCTGCGCGATCACCGCTAAAAGCCACTTATGGTCGTATATCCTCGTTTTGAGGGCACATCTTTAACCATCTCCCCTAGCATTGAAATACTTGGCGTTTGCATATCGAGTGAAGTCCAAGCGCCAAAATACCAACTGCTCCCTCTGGGTCGTATCCAACAAAGGGCCGCTCGAATTGTTGACTGCCACAGTGTTTCAAACAGCTTGGACTCCTTGGAATTACGCCGAGATGTAGCTTCACTCTTCATCCTCTATCGGTTGTATCACGGGGAGTACTCTGAGGAATTGTTCGGAATATACCATCCTCATCACCTTGATGAGTGGCAGTCTTCCGCCGTGTGTTTCTCGCGTAACTTTCTGCCGCGCACTGTAAAACTCTGGAACGAACTGTCACCAGCAGTAGGTATTTCCGGACCTATACGATCTGCAAACCTTCAATGAAAAGGATGCTTTTTGGCATTTGGAACTATTGCAATCTCATAGAATTTAAACTCCGAAAACAATTATTTTACAAATATCATTCCGATTTGACATATTTTGGTTGGACTGACGGGGTTCGTTCGCGTCAGGGATCTGTAAGTGTGTATAGTGCTCCAAGGCTTTAAATAAATGAGAAGGAGGCGCTGATGGTATAAGAGAACTGTCAAACACATGTCAAAAATGAAATTTTTGTATGATAGAAGTGTTAGTTACTTTTCTCGCCACGTTTCCTAGCTATTACGGTGTGTAATAAATATCAAATTAACATGTTTTATTCTAAATGGTAATATAATGCAATCGTGAAAAAACATAGGTCTTATACTTAATACTATTTGTAATAATATTATTTAATTTGTAGGTAACAACCCTAGGGACGAGCTCTATCATACTCGTACCACCGACCACGTATAATTTTTTCAAGATAGTATTATATTCAAAATTCATATTGCTTTTGTACACAAAAACTGCCGATTAGATTGAGATAATTTGATTCCTACAGTACATCTAATTAAAGTATTCCATTAACACATAGGCTATTTTTATTACAAAATGTGAGGCGGTCTATGGTTTTCAACGAAATTTACTTGAGGAAAGCTGCTAGAAAGTAGCAAGAGTAGCTTATTTCAATAGCACATAGTTCAGCCACCTAAACTGCGAGACTTGTTTCAAACCAATTCTGATTGTTTCAAACCAATTCTGATTGTTTCAAAGCGCATTCGTTTGCCACAATCAAAATTTTTACATATATACGCATACGCAAGCAAAAATTAATATCAGCAGTCAGGTACAGATGTACCTACAATTTGACTCTAACTGCGCCTAATTTTATCTATTTTTTTGCGGTTTACTATGTTCGGGCGAGACGGGGATTACGAATTATTACAAAATTGGAAAATTTTGACATTTTTGAATGCGTTGGGCGAGTGCGGGGGCCGGGGTGTGAAGTGCGCGGGTGAAAACTATCAGTATCACTATCAGCGCAGCGCGCGGATAAAACATTATTATTTTGCTTTTGCGAAATAGATAATACACAATTAAAAAAATCAGAAGTTTATCCATAGCGGGTCTGTGTATATAAATGATGTATGCGGGTATGTCTATCTAAAGGCTGTATCTCAGACAGCCTGAAGACAGACATACAGACAGACAGACATCGAAGTCCCAGTAATAGGGTCCCGTTTTACCCTCTGGGTACGGAACCCTAAAAACGGTAGGACAGAACTACGCAGAGTTCTGTCTCACACTCGCACTCGTCCGGTTCTTTCATATTGTTCATATTTTTGTATCTAATTTTTAAAGCAATTGGTGAAAAGGACTCAAAATGAAAATATATATTTCTTACTTCTTTAGGATGTTGAATATGTAAGCGCCTTTAATTAAAAATATCTTTTTCGTAGTGTTTGGAGCTTGCAAAAACAAAAATTATTAAAATCTCGAAATATCGTGGATGAATCTGACACAAATTTATTCTATGGCTTTATTTAATAGACCTGAGCCCAATTATTGCGATTTCAGAATACCTTAAATTTTTTTAGATAGTGTTTTAAATAACTGGCAATATTTCGGGTTCCAATGGGCTAAAATGGTTCAAATTAGGTACCTACAATCCGAAGACTAATCTAGATATGATGCTATTATTATTTTTAAGTTAAGTTTTTGCTGGCTAGTTTTATACAAATTTTAAAAAATCGATTATTAAATTTTGATTTTCTCAAAAACCTATAATCAGAAATGACACAAAATTTAAAAATAACCTAATCAGACATCACTCCATCCATGTGCAAAAATTCAGAAACTTTAGAATTTTTGAAACTTAACACCTCGAAACGAGCTAGTCCCGCAGGTCTATTATTCTAGTTGATACGAAGTGTTATATTTTATTAGTGGAGTAAAATTTTACGTAAAATTTAATAATTTACTCCTTTGTTTATGTCCAGAAAATTATATTAAATAATTCTCTACAACAAAATAACATGTTTTATTCAAACAAGAACCTGTTTTATGTAATTTAATGAGAATAGAATAAACTTTTTGCACTTTAACTAACCCAGGTAATCTGCAGTCTAACTGGTTTACGCACATTAGCGGTAACAATACTATGCCTTTACGTTTTTAATTGCTCTAAGTTTACATGACAAGAAGTTTATAAAACGACCACTGGTCATTCCCTGTCCTCCCCAAATCGGGCCATTCGTTAAGAGCTATCACGATTTTGATAACGTGATAGAACAGTTACGAGTCCGATTCCAATCGTTTTATTGGGGTCAATAACAACACTGATAAAGATGGTACGGGTTGTTGAAATTTCGCATCCTCACTCGATTGGTTACACAATGTAATTGTACAGCCATAAAACAAACAATTTATTTGTTATTGTAGAAACTAAAAAGGCAAACAATCAGCCATTTAGTCGTAAATATGCTACCGAATGTAACTCTTTACTTTTTCAACTTTATTTTTTAAAAGAAAAAATTAATTGATTGCAAAGAAATCAACGACTTTAGACCTGCCATTAGCATGGGGTTTCTATAATTTCTTTCCATTTGGCTGCCCCACCTTATAAATATCGTCATCCAAATCCTACATATTTGATATTATTATACGTAACTATAAGCAAAGGCTTCCCTCTCGAAGAATTATTAGCCTGCGCCATCGAAACCTACACTTATATTTTATAGAACAGTGCAGAAACTTTAACATGTCTACAATGTGCGAGATTTGATGATGAATAATATACTATGATAATATAACACTCCAAAATTGTGGAAAAATTATAAATGTAATCTAGCAAGCAATTTTTATTATATTTGCTATCTTCTGATAAACGATTATCTGTTAAGACTACACGACTTTATTATTATTATTCTACTGTACTTTACCGAAACATAAAGTATACCTACTGGCCGCCAAACTATAGTATGAAGACGGTAGGTCCTGATGATGACTGGACAGAACATTTGAGGCGAAGATAAAAGTTGAAGACAATTAGCTGATGGTGAATTATATGTATTTGCAAAAGTATATCAATCTGCTACCGCTTTACTGGTAAAGTCGCTCAACCGTTGAACCGATTCGGATGAAATTTTTGACATAGATAACTTGGGTCCCGGGAAAAATTAAAGGACAGTTTATATCCTGGAAGAACGTGCGGATCTCGGACAGTAAACGAATTACAGCGCGTCAAAATTGCGGGCAACATCTAGTGGAAAAGAAACACCTTTTAAACATGTTGGTGCCTTTACTTAGATATGCCCCTTCATGAACACATTAAAATACACAAAGTAATCTCTGGCGCTCTCTGACAAAAAAGTTTCTTCGCAACTTCCATTAGCAACAAGGCGAAGTTTGTGAAAGAACCACGTGACCCCAGGTACAGCTGGTGAACTTTTTAATAGAGCACAACGCTTCTAGGGCGAAGGGATTGCGACTAACACGTGACGTATTCAAGAATTGGGGTTACATTGTTAATTCTCAGGTACCTATATCAACATCAGTTGACAACAAAATCTGGGGAAAACGGTAGTTTCATATAAAACGTAGTGATTATATTCTCTTTGTTCATATACTAGATTGATAGAGAACGTGGAAACCGTAGATTTTTCCGTAACAACAACTATCTTAAGTTCTTTCCCGTCTCCCAAAGTATCTACTTACTTCATCTTCGCCATTTTACGTGCGAAGTGGTCAGACAAAGAAATTGACTGACAAACGAACAGGCGCACTTTCGCATCTATACAATCTAATATAATAATATATAAATCTCCTGTCACGATGTTTGTCCGCGATGGATTCCTAAACTACTTATCCGATTTTAATGTTTTTTTTTAAATGTGTGCTTTTTTCCAACTTGAGAGATAGGATAGCTTAGATCTTTAATTATAGTCGCAATTTTATTTTATTGCAAATTATTTGTCTATAAAGAGCGACCATTGTTTATATGCCACGCGGGTCACGGGATAGCGATGGACGTTGCCATGGTGACATACTTATTTAGTCACTAATTCAATAAAATAATACGGGCGATATACTTTATATAATATGGCAAAGAAACGTTTGCCGGGACACTGGACAGCTAGTATATTAAAAAACAATCCCTCATGTCCCTTTAATCTTTAAAACTACGCAACGGATTTTGATGATTCTTTCAGTGTTAGATAGCGCATTTATCGAGGAAGGCTAAAGGCTATATTTTATCACACTAAGACTAATAGGAGCGAAGAAATAGAGGAAAATGTAAAAAAAAACGGGGAAAATTATTTGAAAGGGCTAACTCGATTGCGCTAATCTCAGGAACTACTGGTCCGATTTGAAAAATTATTTCAGTGTTAGATAACCCATTTATTGAGGAAGGCTATAGGCTATATTTTATCACGCTAAGACTAATAGGAGAATGTGGGAAAACGGGGGAAATTATTTGAAAGGGCCTATCTTGCGAACTACTGGAGCAATTTTATGTTATTTGGCACAGATAAGAAATAGACCACGTGAAGCATCATAGGCTATCGATTTTAATCATTTTTTCAGTGGCTATATATTTTATACCCGTGCGACGCCGAGGCGGGTCGCTAGTTTATAATATTAGTAAAAAATAGGGTATCACGAGTGCTTTGTCACTAAAGCACATAGTTTGCATATAAATAGAAAAGTTTAGGAAACGTTGGCATTGGCGGTTCCCTTGAAATGTAACAGAACCATAACATAACCTCTGGTGGAATTAGCTACCGTAATAGCAGTATTTATCAAACAATAGGCGCTACCTAGAACTGGCCAGTAACTAGTAAATATACAACTATCGACTGGTCATATCCAGTACTATGATCTAGTATGTAGCCACTACTTCAGAAGTACATGTTTTTTCCCACACCACCTAAAATTACGATGCTCTTAGCATATGAGATTTGTTACGTGATAGGTATCAGTATTTTCATTATGCTAAAAGATAAAACCTATAGATTAGAATATATTATATATTTGCAAAAAAAAACTTCTATTCATCGTCTTTTATTTTCGATTGATATAGGTCCGTGCGACCCAGCGGCAAGCCGCTGAAGCTAAGTCAGGACTTATAATAAAAGGACGAAGTTGTATTAATGTATCATTATATCAATGATCAGTCTATATTATACATTAATAGTAGAATCTTAAGGCACAGCAAAAAATGTAGGATTTTAATCCATTGCGATTGGAATTCGATAAACTCTATTCCGATAAGTTACCTTATCATGGAGTTGTTAAACACAATCCTTATCTAGAGCTACTGCGAGTGGATCTATTGAAAATATTAATTTGATTTGCAGGATAGTATAATGTCGTTAGATATGAGTAGATTTTCTCCTACTTGAATAGGAGAAAATCTACTCCTAACTATAGTCTCTACCTCTCTCTCAATCTTTATGTAAAACATGTCTCCGAAAGATTCGGATTTCGGATTGTTCCTTGAAAATGTAAGAACTGAAGTTTTTGAACCCGACGAAACGTTAAAAAAACAAGAGCTGAGTTAGGAATTTGGGATTGATAGAAAATAACCGTTGATTAGATTAATGTGGTTTCAGAACAATACTGCAATCTATTTATTATTGTAACTAAACGCCAAAAACCACGCATGATTTTAGTGGTTTCCGAGGGAATAATATACAAAGACTTACCAGCGGCCAAATACACTCCGGACAGCAGACTGCCAACCCACGCGACCGTGCCCTTCCCCTCTCCAAAGTATGTCACCAGCTCTGGCAGGAATATGCCGAAGGTGTAAGCTATGCCGTCCACCACGAGATTGCACATGAACGAGGCGAACACCACCACCCAGCCGTAACCCCCGTCGGGCGGCGGGGGGAGCTCCCCGTAGTCGTAAGCCTCGTCATCATCTGCTTCTGCGGCCCCCTCCGCCGTCAGTCTTGCCGCTTCCTCGCATGACGTTTCGCTTTCCGTCTGGAACAAAAGTTAAGATTAATTTTCGGTATAAGAATAGTTAGGGCTTAGGATACAGAATGGGCCAATTTATAGTAAAGACGGGCTTTAGCCCACCACACATTCCCACCGCTGTATTTCCTGTGTCGCCAGGATCGACAGCGGTATCCAACCACGAAAACTCTTTGATATAAGGATTATAATATAAGAATTTATAGTAGCGTCAAGGCTTCTCATTAACCGATTGATGGCTTAATTTTGGGTGTCAAAACAGTTGAGATAGAGAGTGGGCCAATTCATGATTCACCATTCATGGACCAAGAAAAAGGCTTCATGGTTCAAAATAAGCTAGAAGAATAAACAACGATAAATAAAGATGACACTCAAAACAAAACCTAGGAATACGATATTACGCGCGAAAACCGAAGGACGAATATAACTTCCTTGAGCACCAAGTTAGTTCCAAGAGTTTTAACAAGGTTAGGTCCAATTATTTACATTACTATAAAAGTGTGTCGCTCATAAAGGAAACAAACAAAACCCAATACGAGAACTAACGCGGTTACGTGTTGGAACTCCGAACAAATTAAAACTTCAGCGAAGTTTCGAGACTCGAGGGTTGGATGAATCTCAGGACTCAATAACAACTATCCGTTCACAGTTATTTTACCTCTGTTAAGATCTTTATTAGAACGAAATAAAGTGCACTCTCATTAGCCAGAGACCAGGGTACAACTACTGTGGGCATTATCTGGATACCTCACAACCTTCTCTTCAAGGAAGTTTGCAACGCAAGGAATATGCCTGTGACCTTTACATAGTCGATAGTGTTGAATAATCAATAGGTTTCCTTGTTTCCAGTTCAGTTATTAAATCATTTAGTTGGCATAGAAATTAGAATTCTATACAGCATGACTGGTGACACATGTTCAACTTCGGTACTTGATTCTCATTATAATTAGGTAATAAAATTAGGTACTTAATTTTTGACCAAATTTCCCTTTAAATAAATTAATTTTTAGTTTGGCTTTTGTGAACTTTTTCTGATTTTATTTAGAATCTACACTTAAAACTTTTATTACATTAAAAATTAATCACTGTTTTTTTCTACTAATTTTAAATTCCTCGATCGTGGATCTCTATTGTTTACGCGGTTGAATTCGACCGCTTGGGAGTTGAAGCATTAATAACATTAGGACATAGAGTACGTCACAGGAAAGGACATAGGCCACTTTTTTACGAGGACGTATTAAGTCGCTTCGCATACAAATGAAATAGTATATTGTAAATAGGTAATATTTCATGAAAATATGCCTACCAGACAAACTACCAAATCTGAAATCATTACAGGCACCAAAATATGCGATAAAACCTGCTACTATACTTAGCCGAAATATGGTCCATAACTTTGTCTTTATGTGCATTAATTTGAGCGCGTCGTAAAATTAAAAGCTTTACGTCATCCCACGTAATCTCATCAAATGCCTGAATGTCACAGGCAGGGCCGGATTTATATTTTTTATGAGTATAACCCATCCTAGGACGCTGCCCCCCCCCCCCCCCCCTCCCAGGACGTAATAGGACGTCGTCACCCATAAGCCATGGCCTATACTGCCTATACATAAATCCAGAGCTACTCACAGAGGTTGGCACGAGGCACGTGATCCAACATTATGCATTATTACTACGCCTTAATACGCGTTACAGTAGCACCACATTAAAAAAAGTTTTATTTCTGATTAAATTTGAATCAAATCTTTTCAGAAAGCTTACGTGATGAACTAATGAACCACCGACCTAAAGTTCTATGTACAGTTTGGTCCCTTTGGTCATACATCAGATATAAATGGGCTAAAAAATAAATAGATGAACTGTGCAGTTATATTGGGGGTAAGAAGGAGGTTTAAGCTCTCTCTTTAAGAAAATATTATAGTGATGATAAATCATTTATTGGTCATTTATCCTAATTCATACGGAAGTTATCGTAAACTTTTAATCGATCACGTTTACCGTCCGAGATTTCCATTGTCCTTTATTGCACGTCGTTAGAATATTAATGACTTAATGGTAACCAGCCTGTTAAAATATGTACATGTATATGTTTATAATTTACAAATTTATCGCTAAATTTCAGCTTCGCAAATGTCAAATTATTAACAACAAAGCAAACATACATAAAAATATAGAGGCTCCAATTTAAAAGTGAGAAGGGGTGCTGCGTTAAAGTCCTAATTAACAGGGATGGCACAAGCATTTTTATTAATAAAAAATTAAAAACACCAAACACAACAACAAGGGCACATAGTGTAAATATAATATAATCTATCAAATTCATGGTCATTGTCAAAGACAACATAGTGAAACCAGTTAAGGCCGAGCACGTGGTATGATAATACTTTGTTTACATAGCGCACGCCTGTGGCCTACAGATATTGCTTAGTACAATGCGGTAATACTATGAAACCCACGCATAACATTCCATACAAACCGACCGTTACTTTTGTAATTAACAATCTTCATAAATTATATTATTACTTGATGAAAATATTCAGTGAAGAGAGAAGAACTTAGAAGTGCCCAAGGAGTACTTAGCCAAAATTCCTACTGTTTAAAAGTATTGTCATTAGTTCAATACACTAGGATGAATGGAAATAATAATACAAGAACTAAGGGAATAAACGCATCTTCTGCAGAAAACCTAAATTACCTAATGTACTTTGTATACATTTAATACATATAACGTTTGTATGCGCGGTTTCAGGCGTTGGTAAGTTACTATGTACCAACTTGGTATAGTAACTTATTGAACGTTCAATGACAATAACTGATCTAGTGATCTCACAAGATCAATTCAAGGTCTCTAGAAGGTACAAAATAATGGAAAAACGGAGGTTCTGAGAATTGGCGCTGATCTTGAACTTGCTGTTTATCAAAAACTTAAAAAGGTGGCTGTCGAATTATTTTGAGAATCAAAAAAAATAAACCCATAACTCGTACATGATTTAAACCAAGATGAATATTGTTTAATGTTGTTAAGGGCCTTCCTTACGGAGATTCCGTAATTTACCGTATTTAGGGGCTTATAAACTCATAATTTGGAAGCTACAAAGTTTTAATAAAAATACAGCAATAATCTTCAGCATATGAACATTCCTTTCCACGTTTTAAATTTTCTATTTTTGTTTATTATACTAATGATATCAGCTTCCAAGGTAAAACCGATTTATTAAAATTCAAGCATACATTCAGCATCTCCTTAGTATTTACAAATTACTGTTATTTGAAACACACGCCAATAGATCGACAATATCATAAACTACATATTCCACGTTTTAAATTTTTTTTAGGTCAATTTTGAACTAAGATAAGTAAAAAAAAAAGGGTTTTGGTGCGATCTCGGCGACGCGGCAAATGTATGGTCAAGGTCGTTTGCTCGGGGGATGGCCTTAAGAGGGAAGGTGTTAAAATAGTCAATAACGGTAGATTTATATTATAGATATCACATTAGCTGTGTTTGCAGATTATAATATTAAAGATCACATATTCAAGGCAAACCAACAATGACGGTACAAAACAAAGTACCGAGACGAGTAGTGTTTAGTAGCAACTGGTACAGATGTGCCTTTAGATAATATTCTAAGTTCTAACCAAAGTTATGTTATGTACATAATATTCATTTATCAAGGTATGGCTTCTTAACTTTTATTATAACGAACAAATTTTAACATTAACGTTTTACTATGGAGTACCTAATCTGTGATTCAAGTTTGACATAATAATCGTTAAGGCGGGCATAAACCCCAATTTGTTATTCCGTGACTCCCAGTTTACCTAGTTCCAATATAATAACGAAATGTAAAAAAAAAAAATGAGATATAAAGCACAATATTGAAAAGACTCTAAACCATAAACATTTTCATAAAACGTAATACTTTGGCTGTAATTAATTTACAAACTCACCTCCGAAAAAAATCTAATTCATCGAAATGTAAGTATTAACTAGGATAATTATACATTTTATTTGAATCAATTGTTAGTAAATCTATATTAAAATATCCTTAACCGAACAATTTTGTTTCTTAATATTTATTTCCAAAGATATTTTAAAAAAACATGAAAAATAGAGAAGATCCGCCCCTAGTAACTACAGTTTTATGCTAAGCTAAAATGAACCTTATTGCGATGCGTATACGCTTGATCTTTGGTTGTGTGCAAGGTTATCGTTTTGGATTGAGATTGATCCCTGCCTTAAGTCATTAAAAATCTCAGCAAGGTCCACTCGCAAAGTGTTTGCAAAAATTCTCTGATTTCTACAAAACTATGAATTGTACAATACTGCCAACTGCCAAGGCGAAAATGATTAGTACTAAGGCTAGAAGTTCACAACATGATATCATAAAGGAGACTAATAATAAATCACTTATTCATTCCACAACAACAGCGCTGGACAATGATCACGTTTTGTTGTTTCCTTACTTATTATGTTAAAGATTTATGAAACTTTACATCTTTATTCAATTAAATAAGGATATTATGTAATGTAACGTTACAGAGTCGAGCATTGCAATGCGCACCTTGCAATGATACAGTATGTAATATCTTGATACTACTTGTAACATCAACTAGCTATGGAATGCTCAGTCGAATGTTACATTACACGCGAATGCTAGTCAGTCAGGGATAGGGAATGCAATCCCGCAAGAGAATTTCAATCCCGGTATTTGCGGGATTGAACCATCACAATCCCGCTGGATCCCGGTATTTGCGGGATCCCGCTGGGTGGATTTAAACTTTTAAAATAAATCGTTATAATGACTTTACTTGATAGACCCCGTTTTATTCTTAGAATCTCAAATAAAACAAACTTTGTCGGACACTTTTTTCAAGGGTTTAATTATTAACACCTCCATACTTCAGACTTTATAAAAAAAAAATGAAAGAAAAACTCATCATTTTTTTGGAAATGGCTTCGTCATAATAATAGTTAAAAAAACTAAAAAAAATCGCTTATTTATGTCCTGGATCTTTTATCGGATTTTTTTTACGAAATATAGGTAAAAATTGGGCCCAAAGATTCCGAAACGGTTCCTGATATTCGACACAAGGTAGCTAGCAGCTGGAAATGCTCGCTCAGCATCCACGCTGGTTAGTTCAATTGTCATTTAAAGTGAATTATAGGTGAATTGAAGCTAAATTGTCAAGCGGGCTGCCTGTAGCCAGTTCACGCACCGCCGCGCGCAAAGTTACGCATATGAATCACATTTATTTGTAATCCCGCCAGTCCCGCGGGATCCCGCAAAATTTTCGACCGGGATTAGTCCCGCATAATGCATGCGGGATCCCGGTATTTCGGGATCCCGGTATCCCGGTATTGCATTCCCTAGTCAGGGACATAGTACTGTAATGTAATGCTCAAAGTCGAATTTTTAACGTTAAGTACATTACACGTGTAATGTAATGCTCAAAAACTAATCTTTAATGTTACATTACAAGTAAATGCTCACGGTGAGGGAGCACCTTACTAGATATTATGTTGTAAAACCAAAAGGATAGATTCTTTACTAGAAGTAATAAAAATACATAATATTTTATTTTCATTTTTATGCCAAGTTATACAAAAGTAATCACGTATTTGCTCCCAAATTGAATTCACCTTGAAATATGTGACTTTCATACAAATTGATCAAAATCGGTGCCTACATATCCTTGCGGAAGCCCATATTTCGCAGAAATATGAAGCAGCATTATATTTATTACAAAATATTTTTACATAGTAACACCGCGTTTGTAGATAAGGCTCAATTAAGGATTAGCTGGCGAGTGGCGACGTTGCGATATACATCAATGAAGATAAACTATCGTTTATCATACATTTGTATTACGTCGCGGTGAAAAATAGAAATACCACACTGCACCGCGATTGTTCTAACGAGTAATTACTTATCTAGCAACGTTTTACTCCTCATTAGCCTCTTTTCACACTTCTACTACAGTTGCCGTGGGTATTATATTACTGAAGTATCGTTACATTAGTTACGTGAATTCAGATCAATTTAGGTTCATTTGAGTTCCTTTGATGCCTTCTCTAGGCTTGGAATTTTTGTTGATTTTCTACGCCCTGTTTCTACATTCCGTAATATAGTATTTAAAGAAAGCTTCAATTTCGACAGATAAATGTAACAACTTTATTTCTAAGAACACTTTAATTCCTAAGCGGCTTGGTACGTTAACAATTTAAATCGTTGTTTATTTTGGTAATTTATCTGAATCAAAACTTAATTTAACTCTATAAATCTTTGATTTTCAAGGTGGGGGCTCGAGGTACTTTGGTATTGCTTGGCAACGAATTAAGTTTAGGGAAAGTAATTTTCGAGGAGTCTTACAAGTTCGAGGAGAGATTTAAGCCCGCCCACTGCTCCAAACAAATTATTACCCTACACTTTCGACGCTTTAAAAACATACTGATGAAATCCAATTAAATTTTTCACATCTTAAGGAAAAGATAAAGATCCTAAAAACAGGCAGTATAATCTGAGAGAAGTAAACAATATTAACTTTCCTGCGATGTTTGCTTAGAGCTCAGCCAACGTATCAGCATATTCAAAGGGACATATTCAAATGTACCGCAGCTCTGCGGTAGGAGCGACCTTGTGATGTTTACACCTATTGGGTACTTGCCCACAACAATGCCATAGTCATTGAGGACTACAAAATACTCTCATGGTATTAGATCACACTCCGAAGTGAAAAAAATAATAGGCGTGGGGTCTTATTGTATCGTTCAATAAAAAAAGGACCGAATAACAACTGTTGCTAGGTCGCTTATACTCCGGTCGATTTAGACATTCGAAGTTACAAAAAGTCCCAACAAGCTGAAAATCGGTGAAATTGTTAAAAACATAATTATAAACAATGTCTAAAAGTTCCTCATCATTCCCGTGTGTGGAAATTTTTTTATTCAAGGTCAAAGGTTGAGTGTTTTTTTTAAGAAAAATGAGTTTTTCGCGATTTTCAGCAAAACGGTAAGTTTTATCATAAAAGTAGCTCAGACAAAACTTGCAGATCATAAAATTATCTATAAAAATGTATCAATACTTTTTTCTTACGAGCCACTGTTTCTGATATATAACGTTTAAAAGGTTATAAAAGTTGTTATCACCATAATATGCATGGGTAGGTACGCCACGTATACAGTGTGTTTGGTCAGCAACTAGCGATATTTTAAGCACTTATGTGTAAGTATGTACTTATTATGCAAAAAAACACTAACTACAAAGATCTAGCCCCCTTCGCCTCTGTGTGGCAGGCACTTTATTATTGACTCTACCCGGTTAGCAAAAAAACATTCTTAATTTGCGAAGTTTTGTCCTATTGTCATCCAAATAGCCTTAAATGAAAGGGAATTAGATAGTCTACCATTAAAAAAACACAAAAAAGAGTATTTTAATTCAAAAATCTTAAAAAAGTCATAAAGTTTCTAAAAAAATAGAGAAAACACGTGCAAATTTTACAACAATTGTATTTTTTTACAGAAACAGCCCCCATAACATATTTTTTTGTTTACTGTATCCAAAGAATTTCAGTTAAGCTGTAATACTACGTTTAATTTATGTCTGTATGTCAAATTCCTCTTAAGTTATTATTAGTTGAACATAGCCTATGCGTAAGCACTAAAAACAATTGTGCGAAACTTTATAAGGAAATCATGAAAAAAAAACACTGCACGTTTTAATAACTATGTATTTTACTGTCTAATTACACTTGAAAATTCACAAATTTGGCTCAAAATGCTCAAAAAAAACATTTCGTGTTCGCGCACGACCAATGTTCAAAGAACAATAGCTCTTAAAGTATTTGACATACGGACGTAATGAATATGTTGTATTCAAGCTTAACTTAAATTCTTTGGATATAATAATTAATAAAAATGGGTTATGAGGGCTGTTTCTGTAAAAAAATACAATAGTTGTAAAATTTGCACGTGTTTTCTCTATTTTTTTAGAACTTTATGACTTATTTAAACTTGTTGCATACAAAAACCCTTTTTTGTGTTTTTTTAATGGTAGACTATCTAATTCCCTTTCATTTAAGGCTATTTGGATGACAATAGGACAAAACCTCGCAAATTAAGAATGTTTTTTGCTAACCGGGTAGAGTCAATAATAAAGTGCCTGCCACACAGAGGCGAAGGGGGCTAGACCTTGGTAGTTAGTGTTTTTTTGCATAACAAGTATACATACATAACACATACATAACACATAAGTGCTTAAAATATCGCTAGATGCTGACCAAACACACTGTATACGTGGCGTACTCATGCATATTATGACGATAACAACTTTTATAACCTTTTAAACGTTATATCTCAGAAACGGTGGCTCGTAAGAAAAAAAGTATTGATACATTTTTATAGATAATTTTATGATCTGCAAGTTTTGTCTGAGCTACTTTTATGATAAAACTTACCGTTTTGCTGAAAATCGCGAAAACTCATTTTTTGACCTTTGACCTTAAATAAAATATTTTCCACACACGGGAATGATGGGGAACTTTTAGACATTGTTCATAATTATGTTTTGAACAATTTCACTGACTTCCAGCTTGTTGGGACTTTATGTAACTTCACTCTCATTTTTTGGTCTAAATCGACCGCAGTATTATGTTTGTTTTTAGGAGGCGGGTGGTGAAAAAGGACACAAATACTAGCTCTTTTTAACCCCCGACAAGAAAGAGGGGTGTTATAAGTTTGACGTGTCTTTCTGTCTTGTCTGTGTGTCTGTCTGTGGCATCGTAGCATCCAAACGGGTGGACAGATTTTGATCTCGTTTTTTTTAAGCGCAAGAGATTGGTAAATAAAGTGGGCCCCGTGCGAGTTTCTTACGCCGGTTCTTCTCGCCGGACTATGTAGAATTTCAGAAAATATTTGCAAAAATTTATTCTGAATAAAAAAATTTGAGTTTGAGATAGGTGGTCAAATTCTAGAGCATATCAGCCGATTTCCTACGACGTTACGTTAATATTCAGCCATGTTTAAATTGTGAAAGTGATATAGATTACGGTAATCACATTAGTATATTTTTCAAGCGCTGCAACGCAATCAAACTTTTTATCTTCAAACAAATATGGTACAAATTACATCATTGTTCAAATTACTATGAAGTGGATAATTAAGACAGAACAGTTACCGATTTAAATGTTTTTATTTATTGTTTAATGTTTATGTAGTTAAACAAAATTTACAAAGACTTGACAAAAATTGCCTTGAAAGTTGAACTTTTAACAGGCGTCAGTAGTCAGAGTAGTCAATACATTATTACACTCCGCATTCATGAAATTGCTCCGTGGTTTATTAGATGACGGAAGCCAGTCAAGGAAGCGTAACCTTCAGAAGGATTTGAATTTTTCATTAAGCGCTAGAATGTGGCTTATAAAAAAGACTCTATGATTTCTAGGACGAGATAATTACTATTTTATTATGCAGCCTGTCCAATTTGTCCCATGATGGACAACGTTTTTCATTTAATTGCCAAATATTGTGCATATGACCAACATCAAATCAAGCCAAATGCGCCGTTCGACAAACCATTCGCTTTCTTAGCAGGGACTGAAAGCGGTACCGTTATAAAGGGTATATACCGGTATAAAATTACGGTATTGCTTTGATTTAAAGGTTGAGTCAAAACGGTTGAACTTCACCATTGCGGTACCGCAAAATAACGAAATATACCTTTATTTTTACGGTACCGATATATCTCTTTATTTTATCGGTACCCCAACCGAAATCATTTCGGTACCGAAAAAATGCAAGGGCGCGAGCGCGGCGTTGCCAATTTTCGAATTGGCAACGCCGCAATTTGTCATGTCAAGACTTGGAAAGTCGGGGATAAGTTGCATTCATCCCAGCCTCCTACAATATTAATATTTAATTCGCTCGCTTATTGAGTTGTAGTTTTAATATTATGTTCAGAATATTTTATTTTGGTGTTTTCTTAAGCAGCTTCCAAAATAGGTGAGGATATACGTTTGGCTGTGTACAGTATACATAATATATTTTTTTTGTATACAGGTTGTTAGGTTTAACACCGTTATCCTTAAAACCATCAAATAAGTCCATTTGATAGTTTTAATGATAACGGTGTTAAACCTAACACCCTGTGTATTATATTCTATTATATAATATATTAAAAAGAAAAAAAAAGTTCATGGCGTGATGGACTACAATAATTACAATTAATAATATTGTATTTAAATTATCCTTGGTGCGAAAAACCTATATACAAAGATGGCAAAAAAAGGATATGGGCGAACAGCCTATAGACGGCCCCAAATTACATTAAAAAATATATTTTTTTTATTCAACGATTACTCAGACATTTGTCCGAATTTTAAAATTCTTTTTTTTTTAACAATGGTGCAATGGTTTTTACAAAAAGTGGTGACATGATATTCATGAGAAATCAAAGAAACATTAATATGTTGATTTAAACTTTTAATGAAGTAATCTAAGCAAACGCTACCAAAAATTAAGATTTTGCATCAAGATATTGAGACCTTGGTTCCGAATGGACCGATAGACCGCTAAAGTCCTTGTAGTTGTCATGTTTGGGGATTTCAGCGTTGTTTAAATAACTACAAGTATATGCCACTACGTAAATTACATTAATCATCATCATCACCACCTTTGTTACACCATACATTATCATTCATTACGCTTTGACTCTATTATTGGTATTTCTCATGGTATTTTCAACAATACGGGTGAAGTTTAAAAATATGGCCTCCATGCTGGTAAATGGGACAAACTAGGTAGGCCCTCATGAACCAATTCGGCTCAATTGTCATGGCAAATCAATTAATAGGCGCCAACGACGTTATCCTCATTGAAGATATTAGCCAACTTCCTTTCATAGAGCGCGCAAGCCTCTTTAAACTCCAAACCTTGTAAACAGTATCACCCAGGAGTTATCTTGTACACACAGAAGCCTTAGGGATGTGGCTTACGAGTTAAGCCCTAAGCATGGTCTACAGTAACATCTATTCATCGAAGGAAGGAGTGCGGTCCCTAAAGCTAAAGAAATATAAAGAGGAGGATAAATGAATATCTAAAACCGATCTAAATACCTGTATCTCGTACACACACAGGAGGAGAAAGTAGTTATAATTAGTATAGGCTATGGATCGGGAACGGGCTTTCGCGTCCTCACAATTCACGAGGCTCAGGGATTAACGAGTCCTTCAGTGATCATCGTACAGACCAAAACCCAAAAACGGGGAATTCATGATAGCGTGTCTAATGCAGTGGTAGCTATATCTCAGCACACTAACACCTGTGTCTAATACACTGACACTGATGAGGACGCTGTGGCCAGCTTTATAAAAAGATCCTTGGAGGTGTCAACCAATTTTATAATATAATATAACACCAAAATGGCCAGCAAGGACAGAAACCACCAAATCCTTGGCCGTATAACGAGTCTTAGTCTTTATCTTTAGAGATCGGCAAAATTAAAATATCATCAATACAATCAAATGCTACTAACATAGAGTTTAATATTACCTTTAATACTATAACATTAGTGTATGTTATAATTTAAGTGTAGAACCCAGACAGGTCGTCGAAGTTGACAGGCCTTGTCCCCCAATAACATCCCCTGACTCTTTACACATGGCAACTTAATGAAGGACATGGGTTTGGTGACCCCACTGGCTGGCAGCTGGTAGGTCCGTCACAGAACAATATCTTCTTAACATCTTTGAAACTCGACCCAGCTTGATTGACCCTCTCCACCAAGCCTATGCCACAACATCTAAAGGAAAAGGATAGAGCATCATACCCGAATAAAACGGAAGATGTCGCATCTACTGGCTACCATGCTGGGACCACACACGCCCCTTCAGGTTATCTATCAAACATTTCAAAATAGTGATAAATATAGTGACAAAAAAAATTAAATACCACCTATAGGTGACTCAAATTATTATTATTACTTTTGATAAAAAAATACGGATGTCTTTGATTACTATTCTTTTGACAGTATTTTATAGGATATAATTTGAACTTATTCTTACGACCAACAATGTTGAAATAATTATCATGATATGGGATCCATGAGATATCAAAGGAACACTTACTTTATTGAGAAATATGTAGTGACGATGGTGTTGTTTTGGTGTTGGTTTGTTGACACACACACACACACACACGATTTTCGATGTTTCTCTGTCTGTCTGTCTCCAGGCTTAAACGGCACGGAACCCTTGGTAAGCGAGTCCGACTCGCACTTGGCCGATTATTTTTATTTAGTAATAAATTTTATTATATTTTTTGTTGTTTCATAGTTTAACAATATTAGATTATCGTCTATATATTTAGTAGTTTGTGTAGCTCAATGTAGTCGCTTCGTCGGCGTAGGTCTCCCTATACTCCATTTTTCCATGACTTTCTCTGTTTGCCTTCACTTGCCGTGTTGGGTCACAATATTGTTTGAATATGTCATCTCCATCTTACTCTTGAACGTCTTTTTCTCATTGTTCATTCTATTTTTCTTTGTGTACATCTATTGTCTTTTGGTCTGCAAATATGGCCTGTCCAATTCCATTTTATCATACGAATTCTTTATATTACATATTTTAGTCTTCTCTCCAATTTTATTATTGTATTGGGTATCTTGTGTCTTAGTTTTGTCCCTAACATGAAATATGATTTCCGGTTTTCTTTCTTGTATGATTCAGTGCTTTGGTGCTTTTCATCTTTTTTAAGCGCCTAGGTAACCGTACGTTAAGCATGAGTCATGACAGTAAATTAGATTCGTAAAGTTTCCTTTTGACATTAAGTTTTCATTATTTATGTTAAGTTTCAGTATTTTTTCCAGCACTACTCTCATACAGTTTTATCGCTTTTTCGGTTTGATTTTGGAAGTATATTAATTCTTTCATATATTCCAATATTCCACATCTTCACCGTCTATTTCAATTTCAGTCTCTATTAGTTATGACTTATGACCTATGATTTTTGTCTTTGTAGCGTTAATCAGTAGTCCTACTTTGTGGCTCCTGTAACATATGGTTTAGTTCCTTTGAGTTTTCATCAAAAACCGCAACGTCGTTTGCAAACCTAAATGATTTAGGCGCTCTCAGTCTATATTAAGGACCTTTTCTTCCCAATATAAAAATAAATATATTTATTCCTGCACCGAAAACCGCTTGGGAGGCAAGGGGTCACCCTGTCTGACTCCTCTCTTAACATGAAATTCGGGATCTTCTCGTTCTAATTTGACCTTTGCTAAGCATTCAGAGTATATCATGCTGTGTAACATTTTGATATACGGTATTCTTATGCCCTTCAATCAATGGTCTCCAATATTGGTCTGTGGATGATAAAATCAAAGGCTTTTGTAAAATCGATAAAGCCAATGTACGAATTTAGAAATACAAAGTTTCCTATTGTTTTAAGCATTAGGTATTTATTCCTACACAAAATATTGCTCCCCTTACTATTAAAAATATTTACATAATTTTACCTAGAGCTCAGATCTAGTCTTTGTTTATCGAGTGACTTTAGCAACATATCATATCAAGCAATCTCGAAAATCAACGGTGTGTCTGGACACATTGTAAATATAGTCTATATACAACGTGTCCAAACACACCGGTGTTCCGATCCATTAAAAAGTTTAATAATAATACATACATACAGGACTATGTGGAAACATGTTTGTTACAAACTGCTATAATACTTATGTAATGATTAGACATCGGATTATATGCACGATCAAAGTGCCGAAATATGCAAGCAAATATGCACGAAAAATGGCTGAAATATGCACAAAATATGCACAATCAAATGTCACTTAATATTTATTTATTTATTTAATATTAGAAAATAATAATGTATTATTATTTTGAAGAGTTTTCCAGTGTTAGAGCGCAAATTTTTATAATTTCATCAAATCCAGGACTTTTCACTTCTTAAATCTTATACAGCACCAATAATAATTTTCTACCAACATTTTCCAATTGCAATCTTAATGCCCATGGAAGTTTATTAAATCGTTAACTACTCAATTAATTTTTTTTACTAATGTTTATACAAAGAAAAAAATTGTTTCTATTGTACCTATTGGGTGTATTGCATTCGTTAAATGGAGATGGAGCCACATATTATTATTTGAAGTGTTTTGATCTATCGTACCTCTGTTTTGTGGCCTCGGTGTGTGTCATGATAGCTAGTTTGGAGACTACGAGCGCATAAAACTACCGAAATATGCACTATCAACGAAAAATTGCCAAAAAATACACTATCACCTAAAAAGTGCCATTATATGCATTTGCATATGCAACTATGCAAATGCATATAATGTCTAGTAATGATAAATAGTATTTTCTTGCTTTTTCCATCTTGGTGTCTGTCTATTTAATATTTTAAACGAAGCTTACACGCGCTAATTATTATTGGGTACCTACGCGGCGCATCGTTACAGGCAGGACACGAGTGTCAGTAAAATCCAATCAAGATTCAACCGACTTAAGTAATTTAGGCTTGATATTCCGGCGGACAGCGGGGTGCAAACAAAACCTTTATTTTTTTAGGTAAAGATACCTAAAAAAATATCGATACCGTAATTTTTCAATACCGGTATATAACGGTACCGTTATTTAAAGGTTACCGTAATTTAAAGGTATATATACATACCGCTAAATTTCTCTACAGATATTTTCCGGTTATTCAGTCCCTGCTTAAGAGTCCGTATACGAAATTTTGCCGATTTCGCTCATTTAACAGACGTGATTTAACAGTTAAAATACAGTATTTCTATAAGTTTTAATGCACAACATGTAAAATCATATAAATTATAATCTAATGTTGCAGCTAGATTTTTTATTTTTTTTAAGTATCTTTAAATAATCCAACTCAAACCCGCGACAGTTTTGTGATTTTTGCTGTAAAAGGTTTAGAATATCACCTTTTTATGGATTGTATTGACGTCTTAGCGGTATGAAAAAAATACAATGTACTGTTGAGAAAGTCGTCTATACAATGTTGGAATTACTTTAATAATTATAAAAAACCCTTTAAAAAACAAAATACCTATAACTGCCCGCTAACTTGGCGATCGTCCTTTTTCACCTGGCATATGAAAGACGGGCGTGAGTGTGATGAGAGCAGTAGAAAAGATAGTACGGGCTCTTAAACTTTTAAAGCAATGGTGCCCAACAGGTATTGCTCCAAGGGCTATTTTGAAAATCCCGATAAGCCACGCGGGCACCACGAATTTAAAAAAAGCAATAAGCGATATTTAAAAGGAAACTAGGTAATTCAGTTATTGTTTATTTAAGTTATTTGACCCATACTGTTCGCGGGCGCCTAGATAACAGGCCGCGAGCTACCAGGTGCCCGCGAGCTACCGGTTGGGCACCACTGGCTTAAAGTAACCACATCATAACAAACCTATTCAGAAAGGTCGATTATCCATGCTCATGCCACTAATCATTTGATAATGACGATAGCTCGTTGAGTCGCATGTAAATTACTTTTAATTGATTATAACCGCTCGCTGCCTTCCTTCCACAATCCACATGCATCTCGGATATTCGCCATTACCACACGGAACAAAGAAACTTCTTGGAAAACAAAAGATAAGTTCAGTAAGTAAACCGAAGGAGAGCTGCCAGTTTAAAGTTTAAACCTCTAACGTTATCTTTTGCAGTTAGCACCAAAGTTATGGTCTTTTATTACATATATCAAAACTCCTTGGGTTTTATAAATTATGATAATTTTTGTTAGTGCCTGAAATTATCTATAGCTTAGTAGAGAAGGCTTCAAACAGAAAGAGATTGCGGTATCTTGACCTACCACTTTCTCGCGCATGAAAATATCTCTCTCGCGTTGTGTGCACCTTCATACATCTTCGTACTTATTATGCTTTCGATCAAACTATCGGCCGACTAAAAGTCTGCAGTCTGCTGAGGCTCTTAAAATATAAGGTAAGGTATAATAATGTTATGAAAATATTAGCTTTAGGTAGATACTTTGTTTATTAATAAATTTTTACTATAATTTGATTATCGCATAAGTTACACGTGTCCAAACATAGTTGCACACTCCTTATATGACACAAAAACACCTATCTCTGTTACTAATGCCCAGTGACTAATGCACATAGTGTATCAACATTAGAACATACATACTGTTGCATCAACACTGTATACATATATTTACATTGCACTTATATCAAATGCAAAAGTTTGTTAGCAACAAACTTTGTCCTGCAGCATACAACGAACGTCCGTTTTATATGGACTCTACAATCAATGATCGTGACAAAGATTTAACATTATTAGAACCTTTTAAACTCTATGGTTTATGTTAACTTGTTTTAGGGCAATACAGTAACCAAAATGATAATTATCCTTTAATTAAAGAGGGATAAGAAGATCAATGAAAAAAATGCTGTAACATACTGTTCGGCGGATCACCTCGTTGCGTTTTTATTTCGGAAATACTAGTACTATAATTCAATTCAAAGAGTAATTAGAATAATTAAATTTATGAAACAAAGTTAAGTAATTATCAAATGTATCCCACTAAGGCCGGAAATTATACAGCTGGAATTTAAAAAAAATATACATATATTATTACACAGATAAGCTGCCTATATAAAATTTCAGATTTTAAAAGATGTGAAATAGTAGTTTTCATGATATTTTCGAAAGTAACATTATATCTGGCATCTGGCATTCTAACTCTGGCTTTGTTTTGTCACTTGTATATTTAATATTTATTTATTAATTCCTATTAATAACAATCACGAATAACGACATTAAAAAAATATTTAACTTTAGCACAGAATATAATTATAGTAAGTACAAGTAACTATAGTCACATTACTAACTTTAGGTGCATAGTAGCAATATAATTTAAGAACTTTAATAGTAGAAACTTCCAAAACTTATAAGTCACAATAAGTATTGTCTACAACCGCAACTTTTCTTACATCAAAATAATAAAAAAAAACTTACCATATTTCAGCGCGAAAACACTTTACCCACTTAAACCGCGTAGTCGTCTGATAAGACGAATCGAACCACGATAAATTACTAATCAACCTATCTATTATCAACGTTACATAACCACTTTTTTGGTAGTCGGTTAAAGATAATTATTTAGCACACTGCACTGTTCTACGTCCGTTTACTAACTGGTGTAGATAGGGCAAGTAAACTCTTGTGATAATCCACATAATCGCTGGAACATTAATGGTACTTAAATGTAGGGCTATTTACTATCGGTTTAAACAAATATTGTTGTGTAAGCGAAATCATTACGTTTATTAGAACTCATTACACCAAAAGTGCTCAGCTTAATTTGTTTTTAATGTGCTTTCTAAACTAATTAGGTGCCTGCTTAATTAGTAGACAATATCATGAAGTAATTTTATACTAAGAATTTTAAAGTAATAGATGAAGCCCGCAACTCCGTTGCGCCATAATTAGTTTATCGCGCGGGAACCTACATTTTTTTGGGGTAAAAAGTATCCTGTGTCCTTTTCCGGGACTCAATTTCAGCAAAACCGGTTCAGCGGTTTGAGTGTGAAGAGGTAACAGACAGATAGACATACAGACACAGTTTCGGGTTTATAATACATATAATGTATTAGTATGGATAAATTATTACATAAAGTATAAAAAATGCAATACTTTTAGGTATTATTCTAATTACAATATACTGACAGTAAGTATGTACCTACCTTGTACTGTATTAATTAGGTAGGTGCTTTAATCATAGCTTTAATTATTCTAGTTACGTTACCAGTAACCAGTGTCAAAAATTTGTACGTAATCCTGTGGGATTCCTAGTCTCCTACTATGCTTACAAGAGGCTAGGCGGATCCGCCGGCAAAACTGGTATTCTTTGTATTAACAAAAGATAAATTATTTAAAATAAATTTTAAAGGATTCAACAAAGTGCAAACTTCATTTTTATAACCTTAGTGTTTTCTCGTACCTCTTATAGAGGTCATATAAAGTTACGTATACCTGCAATAAAAACTTATTATATTCTTAGAAAACTTGCACAATAAAACCATTTTCCTTGACGATTATCCTTCGTAGTCATATTTATTGTACTGCTGTATTGGTATATCTAAAACATGTTACATAAATTACTATAGAAGACGGTCAATGAGACCAACTACCATATCATATCTTAGGTAGATTCTTCGGCGTTCATGTGAAAAGTTATAAATTTAGATGATTTAAATAAAAATGCAATTAAAATTTCGTTAGTTTCATAAAACTCGAGAACGGGTGAACGGATTTGGCTTATGTTAGTCTTGAAATATTCGTTGAAATCTAGGAAAACTTTCAAATTTCAATATTATATGTTTTATATGTTATTATATGTTTAGAAAATGAAAATCGGCTTAATGTAGAAAGTTGCCAATACTTTTATTGTTTTTCGAAGTGTCGCATTCGATAGAACCACCGGGAAAAGCAGTGGGCGCAGTCTTCCTTAGGGGTCGTAAGCTTTCATCGCATCTTCAGGGCTCGTAAAGCGAATACCTCGAATTTTACCTTGGGAATAAATGAAAGTCGCAGGGCACCAGGTCAGGAGTTCAAGACTGTATGGCGTATGACTCAATATTATCTCGAGACCTGCCGTAGTCAAATATTCAACAGTCCGTCTTGCGGAGTGCGAGCATAGTCGTGGTGAAGGAGTGTCCTGCTTCGAGGGCGCTGCTGTCGAAATTTTTCCAAGACAACAAGCAAACAGCGATTGACATACCATTCTGCAGTAACTGTCGAGTCCTTTCATCTAGCACAACTGTCGCAAAATTACATTTCCGACCAAAGAATGAGGCAATAATATTTTTTCCTTGACTTTTTCTTTCTTTACCTTAGTTGGTTAATCCACGAAAGGAATTGAAGAGGTGAGTGTAAGAATGAGTTAAGTAACATTTTTGAAAATTTACGTTTTTTGCATAAATGTAGCTTTTAGGACTTGGAAAATGATTTGCAATAAAAAAAAATTGAATTTTACGTATACTTACAAAGTTAGCCAGATGATGAAGCAGGTAAGTTACAAGGTTCGTCCAAATGACTATGCAAGAAGCGGGTAACAGCCATTATATATGTGTTGTATTACGGGAGATCGCTTGAATATTTTACTTTTTTAAGCAATATGTCGACTTTTTTTTATTCTATTGGTCAAAGGTGGTCAAAGGCATAGATATTATATAGAACGAGCTTTTGCCCGCGGCTTCGCTCGCGTTAAAAAGTATTATTAATATTATTATATACAAACTTTGATCCCGTATTTTAACCCCTTGGAGGTAGAATTGATCAAAATCCTTTCTTAGCGGATGCCTACGTCATAACATCTACCTGCATGCCAAATTTCGGCCCGATCCGTCCAGTGGTTTGGGCTGTGCGTTGATAGATCACCATGTCAGTCAGTCACCTTTGAGTATATATATATATATATATATATATATATATATATATATATATATATATATATATATATATATATATATATATATATATATATATATATATATATATATATATATATATATATAACTCAAATTATAGATAGATGTACGCATTAGCGCGCACGCTAAAACTCGCGCGGGCGCACGCTCGCGTGTGTTCAAACGAAAAATAGTATGAGCAGCGCAGGAGCGTGCGACGGAGGGCGGACGCGGGCGCACGCGACGGGTGCCCGCCGCGTGCGAGCGGGCACCCGTCGCGTGCGCACGCTTTTCAATCGCAATCGACGTTGTTTCCGTTGACGTCTTTTTGCCAAATAATAAATTAGTAAATAATACATGGTAATCTACTGGACACAACTGTACACGCTCGAGATAAAAATTATAATAGCAGCGCTAAATGCGATGACGCACGCGACGGGTGCCCGCTCGCACGCGGCGGTCGTCCGACGCGTGCGCCCGCGCGTGCGTCCGCTCGTGTTTTAGCGTTGGCCCTTATTCAGATAAAAAAGTACTAAGTACAACTGTATTTTTTTAACAAGATTTGAATGCACAATCCTTTAAAGTTTAAAGAGTGGGTATTCCCGGGTAAATATTATTAGGTATACAGGGTGCAATTAAACCTTCCTGCCAAATTTTTTCCAGGGCTTTGGTATCATTAGGAGAGTCCATTAAAGCAACAAAAATTGGGTGTTATTTTTTATGACATAATATTTTATCCCATTTAAAATCGTTGCAGAACGGTCACTAGCGGCGCGGGGGAATAAGAGGGGCTGACGCGGGGGGGAGGTGCGCGCGCGGGGGCTCGTCACGCGGGGGCGACGCGTCGTGTCCATTAATTGTAGTGTTTTTTAGGATAACTTTCGGAAGCTTTTTCTCAACATTTTAGTACTGAGTGATAATAAAAGAAAAAATACGTGTATTTTAATTTTAAACAAGGATCATTACATCAAAATTTGGCAGGAAGGTTTAGTTGAAGTAAGAAGAAGTAGAAGGTTGGTCGTCGATTGAAGTATGGGGAATGCATCTGGTACGAAGCTTCCTAACGCCTAAATATTCATGTCATATTTTTTGAACTTGACTCATAGCAATGCCTAGGCTTGCCCGTATCTGCTGATAGGTCACTCTTTTATCTCCCTCTATCATGCGTCGCACAGCACTAATGTTAACTTCAGTAGTCGCTGTTAAAGCTTCCCTCATGCGGATCGTCACTGAGATTGCTACGTCCACGCTTGAACTCGTTAAACCAATTGTAAATAGTGGCACGAGATGGGGCTTCATTATGAAATGCTAATAGCAGCCTATCAAAGCTTTGTTATTGAGTAAGCCCAAAACGAGTCATACTCGTAATAAAATAAAATTAGGAATTTAAAAAAACCCCCGCCAAACAACTTTAAAAAGTAATGAAATATTATTTAAGTACTGACTTTTAGTTTAAATAATTCCTAAGTGTAAAGTAATATTTTAGTCCATTATTGTTGTCACGGTGTGTCGGGGGACCGCCAAGTAAACTACGACAACAACGACTTTTGCATTTGTGTGTTGTGAACTGACCCCTAAACTATACGCGCGGTCTCCCGACACACCTTGACAGCAATTATGGACTAAAATATTACTTAACACTTAGGAATTATTTAAACTTAAAGTCAGTACTTAAATATTATTTCATTACTTTTTAAAGTTGTTTGGCGGGGGTTTTTTTAAATTCCTAATTTAATTTTATTTCATGCTTTTTAAAGTTGCGTTGGTTATAGTGAAGAATAATTCCTATCAACAGGATCATATCCCAATGAATACCATTACTGTCCTCTTGGATGAGGCCGTCATGAAACCTCCACTTTGGGTTCATACGGAGCTCGGCTTGTATAGAAATTAGAATCCAGGTGGTGCTGCAGCAGCAGTATGCAAATATTTACTGTTTATTTACGTCTTACTAGTTGTCGCGATTAAAATGAGCCCAAACACGAAACCTCTGCTCTAAGTTGGTGAGGAGTTGGGTATCCTATTGATTACCAGGTGATGCTGCAGCACCAGGTTAACTTTCCATTAATGTGTATATATTCATAAATGTCACGAACTAGAATGCAAAAAACCCATCAAACGACTGCAACTTGCTAATCGGCCTTTCGCGAACCAGATGAACCGTGATTTTCCAGCACTGAGCAGGCTGATGATGATGAACTATGGCTAAGGACACTCTCGATCATGTCAGCTTTCAAACAAAAAATACTAGATCAAAATCGGTCCACCCGTTTGGATGCTACGATTCCACAGACAGACACACACACAGACAGACAGACAGACACGTCAAACTTATAGCACCCCTCTTTTTTGTCGGGGGTTAATAATCATTAACAGAAAATTTTCTCGCGTTAAGTTCATTGTCACGTGTAACAAGAGTTTTAGATTTGCCGCCAATTCACCAAAACAAATGACAAATGAATGCATTAAACTATATAGTCCACCAGAATCTGATGGCAATTTTTGACAGCAGATTTTTAAAAAATATCCTTGATCATTGGATTTATTTTTATATTTGCATGTTTAACACACAGAATCGGTCGCTATTTAGAAAAAAAAAGGATCAAAATGTTTTAGTCCAATTACCCCGGTATTGCTAGAGTCAATTTAATTTCTCACTTTTTGCCATCAGATTCTGGTAGACCTATGTAACATTATGTTACCAAAGAGTTCTTAAATTAAAATTTAAAAAAATAATTCATTAGTAATGTTTCTAACTAGCTAGTTCTAAACACTTTCAGTGTGACCCACGTATTAGGAGGAAAGTGATACGAAGTTTACCTAGTCATCGAGTTAACATTAAGAGGAAACGCGGGTACAGGAGAATTTAACCCATAGAGACCCGCCGTGCCCAAATGAGGACTTTTAAAATTACTAAAATTTTTTGTCATTCAAGTTTATACTTATTTTTATAGTAAGTTTCAATTTGCCAAAAGTGTATTTTCTTATTCTTAAGGTACAATTCCGTGCATAACGATCGATCGCGGTCGTGCACGACCTACGACTGTCGTCGGACGCTCGCGACCATAGTCAACGTATGAAAATGTATGGCACCGCTTCCGAGGCCCGCGACTGACGCGCGCGGCCTACGACTGTCGTAAGCCGCGCGCGATCGTGCCATATAACTTTGACACGGTCGCGCGGGGCCTACGACTGTCGTCGGTCGTGCGCGACTGTCATAACTTCAAGACACGATCGCGCGCGGCTTACGACAGTCGTAGGCCGCGCGCGTCAGTCGCGGGCCTCGGAAGCGGTGCCATACATTTTCATACGTTGACTATGTTCGCGAGCGTCCGACGACAGTCGTAGGTCGTGCACGACCGCGATCGATCGCGATGCACGGAATTGTACCTTTAGAAGGTACAAATAATATAAATACAGTTCACAGTGTTTTATAGTGATTTTTCTGAAGCTGTTTCTAATATCCGAAATGACGCCATGTTAGTATTTTTTATTTTTAAGTTTTTCTTTTAGGCATACATATTTTTTCACTTAAAAGAGCTCATTACACTATAACCTATAAAAAATATACATATTAGTGTGAAAAGCTTGACTTTATAAGATTAGGCGTAGTTTTATACACGTGTCCCTATTTGGGGCCAATGGGCACATAGGATGTAAATTATTCAAATTTTTGTCCACCGACCAATTTCGTATAATCAATGAACTGAAGGGTATTCAATGGCTATGATAAATATTATAGACCTCAGGAAGTTGCTGTGATTGAAGATGACAGTGGAAAGATATTTTAGTCGTATTTCCTTCGCAACCATGTGTCTATTTACCAGTTTTTCATTACTCCAAAGGGACCCTGGCTGTTGTGCAACTGCTACTGTTGGCCAAAGCAGTATAGTATTAGGAACATACATAAACTGAGTAGAAAAAAATTGAATTTATGTTACTTAAATTTGTCAAATTAAGACAATATTTTTAAAAAGATATTAATGTACTTTCTTAAATACTATTGTTTGTTAAAACTAATATGTATTCTGTGCTATTGTAGTTATTTGTAAACGCTATGATATAAAAAAATGACGGTACTTTTGTAAACCGACACGGTGGTGACTGAACGATTTTGTAAGGCAGAAGCTTTGCCAAGTCTGAATAAAGTTATTGTGCTGCTAAGTGAATTTTATTATATTCTTCACATGGAGCTAATACAGAAATTCCTCATATCTCAGAAGTGGGATTTGGACAAGATCCAAGTCCGGCTGCGTAGGGTCCTGACCCTACGCAGCCGGACTTGGAAAAAGAAAACTTCAGCTGGCAGTACAAAATTGACCAGCTCGGTGATGTCCACGGTTGGGATTCGGTGCAGAGACAATTTTTTATGCAGCTTCGTCTACGACGTTCTGCCAGACGAAGATACGATGAGCTCAACGATCACAGTCTTGATTGGAAATTGGAATGCATGGAAACGAGCTCTAGAGACTGCATTTCCGCGTTCAGTCGATTTTGTGGATAAATTATTAAGAACTATGTTGGCTAGAAGTAAGGAGTCTGAAACGATGATCTGTAATTATCACGACAAGCTATCACTGCTACGAAAAATGAAAATGTAACATCAGAGGCGCAGCCTGTGCTATTATGTCATGCATAATAAGAATACTTCCGGTAGAATTGCGTGTTAATGCTAAAGCGTATACCTATTAGTGTGAAACACCAGAAAAGTTGTATCTTGAATACCTACCCTCTCTAGAAAATTATAAGGGAGATGATACCTCATCTTTAATTTCTCGGAAATCGTCGTGGCGGAGGGGTACCGCAGTGGGAACCGCGGAAGAGAACTCTACGGCTGCCCTACACTCTGGAGTGAAACGGTGCTACATCTGTCGGCGCATCGGACACGAGGCACGTGATTGTCGAGCACAACAACGGTGTGACATTTGCCAACGGAACGGCCACACTCCAAGCTGCTGGCTGGCCGCTAAGCCGGGACCACCGAGACAACAGGGGCAGTCGACCCCGGTGAGTTTACTGATACTTAATTTAAATGACAAGTTCTTGAATATTTAAAAGCGCCTCGTATTTGTTGGCACCTCGAGTTCAGTTGTTTATATTGATACAGGCAGCAAATTAAATGTTTTAAGTTTAAAGAAAGAAAAGAAATAACTGGAGCTTAAAATAATACATCTAATGTAGTAATGAAAGGCGTTGGAGGAGTTATCTGCATCGAAGGTAAAATTCATCAATTTTAGTGAAGCCTATAAGCTTTTCGGCTCACAGACTTATTTTACATATTATCCAATCAAATGACTCATAATGTTAAGACTGTTGATTTTTCTGCTAAGAATAATAACACTTATTTAACTGACTTAGGCAAAATGGACGCAGGACTACAGAATTTGCATGTAATCTATGCAAAGGGCACTATATTCCCAGACCATTAAAGATTGTTACGCCTTGCCACACAGAGGACCAAAATTAGTTTAATATATTATGTACTTTGTGTATACTATTTAGCTCAAAGTAGGTATAGCTATACCATTCAGCATATAATCGGGTAATGGTTTAAGCATGATGAGGGAACAGACAGACCGTCAGACACAATTTCGTATTTTTAAAATTAGTTTGGAAGTAAGGATTGTAATAACCATATTTTATTTACTTATTTAAAAATCGAATATAATATTATGTAAAATGTAAATTATCATAATCTTACGAATATAACACTATAGTATTATTGTTTAAGTACCCTCTCTCTGAAGGCTTCAGATCAACTAGGATGGCTACCAGCTAGAGCTGAGAAAAGCGAAATTTTACATTTCACTTTTGTTTTATAAGAAAACTATTCAAAAATAAAAAAAAAATAAAAAGAAAATAGGATTTTGTTTATTTTAATAAGATAATAATATGTTCATCCAAACATTCTACACTGCAGCCGACGGAATCATGGCTACTTTCTAGGTCCATGTAGCTATAGCAGTGGTGTCACAGTGAAGAGGCACTTTCATCTTGAATTTTCGAGTATAGGTAATGCTGCTTCTATAAATTCTCCCAGTCATTCCGGTTATTTCGTAAAACGCTTTTCTGCTACCTATAAACACAAAGAGTAATAATTATGTTATATTATGCTGCATCAAAGTGTTTGTTGAAGCAGTTCGCGCACAAACAATGTGGGTTGTGATACGAGAATTTTACATACTAGATACATAATTACGCAAAGCACCTATGTATGACAAAGTAAAAGCGCGATATAGTATTATGGCCTTTGACAGTTCATTGTTTTCGTAAACTTATGGTCGCTAACCACTACTTACTCAGGCTACTATGATTGCATTACACAATAAAATAATTAACAAACAAAATTTATAAAACAAGCATAATTACCTGCAAAAGCGATTTTTCGATTCAAATCGAAAAAGTATGAACAATCTCTGTATTAGCTCCATGTGAAGAATATAATAAAATTCACTTAGCAGCACAATAACTTTATTCAGACTTGGCAAAGCTTCTGCCTTACAAAATCGTTCAGTCACCACCGTGTCGGTTTACAAAAAGTACCGTCATTTTTTTATATCAATGAAAACAATAACCAACCGTCACTTTCAAATATTACAATAACATCTGGAATTACAAACAAATACAAATCAGCAGTATACATTCAAATTAAGTACTTATAAACAATTAAAAATATTATATGAATATTAAATTATCATGTATTTAATTATATCAACTAAATTAAATTCTCAATGTAATAATTTATAATATGAATACGGATATGTATGTGACGTAATTGGTAATTTACTCACTAGCGTTTACAAATAACTACAATAGCACAGAATACATATTAGTTTTAGCAAACAATAGTATTTAAGAAAGTAGGTACATTAATATCTTTTTAAAAATATTGTCTTAATTTGACAAATTTAAGTAACATAAATTCTATTTTTACTACTCAGTTTATGTATGTTCCAAATAAAAGGTACTTAGACGCAAGAATTTCAATGATATTTTCGCGTTTTACTTTATGGAAATTGCTTTAAATCGCAGCACTCTTGACACGTCTTTTACTTTAATTACATATTAGTATTAATCACAGTAACAGTTTTTATATTGTAAAACTAAAAAGTAAATTGTAAAGGTTTGTTTTGAAAATTGTATGTCTTTTTCTTAAAATAAGACGGCCTCAGTGAGTTGCCAATGTCAGAGTGATTTTGTGTTGACTTTGCTCTATAGTCTATACTATATTGCAGGTCTGGTGAAGGAACAAGGCACGGTTACTGTATAGTGTATCTAATTAATTTAAAACGGTTGAATATTCGTTATTCCTAAAACAAACACAAACAGGTTAATAAAAAAAAAAACACATATTATTATGAGAACGCAAATATATTATATGTGCACAGAATATCAATAAAAGAGGTAATATTACAAGACATAAAATTAATTTAAAATTGATAGGGCGAAGAATATTGATAGGAAATTTTATGTCACGAGAGTAACAATATTATACAAAAGGGTCAATCTCAAAAGACTAAAGAGTGTTGCTGTTGCTAAAAAAAAAGTTTCGCCTTCTAGACATTCGTGACGGATATGTAACATAGACGTATTGTGTTACTAATATCATATACGAGTACATGTGTTACTAATACAGGGCCGTCTAACTAGACGATGAAAAATTATGGTGTACGAGTAAGTAGTTCTTAGTGACAAATACAGGGCCGTCTGACCAGACGATGAGAAAATGGTATACATATACATGTGTTACTAATACAGGGCCGTCTAACTAGACGATGAAAAATTATGGTGTAGGTAGTTCTTAGTGACAAATACAGGGCCGTCTGACCAGACGATGAGAAAATGGTATATATCATATACATGTGTTACTAATACAGGGCCGTCTAACTAGACGATGGAAAATTATGGTGTAAGTAGTTCTTAGTGACAAATACAGGGCCGTCTGACCAGACGATGAGAAAATGGTGAAAGTAACTGGTAGTAAAGTAAGTGGTAGTAGTTGTGCAATGAATCAGGGCCGTCTGACCAGTCGATGAGAAAATGGTGAAAGTAAGTGGTAGTAGTTGTGCAATGAATCAGGGCCGTCTGACCAGACGATGAGAAAATGGTGAAAGTAACTGGTAGTAAAGTAAATGGTAGTAGTTGTGTAATGAATCAGGGCCGTCTGACCAGACGATGAGAAAATGGTGAAATTAACTGGTAGTAAAGTAAATGGTAGTAGTTGTGAAATGAATCAGGGCCGTCTGACCAGACGATGAGAAAATGGTAAAAGCAATGATGGAAAACTCAAAGAAGATATGTTACTACCGCGCGCGTTGTGAAGATTCAAATACGGCCCAATTGGGTCGTCTGTTATTTAGTCTGCATCGAGCGCAGTCACGAACGTGCCGCGTCTTGTCTTACCTAAATAAATTGAAAATGACGTCGTGCGTGTTTCGAAAAAGTACCAGTTATGACTCAAAAGAAAACAAAATACATGGAATCTCTTGCCGCATGTCTTGATTGTAATAAATACCTCGATTATTTACATTTTCAATTATTTTTCGAACAATCTGGAAAAAATCGAATTTTCGTCATAGCTCAGGCGAAGAAAGAGACAGCGATACGATTCGACGTTTAAAAATAGAATTGTCTCTTTTATGTAAATGGTTTTTCGTATCTTTTGTTTCACTTATCTGTCAAGTTTGTCAATGTTTGCAATTTTGAATTTGGAAATTGTTCGGAAGAGATTTAAGCTGGAAAATAGTATGAACGTAACAGATCTGTATAAGTAGAATATCATTGGGTAAAAGTAACCTTGTCACGTAATGAATCAGGGCCGTTAACCAAACGATAAAAAAAAACTGGGTAACACAGACAAAATGTACAAAATAATTATAAAATGGGCCGTCTTATTAGACGATGAAAAAATCTTGTTCTTTCTGTCATAATAAATGGGCCATCTGATTTGATGATGAAAATAACCAAATGATTTTTTTAATAATGATATAATATAGTAAAACTAAAGTAAAATCGGAAGTACATTAAGGATGTATGTATATAACATTTATAAATAGTAGAATAAAACATCCTGCATCGATTGATACAAAAAAAAACAATACCTTACCGACAAGTTACTTGCCGGAGGTGTTGCAATTTTTGAGAATTCGACAGAATGGGGAACTTTGTATAAAACATATAATAACATAAAATATTTAAAAACTGCTGATCAATTTATTTGTACAATTTGCGATTTTCAAGCCCAAAAAGTGGGTTCACCGGTAATGGGTTGTTTGACACTTCTAGATTTCCTATTGGTTCCGCACTGATCTGAAGCATCACATTGGTTGTGTTTAAAAAAAATATATATGTGTACTGACTACTGTCAAATGTGATATAAATCAAAATACAATGGTACCATAAAATAAACACAAAACTGTATGTATTTATACATTTCCTTATATTTCTATGTTGTTTTGTTTCGTCTCTCTAGTTTAAATTTCACGAAGAACATACGCCTACGCGAACATTGGTCTTAGCGATTAGGCCATTATACTGGTAACAGTTAGGAAAACGCTGACATAATGACTCTTGTCAAACTGAGAATTGACAATGACAACTCAAGGAGTTTTGGCGGGCATGTCACTTTGACAATTAGTCTTCTAATTTTTATTGTTGGCGTGGTTTTTATTTATTTATTTTTCCAAATTGTGGTATTTGGGTTTTGATGTGCAATATTGGTAAAATATTAGCCATGGAATTTTCGTTATTGTGCACAAGTGCAGGCAAAATGTTGTCAAAATCAAATTTAAAACTTCTGTGACATTTGGCGTGAATTACGATAAATGCGGCTATTTCTTCTATGAGTTTCTAGTAAAATTTAAATGTATCAAGTTTTATATTCTTTTCCCCTATTTTGTGGCAATCATGAATGATGGTATCAACGATAGTAGACCCATACACCATCTAGTTACTAAAATGGAAACTGTTTGACAATCAAATAAAAAAAAAAAATAATAAGAAAATGAATTCTGCGGAAAATTTTCAAATTAAAATTGATGAAAACTTTCCTCGAAAAGTAATGGTGATACAGCTGAGATTAGACATATTTCTTCATTTTCAATGCGCATGTGCAGCTTTCATTGAATGATTTCTTAAAAATTTACATATAATTAGTACTTTCATAATTTAATTCGATGTACTACGGAATTTGACCTTATATATAATGCATCCTTAAATAATTATGGCATATTATGCTGTTTCTTCTCTTTTTTTATTTTTATTACAGGTAAGTCCTCTAGGCTCTATCAGAAGCCAGACTGACTGATGATGGAGAGTTGATGTCAAGCTCTAGAAAGAAAGAAAGAAAGAAAGAAAGAAAGAAAGAAAGAAAGAAAGAAAGAAAGAAAGAAAAATCTCTAGTGACTTAGTAACAAAAGTCTCTTTATTGTTAATTTAATTCTTTTCAATTTGCGTGGTAGCAAATTTTGTCAGGATGGACGATTATTAGGAACATACATAAACTGAGTAGAAAAAAATAGAATTTATGTTACTTAAATTTGTCAAATTAAGACAATATTTTTAAAAAGATATTAATGTACTTTCTTAAATACTATTGTTTGTTAAAACTAATATGTATTCTGTGCTATTGTAGTTATTTGTAAACGCTATGATATAAAAAAATGACGGTACTTTTGTAAACCGACACGGTGGTGACTGAACGATTTTGTAAGGCAGAAGCTTTGCCAAGTCTGAATAAAGTTATTGTGCTGCTAAGTGAATTTTATTATATTCTTCACATGGAGCTAATACAGAGATTCTTCATAATAGAGAAGTGTCCTCTCGTATCCGTCAAGGATATGAAAAAAAAGAAAACGTCGAGTTTGACTACCACTTCGACCAACTAAATCAGAATTTGTTTTACATCGGTTGGATTATAATGTCTATGCGATCGGGGCAAGCCATAACAGCTCTTTTCTTCTGGGAAAAGTAAATTAGATGTATTACTGTTGAAAGAATGTGGACGTTAGCTTCCTACATTTTTATCAAAGCTATAACAAGAATATGCGTGGGGTCTAGTCAACTGGTCAATCGATTTTCTCGCACTGTTATACGAAACAAAAATTGGTGGTAACTGGTAGGTTCTGTTTACGCACATGCTGGATTGCTTTGCCACTGCTACAGTGGCAAACGCATGGTGGCTGCATCATCAAAGTTAAAAGAACAAGAATTCAATCAGCTTCAATTTTAGCAGCATTTGGTCGTCATTACATAATACATACAAGCGGTAGAATCTTGCAACCAGCAAAACATATCTGTACTGCCAAACCTGCAGCATGAATGATAACTTTCCCGAAAAACTGTCCCAACAATTGCGTTGTTCTGGTGGGTTAGCATTACGTCACGAAAAATGTCAAAGGCATTTGAGAAATGTGTGAAAACACGGTACCTTCATAAAGAATGTATCGAAAATTTTCACACCGTTTGATCCCATTGGCCCCATTTGAAGACGGCAATTTTTTTAATATAAAAATTAAAAAAAAATTAAGTTTTTTTGTTTTTTCCTAATAATTTTATTGTTTTCTATAAATTAATAAAGAAATTTCATATTTTCCACGGCTCAGTTTCGTTTGGGTCTAAATGGGTTAAAAAATAGGTATTTGAAGAAACTATGATTGCCATCGCGCTTCGCTCTGCGCCGCGCGCCGGCCTATATGTGTGAGTAAGGTGTGAGTATTCTATGTGTGCGTGCGCCGCTACCACCCGGCCCGCGCCCTCACCCCGTTGGGCCCCTTGTTCCCGCGCAGAGCCTCGACGCAGTCTGCTTGGAAGTTGGAGCTATGATAATAATACCTATTATTATTGTGAATATAATTTACGTTAGCGTTGTGCTGCGCGGGGCCTCAGTATAGATATTGCTATACTGTGGCGGGGCTAAAGTGGTCGCTTTGTAGAATCATATTATGAATCATAATGTGATTCATGTTATAAAAGTCTCAAAATGCAATTCGGCTTTAAGTCTAGTAATTTAACTTACTAAATTGACATTTAAAATTGTCAGTTTGACAGTTTCGACTTTCGACAATTCATTTGCTGAATTGATTGAGAGGAATTGCTAAATGTTTCCGATCTTCGTAGACAAAATAATATTATAATTTATAACCATGTAGTTTTTTTGATAAAAGATCCTACGGCTAAGTAAATAAGGTCGTAGATTCATTGTCAATGTTTTTTTACTTTTATGTGCATTTTTTGAACTGTTTTTATTACCCATTGTTTAGCGTGGGAAAATTGATAATTCCACCCTCAAATTTAATGAATCGAAATCGCCAAGTGCTAGACAAATAATTGTGTAACATTTTATAAAAATATGTTTATAAATCCGAGCTCGCAAAACAATTATAGGTCGTAAAAGTTGCTCGAAAAACCTACATAAAAAACGATTTCTGTTGTCGATGAATCTACGACCTTATTTACTTTGAAACAGGAGCTGTTATCCAAGAAACTATAGATCTTTATCTATTTCTTCTATATCGACAAACCCGTGCTAGGGCAGCTGATGGAAAGCAACTACCGTCGCCCATGGACACTCGCAACAACGGAAGAGCTGAAGGTGCGTTACCGGCCTTTTAAAAGAGAATAGGGTAGGGGAGGGGTAGGGAAGGGAATAAGGTATGGGATTGGACTTCCCGTAAACTCACTCACTCGGCGAAACTGTTGTTGGTTGTTTCACGCCGGTTTTCTGTGAGCGCGTGCGGCGTGGTATTTCTCCGGTTGAGCAGGCCCATTACTATGAAAGTTTTTTAGGGAAAAATAAATTGTTTTTGAATGATGATAACTGTATTTTAAAAAGATAAAACTGACTTCAAAATTGTACGTAATTGAGAATTAAATCTCTCTATTTCCATAACTATGTAGTAGGTAACTACTGAACCGATTTTGTTGAAACTTGCACTATTCCCTAAGTTGAACAATACCTAGTACACTGTACAACAAAAAAAGAATTACTGAAATCGGAATAGTACTTTCAGAGATATGCGAACACAAACATAAAAACATACATACATACACACTTACATGTCATACATACCTACGTCCTACATACATACATACATACTCTTTTGAAAGGCACATTTGTTCAGACGCTGATATACAGAGTGTAACAAAAGATGTATGGAAGATGTACAGATAAGAAGTACAGGTGTAAAGAGTTCACTGTGAAAGTAGCAGTGCTGAAAGACTCATTTTTTTTTCACTTTTGTATGGGGAAACTCGTGACGCTGGGGCGCTTGCCCATACAAAAGGGAAAAAAAATTTGGTCTTTCAGCGCTGCTATTTTCACAGTGAACTCTTTACAACATACACACCCTAAAGTATAGTACATAGGCTGCTATTTATGTATCCGGAACTGGCCACTTACAAGAACAATATTTAAAAAGTAATTACAACATTTGAAAATAGAACTCTTTGGTTGAAGAATACATCTTGTTTCATGTGACTGTCAATTATTTTTCCATTGTGGCGTCATTTTGAAAATTGCGTGTCTTCATTTGCCATGGATTTAACGCGTGAACATTTTCGTGCAATGATTTACTACGATTTTCGGCGTGGGCTAAATCTACAACAGTGCTTTATTCAACTCACCGCAACTTTTGGAGATGAAGCACCATCAAAAACCACTGTTTATCACTGGTACAGTGAGTTTAATCGTGGGCGGTCTATGCTCACGGATGAAAATAAAGAAGGTCGCCCAAAAACAGCTGTTGTCCCACAAAATATAGATGCTGTGCGGGAACTAATAATGCGTGATCGTCATGTTACATATCGCGAGATAGAGGCGTCCTTAGGCATAAGTATGACGAGCATACATAAGATATTACACGAACATTTGGCTGTAAAAAAAATATGTTCGCGTTGGATTCCGCACAACTTGACAATCGATCAAAAACGGGCTCGTGTCGATTGGTGCAAAAAAATGATAAAAAAAAATACAACCGTGGTACGTCAAAAGCCGTTTATAATATCTACACAGGTGATGAATCTTGGATCTATGCATATGACCCCGAAACTAAACAACAGTCAACGGTGTGGGTGTTCCAAGATGAGCCGAAACCAACAAAAGTTACTCGTGCAAAAATTACTTTGAAGCAAATGGTCGCCTGTTTTTTTGGAATTAATGGACATGTGGCTACAGTGCCATTAGAGAATCGTAAAACGGTTAATTCTGAATGGTATACAATCATTTGTTTACCAGAAGTCTTTGAAGAAATAAGAAAGGACAACCGACAACGCAGAATCATATTACATCACGACAATGCTAGCTGTCACACCTCAGCTGAAACAACTCAGTTTTTGGAGGGTCAAAAGATCGAATTGACTGGTCATCCGCCGTACAGCCCTGATTTGGCACCTAACGATTTCTTTTTATTTCCATACGCGAAGAACAAATTACGTGGTCAACGTTTTTCGAGCCGCGAAGAGGCTGTTGATGCGTTCAAAATGCACGTTTTGGAGATACCTCAATCAGAATGGAAAAAGTGCTATGAAAATTGGTTCCAGCGTATGCAAAAGTGTGTCGATCATCGCGGCGAATATTTTGAAAAGCAATAAAACCATATTAAATGATATATGTTTGTTTCTTTTTTTAATTTCGGATACATAAATAGCAGCCCTCGTATATATATAGGGAACCTTTTCTAAAAATTACAGGCCCCCAGGAGTATAATATTTACTACCCAGCTACCACATATTTACGGTTACATATAAGGTTTTACTATTCTTTTATACGTTTTAGCTTCGTTTCGTGCGTTACCATGGTTTTGTTTCGGGCGTTACGAGTACAAAAATTAAGCACTTTATATTAAACAAAATTAGTGTTTGACTAATTTAGGTACTAGATAATAAATTACATTTAATATAATGAACTCTAGTTTAACATAAATTAGCAGCTTCTTGAAAAAACCGGACAAGTGCGTATCGAGCCACGCGCATTGAGTGTAGGGTTCCGTTGTACCGCTAGTTTTTGAAAAAAAAATGTTACTTAGTCAATGAATGTAAATTTTTAATGCAGCGCCTTGATAATTTGGCTATAGCGATATCAATTTTTCTCAGCAATGGCTAAAGCTAAGAAATTAAAGTTCATTGTCAGTATTCACAATTGGTCAACTTTCATAACACAGAATAATCAATCAAAAATATCTCTGTAAAAAAAGGGATTCCTATTTTGCCAACACAGGGGAGTGATTTAAGCTTCCAAAATTTGTACATAGATTGGTTCAAGCATACACTTTAATTTGCCCATAGCTTATATGAAATGTACTTATGGTTTTTAAATTACGCGACAAAAACCATTTTGTGGCTTACGCCCTTACCATTATTTGCTGTTCCATTGCTTGTTTCTATGAGAGGCCGGGCCGGCCGGCATGTTATTTCCAAGTTTGGTTAGGACAATGCACGTTGATCACCTGATTCTCTGTCAAGTATGATCCATGCGTCGGATGGGCATGTAAAAAGTCGGTCCTGCGCCTGATCTCTCACCAGTCGTCTCGGTCTTCCGTCCCACTGGGTTATAAGAGTAAAAGGAATAGAGAGTGCTCTTGTGTACTGCGCACACACTTGGGCACTGTAAAATTACTCCTGCGTAACTGGCCTGGTTTCAATGAAACCAGCCACCGTCACCGAAATCGGTGTGGGTATTATTATTTAATACAACAGCAAACAAACGGGCGGACAGACTGAAACTATAGGTATTTAGGGTTCCGTAGTTAAAAAGGAACCCTTCTTTGTTGACTTTGGAATCTTAAAAATCATCACCTAATGCACCCACACACCATGCATTGAAGATACGATGAAATATGATGTATGAAAAAGTTGTAACAACCAATACGTTTCGGGCGTTACAGTTTTCAATCATGAAAAAAGCTATCAAATTTGTCTCTTGTTGAATTACTAGTTAGTATTTAAAATCATTACCATCATAACCTTTCTTTTACTAAATATTATTAAACTAATCAATCTGTAAGTTACAATAATAAAACAATTACCCAATTATTCGTTTCGGGCGTTACAGTGCCAATGTAGCAAGAAAACACGCCTTTTGCTTGATAATTATAATTTTTTTCGGAATTTTAATGTATTCCACCGATAATACGAATGACACCCTCGAATCACAACGTGGCAAAACGGTTGTCACATTGATAGTTCTTTCATTTTTTGAATTTCCAATAGTCAAAGGCATAATAGTCACTAAGCCAATTCAGTTTACTGGAGATTTTGAAGACCAATTAACTTAAAAATTACGGGTTTTTTTCTAATTTTTTTGTCGCATAATACAATTTGGAATGTCTTCTTTCTAAATTCATCATAATAAATGCAAAAAGCACATATTATTTATTTTACCCTCGGTATCGTTTGTCATGGAATGACCCAATTTTATTTTGTTTTTTAAGGGGGACTCCCATACAATAAACGTGATTTTTTTGGCCTTTTTTGCTCGATATCAATAATGGCAACCAGTAGGCACGTTGATATTTTCGCAAAGGCCTTGATTATATTATGTTTACTTCAATAATTAATAATAATATAAAAAAAAAATTAAAGGGTGCTCCCAAGTCCCAACCCATACAAAAACACAATTTTAGATGTAATTTTGCTCTATAAACGGTACGGAACCCTCCATACGACTCACACTTGGCCGATTATTTTGTTTATAATATGCTTACATTTTTTGTCAATCGTAGTGATTTATTTGGACAGAAATATTGCATTGATTAGCTCACAAGGATTTGGCGATAATTTACTATATTTGGTGATCATTTACTATATTTGGCGGTCATTTACTACTCGTATAATATTTGGTGATCATTTACTTTATTTGGTAATCATTTACTATATTTGGTGGTCATTTACTATATTTGGTGATCATTTACTATATTTGGTGTTCGATTACAATTTGAAGTGTTGTCATGACTAAAATAGCTGGTAGTATTACAATTTTAGACTTTATTTTTTTGGTGTTCAATATATTTTTTTGGAAAACAAGTTTAGGGTATCTGTATTTGTTCCCATTCATAATTCCAAAAAATATAGAGTTCTCGTATTATTAACGAAAATTTGAATTTCTTCAAAAGCAAAACCTAAAATTTTCTACAGACAGCAGATATTTTGCAACATGCTGTCAAATTCCTGTTGTATAGCTGTCGCAAAAATCGTCCTGCGGAATGATCGATGTCCCCGTGAATGGGGGGAGCTGAAGTAAAATTTGATTGAGACGAGGTAAACGACCGAATCCACTTACTGAACAAACACAACATAAAAGAGGTTAAATTACTCATTTGTTTGGCACCACATTTGTTATTCAATTCACGGAATTATTAAAATACGAAAAATTCAACTGAAATAGTTAATGTAGATTTAATTTGCGTGACAAACAAACCTTTGAATGTTTCTACTTTCTAGTCTTTTGACCTGATTAATCCGTCGATCACCAATTCCTGGAAATCTTTTGTTATCGCGGCCCATAATATGGGCCTTACGGGGCTTGATGGGTTAAAGAAGAAGACATCAAATCTTTATAATATCAACAGAATGGATGCTGGTAATATTCATAATCACTTCCAGTTCTTAACTGCAACCTATTTAATATAAAAAATCGTAATTTCAACGCTACACGTTCCTTAGCACTTACCCTTTTGACCCACAATAGATGCAAAAGTTTGTAACAAACCCGATTCTGCGACACCTAACTCCTAAGCGTGAGAGTCAAGGTGTCAATCATTTGACACCGCTTATAAACTCATATTGACACTGGACACCTCGCTTCGCACTTATCGCGGGAAATTATGACCGTGTAACTTTATTCACCAAATATCTACTAAGTAAATTAAGTAAACGAAAAAAACGTTGGGGTTAGACAAAAATAAAATAAGACTTAATGGAAGACTTTGGAATACTTCAAAACAATTCTTTAAACGTTCTTGCTTCATTCTTGTAAAAAACACGCCGTTAAAATACTCTAAACACCTCGTTGATGGTTTTATGAACAGTGTGTTATCTCTACGTAAACCAATCGTTTTCTGTCACAATCCACTGCATAATCATTGTTTTTGGACATTTGCCCAATGTTACACAATTGATCCAACATCTAGACAGTATAGGTTATTTCATAAAATAGCCGGCAAATCAGTAGAATTTTTTATGCATATAATATTATATGAGCGACCAGTAATCATTAAGAGCGGGCTGCCAAATTTTGCCGTGTTTTCTAATAAGTATTATGATCCCGGAAGACGATTGACATTCGTGATATTATAATGCGGGAACCGTTGTGAGTTGTGTCGCGATATTTTTCACTATTAGCTGTAGGGTAAAGCACATTGCTTGGGAGCACGATTCATGGAATCATTATAATATCACGATTGGGGCATAGCGGGGTGTGTAGGCGCCGTAGGCAAGGCTAGCGTGCTTTGAAATTTTTGGCAGCAGGCTCTTAATTTGATCCATGAATATGCATGGATGGACCGGACCTTCCGTCGCAAAAGAACTGGAAACGAGAGGCCACTCGGAGGCTTCAAATCAATGCAATTTTAATACTTGACATGAAATTCTTAGAAACTGTGATGCAAAAGAAATAATGAATGACATTGATTTTACATATTGTACGCGCATAATATTATTAAACCTCGAAGCGCGAACTATTGATCATACGAGTAGGTACCTATTATTTCAATCCTGATTGTGGCAATAATTTTTTAAGACTTATGTCAGCAGAATTTTAGACACGTAACTTCGTTGTTCTGAAGTTCATAATATACGCGACTTGCACGCGAATCCTGCATTTTTCCGGGTTTAAAATTTAGTATCCCGTGTCCTTTCCTAGGGGCCCGAAATTTCAGCCAGAAATTAATTCCATACACAATTTCATTAATTTAGCATCTTTTCAGATTTGAACTAAACACCAACAAAACACCAGTATGTATAGTGTAAGTAACCATGTTCAGTGTTTCTTTTAAAACTAGGCCTTTACATCTGCTGTGGATGATTTATACAGTATTTTCAGAGTGAAGTAACCACTCCTCAAATACTGTAGTGCCTGGGACAAGATTTTTAAATGTCCATATGGTTGCTCAAGCGCACTCACGGCATTCTCGTAACATAGTCGACCTAGTCCAGATTGGTACTATACGAGTACTAATATTATATTGTTACGGATACGGACACGTGGTGCCATCTAGCGTCGGACCAGCGAACTTACCAAGGGAACACAGGCAACATAAATCCCCTACTCGATACTAGATGGCGCTAGGTGTATGTACCTACGAGTAATTTCTAGAAATATCTCATACTTGTTTACGCATATCGGGTTTATTCTGGGATGTTCCGGAATCTTCTGAGATTCGATCCGGCCCATATAAATAGCCGCAGGTCTGGCCCGGAGTTCAGTTTCGTCTGAGCGATCTTCGAGGCGACTTCGAAGTGAAAACAAGTGATCAATAGTGAGTGATTGTGATTGTGATAGTGACTCGGCTACGACCTAGGACAGTGATAGTGCTCAGTGATTTGGATCTAGTGCTTAGTGTTTGGACTTAGTGTATTGTGTGAGCTAGTGTTTGTGAATAAAGTCTTCAAGAGAGACACCAGGTCTTTCTCTCCGTATTCAACGAACCCTAGCACGTAACAACTGGTGTCAGAAGTGGGATCTGGAAGATGCCATTGACTCCGAGAGAGGACTTCAAGGGGAGTGTCAGGACAAGGGCGCAGCGAGCTGCTGCCATTGACTCCGAGAGAGGAGTTCAAGGGGAGTGTGAGGACAAGGGCGCAGTGCCATTGACTCCGACAAGGGCACAACGAGCTGCGGAGGCCACACTCACTGGGGACCAAGCTCCGCCCACTGAGGGACAGGCCCCACCCACTGGCCCCGCCCACCAGGCTCCACCCACTTTGGGTGAAGCCACGCCCACTGGCTCCGCCCACCGGGACCCGCCCACTGGCAACGCCCCCCAGGCTCCGCCCACTTTGGGCGTGGTCACGCCCACTGGCTCCGCCCACCAAGACCCGCCCACTCAGGTCACGCCCACTGGCCCCGCCCACCGGGCTCCATCTGCTCAACCCCTGCCTACTGGCTCCAGCCACCATGTATCGCCCGCAGCTCCTGCAGCCCCTCAAGTGGCTCTTCAATTAGAAAGCCTAATTGAATTAATTCAGGCTTTGCAGGAGTCACAAGACCGCAAGCTCGGCGCTCTGCAAGAGTCACAGGACAGCAAGCTCGGCGCTTTGCAGGAATTTCAGAAGGCGGAAATCAGAGCGATTCGGGAATCACAAGAGCAACAAAAAGACCTCCAAGAAAAAGCACTTGGAGCTATACAGGATGTAAGTGACACGGTGGTTAAGCTCCGAGAAGATGTCGACATAATGGACGAACGAGTTACGGGGCTGGGATTGGATGTGGAAAATGTGAAAACCGGCCTCACTGAACTTCAGAAGAAAGTAGTGCGCCTGGAAACCACAGGAGTGGCGGTGTCTAGTGGAACTACCGGAGTGGTGCAAGTGGTACAAGGACCAAGAGTTAAAGTGCCACCATACGACGGTACTACTTCTTGGAATGCTTATCGTCAGCAATTCCAGACGGTTGCTTCTGCTAACGGATGGACTGACGAACAATGCCTGACCGCTCTCACTGTTGCGCTCAGAGGCTTGCCCTCTGTCTTTGTCGGTCCTAGAAGCACATACAGGAAATGGGTTCCAAGACCTGATGGAGGCCCTTGAATCCAGATACGGGGAGCGACACCTGGAGCACGTGTTCCGTGCCCAACTGCGTGACAGAGTCCAACGCTCAGGAGAAGGACTACAACAATGGGCGTTGGAAATTGAGAAACTTGTCAAGAAGGCACACCCAGGAGTCGACACCAAGATGGTTGACATGAACATTGTTCAAGCATTTGTCGACGGAATCAGGGACCTGGAAGTCAGAGCTGCAGTAAGGCTACGTCACCACACCTCGCTAAAGGAAGCATTGGCACATGCTTTAGAGGTCGAGGCTGTTCGGCGTGATATACGGCAGACCCATAAGATCCACGAGGTCTCTGAGGAAGTTAAGGAGGTCAAGGCTCCCACGAAGAGAAGTTTTGGAGTCATGTGCTACAAGTGCAGCGAGAGGGGCCATCTTCAGCTCAACTGCCCGCAGAAGGAGACTCAGATGGCAAGAATGAAAAGACTCGAGGAACGCATTGAACAAATAGAGGAGCTGAAGAAGCAAGGAACTTCGTCCCCTGCCCGGGATCAGGGAAACGAATAAAAGCCAGGACTGAGGGGCGAGTACTGGCTGAGGCGGAGGAAGCCCCCATAACTGTTATCTCCCAAGCATGCAGCGGGAATAGTCTTGTGATTCAGGGGACTATTAACAGGACGGATTGCAAAATGACTCTAGACACAGGAGCCTCTAGAACGATAGTGAACCCAAATCTGGTAAAAGCCGCAAGAAGACACAAGAGGAGAATTAACTGTCGGCTCATTACTGCCTCCGGTCAGCCAATACCCGTCCTGGGAGAAATGTCAGTTACGATTAATGTAGGGGGTTACTCATACCCTCATGACGTTATCGTGGCTGAGATTATGGATGATTGCATCTTGGGTTTGGATTTCATGAAGAAGCACAACTGTAGAATTAATGTCGCTGACGGAGTTTTCAAGTGTGGCGAAGGATAAATTTTCATCCTTGGAGGCGCCTGCGGGAAAGTCGCATGTGTAAAGGAAGTCATTATACCTGGACGAGCGGAAGCTAGAGTGCTGGTGAAACTACCGCCAGCTGGAAAGAAGAAGTCAAACAGATGCGTGTTGATCGAAGACACACCTATCAAGACATCAGCGCAAAAACTGATGACGGCGAGAACCCTTGTTGGTGGAAGCAGTAACGCTGTGGTCAGGGTTTTGAATCTTGGTGATCGCGAGATCTGCTTGAACAAAGGTGACGTCATCGGAAAGTGCGAGGAAGTTGTTTGGATGAGAAAGTGTAGTTCGATCACAGGCTCAGACTCAGCAAACACCAGCAACTATGGAATCGTGACTGAACTACTCGATGACTGCAAGAGTAATCTGACTTATTCGCAGAGCATGAAAGCTCAGAAGTTTTTACAACGCCACGCGAATATCTTCTCCAGTCAGGAAGGCGACCTTGGAAGAATGTCTATGGTTCAGCACAGGATAGATACCGGAAGCGAGAACCCAATTCGTCAACGAGCAAGACGGATACCCATTGCAAAGAAAAAAGAAGTTGAAGGCCTTTTTGAGGACATGAGAAGGCATAAGATTATTGAACCGTCTGCAAGTCCGTGGTGCTCACCTGTTGTGTTAGTGAAGAAGAAAGATGGCAGCACTAGATTTTGTGTGGACTACAGGCGTCTCAATGATGTCACTAAGAAGGACAGCTATCCATTACCTCGAATCGATGACACTCTGGATACCTTGAGTGTCATGAAATGGTTCTCGACCCTGGACCTGAAATCTGGATACTGGCAGGTGGAAATTCACCCAAAAGACAAGGAGAAGACAGCTTTCTCCACCGGTAAAGGTTTATGGCAGTTTAACGTCATGCCCTTTGGCTTGTGCAACGCACCTGCCACATTTGAGCGACTCATAGAGTGTGTACTGGCAGGCTTAGTTGGAGAGGCTTGCTTAGTCTACTTGGACGACGTCATCATTGTTGGCCGCGACTTCTAGGACCATTTGCGAAACTTAGAACGAGTTTTCGCCAAAATAGAGGGGGCCAAGTTAAAGTTGAATCCGAAAAAGTGTCGTTTATTCAGGAGTAAGGTCAATTATCTCGGCCATGTTACCTCCAGTGATGGAATCCAGACGGACCCGGAGAAACTGGAAGCAGTTCAAAATTGGCCAACCCCTAAGAACAAAACCGAAGTGCGGGCATTTCTCGGCCTATGTTCCTACTACAGGCGTTTTGTTAAGGGATTCTCGGAGATAGCCAAGCCATTACATCGGCTGACAGAAGATAAACGACAGTTTATTTGGGACGAGACTTCTGAAGATTCTTTTCAGAAACTGAAGAAATATCTGTGTGAAACACCAATCCTGGGGTATCCACAACCTGAAGGTCAGTTTATAGTCGACACGGACGCAAGCAACACGGCCATTGGAGGGGTGTTATCTCAAAAAGGGTGAAAGAGAAGTTGTAATTGCATATTTCAGCAAATCTTTATCTAAGCCAGAGAGAAACTACTGTGTGACAAGGAGAGAACTCTTGGCTGTTGTAAAGACGCTACAACATTTCAGCAAGTATCTCATTGGCAGACAGTTTTTACTGCGAACTGATCAAGCAGCGTTGAAGTGGCTACTACAGTTCAAGAACCCAGAAGGTCAAGTAGCTCGATGGATTGAACAGCTCCAGGAGTATGACTTCAAGACCGAACACCGCAGCGGAAAGTCGCATGGGAATGCCGACGCACTCTCACGAAGGCCGTGTTCAGAAGACTGCAAACATTGTGTTAAGCAGGAATCTAATGAAGTAACATTAAAGTTAACGAAAACAAGTCCTTTGGGTCCATGGGAGAATGATGCTATGAGGGAGGCTCAAGAAAGAGATGACGACCTTCGGCACATCATCACATGGAAGAAACGGGGTGAGGTAAAGCCAATCTGGAGTGAGGTTGCACCCACTGGCGCTGTCACTAAGGCGTACTGGGCGCAATGGGACAGTCTGATTCTTCAAAACGGAATACTCTACCGGAAATGGGAGAAGACTAACGGCAGAGAGTTCCATCTTCAGATAGTTGTCCCAAGAACGAGAGTACCGGATGTTCTCCGTGAAATACACGATGGCGTATCAGGAGGTCATCTAGGTGTTAAGAGGACGTTAACAAAAGTGCGAGAACGATTCTACTGGTTACATTGTCGAGATGATGTACAGGATTGGTGCCGCAAATGTACTACTTGCGCTGCAGTGAAGGGACCACAGACTAGGAGCCGTGGGAACCTGCGCTTGTATAACGTTGGCGCACCGTGGGAACGAATCGCAGTTGACGTAGCTGGGCCATTCCCCGTAACGGAATCGGGAAACAAGTATTTCATGGTCGTCATGGACTACTTTACCAAATGGCCCGAAGTTTTCGCTATACCAAACCAGGAAGCTACAACAGTTGCTTCTAAGCTAGTCGAAGAAGTGATACCTCGCTTTGGTGTGCCTCTAGAAATCCATTCCGATCAGGGCCGGAATTTCGAATCGCAGGTCTTCCAGGAAGTGTGCAGAATTTTGGGAATGCATAAGACGAGGACCACCGCGTACCATCCACAATCTGATGGAATGGTTGAGAGATTTAATCAGACCCTTGAGAGGCATTTGGCGAAATTGGTAGATGACAAACAAAAGGATTGGGACAAGTATATACCACTCTTCCTTCTGTCGTACCGTACCGCCGAGCATGAAAGCATAAAAGCTACCCCGGCGTATGTCAATTACGGTAGAGAACTAAGAGTTCCAGTAGACCTTTTGACAGGAGGGTCACCGGAGGAACCAAAGACCGTACCAGATTATGTCTGCGATTTAAGGGAAAAAATGCGCTATATACACGCCATGGTTCGGGAAAATGGGTTACAGTCAAGTGAGAACATGAAGACCAGATACGACCGGAAATCGAACACGAGCGGCTTCGAAGAAGGGACACTGGTGTGGCTGCATAACCCAACTCGCCGAAAAGGGAAATCTCCAAAGTTGCAGACCAAGTGGGACGGCCCATACAAAGTGATTACCCGATTGAATGATGTGACTTACAGGATTCAAAAGCTACCAAGAGGGACATTCAAAGTGGTACACATAGACCGTCTGGCGCGTTACCATGGCAGTAACAACGATGCTCGGGACGAGCATCTCTAAGGGAGTAGTGTTACGGATACGGACTCGTGGTGCCATCTAGCGTCGGACCAGCGAACTTACCAAGGGAACACAGGCAACATAAATCCCCTACTCGATACTAGATGGCGCTAGGTGTATGTACCTACGAGTAATTTCTAGAAATATCTCATACTTGTTTACGCATATCGGGTTTATTCTGGGATGTTCCGGAATCTTCTGAGATTCGATCCGGCCCATATAAATAGCCGCAGGTCTGGCCCGGAGTTCAGTTTCGTCTGAGCGATCTTCGAGGCGACTTCGAAGTGAAAACAAGTGATCAATAGTGAGTGATTGTGATTGTGATAGTGACTCGGCTACGACCTAGGACAGTGATAGTGCTCAGTGATTTGGATCTAGTGCTTAGTGTTTGGACTTAGTGTATTGTGTGAGCTAGTGTTCGTGAATAAAGTCTTCAAGAGAGTCACCAGGTCTTTCTCTCCGAATTCAACGAACCCTAGCACGTAACAATATTATATTCGTCCATGTGGTCCAGAGGAAAGAACTAGTCAATACGTCTTGGAGCACTATGCGCGGGTTTTCTCACGATGTTTTCCTACAACGTATGAGTGGCCGTATTATGTACTTGGGATCAGAAAATGTCTCATTGGTACACACCTCCACCCGGGATCAAACCTGCACCCTCTAAGAACCAAAGGTATGGACTCTCCGTGGCCTAATCTTTATCTTTATCTCTGTAAAATCTGTAGTTTCTTTTACAGCTGAAATTTTCAATTGAAAATATTATATCTAATGCATGTCAATAATGGAAAATAACTTCTAGTGGCCACTACTTAATTTAAAGTTACAATATTGAAAAATGGTTTCCAGTAAGAGAATAAATTAAATTACAATTTCTGATATGGATCACTTTATTGAATTAATTTCGTTAAATTCTATCAATAAAAATAATATTATATTATTGTATATATTTAAAAATAGTATGTTCAAAATCTGATATTTAATTGATTTAAATTTTAATAAGTAGGTACTTGAAGCTAACTTGAAGTATTTCTTCTAATAAAATATATTAATTAAGACTTGCTTAGACATTTGTAAAATATTTGTGAACAAGATTTAATGTATAACTTAGTCAGGCGTGACAACACCATTTGTTTCTAAATACAATGGTTATCATAATAAACAGGAAATGGTGATTACAGTAGTTTCAATATGTTTTGCAAAAGGTGACAACAAAATGAAATGATCTATAATATTATGTGTCCAATCCAAGGACAAAAAATATATTAGAGACCATAACATGTTTGTACAAGATTGAGGAAACTTCCATTGATAATAATTGAAGACATGAGTGGATGAACTGTGTTACACACATATAACATTTTAAAACATAAGAGCAATTACTGATTTTTTCTCTTAGGGAGATCGCACACGTCACACTTTTTGTGTGATCGAGTCTGCGGCTTACATACAATCTGCATGGCGCGCGCCATCAGACTGTATGGAAGCCGCAGACTCGATCACACAAAAAGTGTGACGTCTGCGATCTCTCTTATAGTTTAAACAAACCTTGTAATTTACCTACTTCATAATTTGGCTAATATCGAATCTAAGCTCAAACTCTCAAACTTAAAAATTTTTATTTAGATTTTTTTTTTCAAATATTCTCTGAATGTCGGGACTATACTGATGCCTACCATCGGTTCGGGAACTAACCCGGCGAGAAGAACCGGCGTAAGAAACTCGCACGGAGCCATCTTTTACTAAAAAGATGGAAAATTACAAAAAAAAATTAAAATTACAGTGTCATTACGACTAAATAAAACACAACGAGTGTACAATACATATTATACAGTAACAGCTCTGCAGGGGGCAACCTTATTACCCGACTGCCAGGAGGGTTATGTGTTTAGCGCGTATCTTCTATGTATGTAATATTCTTTATTACCTCGTATCTTCAGAACGGCTAAACGGATTTTCACATTTGAGGTATCGTTAGATTTGTCTTAATAGCCCGAGTGTTCTTAGATAGGTGACATTAAGAAAAAACCAAAATGGCGGATGTTTGACGCCATATCGTGAGGTAAACGAAAATAAAAATTTACCAAGCATATCGAGTGGGGTATCAAAATAAAGAATTTTAAACACTGATCCTAAATATGTATATAACTTGCAGTTTTAATATGAAATCAAACGATAAATCTACACTAATAGTACAAAGAGGAAAATGATTTTTTTTTGTTGGGCTCGGAAACTACTGGACCGATTTGAAAAATTCTTTCACCATTGGAATTCTACATTATTTTTGCTGAACATAGGCTGAATTTTATTTTGGAAAAAATAAGGTTTCGTAGGATATTTGGGTTCTTCGGACACAAGGTGTAAAAAATCAACCAGAAAAGTTACTTATTTTACGTACGCTGCCTAAACTATAAGAGATAGAACCATAAAATTCTAAGTAATTGTAGAACTTATAAATATCTACAAAAAAGTCCGCGACACACTATACCTATCTATGTCGAGTGAGGCACAATAACCATTTTTTTATTTAAAAATCTTGAAATTTTTTTGGACTACATTTAAACGCGTTTATTTTACTCATTCTTTTAATCCTTATCAAAATAAATTATTCCATTACTAAGTACAGTTTATGTAGATAATATTTGGTCTTTGAATTAATAAAATTGGACATTTGGTTTTGAAATTATGGCGAAATTAAAATATTACGATAGCTGGCGTCACAAAGGCGGACGTGCGCCGCGTGCGGGAGGAAGACAATCTGTGCAGGGTGCAGCCTGCGTACGAGTATTATGACTGCGTCGTCGATGTTAGTGTCGGAGTCTGTGAATTGACCTGGGAATCATTTTGCTGACCGAGTCTTTTCTGGATATGCTTTTTGCAGAGCTCACCGGCATCCACGCGGGTGAAGCCGCGGCCGACCGCTAGTAATAAAATAAGAAAAAACCAAAATCCGCCTGCATGGATAAATCCAATACCGTATTAATTAAAAATTAACTGACATTAGGTACTGAAACAAGATGAAAATTTAATGACAAAGTATTAAAAAAAAGTGTGTCAGCTCCGACGCACGACTGGAGTTTACTCCTTAAGTACAAGTATAGCAATATAAATACATCGACACTGATAGAAACAAACAAGCCCAATAACATATAGTATATAGGTATAGTCGCCTATACAGCATACCATATGTACATCTTAATCATAAAGTTAATATACCTATCAGAATATAATATTATATAATAATATATTAAAAAAAAACTCAAAAAAAATAATAACAATAATATAATAATATAATAATATAATATAATATTCCGATAGGTATATTACCTTTATGGTCTTAATACACTCACAGCCAAATTAGAAAGTTGCGCACTAAAGGTGCGCACCAAAAACGTGATTTTTCGTTACTTGTTAGTAGGTTTTACCCCTCGGATTTTTCTCATACCGGGCGCCTTATATATGAAAATCGATTCTTAAGGAGTAAACTCCAAAAAATGACAAAGTATTAAAAAAAACAATGATTTGGTACTTAAAACTAGAAACATACATTGAAACAGTACCAAACCTATGTAGGTACCTATTATAACGTATTGTAGGTACACTTTTCTAAGTGTACCTACGATATATGGTTATATCAGCATGGTAGTTTTTCAATTTTTTATTAGATTGATTGTCGAAATGGTAAGATGAATACAACTAAAAACTCGCAAATAAAATAAATTAATTAAAAATCAAAAAACCCGACTGCAAAAAATGTTAAGTTGTTAACTAAAAAGAACGAAACAAGACCTAATTCTGCCGGAGGCATCGAATCCATGTTTTAATTGATACGACTCTTGCTTACGAATTTCATGCCAGGATAAATAGAAGGTTACATAGAAAAATGTAGAATAAGAAAGTGGATAATAAAATGCAGTCGGAGGCATAATATTTTATGATTTATGAATTTATGTTAAACTTGGTGCGACATGCCTCCAACTGCATTTTACTATCCACTTTCTTCTTCTACATTTTTCTATGTAACCTTCTATTTATCCTGGCATGAAATTCATAAGCAAGAGTCGTATCAATTAAAACATGGATTCGATGCCTCCGGCAGAATTAGGTCTTGTTTCGTTCTTTTTAGTTAACAACTTAACATTTTTTGCAGTTGGGTTTTTTGATTTTTAATTAATTTATTTCTCATGGTGTACTATATCATTCATGAAATCAGTAACTTTATACTTATGCTTTGGTACACAGTAACTTTATAGTACGCTAATAAGTACATCAAATCCACATTTTTTTTATTTCAAATCATTCCGGTCCTAAAGCCTCTGCTTATGCAAAGAAACAACAATTTTCTAATTGTTACTTGCCCGCTTGATCAACTCACGGCTTCAATTATTATTGAAACTAGACAGTATAAATTAGAATATAATATTAAATACTATAAAAGTAAATCTTGACCTAATTGTTTTTAAATATCACTTTAACCACAAATTTAAATGATTTTGCTGACATGCTTTGCTAAGTATTTCATTGCTCGACTGTTGTTAATAATAATTATTATACCTAATCTAGAATAGGAATTAAGAAAATACTTTTTCACAAAGTATGTTTATTAAATTTTTCCCTTCATTTATTTTTATAGTTTTGGAAGTAATAAAAAAAAGAATAATATTACTTTTTAAAAATTAAAAAAATATAACACTAGTAATTTACACATTCATCATGTCAAAAGAAAGATTATAGAAGTATGTTATTGTTACATGAAGGTAAATCAGTCATTGTTTTATTTATTAAATTCATTAAATCAGTTTTTAATTCATGAAGCCCCAAGCGGCCACATCCGGCCGCGATAACAATGAAAAAGCTATTGTGTCTCGTTTTGCCACGACTGATGGGTTAAGTAACAAAGGCCATTTATGTTATTGTTACATGAAGGTAAATCAGTCATTGTTTTATTTATTTAATTCATTAAATCAGTTTTTAAGTAACAAAGGCCATTGTAGCAACAATACAAAACACTTTGTTTGCATTTAGTTTATTGATATATATGTAATTTGATTCCTTGTAGTGCATACTATGGGAACCAAAAAAAAAAGAATAATAATATGTGACATTCTTGTTTCACTACTAAACTCCTTATACCTATACTGTATAATATTATATCTGTAGTCAACTTGAGCTCCTATGAATTATAAGGAATGTTGAGGATTGTGGGGTAATTTGTTAATATCATATTATCCCTGTACTATCCCCTCCCTATTATGATTACTCAGAGCTTGCAAAGGGCATAATTAAATAATTTGAATGTATGGAATATCTATTTAAAAATATGTCTTTAGTGCTATGAAATAAGTATTTTTACAGACTGTAAGCTGTACTTTGTGTCAGGTGCTGAGTTGAGTGTTAATTAAAATAACCTAATCATGGCTGTAAAACTAATCCTGGATTTCAGACCGTAATCATTACAAATATACTCACTCTGGAAAATGTGCGTAAGCGGTTGATTCGTGGGTTCGATGGAATGTTACTCAGAGACACTCTCGACATTTTCGACTTTTAGGATTTTTCAAAAAGTATGAAAAATATCACTCCACACGCGATTTATTCGTCAGCAAACTAATAATAGAGGGCAAGGTTTAATGGTTCCCCATCTTAAATGTTCACTTTTAAACACTTCACTGCCAATACGTTAGAGAAGTTGGCTTCTACTGGCTATTTCAGTCCAGAGATCTTATGTTATTATTCACAATACACAGTTAAAACCCTGGAGAAGAAAAGCTTTGTTATTGTAATTGACAGATGCCTTCAGCATCCACTTTTCAACTATCACTCGCATTGGTCCTTTCTTCCACTAACGTTTAGTTTTTGCTTCACTGCACTGATTATTTAATCGCCAGACATAACATTGAATTCAAATTATAATAACAAATTCAATACACAGGCCACTCTTCGCAACACTCAGCTGGGTGCTGTGAATTTTTACGACTTTACAAATTTACAACCTCAAATGGACTGTCAAGTGTCAAATTGTGACACTTGACGTTTAAAGTTTTAAGATGGTGTTAGTACATTTTCCGGACAGTAGATGGCGCTATAACGACTAAATGAGGTCATTATTTTGCGTTTTTTGTTGTATTCCTTATGCTCCGTTTAGACCAAACGAGCGAATGCTCATTCTAGTAAAGCTCTTTTGATGTAAACTAACAACGAGCATTCTTTTGTTGTTCTAGTGTGTTCGCCACGTGTTCGGCGGTAAATAGGTAGAATGCTCTAAGAATCTCGCTCGTTTGGTGTAAACGACGCAAGAGCGCTCGAGCAATTGCCTAGAGCGTTCTTTCGTGTTCGGACGTGCTCGCTCTTCGAGGCGGTCTCTTCAAAGGGATTCTAGTGTTCTTGAAATATTTTACTTTTTGGCGGGTTTTTTAAATTATCGAGTATACTTCTTCTTCTTTTTTGGCAACTTGACACAAAGGATGTGTATGTTCTGCCACAGACAAGGTAAAAAAGTAAGGAATATGGCGGGAAAACCATATTCCTCCTATTATAATTTTCATCATCGTTTTCATGTATCGTCAGGTCTAAAGTCTAGTCAAAGTCTAAGTAAAAGTCAATACAGTCAAGGAGTCAAGTCGGTCGATTCAGTAAAGTGGTAGACGCTTTACTGAAACTTTTGATGGAGTTTTGGAGGGAACACAAAATAGCACGTTTCTGGATATTACATCACTTTCCTACACTTATGCATGAACACGAATATCTAATGGTTAATATTCTGCCAATATTACACACTAAAAACCCAGTTAACACAATTTTAGGGAAATAATATAAAAACACAACAGCACCCTTTTACATTCCCGGCAAAACTCCGAGTATACTTCTTTTATTAAATTCGTCACCCACCAACGTCTTTTCCTTCTTTTCTTTTTCATTAATTGCGTTATAACAATAAATACAGCACTTGAAATCACAATATCGCTATTACAGTCAGACATAGTGTAGTTGTTACGTAGTTTATATACTCTTTCAGTGTAGTGTGAACCCTACTACTTATCGTTGACGAATGAGTAATGAGCATTCGCTCGTTTGGTCTAAACGGAGCTATGTGATTCTCATCTATAGAGCAAAAATTCTTATTCTTGATGTTCTTGTTGATTCGATTGGTGTAAACGATCTAAAGTATGTTGTAACGAATTATAGTTTACACTAAACGAATACGAAAGAATGTTCTTGTGCTGTTCTTGCTCTATGTTCTTTTGGTGTAAGCCCACCTTTATACAATTATTAATTTTACATATTTTACATAAATATGCAAGTAATTCTCACAGTAAATTATTGCTTACTGCGCATAGTTTATTTTTAAATTAAATAGACGTAGAATAATAATAATTATTGCAATAGTCAATGTTTTACGTCACTAAATATCTGATTGCAACATGCAATCAACGTATTTACCGACTAACCAACTTTGGTACTGATAGCTAATAGACCGATAGGACTAGGTTTTTTGGTTTTAAAAATTCTAAAGTTTCTAATTTTTTGCGTATAGTTTTGGGACCACTAGGTAAACCTAAAAAATGATTTTGTGTCATTTTGGTCGACAGCTTCCAGAGATTTTTAGGGATTTTGATTTTTGGTCGCTATAGGCTGAAAAAAATATTAAAGTTTAAAATTAAGTTTTGGGATATTGCTAGGGCAGTAACTGATGCGCAGACACGTTTTGTGTCAGATTCATCCACGGGTTTCCCAGTAATTAGCAAATATTAGAAACGTCGCCTAATTGAAAAAATATTAGAGTTTGTAAAAACGGTATAATATGGTTTAGTTTGTTGATGTCTGATACTGTTAAAGTTTTGTGTCATTTTCATCCACGGGTTTTGAAGAAATTTATATTTTTGCTTTCAACATCCCGTAAAAGCTACAAAAAGTAATTAAAGTTTTTAGAGTTTACATATTTACAATTAAAAGGTCTATGCAAACCACATTTCAAAATTTAGTTCAATTTCAGCTCCGATTTTAAGAGAAATTGATGGATCAAGTAAAGCGAAATTGATTTTTATACTTGTTAATAGGCCACAAACTATTTTATTTTTAAACATAGATACAACATCATATCTTGAAGGGCCTGTATAAGAGAAAATACGATATTTTATAATTTTTTCGATGGAAAAGAAATTTAAAAAAATTTGCATCTTATTTTCACAAATATTCAACTTAATTTCGAAACTTAAAGCTTAGTCAATATTTTAATACTTACTAAAATTTCTACCATTATGATTTATTTTAATTACAGCAGATTTTAAAAAGTTTATGTATTATTTTAAGTTGTCGAAGAAAAACTACTTGATACGTAATCCGCATAAAATCCTTTTTAGTGTTCACTGTTCGATGATATTTTGAATTTTATTCTATTTGTAAAATAAAACTGACAAATTGGTTGGAGTACCTTTGCAAGTAGGGTTGCCATCAGGCGTTTGGACAAAGATAAGTAGTTTTTTTTAATACGTCATAAATCATAAGCCGCAAATCGCAATTTACCTATCAAGTTTTACGGTCAAATCTGCGCGTCCACTGGATCGGAGCGTACGCATCGGCATTTCGTCATTTACGAAATGCCGATGGGGTGCGTCCACTGCATTCGGATTCATCATAGGCAATTTAGTTATTTTTAGTCCGTCATAGCCTGTTAACGTGCATTTGCATTATAGACGATAGTGGCGAGGATATTGTTGTAACTAGCTGTATTTTATCAGAAGAGGAAAAGAGAAACAAGAGAAAACGAAATTCATTCTTTCCCAATTTCATCCTAAATATTGTCTCTCCTCAGTTGGTTATGATGATGTTGAAGTTTTAGACTATAAAGTTCTTCATATTTTTCTACAAAAGTAATTAAAATATCGGCATTCATCGTGAATAAGTATCTATGTATAGTCGTCGCGTCATCGCAAACACGTCAGAATTTGAAACCTTCGCAATCCGAATGACGCGTTCTCTGCGGAAGACGTCTTCGTCATAAATACCGGTCAGTATCCAGTGGACGCAGTACCATATAAATCAATACAAAGTAACAAATCCGTACGCTGCGTAGTGCGTAACTGCGTACGCTCCAATTCCGATCCTGTGGACGCGCAGCTTAAATTAGACCGCAACGCGACGCGTAGATGCATACTTCTAAATTTGTATGGTTTTGACAGATCAACTTCGTGAGACTTTTTTTATAAAATAAGGAGGCGAACGAGCAAACGGGTCATCTGATGAAAAGCAACTTTCGTCGCCCATTGACACTCGCAACATCAGAAGCGCTGCAGGTGTGTTACCGGCCTTTTAAGAGGGAATAGGGTTAGGGGTCCCTCCCCTAACCTATAACCCTATTCCCTCTAGGGTTGTAGGGGATTGGGCCTCCGGTAAACTCACTCTTTCGGCGAAACACAGCGCTCTTTACTCTGTTTTCAATTATTAAAAACGGTAAAACTATTTAAATGAATGAATGAATATACTTTATTGTGCTCAAAAGTACAAACATAATAAAAGAAGTTACATGAACTCAGCATGAGCACAAAGGCGGCTTTATCGGTATGAAGCGATTTCTTCCAAGCAACCTCTGGCGCATGGAAACAAATTACAAAACAGTGCAGCTTAAGTTGGAATATTACTAAAGTTATACAAGGCTTATCATAAATCTTAATAAATTACGCTAAACCCTATTTTAAAATGTAATACTTCTATAGCATATTGGGTTAAATAATACTATAGGTAAGTACTAATCTAAAAAATATACTAATACACAAATACTAAATATAAACAAACTAATATATATATATATATATATATATATATATATATATATATATATATATATATATATATATATATATATATATATATATATATATATATATATATATATATATATATATATATATATATATATATATATATATATATAATACATACACGTATACCTACATACACAGAAATAAATAAAAAACAATACTTATAAAGTTTATAGCTCCTTCGCACGAAATCTTTACGAAATGCTGAGGTAATGAATCTTAAGCATTTTTTTGAAGCTTACAATAGTTTTAGCTTGCCTGATTTTGGTTGGTAAGGAGTTCCATAGCAGTATTGCCCTGACTGTGAATGATTTGTTATAGAAATTGGTGTTGTGTTTAGGGATATAGAGAAGGAGATTGGACACAGAGCGCAGTTGAAGTTCGGACGTTCGAAATTCAAACCTTGATTTGAGGTAAGAGGGTGCTTTAGGGTTGAATAGCAGGGTGTAAAGCAAGGTGAGGATGCGCATGTTACGTCGTAGGCGAATGGGCAACCAAGAAAGCTTAAGGCGATATTCAGATATATGGTCATATTTACGCAAGTTAAATATAAAGCGAATTGCCATGTTCTGGAGACGCTCAAGTTTGTCCATTTGTTGTTCAGTGATGTCAGTGAAACAAGCATCCGCATAATCCAATATAGACAAGAACAAAGACTCGGCAAGTAGAATTTTAGTCTTTATTGGAAGAACGTTTTTTAGCCTTCTCAGTGACCTCCATACTGCACACACCCTGCTGCTGATTAAGGAAATATGGTCTGACCAGGAAAGACGATCGTTCAAAAGTACACCCAAGTCTCTCACTTTCGTGCTTAGGGGTATTGGAGTACCATCTACGAGCACCGGAGGTAGATTCTCACGGTCGATCTTGGATACTAATCCTTGACTCCCCACAATAATGACCTGTGATTTTATTGGATTGATGGAGAGGCCGTTATTCTTACTCCACTCGCAGATTGCCTTAAGATCACTATTAAAGATATTGATTGAAGTAGGAAGACCCTCCAAGGTGGACTGAGTGTAGATCTGGAGGTCGTCTGCGTATAGATGAAAGCGAGAGGAACAAAAATAGGTTATGGAGTTTATAAATAAGGCAAACAATAGTGGGGGTAGTACTCCATCCTGCGGAACTCCAACAGTGATAGATGATCATGAGGAAAACTCGTCATCCACTCGAACCCGCTGCTGTCGCCCCCCGAGGTAGCTACGGAACCAGTCAGTCGCTGAAGGTGAGAAATTAGCAGCACTAAGTCGTTCTATCAGAATGTCATGGTCTACACTACCAAAGGCATTGCTGAAATCCAGCAAAGCCAAGATCGTGACTTGCTTGTTGTCCATAGCATATCGGATGTCGTCTGTGACCTTGACTAGTGCTGTTGTAGTGCTGTGGCCAGGCCTAAAACCAGATTGGTATTCGCTTAGCAGATTAAATTTATTAATGAATGATGACAATTGGTGTTGAATCAGTTTTTCCAGAACCTTTGATAGAAATGGAAGTATACCGATTGGTCTAAAATCAGCAGGTGAGATAGGCTTACTTTTTTTTGGCAAATGTAAAATTTGCGCTGCTTTCCAGATGGCTGGAAAAACGCTGCTAGTTAAAGAAAAGTTGAAAATGTGTTCTAAGGCGGGAGCAATCTCGTCTATAATTAGGGAAATCTGATGTTTCAATTTTTTCTGATGTTGTCCTCACCAATTGCGTTAGAGGAAATTGCTTTGACATTCTTTTTTATTTCACCAACAGTGACCCGAGAAAAGTGGAAAGGAGGGAAGTCAGGTTTAGGTAAGGTAGCCAGATGTTGTATTAATTGTGATTTTGTATTGTAGTCAAGTGGGCTGTTAGAGGAAGTAAATTGGTTGTTAAGGAGATCTTTATCGAAGTTGCTGGCTGACAAAGAGGGATTAGAATTACTACCAACTCCTAGGGTTTTTAGGAATTTCCAAACTTTGGCGGGGTCACAGTTCTCGACAGAAGCGTGTATGTGGCGACGTTGAGCATCTCTAACAACCTTGTTACAGCGATTTCTAAGTTTTAAGTACTTCTCTCGATGCTCATCTGTGCCGCTTTTTTTAAATTTAGATTTGGCTTTGTGTTTTAGTGATATTAAGACTTTGATCTCGTCAGATAGCCAGGGTGCGGGGAGGTGTTTCATTTTGATGGGTCTTATGGGAGCATGCTTATTATAAAGTTCAAGTATCGAGTTGTTGAAAAGGTCTACTTTGGTATCGATATCTTCTGCCTCACGCAACCTAGACCAGTCAATATTTCGGGCATCTTCTGTAAGCAAGTCATGATTAATTTGTTTGAAATTACGCTGATATTTAATAGTAGGTTTAGTTTTGGACGTACATTATAAGATGAATAAACTATGTCATGGTAAGAAAAAATGTCTGCTGAGCATTGGCCTCCTTTAATGACATAATTTGGCGAAGACACTATCATTAAATCTAGTAAAGATGGAGAGCATCCCGGAGCACGGTGGGTAGCTTGAAGAGGAATTAGATGGTAATTTTGACTATAGAGGATTGACTGTAGTTTTTTTGATCTGTAGTTGTCCTTAATCAAGCAGGTGTTAAAGTCTCCCATGATTATTGTGTGTACATAATTGGGTGAGTGTGTTTCTAGTAAATTTTCAAAGAGGGAGAAATAATTAATATGGAGGGATGGGCAGTAAAAGACGCCTACTAACATTTTAGTTTTGACCAACGATATTTCTATGAGAATGTACTCGAGATCACTGGAAGACGGGTCGGATGATGCTATAACTGAGTAGGAGAGGTGTGAACGCAAGTAAATAGCAACACCACCACCGCCCCTGTTGACTCGGTCATTTCGTATCAGTTGATAGCCAGGCAAGCTGTAGCTAGTGGAGGGAAGACAAGGCTTAAGCCAGGTTTGCGACACTAGGATGGCATCCAGATTGACGTTCTCAAAGGAGGCAAGCATGTCGGCGTAATGCGCTGGGACACTGCGCGTTAAAATGCACAACAGTGAAATTTTTATTTACATTAGCAAAAGTATCTAAAAGCGATTCATTAAGGTTGAGTGAGTTTGTGCTGTGGAAACTTTCGTCACTAGATTCGTTCGAAGATAGTGATAAGAAATCGTCATTAGTATCGGTATCAGAATGCATATTATTAATGAGTATAAAATTAATGTGTCGCGTAGGTAAATATCAATAAAATTATATTATGTAGATAAATAAAATATACTATATACTTAGTAATACTATACTATATATACTAATAATACTATATACTAATAATTAATAATATGTAACTTAATGATAAAATATTATATTATCTCAATGCCTATTATTATTAAACCTTATAACTAACTTATAATTAAAAATTACAATTTTTAATGACATAATAAATACCACCAGTGATTTTTAATAGTGGTAGCACACACAGGACTCAAATTAATCTACAATAGCATTATTGAAAAAAAGGGAATGAAATCACACTTGATACTGGCTTTAAGCAAGCTCGCCTTTGACAGATGTAGGGACAAAAAAAAAAGAAAAAAAAAATAAACAACAGATGTCATGTACATTGACAGATGATAACTAATGTTATGCATATGTCATGTGTCAAAGGTGTCAGCAGGTATTCTAGCACGGAAAGCGAAATTATAATTTATTGTAGTTGAAAAATACCTGCATTATACAAATAGTTACATATTTACCTTCAATTTGCAAGATTATGGCGTTACGGAATAACAATATATAAGTCCAAAGGTCAAGCTCCTAGTTGGAATATTACAAACTTAGCAAACAAGCAATGTTGATACATAAAAAGCAAAGCTGTATAATCTAGCCTTTAAATAAAGAGTTAATGAGATTAACAATGCAATTAGCTATATTAAGCAGTGGTAAGCAGGTAAAATTAGATTGCTATAATATGAACATTATATTCTACTAAAAGGTTCCTCTACTTAGCTTTATTGATATTGGGTTTACTTCTAGGTGGCACTCGATCCACGGTCTTCTCGGCTGAAGAGGGCTGCGCTGGGGCATGACTTGATGATGTTGGAACGATAGATTTAATGGCCTCAAGATCACACATGTTTTGGACACCATGTCTAGAACCATCGGGCCTAATGACAAAAATATTGCCATCCCTTGTCCAACACTTATTCAGGCCGAGTCGCTGACGAGCAGCAAGAAAGATCTGGTGGCGCCTCTTCGTTAAGAATTCAGACAGAGTAAAGCCAGTTTGCTTCAAGTTTGTTTTTAAGTTCCAAATTTTGGAACGAACGGATATATCACAGAACTTGACTAAAATAGGTCGTGGCCTATCATTAGACTGCTTGCCCAGTCTTTTGCAGTATTTTATGCAGGAAGAGTCCAACTCAGGGGATTTGAGCTGGGTTTTAATTATACTGATGACAGTACCAAGTGCATCACTTCCGCTTTCTGGAACACCATGTAAAAGGAGTATTTTCTTACGGCTTCTCATCTCAAGGTGATCGTTCAAATCATGCAGCATTTGTACTTGGGACTGGAGTGATTTCAGGGAGTTAACCACAAAGGTTTTAAAAGTGCAGAATTCTTTACTTAGCCGGTCTAAGGGGCTCGCTCCATTGTCCGTAGCACATTGAAGATCTAGCTGGAAAGTCTCCATCCTTGTGTTAAACATTGCACTCATCTCTTCTATGGACTGTTTTATAGCTTCCATTGTTGCAAAACTGTGTAACTTGCCCGTTTCGAAGGTGAAGGTGCCAAGTGATTTTTTTATCAGTGTTTTAGTGGAGATCAATAGGAGAACAATACACTGGTAGGTAATTTAAGACTTTTAAAACATTATAGGGTTTAATTTAGAAATTATAACTTGTTTTATTCCAATTTAAAAATAAATAGTGATTCAAAAAATGACTTCCTTTTTTTTGCACATCTACCCGAAAAAGCATTTAAATGTGGAACCCAGACACGCTGGTGGAATTGACACGCTTTGTTTCTCCGATGGACCTATAAAAAAGGCGGACGGAGTCCCACCATACACAAAACTGTATCCTTCAGAGTCGGCCAGGTGACTGTATGTACACGGTCCGCACGCACACATTATTTGGCAAGTCCATACCATTTGACAGGCGTCAGAATATGTGCGTGGCCGACTCTGAAGACACAGTTCTGTGTATAATAAGACACCATCCGCCTTTTTTTCTACGTTCATGGTTTCTCCCACTAACTACCCCTGGCACTTCACACAAGGTCACTTTATGGAGGACATGGGTCTGGTGACTCCACTGGCTGGCAGCTGGTAAGTTCGTCACAAAACCCTATTCATACTGCATATCAGTGACATGTTACAGACCAACGGCATTCATTGCTATGCAGATGATAGTACAGGTGATGCTGTATATATATGGCTAAATGTCATTGAGAGTCGAAACGAACTTGTGTCCAAAATATATAATTCATTGGAGAAAGTCTCTGAATGTGGTAGTCGTAACTTAGTCCAATTTAACCCCACCGTGACACAAGTCTGCCTGTTCACCGCTAAAAGCCACTCATGGTCGTATATCCTCGTTTTGAGGGCACATCTTTAACCATCTCCCCTAGCATTGAAATACTTGGCGTTAGCATATCGAGTGAAGTCCAAGCGCCAAAATACCAACTGCTCCCTCTGGGTCGTATCCAACGAAGGGCCGCTCGAATTGTTGACTGCCACAGTGTTTCAAACAGCTTGGACTCCTTTTAATTACGCCGAGATGTAGCTTCACTCTGCATCCTCTATCGGTTGTATCACGGGGAGTACTCTGAGGAATTGTTCGGAATCATACCACCTGCAACTTTTAGCCCACGCGAAAAATATACCATCCTCATCACCTTGATGAGTGGCAGTCTTCCGCCGTGTGTTTCTCGCGTAACTTTCTACCGCGCACTGTAAAACTCTGGAACGAACTGTCACCAGCAGTAGGTATTTCCGGACCTATAAGATCTGCAAACCTTAAATGAAAAGGATGCTTTTTGGCATTTGGAACTATTGCAATCTCATAGAATTTAAACTCCGAAAACAATTATTTTACAAATATCATTCCGATTTGACATATTTTGGTTGGACTGACGGGGTTCGTTCGCGTCAGGGATCTGTAAGTGTGTATAGTGCTCCAAGGCTTTAAATAAATGAGAATGAGGCGCTGCTGGTATAAGAGAACCGTCAAACACATGTCAAAAATGAAATTTTTGTATGGTAGAAGCGTTAGTTTCTTTTCTCGCCACGTTTATTTAAAGCCTTGTCGAACTGTAGCTGGACGACGAACCGTCAAAAATGTCAAAGTACAACCTGAACACAGATTATTATTATATATTTGTAGAAACCTGAACACGAGGCACATGTCAAACTTGCGAAAACCAACTTCACTTGATGGACTGGGTTTGCGCAATTTGTAGAACCCTTTAGACCAGATATCCTAAATTCGCCGCTAGGGGCACATGAGTATTGTCAATGAAATTTTTGCGTTTCCTAGTTGTTAGGGTGTGTAATAAATATCAAATTAACATGTTTTATTTTAAATGGTAAAATAATACAATCGTGAAAAAACATAGGTCTTATACTTAATACTATTTGCAATAATATTATTTAATTTGTAGGTAACAACCCTAGGGACGAACTCTATCATACTCGTACTTGTACCACCGACCACGTATATTTTTTTCAAGATAGTATCACAATAGACATAACTACTAGCCTAGGATCCCTTAATAGAAGGACCTTCACCGAGCTGTTTACTGGTTGAAAAGTATTTTATATTCAATTTTGTATGTCAACAAATTAATTGCAGGTGGGTTGCCTAAAAAATTTCAGTCCAGAATAAAAAAAATAGAAAAAAAAATTTTTTTTTAATTACATTTCGCTGGTTTGGTTAATAGACAAATTCTATACCAATCGAAAGTATGGAGCCCGTAGAGTATGAAAACGTTAGGTTGTCTATTTTTTTCCTGTCACAACTCTTGGGTAGGCAGGTAAATCGATACTACTACTAATCGGTACCGGTCTGGTTAATGCTTAATGCATATTCTCTGGGCTTCATACTTTCGATTTGTATGGAATTTGTCTATTAACCAAACCAGAAAAATGTAAAAAAAAAACTTTTTTTTGTTTTTTTTTATTCTGGACTGAATTTTTTTAGGCAACCCACTTGCATTTAATTTGTTGACATACGTAGTTGAATATAAAATACTTTTCATCCAGTAAACAGCTCGGTGAAGGTCCTTCTATAAAGGGATCCTAGGCTATACCAGTAGTTCGACTGCAAAGAAACGGACAGGTTTCAATATCTGTCAAATTCGTCGGGTTTCACTAGGATTATGAACGGAATGTGCCTCGCGCTGGCTGGTATAATTTATTTTTAAATATTTAAAATAAAGATTTCAAAATTGGATTCTGTCAATTTTAATCGCAAGTGCCAAAACACAAACAACAATACGACCAAAGAGGAACACGTCCAGCGAATATGTCATAGTTTTAAATTCGTAGGTAACAAGTTAACAACCCTAGCGACGATTTTCGTCATAATACGTCAAATTTAAAAATTTCAACATCAGTTCTAAGTCGGCATACTCTATAATTCTGTCTACTCTAATAGTATTATATTCAAAATTCATATTGCTTTTGTACACAAAAACTGCCGATTAGATTGAGATAATTTGATTCCTACAGTACATCTAATTAAAGTATTCCATTAACACAAAGGCTATTTTTATTACAATTTTTTTTTATTAAATAAGGGGGCAGTCAAATGTGAGGCAGTCTATGGTATTCAACGAAATTTACGTGAGGAAAGCTGCTAGAAAGTAGCAAGAGTAGCTTATTTCAATAGCACATAGTTCAGTCACCTAAACTGCGAGATTTGTTTCAAACCAATTCTGATTGTTTCAAAGCACATTCGTTTGCCACAATCAAAATTTTTACAATATACGCATACGCAAGCAAAAATTAATATCAGCAGACAGTTACAGATGTACCTACAATTTGACTGCACCTAATTTTATCTATTTTTTTGCGGTTTACTATGTTCGGACGAGACGGGGATTACGAATTATTACAAAATTGAGAATTTTTGACATTTTTGAATGCGTTGGGCGAGTGCGGGGGCCGGGGTGTGAAGTGCGCGGGTGAAAACTATCAGTATCACTATCAGCGTAGTGCGCGGATAAAACATTATTATTTTGCTTTTGCGAAATAGATAATACACAATTAAAACAAATCAGAAGTTTATCCATAGCGGGTCTGTATAGACATACAGACCCGCTATGGATAAACTTCTGTTTTTTTTAAATATATAGACATCTAATAGATAGACATCTAAAGGCTGTATCTCAGACAGCCTGAAGACAGACATACAGACAGACAGACATCGAAGTCCCAGTAATAGGGTCCCGTTTTACCCTCTGGGTACGGAACCCAAAAAACGGTAGGACAGAACTACGCAGAGTTCTGTCTCACACTCGCACTCGTCCGGTTCTTTCATACTGTTCATATTTTTGTATATAATTTTGGTGAAAAGGACTCAAAATGAAAATATATATTTCTTACTTCTTTAGGATGTTGAATATGTAAAGGCCTTTAATTAAAAATATCTTTTTCGTAGTGTTTGGAGCTTGCAAAAATAAAAATTATTAAAATCTCGAAATATCGTGGATGAATCTGACACAAATTTATTCTATGGCTTTATTTAATAGACCTGAGCCCAATTATTGCGATTTCAGAAACTCTAATTTTTTTGGCAATAAGGCAATATTTCGGGTTCCAATGGGCTAAAATGGTTCAAATTAGGTACCTACAATCCGAAGACTAATCCGAAAACTAAAATAGATATGATGCTATTGTCATTTTTAAGTTAAGTTTTTGCTGGCTAGTTTTATACAAATTTTAAAAAATCCACTACTAAATTTTGATTTTCTCAAAAACCTATTATCAGAAATGACACAAAATTAAAAAATAACCTAATGAGACATCACTCCATCCATGTGCAAAAATTCAGAAACTTTAGAATTTTTGAAACTTAACACCTCAAAACAAGCTATAGTCCTGCAGGTCTATAAGTTCCAGAACATAATAATAATCATAGAATTGATGATAATATTAATATTGTAAGAACTGAAAGTTGTATGGTGCAGGCTGCAGCAGTAGGTATAGACAGAGACCAGACATACTAGTATAGAGTAGTATATTTTGAGTATTGCCAACATGTTGCTAACAAATACAACTAGGCGCTCCTAATTATTAATAATAAAAAAAAAGACGGGTTGCACTCCGGGAGTGCCGGCAAAAGTGAAAACTTGATTATTAGCGTTGTGCATTATTTTTTTCAAACCCATTTTTTATGAAAATCGATTTTTAAAATATCGGTTTTTTTAAATTAATCGAAACCCTTACAATTTTTTTAACACATTTTTTATGAAAACCGATTTTTTAAGAAACGTTTTTTTTTATTAATCGAAATCGATTAAATTTTTAACCCATTTTTTATGAAAATCGATTTTCAAAAAATCGATTTTTTTAATTAATCGAAACTCTTACAATCAATTAAAAAATATCGACAATCGAAAGAAAAACAATCGATTGTTCGATTAATCGATTTCGATGTTACAACACTACTCTCCAACCGTCTTACGGTTTTTCGATCAGCACGAGAATCTGACACGAGTTTCACAGTTTTTACCCATCCCACAAAAGTGCTCAACGCCGCTAAAGAAATTTTCACTTCAAAAAAGTAAATAAGAGCACCGGTGATCGCGACAACAATAGAATAACAATAGATTTCCAAGAATCCGCGTTCGAAGGATTAATAAATTGTAATGGGCAAAGCAAGCAAAAAAGGTATGTCATTAAGGTAAGTACTTATATAAAATAGTGATCTACCAACCCAAAGCTATAGCCTGCTATACTAATATTCTACGCAAATACTTACTTATTACAATTTAAAAAATAGAGAACACTCCTGGATCCTACGAATAATAAAAACTACTTATTTATTATTCGTAGCGACCCAATATTTTTCGTAATTTGACTATTGATACAGGCTGGGTAAGTGGTACCATAGCTGTTGGTCTGTGGTCATGCGTTACGACTTACGAATAAATTTAGATTCGCAACGTAACTATTACCTATTATAATTAATAATTAGTAATTACTAGCTTTGAAATGCGAGTAGCAGGAGATCGGTTATCTTGGCGTTCATTGAGCTATGTCCAGCAGTGGACGAATAAGTATAGGCCAATGGTATAGGCTGATATGATGATGATGATGATGCTTTACCTAGCTCTTTTCTTCACAGTGGTCAGTAGAATTAACCAGCTATTTATTCGCGTGTTTTTTGATATAGCGACATATTATATTGGTTGAAGTTTGCATTACTCAATATAAACAAAACTAACATGTAATATTTGAATAGCACAAGCAATTATATTCTGACGGTCAAAAGGAGAAGTTAATTATCAAACGAAAACTTGAAATTTGAAATTCTTTGTTCTGCAAGTGTTTTGTTTCATTGCTAAGTTAATATTTACGAATATGAATTACCTATTTATTTTTATGTTCAAATTGTTGATATATTATATCTTGTATAATATGTATAAATATCAAAAACAAAAAAAATATTTTGAAAATTAGACCTTATTTCCACTGGTTATTTTGCTATTTTCTTCACAGTGGTCACCTATAGTAACCACCTCTGATCTGACCCCCCGATCGACCCACATATGAAAAACTGCAAAATCTACTAGTAATAAAGAACACACAAAAATATTAGTCTTACTCTGAAAATAAAAATCTGTGCCGCAAAGAGTTAAAAATTATAACACAGTTTGTTTTATGTTTATTGTATTACTAAGTAGACGACGCCCGCAACTCCGTTGCGCCTAAAGTCGTTTATCGCGGCGGAATCGTACATTTTTCCGGGATAAAAAGTATCCTATGTCCTTTCTCGAGTCTCAAAAGTCAAAGTATCCACATACCAAATTTCAGCAAAATCGGTTCAGGGGTTCGGGCGTGAAGAGGTAACAGACAGACAGACAGACACACTTTCGCATTTATAATATTAGTATGGATGTCACAATTTGTTTGTTGTGGGAAATGGGAATTGTGGACGTGATGAGGAAATGGCATTTAAAATAAACGAACCTAATTAATATTTTTATAGTAACCACTTGTTAAATTGGTATATTTATTTACCAATTTAAATTTGAATTACCGGTTGTCTAAATTTGCACTAGGTAGGTACCTAATTTAAGGGCCGTCTCTAGCCCACGTGGCGCCCGTGTGCAAATATTACCCTTACCTAGCAAGCGCGCGTTTTTCCGTACAGTTTTTCCGGCCGGGTGAGGACCAGTGCCAGTCCTAGTCAAATTTAATTTAAAAAAATTGGCCAAGTGCGAGTCGGACTCGCGCACGAAGGGTTTCGTGAGATTATAAAGCAAAGATAGGCAAAAAATATTTTTTTATGGAGCCCCTTGAATGTTTATATTTAAGTACAGATACAATAAAGTATTTTGTGAATATTTCAAGTGCATACGTGTAGCCGTTATTGATATAATTAATGGCCAAAAAATCACATATCCTGTATGGGATTGTATCCATAAATATTAATTTTTTTTAGTATTTTTTTATAAAGGAGGCAACAGAAATTATACATAATCTGAGAATTTCAACTCTCTAGCATAGAAAATATAATGAATGCCATCTATGACCTGTCTATGACCAGAATAAAAATGAAGTGAGCCGTAAGAACCTTAACTGTGGTCCAGAGCCTTCCAGAGCCAACCTACAGACGGCTTTATACAGGGGTCCTGTAGCCCTGTTTCGGCGGAACACATAAGCGCCTGGAATAGACAGCTACTCAGAAGCCCGCAACATGCTTTAGTGCTGATATGGAACCGTTAGCTGGCGAAGCGGGGTTGGCGCTGACAGGGTCCACTCCGTGGGATCTGGAGGCTCGCGTGTTGTCGGAGGGTGTATCAACACACAGCCGAGTTTAAAAGCGAGGAAAGCGGGTGCTACCAGAGCTGGTAACCCGATGGCGCCACCAGGCGCATGTCATTAGTCATTACAATACGCACCTGGCAAGACCAGATGGCATCCCCAACTGCCGGCCGCCGAACTGTTAAAGCGATCCAGTTGATACTACAACAGTGGATGGCACATCCAAGGGTTGTCCTTACCTTCGGTCATTACCTGGACCATGCGGACAGGAGAAAACTATCGCCTAGGTACCACCACAGCCTGAGAAAGACGATACGGCACAACATACACTCATATTGGACGTCGGGCTGAGCAACAGGCTGAGTTTTGCGCCGTCCTTGGATTGGACCTTACTACTTATTAGGAGGCAGTAGCTTATACTCTCTGCGAAACATGTTATGTCGCAAACGGAGGCTGCATAAAGAGAGCGGGAAGCAAATTAATACGCAGATACCATGAGAAGGAGGCACGGAGGGCGTAGGCTGCTGGCATCACGGCGCCCGGTGCGACGGCAAGGGCGCCGTCAAGAGTCAAGACTACATTTGCTTGTGATCTTGTGGTTTAGCTGCGAAACCGCGCTTACGTGCGTGCGGACGCATATAAATCCAGTCTGACGTAAACTGCGCGGCTCTCATTTTGGCGCCCATCTTGACGAAAAATATAATTTTCATTTATGTGTTTTAAGGTTCATTTCACGTTGAAAACTAAAGTTTTTATAATTTATATTGCAAAAGCCGAGCAGCGCGTCTTGCTTTGCTGTAATACGACAAAATATATAAAGAGGAGCTCCAGATGCTACATAAAATGTATGCAAACTGGAGTTCTTTTTTCGTTGGGCTCGGCTCGGCGCCCCTAGGACCGCGGCGCCCGTGTGCAACACACACCCTGCACCCAAGGGAAAGACGCCCCTGCGGCTAATTACCTATTGAACTATTTTATCCGTGAAAACTTACCCATTAGGCGATGTTATAATATCTATACAAAATCTATACGTATTATAAAAACAAAGTCGCTTTTTTTTCCTCATGTCCCTTTGTTCCCTTTAATCTATACGAGTACTTATTATAAAACAAAGTCGCTTTTTTTTCCCTCATGTCCCTTTGTTCCCTTTAATCTTTAAAACTACGCAACGGATTTTGATGATTCTTTCAGTGTTAGATAGCCCATTTATCGAGGAAGTTTATAGGCTATATTTTATCACGCTAAGACTAATAGGAGCGAAGAAATAGAGGAAAATGTGGAAAAAACGGGGAAAATTATTTGAAAGGGCTAACTTGAATGCGCTAATCTCAGGAACTACTGGTCCGATTTGAAAAATTCTTTCAGTGTTCGATAGCCCATTTATTGAGGAAGGCTATAGGCTTTATTTTATCACGCTAAGACTAATAGGATAATGTGTAAAAAACGGGGGAAATTATTTGAAAGGGCTTATCTCGTGAACTACTGGAGCAATTTTTATGTTATTTGGCACAGATAAGAAGTAGACCACGTGAAGGATCATAGGCTATCGATTTTAATATTTTTTTCAGTGGCTATATATTTTATACACGTGCGACGCCGGGGCGGGTCGCTAGTTAATTATAAATTATGTACACTCGAGGAAGTTGATTCCTATGCATGTCGCGGGTCAACTTAAACTGGTCAGTGGTCAGTGTTGGTCGGGAAAAAGAACAGGACAAAATCGTATTTCTATATTTCCATCTTGGTCATTTTGTGTTTACCAAAATATCAACATTGCGATCTCCTTGGCAACGATAGGTTTATTGGTCGCTATCTGTCGGCTATGCTCGTTCACGATAGAATCGTATTTTATTGGTCGCATTGCTTTTGACAAAATATAATCTACTTAGCGACCGCCTTAGCAACGAAAGTATTTACATTTTGAAGTTTTTGACACGGTCATCTTCAAAAATGTTTTGAAAATATTGGGAATGGATTTAAATAAGTAATATACTATTTTATTTCTCTCATCCGAATAATCTTTGAAAAAATTATTAAGTACTATATATACTTAATATTATATAATATGTGTTTATTGAAACATTATAACCCATCCAATATGTGCAACAAAACAATGGACTTATTAACAGCAAATCGTTGAGCAGACCAAACTGGCCAACCTAATTCTACTCCCAATATCTTCGTCAATAAATATTATCATGAGTTAGTTAGTTGGAAAAGGCTACCCCGAAGGATTAAGTAAAACTTAAGTTATGTTTTTGAATTATATTCTCATTGCTGATTATTATAACAACCCAGAGTTCATAATAATACATCAAGAAGAATACCTAAGAGTTCATAATGATTTTATAAGTTTTACGTTTTTCGATATTGTTTTAACGCTCAAATAAAATATTATCACGATATTATACAAGTGTATTCTGATTTTTATGGTTTCTTGTAGATTAGAAAGATGTTGATCTATAATTCTAGAGCGTTTTTATTACATTACGCAAAACATAAAAATGAATAGTAAGTAGTAGGTTCAGACGAACAACAATTTCCTGTGCAAAAATTCTCGAAAGTTAATAAGTATTTCGATTTGATGGTCCTAAAATATGATTGTTCTATTTGTAGGAAAATGTTATTGTTAAATTATATAACTATAGTAGCTAGTTTTTTGTATACCTCTCAGTATACAAAAAAATCTGCTGGTTAGATGTTTTAGGGTACCATAGTCAACGAGGACGTCTTGTTAATTACAGAACCCTAAAAGGGGTGTAAAAGGGGTGACAGACGTGCGTACAAGTACGCGGACTTATGGCTCGACGATCTTTTTCACCTGTATGTCACCGAAGTACGCCTCGGAGTATCTGTGAAAATGATCTTTAAGATGTGGTCAATAAGGTCAACCTTTATTACCACGTATTAAAGTTAATTTCATGAGTAATCGAGGTAACTTCTCAAAAATTTATGAAAGCACAAGAGGGCGATTTTGGCTTTATGAGAAGTATCCCAAGCATATATTATATGCTACCAAAAAGTAAAGTTTTGCACCAAGGTATGCTAGATGGTTCCGAAAATACTAAGAGAACTCCGGATCCAATTTTTTTTATGAAATAAAACGGGGGCAAACGAGCAAACGGATCACCTGATGGAAAGCAACTACCGTCGCCCATGGACACTCGCAACATCAAAAGAGCTGCAGGTGCGTTGCCGGCCTTTTAACAGGGAAATGGGAATACGCTCTTTTCTTAAAGGTTTGTAGGTCGTGTAGGTCCGGAAATACTGCTGGTGACAGTTTGTACCAGAGTTTTACAGTGCGCGGCAGAAAGTTACGCAAGAAACGCACGGTGGAAGACTGCCACTCATCAAGGTGATGAGGATGGTATATTTTTCGCGTGGGACGATGGCGAAAAGTTGCAGGTGGTATGATTCCGAACAATTCCTCAGAGCACTCCCCGTGATACAGCCGATAGAGGATGCAGAGTGAAGCTACACCTCGGCGTAATTCCAGGGGGTTCAAGCTGTTTGAAACACTATGGCAGTCAACAATTCGAGCGGCTCTTCGTTGGATACGATCCAGAGGGAGCAGTTGGTATTTTGACGCTCATGCCCAGAGATGAGAACAATATTCCATATGAGGCCGAACCTGCGCCTTGTAGAGTTGTAGGCGCTGGTACGGACTGAAGAACTGTCTCGCTCTGTTCAGAACACCAAGCTTCTTCGAGGCTAACTTGGCCTTACCCTCGAGATGGTATCGAAACTGGACTTCGCTCGATATGTTAACGCCAAGTATTTCAATGCTAGGGGAGATGATTAAAGATGTGCCCTCTAAACGAGGATATACGACCATTGGTGACTTTTTAGTGGTGAACGCGCAGACTTGTGTCTTGGGGGGTTGAATTGGACCAAGTTACGTCCACCCCATTCGTAGACCTTCTCCAGTGAATTCTCCGCCTTAGACACAAGTTCGTTTATATAATTAAAGATACAAGTATGGGGGTTGGGGCGCTGTTTTAATAACTGAAATAATTTATACTAGGTACTTACATACTATGCAAATTACATCCATCATCATCATCACTACGCAGAACACAGTCTTTATACAGAAAGCCTTATAAAATATAAGGCTTTAAAAAGAGTGAAAGTCGGTACCAGTCCCAAAAATTAAATATATTTTGTCATAGAATTCACGATTCTGAGCTGGTACCGACCGACTTCAAAATAATGAAGTACTGTCTTATATTTCTCTATGTAATGAAGAGTGTATATTATAGAAATAGTTGAGACTAAAAAGTACGAATTATTAGTTAAGAGTATTAAAAGTACGAAATATTAGAGTACTAAAGTGTAAGAATTATTTAATATACTATTTATTTGAATAAGTAATGTTATTGTTTTCACTTGGAAGTCGGTTTTAATTAGAATTCGAAGTTTAGGATTTTCTTAATTTGCCCTCCTATGATTGTAAAATCCTGGCTACGCCCATGCGAATCTATAAATATGTTACATTACACGCAAACGCTCCCGGTGAGGGAGCACCTTTACACATTGAATCGAGACTATCCGTACTTGCAATAAATTATTATTGTTTCAAAAAATTCGCGAGCAGCGCGCTGTTGCCTCTCCGCACGGTACATGTGACGTTCCTCTGTAAATCTGGCAACCTCGCGTTGCAGAACAGGCTTATTGATACATTTTGATGCAGAGTAGACAGAACTATAATATTATGTCTATTTTGTCAACTTACATGGTATAGGTATTATTGAAGTAAGGAAAGGTCTTATCTACTTATTTTAAATATTTTGACGTGATTGCCCCGATGGAACGACTCTATCAGCAGTCTAATGCTGACTTCTCTCGGTACGTAATATCACGCGCCGCGCCGCGCCAGCTCTAGCCACTCGCCGTGTGTAGGGGGTGGCTCAAGGTGGCGCGGGCTGGCTCGAGCAGGCGCGTCCGATCCGATTTATGTCGATAACTTCAAAGACGTGGCTCGGCGCGGCTCGTGATATTACGCGCCGTGAGAACGGGTAGCGCGAACTCACCTATTGGCTCGTGCTCGCTCGTTCAAATTACGCGCCGTGAGAAGCCAGCATAAGGTTCACGAGATCTGAAAAATACGTTTATGGCACCTAATAAGCTACACTGCGCCCAGTAGTGACAAGACTTTCGGCCGATTCAGAAACTACGCATTTTTATAATTATTAAGTATCAGAATACTTCACTTAGAGCTCCGAAACTTTTAGTTAGCTTAGAATTTAGATGTTTTCCAGACACTAGAGAGGCCGTTAAAACTTAAGTGAAGCTCTTTAAGTAGTCGGCCTAAAATAATATTAGCTTTTAGAATAGACACTCGTTTGTAAATATTTCGAGGGACTCCGGCTTCGTCCTTACATTCGAAATCATTATTCCTTGTTTGATATTTTTCATTTTTGAAATAATTGACACTAAATTAGTAATATCGTGTCCTTGACTCAGTTCGTTGTTCTACCAAATAATGATCCGTAACACGTGGTCATTAGGGTCATACCTTATTCACCTCGTCTTAAAGATCATTTTCATGGAAACTCCAAGGCAAAAACACAAAACGAAGTGATGCGATTTGAACTGCTCCTGACTTGCTTTAATGGCATTTTTGGACCATAACAATGGAAAAGACAATTTATACCTAATGTTACTTAAATTGTGACAATCCAAAATAGGACAATATGAAATCGGTGTTTTAGGCTAAAATTTAATTTAAATTGTCGCAATTTAAGTAATTTAGGTATTTCTATAAATAAGAGACTGTAAAATGTATTCCCTCAAAGCCTATCGGAATCCGTATAGTTATGATATGAAACTAAACCCACAGGCCAAAACTCCCACCCACAGGCCACAATGATTAATCTAAGAATGCTATTATTTCAAAGCAACTTACTACCTACCCATTTTTATCTACTGCTTAACGTAAAAACGCTCTAAAGATCAGCATCTTTCTAATCTACAAGAACATATTTTAACAAAAATCACAACACAAGTAAAAAGTGACAATATTTTATTTCACAGTAAAACAGTACTTAATAATTAACAATTCTGGTCATTTAAAAAATCTTTGGGATCTTAAAACGATCAGCAACACGAAACGAATTTGAAGACAAAACGTTACGTTAGTGTTCTGACTCTTACCATGACCATCAACGAAGATTGTAGAATGAGGGTGTACTGTTGATATAGACTGGGTTGATCTACTTAATTAAAACCTGTGTATGACTTCATTGTTCTTATAGCACATTTTGAACAGTTAGGCTAGTTGATGATTTGAAGCACATAAATGCTTAGATAAGCCACGTTTGAAGTGCATAATATTAAGTTCAGATAGGGGAAATAAATGTTCACACCAATAATTCAGAACATGTTGAGAACCTAAAAAATTCAGAACCATATTTGCAAAACTTAAATTAATAATCCTGTCTAAACCTTCAAAACGTAAAAACTTTCGTTGCTAAGGCGGTTGCTAAGTAGCCGGCGTATGTTTATATTTCTCGGTATATTGTAAAAGTAAAGTGACCAATAAAATAAGATTATGTCGTGTCATACGAGTATAACCGATTAACCGACAGATAGCGACCAATAAACTTATCGTCGCTAAGGAGATCGCTGTGTTGATATTTTGGCAAACACAAAACGACTAGGACGGAAATACTTCCGTCCTTTTCTTTTTCCCGACCAACATAATCGCGAAATTGGGCTGACCCGCTACCTGCATAGGAATCAACTTCCTCGAGTGTACCTATCTATTTCACGTTTATGCCCACTCACTCATAAAGAAACATTCGTTACAATATGTAGAGATCACCCCTCATAGCAGTCTGACTTCTGAGGCAGTTCTTTTAATTCGTGCCCCGAGTTGGGATGTGCTGCGTACTGAAGCACCCCAGGGGTACCTTCGTGGAAGCACAGAATATAATATTATATTAGTAGTACCGTGGGAGTTGGGACTTGGGACTGACGCGACCTACTCACTAAAAGTTAAAACCACCTACGATTTGCCATCAGCTGTACATAACGAAGAGTGTCCTGGATCTGTCAAACACAGGACCACCCTCCACGACCGGCCGGTCTACCTCATTTGAGGGAACGGACTTCCACCAAAATAAATTTCTGTTCCCCTCGGCGCCGGGACTGGCTAAGTCGGGGAGGTTCCCATCCTCTCCCGAAGCACCATTAACGACGCCTCCGCACTCCCGTCCTACGCCGCCGCGCCTCTTTTTGTGAAAAGATGGTTTCACGGAAAGAGACCGCCGCCTGTCAGGCCTCATCACTCTCCAGCATGCAACGAACCATGCTCAAGAGCGAGAGATCCCGCCCAAGCACTGCCATGAGATCATGGCGCTTCACGGCCCAACGATCGCACACCTCTAGGGTGTGCTGGGCCGACTTAGGGCCGAAACATATAACCGCGTTGCGGCACCACAAGGCCAAAATTGGCGGAATTATTTAGTTTTTTTATGAGTTTTGAATTTTTTTGCCGTTGATTTTGGCGGTGCAACGCGGTTATGTGTTTTGGCCCTTATATCAGTTGTAGCTGTTTCCACGATAACTATACTTAACAATTTAAAAATATTTTTTGAAGACATGAAACAGCTTGCAGAATGGTAAAAACCTAAATTTATGTACTTACTCGTACGTGAGTCGTCACAATAACAAAAGTTTGGAAATTATTTTTTTTATAATATTACTAGCTGTCCCGGCAAACGTTGCTTTGTACCCCGGGAAAATTAAACATTCGATCTCGGAATAACTCGCATAGAGCTGAAAATTGGTATAGACGTTAAATACACAATTACAAATAAAACCTCAAAAGTCCCCGGCGATCCTCCTTGTGCAAAATTTTTTATTCAAGGTCAAAGGTATGAAAAGAAGGTTTTTCCAAACTATACATTTTATCACAAAAATAAGTAGGGCAAGAGTGTAGATCACAGAATTCTCTACAAAAAATATTCAGACACTTTTTTCATAGACTTACCATTCCTTAGAAATGGCGGGGTTAAAGTTTTTGAAAATCATATTTATGATTAAATTATAAAGCTAAAGAATTTGTGGAACTACAGCTTTGAATTGAAGAATTCGTTATTTGTTGGATAGTCTTATTTATCGAGGAAGACTTGAGCTATATAACATCACGTTGCCACCAATAGGAGCAAAGAAACAGAGGAAAATGGGAAAAACGGGGAAAATTATTTGAAGGAGCTTATCTCACAAACGGCTGAAGCAATTTTTTTGTTATTTGGCACATATATAGAATAGGCCACGTGGAGGACAAAGTCTATTTTGTTTTTCAGGAAAATTTACGGTTTCCGTGAAATTTATAATTAACGCGGGCGGAGCCACGCTTAACACCTAGTACTACATACTAGGGTTGTTTGAAAAAACTGAAATGTTCTCGGTCTGACATACTTCTGAGTGACTTGCAAGCGTACTGTTGCTCTTCGCGACTCGAAAAGTTTAGATTATAAGTCACGCAGAAGTATGTTTGGCTGTGAACAGCCCTCGTATGTTGTAGTACAAGAAGATCCGCTCCGCCCTGTTAATTATGTATCTCACGGAAACCATACATTTTCCCGAGAAACAAAATAGCCTATGTCCTTCCTCGTGGTCTACTTTATATCTGTGCCAAATAACATAAAAAATGCTTCAGCCGTTTGTGAAATATTTATCTTTCAAATAATTTTCCCCGTTTTTCCCTATTTTCCTCTGTTTCTTTGCTCCTATTGGTGCCAACGTGATGTTATATAGCTCAAGTCTCCCTCGATAAATAAGACTATCCAACAAAAATCTAATTTTTCAATTCAAAGCAGTAGTTCCACAAATTCTTTAGCTTTATAATTTAAGCATAGATATGATTTTCCCAAACTTTGAGCCCGCCATTTATAAGGAATGGTAAGTCGTATGAAAAAAGTGTCTGAATATTTTTTGTAGAAAATTCTATGATCTACACTCTTGTCGTACTTATTTTTGTGATAAATTGTATAGTTTGGAAAAAAAAACAGGAAAAACCTTATTTTCATACCTTTGACCTTGAATAAAAATTTTTGCACAAGGAGGATCGCCGGGGACTTTTGAGGTTTTATTTGTAATGGTGTATTTAACGTCTCTACCAATTTTCAGCTCTATGCGAATTATTACGAGGTTACGATTTTTTTGCGTCTAATTAGACCGGACTATTGCCATAATAATATAAAGTATTTCGCCCATATTATTTTATTCAAGTGACTAAATAAGTGTCGCCATGGCAACGTCGATCGCTATCTCGTCGCACAAACAATGGTCGCCGTCAGTCTCAGGTTGTAATAATTTACTATTATTTATTCAACAAATGCACTTATCAATATATAAAGTACCCAGTAACCGATTCTCCGACCTACTGAATATGCATATAAAATTTGGTAAAAATCAGTAAAGCCGTTTCGGAGGAGTTCGCGGACTAACATTGTGACACGAGAATTTTATATATAAGACTAGCTGTTGCCCGCGACTTCGTCCGCGTTAACATAGTATAATAACAAAGATCGATAGTTTTCCCCTTTTTGTGGTTCCTTATACAAAGGTTAAAGCGGGACCCTATTTAAGCAAACATCAATAAACTTTCATGTTTTTAACTCAAGAAATGACGGACTTTTATTGAAACTTTCTACCCCAATTTCACCCCCTTGGAGGTAGAATTACCTGCAGAAACGCTTAAATACGTATCCATTCATTTTCAATCAGTAGCACAAAAATAAAGTTTCATGTTTCTAACTCAAAAAATGACGGACTTTCATTCAAACTTTCAACCCCAATTTCACCCCCTTGGGGGTAGAATTTCCAAAAACGCTTAAATACTTATCCATTCATTTTTAATCAGCAGTCCAAAAATTAACTTTCATGTTTCTAACTTAAGAAATAACGGACTTTCATTTAAACTTTTAACCCCTATTTCAGCTCCTTGGGGGTAGAATTTTCAAAATTCCTTCCTTAGTGGGTGTCTACTTAATAAAACAACCCTACTCACCAAATTTCGTGGCTGTAACTTTAACAGTTTTTGCTCAGCGATGATGAATCAGTCAGTCAGTCAGTCAGTCAGTCAGTCAGTCAGTCAGTCAGTCAGTCAGTCAGTCAGTCAGTCAGGAGATGTAATTTTATAAGTATAGATTATAATATTATTGCATTATAGCCTATTCTCAGGCCACTGCCGGCCTGGATATCTTATTTATAAGCGTAAACTGTTGGGTTTAAAAATTTTAAAACTGGAACTGAAATTGCATGGACCTAAGTCCTAACAGGACCTAAGTTAAGTTACATAAACAATGATTTTTTTCGTCAAGGCTAAGCACATAAAATCGTTATTCAGTCCAAAAAGCACAGAAAAGGCCTTGATGTAGGCATCGACAACATTAATTTCGTTTCGATGCCCAAATGATGTCACAAAAGTAGGCTAGGCTTAGGTGTATTCTTTATTTAAGGAACTCTCTCTTCAACTAGATTCTGCATACAAAATATTGTACTTTAAGGCTGTTTTCCACACAAATCATAATATATCACGTTTTGCCTATTCAAATGGCTTCACTAGGTAACCGTATGTTTACATCACCAAAGTTCCTACGCAACAGCAAATTTTCGCTCAATTTTGATGGAAAGTTTCCGAGGGCTTCTCCACTTACCAGGGACCGTTCGGTGGGGTTGACGTGGATGCGGGGCTCCTGGTCATCATCAGGCGTGACCTCGGCGCCAGCTGTCTGTCCCATGGTCACTGGCGACTGTGCGCCGGCCGCGAGCGACCGCCGCGCGTGTGTCGCGCGACTGACGTTTGCCGCGGACGCTACACCGACACACGGCTCTATCCCTTGATATAGGGATTGACGCACACACCTCGATAAAAAGTTTTTTTTTTTAATAAGGGGCAAACGAGCAAACGGGTCACCTGATGGAAAGCAACTACCGTCGCCCATGGACACTCGCAACATCGGAAAAGCTGCAGATGCGTTGCCGGCCTTTTAAAAGAAGGAATACGCTCTCTTCTTGAACTATTGGTCCGGAAATACTACTGGTGACAGTTCATTCCAGATTTTTACAGTGCGCAGCAGAAAGGTTTGCGAAAAACGCAAGGTGGAAGACTGCCACTCATCAAGGTGATGGAATGAATTATTATTAATCTACTAAAATAAAGCATCTATCTATATAACGCTCGTAACTCCGTTGCGCCAAAATTCGTTTATCGCGTGGGTACATTATTCCACGATAAAAAGTATCCTATATTCTTTCCCCATACCATATCTCCATACCCAGGAAAATCGGTTTAGCGGTTTGGACGTGAGGAGGTAGATACAGACACACTTTCGCATTTATACTAATAATTTATAGTGTTAGTATGGAAGTATGGATGTTATCAGATTAAAACCCTTTTAGGATGGGATGGGGTGACAGTGAATTTATTCGTCACTTACAAATCTCAAACCTACCCAACAGTGTTGCTATTGGTCGCTACTTTACCTGGCTTTATGTTACAGGCTTACAGCACTCTATTCCATATGTCGTATTCTAATAAAATTAAAATTGACAACGAAACAGAAGAGGCTTATCATTTATGTCCTCAGTGGGCGGACTTATAGGGTTAAAGCACGACAAAAACGCGGCTACCTTTGAAACTCCATTCAATACGATCACGAACTCTATTTCGGGAATCACCGGTTAACACATCGTCTGTCTTTTCCATACCATTCATATCAATGAGATGGATTTCATACACGTCATGTAAGTACACTACATACAAAAGATACAAAATACCTTGCGTTTTTTTAATTAAAAAAAAATTGTGACCACGTCAAAAAGCCCACTCTACAGTCGCATCAATCCTAAAACATCGATAAAACCTATCGTGAACTAGAGCTTTTATCGACTTCGGGACATGCCTAGCGAGGGTCGGTCGATACAGTGAGCGCAGGTCTAAACCGATTCGGGACTCTTCACGACATAATAGCTGCTAAATACCGCTCGAGCGGTGCTAGAGGCCACGCGTGTATATTTTTTCTTTTTTTAAACGCACAGTTGGTAGGCTACGAAAATTTTCCAAAGGAAAACTATGAATGTATTTTTATAATAGTCGATTGATAGGCTTAGATTTTTTTAACGGAAAAATTATGAATATTTAAATCGATGCTTTACTTATATTTTTATGCAACATAATGTTATGATTATATTATGAACCTAAAAAGTTGTTAACTCTCTATATCTGAGAATCTGAAATCAAAATGATCTACTGGAAACTGAAACAATTTTAATTACGGAATACCTTTAGAGACCTACATAAAGTTTTTCATATTTTATCGCTTCGCAACCAGCCACCTTATAAATAGCTGCGGTTGAAAAATTTTTCTTTTGCCTGTAAAGGTATGGGAAACAATTATATTATGATCTTTACATGATATCATATCAGCACAGATTCTAGAATCACTTACTGATTCTGAAAGTATGTTAACGTATATTAAAAGCAATTGTTGCCTACAACTGTTTTCTTTCTAGGAATTCAAAGAAAGTACTTTATATTTTTATTTTAATCGATACAGTGCCAACTTAAGCTTAAAGAAGTGACATACAATCACACATGCATTTGTAGTATTTATAAAACATAACAATAAAGTATAGAGCTTCTAGGAAATTCTATTTTTAACTATAAATAAACTAATGGACGTGAGTAATATGTTGACAAACTAACACAAGTTACAAAGTACTAATATACGATGGCTATTGTAACTACGTAGTTTTATTTCTCTATGGAATTCGATCAAATTAATGGTACCTATACAATCACACTCAATCTTCTAGATATGTCAAAGATAAACGAATTGAACTAATACTTATTAGCAATAACACTTCACTCGTCCAACAATATCGACGAAGACTAGCCGCTTCGAAATAATGTCTCAACAAAACATGTCTGTGGTAGTACACAATGTACCTGAGAAAACTAAGAGAAGAAAGAAGGAGAAAAATATGATTCTATTCATATTAAAACCTCTTCTGATCGTCGAAAATTGCTTCGGGGTGTTTCGATTTGGAATAGAAGAAGACGCTGTTCGAAAACCAAGCAGAAGAATCAAAATCTACAGCGCATTCTTTGTTCTACTCACTACTTCTGCCTACTTGTACTTCTTTAGTTACTTTATTATTTTAATAGTGAAGACATTCAATACGGATATACTTATGGAATCACTTGAGAAATTGACGATTGCACTACAACACTTACAACACGTTTTGATGTTTTTCGACTTTCTACGCCAAAGCGAAAGCAACATTAACATTATCAAGCTTTTGGTGAAAATTGATAAAATACTCGGATTAGACCAAAATCATAATTTCTACGTAAAATTTCGTAGAAAAGTTTGTGTTATTTTGTTTCTGTTCTTCTGTTTTATTCTCTTGTTGAATATTATTGATATTGTAATCACAATGCCTGATCTACGACCTACTGAATACAACGTAGATGCTATAACGGAATGCAAGAGGTACCTCAGCATTTGTACCTTCTACTTTTATTTCAAAATCATTTTCGTAAGACTAGAGGTAATCAGCAATCATTTGATTAATATCGTCCAAAAATTTCAAAGAACTGGGAGTTTGGAGGTAGCCTTTGCCGATTGTGAAGGCACAGACGGAGAGCAATCAGAAAAGAACCTAAAATTTTTAATCAAAGCCTACATACTTCTTGGTGAGGCTTGTTCCTTAATCAATAAGGTTTTTAATTTCCAAATAATGATTTCACTGGTGTTCACATTTGTGTACGTGGTGACACTGCTGTTGGTATCTCTTTATGAATTTGGTATAACACACAACTCGTTGTATTTATCGACTGTATTCATTTATTGTGTATTCCAAATACTGTGTATTCTTTTAATGGCATACAGTTGTGAAGGCCTGCTGTCGATGCGAAGTAAGATTAAGGTGTTACTCAATAAAATTGTTATCGATTACAACTTTCCCGAAACATTGAGGGAGCAAGCTAAGATTTTCATCGATTTCATAGATGTGTGGCGTTTGGAAATTAGTGCCTATGACATGTTTTCTATTAATATAGAGCTGATTGTACGATTCGTTAGTATATCTACCACTTATCTCATTCTTATAATTCAAGTATTTCACTTAAAAGTTTGATTTTTTGTTTCATTAAAGCCAATGGAATCAGGCGTTACTTTGCGGAAATCCATAGCTTAAAATTTAGTTTGTTATTATTTTTAGCAATATTCCGCGAAATAAACTTCCACCTTTAAGTAAATGAGTGAGTGCACGCATAGGCATGCGTACAGCATCTCCCTCCTCCCACACTGCCTATGCGTACACTCGCAACTTGCAAACACCACCACCACACAAGCAATAATGTTGGCAAATCCGTGCAAGGCCCCTCACCACCATGCAGGTTGAAAACCTCGACGCGCGTTTCGCTCCAACACCGGAGCATCCTCAGGATGTGGACTCTACGAACAACGTCCGTCAAGTCTCAGTTTATTTCGCGGAATATTGCTAAAAAAAATAACAAACTTAATTTTTTCATTAAAGCCGTCAGTCCACCGCAGCGCACGGAGAGACTACGCACGTGCGTCAAGATTCGCTTTGCAAGAAAATATATGTGACTGTGTCCACTGCAACCCACGGACACGCTACGCACGAATTGACGTAGTCTACTCGTAAGTTAAAAAACGTGCGCCGCGTGGCCGTGCACAGCGTGCGCCGTGGTGAAATGACGGCTTAAACCAATCGCAAGTGTTCTGTCGTCAGCTTTCTTTTACGTTGGTTTATTATAATAGTTAATACATGTAAAACAATTAAACCACTTTTATTGACTTAGAATTTATTGCTTTAACATTTCCCAAAAAATAGTACATAAATATCTACTAGTACCAACGTACTCACATATTGACTATACGAGTATGAACTTACAACAATATACTTACTACGTATAATTTTAAAGGCTTTATTTTAACGTTACGTACTATTCAGCTAGAATTAAAAAACATCCATGCCCAGTGCCCTTATTTTTGTTGCCTGACTAGCAATAAATAAATAACTTTTCTAGCTTACATCAAGTGTAAAATTTGAATGATTAATATCAGATACATTGTGCATGTACTGAATAACTGAATCAAGAACTCATTGTTCAATACAAACATATCGCCATACACTGAAATCTGTATAGGCATCACGTGAACTAGGTCTAGAAACAACTTCGCTTGAGTCCTAAGCGCCCTAGGCAGCCTATAATCACTAATTATACTGTTTATATACACTTTAGTTTCGTCGATTTTCGATTGTATATTATCACTGACGTAGCATAGCACACTAACAAATGTAGCTTCTACCATTATATTATAGACTAGCGACCCGCCCCGGCGTCGCACGGGTATAAAATATATAGCCACTGAAAAAATGATTAAAATCGTAAGCCTATGATCCTTCACGTGGTCTACTTCTTATCTGTGCCAAATAACATAAAAATTGCTCCAACAGTTCGCGAGATAAGCCCTCTCAAATAATTTTCCCCGTTTTTTTCACATTCTCCTATTATTCTTAGCGTGATAGAATATAGCCCATAGCCTTCCTTAATAAATGGGCTATCTAACATTGAAAGAATTTTTCAAATCGGACCAGTAGTTCTTGAGATTAGCGCGTTCAAGTTAGCCCTTTCAAATAATTTTCCCCGTTTTTTCCTCATTTTCCTCTATTTCTTCGCTCCTCCTCGATAAATGGGCTATCTAACACTGAAAGAAACATCAAAATCCGTTGCGTAGTTTTAAAGATTAAAGGGAACACAGGGACATGAGGGAAAAAAAGCGACTTTGTTTTATAATATGTATAGATATAGAAGCTGATGGAGGTTATGGATTGGGGCGCAAAAACATTATTGATATGATGAAGGCACATACATAATATAGTCAGTATAATAAAGGTAAATGTCATCGAAATGGCAAGCAGAAGATGACTGTTGAATGCTTTGTTGGTTTTGTGACAAGTGTTTCGAAGTATTTCATAAGTATGACATAGCACTTTAGCTTCCTACATTGAGTACCTGTCTGAATAGAATTTGTTACGTCCAAGTTTTTATATCCAGTAACTTCGTTTTTTAACATATTGTTTATTACATCTAGTCTCCTACTCAGTACATCGATGAATACTACGAAGTTGAAAACTTGAATGTAGCGCTAGAAATTTATAGGGTAGTTGACAATTCTTTAAGTTTAAGTAAAGTGATTTTTTAAGAGGTATAGGATTTGTTTAAAAAAAAAACACAAAAAAATTTAAAGAAATGATGAAATCTGTATTGGGATAGATAGTACTTGCTAGATGATGCTTCAATATCGGCTGCCAGTGCGTCAATCGTTGCTGGTTTATCCCTGTAGACATGAGCCTCAACATGGATCCATAAGAAATAGTCCAAAGGCGTTAAATCACACGATCTTGGCGGCCAATTGACGGCATCAAAACGTGAGATAAACTGTTCACCGAAGACGGCTCTTAATTGGGCCCTTGTTTCGTATATGCCGTGTGGGATGTGGTGTGGCACCGTCTTGTTGAAACCACAGTGTCTTATAAGGTTTTACACCCAAATCCTTTCGCAAAATTTTCCACGACTTATTAACGACTAATTAGACTTAAAGGTAATTAATATATATTAATATATTATGAACTAGATGATGCCCGTGAAGTGAGCACGGTCCTCGCGTCGTTGCGAGGTGAATCGCTTGCCCGACTTTCAGTTTCGACTCACTGGGACTCACTGCAACAGTTCCGACTCACTGGGACTCTCACTGGCAGTGGCGACTCAAGCGACAAGACTTCAAGATTCGACCTCCGGTCTTCGGGGGGGAGTGATGTGGCGGTACCCACAATTCGCCTAACATTCCTGCATCGCGCTATCGAAGTTTTCTGAGCGCGTCAGTATATATACGACAGCTGAAATGTATCACGTGGGCTTCGGCCTGACCGAGCATAACACCTCGCTCGGTCGGAAGATCTTCCTTTGGCCACCACACATATTTCCCACACCCGCAACTCCGTAGCGCCAAAACTCGTTTATCGCGCGTTAACCGTACATTTTTCCAGGACAAAAAGTATCCTATGTCCTTTCCCGGGACTTAAAGTATCTCCATGCCAAATTTCAGCAAAATTTGGTCGAGTTTCTACCTACTTATCCTTTCTACATGACAAGGCCGATTTTTGTCTATTGGTTTTTAGTTATTACTTATTCAATACTCATTACAATTGCATTATTAATAAGATAAAATAACATTGTGTCGTTGAAACAAAAAGTCATTATATTGATGAAGTTACATCAGAAACACGTTTATACAAACATTAAAGAGTCCATTCAAATAATATGTTTTTTGATTAAAATATTGGTCATTGGTCATTGGTCATAACTCGTCACATAAACGTTGAGACCGCAAAAATACTTCAAAATATCAGAATAACAGTGAAAATGGATAGAATTAAGAGGCCGGGTACACTTGGAATTTCTCATACATACGTAATTCCAAAATCATTTTCTCATACGAAAATATTTAACATGTTTGAGTTGTTTTTCAGTTTAAAATAGTAATTACCTAGGTTCCTGCACAAAAATTTACTTCAAAATATTTAAACACATTTTTTTTGCATTAAATTTTTTTTAGTAAATTTACTACTAAATATTTAAACACTAAAAAATAGAGTAAAACACTAAAAAATATATAAATAAATAGTTAATTTACTACAAAATATTTAAACTCTAAAAATATTTTTTAGTATTTAAATATTTTGTAGTAAATTTATTATTTATTTATATATTTTTGAGTGTTTTACTCTATTTTTTAGTGTTTAAATATTAAGTACTAAATGAACTAAAAAAAAAAAAATTTTTTAATGTTTAAATATTTTGAAGTAAATTTTTGTGCAGGAACCTAGATAATTACTATTTTAAACTGAAAAACAACTTAAACATCTTAAATATTTTCGTATGAGAAAATGATTTTGGAATTACGTATGTATGAGAATTTCGAGGGCCCTTAAGGAAAGAAATCTGCGTATGGTGGTTTTCATGCTTAAGCCATTGCAAACTGTAGAATATTGTCTAGGAATATTCAGATATCGACGTTTGAACAGAACATTTGTGGATCTAGACATGAAAATGAAGATCTACGGTGTCATTTGCTTAGTCATTTTAGTTACGTCGTATTTGTATCGTCTCGTGCTAGAACTTCAAACCGTTGGTACTCGTATGGAAGTCGCAAAAACGGTAGCTTATGAATCGACGCAGTTTATTACGTGCGTTCAGTATAGTTGCGTGTGTACGGTAAATTATACGGCTATTGCTGAACCAAAAATTTCCTTTGGTAGGATTGGTCCTTATGGCCCAAGGATGGATTTAAGATGTGGAGCCACCGTGATTTTTGATGTTAATTTTTTTAAATTTTAGCAGCTTCTGCTCTGGAGGAAAATAGAGTCTCAATCTGTATAGAGGCATTAATTATGGTACTATTCCAAGTTCGGTACCATATTCGGATGACTTAAGAATGCTTAATTCATTTTAGGACTATAGTGTTGTTATGGAATGAAACAACACATATGTGTTATTACTACGTTTATTGTCTTAATAAACAATGGCATACATTAAGCATATATATGTATAGATGAAGCCTAATAGTGGTTCGTGGAATGGACTGCGGGGCTATCGCATTCCGTAACCTCCTAGCTGGCTTGTCCTGAGGGCTGCGGGGCTACCGCTCAGGTAAGCAGAGGCAACAGGGAGGACTGCGGGGCTATCGCACTCCGTGCCGTCTAGCGAACGACTGACTTGATGCTGGTTGCGCCGCTCCTTTTATACTCGCTTGGTGACGTATGTAGTAGCATCCATCACGATGTAAACATTGATCGGCACCGATGTGTGCGTGCGTGTAGGCGAGTCTTGTATTGTGTTTATTTGTTACATTCTCCCCCTCTGGTACTCTAAAGCCGTCCCGACAGAGTACCAGCATTGGGTTGCTTTCTTGGTCTCCCTCTTCGACGTATTGGGTGTACAGGTTTAGTAGAGCTATTTCCTCTTGTTTCAAATTTCGTAATTGCGGAAGAATGGTATTTTCCGATGGATTGATTTGGAGCGTCTGGATGTGCAATTTCATATGTAGTGTTTCCAAGTTTTTTCAGAATAATGTAAGGACCATCGCGTCGTGGAGCAAACTTAGCTGAGAATTGCTTATCAGTACTACTTATATGGTGTGATTGTACCAATACTAAATCACCAATTTTGTAACCGGGATCCTTTCTTCGTTTATTGTTTGATCGTTGACGACTTGCATCTTTGTTGCATTCAATATTTTCCTTAGCCAATTTCAAGTCTTGGGCTAGCTGTTTTAGTTTTGGTGTTATCTCTGCTACGAAGTTTTCAGATTCTACTATCTCACTTAAGTCATGAGATAATTCATAAGGAGTTCTTAATTCTCTGCCAAATGTTAGATACGCGGGCGAAAAACATGTAGTTTGGCAACGAGCTGTGTTCATTGCAAATCTTATAGCAGGTAAAGTTAATGGCCATTTGTGATGTTTATTCTTAACCATAATTGCGATTTGCGTTTTCATGTCTCTATTTTTCCTTTCTACAACATTAGGTTCCGGATGATAAACTGGCGTAAATATTTGTTGGATTTCCAAGCAAAAGGTAAGTTTTTGCATTATAGCTGATATGAATTGTACTCCATTATCGCAAATAATTTTTGATTTTTGATTAATGAAAAATTTCTATCCATCTTGAAGCAGTATCTTCTATTATTAAGATCCATGTCTCTCCTAATGGTCCCTTGGGTAACGGACCGAATAGGTCTACAGATAATACTTCAAATCTTTGGGAGTTTGGAGTTGACTGATATAACCCAGCTGGTTTTAGGTTTGAAGGTTTGTATTTTTGACATTCAATACATGTTTTTACGTACTTTATTACGTCTTTACGTAATCCTTTCCAGTAAAATTTATTGATAATGCGTTGCACAGTTCGTTCAACTCCCATGTGACCGGCAGTTGGTGAATCATGGAAGGATTTAAGAATATTAGGTATTTCATGTCGTGGAATAACCAATTTTGCACTATCATCTTCTTGATCTGGTACGTACAGATACAATACCCCTTTATGTAGTATATAACCTTTTTTACAAACTCTTCATAGGATTTAGAATCTATTCCACTATCCAGGCTCTCTATTATTTCCTTCAATGTACTATCTCTCATTTGCTCTTCCTTTAATTGTTTTTCACTTAATTTTGGTAATTCTATGCCAACTTGACATATATTGCAATCTTCACTGTGATTTTCACATGGCGGTCTTGATAACGTATCTGCTACTAAATTGGTACGTCCAGGGCTGTACTAAATTTTGAATTCATAAGGTTGTAACTGTAGTGCCCAACGTGCCAAACGTCCAGTGGGTGTTTTGAGATTCATTAACCATTTTAGAGGTTGATGATCAGTTATCGTTATAAAATGTGTTCCTTCTATGTAGCCACGAAACTTTGATATAGCCCAAACTATGGCTAGTGCTTGCTTTTCTGTTACAGTATAATTGCATTCAGTGGGAGTTAATAGTCTACTTGCGTATTCTACAGGATGTTCATCCTTTCCCTCCCCCTGCACCAAAGCTGCCCCTATAGCGTACTGACTAGCATCAGTTTTTATTATATAGGGTAGATCAGCGCTAGCTTGTCTCAAAACGGGTGAAGTTGTTAAAGCCTCTTTTAATTTTGTAAATGCTTCTTCTTGTTCTTGTCCCCATTTCCAGTTTGTCATTTTCTTCGTTAAATTTGTTTAAGGTTGAGATATTTGTGCAAAGTTTTTAATAAATTTTCTGTACCATGAAGCTGTTTGTAGAAACGATATTAATTGTTTTAGGTTTTTAGGTGTTTGTAAATTCGCTATAGCGGATATTTTATCAGGATCTGCTTTGATTCCTTCCGGTACAATAAGATGCCCAAGGTATTTTACTGAAGAACATACGAAGTTGCATTTCTTCCTATTCGCACATAAGTTGTATTTTCTTAGTTTATTAAAAATTTCTCTTATGTCTTCTGTGTGTTCATAAAAGTTATCTGATCTGATGATTAGATCATCAAGATATACTAATACACATTTCGCTTTTAATCCTTGTATGAATTTGTCCATTAATCTTTGAAAGGTAGCGGGTGCATTTCGTAAACCAAATGGCATCCTTTTAAAACAAAAGGTCCCAAATGGCGATATGAAGCTTGTTTTATCGTAATCTTGTGGATCTATAGCAATTTGCCAGTAACCTGATTTTAAATCAATTGTAGACATAAAAGGCATGGCTTTTGCCTGATGTAATAAGTCATCAATACGTGGTAGTGGATATCTATCTGGTTTTGTTATATCATTCAGTTGTCTGTAATCTACACATACTCGAACATCGTTATCACCTTTTGGTACTAATATTACAGGTGCAGACCAAGGAGAATCACACTCTTCTATAATGTCACTAGCAATCATTTCATCAAGTTTCTCTCGTAATTGTTGTTGTCTGGCAGGAGATAGTCTATAAGGTTTAACGCTAATAGGATAATGATTTCCTGTCTCTATTCTATGTTGAGTAAAAGGAGTTGGTTTTTTATTCTTTTCAAAAATATCAGAATATTCAGATAACAGATTATTAAAAATTATTCTTTCATCAAGATTAAGTGAAGTACCTTCATTGGGACGTAAATAAATATCAACAGAATACAACGATGTAGGATTCATTTTTAAATATTCTATACGAGGATCAACAAATAAATTTTCTTCTGCTGGTTCACGTGGACGTATTGGTCGGGGTGGAGTGTCCAGCTTAACAATTTTCCACCTCGGTCGCTTCATATCTGGAGGAGAAGTTTCCGTGTCTTTTGTTGGCGTAATTGACAGTGGAGATAACAAATGATTCTTGTTGAACTCCTTTGCCCAATCAATGAATTCGGAAATGGGCTTGTTCCGCTCAACAATGTCCCCATCATCTGTTTCCAGCGACAGACGCTTAGCGGCCTTTAACGGAATAGGGATGCCGCTCGATAATTGGAGGAAACTAAATAATTTAGTTGGGTCGTCGATAAAACTCCAGTGACGTTGGGGTAAATTTAAGATTATACCGGCAGCTTCCAGGAAATCAATTCCTAAAAGTGTGCGGTTGTCACTCGCTTCCGGGATTGCCGACAATTTTATTGGCAGTGAACGACCACCAACAACAACATCTACAGTCGACACGAGCAAATTTGTTTGTCTTGTGGTGCCATCTGCAAGACTTAGGTGTGCATTTTCTTTTGCAAATGACACACCACTCTGCACCAAGTTCTTATATAATTGGGCACTGGCAATACTGGTTCGTGCAGCCGTGTCCAAAAATGCATATCCCTTTTGTCCTTTAATACTTATTTCTATTGTGGGGATTTTTGATTGGCTTTTTACTGCCGACTGTAATGAATAAAAAGAGACAGCTTCCGGAGGGGTCTCCTTATTTTTACAACTTTCGCAGTTACTGCGGAATACACCCGGGGCACCACATCCGTAACAAGTTATGGTCGGTTTTGGCTGGACCTTTACATCCGCCATCCTCTTCCAGCAGACTTCAAACAGATGTCCTTTTTTCCCACAATATGTGCATCTTTTAAAACCCTTACGGACACTTCCATCTTTTGACGCTTCTTCAATCTCCTTTGAGAGGCTTTCTAAATGTCTTCCGCGCTCCAGTAGATCAGCAAACGTTTTTATTTCGGACCTCGGAATTTCCTTTTTATAATTAATGGCCAGAAGTCCGTATATAAAATCTAGTTGTTCCTCCTCTTTGTGCCTTTTTGATGGAAGCTGGACAGTAAAGCACGCTTCTCACAAAGGAACGAATCGATTTTCTCATTAGTTTGCTTCTTTGAGAACAGCTCAAGATATACCTCGTGTGGCTGCATCTTAGGTGCAAATGAACTTTTTATTGCTTCAAGGGCTTGGTTCCACTTTTTGATATCGCCTTTTACTCCGCTCCACCAAGTAGCAGCAGGTCCCGTAAGCAGTAATGTAAGTCCTTCGAGAGCGTCTTCGTCGGAAATCTTTTCAATTTTCTTATAAATGGAAATATTTGTGACAAATTCCTCAACTTTATTATAGCACCGTTCGCCGTGAAAACGTGATGAGCACTGAGCGAAGCTTTTCTTTGTCTCGGTCTTATCAGTAAGCTTGGTCATTAGCGCCGTAAATTGTTCCGTCGTCATTATTACCATTTCAGATTTCTCTTCAGTCATTGTTCATTATTGTTTTTACGTTGGGCGCCAATATAGTGTTGTTATGGAATGAAACAACACAAATGTGTTATTACTACGTTTATTGTCTTAATAAACAATGGCATACATTAAGCATATATATATATATATATATATATATATATATATATATATATATATATATATATATATATATATATATATATATATATATATATATATATATATATATATATATATATATAGATGAAGCCTATTAGTGGTTCGTGGAATGGACTGCGGGGCTATCGCATTCCGTAACCTCCTAGCTGGCTTGTCCTGAGGGCTGCGGGGCTACCGCTCAGGTAAGCAGAGGCAACAGAGAGTTGATGCTGACTTGATGCTGGTTGCGCCGCTCCTTTTATACTCGCTTGGTGACGTATGTAGTAGCATCCATCACGATGTAAACATTGATCGGCACCGATGTGTGCGTGTAGGCGAGTCTTGTATTGTGTTTATTTGTTACAGGACTCATATTTGCGCGATAAAGATGTTTAACAGCGTAAAAAGAAGAAGAAGAAGAAGCATTATTTAAACGCGCTAATCTTAGTATGAGTCAGTAATTACTGGTCCGATTTGAAAAATTATTTCAGTGTTAGATAGCCCATTTATCAAGGAAGGCTATAGGCTATATTTTATTACGCCAAGACTAATATAAGCGAAAAAATAGAGGAAAATGTAGAAAGAACGGGGGAAATTATTTGAAAGGGCTTATTTCACGAACTACTGGAGTAATTTTACTATTATTTGGCACAGATAAAAAGTAGGAACGTGAAGGATCATAGGCTATTTATTGTGGACTAATTTGTCTGTGAAATATCTAATTTACGCGGGCGAAGCAGCGCGAAACGTCTAGTAATATTAAAAAGCTGAAGAGTTTGTTTGTTTGAACGCGCTAATCTCAGGAGCTACTCATCTGATTTGAAAGATTCTTTCAGTGTTTCATAGCCTATTTATCGAGGAAGGCTATAGTTTATATTTTATCACGCTAAGACTAATAGAAGCAAAGATACAGAGGAAAATGTGAAAATAAAGCTGAAGAGTTTGTTGGTTAGTTTGTTTGTTTGAACGCGCTAATCTCAAGAACTACTGGCTCGATTTGAAAAAATCTTTCAGTGTTTGATAGCCTATTTATCGAGGAAGGCTATAAGCTATATTTTATCACGCTAAGACTAATAAGAGCAAAGACAGAGAGGAAAATGTAAAAAAAAACGGGGAAAATTATTTGAAAGGGCTAATATCTCACAGACTACTGGAGCAATTTTTATGTTATTTGACATATAGCGAGAGAAACCACTATTCAGTTTTAGCAGTTTATTAAGGCTATTACAATATACTATTATGTACATGAAAGGAAATAAGTTATTTCGGCGGGTTAGTATTTTTGCATCAAAATTCGCAAGCGAACTGAGGAGCCGGCCGGGCCGCGCAGCGCGTACGGCCTAGCGATAACACACCTACCATAGGCAACTGCAGCTAGCGAAACCGGTTCGCTATCCGCAGCGCGCGGCGCGTGTACGTAATAACTAAATGAGCAGACCGCGCACCTGATGCTTGGTCGTAACTCGTAGTTATAAGATTTTACTTGTATATATTTTATTGTTTTTAATATAGTAATAGATATAAGATTGTAAATAGCTGTATGTATAAATAAAATACGTGTAAAAATAAAATGTGTATACATAGATGTAGGAGATCCCTACATTACTCCCCCCCAGAGACCGAGTCTACGGGCGATAGTAGTCAGGGAATCTTACAACACGTCCTGACCTAGTTTTTTTAATGTTGTAACCCTGTGTAGTATCGGGAACGGTACTAGAAATGGGCACAGGATTAGGAATAGGTACAGGATTAGGAATAGGGGAAGGAAATGGATTAGGATTACTAGGAAGGTTAGGGATTAGATTAGGGGAGGGCTCGGACAATACGTAGGCTGGTTTTAGGCGGTCTACAGATACTGTCATTGGCTTCCCTTTGACAAGAATTTTAAAAGTCTTGTCGCTGCGATCGAGAACCTCGTGGGGACCGGAGTAGGGAGGCTGTAAAGCGCCTCGTACAGTATCGTCCCTTAAGAAAACGTGGCTCGATTTAGGTAAAACCCTATAAACAAATATTTTATTATTATTGCGACGCGCTGCAGGCGAAGGTTGCAGCTTAGCGACAAAATGACGTAAGCGAGTAGTAAAATCGCTAATGTTACTCGAACCAGGGGTTGTCGCGTGGAAAAATTCACCGGGCAGGCGCAGGGGTTCGCCGTATACCAATTCGGCAGACGAAGACTGTAGGTCTTCCTTGAAGGCGCTTCGGATACCGAGAAGTACAAGGGGCAATGTGTCGACCCAGTTACTATCGGCATGACACATTATTGCCGCCTTCAACTGTCGGTGGAATCGTTCCACAAGACCGTTACACGCGGGGTGATACGCGGTCGTGCGGCGATGTTTGAATCCGATCATTTTTCCAAGGTATTGGAAAAGTGATGATTCAAACTGCCGACCGCGATCAGTGATAATATCAGATGGACATCCAAATCTGGATATCCACGATATTAATGCCTTACCCACGGTTTCGGCGGTCATGTCGGCCATCGGAATGACTTCGGGCCAACGCGTGAAACGATCCACCACAGTTGTACAGTACCGAAAGCCTTGTGACGGGGGAAGAGGACCTATAATGTCCACATGGACAAAAGTGAAACGTGCCCGAGGCAAGTTGAACGTGCCTAGAGGGGACGACACGTGACGACTTACCTTCGCACGTTGGCATGATAGGCACTTACGTGACCACTCTCGACAGTCTTTGCGCACCCCGGGCCATACGAAACGCTCGGCTACTAGCCTGGCGGTAGCATTGGCACCTGGGTGGCTGAGATTATGAAGGCTGTCAAAGAGTTGTTTCCGTAACCGTTTCGTCACGAAAGGCCTAGGGGACGGGGTACTGACGTCACAAAAAATTTGGACGTTGGAATTTAGGAGAGGCAACTTCTCGATGCGGAGAGATGAGTCACCGCCGAGTAGTTGTGCTAACTCCTCGTCTTCAGCCTGTGAGGAAGCCAACTTATCATAATCGATACCTATCGACAGTTCATCGACACGTGACAGTGTATCGGCAACGACATTGTCTTTGCCGGAAATATGCCTAATGTCGGTTGTGAACTGCGATATGTAATCGAGGTGGCGAAACTGACGAGGCGAGCAGTTGGCTTTTCGCTCGTGAAAAGCGTAACTGATCGGCTTGTGATCAGTGTAAACCACAAAGTGTCGGGCTTCCAACATATGGCGAAAATACTTTATACTCTCGTAAATGGCTAGCAACTCACGGTCGTACTCACCGTACGTACTTCTGCTGTAATGGGCTCAATTTACGAGAGAAGAAAGCAAGTGGTTGCCATTGGTTGTCTTTCCACTGCTGCAGTACTGCTCCCAAGGCCAAGTCAGACGCGTCTGTTACCAGAGCGAGCTTGGCTTCGCTGTCGGGATGTGCAAGTAGTGCAGCACGAGATAGACTGTCCTTACACTGCTCAAAAGCCGTCAGAGTGTCACCAGTCAAATTGACGGGAGTAGACGCTTTCACGGAGCCTATAAGGAGAGAATTCAGAGGTGCCTGGGTTCGTGCGGCCTTGGGGAGAAACCGCCGGTAAAAATTTACCATACCCAGGAACCTACGTAGTTGTTGGACGTTGGTCGGCGCAGGAAAGTCCTCGATGGCCTGGACCTTGGAGTCCAGGGGCTTGGTACCAGCTTCGGATATGCTGTAGCCTAGAAAGGTTACCTGGTCTACACCGAAGACACACTTGGAGGTGTTCACTAGGATGCCGTAATCCTTCATACGGCTGAACAGCTGTTCCAGGTGTGACTCATGTTCTTCTGGAGTCCTGGAGAAGACAAGAAAATCGTCCAGAAAAGCATAGCAGAAATCCAAGCCTCTGGTCATCTCGTCGACAAAACGCTGAAAGGTTTGGCCAGCGTTCCTCAACCCGAAGGTCATAAAAGGAAATTCATACAAACCGAATGGTGTTGTGATGGCCGTCTTCTGTATATCACCTTCGTAGACCGGAATCTGGTTAAAGGCCTTCACTAAGTCGATGGTCGAGAAGACCTTACAACCTGCTAGAGAATGAGCAAAGTCATGTATGTGCCGTATTGGATAACGGTCTGGAATAGTGCGAGCGTTAAGTAACCTGTAGTCGCCGCAAGGACGCCAGCCATTATCCTTTTTAGGGGCAAGGTGGAGGGGTGAAGCCCAGGGACTGTCAGATGGACGAGCTGTCCCAATATTAAGCATAAGTTGGAATTCCTGCTTAGCAATTTTTAACTTATCTGGGGCTAGTCTACGTGGGGTGCAATAAATAGGTGGGCCGGGTGTAGTGCGTATATAATGAACAGTATTATGCCTAGGTATGCGCAAAATACCGGAAGGATGAGTTATCTCGGGGTAATTAGCGAGAATCGCGTGATACCTAGTGTTGCCTGTCGAAACCTTAATTGAAAAGTTACAATTTAAATTATTAGCAACACAATATGCACTAGTACTTAAATTAGTTGTACAATCTAAAAGTTTCTGATTTTTAAAATCAATAATTAAATTATAATGACTAAGAAATTCAACACCAATAATAGGTTTACTTACATTAGCTACAGTAAATCGCCAAGGAAAACTGCGTCTTAAACCTAAGTCTAAACTAAGATCTATAAAACCAAAAGTTTCTATTACACTACCGTTAGCAGCACTTAAATTAAAGTTTGTCTTTGCACGGCGTTGGCGAAGCGCGGAACAGGGGTAAACACTAAGGTCACTGCCGGTGTCCACTAGAAATTGTAGACTGGAGATGCGGTCCGTGACGAAGAGACGACCTGAAGCAGCGCAGCAGTCACCAGTCGTCATCAATGACTGCTTCCGGGGTTTCCCGACTTCATGTGGAAGTCGCACGGTTTGATGCAGCTTCGGGCCAGGGTTCCGTACTTCTTGTTGGACCAGCACAGTGGGTGCCGGCGGTAGCTGGACTCGGACCTGGAGCGAGGGCGCGAAGATGAACGGCGCCGGGGTCTGGATCTGATGCTGGAACATTGGGCTGAGCGAGTGTGCATCTCAAGCTGCAGCGTGAGCCGTTCCACCATCTTCTTCAGCTCCGCTATCTCACTGGTCTGCTGGGGTGAGTTCGAGGAAACTGCAGCGACGTGGGGACTGGTTATCTCCTGAATCCTGTCGGCGAGATCGGCAAGCTGTTCCAGGGTCTGGCCTATCTGAGAGGCTAGCACTGTCTGCAGGTGTTGAGGCAGACGGCTGGTCCAGATAGACTGGATTAAGTCTTCGGGAACAGTAGGGCCGGCCAGGTCTTGAAGATGCCGAAGGAATTGCGAAGGTTTCCTGTCGCCTAGCTGTTCATGGGTTAGGAGCTGGCGAACCTTAGTTTCTTTTGATGCGGAGAGTCGCTTTACGAGCTCGGCCTTTATATAGTCGTACTTATTAGAAGCCGGAGGGTTTAATATTATGTCCTTTACGGCCTTTGAGTGCGTAATATCAAGGTTATTGATAACACTTGTATACCTTTTGGCATCACTGGATATTTCTAGAAGATCGAACTGGCCTTCCAGGAGCGCGAACCATAGCTCCGGTTCTTCCGGCGAAAATGGTTGCACCTTTAACACGCTGTTGATGGAAGTAATCGCGGCGCAAGGTGTCGCCGCCACGTGCTCCTTACGGCGGAAGGTAACGCCGCCCTTTTGCGAGCACTCGGTAGCCGCCGAGTCCTTATCACTTTCACTCATTGTTCACGGGGTCACCACTTATAGCGAGAGAAACCACTATTCAGTTTTAGCAGTTTATTAAGGCTATTACAATATACTATTATGTACATGAAAGGAAATAAGTTATTTCGGCGGGTTAGTATTTTTGCATCAAAATTCGCAAGCGAACTGAGGAGCCGGCCGGGCCGCGCAGCGCGTACGGCCTAGCGATAATTCACCTACCATAGGCAACTGCAGCTAGCGAAACCGGTTCGCTATCCGCAGCGCGCGGCGCGTGTACGTAATAACTAAATGAGCAGACCGCGCACCTGATGCTTGGTCGTAACTCGTAGTTATAAGATTTTACTTGTATATATTTTATTGTTTTTAATATAGTAATAGATATAAGATTGTAAATAGCTGTATGTATAAATAAAATACGTGTAAAAATAAAATGTGTATACATAGATGTAGGAGATCCCTACAGACACGAATATATAGTAGACTACGTGAGACATGGGTTATTAATGTGTGAAAAATATACGGTTTCCGTGAAATTTCAGATTTACGAGGACGAAGCCGCGCGGAACGTCTAGTATTATATTAATAATACTAGACGTTCCGCGCGGCTGAATCTGAAATTTCACAGAAACCGTATATTTTTCACACATTAATAACCCATGTCTCACGTAGTCTTTATTGTTTATGTTTATTGTTGTTTTGTTTATTGCTTTAATGTTTATTGTTTTATTATTATTTAATGTTTATTGCTCCATTCATCACCATGTCTTTGGCATGCAGAATAATGCAGCTATCAGCCTCCTTATAGTAATTAAGCCCTGTCAACAGCGTTTTCGTTGGTTGAAAATCATATATTCTAAATTTTTTATTTTATTGCATTTTTACTATCTTTTATCTAAATATTATTCCAAAATTGCCATTTAAACATTCGATTCAATCGAAAGTGATACCAAACTCGACTATATACCTAAATCCCACGCAGTTATTGACCTCATACCTTGTTAAAGCTAAAAAACTCCCCCCTCCCCCACCTGCATGAAATATTCAGGTGGCTCCACATCGTAAACTCATCTTAGGGATATAAAGATCAATCCTACCAAAGGAAATCTTTGGTTCAGCAAAAGCCGTATTCCTCGTTTTTTTGTCTTTTACGCACACGACTAGTACGTAGTATGTGTGATCAAACATTTACGTAAGACCACTGAGGGTGAAAACTATATTAAGACAATAGCGAGTGTTGAAGATATACTTAATGTGCCATTCAGCAGGAGTAAGTATATAAGATTCCGCAAGCGGTTACAAGTATTAGTATGCATATTTTTCTTGACGATGGCTACCACGTTCGTATGTGATATTATACTCGTTTAAGCTTTAAAGCCTATACGCCACTCAATTGCGTACGCTATAAGTATAGAAAGATATTTGGAAACGGTTACTTTTATTACGTATATAACCGTTGCGTGCGGCGCAGTGAATAGTATCAATAATATTTTGCGACGTACTCTGAAAGTACACAAAAATTTCACCAGAGACACAAATAGAAATAGACGGATCGAAAATATTATTAGGCTGCATAAAAAAATAAAATCACTGTCTGTTGCTTACGAATTGGTTAGCGAATCTTGCATTTCAATCAACAAGATGTTCAATCGTTTAATATGTGTGTCCCTGGTATTATTTTTTAGTCGCATAATAATTGCCATGTTCACTTGTATATTTGAGATCAGTATTTTGGGTGACGTCCAATCTTTTGGCATGATGTGTATGTATTTTATGATAGAAATACTGTTTCTGTTTTTAATTTGCCATTTCAGCGATAGAATGGCTTCAAGTGTAGGAGAAACGAAGGCTCTAGTTATTAATTGCATAACTGATTATAGCTTACCGCCTATAGTGAGGAGCCAAGCGAAGATATTTCTGGATGTATTGGAGGTCTGTCTGTCTGCGTGAAACCTATTAGGTTTCACGCAGGTCAAATGTTCTATCTCAGTACTAATCTAATGTTGAACGTAATTAGTGTTTGTACATCTTACCTTATTATTATTCTACAATCTTCACACTTGTTTAAGTTTGCCAGGAGTTCTTTGACCACCAATTGAGCTCTTTCAAAGAAAAATAAAATCCGATTCGTAGATTCTAGAATGTAAAGGTAGGCTAATAAGTAATATTTTATAGTACCATATTTTATAGCACAAATTTAATGTCATTTGGTCGATCAATTATATCAATTGAATGTAATTCGTAATCAGGTTATGCATAAGTTATGAACATGGCCTCTCTGTTAATCATTACCCTCTATGTCGAGTTTACCACGTGAATCGTGATCACATTATTTCTGAAAATATTAAAATCGACGACGGCTTGATATGTAAATATGTACGTAACGTCGGACGTAACACCTATTGTGGTAACACTGAGTAAAAGGTTATTTTACCTTCTATTCTACCTTTTAGCTAACTTAATAAGGTTTACTATTAAACACTCAGAGGTTATACAAGTCTGAATGGACTGCAGGTAGAGGAGAGCCCACAGGTAGTTGACAAGGGTACACAATTTGACATTAGACCTTCGTCCTTCTAAGAATTTACGTCAAATTATTTTCTTCGCCTTAATATTTTGTTACTACTCACGTTACGTGATGTTTTGAATAGTACAGTATTGTATTTGATCATTTTTGGGTTTAATAGATTTAATTATTACTAAAACGGCAACATACGCAACTACAGTATACCATTAAAAACTAACTTAAAAGCAAATGTTTTATGTTTAAGTTATAAATATGTATTATCTACATTATAATAATTAATAATTAAGTATTAATAAATTAAAGATTTGTGAAAATATATGTCGTACATTTATTTGTTATTTAAAAGTGTTTTAATTGTTAAACTGTCCCTGGTCAGAATATTGGCCTTGATTAGAATATTGTCCTTGCTGGCCCTGGAATTGGTCTTGCTGGCCTTGGTTGGAATACTGGCCTTGGTTCCCGTATTGTCCATTTCCATTTTGGTAGCCTTGCTGGTCCTGATTATATTGGTCTTGGTTGGAATATTGGCCTTGGTCTTGTCCTTGGAAATCCTGATTTTGGCCTTGTCCTTGGAAATCTTGATTTTGACCTTGTCCTTGGAAATCTTGATTTTGGCCTTGGCCTTGATCTGAAATGTCAATATTTTAATATATTATTTTAGCTATGCCTATACCTCAAGTCACGCTTGACGACTCAAAAATTACAAAATTTTTACATCAAAAATCTAGTTACTAATAGTTTTATTTTTGAAATTGTTGTAAACATTTTTTTATTTTATTTATAATTTTCAATGTTAATATCATCAACACAAGCCTGATAATATTGTGTTATTTTAAGAATACTATACCATCAGGGACGTTTTCATAGTCGTTTGACTGTCGTTTGTACCTTGTCTGCATTCCAAACGTTTCACTGCATACCAAACCTGGAAAACAAAATACATATTACAACCGCTAGATGACGCCCGTAACTCCGTTGCGCCAAATTTCGATCATAATGCTGGGACCGTACATTTTTGCGGGATAATAATAAAAAAGTATTGTATGTCCTTTCTCGGGACTCAAAGTATCTCCATACCAAATTTCATCAAAATCAGTTTAGCGATTTGAGCATGAAGAGGTAACAGTGAAATGTAGCTTTTCTGTAACTGATCCTTAAGATTTTAGAACATTGTTGAGGTTATTGAAGTTGAGAGGATCCATTTCAATGGAATAAAATAATTTTAAAAAATGTTGATGTTGAAGTTTTTCTTACAAAAGTACTTGCTTGCATGCACGAAAAGAGTCCCTCTTTTATACATCGTAGCCCCGTAGCCCGTAGCCCGTAGTACATAGCCTTCTACGTTCTACGAGCTACGTCCAGCGTAGCCTTAGCCGTAGACTTTCTACGTATTTGAGTTCTACGAATATGATACGATTTGTAGAACTCAAATACGTAGAAAGTTGGATTAATTTTATATGAATCCAACTTTATCTATGTACATACAATAAGGTAGAATTGTTTCAAGGAAATTTCATCGTTCAAGAACGCAGTATCGTTGCTTTGAAACAACAGAAATTTTAATTACCTACTCGTACCTACATTCATGCATTCGCTTTGAGAAATTAATGTTTATTAAATTAATTATTATTCAAGGTTTTTCAAATTATTGTATAACAGAACAATTTCAGAAGTTATATTTTATTAATTTTAAACAAAAATGTTTTCAAGTAATTAAACTTTTTTTTCCGCTGAATCAGTACCTAGACTCATTTTGAAAGTATTTATGGTGGATTTTTTTTAATTTTTTTTTTACAAAAGTCATTATTGTATGCTACATAATGTTATTTACTGGTAACAACATAATAGTTGAAAAATTTAATAAATGCTCCATAGAATTGCATACATTTTATAAAGTTAAAGTATTTTAAATTTTAACTAGCGACCCGCCTCGGCGTCGCACGGGTATAAAATATTATATAGCCACTGAAAAAAAGTATTAAAATCGATAGCCTATGATCCTTCACGTGGTCTTTCTTATTTGTGCCAAATAACATAAAAATTGCTCCAGTAGTTCGCGAGATAAGCCCTTTCAAATAATTTCCCCCGTTTTTTCCACATTCTCCTATTAGTCTTAGCGTGATAAAATGTAGCCTACCTATAGCCTTCCTCAATAAATGGGCTATCTAACACTGAAAGAATTGTTCAAATCGCGGACCACTAGTTCCTGAGATTAGCGCGTTCGAGTTAGCCTTTTCAAAAATTTTCCCCGTTTTTTCCACATTTTCCTCTATTTCTTCGCTCCTATTAGTCTTAGCGTGATAAAATATAGCCTATAGCCTTCCTCGATAAATGGGCTATCTAATAATGAAAGAATCATCAAAACCCGTTGCATAGTTTTAAAGATTAAAGGTAACAAAGGGACATGAGGGAAAAAAGCGACTTTGTTCATCAATTAGGTACACAATTACATTACACAATTATTAAGTGAACAATATTACTGAACAATTTATATTTGACAATAATATTGAAAGGCGTCGTGTTGAATGTTAACTCTAGACGGTCAATAATACTGCACAATACGTGATATTGCGCAATAAAATGGATCTATGGTCTAGGAGCCCGCTAAGAGAAATTATACAAGGTGTAACAAAACTAAGTGATAATACTTTAGGGTGTGTACGAGTTCCTTGTATAGAGTTCCATTTTTCCGCATTTTTCCCATACAAAAGTAAAAAAGTTACTCTTTTAGTGCTGCTATTTTTACATCGAACTCTAATTACACACCGTAAATTATTATCACTTATTTTTGTTACATCATGTGTAAAAAAACTACAAAACACCTAATACTTAAAAATAAACCATTAAAAAATGTAACAAATATTCTTACCAAAAATTAACAACAGAACTAATTTCCTCATTTTGTATTCTTACTACAGACAACCGTAACTTAGAAGTTTTCTTCAGTAACTGAAACTATATGGACGAAAATATTGTTCTGTATTCGACCTTTACGAGAATAATAAAATAAATTAATTAACATTTTGTGTGCAAGTACATGTGTGCTACTATCTTATATAAGGAAATACCGTAATTAATTTATTATTTATTTAATAATAAATAAAGTAAGTAATAAATAATAATAATTTTATACTGGGATTTGAAGGAGAAACCGTAAAGCTTTCTATATATAGGGTGTAACAAAATATAGCAGTGTTTTTCAACCTGTTGGTTGCGAAATTTCTGTATGGGGATTCGCCAGAAGTTGAGAGAACTATTTTAGTAAAAATAAATTGAACAAATTGATAAGGATTTTTACAAAAAAAAAAATTGAAAATTCATAAACATGCATACAAATGATAAAACGGAAAAGGCCCCCTTGGGTCACGACATATTTTTCTATACCAAGGTGGTTGCATCATAAAAAAAGTTGAAAAACACTGAAATAAAGTGATAATACTTTAGAGTTTAGGGTATGTAATGTATATGTGTCCCTTATATAGGGTTAAACTGTCAAAGTAGCAGCTCTGAAAGAGTATTTTTTGTGATATATGTGTGAGCAAGCGACCAGCGTTATTATGAGGGCGACCTATGACAGAAAAAAAACGGTTTTCACCCGCGCACTTCAAAGCCCTCGCACTCACCCAACGCATTCAAAATGTCACCGCGGCTATATTTTTGTGTAATTATCTCGTATCTACTTTTTGTAGGAACGTAGTATAACCAAATATCTTATATATAAAATTCTCGTGTCACAATGTTAGTCCACGAACTCCTCCGAAACGGCTTTACTGATTTTTACCAAATTTTATATGCATATTCAGTAGGTCTGAGAATCGGCTACTGGGTACTTTATATATTGATACGTGCATTTGTTGAATAAATAATAGTAAATTATTACAACTTGAGACTGAGGGCGGCCATTGTTTGTGCGACGGGATAGCGATTGACGTTGCTATGGTAACATACTTATTTAGTCACATCAAAAAAATATTTTAGGCGAAATAGGTACTTTATATTATGGCAAAGCCACGTTTGCCAGGACAGCTAGTATCGGATAAAATTTTGAGAAGTTCGAGTCACATTTTCCATCTGTACTCTGAGAATCAAATTAATACTTTTTGCCTTATACACTAGTAATACTTTATGATATTATGTTTATTTATCGAAATCGAATAGGTTCTGACACTACTGGATCGATTCTGGTTAGAATTCCTAAGCTGTAGTTGTTACAAAAATATTATAACTTTATTTAATATGTAGGAGAAAAATAAAAGAAACATAAAATATACATATAAAACAAACAATTTATTTAAATAACAACTACATCATAAATAAACAAAATATGTATAATATACTTCAAACATAGAACAACTTACCAGATATATTTCTAAGTTATTCTAAAGACAGTTCAGAGCAACGTCTTGCCGTGCCCACAATCAGACAACTTCTGATCTGTCGATAATAAGTCATCCCCTTTTTATAAACTTGTTGGGATAGAAGGGGAAAAGAACCGAGCGGGGAAAAGGCGTGTTCGTCTATGACGTATCAACTGACTATCCATCAACTGTCAACGTTAATTGTGATCTGTCGGCTGGGTTTGACGTAACGCGACCAAACTACGTAGGTCCCCCATCTGCATAGGAATCAACTTCTCTGATAGTACATTCGTTAGGCCTGACAATTTTTATTTACTTTTTATATTGATACTAGATATTATTATCAATATAAAAAGTAAATAAAAATTGTATTATTATTATATTGATACTAGATAGTATATCGGGCAAGAATCTTTTCGTGGTTCCTCCGGTATCCGCGTTCGTATACCTGTCCTGCCATTTTTGTATTGATTCCTTTCGGATCTTCCTCTTTATGTAGGACAGGGGGATTTGATCATAGTCCGGGATTTCTTTGGTGTTCAGAGCCGCTTGTTTTGCGAGCTCATCCGCTCTTTCATTCCCGGACGTCCCTACGTGTGCGCGGAGCCAGAAGAATCTTACTCTTCTACCCTCTTCTTCGATGTCCTTAAGCCATCTTTTGATGTCCGCCACTAGTTGAGTTTTGGGTTTGGGATTCCGAATCAGCTCTAGCGAAGATCTTGAGTCGCTTAAGATGTTAACTTCCTTATGTTCGGTTTCCTTTACCATCTCTATTGCCTTATAGAGGGCGAACATCTCTGACTGAAACACTGTGCAGTTTTGATCGAGCGACAGTCTGGTGTAGTTGACTTCTTGCCCGTTCTCCCACCATGATATTGCAGCCCCCGTTTTCCCCTCGATCTTACTACCAGATCTATACCCAGATCTATACGGATGTATAGATCTGGGGGCCTCTGATGTTATGCTTTTCTATGGTCGGGGGCTTCATGTCTTCCAGCTTCTCGAAGGTGGTGATAGTGAAGTCGGAAGGGTGGGGTAGCGTGAGAATGTCGCAGGTCTTCTGTAGCGTTTTTCCGGGCGGAACGTAGTCACTCGATATTCCTCTCTTGGTTTTGTAAAGGGCTGCCGCTTCGTGTATTCTGATGTCTAGCGGCAGCAATCCTGACAGTGCCAGTGTAGATGTTAATGAGGCTGTCCTGTAGGCTTTGCAGATCTTGATTGCAAAGCTTCTCTGTATGGAGTCCAGCAACGCCTTGGTCTTGTTTAGGTCTGCGGCTGGGGCCCAGACGCTCGCAGCGTACAAGATGATCGGCTCAATAACTGAGATATATATGGTTCTAATAATCTCTCCGTTTAACCCTCACGTCACCTTGGCGGAGTGTGCTATCTGCTTGTATATGTTCGCGGCTTTCTTGCAGACTGCCGCCACGTGCGAGGTGAAGGTGAGGGATCGGTTGATTGTGACGCCTAGAAGTTTAATTTCGTCCACGAGTTTGATGTCGGTTCCGGACATCTTTATTTGGGGAGCTGTGAGTTTCAGCTTACGGGTGAGCAGCATTGCGTTAGTTTTATGAGCTGCAAACCTCAACTTGTTATGTGCTCCCCACCTTTCGACGATCCGGAGCACGCGGTTCGCTTTTTCCTCTATGGCGTCAGCAGTCTCTTCGGAGAAGATTAGTGTTATGTCGTCGGCAAAAGCTTTGAAGTTTACTTGACATCTGGATAGTTGATCGAGTAGCGGGTTCAATAAGATATTCCAGAAGGTTGGTCCACCTGTTGATCCTTGGACACAACCTTTACTTGTCCCTTTCGCACTCTTTTTGCCGGCGTAGTTGACCTCGATACCACGGTCTTCGAGGTATGAGCAGATTATCTTGTATATATTGGAAGGGCATCCTTTCCTTATCAGCTGGTGCTTCAGTGCCGGCCACCACGCATTGTCGAATGCGCCTTCTATATCAAGTGAGATTAGGAGGACGATCTTCATGTTCTGTACCTCCTCCTTTATGTGGTCTACTAGGCTGAATAGCGCATCCTCTGTGTTTCTTTGCGGGATGAAGCCGAACTGATTCTTGTTTATTGAGGGGAGTATATGCCATTGGACTCTGGTGATCATGAGTTTCTCGACTATCTTTCCCAAGATGGGGAGTAGTCCAATGGGTCTGTACGACTTGGGGTGAGTGTAATCTTCTTTACCCGGTTTTTTCAGGATGACCACGTGTGCTTTCTTCCATTGTTTCGGAAAGTGTCCTAATTGTAGGCATTTGTTCGCCAATTCTAAAAACACCTCCGGTGCACACATAATGGCCTCGCTACAGATGTCCGATGTGAGGCCATCGGGGCCTGGAGCTTTCCCTGGATTCAGTGATGATAGGATTAACTCCAGTTCCGCCATGGTGAATGGTGGGTCATCCTCTGCCAGTTGTTCTACCGGGTAGTTTCCCCTTAAGTGTTGGTGGTATTGTGAATCGGTTTCTTCGGAATCATCGGGGTAGAACGTTTCGGCTAGGAGGTCCGCGGATCTTTGCGGACTTAGCGTCTTGCCCTGTGTGTCTCTAAGCAGCACGTTCTCCTGGTTTGCAGCTGTCTTCCCGATGATCCTGTATATACCGTCCCACATGCTTTCTTTCTCTTGAGTCGCACAGAACTCCTTCCAGCTTGCTGTTTCCATTTTCTGTTTGTACTCTTGTCTTGTGGTCCTGTATTCTTCGATGACGTGTTCTTTCCTCGATGGTGCCGCGTTTTTTATCCGTCTTTTCTTCCTCAGGACGTCCTTTTTTAGGTCTTCTAAGGACTTGTTCCACCACGGCGGCACTGGTTTGCCTTTGTAAGTACCCATCTTCGGAATCGTTTCTACACATGCTTCCTGGATATTATTTATATAGGTACTTACGGCAGCTTCCAAGTCATTTGCTGTCTTTATTGACTCCTTTAAGGCATCCTTGTTCAAGTTGGTATCCACCAGAGACTTGTTGAATTTATCCCTGAACGCTGACCACTTCGCTTTTTTGGTGTTGTATCTCCGGGTTGTTGGTCGCGGGAGTGGTTGAAGTTTTCCCTCGACCCTGATCCGGAAGGTGATTGCGTTGTGGTCTGATGTTGTAGCGTCCCGGGTGACTCTCCAGTTCTCCACCTTCGCTAGCATCGGCAGGCTGCATGCTGTCACGTCGACTATACTCGTGTACATCCTGCCGTTCCTCTCCGTTTCGAAGGTGGGTGTGTCTCCGGTGTTGAGGATGTGGAAGTCTATTTCATCGAGGAACGTGGAGTAGGCGTGGCCCCTCTGATCTTCTGTGGCGCTTCCCCACCAATGACTCCACGCGTTCACATCACCTGCCACTAAGACATTTTGGGTGGAAAGTTTCCCAATAGTGTTCCTGACTCTTCTAATATTCTCTTGTATGTCTTTGTCTCCCTCGAAGTACACCGATATTAACCTAAGCTCGAGATTGGCCGCTTTGATGGTTACCGCTGCTTCGGTCTCTGTGACCAATTGTGGATCGTGCGACACCTCGGTGGTGTCACCGAATATCACAACAGCGGCTTTGTTGGGCCCTTGTCGGTTCAGGGTACACTGGATGACTTGTGTCCCTGGATGTTGTTTGAGGAAACCTGCACTTCCTACGTAAGGTTCTTGAAGTAGGGCTATCGAGATATTCTGTTCCGCGGCCACTCTTAAGAGCTCTAGGGTGGCCGTTTTGGATCTTTGCAGGTTCGCTTGGATTACTTTGATGTACTGAGGTGGCTTCTCGGAAGACTCTGTCGTTTTATTCGTGTTGTCGCCCTTAGCACAGGTAAGAGATTCTGGACCTTGCTATACTGTCCCATTTATGTCTCTCTGCGCATTCGCTGCTAAAAGCGTTGTGTGCAGTGTCTAGAGGCGCTGATGGTTTAGAGACTGTTTTGCAGTTATAGCAGGTCGGTGGCATGGCACTCTTCCGTGCCTCACACTTGTCCCAGTCGTGGGTATTGTCGCCGCAGTAGCTGCATCGGCGATGCTCCTCCTCACAGATCTTTGTTGTGTGCCCAAAGCCAAGGCATCGAGCACATTGGAGGAGGGGAGATTGATCTTCGATGGGTCTCCTTTGTAGGTCGATGTAGACCTTCCCCACTTCCAGGAAGTTCTTGTGGAGCAACGGTGACACCTCCAGTACCACGTGGCACTCTTGCTGGTTCCGTGCCCTCTTCCTATACTTCACCCTAATGCTTGATTCTTTTTCCGGGACGCCGTTGAACACATGTTTATTTTGGGCTTTAAGGTGTTCCACGATTTCGGTGTCCGTATGGAACGACAACACGTTTTTTACAATGAGGAGAGGGTTGCTCTGTCTTGCCCTCTCCTGTTTGAGTTGGTCACTTTCTTTAAGTCGCGCTGCGATGAACTCCAAGTCCTCCTTCTTGGTGCAGCTAAGTATAATCTTCTGGTTTTTAACTCTTTTTAGATTATCTACTCTGGCCCCGGTCTTCTTGGGGTCCAGGACTGTTCTGATAATTTTTAGGGTTTTTTCACTCGTGTCTTTAGCGTCCTTAGAAGACACTATTATGCTGTGCTGCTCCTTGCGTTGTGGCGGCGGGGGAGTCTTCTTTGCGGCTGCCGCGTATGACGCTGGTTTTGCTTGGTTCTTCAGCATCTCCACCAATGCCATCTCTGTGCCTATGCTGAGAGTCGATTGCGGTTGTGCCTCGGATTTTTCTTTCCTTATAGATTTAATTTCTGAGGACACTATTTTCAGCCTCTCGCTTATGGGCTCGAGTTGGGCTGTTAAGTCGATGGCATTGGGAGCAGTCGGCAACGGCTGCCGCAGGGTCGTTGTTACCTCCTCCAGCTTGGAGGCTATGGAGCTCATCTGCTGCTGTAGCCTATCGCTGTCTTGCGGGTTAGGTTAGGTTAGGTTAGGTTAGGTTAGGTTAGGTTTTTTTTTTTTTTTTTTTTTTTTTTTTTCTTTCTTTCTGTCCACAGGCCTAGATGGCCCGTGCTCTGTTTATTATTCTTTTCAATTTAGTTTGTTTTCATTTTTTATCATATCGTTTTTTTTTTTGCGTCGGTTTACAATCTGAATTTGTATCAAAAGATGTTAATAATTTTACATATTTTTGTCGTATAATTTCCCTGAAGGGGAATTTGTATAAAAATGGTATATAATTTTACAAATTTTATCTAATAATATTCCCTGAAGGGGTTGGTACTGTATTTCCATTTCATTGTCGGCGGACCCGACATTTCCCGCTACCCTCAGGTTTATGATGCTCCTCCCTTTGCCTTTTGATGTTGTGGCATTGGCTCGGGTGTTTAGGGGTCACCAAAGCTGGGTGGAGTTCCTGGGATGGCAAAAGGTACCGTTCAATGTCGTGTCCGCCGACAGGCAGTCGGTGGAATCGCTTGGCTATTACTGGGCTTTCCGATTCCACCGGCCGGTCTGGGCACACAGTTGTCTTTTCTGTTGGCCACTGATTGTGGCTGAGGTCATCAATCGGATGCCATCTGCTTGACGGGGCTGTCATCGATGGCTTGATCTTGCCTCGTGGTGTCATCTGCTTCTGTCCATCGTGGGGCTGTTGCCGGCCAGGTGTAAGGGGCCCGGTTCTTGATAGCCTAGTGTATTTCCACGATGGACTGTTTGGTAAGTGCAGCCCTGGGAGAGGACGGGAGCTGGCAGAGGCACTGTGTTGCTGCGCCTTCGCCGCTCGACCGTCTGGGCCAGGGCTGCGGTTGTCATGCTGAGCGCCATGGCGACATCTTGCGGGCACCTATGTGTACAGAGAAGATCTTCAGTGACGTCTGCGAGGTGATGCGGGCGATAGTAGTACAGCTCGAAGAGATTATCTCGGTCTATGTAGGGGAGCTGGTTTACGTCCCCAATTAATAGCAGGCTCTCGGCTTTGGTGATTTGTGCCATCAGTATTATGGATCCGAAGTGACTCATGATTGCTTCATCTACAAGCAGCCTCTTGCGTTTCAGGTCTTCGAGTCCCTTCGGTCCATTTACTAGGAGAGATGCTATTGTGCGCACCCTCTTCGTAGCTTCGTGGCCTGCCTTTTCCCGGATTCTCTCCAAAAGGTCTTTCTTTGCCTCTATCGTTGTCGTTACAACTACATCTTCGTCAGGATTAAAGTTTTGGACTATCCACGTCGTTTTCCCGCAACCCGGGACTCCATTTATCCAAGTTATTGCTGGGATCGTCCATTCGTCGGGGGGCTCTACCTCGGACAGGATCTGGGATGTTTGGAGGATCCTGTCCTCCAGCCATATTTCTGTCCCCCTGGTGGTGACAACGATGGGGTCGCGAGACGGGATGTTATAGACGGGTTGTCCTCTCCTTTTGGTCCGGTCTTCGTCCAGGAGGACTAATCCTGAGGTGGCGCTATACGCCGCCATATGGGTAGTCATGTCCTGTCCCCTAAGGACGGTCGCCGTGTTGTTATTATAGACCGTGGCTTTGGCCTCCTCTAGTTGGATTTGTAGGAGGCCATCTTTGCCTTTTTGGTACGACTTCATGATGTCTTCGCATTCCTTGATCCTGATGGTCTTGTTGGCCTCTAGTACTGCTATGTATTCCAGGAATGCGTTGATCATATGGTCTTCCTGTCGTACCACTTTCCTTAGGGTTGGACTCTTGACCAAACCTATCTGTGCCTTTGTTGGTTGTTGGTTTATTGGTGTTCTCTGCGGTGGTTTTGGGGCTTTGGTGAATCTGCTGAGCGCGTTCGCTTGAATATCTGGGCTTCGGAATGTGTCCGGTCGTAGGGGCAGCTGTTCCTCGAGACCTTCTTGAGGCTCTCTCCTGAAGTGTTGGCTCTCCTTTGTGACCAGCCGATGGATTTGCTGGTTGACTTTGGCGGCGGATGTTTGTTGTTTGGCCGACATGACAGTCTCTTTTTGTTTTTCAGCCGCCCTTAGTTTCCTTAGTTCCTTTTCCTTTTCAGCCCAGATTTCTGCGCTTGATTTCGGCGTCTCAGTAGATGGCCCTGGGAGTGATGGTGCACGTTCTGTGTTTTGTGGTGTTGGTGGTTTTTTCCAATTTGTCAGCGAGCTTATCTTTTTCCTGATTTTTTGCAGCACATTTGGTCTAGAGTTGGGATCGAGATTCTGCTCCACCTCTGAGGGTGTTGTAGGTTGGACTCCTGTTGTTTGGCTTCGCTGTAGTTGCGCTGTGGTCAGTTTTGATGTTCTCTCGGGTGCTTTATTGGGTACTAGGAAGCTCAGATCTTGGGATCTCCCTTCGTACACCACAATCTCGTGTTTGTCGGCTGCTCTGACGCACCCGAGATAGTCTGCCACCTCTCCTCTATCGAAGTCGACGCTCATTGTGTCCACACTAATTGTTCTTGGGCCGATGGTAGTGCCGTTGGCTTCGGCTAACTTCAACAAGAACGAGCAGGCTCTGGCAAATTGAGTTTCTTCGGTTGTTTTGTCGAATAGTAGCACGGATTTGTTTTTGGTGCGTACTATCCTACACGATTTCCCGTCGATCATCTCCTCGCCCAGTTCCTCATATCTCCTCCTCTTCATGGTCGTCCTTGTTGTGCTGCCTTTAAGTATGAGAGCCAGCCCAGGTGAAATGGCGACTCTCTTGTTGCCAACGGTGGAGCAGAAACTTATTCCCAGTCTTTCATAGCTATTGTTCATAAACAGAACCACTTTCCTTGTTCTGATCGAAGGTGTTCCACTCTCTCCCTCTCTTAACCATCTCGGAATATTGAAATGGGGAGCTGCCGATCTTTGTTGGAGTGGAACACTGGGGTCCGTGGGTTCTGTTCTTTGAAGGATACTGTTTGTGCTGTCTGTACTTTGTTGGTCTTGGAACCTCTTTTTCGCGATGTTGAAGATCTTGTCGATGTAAGCCAGGAACACTTCTTTGGCGTGCTGGTCCTCCAAATATTTATGTACGTCCGCTTCCTGAAGGTTGGTGTTCATCTGTTGCTCTGCATCGTACCTTTGGTGCAGGAAGCGGGGACATTCGAAGATAATGTGCCATACCGTTTCTTCAATGTCTGGATCGCACTCGCATCCTGGGCTGCCGATCAGTTTGAAGCGGTGCAGGTAGTGAGCAAATGCACGGTGTCCGGTCATGGCCTGGATGCGGGTGGGTGTGAGAGGTGTTGTTCTTACGAATCGGTACGACTTCTGTATATCGGGCAAGAATCTTTTCGTGGTTCCTCCGGTATCCGCGTTCGTATACCTGTCCTGCCATTTTTGTATTGATTCCTTTCGGATCTTCCTCTTTATGTAGGACAGGGGGATTTGATCATAGTCCGGGATTTCTTTGGTGTTCAGAGCCGCTTGTTTTGCGAGCTCAGCCGCTCTTTCATTCCCGGACGTCCCTACGTGTGCGCGGAGCCAGAAGAATCTTACTCTTCTACCCTCTTCTTCGATGTCCTTAAGCCATCTTTTGATGTCCGCCACTAGTTGAGTTTTGGGTTTGGGATTCCGAATCAGCTCTAGCGAAGATCTTGAGTCGCTTAAGATGTTAACTTCCTTATGTTCGGTTTCCTTTACCATCTCTATTGCCTTATAGAGGGCGAACATCTCTGACTGAAACACTGTGCAGTTTTGATCGAGCGACAGTCTGGTGTAGTTGACTTCTTGCCCGTTCTCCCACCATGATATTGCAGCCCCCGTTTTCCCCTCGATCTTACTACCATCCGTATAGATCTGGGGGCCTCTGATGTTATGCTTTTCTATGGTCGGGGGCTTCATGTCTTCCAGCTTCTTGAAGGTGGTGATAGTGAAGTCGGAAGGGTGGGGTAGCGTGAGAATGTCGCAGGTCTTCTGCAGCGTTTTTCCGGGCGGAACGTAGTCACTCGATATTCCTCTCTTGGTTTTGTAAAGGGCTGCCGCTTCGTGTATTCTGATGTCTAGCGGCAGCAATCCTGACAGTGCCAGTGTAGATGTTAATGAGGCTGTCCTGTAGGCTTTGCAGATCTTGATTGCAAAGCATCTCTGTATGGAGTCCAGCAACGCCTTGGTCTTGTTTAGGTCTGCGGCTGGGGCCCAGACGCTCGCAGCGTACAAGATGATCGGCTCAATAACTGAGATATATATGGTTCTAATAATCTCTCCGTTTAACCCCCACGTCACCTTGGCGGAGTGTGCTATCTGCTTGTATATGTTCGCGGCTTTCTTGCAGACTGCCGCCACGTGCGAGGTGAAGGTGAGGGATCGGTTGATTGTGACGCCTAGAAGTTTAATTTCGTCCACGAGTTTGATGTCGGTTCCGGACATCTTTATTTGGGGAGCTGTGAGTTTCAGCTTACGGGTGAGCAGCATTGCGTTAGTTTTATGAGCTGCAAACCTCAACTTGTTATGTGCTCCCCACCTTTCGACTTTTTCCTCTATGGCGTCAGCAGTCTCTTCGGAGAAGATTAGTGTTATGTCGTCGGCAAAAGCTTTGTAGTTTACTTGACATCTGGATAGTTGATCGAGTAGCGGGTTCAATAAGATATTCCAGAAGGTTGGTCCACCTGTTGATCCTTGGACACAACCTTTACTTGTCCCTTTTGCACTCTTTTTGCCGGCGTAGTTGACCTCGATACCACGGTCTTCGAGGTATGAGCAGATCATCTTGTATATATTGGAGGGGCATCCTTTCCTTATCAGCTGGTGCTTCAGTGCCGGCCACCACGCATTGTCGAATGCGCCTTCTATATCAAGTGAGATTAGGAGGACGATCTTCTTGTTCTGTACCTCCTCCTTTATGTGGTCTACTAGGCTGAATAGCTCATCCTCTGTGTTTCTTTGCGGGATGAAGCCGAACTGATTCTTGTTTATTGAGGGGAGTATATGCCATTGGACTCTGGTGATCATGAGTTTCTCGACTATCTTTCCCAAGATGGGGAGTAGTCCAATGGGTCTGTACGACTTGGGGTGAGTGTAATCTTCTTTACCCGGTTTTTTCAGGATGACCACGTGTGCTTTCTTCCATTGTTTCGGAAAGTGTCCTAATTGTAGGCATTTGTTCGCCAATTCTAAAAACACCTCCGGTGCACACATAATGGCCTCGCTACAGATGTCCGATGTGAGGCCATCGGGGCCTGGAGCTTTCCCTGGATTCAGTGATGATAGGATTAACTCCAGTTCCGCCATGGTGAATGGTGGGTCATCCTCTGCCAGTTGTTCTACCGGGTAGTTTCCCCTTAAGTGTTGGTGGTATTGTGAATCGGTTTCTTCGGAATCATCGGGGTAGAACGTTTCGGCTAGGAGGTCCGCGGATCTTTGCGGACTTAGCGTCTTGCCCTGTGTGTCTCTCAGCAGCACGTTCTCCTGGTTTGCTGCTGTCTTCCCGATGATCCTGTATATACCGTCCCACATGCTTTCTTTCTCTTGAGTCGCACAGAACTCCTTCCAGCTTGTTGTTTGTGCCTCCTCCATTTTCTGTTTGTACTCTTGTCTTGTGGTCCTGTATTCTTCGATGACGTGTTCTTTCCTCGATGGTGCCGCGTTTTTGATCCGTCTTTTCTTCCTCAGGACGTCCTTTTTTAGGTCTTCTAAGGACTTGTTCCACCACGGCGGCACTGGTTTGCCTTTGTAAGTACCCATCTTCGGAATCGTTTCTACACATGCTTCCTGGATATTATTTATATAGGTACTTACGGCAGCTTCCAAGTCATTTGCTGTCTTTATTGACTCCTTTAAGGCATCCTTGTTCAAGTTGGTATCCACCAGAGACTTGTTGAATTTATCCCTGAACGCTGACCACTTCGCTTTTTTGGTGTTGTATCTCCGGGTTGTTGGTCGCGGGAGTGGTTGAAGTTTTCCCTCGACCCTGATCCGGAAGGTGATTGCGTTGTGGTCTGATGTTGTAGCGTCCCGGGTGACTCTCCAGTTCTCCACCTTCGCTAGCATCGGCAGGCTGCATGCTGTCACGTCGACTATACTCGTGTACATCCTGCCGTTCCTCTCCGTTTCGAAGGTGGGTGTGTCTCCGGTGTTGAGGATGTGGAAGTCTATTTCATCGAGGAACGTGGAGTAGGCGTGGCCCCTCTGATCTTCTGTGGCGCTTCCCCACCAATGACTCCACGCGTTCACATCACCTGCCACTAAGACATTTTGGGTGGAAAGTTTCCCAATAGTGTTCCTGACTCTTCTAATATTCTCTTGTATGTCTTTGTCTCCCTCGAAGTACACCGATATTAACCCAAGCTCGAGATTGGCCGCTTTGATGGTTACCGCTGCTTCGGTCTCTGTGACCAATTGTGGATCGTGCGACACCTCGGTGGTGTCACCGAATATCACAACAGCGGCTTTGTTGGGCCCTTGTCGGTTCAGGGTACACTGGATGACTTGTGTCCCTGGATGTTGTTTGAGGAAACCTGCACTTCCTACGTAAGGTTCTTGAAGTAGGGCTATCGAGATATTCTGTTCCGCGGCCACTCTTAAGAGCTCTAGGGTGGCCGTTTTGGATCTTTGCAGGTTCGCTTGGATTACTTTGATGTACTGAGGTGGCTTCTCGGAAGACTCTGTCGTTTTATTCGTGTTGTCGCCCTTAGCACAGGTAAGAGATTCTGGACCTTGCTATACTGTCCCATTTATGTCTCTCTGCGCATTCGCTGCTAAAAGCGTTGTGTGCAGTGTCTAGAGGCGCTGATGGTTTAGAGACTGTTTTGCAGTTATAGCAGGTCGGTGGCATGGCACTCTTCCGTGCCTCACACTTGTCCCAGTCGTGGGTATTGTCGCCGCAGTAGCTGCATCGGCGATGCTCCTCCTCACAGATCTTTGTTGTGTGCCCAAAGCCAAGGCATCGAGCACATTGGAGGAGGGGAGATTGATCTTCGATGGGTCTCCTTTGTAGGTCGATGTAGACCTTCCCCACTTCCAGGAAGTTCTTGTGGAGCAACGGTGACACCTCCAGTACCACGTGGCACTCTTGCTGGTTCCGTGCCCTCTTCCTATACTTCACCCTAATGCTTGATTCTTTTTCCGGGACGCCGTTGAACACATGTTTATTTTGGGCTTTAAGGTGTTCCACGATTTCGGTGTCCGTATGGAACGACAACACGTTTTTTACAATGAGGAGAGGGTTGCTCTGTCTTGCCCTCTCCTGTTTGAGTTGGTCACTTTCTTTAAGTCGCGCTGCGATGAACTCCAAGTCCTCCTTCTTGGTGCAGCTAAGTATAATCTTCTGGTTTTTAACTCTTTTTAGATTATCTACTCTGGCCCCGGTCTTCTTGGGGTCCAGGACTGTTCTGATAATTTTTAGGGTTTTTTCACTCGTGTCTTTAGCGTCCTTAGAAGACACTATTATGCTGTGCTGCTCCTTGCGTTGTGGCGGCGGGGGAGTCTTCTTTGCGGCTGCCGCGTATGACGCTGGTTTTGCTTGGTTCTTCAGCATCTCCACCAATGCCATCTCTGTGCCTATGCTGAGAGTCGATTGCGGTTGTGCCTCGGATTTTTCTTTCCTTATAGATTTAATTTCTGAGGACACTATTTTCAGCCTCTCGCTTATGGGCTCGAGTTGGGCTGTTAAGTCGATGGCATTGGGAGCAGTCGGCAACGGCTGCCGCAGGGTCGTTGTTACCTCCTCCAGCTTGGAGGCTATGGAGCTCATCTGCTGCTGTAGCCTATCGCTGTCTTGCGGTGTAGCTGTTTTGGTTGCTATCTCTTGCAAATGTTGTTTGAGCTCTTGTTTACTTTCTTTGTGTAACGCCACATTCTGGTCTTCTATTTTTCTGATTGTCTTTCTGAGATCTTCGATGGTATTCTTCATCTCAGCTAGCTCTGGTTTTATATTTTCTTGGGGGGGAGTTGGTCTTGTGTTCTCCTTTTTGGTCAGTTCTTCGGTTATTTTTGATGTTAACACCTGAATATTGTTATTGATCATTGGGGCCACCTTGTGGGTTTCCTTGATTTGCCGGTGTGGCTCTGCTGTCTCGAACTCCAGCCACTTCCGGACATCCTGGGTCTCTTTTAGGGTGGCCGCCATACTTTCTTTCAGGGAGTTGATCTCGGCCGTAAGTTGGGCTATTTGCTTGTTGCGTGCCCTTTCAATGTTTACTAGCTCGATGGCGTGGCGGCTGCGCTCTTTCTCCAGGTTGTATTTATGCCGCGACCTGGAGTCGGAGAGGGAGAGGACGATTTCGTAGAGGCTTTGCAGGGATTCAATTGCGTCTAACTTGCACTCACGCTTCATGTTTCCTGCCTTCTCTAGTGCCTCCTTCCCTTTTTGTAGCGTGGTGTTGGCTACCTTCGTGGCCACGTCCATCTCAACTGCGATTCCCCGTGAGCTGGTAAAGAGAATGCTCTTTCTGGAAGTGCGGCTTTTCCTTGAGAAGTCTGAGCAGACCGACGACTCTGACAGTTCCGATAGCTCGTCGTCCTCTTCTGCCGAGTTGATAGGGCGGGGTGGTAGCTCGGCTTGCTCCCATTCTTGAATCTTAGTCTGCACCTCCTCTGCAGTTGTTTGTGAAGGGCTACCCTGGTCTATTGGGTTTTGTGTGGATTCCTCTGTTGGTGTTGAGGGTTGGGGTGGCTTCTGCAGTAGCATCTTGGCCAAGGTCTTCTCCCTTAGTGAACGGCTGTACGTCTTCCCGGTCTTGGCGTCTGAGCCACTCGCAGCTGATGTAGCCGTTTTGTACGAATTGTTTGATTTTGATGACATCTTGTCTTGTTGGGTGGGGTGACGGGTGCGTAAGACGAGCTAGGGTGGGTTGGTTGGATGATGGGGGTTCCCAGCGGTCTTGGCCCTGTTTTCCTTTGATGATGATTTTCCGGAAAAACGACAGGGGCCAAGTTGTAGGGCTCTTTCTCCCGATTCTAAGGAGCCCTCACTCGAGGGTGTAGGATGAAGGGTTACTGAGTTATGGCTGGAGGGGATTTTCCACAAGAAAAGGGGGGGGGGGGTCGGGTTTCACGGGAGTGAGTTTAGGCTATTAAAATTTTGGTGGAAAAAAAAAAAAATTTGGGGTGGGGGTGGTTTTAAGCCTTTTCCTGGGTCCCTGGATGGAGTTTGGGAAATCTATTGGGGCCAATTTGTGGAGAATTTTCTCCCGGTTCTACTGAGCCCTCTCTCGATGTTGTATGCTCGTGCGGCCGAGTTATGGCTTGAGGGGTAATTTGGTGTGGGGGTGGGGGGAGGCGGGGGGGAGGAGGTTTCGTGGGAATGACTTTGGCGGGGTCTTTGAAAAAAAATTTTTTGGGAGGGGCTTGGTGAGGATATCTCCTGTTCCCGGTTAGGTTAGGTTAGGTTAGGTTAGGTTAGGTTAGGTTAGGTTAGGTTAGGTTACGACGACGACGACTTTCCTATTCCTTACTTTTCGCACCCTTTCCACCTTTACCCAACCGTCTTTTGGATTTACCGTCTTCCTGATCTTTTCCAGTATCTCCTCACCATTATCTTGCCCGTCTCTGGAGGACACCATGAGGTTAGGTTAGGTTAGGTTAGGTTAGGTTAGGTTAGGTTAGGTTAGGTTAGGTTAGGTTAGGTTAGGTTAGGTTAGGTTAGGTTAGGTTAGGTTAGGTTAGGTTAGGTTAGGCTAGGCTAGGTTAGGTTAGGTTAGGTTAGGTTAGGTTAGGTTAGGTTAGGTTAGTCGGCTGCTCTGACGCACCCGAGATAGTCTGCCACCTCTCCTCTATCGAAGTCGACGCTCATTGTGTCCACACTAATTGTTCTTGGGCCGATGGTAGTGCCGTTGGCTTCGGCTAACTTCAACAAGAACGAGCAGGCTCTGGCAAATTGAGTTTCTGCGGTTGTTTTGTCGAATAGTAGCACGGATTTGTTTTTGGTGCGTACTATCCTACACGATTTCCCGTCGATCATCAGTTAGGTTAGGTTAGGTTAGGTTAGGTTAGGTTAGGTTAGGTTATATTGTTAATGAGTAGGTCACAGAGACTTTAATTATGTAATTTTTTTTTTCCTTTATGTGCAGTTTCGGGACCAGTTTCTTATTAATATTATCAATTGTGAAGAATATAGTGTTCGCGCCTTAGCTGCGAATACCTACACAATCGTCGAGCGCGGCCGTCGCACGTCGGCACTCTTCCGTCCCACTCACACGTACGGGAACATTCGCGGCGCGGTACGAGGTCCGCCGCGAGCCCCACTCCTATACCTACAACCGCCGTGGACGCTCATAGTTCCAAATTATTAATATTGTAAAAGTATCTAGGATATAGCATTTTTGTATAAAAAGTACAGTTTTTAATTTTTCTCTTATGTTCGACCGAACATAAAGAAGTAGAAAAGCTAAAGTGTGATGATAATAATAAAATAGTTATTAAATTTGTATGTACCTATTCGATCAATAAAATTTGTTTCTGTACACATGGTACTGTATAAATTATTATCCCTAATCTTATTACTTATATTATACAAAAATTATATTAAAAATAACTTTTTAAATCAATCAATTAGATCACCGTGTCTACCTCAGCATCGCTAGATGAACTGTCAGTATCAGAAGTTGCTGATTTATAAGGCCTTAATACCTCACCCCTTACTACAGCTGAAAACTTTTTATTTTCCAATTTTTGGGTCACTTTGGCATTGGGGTTTACCATTTCCACAATACTAGATCACCGACTGAATTTTTCCTACATTTCTTGTGAGTTTTGTCTAATCTATTTTTCATAACAGTTATATAATTTCTATCAATTAGTAGTTTTGCTGTTGCCCTTCTTTCAGTTAATGCCTGTCGTTGCGAAGTACGGTCACTAGGACCACTGGATGGAATAGCTGGTAATTTAGAGTTATCATGGCTAAACATAAGTTGAAATGAAAGGAAGGAAGAGGTAGAAATAGGTGTATTATTTATACCCCATACTATATCCATTAATTTATCATCCAAAACAGTTTCATTTTCAGGCAGTGTTCATTCCATCAATAATGGTACCATTTACTTTTTTCCACTGGGCCATTTGATCTGGGACTAGCTATAGCATTCAGGACATATTTTAATTGCATGTCTTCTGTAAATTAGCTAAGGTATCGGCTAGGAAATGCTTTGCCTCTATGCTATTATGCGGACTGGGTTTGTAAACTGGAAAATAATATATTTTAAGTACTTTATGGTTTTTATGGAACTAGAGTTTTTGTCGGGCTTAGCAAAAACAAATTGTGCCATTCTAGTCTTAACAAATGATCCTAAGTTATCGGCATGAAGGGTGTGCATAGGTACAGGTACTTTTCTATAAGATGTAAATTTTTCTCCTTCAGATTTTCCATAATTATTACCCTTACCGTAAACACATTGAAGGCAAGAATTGATGAATTTCCTTATTATGTCGGGTCATTTTAGGAAACCAAAACTGTTAGTTAGCAATACGAGGAACAAGATCTTTTTTTTTTTTTGCTAAGGGTTGTGCATAACGCTGCACAATTCGTTACAACTTTTACAGGGATACGTATTATAAAAATACGGAAACGCTTTAAAGATTCCACAACGGCTAATGTTTTAACTCGTAACTGTTGTAAAACCGTTCTTTAGATGTGACTACCAAATTAGGCTATAAGTTTAAATGTGCCGTCCTGCTGTTTTTGTATTAATATACCCCTTAAACCTAGTTTGCTAGCATCCGTATTAACCTGGAGATCACAGCCACACAATTTTGATACTTGGTCTTTGATCTTTGAATGTCTGTGAATTTAAATTTCGGTAATCAATGCACAGCCTGTAATGTCCACCCTTCCTTTTATCTAAAATCACTGGACTAGCATATTCAGACATAGAGTGACAAATGATACCAGTTTCCAAAAGATCGTTAACCTTTTCATCAACTATTGCATTTTCTTTTTAAGATATATCCTATAAGGCTTACAAAGCACGACGACTTTATCAGTTGTTTTTATTTTCATTTGTAATAAATCTGTGTACCCTAAATCTTTTATATCCCTAGTGAATAAATGTTTATATCTATCTAATATCATCATTTTTTTTATCTAAACTTTCACCAATATCTATCCTCTAATTCCCGATTCAATGCCATTTGTGATTCAATCGATAAATTCATATTTTCAGTAGAGGTATTCGAGTCGATAATATTAACAATTTCAGCCCGGGCAATTAACGTATGTGCAGGCCAAGTTATTTCAATGTCACCAATATTTAGCCTTTAAATGCCCCTAAACACTGACAGCTCCTCCAGGAATTATATAACAAATTCAGGAATTATATAGCACATAAACTGGATTTGTTCCATTGAATTTTTCCCATTGGAATCGATATCTACAAATACATCAATATTACAGCAACTATTTTTAGGTAAAATTGTATCACGCTTCAGCAAAACATTATACTTATCCTATACCTATCACTTATATTTGTCAGGTGTTTGTAACTGTCAAACAAATTAAAGTCGCAGTAAAAGTGGCAAAATTAGCTGTAGTAACTAATACCAGGCTAGTTGATCATTGATTGTCCAATAATTAAGTCTATGTCACTTGGTAGTTGTTTTACAGTCTCTATAATTATGTGTTGATCTATTTTATCTCCAAAACCCTTCAATATAGTATTAGAAGGTAAAAACTTTAGATTTCATTTTCATTATTCTTGTTCATTGGCTCCTACCCACACAATTTTTTTTTTGTAAATATTATTTACTAAGATATGAACACTTTTTATACTTGAAGTATAAAAAGTGTTACTTACTTGCGTTGAATTCTGCTGTTGCCGAGTTGTTCCTGCTGTATTCGCGAACCAGCAGTTAACTGTCGTATGACCGAGGCGTTGAAAAGCTTCAAGGCAGTTTTTTCGTAGCGGACCCACGTAACCGCAGTTGCTCGATGAATTGTCAATCGGTTATACTGTTTCATCCGTAAACCTCCAAGCTGGTCGATTTTATGCAGCCATGTAGCTTACATTACAAGCGTCGTCTTCTGGTTTAAACTTTGGTATCACTTCTGCATCAGCTCGAGTAATTCTGCGTCGTTTTATCACTGGTTCACTATCACAATCACTGTTGTTTATGTTCGAAAAGAAAAAAAAATCACTTTCTTCGCTGTCAATCGTCGAGAGTTAGGGCAAGTCTGGGCGTTCTTCTCCTTTTGCCAAGTCCCGTAGCATAAGGACCGGACATTTTTGGAATAATCCCACTTCTGAAATATTAGGGAGTAGTAAAAGTCTTGAATAATTATACATTGAGCGGTATTTATTCGAGCAGAGTTTCACCTTACACGTTTCAAAGTTATTTACAGAATGCCCCCATCAATGCAATATGGCTGGCTTTTATACCATTTTACACAAAAGAAACGAACTTCCGTTGACAATTCAAATATAGTAAAATCATTATAGAATACATTAAAATTAAGAATGGCTAAGAATAAGTAGGTATATAATTCTAAATATTAATTAACGTACTTCTCATATTTAAGATAATTATTTACTTAAATATGAGAAGAGGAAGTTATAACGGAAGTAAATAATCATCCTGTCCATTTATAACTATTTGTCAAAATCAATTACCTTACTTATTGCTATTCAAAATATAATTATCACTAATTAAACTTAAATAATATAGTGACTAACTCAATATACAGATTAAAATAAAATAAATATAATATTATATAGCTAGTCCATTGACATCCGCTAACACATTCTAAGCAATATGATGCTTAGAATATATTCTTAATAGATAAGGAGTTTTATAAATGCTTACCAGATGACGCCCATGATAAAAATCATAATATAACTTATATATTATTTATTATTATTATGACGCCCTCAACTGTGTTGCGCTAAAATTCATTTATCGCGCGGGGAGAGTACATTTTCCCGGGATGAAAAGTATCATAACCATGTCCTTTGGCGAGACTCGAAGTATCTCCGTACCTAGCAACATAAGTTCAGCGTTAAGAGGTGACCGACAGACAGGCAGGAATAAAGAACGGTTAGAGTGAAAGCGAACTTCTTTATCGGCGTTGCGCACTTTTATTTGCGTAAAAATTATAATCGACTAGATGACGCCCGCAACTCCGTGCGGTAACCGTACATTTTCTGGGATAAAAACTATCCTATATCCTTACTCGGGACTCAAAGTATCTCCATGCCGAATTTCAGCAAAATTGGTTCACGGGTTCGAGCGTGAAGAGGTAACAGACAGACAGACAGACAGACAGACGGACAGACAGACGGACAGACTGACAGACAGACACACTTTCGCATTTATAATATTAGTATGGATGAATGACCTGATTGAAAATTCGTAAGACGGACGTTTACGGTCGGCGCGGCGTAGGGTAAGAAAATCCCTTCTCTTTATCGTGGCAAAAATGTGTGCCTGTTCTCCTGGTCTAATATCTTATGTCGGAATTCCTGGCATTTTATATCAAGTTTTGTAACTATCCTCATGGTCTGAAACATAGTACACTACAAATACAGATTTCAATGTCAAAACCATGTCACAACTCGCGGTACATAACGCGGCGGTACACGACGGGATGCATCTGTGGCGGTACCCACAATCTGCCTAATTTCAATTCTGCATCGCGCTAACGAAGTTTCGGAGAAGGGTACAAGGTTGGAAGTGGGCTACGGCCTGACCACAGATTTTAGAATAATTAGTAGTGACCGAGCATGCTGTCTCGCTCGGTCGGAAGATCTACCATTGCGGCTGCCATTCACATCGTTAAACATCTAAAAAAACTCTTACAATTAAATTGAGAAGTTATGAATGATTAAAGTTTTACCATCCGGTATTTTTAACCGACTTAAAAAAAAGGAGGTTATCAATTCGACGCGTATGTATGTATTTCCAGAACTGTCCGATTTTCGTATATTTTAGTCTATATCAGCGTCTGAACAAGAGTGCCAAATTTCAAAAGTGTATGTATGTATATATGTCTGTATGTATGTATGTATGTATGTATGTATGTATGTATGTATGTATGTATGTATGTATGTTTTTATGTTTGTGTTTGGATATCTCTGGAATTACCATTCCGATTTCAGTAATTCTTTTTATTACTAGTATAGTATGGAGTGTAGATGGAGGAAAACTATCTTATATGGAGGATATTTGAAAAATTAGTGTCCAGCTGTACGCAGTAAATAACAGTTGAAAGTGGCGCTAGCTGCAGCAAAGGGTATGGAATGAATGTACAAAGTAAATGCGGGTTCGAATCCCGCCGACGGAACAAAAAGTTTTCAATGTTCCCGGGTCTGGATGTGTATTAAATACAAGGTGTAACAAAACTAAGTGATAATACTTTAGGGTGTGTATGTGTTCCTTATATAGAGTTTACTGTGAAAGTAGTGCCAGCGCTGAAAGAGCAAAAAATTTTTTTGTGATTTGTATGGGTAATGGCCCGCGCGCCAAGACTATTTCCATACAAAGATGAAAAAAGTTACTCTTTCAGCGCTGCTACTTTCACAGCGAACTCTATATAGGGGACCCATACACACCCCAAAGTATTATCACTTAGTTTTGTTACACCTTGTAGATGTGTGTATTTAATACACATCCAGACCCGGGAACATTGAAAACTTTTTGTTCCGTCGGCGGGATTCGAACCCGCGACCCCCGGCTTGAGCTGCCGCACACTCAACCAGTCGAGCCACAGAGGTCGTCGTAATTGAGAATTATTAAAACTCTGTTTTTATTGTTCTGTGTTAAAACTCCCTATCTCCAAAACTGCTGAACCGATTTTGATGAAACTTGCACTATTCCCAAAGTTGAACAATACCTATACTATATGGAGTGTAGATAGAACTATCTCTGTATGTAAGAAGTGTCCGCTGAAATGCGTTAAGTTAGGGTGGCGCTACAGTAGCAACAGGGTAAATTATTTTAAATCATTTAGCAGCTTTTATTTCTGCTATTTTAGGTTATATTTTTGACCGACTTCCAAAAAGGAGGAGGTAATACGTTCGGCTGTATGTATCTTTTTTTTTTGTATGTTCCTCGATTACTCAGTCGTTCGTGGTCCGATTTTCAAAATTCTTTTTGTGTTGTATTGGGTTTAACTCGAATTTGGTACCATGTTTACAAAAGTGGTAATCTGATGATGGGATCCTTGAGGAATCGAGGGGACTCCTTGAAATTTGTATGAAAACATATAGTGATTTTGATTTTTTCTGAAGCATTCGAGGTAAATGCTACCAAAAAGTAAGACTTCGCACCAGGTTATACCCTGGATCCGAAGGTACCGAACAGAACTTTTGAATGCTTATAGGTACAGGTTCGGGGATTTCGGCGTTGTTTAAACAACTGAAAGCATAATTATTGTTGGCTAACACATCAATTTGAATAATCATCATCATCACAACTATAATTATACCATGGTCATCACACAATGACCCAATTATTGGTACTTTTCGTGATATTTTGCAACGTAGCAGATGTTTTTGACGATGATTTCACTGTTTGTGGACCGATTTTCGAAATTTTCGTGTTGTTGTATAGGATATAATCTTAATTTTGTATAACAATTGCGAAAGTGGTGAGCTGATGACGGGATCTATATGAGCAATCAAGGGAAATCCTTCAAATTTATCAAAACGCTCATAGTGGTTAAAATGTTGTTTCTAGTAAGTTAAACATATATTACGAATAAGATAAATTTCATACAAAGGTGTCTCTTGGTCCAAAGGCACTGAACAGAACCTTTACAGATAAAAGTTTGGAAATTGCAGCATCGCTTATATAACTGCAAGCATTTGCCACAATTTTGCTTAGTTACATAATGTACTGAATAGTTAACATTCGTATTGGTTATTTACGCATAAAGCTTTATTTTGTAGACAACACTAAAAAGAGTGAAATTATTATTTTTAACAAAAAAATAAAAACCGACTTCCAATGTAAAAACAATCGTAATATGAACTAAAAAGTATTAAATAACTCTTACTCTTTAATAGTGCCTTTTTCAGAATTTGTCTAAATCTCAACTATTTCTGTATATATTACAGTCTTCATTACTTTGAAGTCGGTACCAGTCCCAAAAGTTTCAGATATTCTGACATTACTGAACTCACGATTAAATTAGCTGGTACCGACTTCAAAATAATGAAGACTGTAGTATGTACAGAAATAGTTGAGATTTAGACAAATTCTGAAAAAGGAACTATAAAAGAGTAAGAGTTATTTAATACTTTTTAGTTCATATTACGATTGTTTTAACATTGGAAGTCGGTTTTCATTTTTTTGTTATTCAAAATATATTGGTACTAGCTGTCCCGGCAAACGTTGCTTTGCCATAATTACTATAAAGTATTTCGCCCATATTATTTTATTGAAGTGACTAAATAAGTATGTCGCCATGGCAACGTCGATCGCTATCCCGTCGCACAAACAATGGTCGCCGTCAGTCTCAGGTTGTAAGAATTTACTATTATTTATTGAACAAATGCACTTATCAATATATAAAGTACCCAGTAGCCGATTCTCAGACCTACTGAATATGCATATAAAATTTGGTAAAAATCAGTAAAGCCGTTTCGGAGGAGTTCGTGGACTAACATTGTGACACGAGAATTTTATATATAAGATTAACCCAGTAATTCTGTGAATCGGCTATTCGGCTAACTTCAATTTATATTTTGTACATTCATTCCATATCCTTTGGTGCAGCTAGCGCCACTTTCAACTGTTATTTACTGCGCACAGCTGGACACTTTTTCAAATATCCCCCATATAAGATAGTTCTCCTACATCTACACTCCATACTATACTAGTAATAAAAAGAATTACTGAAATCGGAATGGTAATTCCAGAGATATCCAAACACAAACATAAAAACATACATACATACCTACATACATACATACATACATACATACATACATACATACATACATACATACACTTTTGAAATTTGGCACACTTGTTCAGACGCTGATATAGACTAAAATATACGAAAATCGGACAGTTCTGGAAATACATACATACGCGTCGAATTGATAACCTCCTTTTTTTTGAAGTCGGTAAAAATACCGGATGGTAAAACTTTAATCATTAATAACTTCTCAATTTAATTGTTAGAGTTTTTTAGATGTTCAACGATGTGAATGGCGGCCACAATGGTAGATCTTCCGACCGAGCGAGACAGCATGCTCGGTCATTCCTAATTATTTAAAATCTGTGGTCAGGCCGGAGCCCACTTCCAATCTTGTACCCTTCTCCGAAACTTCGATAGCGCGATGCAGGATTGTGAGGCGAATTGTGGGTACCGCCACAGATGCATCCCGTTGTGTACCGCCCCGTTATGTACCGCGAGTTGTGACATGGTTTTGACATTGAAATCTGTATTTGTAGTGTACTATGGTTCAGACCATGAGGCTAGTTACAAAACTTGATATAAAATGCCAGAAATTCCGACATAAGATATTAGACCAGGAGAACACTCACACATTTTTGCCACGATAAAAAGAAGGGATTTTCTTACCCTACCCCGCGCCGACCGTAAACGTCCTTCTTACGAATTTTCAGTCAGGTCATTCACTCATACTTCCATACTAATATTATAAATGCGAAAGTGTGTCTGTCTGTCTGTCTGTTACCTCTTCACGCTCGAACCCGTGAACCAATTTTGCTGAAATTCGGCATGGAGATACTTTGAGTCTCGGGTAAGGATATAGGATAGTTTTTATCTCACAAAATGTACGGTTACCGTACTATAAACGAATTTTGGCGCAACGGAGTTGCGGGCGTCATCTAGTCGATTATAATTTTTACGCAAATAAAAGTGCGCAACGCCGATAAAGAAGTTCGCTTTCACTCTAACTGTTCCTTCTTATTCCTGCCTGTCTGTCGGTCACCTCTTAACGCTGAACTTAAGTTGCTAGGTACGGAGATATTTCGAGTCTCGCCAAAGGACATGGTTATGATACTTTTCATCCCGGAAAATGTACTCTTCCCGCGCGATAAACGACTTTTGGTGCAACACAGTTGAGGGCGTCATCTTTGTATTTACAAAACTCCTTATCTATTAAGAAAATTTTCAACATGCAATATAAGTGTCTAAACACACTCAACTTCCGCCGCCGAGCTTCGGCATGATTTCGCCTGCAAATTGCAATCCATACTTCCATACTAATATTATAAATGCGAAAGTGTGTGTCTGTCTGTCTGTCCGTCTGTCTGTCTGTCTGTCTGTTACCTCTTCACGCTCGAACCGCTGAACCGATTTTGCTGAAATTTGGTATGGAGATTCTTTGAGTCCCGAGAAAGGACTTAGGATAATTTTTAGCCCGGAAAAATGTACGGTTCCCGCGCAATAAACGAATTTAGGCGCAACGAAGTTGCGGGCATCATCTAGTGTATTATAAACTAGCGACCCGCCCCGGCGTCGCACGGGTATAAAATATATAACCACTGGAAAAATTATGCCTATAGCCTTCCTCAATAAATGGGCTATCTAACACTGAAAGAATTTTTCAAATCGGACCAGTAGTTCCTATGATTAGCGCATTCAAGTTAGCCCTTTCAAATAATTTTCCCCGTTTTTTCCACATTTTCCTCTATTTCTTCGCTCCTATTAGTCTTAGCGTGATAAAATTACCGATGACACACCATGCCGAAATTACGTCGCGTTATATTGTATGCGTTAGAGCGGTTAGACATTGCTGACGTAATCATGCCGAACTTCCGCCGTGGAATTTCGGCATGGTGTGTTTAGACTAAGCGTTAGCGAAAATATTTTAGAAGCATCATATTGCTTAGAATGCTTGTTTGAAATTGAATTCTAAAGAAGTTATTCTTGACTTTGTATTATGTTTATTATAAGTTATAACACAATACTGTTGGAAGATTCCAGATACTCGTATTATAATACTGCCGGATAAGCATTCAGTTGTTTAAAACCCATGAGGAAGTTGATTGAGCTTATTGTTCTTACTTTGCTTTTGATAAAGAAGTAATAGGATATAATATTGTTACTACAATGTTTTCATTCTAGACGGCAGCACCATCACGGATAGACGAAAAGTTTTGTTCGACGTTTGACAACGTTGTCGATATTCTGATAATATTATTATGACGTGTGCAACATGTCGGATTTTGATCGGACTCACTGTATGTGCTTATAGCGCTCTCTGCTCTGACCTTTGCGTGATATTTCCTATTTGATAGGGCACACTCATTGTGATATTGGATATTATATCTCATACAGGGTGTAAAAAAACTAATAATACTATTTAGGGTGTGTATGTGTCTTTTATAGGTAAACATATAATAATATTATGTTCACAGTAAAATTAGCGCTGAAAGAACTTTAACTTCATGAAATGCCATAAACTCAAGAATTTGATCATACAATATTTAAAATTGATGTAACTTTTTCAGCGCTGCTACTTTCACAGTGAACTCATTTATGGCATACGTCATAGAGATAAACTACGATAATATGGCGGGCCCCTCGAAAATTCAAAACGTTTGAAGTGCGTTGTCTTGCGTGGTCGGCTAGTTATGATAAGTTGACCAACAAATCTTGGCAATAAGTGACATTAAGTGAAATATTACGAGCACTGGTTGATTGGTTGATTGGTACAACTACATGATACAAACTCTTTCAGAAAGTTGTGACTACACACATTGAAACAGTAATTTGGAGGGGCGCGCCATGTTATCGTAGTTTATCTCTACACGTCTGAAGGACTGGTTTGATGTTAAAAAATTTAATACAGACAGAGATTATACCGCAAGGAAGAGCGCAGACTACTTTTTATTGCAAAATAATGCGCAGTTCCAGCTCGATTAGCAATGAACTATAGAGTTAGCTGGCTGACCCAGCTAGATGGCGGCAACTTAAGCGCCAAATAAAATTTAAATTGGTAGTGTTATAGTGATGTTCTTTTGTTTACACGAGGATAAAATTCTATTTCAACGATAATTTAAGCTTTATAAGCATTGTTACGAGTTAATTTCAAATTAACAAGAACAACCCTTAAACCATAGTATCAATATCATACAGTAGAGTAAGTAACTCGTTCAATAGTCAATACAAAGTTTTACGTGCCTGCGAAGCGACGTGATAATGATGGGGTTCCCAAACTCATTTTGTCTACCGCCCACTTTGAGAAAAAATGTTTTTGACACCCCCATTGATTCGCCTACTTTCAAATCAAAGCCTTCTACACAACGCCCCCATTTTTTTCTGGGTCCCACACCACCTCCCTTTAGACCTTCAGCGCCCACAAGGGAGCGTTATCGCCCACTTTGGGAAAGTTATGTGTGATAAATGATAATGCATTGTTTTAGTTAGGTATATAAAACACGCGTGTTGTGTGCTTGATTTAGGCGATCTGTAGTCAAATTGTGGAGACGACTGACGAGGCGCCAGCGTTCATCGTCCAGTGTCGATAGCGGTATACAATAATAATCTGCAATCTTGTATGACTTCTATAAGAATATGGAAAATACCATAAAGTTAATATACCTAGCGGAATAGAGCAACAATCTTGAGCTGTCAAACGAAACCGATTTTTTTTTTTTCAAATTCTTTATTCAAATTCAAATTCTTTATTAAGCATACAATAATATACAATAGTATAAAAGCTAAGTAGCGTACATCACGTCGTCTAATCCCATGCTAAGTAAAAACTTGTGTTATGGCAATCAGACAACGGATGCACGCCTAACAATTTTATCCTAATATATATTATTTACACATTCACACACACACAATCACACTACACTTTATCACGTAAAGTCTCTTTCGGCGACGTGATGCGCGCTTCGTTCGGGAGCCTCCCCCGGAACCTCCGGAAAACTACACCGTCGGGCCAGAACTCCTCCACCTCGAAAATGGATAAAACTTGAGTCGGCACTCTCACCACAAAGGAACTGAAATTCACTTTGTGGCGAGAGTGCAGACGCTCCACCCTCAAGGTGTAGGTGGTCTTCTCGCGGATGTAGCTTACGACGTCTTCGACTTGATTTACATCTGTGTGTAAAAATAATATTATGTGTACGTATACACTTGCACAAGCATCTTTTTATGAGATTAAATTGTCAACGTGCCGATAAGTGCCGACAGGCCGTCAAAAAAGAGTTCTGCTGTCATGTATCACACGTCTCTTTTTACCACGCAGTGTTACTGATATAGTCTGATAGTGACATCTCGCTTGCTCAGGCCTTTGTTTCTCTATTCCGCTAGGTTAATAATATTAACATTAACTTTATGGAAAATACGATACATAAATGAAATATATGACAGAAATAAAACGAAACATCTGTCACTGTCAGACGTGGTTTGCATAGAAAACGATAAAATTAGTCAAGCTTTTAACAGGCGGTCAACGACCGCTGCCGCCTTGAATCTATTGTATGAAGATGGTCCAGTGCCGGTTTTATTTTTTTATCAGTGCTCTGCCACTTTGTTTCATATAAGAAATCCCTAGGACGCTGCCGCTCCCTCGGACGCCCTCCCCCCTAGGCCGTGGCCTATACGGCCTATTTATAAATCCAGGGTTGAGATGGTCTATTGTATATGATTATATTGTGTTTAAACCGAGTCATAAAGCTGACCCCGGGTTACCACGGCCATAAAACAGGAACCATTGTTTAGAAATATTTCTCTTGTAACTATACAACTCGGGTAAGCTTCTGCAACTTAATTGTTCTGTACAAAGTATGTAGCTTACTGCTTTACTAATATTTTAAAGTAACATAATTATAATAAGCCTCTTAATATAATGGATGCTGTTAAGAGTCCGTATACGAAATTTGCCGATTTCGCTGATTTAACAGACGTGATTTAACAGTTAAAATACAGTATTTCTATAAGTTTTAATGCACAACATGTAAGATCATTTCAATTATAATCTAATGTTGGAGCTAGATTTTTTTAAAGTATTTTTAAATAATCCAACTCAACCCGCGACAATTTTGTGATTTTTGCTGTAAAAGGTTTAGAATATCACCTGTTTATGGATTGTATTGACGTCTTAACGGTATCAAAAAAAATAACAATGTACTGTTGAGAAAGTCGTCTATACAATGTTGGAATTACTTTTAACCACTTTAATATGAAATAGTTGAGTAAAAAAATATGTAACTCGGCAAAATTTTAGAGAAAATGGGCAAAGAATTGCTGTTAATTTCGGCAACTTGGAGCTGTAATGAGCTGTAATTCATAAAAAGAAAACGACAGAAATAATCTATAGATAAAATTCTATCCAATTCGAGAAAAAATAAAAAAAAAACAAATTGTGCCTAAAAACACGATTCAAATCAATCTAAATCTCACATTATATTACTCGCCGCAAGGCTCGAGTCGGCAGTCCGCGCTTAAATATATTTTAAATCTAATAATTAACATATATTTTTTTAAATCTAATAAGGGGAAAAAACCTAATAATATTTCTGTAGCGAACCTTTGCAATTTCATATTCATTGGCAAAATTTCGTACAAGTACGGACTCTTAAGCATTTGTGTATCAACCTACAAAAAATTACATACTCGTATTGAGTTACGAATGCTGTCATTTTCTTTAGATCATATTTCAGAACAAGACTGCATTTAAAGCTCAATAATAATAACTGAGGGTTAATACACAAATGCTTAACAATATGTTTAATTAATAATTGCCGCACTCAGAGATGGAAATTATTACTTAACTGCAATTTAATGAAGAGTTTAACGACAACGACACTAGAAATTTATATTTTTTCAGATAATTAAAACGAAAAGACACATTTTATTAAATTGAATGTTAAGTATTATTAATACTAAATAAATAAATAACGAATGTAATAACTAATAATATTATAAATCCTGCAAACTATTGAAATACCAATACATAAACAAAAAAACAAAATGTACGATCCGTTATACGCATATCCCCTTTTTGCTGGCAATTCTCTTTATGAGGCTGCGGGCAACATATTATAGTCTATACTCTATACTGTAGGTACTCGGCGAAACATGGCGATAGCGATCATTGACTCCCTGTCAAAAACTTGTCATTTTCTACACAAAGCCGCGATTGACTACATCCGACACTTCATCGTCAATCGCGGTTTAGATAGAAAATGACAAGTTTTTGACAGGGAGTCAATGACCGCTACCGCCATGTTTCGCCGGTAATACAGTATAGCGAGGTTATTGACAGAAGGGTTGAGACTATCAAAAACAAAGACGTGTAAATTCCAGACCGTAGAAGCTTGGCAGAGCGCCAGGGGTCAATGACCGAGTTCAGGACACGAGAAAAATCTTTAATTCATTGATGATTGCTAAAGTTTTGGGGATAAGGAAACATGGACGGTTTAGGGTTAGTACATAGTACACACTAATATAATAGAACGTGTGGCACTCGAAGACTGCCACGGTAAAGCTATAGTATATATGTGTCGCAGTCATCTGGTTCAATCTGCGATTCGATTGAATGACTAGCGCATTCGTTGAATGACACCATTCAATTGAATGACTCGGCCGAACGTCGATTGAACGATCGTCCCTCAACGTTCAACTAGTTAGCGATTTGTAGTTTAGCGTTTTGAAGATAGCGGACATGAAATCAGTCAGGTAATTGAACGTATTTCATTTTCTTCCTACTGCGGCGCTACTACTCATTAAAACAAATATGGCGTCAAACAGCTCGCACAGCTGATAGCATTGTGTTGATATTTTATCGATTACATTTACATTAAAGTGCTTTATTTGTAATAACTAATAACTAACAAAATAATATGAAAGCGTGGATTTACCTATGACTACCCCGTCAACGGCTACTTGAAAAAAAAATAGCATCCCATTTAACGACTTCGCTATATTATGACTTTTATTCAAGGCGTTAAACGTTACAGTCAATGTATTGACGAGTTGTCCTTTGGTCATTCAATTGAATGGTGTCATTCAATGAAGCGCTAGTCATTCGATCGTATCGCAGATTAAACCAGATAACTGCGACATATGCATTATGCATAGCATTTGTTATCAACTTATGCAATACGTCTAGTCACACGCACACAAATACCGTGCCGAAGTTTGGCAACGCCGCACCGCTGTGCCGGTCGGAGTTGGGGGTGTTAGGTTTGTTTTGTCGCTTGATTCGGTCGCCGCACTCAAAGTCCGCGATAAAAGCTATGTAATAGCTTAAAAAGCAAATAAAAATGTGTCAGGATGATAATATTGATAATACTAAAAGTGTAGATTTTTTTGGATAATCCTTCGATCGCGGATTCTTGGAAATGCTATTGTATTCTATTGTCGCGATCACCGGTGCTCGGGGCTTGAAGGATTAAAATATGAGGGAAAATTTCTACTCTTTCTTGACAGACCGTACTACATAATATATTTTTTCGTACGAGAAAGTCTCGAAATATAATTATGTTTATGAGATCACAATAATATAATAAATTAAATTATATTATTTTCACATGAATGTCAAAAAGTAACATAATAATAGGAGTAAGGTCGTGTTCACACCAAACTGACTATACGCCGCTGAATGTGAGCGAGCGTTATGCTGTACGCAGGTTATTATATTTCCATACAAATTCACTTTTTCGTTCACCTAACTGACTATATGCCATTATGCTAGGCGTAGGCGCGCATTCGAAACCGTACATTTTCACGTTCACTTACGTTCACACTGGGGCTCACAGTGAGCCTGCTCACATTTAGCGGCGTACAGTCAGTTTGGTCTGAACACGGCCTAAGGCCGTAACTAAAACTTATTGTCAGTGCGAAGTTAGCGCATGTTGGTAATCCGGCGACAACTTCTGTACACTCAATTAGCATTGGTAAAGAGCGCGGCTCTTGGCTCGAAGGTCGTGGGTTCGATTCCCGCGTTTTTTTTTTTTATTTATAAAATTGGAGCCGTCTATGGGCTGTTCGCCCATATCCTTTTATTGTTATTTCCCGCGTTGGAAACATGTAATTTCCAAGTTTGGTTAGGACAATGCAGGCTGATCACCTGGTTGTCTGACAAATAAGATGATCCATGCGTCGGATGGGCATGTAAAAAGTCGGTCCTGCGCCTGATCTCTCGCCAATCTTGTTGGTCGTCCGTCCCACTTGGGTTATGAGAGTAAAAGGAATAGAGAGCGCTCTTGTGTTCTGCACACACACTTGGGCACTATAAAATTACTCCTGCGTAGCTGGCCTGGTTTCAGTGAAACCGGCCACCGTCACCGAAACCGGTGTGGGAGCTATTATTACACTCAATTAGACTTGTTATTACCCGACTTTTAAAACTGAGCAGGTTATATTCCTGAGGAAAAGTGTTTTTAATGGTTGGTACTCGTATATTAAAATTGTATTTGTATTGTATTGTATTTCAAGTATTGTAGTACTTTTTTAGGGTTCCGTACCCAAAACGTAAAAACGGGACCCTATTACTAAGACTTCGTTGTCTGTCCGTCTGTCCGTCTATCCGTCTGTCTGTCACTAGGCTGTAACTCGAGAACAGTAATAGCTAGAGAGTTGAAATTTTCACAGAATGTGTACTTATATCTGTTGCCGCTATAAAACAAATACTAAAAATAAAATAAAATAAATATTTAAGGGGGGCTCCCATACAACCAACTTGATTTTTTTGGCATTTTTTGCTCTATATCAATGGCAACAGGTAGGTACTTAACTTTTTCACAAAATCCTTAGTTATATAATTATTATGTACTTTAATAATTCATAATAATATTTAAAAAAAATAAAAATTATTCCCATACAAAAATAAAATTTTTGGCCAATTTCTGCTCTATAACGGTACGGAACCCTTCGTGCGCGAGTTCGACTCGCACTTGGCCGATTATTTAATTTATATATTGTCTTTCATAACTAAAAACAATGATTTTCTATCATTCTGATATTACGATGAAAAAATTTCAAAGGTTTTTATCTGGCGTCAGAGCCTTTAATTTGCTAATTTCAAAAATTTGATGAATCAAAAAGGCCGAATAGATAAACTCCTTTAAAACAATCTATGCAACCGGGACCAAAACAGCGGAAAATCGTTTCCTTATTTCTTTGAAGGAAAATAATAATTCTTAAGTGTTAACACATTTTAGGCTTATACGCTTCACACCACGTCAGTCTGGCCCCGTGATAAGTATCTGAAGGACTAGTGTTACGGGTACCAGACAACGGAAATATATTTAATACTTTTATATTTAAGATTTTTATTATAATATCATACACAAAAATACACATCCATGTACATTGAAAACTTTTTGTTCCGTCGGCAGGATTCGAACCCGCGACCCCCGGCTTGAGTCGCCGCTCTTTCAACCATTGTGCGTTTTTATAATTCTGGGTGTCACGTTATCGTGGAAGCCAACTTCCACGATAAAACGTTGGGTACGTTGAATGCCCTTTTGATTTTACGTAGGATTTTACGCACCGCGGACGTCTTGTGCGGTTCAGAAGAGTGTAGACGTCGTGATGTTCTCTAACTATGCACGTTAAAAAGTTATCGTCGACGGAAATTTAAGGCCCGTATTTTTGGTCAGTACTCAAGATGCATCTCGGTCTCAAGACACGGTTCAGGCTCTGTGATTGGACCAATCACAGAGCCGAACTGCATCTTGAGACCGGGTCGCATCTTAAGTGCTGACCAAAAATACGGGCCTAAGAAGCGTCTTCATATTATATTTCCATACATTTTACTTCCCTACGTTATCGTTTTACCGCGGACGTCCACGATATTACCGCCACGTCCAAAATTATAAAAGCGCACATTGAGCCACGGAGGTCGTCAATTTAGCTTCTCTCCTCGTCTCAAGCACTCCGCTAATGTGGTTTACCGAAAGTGAGAACAAGGTCAATATAATTAGAGCCAGACCCGCCCTAATGAGATTTCTGAACATTATTGTATTTCGTATAGTATGTCCTATATAAAATAAAATTTCAGTGTCACAGTGTTTATGCGCCAACTCCTCCAAAACGGCTCAACCGATCTTATGCTTCGTTCAAACCTACGCGACCAAGCGACTGCGAAGCGGGAGCGTCAAGTTGCGTTTGTTTTGAATACAAAACACACATTTGACAACTTGACGCAACTTGACGCTCCCGCATCGCAGTCGCTTGGTCGCGTAGGTTTGAACGAAGCCTTAAGTGGGCGACTAACCCAAAATTGACGATTTTATAATTCATTTTTATACTTGAAAATAAGCCACAAATAGTTTTATTTTCTAAAATTAGACACTACATTATATTTCCAAGAGTTCAAATCTGAGCAAAAACACGATATCTTAAAATTTTCTCGATAGAAAAAAATCACAAAGATTCATCTAATTTTCACGAATTTTTGCATTGCATGCATTGAACTACTTAGTTAGTAGTTAATATTAACTTTAATATTTCAACACATTGTATAAAATTCTGTCATTGAAAGATCGACCTAGCGGATTTTTAAAATGTTGTATATTTATCGAGTTATTAAGAAAAAAATAATTTGGCGATGAATCCGCGTCGTCCTTTTTCACCTGGCATATGAAAGACGGGCGTGAGTGTGAAGAGAGAAGGACGATGTTTAATTTTTTGCATTAGTCGCCCTCTTAATGTTTTGCAGCTATTGCTGTATACACCTGTAATTATTTTTTGTTTTAAAATAAGTATACCTGTAAAGAAATAATGTAATCTTGTAGCAAAAAGTTGTTGGTGTATCAATTTAAATAAATAAATAAATGTACTATCCGAGAAGTTGATTCCTAGGCAGATGGAGGACCTACGTAGTTTGGTCGCGTTACATCAAACCCAGTCGACAGATCACAATTATTAATATTGAATTGACATGATCCGACCAAATGACGTTGGTCTGCCAACTGCCTGGGAATCAATTTCCTCGATGGTACATTCGTTAGGCTTGAGAATAAGTTTTTATCTACTTTTTATATTGATACTAGAAATAATTTTTATTTATAAATTCTCGTGTCGTGATGTTCTTCGCTAAGCTCCTCCAAAACGCTTGGACCTTGGACTGTGTTGAAACACTGTTTCTGTGGGTCTGAAAATCGGCCAACATATTTTATTCTAGAAAGATGCACAGTCCTGAATCGCACTATCGCACTTTTTCTTAGATTGGTGTGACATAATAAATGTGTGGATTCACTCAATTGTTTCAATAATTGTTTTAACGTAACGTAAAAACCCGGTTTTATGACAAAAGTTTATCTATTTTATTTATTTATTTATTTAGTACGATTCACCAACAGAATATCATCTGGTACATTAAAATAAAACACAAACAATGGTATTTTATAGGTTAGATGACTTCCAATGACAGGTGAAATAATTTTCAATGAAATGATTGAATGGCATAATACATATAACAATTTGTTCCTTATACTCGTAGGTAAACTTAGCTAATACAAACTTAGCATTAATAATTTTAATCAAAGTTTTTTTTTATTGTGATTACTTGAGTGTTGTAGAGTGACTTCATTATGTTTAACAATGTTAGGATAGGTGACGATGTTACTTACTATTGTTACACAGAATTTGTTTTAATTTATGTTTATAGCGCTCGGAATGCAGGTATCTGCTCATTCATTAATCATTATAAACGGACAAAGAACGATTTAAAAGGTTACGGTTACCGTGGAATACTATATTCACGCGGACGTTAAAAATATAATAACGCAGTAATTTATAACATAAGTTTCTAAAGTGGACCTCCATTTTGTATTAACGTCAAGTATCTCAGAAAAGTCCTTGTTATTTTCAAGTAAGTATGCTCGAGGCTTGGGGCCCAAAGCGGGGCCTCTCGGGTAGGAGCCGGGGCCCCAGACGCGGGGCCTCAATACAATTACGTTTGCATCTCAAATCATCATAGCCGTTATAAACAGGTTAAATTAAATTTCGCTATTAAAATCATGGTTTTCGTTAAAATTATGTAATTCCTGGGAAGTTAGAAATGGATGTTATTTTGCCAAAAGTTTAGTGTTTGAGACAGTTAGTAATTATGAGAAAGGATCTATTACGATTTATAAAACCAACAAATTCGAAAAATACTTCTAAAGCACTTCACTTGTATTTTTAGCGAAAACACAAAATTAAGAAAAAAAAAAGTTAAACTAATCCCAACTCATTGAAAATACAAAATTAAGAAAAAAAGTTAAGCTGATCCCAACTCATTAGAGGGAGAAAGAAAACCTTCTTGCGGCATAGGCCTCAAAAATCCCGGTAAAAACCACCTTTATCCCAGTATCGCCTAATTTGGTTAAAAATACCTCCGCGTAGCTCATTGATCACTCTCCGTAGCGGCTCTACGCCAGTCCCGCTACGCCCGTAGCGCGCTACGCTCGTAGCGAAGTGTAGTGAAGTGTTGTGACCTCTTTGGACTGACAGAAGTAAGTCTTTCAATTCACTTCTTTAATTTTTTTATGAGAATTTTATACTTGAATTTTTTGAATTTTTCGGGTGTTTTTTTATATGCATTTTAGTGAAAGTTAAGGCAAATAATATGTTTTTTTCCGAAAAACTTGGGATGAAATTTGACTTTCTTGCATTAATAATGTAAAAAGTAAGGGTTTCGGGAGTTATTAACTTTTACGAATATACAATGAGGCGGACTTTGACGAAGAAATTACGTATTTTTTGGGAATTTACCTAAATTTAGACTTGCAATTTTTCATGGGATTCAAGCGTCTTAATTTTATGACAGTAGAATATTTTAGCTACCATTTATTTACTATATAAGTAGACATTTTATATTCAGTGTTGGTCTGAAACATTTTCCGTGAACTTTGACCTTTGGCACGCAGAAAATTCGATTATTAATCTTAATTTAGTGACTCTGACCTAAAAACAATACTTGTACCATTTATTTCAATTAATATTTAACGCAATTTAGGTTTGTAACTTGTTATTTGAGTTTATCTATGTCATGTTAGCAACTTTCAGTGATTTTATTGGTGAAATATTTTCCATTTCTGCATGTTAATCATTTTGAATAGGGGGTTGTATTTCTAAACATTATTGGGACTCAAATAAAAAAATAATTTATTGTGTTTACATATTCTAAAATATGTAACCTAGTCTACAAGGTTTGTTAAATTTTAATCTATTATTATTGGCTGTGTTCTTTTATTTTTTCCAAATTAATGAAATAAATGTAAATTCATAACTAACTGTGAAAGCAAACCTGGATTGACTATTTTACGGGAGTACCAGCAGAAGTAAAAACTAAACAGCAGGAATAGCATATAACTTCCTATCCTACGCCACGGCGGCAGTCTTATCTTTTTCCATCTTACGAATTTTCATTTCAAAACGATTTTGATCATATATTATTTACCCATGCCAAAGTGCACAGTGCTGGTAAAGAAGTTTAAGGGCCTGTTTCACCACTTCCTGATAAGTGCCGGATAGGCTATCAACAATTTATCTGACTGATACTACATACTCTATCTATCCGAAGTTGTGGATAGCCTATCCAGCACTTATCAGAAAGTGGTGAAAGAGTTACTTATTTATTCTAGTTCTTAGTAAGATAAATTGTTGATAGTTTATACTGACTAATTACATTTACCCAATCCGTCTCTGTCTATCGAAATAGATGGTTCTTGTTACTGGATAAGATTTTAATGATATATACCCAAGAAGAGACTTATTATTCTGGAACATGACTAGGATTCTTCAAGAAACCGGATATAATAATCAAATCAAAATTGTTTTATTTCTGAATAAAAAAATAAATGTTTTGAGAATGTCCTACATGATGCCTACCACCGGTTCGGGAACTAACCCGGCGAGAAGAACCGGCGTAAACTCGCACGAGGCTCACTTTTTTAAAACCTTTTTGAAATAAAGTTTACAATTTTGTAACATAATATTATATACAATATCAACAATAATTCAACATACATTGGAAGTCATAATAAAGTAGAAGTAGCCTACTCCCAAGATGTGCCATCGTTTATGAAATCATTGACCTTGTAATAGGCTCTGGCACACAAACGTTCTTTAACTACTTTTTTTTTATTTATTAATGGAAAAATATATTATATATGTACTTAGTCACCAAGTGGTAAAATAACGAACCTTCTGGAAATTTCATTCTTGTAATAATGTGGTTTTCTGTAGTTTTTATCTATTTTTACCTATTCACGCTTAAATTGCATTACCAATTTTCGTGTTATCTGGTATGGCAATACTCCGAATGCCGGGAAAAATCAAGAAAAGTTCACATCTCGTAAAAAGTATATTACAGTCAGATTGACTTAGGTATAATTATTAGAAAAAATACCGGGTGTGACACTCGAGGACTGCCGCGGTAAAGCTATTGCATAGCATTTTTTTATCAACTTATGCAATTATAATTCGCATACGTGTCTGTCAACGCCACTGTGATAGTCGGAGTGCGGGTGTTAGGTTAGTTTCGTTACTGAATTTCTTGAATTCGTCGCGCTCAAAGCCTGCGATAAAAGCTATGCAATAGCTTAATTATACATTAATCCCACCCTATTCAATAGGTCTCCCAGTAAGAATTAACATTGTAGAAATAATTTTCATATTTCACATACATTTTCATAATATTTCATACACTCAGTGACGGTTGAATGTTTAATGTGGTAATTTTTATGACTAAACATTTCTGGGCGTCTAGTATTTTTACTACCCCAATGACGTAACATTTTCACGGAAAATGTTAGTACTCTAACGACAGAGGACATTTTTAATGAATACTAGGTGACCCGGCAAATGTTGTTTTGCCAAACAAAATTATTCTAGTCTCAATATAAAAAGTAGAGAAAACCCTATTCTCAGGCCTAACGAATGTACATACAAAATTTCATTAAAATCAGATGAGCTGTTTTGGAGGAGTCCTCGCACACACACTGTAACAAGATAATTTTTAATATAAGATTTGTTTCTTTTAATAGTATTAAGTATTCTTAGATGTAACTTCTTACTCCTCCAAAAATATTTGCAAAATTTCATCAAATTGTTTCAGCAGCTTTATCGCGTAAAGTTACTGAACTTGTATGTATTACTTATTAGAAATAGAAATAATTAACAACTTTACATCTGTTACATAATACGACAAGTACAGTACAAATTTTGTGGATTTCCATTTAAGTAACAAATTTTTCAGTTACTGTGTTACATTGGCGCCTGCACTAAGCTGAGCCTGTCCTGCGTGTCACCGAAATTTTAACATAAAACAAAAGGAGCAGTTTCTTAAAATTAAGATTTAACAAAAGGAGCAGTTTCTTAAAATTAAGGATTAACAAAAATTAAAATTACCAGCAAGCATTATTATGCGCAAAAGGTATAGCTTTCTGGCATGGAAAAATATAATAAATAGGTACTGTTGTTAGCCGATTCTCAGACCTACCCGATAAGCACAGAATATTAAAATACATCCAACGGTTTTAAAGGAGCATAACAACAAACACAGCGATACTAGAATTTTACGTCGGCACTTCTGGAGTGTACCGTTGTTTTTAATTAACACGTACAGTTCAGTCATAAATAACGATACAAGCCAAAAATTTCAACAAACGCTAGAAATTCTACGCCCGACTTCTAAAATATTGGGAGATTAATGTTCTCTTCTTGTTAAACCGAAACGAACTTTAGCAATAGAGAACAGAGTTTAATTTCGCTTAGGGACGTGAGATTATTTGTGGAGGCTTCGCTCAGGTCGTTGACCTGTCTGTTCGGTTATAGAACCTTTATATAACTCTAGTTTCCTGACTCTACCCACGTCATCTTGATAAATGGGGAGGAATTTTCACCCTTTCAAAATTGAAAAAGTTAAAAACTACTATTTACTACCCAAATTATATTGTTTGCAGAAGACACCCGCAACTCCGTTGTGCCAAAATAAATTTACCCTTTACCTGTAACCGTATACTTTTTCGGGACAAAAAGTATCCTTTGTCCTTTCCCGGGACTTAAAGTATCTTCATACAAAAAATTTAGCAAAATCGGTTTAGCGGTTTGGGCATGAAGAGGTAACAAATAGACAGATACACTTTCGCGTACATAATATTATAACTCCACTCGGGCTAGCTTGTCGCTAGCGGTCATTGACTCCCTGTCGAAAACCCGTCATTTCCCATATAAACCGCGATTGACAATGAAGTGTCAGATATTGTCAATCGTGGTTTTATATGGAAAATGACAAGTTTTTGACAGGAAGTCAATGACCGCTAGCCGGAGTGGAGTATAGTATGGACTTGCTGACCAGGGGAATTAATTGTTTTGTTATTTACATTGTCGTAATATTATTTAAACATAATATGTGCATTGTGCAAGTCTGTCAGTAGGATTATACATTAGAGGCAGCACTAGCACAGACAGTAAACAAAGTTTTGTTCGACGTTTGACAACGTTTCTGTCAATATTCTGACATGACGTGTGCAACATGTCGGATTGTGGTCGGATTATTTACTGTATGTGCTAGTAGCGCCCTCTCTGAGCGTTATCTATTCAGTGTTTATCTTCTTTTATAGTAAAATAGCTGTCCCGGCAAACGTTGCTTTGCCATATTATTTTATTGAAGTGACTAAATAAGTATGTCCCCCGTCAGTCTCTGATTGTAATAATTTACTATTATTTATTCAACAAATGTACTTTTCAATATATAAAGTACCCAGTAGCCGATTCTCAGACCTACTGAATTGTGACACGAGAATTTTATATATAAGATAAAGTACAGTTTTCAACTACTTATTTTAAACGCATCGCGTCGTTGCGTCTCGTTGCAATGTGAACTGAACCTTAGAATTATGAGTCCAATAGCATTTACGTATATTTCATTAATTTCTGACTTAAATTTAGAACTGAAATGAATTATTGCTGATATTACAATTTTCAGTGTCTCATTTGCTTAAAAGCGCTTCTTTGTTAAATTAAATATTTATGAGTGCAGTTTCAGTTATACTCGTATTAAACAAAAATATGTATATTATCTTTGACATTTGAATTATGACACATATTAAAATTCATAGGAGTAATTGGACGCTGTTAAATATCATTACGAAATATCATTTACGAAAACTGGGCAGTTCTGGAAATATTACATACATACGTGTCGAATTGATAACTTCCTATTTCGAAGTCGGCTAACATTAATGGCCCGAAAAAAGCCTAAAATTTAATCCGCAACACTAAAAGCTTTTAAGTGCTTTGAGCTTTCCAATCCAACGATTGATGTTCAATATAAGGGTAGATCTAAAACAAGGCTTTTATGGAATTATCATAACAAAGCCAGTAGCATGGCATTATACTGCATGACAGTGTTGGCAGCTATAGAACTCAGCGCCCCACAAAATATATTAACATCACAAAGTCCATCAATAGTGATTCAAAGCATTTTATGATACAGTATAGACTTATAGAGGATATCTAAAGTGCTGGAAAAGTATTGGTTAAAAATCGGTTGTCTGTAAACTGTAAAGTCGGTTTACTGACGATAGTTGAACGTGACAACGTCATAGCCTTAACCCCTCAGTTCCGGGAAAAATCTATGCAAAAATGTTGGCAGGTCAATGTGCAAAAAAAAATGGCGCCCGGCCTACCCTCTTTGTAAAATGTATGTAATATCCTTACATACAATCCATATTTTATGTTTGTGTGAACTACATTATAATATATGTTAAATTTTCTATCTATCAAGCCATCATAATATAGTATTTAGTCCGATGTGATATTAGTTTCTCAATTATAAGCTTTCGAAACTATAATTAGTGACTTGTTCAGAAGAAATAAACGAATACTTTATTCTTCATATATTAAGTCATACCTTGACAATTAGGAAATAGAGCACAATTTTGAATAGCCGAAATAATACTAATAGCTCACAGATTGTTTATTTATTTTTCATTCAGAGTGTGGTCAATATATCAAAGGTCATAACTAACCAAACTTCTTCATACAAAAGTATTCTCTAAGTGCGACCGCACATCGGAGACAAGACTGTAGTTAGACAGTCTTATTTCACATAGACAAGTCAATCTTACGACACAATTAAAACAGTTGTGCCTATCATGTGGCGCACACCAAGTCAAAACTGTCTTGACTACGATGACGCAACGCATACAATTGTATAATATTAAGCAGTAGAGAACGCCTGGACAGAGTAGACAGAATTATAGAATATATAACTTAGAAGTTAGAAATTTTTAAATTTGACGTATATGACGAAAATCGCTAGGGTTGTTAACTTGTCACTACGAACTTAAAACTATGACATATTACAGGCGTTAGGGTTTCCTATTACTGTATTTCTCTGGGATGTTAAACATGTTAAACACGTTAAAAACGGGTTGTGAAACACGTCAATTTGAAATAATTTATATTTACAACTAAGGTATTTCAAATAACAAATTGTATCTTATAATAAAATTAAAACCGAGTGCATTTTGCGTTTATTGCGAGCAGTTCTGAAATATTTTATAGATATAGATAGAAAAGTTCTCATTCTGATAAAAATAACTTCAAAAATAAACGGGAAAGACTCGACGGGAAAGATTGTACTTGGATCGCTGGACGTGTTTCTCTTTTTGGTCGTATTATTGTTTATGTTTTGGCACATGTGATTAAAATTTTCAGAATCTAATTTTGAAATCTATAAGTATTTAAAAATAAATTATATCAGCCAGCGCGAGGCACATTCCATTCATAATCTTAGTGAAACCCGACGAATTTGACATAATATATTGAAACCTGTCCGTCTCTTTGCAGTCGAAGTCCGAGCTCGGAACCGGTACTTTTTTAACCAGGTTAAAACGCTCTATAATCAGGTTTTTGGATAAGTGCTATCTTAGAGCGAAATAGAGATGCGAGCGGTATTGCTTCTGAAATTAACCTGGTTAATTTCTCGCGGAAAGTAAATCTCAGAACCGGTATGTTTTTAAACAGGTTAAAACGTTCTATAACCAGGTTTTTGGATAAGTGTTCGTTCGGAGCGAAATAGAGATGCGAGCAGTATTACTTCTGAAATTAACCTGGTTAATTTGTCGCGGAAAGTAACTCTCGGAACCGGTATTATTTTAACCAGGTTTACCCTCCGTGTAATAGGTGACTAATCTCACCATGCTGTACTAGGTGGGGTGTGACATACCCCAACAATAAAAGGTAGTTAAATCCAAAAATTGTTCGTAGTGATTGTAAATTAATAAGTAATATTTTATAAATATCTAATAATGAATTGGTTATAAGCAAAAGTACAAAAACTTGACTTTTTCTTCAAACTATAAACTATGAAATCTTTTCTTCAGAACAAAAATCAAATGGCAACTATTACAATCAAATTCTTCTCAATTCCTAAGACTATAGTTTATCTAGTTTTAACCTATTTATAATATCAATTTAAAATAAACAATATGAAATAGATCTTGGGCACATAATTTTCCATAATATTGATAGTTATTTGGACACAAAAATTAGTATGTAAAATAAAGAATATGGACATAATATATTTTTTGAAAATGTGCCCAGTATTCCTATATATTAGTATAGGTCATATCCGGTATCACTGATTTGATCTTCATTACTTTAAATTCTTGTTCGGAATAATTCATTAGCTCAGTGTCACAAACATCATCTTCTTCAGTCAGTGCTCGTAAAATATTTTTTTTTCGATAACCGAAACATTTTTAGCAAAACTTATACCATAAAATAATATTTCATCAAGTTAATCACAAAATTAAACATATAAATAAATAAAAACACAAGAAGTTACACTTTCCTTTTTAGCTACGTGTTGTACTAGGTGGGGTATGTGATACCCAGACGCACTTTAAGCACATATAATAGAATTGGTGATAGACATAGCACTGAATATTTGGTAGGAATTAAAACAGCAACGTCTTATTTGTAGCTATTGAGGAAACCAACTCGCATACTTTTTCGTTTAAAAATGCTATAAATTTTTTTAGCGCTGGGGTATGTCATACTCCACCTCGTACACGGAGGGTTAAAACGCTCTATAACCAGGTTTTTGGATAAGTTTTCATTCGGAGCAAAATAGAGATGCGAGCGGTATTGCTTCTGAAATTAACCTGGTTAATTTCTCGCGGAAAGTAACTCTCGGAACTGGTATTATTTTAACCAGGTTAAAACGCTCTATAACCAGGTTTTTGGATAAGTGTTCGTTCGGAGCGAAATAGAGATGCGAGCGGTATTGCTTCTGAAATTACCTGGTTAATTTCTCGCGGAAAGTAACTAGTGGAGTGATATCTTCTATCCCTTTCTAGTGCACCATCTAATAGCCAATAGGCCATAACTTGTTTATGTGTGGACAATGGGTGATGGTCGTGGTGTGTGTGAGTGGGCGGGGCGAACATAACTGCGAACGGTTCTAACCGGTATTTTGAGCAGTGAGCAATTTAATTTTGCGCTTAAAACAAAACCAGAAATAATTTCGGACCGTTCAGAGCGGAATCGAAATGAAAACGCTCTTTTGGAAATGTATGGCGTTTCTAACGAACAGGATCGCGAAGATAAACCAGGTTTCCGAGCCTTGAGTTGAACTACTGGTAGTTATGTCTATTGTGGCTAGACAGTTTTGTCGCAGATGTGCGCGCTCGCATACACTTTAAAGGGAAGCCGACAGTCGTTAGTCAGACTTGTCGCGGGGTGCATTAGACAACTTTGTCTATTAGACGTTTTGTCTCAAATGTGCGCATCTAGTGCATTTTATTATGCGATAGTCTGTCTTAAGACAGTCGTGTCTCAGGTGTGCGGTAGCTCTAAGTCATCTAAATACGTAATATAATCGAAACAAAGAGCGCGGCCCAGGTGGGCCTTACGGTTGTTGAGAGACTTGAGAGTGTAAATGGAACGCCTCAGAGCTGTCCGCGAGGTAACGCCGCATGAACTGTCATGTTTTTCGGGCGCGCAGCCCATATCGAATTATAAGACGTTATCACGTCAAAAAGAATCTACTTCATGAATGTATATAAACATGCACTTAATTGCTATCTATAGACCTCCAAATAAAAGCAAAATAGAATTTATCAACTACTTAGGACAGATGCTGGAGCAAATTCCAAAACAAGATTATGTTATCATAATAGGAGATATGAACATAGACCTGATGTCGGAAAAACAGAATGGCACAACAAACATGTACAAAACCACCCTGTGTAGTCACGGCCTTCAGTGTGTCATCCCGACTACAGCGATAACAAGAGAAGCCATAGTGGAAGGACAGAGACAGGTGTCCTGCATCGATCACGTGTGGGTACGGGACAGCGGATACTGCTCACGCGCAGGGCGCGGGGAGGCATGGCCTATCAGCTGTGAGACGACATTCACCTTGGAATGCAACTTATCGGACCACCATATGATTGGTATTAGACTGGTGTGTAAACAAAGTGCAATGCAATTTAGTCAAAGTTACTCGAAGCGGACAGTTCTTAATAATAAACTGGTTACAGAAAAGCTTAAAAACATTTCGTGGGAAGATTATTTAAGGATTGATTGTCCATTGGTATTGTATAGTGAGTTGTGTTATGTTTTTCGCAGTGTTTATGCTGATTGTTTGTTTACAGAAAAAAATAAGAATAAGAGGATAAAGCAACCGTGGGTAAGTAAGCAAATATTAATTCAGATAGATAGAAAAAACGAGTTATTTAGAACATGGAAAATGGAACCGTCTAACATGTCCAAGAGGTTGGATTATACGAGGTTTCGAAACAAACTAAATAAAATCATAAACACTGCGAGAAACAAGCATAGAAAGGACCAGTTATATAAATGTAAGGGTGATTATAAAAAAATATGGTCCCATATTAATAAATGGATAGGTAAAAGTAATAATAGCATAGACAGCATAATTAAAAAGTACTTAGGGAAGACAGACGGTTTATTTAATATTTGCACTAACTTTTCCAAAACTTTTACACAGGAAATAGAAAAAATTAAGCATAATTGTAATGAAAATTTTTTGGATCGAAATAGTTATGTTAGGCCAAATTGTAGTTCATTTCGATATAGGAAGGTAAATGCCATAGAGGTTGCTAAAATCATTAAAAACTTAAGTTCTAATAAGGCACCCGGTAGTGACCAAATACGGGTAACGGATTTAAAATGTATAATTAATGATATAAGTAAAATTATTGCAAAATTTGTTAACATGTGTGTATCGCGAGGTATTTATCCTGATGAGCTCAAACGAGCAATTATAAGACCGATTTATAAACAAGGAAGTCATTTGGACTATACAAATTACAGGCCAGTAGCTATTTTATCCGTAGTAAATAAAATTGTAGAAAAAATTGTAGTTAAACAAATAAGTGACTATTTAGAAAAAAATAATATTATTACCAACTGCCAATATGGATTTAGACCAGGAAGGAGTACAAATACCCTACTAATTGAGTTTACGGATTTTATTAATGAGCAACTAAATGATAAAAATCAGATTTTAGCATTATTTATTGATTTTAAAAAGGCGTTTGATACTCTTGAGCACAAACAGCTTTTAAAGGCAATGGAGGAATGCGGTATCAGTGGGCCCACCAATAACTTCTTCAAGAACTACTTGAAGAACAGGACGCTCTGCACCGTTGTGGATGATACAACGGGCGCAGATGCGGACATAAGGTTGGGGGTGCCCACTGGTTCTGTATATGGTCCTTCGGGGTTTACTATGCACGTAAATAGCATGCCTAATGTAGTAGAATATTGTAGGCTATACATGTATGCAGATGATACATGCATGGTAGTAGTAGGTAAAAACTTGAAACTGATGGAAAGTCAATTGCAAAGTGATTTTGATAAAATAACAAAATGGGCCCACGATAATGGGATAATACTTAACACCAGTAAAACTAAAGTTATGCAAATATGCTCACCCTACAATCGATCGGCAGGAGCCCATGTACGCATAGTGGGACACACATTTAACTGTTTACATCAAAATAATGACTGTCATTGTAACGAACTGGAAGTGGTAAATAATATAAAATATTTGGGTCTGATTATAGATAATAACTTTACTTGGAAGCCGCACATTGAATTAGTATGTAACAGATTGAGATCAGTACTCAGTAGATTTTATCTTTTAAAAATAATATTAGATAAACGTACTCTGCTAATGGTTTACTATGCTCTGGTGGAGTCTGTCATCAATTATGGACTAAATTGCTATGGGTTAGCGTTTAAAACGTACATAGAAAAAATTCAAAATATACAAATAAGATTTTTAAAAATAATGGTAGATAAAAGAACAAAAAATAAATACAAAGACGACTATTGTAAACTATTCCAGGAATGTGAAATTATACCAGTAAGTGAAAAAGTTAAATATTTAATAGCGATAGAAACATATTATAGTGATAAATTTAAAATAAAGATAATGCATAAATATAGTGTTAGAGAGTCAAAAAAGGGAAAATTAGAACAAATAAAAGTAAATAATTATTATGGAAAAAGAACTAGGAAGTATATAGTGCCTAAGTTATGTAATAAGTTTAAGCTATTAAGAGAGGAAAAAAAAATTAATTGTAAAAAGAAATTAAAACAAAAACTAAAAGAAATGCTTGGATATACTAAAAAAATGTAAAAAAAATGTAGTCTCATTATCACACGCAAACACACCGACGCACACACACACACACATACACACACACACACACAAATATCACACTTTTAGTTAGTTCGTAATTATTATTGTTAGTACCTATTATTTTTTGTGTAATTATCATTGTATTGCAATTGCATGAAAGTTGTGTTTGAGCGGAACGCCTACAAACTGCTAGTACAGTTTGGCGTATTAATGTATACTGTAAACCAATTGTAATAAAGTGAATAAAGTATTAGAAAAAAAAAATTTAATTATAGTGTTCAATTTTTTTTTGAGTAAATAAAACGACCATAAACACAATAAAAAAAAACTACTTCAAACAGTATAATTTCCTTATCATGGGCGCCATATTATGTAAGGTATCCTTTTTCCAACAAAAAATTAATCAAAATCAGTTGCCTGCAAAGACACATCCAGAAACATGTGTTGAGTATGTTAAAAATAATTGCTTCTTATTCACATGGGCGACACCCATAATATTATAGTTATAATATTTATCATATAGGATTTATATTATCTATCATATAGGATCACAGTATTATAACGTTATCTAAGACCTAGATAATATTATTGTACACTAGATGACGCTCGCAACTCCGTTGCACAAAAAATCGTTTATTGCGCGGGAACCGTACATTTGATCAAATTAAGTACCCTATTTTTTTGGTACTATCTGAATACCGAATTTCAGCAAAATTAATTCAGCGTGTTGAGCGTTAAGAGGTGATAGACAAACAGATACACACACACTTTCGCATTTATAATATAAGAATTGATTTAACCCTAAGAGATAGCGCACATTAGACACACGACAGTTTTTAGACAATCTCGTTTCACAATAGACGAGTCAGCTTCGCGATTAAAGAGAAACGGTTGTGTATACCACGCGGCGCATACCAAGACGAAACTGTTTTGTCTACGACGACGCAACGCATACAATTGTATATTCATCAGTAGAGAACACTCGGATCAGACTAGGTACACCGCTAGACAGTTTTGTCGTTGATGTGCGCGCTCGCATGCACTTCAAAGGGAAGCCGACAGTCGTTAGACTTGTCGCCGTGCAGTTCTTGTACGCATTAGACAACTTTGTCCATGAGACGTTTTGTTTCAATTGTGCGCGTCTAGTACTTTTTATTATGCGATATTCTGTCTAAAAACAGTCGTGTCTCAAATGTGCGGTCGCCCTTAACCAGTAACCACTGACGTGTATTTACTTGCACTAACGCTGACGTACATCTCACGGACGTACGCTTGTTTTAAACGTCCCTAAGTCAATAATTATATACGAAAATATGGTTATTTTATTATATACCGTCACTTCAGTATATATTGTAGTAGTAAATAAAGGATGTCTTTTCTTATGTTTATATGTATATTAATTTGTATAAATAAATATGCATTTATTCAATGAAATTGAATGCAGGTCAAGTAGCCCATTGCGTGAGACGTCTTGCAAATCTGTCAAATCCATACAACTTTAGAAATACACCACGCGTCTGAATTGACCATAAGGCCTAGAATCTAGATATAATATTGTCCGTAACTAGATATAACTAGATTCTAGGTGTTAATACCGTAGGGTATGTAGACTGGATGTAGCTGGGATGATTAATGCTTCATGTAAACTGCCACGCGGTAACATACTTCCTACACAATTTTCATATTTCAATGCCTCCGTGATCCAATATTTTTGACTGTGGCTCTTTATAAATTCGAGGGTCGTGTGTTCGATTCTCACGTTGGAAAAGTGTCGTTTCCAAGTTTGGTTGAATAATACAGGCTGATGACCCGATTGTGTGACAAAAAAGATGATTCATGCGACGGTATAAAAAGTCCAGCGCCTGATCTCTCGTCGGTCGCGTTGGACAATGAAACTAAAGGAACAGATTATGCGTGCACTGCGCACACACTTGGGCATTATAAAATGAATCCGGCCACCGAAATTTAGTACCTGTTTAACATTTATACATTTAAAAAGTAAGTTATAATATACTGTTAGAATTCATGAATACTTCACAATAATTATGCATTTCCTTAAGCCGCACGTAACATATCTTCCATGTAGAACATAGTGTCATTAGTTTAGTTCTGGTACTGTATAAATTAGCACTAATTCCCTAAGCCCCCATTACATTTGGCGATATGTAGGTCGGCGGAATTGACTAATGTAACGATCGCTTATGGGTAAGCTTTCAAGCGTGGAGGATTGCTTTTTGATTGGCAAATTGTGATTTATTTCCTCTGCAGGGAGTTTGACTGAAAGAAATGTATCGTAATGCATACAGAGTGATTTCTAAATCGGTTTTCTCCTACGGATAATAAAAACTAAGGAAAAGTAACTCCGTCAAAAAACATGTTTTACAATACTTATTACCTAGGTACACATTTTTTTACTATTCACTAGGTTTTCATAACCTTTTTTGGTGAGGAAACCTTTTTAGGGAGTGGAAAGAAGTTTTTGACGGACCCCCAAAAAAGTAATGTTTTGTCTTTGAATTGTTTCCTTGCTTGTGTTTGACTTCTAAAAACAATGTATGTATCGCTCGCGGGATAGATAAATTGTTTTTAGCAAGGCCTTTGCGGAGCCCTAGGTTTCTGTGGAGCAAACTTGTATGGTGTATGGTTGGTTTAGACTTTAGGGCTTAGGGCATGACATATTTTGTGTCTAAGGGGGGTATTACGTTATCATTTATATTGGATCATTTATAGGATCATATATAGGATCCAATAAAAAATATCATTTGAAAATATCTGCATATTACATTATCATTTATCATTGATCCTATTTTACGTCATATGTGGTTTCAATAGCCAATGGGGAGCGCTAACGCTGACAGGTATTGACATCAGTGTTACTAGATCTCAGAGAATTCGATTTGTCAAAAGACATCGTCATGTTTAATATGGCTTGTTTTTGTTATTTCAGCAAGATTATTCAAGTATATAATTAGAAAAAGAATTACATTACATTATTTGAAACATATTAACGAACAAGAAATTAAAAACTCTTTTTTTATATTAAATAACTGGCAACACAAATTTCTATGACCGTATTGGATCCAATCTCTCAGCAAATGTCAAAAATCCATGATCAAGGAAGAAATGAATCATTTATCTATATTACATTATCCAATATAAATGACTCAATGATCTAGGATCCAATATAAATGATAATCTAATACCCCCCTAAAAGCCGAGCTTTGTGAGGGTCGCGTCGTTTTCTGCGTGGTAATAATCTTTAAGGCAGTTTTTTTAATATATTTTAATAGTAACCAAACCTTGACTAATCGATGATAACACATCTATATATGAACAAAAATTACTATGTTAAAGCAAAAATCAATAGGCGTAATAGTTTTTCCGTAAAGTATACCATAAAAAAATCAGGTTGTGGGATATAGTAGAGCTCTATAATAATTAACTTATTTATTTATTTTTATTTATTTACTACCGGGACTGCGGCGGCAAAGCTATTGCGTAGCATTTTTTTATCAACTTATGCAATTATAATTCGCATACGTCTAGACGTATGCGAATTTCGTCAATTAGTACAGTTAATGAAGGCAAAAATCAGGTGCAACCTCCGATTTCGTTGAACCTCCATCGATTTGGATGAAAATTTGGAATTAAATACGTTAAGCCCTCTACTTTAAAAGTGGCATACGCTCGTATCGCGCTTTTTTTATTTTAGGGGTGAAATCCACCCCTTTTGTTGAAAGTAGAAAAAATGCAGATTTAACCATTCTGGCTAAACTAATTGTGTTTCATTTGATAAAATAAATGTTTTTAATGTTTTATTTATGATTTATGATCATATTATAATTAATTTTTCATTCCTTTTAGCAACCATCCCTTTAATCGTGAAAAAAACATTTTTTGTATATCTTTGCTTTAAAATCGTATATTTACATTACATAAAGAGTTTGTTTAATATTTATGATATAATTTTTGGATAAAACTGAAATATAAACCCCTAAAAGTACACCTTTATTGCGAAATAACGGTCCGAAATTGTGTTCAAAAACTTAATAGGTTTCAGTTTTTAAACCCAATTTTTCAGTTAATTTACTCAGTATTAATTTCTTATTTTAAAGTTTTCTTTGCAAACATTTTTCACCCCTGCCTGTAAACTACCCAATGTCTGAATAATAATTGCGTTAAATTTTTATTGTAAGTTTTTTATCAGTTTTAATGAGTTCGAATATTTTACATTTTATATATTAATATATTTCAAACATTGATATTATTTAGTCCAAAATATTCAAACAACGATTTCAAAAAATTTACGCAAAGGCTGAATCTGCTAGACTGAAATATTTCATAGACGCACATCATTATAAAAAGCCCCTCTCTTATCTAACAGACATTACTGTTTCGTTTCCTTTCTGAATATTGAAAGACTTGAAAAGATTAATGTATATTTAGTATGGATTATACGACGCCTGCAATAGCGCTGGAACCGTACATTTTTTCGGGATAAAAAGTATCCTATGTCCATATCCATTCCCGAGATTCAAAGTATTTTCATACTAAATTTCAGCAAAATCTGTTGAACCATTTGGGTGTTAAGAGGTAACAGGTAGACAAAAACACTTTAGCATTTATAATATTAGTTTAGATGTACCTATTGACAGGGTTTCCTACAATATTTGCATCCCAAATCTCTGCTTCAAAATTGTTTATAAAAAAATTTTCGTTAATATCACAATAGCTCTGTTAATTTTCAAGTGATCGGGTTCATTTATGGACCATTTTAAAGGTAATTTAAAGAGCTTTAAGATCAACATGACAAATACTTTTTAAAGCCCTTGGTTTAAAAAAAAATAGGGTTAAAAGATCCCGGTTTCATGGTTCTCGCAGTAAAAGTTAGGCTTTAAACGTTAATCTTCGTTATTTTTCATCCCATAAAAATCAAAAGAAAATCAAAAGATTTCTTGAAAAATGGACTCAAATTTTGTTATTTATAATTTTTACGAAGGTTCAATATTTTTGAAGTTATTTTCAAAACAAAATGATATTTACGAAAATTTGAATAATTTCGATTTTACTAAATCATTCTTTTTTTCAAAACTAAGCATTCTAAACCAAGAAAAATTTTTGAGGTCATTACTTATGCTAAAACAAAGAAAAACCTCTGGGGATAACCATAAATTTGAATTATTGTAGAAATGGTCAATGTTTTATTTTTCGATTTTTGCAAAAAAATTTGAAAGGGTCATCTTATTTTTATCATAACTTGTTCAATTTTGAAGCTATTAACTTTTTAAAATTCTCATTAGAAAGGTACTTTTAAGCACTTCAAAAGGTTTTAAAGAAGTACATGTCATAAAATGCATCGGTTTACCGTTATTTCAGTTTGAATGCTTAGACTTAAGTACTCGCCGAAAGAAAATTTATATACAATCACCTATAGCTCACTTTGAATTAATAAAGGAAGGTATTTCAGAGTAGAAATTAGTTTGTTTTTTTATTGGCTTTAATTTTGGGGATTAGATATTTTTCGTAAAAACCTACAGTTTCTTATTTAATTATGAAAAACCGCTTTAAGACATGTATTTTTCTCACGCAAAAACATGATCCTTGATCTTTAATAACTCCGAAAGTATTGATTTAATCAAAAAACTTTATACAACAAATTTTGCTTAAAATTTGTGTGTCTATTGATTCCTGGTGATGTTTTTATTTAAAAAAAATCAACCCCCGAGAAGGGTTGGCATCCACCCCCAGGGCAAAAGCGCAAGTTGACACTATGTCACTTTTGTTTCTTAGGGTATCCCCCACCTGCTTACCAATTTTCATGAAAATCGATGTAGGTTCAACGAAATCGGAGGTGAAAACCTTCAATGCCTCCACTAAATGTAAATGTCGCACGCACACAAACACCGTGCTGAAGACAGGCAACGCCGCTGTGCCGGTCGAAGTGGGAGTGTTAGTTTTTTAACGTTACGGAATTTCTTGATTCGGTTACCGGACTTAAAGCCCGCGTTTAAAGCTATGCAATAGCTTAAAAATATAAAGGAAGATGTTTTTGTGGAGAGTAACATTTATTTTTCTACCCAGCACTGGCCAGAAAACTGGTTTTTATTTCGGAACCTACGGTGAAGTTCGCTCAAATGAATTGACAGCCAGTTAACAGTAGTTTGGAACTGCAATCACTGACGTAAAAGTTGAAATTCGAGCTAGTCCAATCAGTATAGTAAGTTCACCTTGGAATTCGAGATACCCAGCTGTAAGTCTGCAAATATTTGTATATTGGCACCCTGAATGTTGTCTCAAAACCTACATATGGTAGGGTGTGCGCAACTATTAAATTTCAAGGTCAAAAGGTCAAAATAATCGGTTTTTGCACTTTTTTTTGTAAATATTTCAATTCCTATGGGTTTTTGCTATTTTCATTTATTATCATAATGTAGAATACAAAATTCTCTACAACTTTTGTTCAAACATTTTTTTCATACGGTGAACCGTTTCCTATAAAGAGGGCGGAGAGCGCGCGGTCACAGTATCGCTTCAGGTTAACCGATGCGTCCGGTTGACAACGCGCCATATTCAATGTGTCGCAACACCGGTATCCGATCCTTTAATGTCGTGATGTATTGCATATTTTATCAATAAATTGGCTCTCAATTTTTTCTTCTCTCTCACGGTTGTAAAATGGCAGCCATTTTAGTTTTTCTCGGGCTTTCACACTAATCTGACCAATACTTCTCATGTAAATATCCTATGAATATAAAAATGGTTTTATTTAATAGCTAAACTTATGGACTACGCTTACACAGGCAATACGTTATGAATTTCGAAAATTAAACATAGAAAAACCAAAATTTAAGGAAAAAATGTTGTGTATTTTTTAATTAATGGCTTTTTGTGAAAAATATAGCGCATTAAACTGGTTCTTTTTTATTTTAAAAAAATAGAGGAGGTTTTCATCTTTAAAAAATCCTTTGCTTCTGTGCTCTAAGTCAGATAGTTAAGAAGTTATAACGATTTTATTAAGAAGTATTGGTCAGATTTGTATGAGAGCCAGAGAAAAACATTTTTTCAAAATGTACAGAAAAAAACTTTTTTAATAGCCAATTTGTCAATAACATATGCCTTACATCATAACATTAAAGGATCGGACATGGTTAGGGCATGATTTGGAACCCCAGGTGTGGGGTGGGGCAATGCGAAACGATTCTCTGCAGGTTATCATGACTTTTTGACGTGATAACGTCTTATAATTCGATATGGGGTGCGCGCCCGAAAAAATGACAGTTCATGCGGCGTTACCTCTCTGACAGCTCTGAGGCGTTCCATTTACACTCTCAAGTCTCTCAACAACCGTAAGGCCCACCTGGGCTGCGCTCTTTGTTTCGATTATATTACGTATTTCGATGACTTAGAGAATACTTTTGTATGAAGAAGTTTGGTTAGTTATGACCTTTGATACATTGACCACACTTTGAATGAAAAATAAATAAACAATCTGTGAGCAATTAGTATTTTTTCGGCTATTCAAAATTGTGCTCTATTTCCTACGTGTCAAGGTATGACTTAATATATGAAGAATAAAGTATTCGTTTATTTCTTCTGAACAAGTCACTAATTATAGTTCCGAAAGTTTATAATTGAGAAACTAATATCACATCGGACTAAATACTATATTATGATGGCTTGATAGATAGAAAATTTAACATATATTATAATGTAGTTCACACAAACATAAAATATGGATTGTATGTAAGGATATTACATTAATTTTACAAAGAGGGTAGGCCGGGCGCCATTTTTTTTGCACATTGACCTGCCAACTTTTTTGCATAGATTTTTCCCGGAACTGAGGGGTTAAGGCTATGACGTTGTCACGTTCAACTATCGTCAGTAAACCGACTTTACAGACAACCGTTTTTTTTTTTCCTTAAATTTTGGTTTTTCTATATTTAATTCCACGAAATTCATAACGCATTGCCTGTGTTAGCGTAGTCCATAGGTTTAGCTATTCAATAAGACCTTTTTTATATTCATAGGATATTTACATGAGATGTATTGGTCAGATTAGTGTGAAAGCCCGAGAAAAACTAAAATGGCTGCCATTTTACAACCGTGAGAGAGAGAACAATTTTGAGAGCCAATTTATTGCTGAAATATGCCATACATCACGACATTAAAGGTTCGGACACCGGTGTCGCGACACATTGAATATGGCGCGTTTTTAACTGGAGGCACCGGTTAACCTGAAGTGATACTTTGACCGCGCGCTCTCCGCCCTCTTTATCGGAAACGGTTCACCGTATAAAAACATTTTTGAACAAAAGTTGTAGAGAATTTTGTATTCTACATTATGATAATAAATGCAAATAGCAAAAAACCCATAGGAAATGAAATATTTACAAAAAGAAGTGCAAAAACCGATTTTTGTGACCTTTTGACCTTGAAATTTAATAGTTGCGCACACCCTACCATATGTAGGTTTTGAGACAACATTTAGGGTGCCAATGTACAAATATTTACAGACTTACAGCTGGGTATCTCGAATTCCGAGGTTCTTACCTAATTTAAGCCTAAGTTGACTGGGCCAAGCACAGAGTTCTCAATCAACTTCAGACAGTTCATTGCAATTTGAGTTTCATAAATTTCATCTTGGACAGCAATCACAGTATAAGGCTGCGTTTCCACCAGAGATGTGTTGCGAGGAATGTGTTTTGATTCAATAGCATCGCCGCGCTGAGCGATGTGATGGCGAGCTCACGTCAATGAAGCGATTCTATTGGTTCACCAACACATTCCTCGCAACACATCTCTGGTGGAAACGCAGCCTATGGCTCGATTTATATGCGCCCGCCCGAACGCGCGGTTTGACGGCTACACCGTGTGAGATCACAAGCAAATATAATATGTAAATGACAGCGCGACCGCGCCGCTCATTAAGAGCCCGTACTATCTTTTCAACTGCTCTCTTCACACTCACGCCCGTCTTTCATATGCCAGGTGAAAAAGGACGATCGCCAAGTTAGCGGGCAGTTATAGGTATTCTGTTTTTTAAAGGGTTTTTTTATATTAAAGTGGTAAAAAGTAATTCCAACATCGTATAGACGACTTTCTCAACAGTACATTGTATTTTTTTCATACCGTTAAGACGTCAATACAATCCATAAAAAGGTGATATTCTAAACTTTTTACAGCAAAAATCACAAAACTGTCGCGGGTTTGAGTTGGATTATTTAAAGATAAGATTATATAAATTTATAAGATTATAATTGAAATGATCTTACATGTTGTGCATTACAACTTATAGAAATACTCTATTTTAACTGTTAAATCACGTCTGTTAAATGAGCGAAATCATCAAAATTTCGTATACGGACTCTTAAATAAATCGTTAATACAATTGAGTATTTCAACATTTTTTTTTTGATGAACGGAAAGATCATATTTTTTTTGTTTTATAACAAACAAATTTTGTTTTTTTGTTTTTCGCAATAATTCCAAAGTTATTTCAAAATAAAAATAGTAACCGAGGACACGCCGACACCCGGCACGAGCGCGTGTGACGTCACAATGTTTATCTTCATAAAAACAGTAGAACTGACATACCACGAATTGTTTAACAAACGAATGTTTTGATTGGACGCGTACTTCTAAATCCAAATAAGCCTTAAATTTATTAAAACTGAAAACCAAAACACACCTTCAGTACTTAAAATAGAGTTTGTTTTACAATTAAGAAGCATAGGAGCATCAGTTTAATGTTGACAATGACCTTAATTGAATCGGTGATTTCTAAAACCCCACATGTTACATTTTTTCCGAAATTGAGTTAGGACCGGATTCATAATCTATGGACGTAGACCTATCTATCCCTGCAAAAAACACACTTGTGACATTGGTTAATAGGTGTGAAAAAGCGTTCCAAAACTCTCGGTCATTTCAAAAACACCACTTGTGCAGTAACATGTGGTGTTTCTGAACGCAACTGTCACACCAAAACTCTCGGTCATTTCAAAAACACCACTTGTGCAGTAACATCAAGTAACATGTACTGTTTCTGAACGCAACTGCCATATATTTTTAAGTTTCTGATTTTAAGAATTACTTTTTACTAACCATTGTCCATTGTTGCCGTGTTCTTAAGAAGTAGCCGTAAAATGTAAGCAAATAGGGTCATAAAATGTAATAAATTATTGTTAGAAAATTGGTTAAAATAGTAAACCATTTTATTAATGTTTTTAAAATAGATGCCGACGATATGATCTTGTTACTGTTTAAGGTTGAGACAATAGTTATTTAATATTTAGAATATTATAAAGACGAGCCGACGTTTTATGATAGTATTGTGCATCTTTAGGAATTTTTTTACTATTTTCCTAGCGTGGGAAATTAGAATTGAGGGGTGTAAGCCCGAGTTTAAATAAGATGTCTTTAGTTGTGTTAAGTTAGTTCCAAAGTAGAGTTCAAGACTTGCAGCTTCGTTAGTGATTTCTGTGATTACGGCTTATAATGTCTTCTAATGAAGTCCATGGAAGCCCTGAAACAGTTGTGCGATCCAAGAAAAGGCCGAGCAATACGGAAAACTATAAAAAAAACAAAATCAAAAAGGCTCGCGTCCAAAATGAACCGTATTACAACCATCGAAACCGTTATGTACAAGAAAATATGCACGGTAATGATTGTCGGTAAGTTATTAACATCCTTGTTATATCATATTATCCTCGTTATATTATATTATATATACAATGTCAGCGCAGTGGCAGTGCCTCCCAAACATATTAGAGCAAATTATTATTCGCCTACCCCTTTTTTTGGTGCACATGCCTATCTAGTTTGAAGTACCTATTGTTTTGTTATTATGAGGTAGGTACCTAGTTATTCATCTATATTATTACTTTCAGTTGCAAACTAAAATGCTTCGAGAAAATTTCTGAAGGGGATCGCACAGAAATTTATTCGAAATTCATTTCATTTACGACAAAAAACGAACAAGACGCTTATCTCCAAAGTCTGATTCGAATAAAACCATTCAAAAGGCAGCGCAAAAGATCAGCAGAGCATATTGCGAAAAAAGATAAAGCTGCATCCTTTAGCTATCAAGTTTCCCCTTCCTCCGGAGCTGAAACTGTGTGCAAAAAAGCCTTTATAAGCTTACATGGAATCACATCAGACAGAGTTCGGCGCCTACAAAAACTAACTCTTCAGGGAAAAGCACCTCGAGACATGAGAGGAGTTGGTTATTTCGTTAATAATTATTATTAACGAAATAAGGGTAATATTGCCGTATTCGGAGCGTGCGAAGTGGGTGGAGGGGGTAAGAAAGCGATTGCCGCACTTGCCGCGGCAAAAATATGCAAAAAAAGAGGCTCAGCTAATAGTCAAACAAACTTGTCAATCTTGTTTCGAAATTTTTAGAAATTGGTCTTAATTGTTTTTGTATCGTAGACTGCAAAAATAACAGCAGAAATAGGTAGTCAGTATACAAATTTAATGTTTTTCCTAAATCCACTAGGAAATTAGATCAGATATAAATGGATAGCTGCTGTAAAAATTAAAAAGTATGTGATTCGATATAACCTAAAATTGCATTACCAGTCAAGTCAATTTTATTTGAGTTGCATTTTATAAAGATAATAATTGAGTACCTAACTATTATTTTAGTGTTGATGAATGATGGATCACCATGGTCTCCAAAACCCGACGACAAAACTTGCAGTGATAGTTTCATAGAATATTTAACCCATCAGTCGTGGCAAAACGAGACACAATAGCTTTTTCATTGTTATCGCGGCCGGATGTGGCCGCTTGGGGCTTCATGAATTAATTTAAATCCAAAGTATTAGGTGGAAGAAATAGTGACTCACAAAATATGACGATAAACCAGATACTACATACTGGTTTAACTGATCTTTTAGAAGCTGGAGATAGAGTTTTGAATCAAAAAGGTTTTTCAAGTAAGCAAGTTTTAGATGAAAGCCCGGGTAAAAAATTTAAAATTATTATGCCCCCATTTTGAGCAAAACAAAACGAGTACTCTCAAGAGGAAACCGAAAGGACTTATGATATTGCTCGAGTAAGAATCCATATTGAAAGCAATGATATTCTATGTTACTATTTTAGGAACTCATTGATTGAAAGTGTATTAATGCAAAGACTCAGAAACATCAAGAAAGTTTGCAGTGTTTTAGTAAATTTATAGACTCCGATTTTCTTCAAGAGAATTAATGTTGTAAAAAATAAATAAAAACAAGATTTTTAAAAACATAAAATTTATTTTTTTCAAGTATAAAGTATTGCTCGTATTTTTGTTAAGTACTGATTAAAGCAGCAATATGTTTGCACTTGCCGCTCTGGTTATAAACGCAGCTGCATTTTACTCCAGCAACAACCCGATCATTATTATCTATCTGTAAGAATGAATAAATATGTTAAGACTTGCTTTATCCAAATGTTTAGTTACGTTTTTTGGTTGGTTGAGTACTTACGTTTGAACTTGTTTTATAGGGTGCTAAAGTCACCGATGTTCGGCGAATTATATATTGGCTTTAGCTTAGTTCTTAGCTCTTCTACACCCCTTACATGTCCTGCTAACACCAATTTATTTCCTTTTAACATAGATTGGGCCTTGAAACTTATTGAGTGTTTTACACTCTCAAAACCAGGTTTTTATGATTATATTCATTTTCCACAAGTAGTTTTTAACTAAATATAACCCAAATACCATTAACTATTGTTCTAAATATACTTTATTTGCTATAATATTTACAAAATAAACAAACTCTTGTTCATGAACGTAGAAAAAAAGGCGGACGGAGTCTTGTCATACACAAAACTGTGTCTTCACTTTTCTTCAGTCGGCCATGCACACATTCTGACGCCTGTCAAATGGTATGGACTAGCGCAAGAATGTGTGCGTGCGGACCGTGTACATACAGCCAGCTGGCCGACTCTGAACGACACAGTTTTGTGTATGGTGGGACTCCGTCCGCCTTTTTTTATACGTCCATGCTCTTGTTGTTTATTTTTTGACATATGCCCACAAAACTTCGTTTGAAATATGTCACTACTGACGTGCACGTTCCGAATACTATTGAAATGTATTTAACATTTTAACGTCACATCTCAATCATGGCGCGTTTATAAGTCACGTGACTTTATTTAAATTTCATGAATTTTTAATTGCTTATAATTAATTGAAAAAACATTTTTTTAAAGGTACAATTCCGTGCATCGCGATCGATCGCGGTCGCGCAATACCTGCGACTGTCGTCGGCCGCTCGCGACCATAGCCAGCGTATGAAAATGTATGGCACCGCTTCCGAGGCCCGCGACTGACGCGCGCGGCCTACGACTGTCGTAAGCCGCGCGCGACCGTGCCATAAAACTTTGACACGGTCGCGCGGGGCCTACGACAGACGCGCGCGACCGACAACAGTCGTAGGCCCCGCGCGACCGTGTCAAAGTTATATGGCACGGTCGCGCGCGGCTTACGACAGTCGTAGGCCGTGCGCGTCAGTCGCGGGCCTCGGAAGCGGTGCCATACATTTTCATACGCTGACTATGGCCGCGAGCGGCCGACGACAGTCGTAGGTCGTGCGCGACCGCGATCGATCACGATGCACGGAATTGTACCTTTAGGTTTTTGCATTAAATATCAATATACTTAATTAATAATATGGTTTTAAAATACATTAAAAAAATCAATACTTTTTCTTGAAATACTCAATTGCTGTGCACTTTTGTCTTAAATTTTCGTCATCTTCTTTCAACTTTCGTATTGGCGCATTCAATAATTGAATGCGTCAACGAACGCAACGCCAACATTGTCATTAAAGAACAAAGCGAAAGTTTTGGATACGGTCAGAGGGCATGCGTCGCGGGCATGCCTCACGTTCGCTGTTGACTGCGCTATAACGCATGCCCTTGATGAACAAAAAAAGGCACAGTGTGGACAAAGCTAAACAGCGCGTTCAGGCAAACGTGTATAAATCCAGCGTAATTATTGTTATCATGTAAGATAGTAAATTCTATCGTGGTTAGTTTAAAAGAAAAACTTTAGCGTCTAAAAAAGAGTAGTCCTTTTACAGACTGTATGTTACAGGATTATTAAATTAAATATAAACTACGTTTTGATGCCTGCAAGTCCGTTGCGCCAAAATTCGTTAACGCAGGACCCACACATTTTTCTGCAAAACTATCCTATCCCATTTCCCATTTTAGCTAATTTTGTCTAAATCAATTCAGCAGTTGAAGCGTGAAGATGTAATGACAGACAGACGCATTAAATAATAATAATAATATTCTTTATTGGCAAAAATATGGTACAGTAAGGCGATACAATGCTAACAGCGTCTCACATATTTTGTCAACTTTATCGACGTGCAAAATATGTTAAATTATACATTAGTCAATATTATAAATTATAACTGATCTTAAATATTACTAAGTTACTTAAATTATAATTTTCATATTTAATTTGAATTGATAACATTATTGGCTTAAGTAGTCAAATATCAATAAGTATAAGTATAATTGTTAAACATGTCAGTGCATAAAATTCATAAAGTCATAAAAATCAGAACAAGTCAAGAGTAAGGGCCTTATCACACTGGCGATCAGCGAGCGATTTGTATGCGACGCGACTGCGCAGCGCGCACGCCGCGGTTGCGCGACGTGCACGCCGCGACAGCGCAACGTCGTCGCGGCTTGGCGTTTACGCCATTTTGTACACTCGTCTAGGGAGTATACAAAATACGAGTGTACAAAATGGCGTCCATGCCACGCCGCGACGACGCTGCGCTGTCGCGGCGTGCGCGCTGCGCAGTCGCGTCGCATACTAATCGCTCGCTGATCGCCAGTGTGATAAGGCTCTAAATACTATGTCAAATATCTAATAAAATTCAAATAAAATAATTAAGTACTAAATAATCTTGAGGATGTAAAGCCTTATTAGTTATGATGTAAAAAATATTCCGTTAAATTGTTAAATTTAATTAGCGTCTCGTATAATAATAATACGGTCTAAGGAAAGTAATAGTGGTAGATATAAAAAGTGTTAAGGCGCCATTTCTGTTGTTTGAACAGTAGTGACGTCATTACTGTACAAACACTGTAATACGGCACGCTTTTATTTTAATAAAACACGGTCAAGTGTGAGTCGAGGCGTGAGGGTTCCGTTGGCATAAAAATAGTTTTTTCTTTGGTTTTAATTCCTGGTGTATATTATTTTTTTACTAAAGTAAAGCTTGTTAAAACGCCTCCGTGGTCCAGTGGGCTTACTCTTGACTAGGACGGTTCGCTTCCCGCGTTGGAAAAATATTGTTCCTTAATTTGGTTAGGACAATTCAGGTGGAAAAAGCTGATCATGGTGGTAATCTTGGTTTACTATCATGGCCCAACGCCGAGAAGCCTTTGCCTCTCAAGGCCCTTGTATAAAAGTAATAAAAATATTGTCAGGGATGTCACAAATTAAATTTCGCCAGGGCTGCGAAAAATTATTCATTGGGTACACTAAAGATGACGTAAGATGTTCGTCGCGAAAAATTGTATCTAAATAAATTAGATTCCACGCCTTTGTGGAAGTTATAATGAGATGAGCGAGCAGTAAAAATATTATTAAACGGCTTATAATTAACTGATCACCAGAAATAGTAACATTTCACAGACAAAAATAGTAAACGATCACCAAAATAAAGACCACCATTTTAATGTAAAATGATAACCAAAGATATATGTGAAATGACTCCAAATAAATCATTGTAAAACCAAAAATAGTAAATGATCACCAAAATTAGTTAATTATCACCAACATTATACTAGCATTTTAATGTAAAATGATCACCAAAGAAACATCTCGCTATCCTATTTATGCAAAATGACTCCAAATAAATTATTGTTAAAACAAAAGTAGTAAGCGATTACCAAAATTAGTAAATGATCACCAACATCATACTAGCATTTTAATGTTAAATTATAACCAAAGTATTTTCATTTAGCTATCCTTTTAAAGAAAAATGAACTTGATGAAAATGAAATGTTATTTGACTATCGTAAATGAATAATAATAATATAATAATGATAACGGGACTCAGTATAAGTAGGGTAGGGTAGGTGTCTGTCTGTTTACTCTTCAGGTCATATAACATAATAATATGGAGTTATTATACTTTTTGTTAATACTTAATAATATGCTTACATTTTTTGTCAATCGTAGTGATTCACTTGGACAGAAATATCGCATTGATTTACTCGCTTTAATGGTCATTTACTATATTTGGTGATCATATACTATATTTGGTGATCATTTACTATATTTGGTGATCATATACTATATTTGGTGATCATTTACTATATTTGGTGATCATTTACTATATTTGGTTATCATTTACTATATTTGGTGATCATTTACTATATTTGGTGAACATTTACTATATTTGGTTATCATTTACTATATTTGGTGAACATTTACTATATTTGGTTATCATTTACTATATTTGGTGATCATTTACTATATTTGGTGATCATTTACTATATTTGGTGAACATTTACTATATTTGGTTATCATTTACTATATTTGGTTATCATTTACTATATTTGGTGATCATTTACTATATTTGGCGTTCGATTACAATTTGAAGTGTAGCCGTGACTAAAATAGCTGGCAGTATTGCAATTTTAGACTTTCTTTTTTTGGTGGTTAATATCTTTTTTTGGTAAACAAGTTTAGGGTATCAGTACATTTTTTGGTGGTTATTATATTTGTTCCCTTATTAAACTAGATGCCAGCCGCAGCTCCGTTGCGCCAAAATTCGTTTATCGCGCGGGAACCGCACATTTGTCCGGGATAAAAACTATCCTATGACTTTCCCGGGACTCAAAGTATCTCCATGCCTTTTAGCAAAATCGCTTCAGAGATTGAGCTTGAAGATGTAACAGACAGACGGACAGACAGACACACTTTCGCATTTATAATATTATTAAAGATTACCGATTATCAACGTCGCTTAGCAATCATAATCTAAACTCTAACGTGAAGACAGGCCTTTAGGGTCAAATCACACCGCGATGCATTTCTAAATTTGTATTAAATTGACAGATTGGTATGACATAATATTATAATCTCACACGAATGAAATCTGTCAAATCCATACTAGCGGGCCCCTAGACCTACAATAATATTGAATAATATTTTATTGAACAACTTATTTGACAATAAGATTGAAAGGTGGGCGCGTTCAATAACTAACCCTAAAGAACGGTCAATAATATTGCACAATACGTGATATTGCACAATAAATTTTATCGTCTAGGGGCCCGCTTCGAAATGCATCTACGCGTCGCGTAGCGGTCTGAATTGACCCTTATGCGTTCAGCAAACGTTGCATTCAGTAAAATATATTGAAGCTTGTTGTTGTATTCAGTTTGCATTTGAAAGAGATGTTGATTGGCACAAGGTTTTTTCTGCTCTTTAATTAAGTTGGCGTTTCAATTAATTTAAAAGAAATTGAGAATTTTTAGAGAGAGACTTTGTATAGTTATGAACGGAATAAATTATACAATATACAGGGTATTTTATACGATACGATAGCGGTTATAGAGAGAGTTTGTATTGTTACGACTTACGAGTGGTATAAATTATACATATATTATAGGGTGTTTATACGATACTATGTAAGTGGTTTCACACGGGTACAGTAATAATTATACTGTACCTCGAAAATATTAAAACTATATTTGGTAATTGTTAAGCATTTGTGTATTAGCTCACAAAAATATTTGTTGACTTTTGAATGCATTCCTAACTCAATATGTCATTTTTTTGGGACGATATACAAATGCTTAACAGCATCCATTTAAGGTAAGGTAAGGATTAATGCTCTATTGCTAAAACTCCACGTAAATAAGCTATTAATTATAATATGAAGCAATGGTTAAAAAATGGTTAACGCGGGCTATTTCACTAAGACGATTAAAAAACATTTATATAAAGGCATATAAATGCCTTTTTAAGTTATGCAAATATGCATTCCTTGTCTATCAAGTTCTGTCTCTCTTTAACCTGGCTTACCATCCAATCATGCGACTTACGGTTGATTCAGACCGCAACGCGACGCGTAGATGCCTTTCCACATTTATATGGATTTGACAGATTCGCAAGACGTCTCACGCAATTGAAATCTTTCAAATCCATACAAATTTTGGCCGCGCCGCGCCTCGCCTCGCCTCGTCGCGTTGCGGTCTGAATTGACCCTTAGACTGTCAATACTATATACCCGTAACTCGTAGCGCTACGCCGTAGACGCGCTACGAAGTGCTACGATCGTTGCAGTAAAATCTGCCAATATGCGGGTTTTAACTAGTTTTAACTGGTTTTAACTGGTTTTAACTGGTTTTAATACGGGAAATTGCTGACAAAGACACAGCAAGACTAGTTTATTTCAGTTATTTTCATAGTAGAATGTCGTATGGCATCCTCTTATGGGGAAACGCTGCCGACATTAATACGATTTTTGTGCTGCAGAAGCGAGCTATACGTTCAATTTATAAAATGTCAGCTTTTGAATCTCTGAGAGAAAAGTTTAAAGAAATTGGTATTCTAACTGTTGCTTCTCAATACATTTTGGATAATGTTTTATATGTTAGAAAGAATCTTAGTAAATTTACAACCAAAAGTGACAGTCACGGAAGAAACACTAGAAATAAGTACAAACTAGAAATACCGGTGATCAGACTTAGTAAAGTTAGTAAATCTTTTAAAGGTCAATGTGTACGCCTTTACAATAAAATCCCAGAAAAAGTTCAAAATCTTTCCATTAATAAATTTAAAAAAGTAGTCAAAGAACGTTTGTGTGCCAAAGCCTATTATAAGGTCAATGATTTCATAAACGACGGCACATCTTGGGAGTAGGATGGCTGCTTGCAAGGCTACTTCTACATTATTTTATGACTTACAATTATGTATGTATGTTGACATTGTATAATTTTAAGTTACAGCATTGTAAACTTTATTTTAAAAGATTAATTTTTTTTCTCACTTTTTTTGGTAAATAAAGTGGGCCCCCTGCGAGTTTCTTACGCCGGTTCTTCTCGCCGGGTTAGTTCCCGAACCGGTGGTAGGCATCATGTAGACTTTCAGAAAATATTTGCAAAAATTTATTCTGAATAAAAAATTTTGAGTTTGAGTTTGAGTTTTAACTGGTTTTAACTGGTTTTAACTGGTTTTAACTGGTTTTAACTGGTTTTAACTGGTTTTAACTGGTTTTAACTGGTTTAAATTGATTTAAATTATACTTCCACCGTTATAATCACAGCTTACACTAATAAATAACAATAAAAAAACTTGAGAGGTGTCGACAAGGGACACCCGAATGGAACGAAGTTATTTCTTATGTTCAAAAAACCTGTATAAGTACAATATACACTCAAAAAAATTATAAAAAAACGCCATCTATTGACGTCCAGGAATACTAACAACGTGTCGCTGTTTATTCTCAAAAAACACCATCTAGTTGAAGCACAGGAACACTGCCAACGCCCTCTGCCCCTACCATGCAGGTACTAATAAAAAGTGTCGAGGTCAAATATCGTTCTGTCTAGCCCCCTTTACTCCGAACACGCGATAAGGAACTTCGTTCCAATAGTAGTAGTGATAGAATGTGTGTAATGTGTATGTTTGTTACTACTACTAGAAAACTAATACAAATGAAAAACGAGTATATAATGTAATATTAGAGATTTTTATGTTATTTTATTCCCTTCCCTCCTATGCTGCGTCAACGGCTTACGCGTCGTACCATTTATATCCAATTTTTTATAATATTATACTAGCTGTTCCGGTGAACTTCGTGTCACTTAAAAACCATCCCTGGACTTCAAGAATTATTTTAACACTAAAATTAGCAGAATCGGTTCAGCCGTTATCGAGTTAAAGCGTTACTAAATTGTAAAAATTTAATAATGGAAAGAGTTTTTATAAAAGATTGTCAGTACGTTTATCAAAAGTAATATAAAGTATTAAATGAGTTTGCACTTGCGATGCAGTTATTAAGAGCTTGAAAATTTTATGAATTTACATCAAATATTTAACGACCTCAGTTAACTTTACGGTTAAAAGCTAACGTTAAAGTTAACGGCATTTCAACTTCAGTCGTTTTGTACTTATCTGGAGTAACCGATAATAACTTATATTAAATTTAATAGTTTTATTACCGATCGTTCAGACAAAAGTGATATTGGGATTATATTATTATCTTTTCAACAATTAATGCAATATCCTGCCTTATTTAATTCAGTCTGCTTCCTTTATAACTAGTTTATTATTTTTAGACAATTGTATTCGCAAATATGTTTGGAGAAAAACCTAAATAATGTAAACTTAAACGGTATAATTTTATGTCACTGATCTTCTTAAATCCTTTCATTTCATGCCTATTTCGCAAATAAATTTTTGAAGATTAAAAAAGGAGAAAAATACTTAACTTCTAAGTAATACCTACTTAACACTCTCACTGCCACCCTTATACAGATTTTTTCAGTGCAGCAGGCCGTGCGTTCACCTTGCAGGCCAAGGTGAATATTCAGTAACGAGTTTAGCAAGCCATACGGGCCGCTGGCGGGCTCACTGTTTATTTTCACCAGCACGCCATGCGGTCCGCTACGACCTCGTAATTTCATATCAATTTTGTAGTGTGTGGCCTGCTATTATAGAAAAGTAAAGCTGCCAGATTAAAAGTTAACTTCTATACCTTCAATCCAAAAAATAAAAATTAATGGCTGTATCTTTAAATTTATAGGATTTCTAAGCGGGTTATTACAAACATTAAAAAGATATTAAAAATTAAAAAACATTAGTTTTTATTAATAAAATAACACAATTATTCCCTTACCTGGCCTTTGCCCAGCAGTGGGACAGCATAGGCTCATAAAAAAATTCGGAACACACACTTGGATTTGAAGGGCAAATTAGGCAAACGATATTGACCTTTTTGACTACTTTGCATGCATATTATGTACTTGTCAAACCTTCTTCTCTCTTCTTTTCGTAGCAGTGGATGCATCTTCGTCTAACAGAGCTATCCTGGTTATTTCAATTAGCGAAATGCATAAGAAAACAATGCAATTCCACAAAAAGCGCGCGAAAATGCGACTGTTACAAGTCGAGCGGGCGGCCGGCTTGCTAATGATTCATTATTAGGTGTGGCGTGACAAACTTGTCAATTGTTTGAAATCATAACTGAAATTTTGTAAGAATTTGGAGCGAAAGAGTGTTTAGTGTAACATATATGTTACACTAAACATAGACGGCGTGCCGTACTCGAAAACATACGACCCGCCGGCGGCCCGTATGGCGGTGAGAGTGTTAAAAACTCTTTTTACTTCAATATTTAAAACTTTTAGATGAGTTGACTGAACCAAAAATAAGCACTTAGACCCAAAACCCAACCTTTGAGAAAAACTCTTTAACTCCGATAAGATCGAATATAAAACATAATAGTTATTTAGGCTACATTTTGTAGAAAATTGCTTTTTTATTCAGTTACATTTGACTTGAATGTTATAGTTTCTTTATAATAATTTATTATCATCTAGGTCTACATTTTGTTTGTCGTACCTACTAATATTCAGTTTCTTATTCTTACGAAATTCAAATGGCTTACCTTGTGAAGTTTAACCGCAGCCCGATCTGAAATAGTAAAAATCAATTTTGTAGTGGATAAATAAATAAGAGTATAGCAATTTCTTAAAACTAATAATATTATAGACTAGATGACATCCGCGACTCCGCCAAGATTTATTTATCGCGTGAAACGTATATTTTCCAGGATAAAAATGTCTTAACCTATCAACCTCCATATGTACACCGGCGACCGCGACAACAATAGAATAACAATAGAAGAATCCGCGATCGAAGGATTAATATAATATTCTTCTCCGGGATTCAAGGTATCTCGATACCAAATGTCATCAAAATCAGTTCAACGGTTGTGCGACAGACACTTTCGCATATATAACATTAGTATGGATATACGTAAAATTACTGTAGATAACACAATAAAACTAATAATTTAACTACCGAACCCAAAAGTAACAATTAGAGAACCCTAAGCCAGTAAGTCTGTAAGCCTTAAACTTTGATCGTTAAACTTTTCAAGAGGAATTACGAAAGTGAAGTTGGTCTTTGATTTGCCTCAGCCCCCCCCCCCCCCCCCCCTCCAGGCCTCCGCGCTAGGCCTCGGCCCTAAGCCTCCGCCCTGAGCCTCCGCCCTGAGCCTCCGAAACTTGTAAGCCCCTTCGATTAGTCCGATATTGGTATTTTTATGTTTAACATCATGATCAGACATGAGAAGTGGGTGCTCAGAATTTTTATAACGTTTTTAGTCTGAGTTTGTCGCATGCGACCGCGATAACAATAGATTTCCAAGAATCCGTGATAAGGGTATAGTTCTGTTTAAAGCTGATCGCACATTTACCAGCACGGTACGCGTCGAACGCACCGCATAGTACTATGCGGTGCGTTCGATGCACTCCGCGTCCGTTTTCGTACCGACGAAATGCGGCGCGTACGGTGCGGACGAATGTGCGAGGTTTCACATCATATTTTCATACGACGAATTATTAATCTAAAATGCGGTGCGAACGGCGCGCGCGTATTGATAAATAGCTTTGTCCATACTGGGCCTTTTTTTGTTCATCAAGGGCGTGCGTTATAGCGCAGTCAACAGCGAACGTGAGGCATGCCCGTGATGCGCGTTGAAATCGTAGCGCTCGCTATGACACTTTTCTTTCAACGCGGGTGGATTTTGACGCATTCAATTATTGAATATGACAAACAAATGTTGAATAAAAAGAAGATGACGAAAATTTAAGATCAAATTGCATAATGTGGACATAGCTAATGTGCGATCACCTTTACACGCCACATACGTATAGAGATAAACTACGATAACATGGCGCGCCCCTCCAAAATTCAAAACGTTTGATGTGCGTTGTCAAAACGTTTGAAGTGCGTTGTCTTACGCGGTCGGCTAGTTATGATTAGTTGACGAACAAATCTTGGTAATAAGTGACATTATGTGAAATATTACCAGTACTGGCTGATTGGTTGAATACTTATACTACATAGAAACTCTTTCATAAGGATGTGACTACACACATTGAAACAGTAATTTGGAGGGGCGCGCCTTGTTATCGTAGTTTATCTCTACCACACTTATATATAGTCGCTTGGAACTGTCTGACAGGGTCTTAGATGGTCTTTGTATCCCAACTGACAGATGAACTATCAAACAGTCAAAGATTACGAAGTAATAGTGTAATGTAATATCATTGGATCTAAACATACTAGCACAGAATACATAATAGTACCTTACGGTACAGAAGTCTCACTCCCGAGTTTAGGTATGATAAACGCAAGCGACCGGTCACCGGACTAGTCTCAATAGGCTGGCACTCGCTCGACTTGTCGCATACGCAGCGCACACATCCGCGAAACAAAAGTAATAATACCCGGCCCCGCACCGCCGCGCCGCTCGCTTGACAGCCCTGGTAGATTGAAACGAGACGGCAGACAGTTATTGTACTATGAACGCTACACGCTATGCAAAAGGTTGAAATTAGGTTGTTTTCCAGAATAGTAGGTAAATATCTCGGCGATTCCGCGCCGTTTGTATGGAAGTGAGACAGGCCTGATACTAGGCCGAATTACGCCGGCGTAATTTACGTGGCAGAAATTACGTTCAGCCGCTTACGTCTGATGCGACACACTATAAATTACGCGAAGAGCCATTTCCGTTGCGGAACGCGCGCGTAAGTGAGTATTTAAAATTCTCAGATGTAATGTGTGCGTTAACGCTTTGGAGTTAAGGTTGGATTTGCTATGTTCGGTTTTGATAATTCCGTCGCGTATAGTGTGTTGCTATCCAAAACTTTACCGCCGAATCGCTGCCGAACTTTACGCTCGACTCGGCTCGACGGAAATTTGGCTCGCGACGGAATTTCGGCATAGTGTGTCTGTCGCGTTCCGTCCGTATTTTATATGCGTTTGATACGCGGCGTAAACGCGGCGGAATTTACGTCGGCGTAATTCAGCCTAGTGTGTTTAGACACATTTACAGATTCTACAAGTTATTAGTTGAAGTTTACAGTTAATTATACAGTCAAATATTTTAGTTGGAAAATATGGGAGTTGTTTGACCGCTTTCTCGTTAAACTTCGACTAGACACGGCTAACTTCGTGTTGGTGGAGCCGTAACAAGTTTTCATTGTTCTTTTTGTTTCGGGCCGGATTTTGTATTGCAATACTGACGAATAGTTCACTTGCTCTTGACTTCGAGAGTTTGATTCCCTAAAATAACGAAAACATTGTTCCAATTTTATCTGTCTATATGTCTGTCCTATCTGTCTGTACATATACAGTCACTATCCTAGCAAAATACACGGTTCCCGGGTAATTAACGAATTGTAGCGCAAAGAAGTTGCAGGTTAAATTAAGCTTCAACTTAAAATATGTTATGGTGTTCCGTTTTTACACATAATCGCTTAACAGATTAAAAAAGGTTTAAGGTATTTAAGATACAATTATATTTTTTTGGAGAAAAATTCAACACATAGTGCGCAGTAAAGTCACGGGCAACATCTAGTTCTAATATAATATTATAGTGGTGAAACGAATGATTCAGAGTGTTATACCCCAGTTGCCTACATCTGCTGTTGGTATTTACTTTTGATGAAATAACAAGTTTTAAAGTTATTTCGACGGTAGTAATAAAATGTTACCTATTTGAAATTGCATAAAATGAAACTTTAATTGTAATTTTACTTCTGCTTGTACAATGTACATTTTGTAACCTTACATTTTTTTAATTTACAATTTGGGGCCATCTATGGACTGTTCGCCCATAATATCCTTTTTTATCTATTATAGGTTTTCGCACTAAGGATAATTTTAATACCGTGCATTGGGTCTCAGTGAAAATGTTACGTCCTTTCCCGGTTTTAAACAGAATACGAGATTTCTTCTATATCGGTTTGGCGTAAAGAGCACAAAGGCCAGACCAACAAGTATTATAATATTAGTATGGATTGTAAGATGTAGCGTTACCATGAACTAATCGAGATCAGCATACGTGATCAGCAGTCTTACCCCCGAAATTGATACGATTTTGATTTACGAGTTTCATTAGTTCCAAATTGAGCTACAGCACGATCGTGCGATGGCATAGCTGTCAGGAGTGGGCAAAGCCGTTGAGATCGAATTTCAAAATCAAAAATCAAAATCAAAATATTTATTTCCAAATAGGTTAACAAAGTTAACACTTTTAGAACGTCGTGTCTACATGAGGCCTACCACCGGTCCGGGAACTAACCCGGCGAGAAGAACCGGCGTAAGAAACTCGCACGGGTCCACCTTTTACCAAATTAAGCTGCAGCACGATTTTGAGCTAGTAAAGTAGTAAAGCTCGAGCTGATTCGATTCTCGATTCGATTCTAATTCTGTCGGGAGTAAAGCAGCTGATCGTAAATTAAAACAGAATCATTTACACCTTGCTGATGATGATGATAAAGCGAAGAAGAAGACTTAATGAAGAAAGTTTCGCCTTTGAGATTTTGTGATGAGCCGCTAACGAGCTGTCCGGATTTGCATACCGCGCGCACTTAAACTGAGAGCTCGTTATACGACACACCGCGCGCACTTAAACTGAGAGCTCGTTTTACGACATACCGCGCGCACTTAAACTGAGAGCTCGTTATACGACATACCGCGCGCACTTAATCTGAGAGCTCGTTATACGACATACCGCGCGCACTTAAACTGAGAGCTCGTTTTACGACATACCGCACGCACTTAAACTGAGAGCTCGTTATACGACACACCACGCGCACTTAAACTGAGAGCTCGTTTTACGACATACCGCGCGCACTTAAACTGAGAGCTCGTTATACGACATACCGCGCGCACTTAAACTGAGAGCTCGTTATACGACATACCGCGCGCACTTAAACTGAGAGCTCGTTTTACGACATACCGCACGCACTTAAACTGAGAGCTCGTTAAACGAGGTACCTCCTCTATACTATTTATATCTTAAAAACTACCCGTTCCCCGCGACTTCGCACTGTTTCAAAGGTTCCCTTGTTCAAATAAAAAAAGTGATTTTTTTATTGTGAATAAAGTAGTTTAGCGTGGTCGTGTCACTACACTTGAATAAAGTAGTTAAATGTGAAAGTGTCACATTAAACTACCTTATTAAACACTTTCACACTACTTTATTCACAAAATAACACTCCCATACCTATATTACAACGAAGTGCTGGAAAAGACACTATTAGCGACGGCTTCTAGAATCTAAAAAAAAAACTTAATTCAAATTACCATGAAAACCAAAAACGCGACATAAACGGAAAAAACTTAAAGACAATGTAAAATTTGATGCCTGAGGCTCTCATACTGGCTAGGGTTGTAACAGTAAACGCAAAATAAAATCCCACAGTAAGTTCTGTGTACTTACCAGTAATAGAAATATTAAGTAGCGAAAAAAAGTACTACATAGAATTAAAACAAAATGAAATAATTACAGTAGTTTTATCGGCATTTCGAATAATAATTGTTTTTAGAATAGGAGTACGCAGTACCCATAAACATGTGATTTTATACAAATATTTATTAAGGTTATACAACTGTTTACGCAAGGACAGTTCTCTATAATATCATTTTGTGTTCGTTGAATGAATAAGTTATAAAGCGGAGCTGTATCAATTCTCGTATATTTTTTGTATACCTAATCTACCCCTTTTCTTGAAAGTCTGTTAAAAAGATGACAAATGAGTAGGCTATGTTGTTTGGTAAGTAAATATTTGTCAGGGTTCACTAGAACAATTTTTGAAGTGAAAACTTCTTTAGCGGCATTGAGCACTTTTGTGGGATGGGCAAAAACTGTGAAACTCGCGTCAGATTTTCGTGTTGATCGAAAAACCATAGAAAAAGCGTAAGACGGTTGGAGAGTAGTGTTTTGTGTCGAACTCGAACTCGAACTCGAACGAAATGTACAGTCGGGGAAATTAGTTGTTTAGCAGAAATGTACAGTCGGGGAAATGAGTTGTTTAGCAGAAATGTACAGTCGGGGAAATGAGTTGTTTAGCAGAAATGTACAGTCGGGGAAATGAGTTTTGAGCAGAAATGTACAGTCGGGGAAATGAGTTGTTTAGCAGAAATGTACATTCTACAGTCGGGGAAATGAGTTGTTTAGCAGAAATGTACAGTCGGGGAAATGAGTTGTTTAGCAGAAATGTACAGTCGGGGAAATGAGTTATTTAGCAGAAATGTACAGTCGGGGAAAATTGTGCTAAGCAGAAATGTACAGTCGGGGAAATGAGTTGTTTAGCAGAAATGTACAGTCGGGGAAATGAGTTGTTTAGCAGAAATGTACAGTCGGGGAAAATTGTGCTAAGCAGAAATGTACAGTCGGGGAAATGAGTTGTTTAGCAGAAATGTACAGTCGGAGAAATGAGTTGTTTAGCAAAAATGTACAGTCGGGGAAATGAGTTGTTTAGCAGAAATGTACAGTCGGGGAAATGAGTTGTTTAGCAGAAATGTACAGTCGGGGAAATGAGTTGTTTAGCAGAAATGTACAGTTGGAGAAATGAGTTGCTTAGCAGAAATGTACAGTCGGGGAAATGAGTTGCTTAGCAGAAATGTACAGTCGGGGAAATGAGTTGTTTAGCAGAAATGTACAGTCGGAGAAATGAGTTCTTTAGCAGACGCGCTGATTAAGGCCGCGTTTCCACCTGCAAGACAACTGTCGCGAGAAGTGTCTGACAGTCTGTCTGACAGCAGCTTTTTTTTCGATTGTCGATATTTTTTTAACGATTGTAAGGATTTCAATTAATTAAGGAGAAATGAGTTCTTTAGCAGACGCGCTGATTAAGGCCGCGTTTCCACCTGTAAGACAACTGTCGCGAGAAGTGTCTGACAGTCTGTCTGACAGCAGCTTTTTTTTCGATTGTCGATATTTTTTTAACGATTGTAAGGATTTCAATTAATTAATTAAAACGATCGTTTTTTTTTATCGATTTTCATAAAAAATGGGTTAAAAAAATAATGCACAACGTTAATAATCAAGTTTTCACTTCTGCCGGCACTCCCGGAGTGCAACCCGTCTTTTTTTTTTATTACTATCAAGCTAATTTTTTTGAGTAGCTTCATTTTGATAAGACGAACAACATTTTTATCTGCGAAAAATCTTGAAAGGGGTAGCTAACAGTCCTACAAATAAATCAGTCCATATCTTAGGACCATCAATTCAAAGTATGAAATCCTTTCTATCTCTGTTAGCTACCACTTTCGAGATTTTTCGCAATTAAAAATGTTCGTTTTGTCAAAATGAAGCTACTCACAAAAAATTAGCTTGATACTAATAAAAAAATGTTCTAGGGAACCCGGACTATAATATCCGGACTATTATAGGACCAAGGAAAGGAGCGACATAAGCAATACACTATCGAATTGTTTGTATGTACTTATACTGAAATCGTGACAATTCTGTAATAATAATAGGCAGTGGCGTAACTATAACATCCGGGGCCCGTGGCAAATTAATGGGATCCTATCAGTAAAAATCGTCACGTTAATAATAAAACAATATATATATATATATATATATATATATATATATATATATATATATATATATATATATATATATATATATATATATATATATATATATATATATATATATATCTTGATCTATTTCTGTGGCCGGGGCCCTTTTGGATCAGGGGCCCATTGCATTTTGTCGGCCCTGCCACCCTATAGTTACGCCTATGAGTATTTAGGGCTTAGAACAAACCAAATAAACGTACATATTACACTTCAAAATATATCCCTCTTTTTAGAGTAGTTTAAACTTTAAGCAACAAGAACTAAAGTAAAGCAACAAATTAACAAACTAGTAGTTCATTTGTTTTAGTTTATCGCTCGGAGTTTAAAATTAACTGGAAGTTGGGTTTAGTTAGATAGATGATACTCTCCCTCTAAAGGTAACTTTGTAATCCTCGCGGTAAGCGACCGCGACCGATAATAATTAAGGCGACGACTTGATAATTTGGCCGTAGCGATATCGATTTTTCTCAGCAATGACTAAATCTAAGAAATTAAAGTTCATTGTCAGTATTCATCATCTCTTTGTCTTTGAATTACCCATAGCATAATACAATTGGTCAACTTTTATAACACAGAATAATCAATCAAAAATACCTCTGTATAAAAGGGATTCCTATTTTGCCAACAGAGGCGAGTGATTTAAGCTTCCAAAATTTGTACATAGATTGGTTCAAGTATACAGATTCAGATTGATTATTCTGTGTTATAAAAGTTGACCAATCGTGTTATGCTATGGGTAATTCAAAGACAAAGACATGATGAATACCTACTGACAATGAACTTTAATTTCTTAGCTTTAGTCATTGCTGAGAAAAATCGATATAGCTACAGCCAAATTATCAAGGCGTCGCCTTAAATGATTAATTCACAACTGTTGCCCGCGTCTATTACTGTTATTATGATTGCGATTAGGAAGTTTTTAAAATAATCTATATTTTGAAATACTTCTGCATAATTTGCCGCAAAGCCCCATTTAATAATGTTGCCCTTTTTGGCAACATTTTTCACTGGTGCTTCGATTTTATTCCTCGTAGCGTGATGTTATGTAGTTATCCTCTAAGCTCTAAAGCCTTCTTCGATAAAATATGGCCTATCCAATTTTTTTTTTAAATCGAATCAGTGGATCTGGAGATTTCCGTGTTAAAACTAAAAAACTAAAACTTCAAAGACACATTTGAATGTTCAGAGTTCTTTATGTCCTTAGTATCTTAGATCCACTGAAAATCAGGGACTGCGAACTGCGGTCATTACCTGAGTGGATGCAAATTCAGTTTTTGATCATTACACTCCCTGCCTTACTTTGCTAATTGCTGGACTTTGAAATCTTGTTATGCCATTGTTAAATATGCATATTATTATTGTATTGTCGTTTACTTTGCTTGTAACATATTTTATTGTGGATTGTTTTGTACCATTTGCATTTGTCTAAATTATATTTTGTAATCTTGTGCGTATGTACGTTCTATTTTGTTTTTGTTTTTTATTTGTATTATTCTTGTGGTGTAATGGTCTAAAAAGGGGAATAAACGTTTATTTATTTATTATTTATTTCAATTAAAAGCTAAAATAAAAATCTTACCTGCTGATGCAGCTAGCAGCATCTGATCCCGCAGTCGCACGGCCGTTGATTGTTCGTCTGGAAAGGAACAATTTGAATCAGTATGGACCGTTTGGACTAATATATCTACAGAGGGGAAATCAATAAAATACTATAGTTTTAATTCACAAGGTTATAAGAGCATGGCGTATCTGGATATTGTGTAATTTAAAGACATTAATAATATAATCCACAAAGTGTCGTATTTTAAAACCGTTGTAGAATGTACTAAGTAATGATTTTCGAATATTTAAAATACTTAATTATTTAATGTTAATTTGGAGAAGTGTGATTTTATTATTGTTATACAAGATTATTTATTTAATTAATTGACAATAAATCAAATTATTTTAATATTTACATTTTATGATTACTCAATATTATTTATTTCATGAATTTACTGGAAGTCAAATTAATTTTAAGTTTCCATTTTTGTATTGTTAATAAATTATTATAGTTATGCTTTAATATTAATGTTAAGGCTTCTATTTTTATTTGTAATTAATTATAATTTAACTAAGGAGAATGCCAATTCATAATAGGGATGATGACAAGGTCAAAGATTAGAGAATTTTGTTAATAAAATAGAGAAATCACAGTAAAAAACAAGTGTTCCCAAAATTTCAGCTCGATAGCATTTGTATTTTTTTTGCTATGCGCCTTCAAAGTTGGATAATCAAGTCGAATTTTTTTTTCAATTAAATTTCTTAATATTTGTTTACCATTCGATAACTTATGCAATTAAAAGCAACTTTTGTTATGAAACCACTTTCGTAAGCGCAATATTTAATATACCTATCGAACAAAGTTCTCTCCCGATCCGTACAAAATACGAAAGAGTGACGTCAGTCTTTCGTAGCACTTTGTATGGAGCGTTTCGGGCAGGTCTATTTTATGAGATGTTTGAATTGTCATATCTTGGTGAATTTTTAAGCTATCAGATTCATTCTTTCAGCGATGTTTCTATTTTTTAAGGGTCTTTTAATTACCAATAAGAAAAAAAATTAGTCATCAAGCCTATTAAATGAAAATTTGTGAGCGTGTTTCCGGTCTGATGTAGCTGGAACTGTGTTTAATAAAATATATTGTATTTTTAAAATATTGTGTTTTCGGTGAAATATCAATAAATAGTCGATTTTTTGAAGGGGCATTCTTCTTAGAGCAGCCATAGAGTGAACATCACTGTAGAACTGTCACTGTGAATTATTAGTGTAGTAAACAGAGTGTTGTGAAAAATTCGAAAGTGAGAAATTGAAAGGTGATTTATTATAACTGGAGTGTTAGATTTTATCACAAGAAATATTACTTTAGTGGTGGCGGCACGGCGCCCCGCGGTACAGCTGTGCACGGCTCAGCACGGCCGGCTCGGCACAGGCCGACGCGACTCCGCTGGGCTTCGCTCGGCACGGCTCGGCTCGGCTCCGCTAGCTCGAATCGTATGGCATTGATTACATCTACCGAGTGGAGCGGCGAGACACTGCCCTCGGCCGAGCACTCTATATGTAGACTAGCTGTTGCCCGCGACTTCGTCCGCGTTAACATAGTATAATAACAAAGATGGATAGTTTTCCCCTTTTTGTGATTCCTTATACAAAGGGTAAAAACGGGACCCTATTTAAGCAAACGTCAAACGCAAACGTCAAAATACTTTCATGTTTCTAACTCAAGAAATGACGGACTTTCATTCAAACTTTCAACCCCAATTTCACCCCCTTGAGGGTAGAATTTTCAAAAACGCTTAAATACCTATCCATTCATTTTTAATCAGCAGTCCAAAAATAAACTTTCATGTTCCTAACTTAAGAAATTACGGACTTTCATTTAAACTTTCAACCCCTATTTCACCCCCTTGGGGGTAGAATTTTCAAAAACGCTTAAACACGTATTCAATCATTTTTAATCAGTAGCCCAAACATAAAATTTCAAGTTTCTAACTTAAGAAATAACGGACTTTCATTCAAACTTTCAACCCCAATTTCACCCTCTTCGGGGTAAAATTTTCGAAATTCCTTTCTTAGTGGGTGTCTACTTAATAAAGCAACCCTACTCACCAAATTTCGTGGCTGTAACTTTAACAGTTTTTGCTCAGCAATGATGAATCAGTCAGTCAGTCAGTCAGTCAGTCAGTCAGTCAGTCAGGACATGTAATTTTATAAGTATAGATGTACAAACACATTACCAAGTGATAGGCCGAGCGCGGGGCGTTGCAACAGGCCGAGACAGTCATTCGGAGCTCGTTCTATTAACTAGGTCGAGTAATGCACTCGGCGACGAGTGAGTGCACTGACGTTTTTGGTCTACTTCATAAAAACATACCTAGATAATGGTTCGGAAATGGGACTTCGACACTACAATATAATTAGTAGACTTTCTAATAAACGATTTCCGATCCATGTTAGCTTAAGTTCTTACCTTGCACTGACCTGAACTGTCTCGCTTATCGCCACAATAATCAATTATTATAGTATTAAAAAAAAAGATAAAACCGACTCACAGTGTGATAAAAACCTCAATTTTGTTTCACCGCGTTTGTCTTTCAAAATACTATAGTTGATAGCTATATAAACATTAGAGTAAAACTCCGAGATCGATATTCTTTGTAGTTATTTTTTAAAGAGTGTCAAAGTTGGCGTTTTTCCGGGTCAAAAATTTGCATAAAAATTAATTAAAGAAAAACTAATCAAGTAACATTAATTTTGTTTATACCAATTCAACAAGCACTTAATACTTTACTTTTTCTCAAAATTTGGTTAACCTACTGTGATCAAGTAGGGAGATATTTATTTATTTAACAATTTTAGTTTTTCATTTTTAATTCGCGATTAGATCGAATTAGAAAAAGTTTTAAGCATGAAACGAAAGCGTGAGTAATCCTTTATCAATGTTATTAAAAATCACACTCTAATAACCTCTATGTCAGAAGTTATATCCAATTCAATTTTTTTTTAATAAAAAATCGTATTTTTTATACCTAGGGTTGTACCCACCACCACCACCCACTAAAGTTGATATTTTATTTTACTCGACTACATCAGAAGGTGATTACTGATTAGATACTGTTTGAGCATATAAAATCATTAATTTACGTTATATTTTTTCACTTTTTAGATTTTTTATTATTAGACCTACCTGAACGTGATCTTGATATTTTTTGTATAGGATATCGATTGCGAATTTGCGTATCAACCGGACAAATCAAACAAGAGACCTTTAGTGAAAACCCTAAGTACAAAAAATCCGAATTTTTATTAAAAAAAAATTAAATTGGATATAACTTCTGACACAGAGGTTATTAGATTGTGATTTTTAATAACATTGATAAAGGATTACTCACACTATCTTTTCATGCTTAAAACTTTTTCTAATTCGATCTAATCGCGAAATTAAAAATGAAAAACTAAAATTATTAAATAAATAAATATCTCCCTACTTGATCACAGTAGGTTAACCAAATTTGGAGAAAAAGTAAAATATTAAGTGCTTGTTCAATTGGTATAAACAAAATTAATGTTACTTGATTAGTTTTTTTTTATTAATTTTTATTAATTTTTATGCAAATTTTTGACCCGGAAAACGCCAACTTTGACACTCTTTAAAAAAATAACTACAAAGAATATCGATCTCGGAGTTTTACTCTAATGTTTATATAGCTATCAACTATAGTATTTTGAAAGACAAACGCGGTGAAATAAAATCGAGGTTTTTATCACACTGTGCGACTTCACAATTGCACGCATTTGAGAATTAATATTCCCTATCTCAAAAACAACTGAACCGATTTTGATGAAACTTGCAACATTTCATAAGTTGAATAATACCCAGTACAACAAAATATGAATTACTTAAATCGGACTTGTTAGAGTTCTTAATTAGTTCTAGAGATATGTTAACACAAGCATAAAAATTAAAAACATACATACATACACTTTAAATTTTGCACATTTGTTCAGACGCTGATATAGACGAAAACTAACTATACGAAAACTGGGCAGTTCTGGAAATATTACATACATACGGGTCGATTGATAACACCTCTTTTTTGAAGTCGGTTAAAATACGTGTCTACACTCACTCGGCTATAGCACTTTCTCGGCCGAGTTACATTTTACTGTCTCGCCATTCAATTCGGTAGGTGTAATCAGACCTGTAGGATCGGCATAGCTCGGCTCGGCACGGCTTGGCTTCGCACGGCACGGCTTGGCCGCCACTACACTGCACCGCAATCGTGTACACACTGCGCCGTACACGCCACAAGGAATTGCCTCTTCCAATCTGTAAAAAAAGATACAACTATTGCTTTATGACACTAAAATATATTTTTAAAAGGGGGTAAACGAGCAAACGGGTCACCCATGGACACTCGCAACATTGAGGCTTCCGTGGACGTGGTTTTTGGCCGATCTGTGGCTCACGCGATAAAAGATACGCTATGGTCAAAAATAGGCGTCCACATTTAGGTAATACGTATACTCGATACGACGCGACGATCGCGACGGAGATCTGATACCCGATCATGATACAGATGTGGACAAAGCCTCAGAATGGTTCCATGTGCGTTGCCGGCCTTTGTAACAAACTTGTTTAGTTATTTTGTGTGACCGTTTATATGAATAAATGTAATAAATATAAATAAGTATATATATTCAGGACAAAACGCAATCTGAGTTTTATAAAAAGGCAAAAGAATAACATAGTTACAATAAACTTCTTAATTATAATTTATAACGCACTTCATAATTACAACAATTTTAATATTAGTATTGAGGCGGCCTTTGTGTACTTTCTTCTAAGATATTATTTATGTATATTATTTTTTGTCTTTGTAATTGAATTATGATTGTGGACAATAAAGTATATTTTCAATTCATTTCACATATAATTAACTACATTAACAAACATGAATTATGCAAAAAGTTTTGGCTGTGTCCTTTCTACATCACATAATAATTTTAAAGGGCAAGCGGCAAGCCACTCGGCTTGGACCGCGGCCATGGCGCCTTGTCTTCCGTGGCCCCACTGTCAGTAAGTGATTCTACATCGGCACTTAGAAAAAATTACCCACACTTTTTCGCTAGACTGATTCTCAATTGCCACTTTGCCTCTTCACACACATTATCTTTAGAAAACATACTGGCAAGAATATGAGCAAACTAGATGACGCCCGCAACTTCGTTGCGCCAAAATTCGCTCATCGCGCGGGAACCGTACATTTTTCCGGGATAAAAACAACCCTATGTCCTTTCTCGGGACTCAAAGAATCTCCATGCCAAATTTCAGCAAAATCGGTTCAGCGGTTCGAGCGTGAAGAGGTAACAGACAGACAGACAGACAGACAGACAGACAGACAGACAGACAGACAGACAGACAGACAGACAGAAAGACAGACGGACAGACAGACAGACACACTTTCGCATTTATAATATTAGTATGGATAGGTTTTAATGTACTCACCTGTGTAGTTCCCGTTCATGATTTAAACCCTAACACAACATCGAACACTTAACAAAGTCACCATTTTAAGCCGAACACTCGCGATACAGCTCAAGGGATGCAACATCGACCTCGGCTGACGAACGAAACGCGCACAAAAAGTCCGAAAACTTTCAAGCTATAATAGTGAATGTGGCAAAGCAGTATTGTAGGCGCGCTTTGCCGCACTCACTAGTATCCCAGCGAACTCAACACGATTTGTCGGTACAAATCGGAGTCCCAGGGCTCCGGGATGAGTCCGGACTCATCAACAGGCAAACACTCGAGCAGATACGCGAACAAAATCGCGGACTGAGGCGACAGATGTCCAACGCAGAAGATATTTATAAAACTACCCGCAAAATTGATTATTATTTGCATAGGACGGAAGACAAAATATAGTTTATTTTTGGATTTGAAATCGAGCATTAGCAATTTGTTAATTTAAATATTATAGTAATTTCATTGTAACTTTTGTGTGCGACGAAAATAATTCTCTAATAATATAATATTATTAACTATCAAATTGAACACAGAAAAATATTATTAAAGACAATAAAATAAGTTTTAACCATAAACGAATAAGAACTAACATAAGATTTACATTAAAAATGAATGAATAAGAACTATCGCAAATCACAGGAGGTTTCTGAAATAAGTTATGATTCCTACACAAGAACAATAGGGAATATTACGCAAAGGTCGGAGCAGCGGGACTGAAATGGTCGCTTTGTAGGATCATATTATTAATCATAATATGAATTCTTTTTTTTTAATTGCAAAATTGACACTGCCTTGGCAATTGAGATGTCGAAATTCGTACTAATTTGACATTCGAGAGTTTGACAGTTCTGACTATTCATTTTGTGAATTTATTGAGAGGAATTGCTAAATGTGACCATTTTAGCCCCGCAGATGGCGCTATTAGCACATAAAATAAATAATCTGATCAAAATCTGACATGTTGCACACGTCATATCAGAATATTGACTGAAACGTTGTCAAACGTCGAACAAAAATTTTTGTTTAGTGTCTATGTTTGGTGCTGCCGTTTAGCGTGAAAACATTGAAGTACCTACTAAGGGAAAAGACCTAATGGCAGACACTTTAAGGAAACATGAAACATTTGAATGTTATAAAATATATATTTATGACAATAAAGGATTGATAACTTCTTCCATGTCTTCAGTAACTCTTACAAAATAAAACTATTATAATTATTCTCTGACAAATCAATTAAAAAATATATTATTGGTCTTTTTGTAAACTTAGTCATAAGTACTAATAGATGACATCACAAACAACGAACATCACTAATAGTAGACACCAATATGAACTAATAGTTGACATAGAACATTACATTACATTTTACATTTTTCCTATTATTAGGTCTTTATTTACCATTTTTCAAAAGATTTCATTTACTTCATCATAGTAACTACATGCATCAGAAATATTATCCACGTTGTCTCCAGATTCTATTCATTATTCTTCCATGCTGAAACTATCTTTCCTTTTATTTTAATTTTTCATATTTTTTTCCTTGCAAATTTATTTTCAGTCTTTAGTCTCCATGCTTCTTTTGCCTCTTCTTTTTTCTTCTTTCTTTTCTCAGCTCTCCTTTTTCTTCTTTTTACTGCTAAGAAACTAAAGCAATCGATTTTTAGATCAGTACAAGGTCTAATATTAGACACCATGTCCATTTTTGGTGCAGTAGTTCTAAGTTCTTAAATTGTTAATAGAATTATATTTTCAGAGAATAGTGATGATTTGCAGTAGAATAAAGTACAAAATAACTTTAGTATGTATTGCAAAACTCAAAGGTGAGATCCATGTCATCTATTAGGCTTTTTACATTTTCAAGAACTAATAGTAGACACCTTTATATTGTTAGGGAAAATGGATAAAAAATCTTAAATAAACATTAATAAGTGTATACAACATGACCATTAATCCAATGAAATCAATAGAAATTACAAAAAATCAAACAAATGTATTCAAAACTTACGTGCAAATTTCGCCTTCTTTAACCTATTTGCTTAGAAATTGCCGAGCGCGTGTTGACGCGGTCATATTATTTACGAAAACTGATCCCATTTTAGAATTTTGGTCCCGAAGGCGTCTCTAATATATTTTTTCAATTCAACAGATAGCTTGAGAAGCTTATAAAATTTACAGTGGTGAGAAATAATTAGAATAATTCTTATTTTATGGTATTTTTTTCATAAGTGCCTTTTATATTATAATATATAATTAAATTTTAAATTTCGAAGTTAACTGACATTAACACTATTTCGTTTTTTTTTCAACATGCTGTCGTCCGTCACGGAAACATTATTTAAAGCGTCCAAGTAAGGTAAAAGACCTAATGCTAGACACTGAACTAATAGATGACACTTATGACAAAAATACCATAAAAATAAGAATCACTATATATATATATATATATATATATATATATATATATATATATATATATATATATATATATATATATATATATATATATATATATATATATATATATATATATATATATATATATATATATATATATATATATATATATATATATTATATATATATATATAATAGAAATTACAAAAAATCAAATAAATGTATTCAAAACTTACGTGCAAAATTTCGCCTTCCTTAACCTATATATATATATATATATATATATATATATAGGTTAAGGAAGGCGAAATTTTGCACGTAAGTTTTGAATACATTTATTTGATTTTTTGTAATTTCTATTGATTTCATTGGATTAATGGTCATGTTGTATACACTAATTAATGTTTATTTAAGATTTTTTATCCATTTTCCCTAACAATATAAAGGGTGTCTACTATTAGTTCTTGAAAATGTAAAAAACCTAATAGATGACATGGATCTCATCTTTGAATTTTGCAATACATACTAAAGTTATTTTGTACCTACTTTATTCTACTGCAAAAATCATCACTATTCTCTGTAAATATAATTCTATTAACAATCTAAGAACTTAGAACTACTGCACCTAAAAATGGACATGGTGTCTAATATTAGACCTTGTACTGATCTAAAAATCGATTGCTTTAGTTTTTTAGCAGTAAAAAGAAGAAAAAGGAGAGCTGAGAAAAGAAAGAAGAAAAAAGAGGAGGCAAAAGAAGCATGGAGACTAAAGACTGAAAATAAATTTGCTAGGAAAAAAATATGAAAAATAAAAATAAAAGGAAAGATAGTTTCAGCATGGAAGAAGAATGAATAGAATCTGGAGACAACGTGGATAATATTTCTGATGCATGTAGTTACTATGATGAAGTAAATAAAATGTTTTGAAAAATGGCAAATAAAGACCTAATAATAGGAAAAATGTAAAATGTAATGTAATGTTCTATGTCAACTATTAGTTCATATTGGTGTCTACTATTAATGATGTTCGTTTTTTGTGATGTCATCTATTAGTACTTATGACTAAGTTTACAAAAAGACCAATAATATATTTTTTTATTGATTTGTCAGAGAATAATTATAATAGTTTTATTTTGTAAGAGTTACTGAAAACATGGAAGAAGTTATCAATCCTTAATTTTCATAAATATATATTTTATAACATTCAAATGTTTCATGTTTCCTTAAAGTGTCTGCCATTAGGTCTTTTCCCTTAAATATAATATTGTTACAAAATAAAAAATGTGGATTTTTGCTAAAAACATTATTTAAACGAAGTTACTTGAAAGTAAATACTTTATAACGAATATATTGATTGTTACTGTAATGTTTATCATAACAATTATAATGTTATGGCCTCTGTAACGTAAGTAATAACTTAAGTAATAATTTTATATTTGATTTATGGAATCCTAAAAAGGATCAGAATAAACATTATTACGCTCCGTCAGCGTCACTTTTTCTGCTTAAAGTTAACACAAAGTTAAAGCAATAACTCGAAGTAATTTAAAACTAAACAACACAAATAAAACTTTGATAGAATTGAGGAAGAGCTATAAAAGTAAAAACAAAAAAAAACAGTTTCTTGTTACTGGCGCGAGAAATGCCGTTGACATACCATGTTATAGAACTTGCAGTCTACCTTAAAAAATGTAAAAACAGGGAATATTACGCAAAGGTCGGAGTAGATGGCGCTACTAGCACAAACATTCCGACATGTTGCACACGTCATATCAGAATATTGACAGAAACGTTGTCAAACGTCGAACAAAACTTTTTGTTCACTGTCTGTGTTGGTGCTGCTTCTAGAGTGAAAACATTGCAGTTATATTTTAATCTGAGTGACGATTGTCACTTAGCGATGTGTTATGTCAAGTTTTAAACATTTTGATAATTGAATGCAACTTGTCTAAATATCACAGCTTGACATTTCTTCTTTTTTTTTTCTATAATATTGTATAGTGTAATTAATTTAATTTATATTTTTTAAAACATTGACTTTGTATAAAATGAATTAAGACTTACACTATTGATATAAGGGAAAATACCTAATGGCAGACACTTTAAGGAAACATGAAACATTTGAATGTTATAAAATATATATTTATGAAAATAAAGGATTGATAACTTCTTCCGTATCTTCAGTAACTCTTACAAAATAAAACTATTATAATTATTCTCTGACAAATCAATAAAACAAAATATTATTGGTCTTTTAGTAAACTTAGTCAAAAGAGCTAATAGATGACATCACAAAAAACGAACATCACTTATAGTAGACACCAATATGAACTAATAGTTGACATAGAACATTAAATTACATTTTACATTTTTCATATTATTTGGTCTTTATTTGCCGTTTTTGAAAAGATTTCATTTACTTAATCATAATAACTACATGCATCAGAAATATTATCCACGTTGTCTCCAGATTCTATTCATTCTTCTTCCATGCTGAAACTATATTTCCTTTTATTTTTATTTTTCACATTTTTTTCCTAGCAAATTTATTTTCAGTCTTTAGTCTCTATGCTTCTCTTGCCTCTTCTTTTTTCTTCTTTTTTTCCTCAGCTCTCCTTTTTCTTCTTTTTACTGCTCAAAAACTAAAGCAATCGATTTTTAGATCAGTACAAGATCTAATATTAGACACCATGTCCATTTTTAGGTACAGTAGTTCTAAGTTGTTAGTTCATGTTAATTGAATTATATTTTCAGAGAATAGTTATGATATTTGCAGTAGAATAAACTACAAAATAACTTAAGTATGTATTGCAAAAACTAAAAGATGAGATCCATGTCATCTATTAGGTTTTTTACATTTTCAAGAACTAATAGTAGACACCCTCTATATTGTTAGGGAAAATTGATAAAAAATCATAAATAAACATTAACTAGTGTATACAACATGACCATTAATCCAATGAAATCAAAATTTCGCCTTCCTTAACCTATTTGCTAAGAAATTGCCGAGCGCGTGTTGACGCGGTCATATTATTTACGAAAACTGATCCCATTTTAAAATCTTGTTCCCGAAGGCGTCCCTAATATACTTTTTCATATCAACAGATAGCTTAAGAAGCTTATAAAATTTACAGTGTTGAGAAATAATTCTTATTTTTATGGTATTTTTGTCGTAAGTGTCATCTATTAGTTCCGTGTCTAGCATTAGTGCCTTTCCCTTAATATTAAAAATTATAATACATAATACCTAATGAATAGTTCCAGATTTTTCTAAAACTATTCATTAAGTATTATGGTTTACGGCAAGGCTGTCCCTAAAATTAGCAGCTCGATGTCTGTCAGTGCGAATATCGACGTAAAGAACATTAAAATAACATTCATATCAGCGCGCCTTGTACAGTGGCGGTTACTACGCTCGTCGCGTCCTTGATAGGCAATTGATAGGGCGAAATAGGAGAAAATTATACATTTTATTTTATTTTTTTAATGACAGAATCATTTATAAAAAAAAACTATTCGGTTATTTTCTTAGAACTATAAAAATCTATCCTTTGAATTTCCTTTTATAAATTCAAAATCACGAGATGTTCGAATTTGAAGTGTATTTTTATGGTGATATTCAAGATTGTTTTACAGATTACCATGGCATTTTTCAATATTCTGTTCGGTCATTTTTTACTTTGTTCCTTTTTGAGTCTACATTAATTTTGATGTAAGAGAATTTCACATGATTTCTTCAGACTGGAAGCTTAAAAATCAGTCTTTTCGAACTGGCCTGGCCTAAAACATATTTTATTTTATTATAATACAATACTATTTTAAACATTTCTATATTATACTATGCTACAAAAAACATTCCAATGGTGATGATGTTACTGCACGGAAAAATAAAAGTTAATATGAAAATGTTCTGCATAACAAATGAGTATTTTTCTCTTTATAAACTAAACCGGCCATGAAGCCATTCTGGAATGTGTTTTCATGTGAAAAACATTTTAAATACACGAACGACAAATTATATTTTCTTTATAAACTTGAACTTAGCATGTTTGAAATAATTTCTTAAAATATACTGGTTAATTGGCTGACTGTTTGAATTATACTAAATTATTAACTATACTAACTGATCCGGCAAATGTTGTTTTGACATAATTTACCTATGTGTTTGTATAGGTCTACCAGAATCTGATGGCAAAAAATGGAAAAAAGAAATTGACGCTACCAATACTGGGGAAATTGGAGCAAAACGTTTGATACTTTTTTTCCTAATAGCGGCTGATTCTGTGCGTGATACGTACGCAAATGTAAAAAAATATCCAATGAAGGATATTTTTTGAAAATCTCCCATCCAAATTTGCAATGAGATTTTGGTAGACCTATAATTTATGCTTGAGCCCACTGCTGTTATTTCAAACGTCACGTTGTCATGAAGACGTTGTTTATATTATGCCGATCTCAAAAACCTTCGGTACTGCGGTTTAGGACTTCAGAGCTTGTAGCCAAGACTTTTTCTTTGTCGCTTCTTTATGTAATCGCCGATTAAAATGTATACAATAGCTTTGTCCACACTGTGCCTTTATCTGTTCGTCAAGGGCATGCGTCATAGTGTAGTCAACAGCGAACGTGAGGCATGCCCACGACGCATGCCCTCTGACCGCCTAAAACTTTCGCTTTGTTATTAAAAATGACAGTTGGCGTTGCGTTCTTTAGCAATGTCCACATTATGCAATTTCATCTTCAATTTTCGTCATCTTCTTTTTATTCAACTTTCGTTTGGCAAATTCAATAATTGAATGCGTCAAAATCCACCCGCGTCGAAAGAAAAGTGTCATAGCGAGTGCTACGATTTCAACGCGCGTCACGGGCATGCCTCACGTTCGCTGTTGACTGCGCTATAACGCATGCCCTTGAATCTTGATGAACAAAAAAAGGCCCAGTGTGGACAAAGCTATTAAAAGTTAAAACGGTCATTCGGTTCAATCTGAAATGAAACCATTTAATAGAGTCACTAAAGGCCAACTCGTCGAGTCTTTGACTGTAAATTAAATGGTTTCATTTAATGAATTCGCTAGTCATTTAATTAAAATAGCAGATTCAATCAGATGATTGCGACTAGGGAATGTTATTCGAATATTCGAATACTCGTTTTATTCGAATATTCGACGATTTTACTATTCGAATATTCGCCAAATTATTTTTCGAATAATTCGAATAGTAAAAATATTTTTTATTTTGTTTAAAATGCTATCAATCATAGTAAAATTAACATGGAATAAGAACATAATTATGTTTATTTAAGAAAAATAATGTTATTTATGTATATTCTACATCTTTAATGCTATAATATATAAATCTGTTTTTAGTCTAACTAATGAGTATACGACAATTATTCGTCGTCGCCGTTGACCTTGTTTTAGACGTTATTTGGCCTAAAGACATGCAAAATAAGATATAAACTCCTTTCAGTCATGGATTTTAGTATCGTCGTTAATGGTCGCTCACGATTTGTATCCATTGATTTCTTTCGAGCTTTCTCAAAATTTTTGTCTACCGTGATAACTAGATATATATCGCGGACTTTAACCCATCAATCCCCAAGCGGCACCCGGCTGTCGCATAACATTTTTTATACGCCCTTCTGGCTTGAAGCTCGCGATATGTTATCTATGAATTGACAAGTTGATAAAAATTTGCTGTTCAATAGCTTTACCGCGGCAGTCCTCAACTGATAATTGAAACAGTTAGTACAGTATCCAAAAATGTCGATGGCTCCTTAATATTATGATGTTATTGGCGATATCCAACTTCGAGTTACTAAAGTCACCAACCAGCTCTAGGATTGTTTCACCCTCCCCCAGGATTTCGTTGCAATCTTTGTTGTGGTGTTTGTTTTCTAGTTTACCCTTTTTTATAATTTCGAGACACGTTGACACAGGTGAAGCCGACTTGGTAAACTAGGTGAATGTGGATCGAAAATATCAAAAAGACGGGTGAGCTGGCTTAGTATTAATGAACAGGTATCATAACGTCGAATATATTATTTAATCTCAACTGCTGCCTAGCAAGACTAAGCATAATCACATGAGAAAAGTCAAAGGTGCTACGATCGAAAACAGTTTACACTTTACACCCTTTCTTTTATTGCCCAGCTGTAACCTTAAAATAGGTATACATTTTTAAAGTGTTTAACAATAAAAATTAACAATGTCATTTACTAAGATTTATGTTAATAAAAGTAAAAATAAGAATTGCTTACTTCATAGTATTAACAAAATAGGTTGTACATGGTTGTACGAAGCTTTTTGTTACTTTTATTCAGATTTTTCTGCATTTTTCAAAATTTTATAATTATTCGAATAATATTCGAATTATTCGAAAACTTTTGTAAAATATTCGAATTATTCGAATAGTAAATTTGTCGAATAATAACATTCCCTAATTGCGACATATACGTGGTGTTACAAAACAAAGTAATAATACTTTAGAATGTGTAATGTGCATATTACGAGTATGTCCCTTGAGAGTTTATTATACGAGTATTATAGACTAAAGTTTTATATAAAGTTTACTGTACTATGTGAAAGTATTTTATTTAGCGATTTTATGGGCCTCAGCGTCATGAATTTGCCCATACAATAATAAAAAAAATATCTTTCAGTGCTGCTACTTTCACAGTTAACTCTCAAGATGTATATAGGTCTACCAGGATCTGATGGCAAATTTTGATGGCAGATTTTCAAAAAATATCCTTGATCATGGGATAAATTTTTATATTTGCATGTTTCACACACAGAATCAGCCGCTATAAGGAAAAAAAGGATCAAAATGTTTTATTCCAATTACCTCGGTATTGATAGAGTCAATTTTTTCTCACTTTTTGCCATCTTTTTGCAGGCAAAGTTCTTTTGAAGATCAGAAAAGCTTTATGAGATTTACGTTTACGTTATGTTGTTATTATTAAACGCTTTACGTAGGCTTCGGAAAATAAGGCTTTATTTTTTGTACTCTATTGTTACACCTAAACTGAAGACAGAACCCATAAAGTTTTATTTATTTTGCTTATATTTAAATAATAAGTATGCTCAGTTTATCCCTTTGTTGTGTTTTGTCCTTTGAATATAAATCTTTTTTGTTGAAAATATTTTTATAGATTGAAATATTTTCTAAGGGATTTGAATTTCGTGTACTTAATATTTTTTACTTACAAACTATAAACGTTTCATTTTCAAAAACTGCATGACGCCCGCAACTCTCTTGCGCCAAAATTCATTTATAAGCGAACATTTCATTTTTCGAAGACAAATAGTATCTTATGTCCATTCCCGGGACTCAAAGTATCTGGCTATCTGCCTACCAAATTTCATCAAAATCGGTTCAGTGGTTCAAAGGTGAAAAGGTTTTAGACAGACATACACTTATTCTAAAAATACACAATGTATATTCTGAAAAGTTACAATGTGACCAGTAATTAATGAAAGTGACAAGAAGTTGTTTATTTTATTTCTTTGTTTTTCTTATAAATTATAACTGATAACCGTGCCAAGTCTTGCATTCTAATTAGTCTGGTAAATTACACACTGAAAATTATTTACGAAACTGGATTATAAAAAAAACGGTTGTCTGTAAAGTCGGTTAAAGGTGAACGCAGATTTGGGCCGCACCGCACGCACCGCAGTCGCCGCATTCGAATTCTTTATATGAAGTTATAGGCAAGCTCGCATACCTACCTACCCGCGCCGCAGTCTTCGCAACTTCATAATAATATGAAGAATTGCGAATGCGGCGACTGCGGTGCGTGCGGTGCGGCCAAATCTGCGTTCACCTTAAATCTGCGTTCACCTTTACAGACGATGGTTGAACGTGACAACGTGCCTCTTTGTCGCTCGTTCCGCGCTCTCGCTTGCACTTCAAGCCTTAAATGGAACGCCTCAGAGCGAGGTAACGCCGCATGAGTCATGTTTTTTCGTGCGTGCAGCCGGCTCCATCGAATTATAAGACGTTGTCACGTTAAAACTCATTTCCCCGACTGTACATGTACAGTCAAATGTACATGACACAATGTACAGTCGGGGAAAATTGTGCTAAGCAGAAGCTTAGCACAATTTTCCCCGACTGTACATTTCTGCTAAACAACTCATTTCCCCGACTGTATATTTCTGCTAAACAACTCATTTCCCCGACTGTACACTTCTGCTAAACAACTCATTTCCCCGACTGTACATTTCTGCTTAGCACAATTTTCCCCGACTGTACATTTCTGCTAAACAACTCATTTCCCCGACTGTACATTTCTGCTTAGCACAATTTTCCCCGACTGTACATTTCTGCTAAACAACTCATTTCCCCGACTGTACATTTCTGCTTAGCACAATTTTCCCCGACTGTACATTTCTGCTAAACAACTCATTTCCCCGACTGTACATTTCTGCTTAGCACAATTTTCCCCGACTGTACGGTGCTCTGTGCGGTGTACTGACGATAGTTGAACGTGACAACGTCATAAAATGGAACGCCTCAGAGAGCTGTTACGTAATATTATGTGGATTAGCTCTAATATAAGTATGCGTTTGTCCCCAGAATGTCCCTAGTGCTGCCCGGCGGCGGGGACTCCCCGAGCCCGCGGCGCGCCGTCAGTCCCCTGCTCGAGTCCCGGCGGCCGCACTGCACGCTCGCCTGCGACTACTGCGCCGCCATACTCGAGGATAAGTTCAAAAGTACGACAGATTGTTAGTTCTCACCAGAATTATACGGCAATATGTTTTTAAGTCGACATTTGACAGCTGTTTGATACGGCAATTCAATAATTTCCGTATCAAACATACGTACGAATCTATAGAGTCTATCGTGTATTGACACGAAAGACCCTATAGCTCAAGCCCTATAGACAAGCAGGAAAGTGCCGTCAGACAATATTACATATTAGACATAATACATACTAAATTTTTTTATTTATACTTAACTATAACTTATATTACTTACTTGAAAACAAAGAGCCAACAACACGTTTTCACTTATTAGTGAAAAGTGAATTAATTATTGACAGTACTAGTTACTAAATTGAAGGGATAAGGTGAGCATATAGCTATTATAACAATGAAAACTGAGTGGTATAGATTAACTAGGGCTACATAATAATAAAGTTGGAAAAAATCTAATAATGATAAGCAGCGATGTTACTTTCAGAATCGTTATATAATCGCTACGGAGAACCCCGGGCGCTGTCAGTCCCCTGCTGCTTTGCAGAAACATTATTAAAAATATTATACTTTTGTAACAATTTATATTTAAGAGCGTTATGAACACGATAAAAATAATGTATTACGAGTAGAATAAAAGTTACCTTCAACATCTTTGCACTAAAACTAAGTAAATCCGGTAGGAACTGTGTTTTTAGACAAAAACTATCCTATATTATGTCCCATCTAATATTAGATAAAAAGCTAAGAAAAATCTAAACATTACATGAGCCTTTTCTCGCGTACAACTTCATAAAAAGAATGAAAAGAAAAGAAATAAATTCATCAGACGTCCAACACTTTTTTCGTCCAATTTCCTTCGGTTAGTTCTCGAATTCTTCACAAAAAGATGGCGGCAATTTGTTCGCGCCGATTCATTTCTCGCCGCAAAAAATGCCAATTTATTGGCCTTTCAGAAGAAAACTACCTTATTACTTTTCTAGTTGATTAATATTGAATGTTGGAATTTAATATTTAATGACAAGTCTCCACGATTGAATGTTGGCGACTAATTTACGACCTAACTATATTATCCATACTAATATTAGTATTATCCTTAGGCAAAAGTGTGTTTGTGTGTTTGTCTGTTACCTCCATTACCTCTTCCCACCTAAGCTACTGAACCGATTTGATTTATGAAGATACTTTAAAAGGTCATAGGATAGTTTTTACAGCGACCAGTCTTAAAAAATATTCAAAGTCAAACAATTTTCACTAAGATCCTGTCTTACAGCGACTTAAATGGAGTACTCAAATTAAATGCAGAGTACTGTGTATTGCAAATAATCTCACATTCTATTTTAATTAAGTTTCCCTCTGTGTCAACTTAATCAAGTTTGTCAGTCAACACTATATGTTCGGTATTCGTGACAATGCTGTTCAAATGTTTGCTGCCATGTAAGAATGCGAAGCGCACATAATTGTTAGTTACCCACAAAACACACTTGTTGTTACCCACTGGTAACTAACAATTGAAAACTGACGTTTTTTGCGTAAATAGTAGCTTACGACTGGGAAAATAGTTTAGGATAAAAATGTAGATTTTATATTATAACTAGATGAGTAGGTAGGTTATAGTAGCGTAACTATAGAGTGACAGGGCTGGCAAAATGCCACGGGCCCCCGACCCAAAAGGGCCCCGGCCCTAGAGGCCTTGAGGTCAGTAAATTGTTATACTTTGTTTTGTTATCGATTTTTACTGATAGGGCCCCATCAATTTGCCACGGGCCCCGGATGCGTTAGTTACGCCACTGGTAGGTTACAACTTACAAGGTTTAAATTATAAAAAGAATGAAAATTATTTAAGTCAAGATTGTAGTTAATTATTGCGATTGGGGTAACCCGTTGTAATTAACTTTAATAAATAAAGAAGAGAATAATGAGTAATTGATCTTATGTTGTAAAATGTTAGTTACCCACCTTATCCATTCGTGTCTTCAATTATATTTCTTTGTAAAGGATTCGTATCTATGATTAGCAGGATTGCTACCATGATGGTCAAGAATCAAGATGTCTTTACCATGTGCAACCAACAATCATCGCCGGTAGTCAAAGAAAAAATATGTCCTGTGAACTTTCGATGCCTGCGAAATTTTTCTCCGATTTACAATGATTTATGTACAAGTCCATTTTGAGTATTCTAATGAGGCACTTTGTTCTGACGAGCGGGCAGATGGTAATTAGCCCTTGAAGGGCAACTGAGGGCCTTTCGCGCTTAAATTTACAACATCAAAAGGACTTGACGATGTCATGCGTTTTTCTTTTTAAGGGTTTTGTCTTGAATGTCAAAGACTTGCAAATCATCGTAAAATCTTTTTCTAACTACTTCGAGTCTATTTTAAAACAGTTTCCGTCTTCGCTTAATCCTTTCCTATTATACAAAATTGTATTCCCAAGAAATATCGAAATTGTTAGTTTATCATTTCATTTAAATAGCACTTTGCATTTTGATAGGAAATTAGAGTGATTAACTTACGAAGCTTTACTGTATATATTCATATTGGATTAAAGTATAATATCCTTATTATTATACTAATATAATAATTGCGAAAGTGTGTCTGTCTGTCTGTTTATATTATGTCTGTCTGTCTGACTTTCTGTCACGCCCAATCCGCTGAACCGATTTTGTTGAAATTTGTTATAGAGATACTTTGCGTCCCGAGAAAGGACATAGCATACTTGTTATTCCGGAAAAATGTACGGTTCCGGTGCGAAAAATGAATTTTGGCGCAACAGAGTTGCGGGTGTAATCTAGTAGTAGATTTACTATGGTATAGTTTATCGTTATTTAATATTTTACAGAAAATATTATGTTAAAATAATTTACTATTAAATTTATTTTACCTACTCATGGGAAATTTATGTTAAAAAGCTTGAACCAGTCTAGTAAGCAGGCACTCTAAAGTGTTCATGTTACGTAAAATATTTGTTTCAAATGATCCGAAGCAAGTGTACCCAGGGGAATGACATAGAAAATAAAACCTTACGACCTTACCAACTGTTTCATATTATGAACTTAAAATATATGTTAGCAGTGCCGTAAATAGGGCGGTGCCACCGGTGCCCAGGCACAGGGCGCAGACTCTGGGGGGGGGGGGAGGGCGCAAAAATGGCCAGACCAGGGAGGCCTGTGGCCCTGGAAGCATTGCTCTGGGTACCTATAATATCTAAAAAAACCGGCCAAGTGCGTGTCGGGCCACGCGCAATATAGGGTTCCGTAGTACCGCTAGTTTTTTTAAATTTTTGTATGGTCAATTATGAATGTATATATTTTATAACGTGTTTTACACTACTAACAACATCATCTCAGTTACTTTCAAAGGAATTTGAACGAAAAGTTCCTTTATACTTCGCCGAATACATTTTTTTAGTTGATCGAATATTACTCAACTAGACGTTCCGAAAGGCTTCGCCCGCGTAAATTACATATTTCACAGAAAAATTAGTCCACAAAAAAAGCCTATGATCCTTCACGTGGTCTTCTTCTTATCGATCCTAATAACAGAAAAAATGCTCTAGTAGTTTGTGAGATAAGCCCTTTCAAATATTTTTTGCCCGTTTTTTCCACATTTTCCTCTATTTCTTCGTTCCTATTAGTCTTAGCATGATAAAATATAGCCTATAGCCTTCCTCAATAAATCGGATATCTAAAACTGAAAGATTTTTTAAATCGGACCAGGTAGTTCCTGAGGTTAGCGCGTTCAAATAAGCCCTTTCAAATTATTTCCCCCGTTCTTTCCACATTTTCGTCTATTTCTTCGCTTCTAATAGTCTTAGCGTGATAAAATATAGCCTATAGCCTTTCTCAATAAATGGACTGTCTAACACTGAAAGAATTTTTTAAATCGGACTAGTAGTTCCTGAGATTAGCGCGTTCAAACAAACAAAAAAACAAACAAACTCTTCCCAATTATAATTATTAATTAATTGGATGTTCCGCGCGGCTTCGCCCGCGTAACTTAGGAATGTCACGGAAACCGTACCTTTTCCCACATAAAAAGAAACCTATGTCCTTTCACGTGGTCTATTCTTCATGTACGTGCCAAATTACATAAAAATTGCTCCAGTAGTTTCTTAAGATAATAAGCAATTTTAAGTAATTTCCTCCGCTTTTTCCACATTTTCCTCTTTCTTCGCTCCTATTAGTCTTAGGGTCATAAAATATAGCTAATAGCCTTTCTCGATAAATGGGCTATCTAACACTGAAAGAAATTTTCAAATCGGACCAGTAGTTCCTGAGATTAGCGCGTTCAAATAAGCCCTTTCAAATAATTTCCCCCGTTTTTTCCACACTTTTCTCTATTTCTTCGCTCCTATTAGTCTAAACGTGATAAAATATAGCTTATAGCCTTCCTCAATAAATGTGCTATCTAACACTGAAATAATTTTTCAAATCGGACCAGTGGTTCCTGAGATTAGCACGTTCAAATAAGCCCTTTCAAATAATTTCCCCCGTTTTTTCCACACTTTCCACTATTTCTTCGCTCCTATTAGTTTTAGCGTGATACAATATGGCCTATAGCCTTCCTCGATAAATGGGATATCTAACACTGAAAGAATTTTTCAAATCAGACCAGTAGTTCCTGAGATTAGCGCGTTCAAACAAACAAACAAACTCTTCCCAATTATAATATTAAGTATAGATTATAATATTAATAAGTATAGATAGATAACTTATGAAGTCTTCTTAGCCATGCAGTGATAGTTTTCCTTTTAAATTCAGCAGATTTCCTACTCCCGTTAATTTTTTCACATTTCCAGAAGTAACCCTTTAGCCGGTAGAAGGGGGAGACACTGGACTCTAACGATTATTTCCACTTTAAAACTTATTATTTCACAAACGGATCCCTAGATCGGAAAATGATCTATGAAATCTATGAATACTCGTAATATTTTTAAAAAACCTATCCAACGACACCCCACACGATTGGATGGATGGGTGGACGCAAAAAAAATTCATCCCCGCTTGATGTGTAGGGAAGGTACCATAAAAATATTTTTTTAAGATTTCATTACCATTTTGTCGGCATCACTAATATACAGTGCATTCATGCCAAATTACAGCTTTGCAGGTCCTATAGTCTCTGAGCAAAACCGCGGACAGTACAGACAGACAGACAGACGGACAGACGGACGGACAGACCGAAACTATAAGGGTTCCTTGTTTACTACGGAACCCTAAAAAAACAAGGGCGCAGTTATAGAAGCTCGCACAGGGCACAAAAAAGGCTATTTACGGCACTGTATGTTAGAATTATGTGTCTAACCGTTCACTCAGGTAAATAAAAAAGTAGTCACGTTCTTGAAGTGGAAAACTAGACAAGCTTACTCCCGTAAGGCCCAAGTGGGCCGCGATAATAATTGAAAGGCTATTGTGTCTCGTTTTGCCGCGATCGAAGGATTTAATAGTTAGGGGACGGGTAGCACGTTTCTAAACTAAACAGCTACGTTATGTTAAAGTCCAAATTAACGATCGTACCTACTTAATGCCGATTGAGTTTTTTTGCACTCGATTTGTCGAATATTTGAATACAACTTATTATTATTGTGCAGGGAATGCGGACATGCGTAACCGCGGGACTTCCCCATTGTCGGTGTCGCCGCGACAGTCGCTCACCGGTGAACCCCCCTGGACCCTGCCAGACGACGACCGACCAGACTTCTCAGCGCTCAAGGAGAACATTCATAGGATTAACAAGTAAGTCTAAACCTGGACACATACGGGAAGGCCGATCCAATTCGATCAGTTTTTTTTATATAAAATAAGGGGGCAAACGAGCAAACAGTCACTACCGTCGCCCATGGACATTCGCAACATCAGAAGGGCTGCGGGCATTGCGGGTGCGTTGTCGACCTTTTATGAGGGAATACGCTCTCTTTTGAAGGTTTGATCTACAAAACTTCGTCCGGAAATACTGACTGACCTGACTAGACACTATGTCGGTCATGTCTGGACTGATCTCAGTTACTGACTCAATGTCGTCTGCCTTAAGAGCGTTTACACCTAATTTCAAGTTTCCATACAAACCTGCGGCAGACTAAGTGAATTGCTTTGCGAGCAGCGATTTATAGTAGTTTTAAAAAATTTGTAGAAAAAAAAATAACAAAAGATTTGTTGATATTTAAGAACAATTTTTTAAATGACACTTTCATTTCTCCTATGATATGGAGCTATTATTATAATAAATTAAGTTAAATAAATAAGTTAAAAAAAAAGTTTTAATTCCTTGATATTTCTTTGATATTTCTCATTCTTTGAATTTAAATTACAGAAAGTTAAATACCTAAACGAAATATTTGTTTCTGCTAACTATTTGCTTAAGTATCTTGTCAATAGGTTATTATTTATTTTTTATTAGATCTGTTGCTGGTTTCGTTAATTATAAGCTTCGAAACTGATACTAAAACGGAATTTAAGAAAACCTCTGTTAAGGTATTGAGATTTAATGTACAAATAATCTATAAATCGTATTTTTTTCTCTGCTAACTATATTGACAGTGAAATTTCCTATAAAAATAAGTTATCAACATTTTTATCAAGATAAGTGGTTGATGACTTTTTCAAGTTTGAAAAGTACAGTTTTAAGCCAAATTGAGCGTGAAAGGTGTAAACGCTCTTAAAGCTTAGCTTTCAATAATCGCCTAAAAAGTGACTAGTCACAGTAAAGGTTCTCACTAAAATCAGCTGGTGTCATTCAAACCAGGCTTCACGTGATGTCATATTGCTCAAGTGTGTGCGCAATTACAAGAATTCTTTGAAGTGAAGTCAACTGATTATTTCCTTTTAGTTAGAACATAATCGAGTCATTCGAGCAGCAAACTGTATTGCATAATATCTACATTGAGCGTAGGAGGAAATTGACTATAATTAGGTTTTAATAACCAGTTTAGTGCAAGCGCACTCAATAATCATCAGCTTTTGATCTGAACGACACATTCTTTGTACTTTTCTAACCTTTTTAACCGACTACAACGAAGCCAACAAGCGGTACTTAATGATTTTGGCAATCTATGTGTAACAGAAACTAATAAAATATTATTTTAACGTTATGGATGCTGTGGGTGACATAGGCTTTTTTCACACGCTTTTAAGTTTTATAAGCGTGGGCTGTATGTATACGTACGAAATCATTGAGCACGTTTTTTATCTATCTCCAGTAGTCTAATTAATTCGAAACTTTGCAATAAAATTAAAAAAACAAAACAAGTTTTTTTTTTCCTTTTAATTCAGCAAGCTACTAAATTATTTTACAATTATAAGGTAGGCCTTGTCATATTTAGGTAATATCAACCGTAAAAAGGTTTCTACATTGCAGAAAAAACATTTATGGAATAAAAACACGCCATTCGAGACTATTTTTTAACCTTTATTGGTTTCGATGAACTTTGATAAAATATCGGAAAAGATTGAGCACATTTATAGTTGTTGGACTTTTTATTATTTTTTTCTGTCGAATCAGGCCGAAAATAATTTTTTTGCCGGCTGTTTTTTGCCGAAATACTTGTTAATTTTATCAAATTATTACAATACGAAAGTTTTTTAATGGATCAAATGAACCAAAAAAAAAAAAAGAAATAAAGAACATCTGCTGATTACCATTTGCCCTAAGTATATAAAAAAAAACATAATAATCTTTTAATCTTTTAGCGTAGTAGAGTAAAGAAATTAAAACCACGATTTGATATGGCACACTAAAAAAAAGTTAGTCAGTGTGTACTTTTGTAACTTTTTATTCAAAAACTATACATACGGATTTGATCAAAGGATGATTGATAGTTTAAGCTCTGCATAAGCACATAATATAGGCTATTTCTAGGGGGTACAACAATATTTAGGTTAGCTAGGTAACGGTAAAGGTATGTTATGCCGCTGGTAAAACATTTCTACCTAAACATAAAAATAAAATAAAATTCAATTTTGTTAGTCTCGCTATAAAACGGCTCAAACGATTTGTCAAATTAAGTTCTTAAATATTCGTGGAAGTCCAGGAGAGGTTTATATTATGGTTAGAAAATTTAGAAGTGATACGAAGTTCACGGGTCAAATATAGACGTGAGTGGAAGAACCAGATAACTAACATTTTATAACATGAGGACAAACGCAATTTTTTTATTTTACTTCATTTTTTTTAATTTATATTAAATATATTCTAGTATATTTAAATTTCTATTAAACAAATCTTGTAACTGACCTACTTCATCATCTGGCTAATAATACAGTTTTTTTTTTATTTTAAGTCATTCCGGCCCTAAAGCCTCCATTTATGCAAAAGAAAGCATAATTTTTTAACTGTTAAGACGTGAGTGGAAGAAGCAGAAATTCTTCAACTCAAGTCTTTAATACTAAGCCTCATTTCTCAGGGACTGCGAGACTTCAACTCGGCTGGACCTGCTCCTCACGCAGGTGGAGCAGTACGCCAACAACCTGGAGGCCCTGGTGGAGGAGAGGACCTCGGACTATCTGGAGGAGAAGAGGAAATGCGAGGAGCTGCTGTACCAACTGCTACCTAAGTAAGCTGGAGAAATAGACAGAATTACGCATATTATACAAGGTGTAACAAAACTAAGTGATAATACTTAAGGGTGTGTATGTAAAAAGAGAGTTCACTGTGAAAGTAGCAGCGCTGAAGGAGCAAAATTTTTTCACTTTTTTATGAGTGAGCGCCCCAGCGTCACGAATTTCCCTATACAATTTTGTTACACCCTGTATAATATTATGTAGTTTCGTTCTTTCGATCCAATTTGTTTGCTATTTAATTTTTGAAGTGAAAACTTCTTAGCGACGTTGAGCATTTGTGGGATGGGTAAAAAACTGTGAAACTCGCGATAGATTTTCGTGTTGATCGAAAAACCATACAAAACGCGTAAGACGGTTGGAGAGTAGTGTTTTGTGTCGAACTCGAACTCGAACTCAATTTGAAACTTGATCGAAACTTGATCGAAACTTGATCGAAACTTAATCGAAACTTGATCGAAACTTGATCGAAACTTGATCGAAACTTGATCGAAACTTGATCGAAACTTGATCGAAACTTGATCGAAACTTGATCGAAACCTTGATCGAAACTTGATCGAAACTTGATCGAAACTTGAACGAAACTTGATCGAAACTTGATCGAAACTTGATCGAAACTTGATCGAAACTTGATCGAAACTTGATCGAAACTTGATCGAAACTTGATCGAAACTTGATCGAAACTTTATCGAAACTTGATCGAAACTTGATTGAAACTTGATCGAAACTTGATCGAAACCTTGATCGAAACTTGATCGAAACTTGATCGAAACTTGATCGAAACTTGATCGAAACTTGATCGAAACTTGATCGAAACTTGATCGAAACTTGATCGAAACTTGATCGAAACTTGATCGAAACTTGATCGAAACTTGATCGAAACTTGATCGAAACTTGATCGAAACTTGATCGAAACTTGATCGAAACCTTGATCGAAACTTGATCGAAACTTGATCGAAACCTTGATCGAAACTTGATCGAAACTTAATCGAAATTTGATCGAAACTTGATCGAAACTTGATCGAAACTTGATCGAAACTTGATCGAAACCTTGATCGAAACCTGATCGAAACTTGATCGAAACTTGATCGAAACCTTGATCGAAACCTTGATCGAAACTTGATCGAAACTTGATCGAAACTTGATCGAAATTTGATCGAAACCTTGATCGAAACTTGATCGAAACTTGATCGAAATTTGATCGAAACTTGATCGAAACCTTGATCGAAACCTTGATCGAAACTTGACCAAAACTTGATCGAAACTTGATCGAAACTTGATCGAAACTTGATCGAAACCTTGATCGAAACCTTGATCGAAACTTGATCGAAACTTGATCGAAACTTGATCGAAACTTGTTCAAAACTTGATCGAAACATGATTGAAACTTCATCGAAACTTGATCGAAACCTTGATCGAAACCTTGATCGAAACTTGATCGAAACAACTTGATTGACGATTTTTTAAAATTCGATTTTCATAAAAAATGGGTTAAAAAAATGCACAACGTAAATAATCAAGTTTTCACTTCTGCCGGCACTCCCGGAGTGCAACCAGTTTTTTTTTTATTTAGGAAAACTTACAGCTAGATTAACAAGTAGTCTCAACATAACAAAGGAATGCCAATTACAAGTTTTCACACACAAGTGAAAATTATAATTTTCATAAATCGAAACAACGTCAACACTCAACGCGTTGTTTGATAACGTCGCCACTCGAAAACGGGCAACGGTAACGGACCGAAGTTGTAATAAAGTTGAAATATTGGAACCGGGTTCTTCGGCTACACTTTTGTATGCTAATTTGTAATGCATTTCATTTAAAATTATATAAAATCTAGGCACGCAGCACTCAGCAGCGTATCAAGCCAAGTTCAAGCTAAAGAACTGGCTAGCCAGTGCCGAGTGTAATATTATACGAACCATTTGGTGTCATAAATAGCTAATGAAAGCTGCTGAAAATCATACTAGACCTCTTCGCCACTCGTAATAATGTAAGAAAAGATAACACCATATTTTTACTCTCTGGTATTCAGAAGCAGAAACTTTACATTAAAGTGTCCAATATTAGCATAATGGGCAGGTAATAAAGCCTATATAAAGCCCATAAAAATTAATGAAATTGTAAATTGTTACATAAATCTTTAACGAATGTCCGCACTTAGGCTCAGTTACGCTTCTCTTGATTACTGCTAATCGTTCGTCAAATGTCAAAAATCATGTCTCTTCTTTATTATATAAGCAAAAAAACGAGAAAAATGACATGATAATCCACCATGTCCCATCAGAGAAATAATTCATAGGCGGGTGGACCTACCTATTTGGTCGGGTTATGTCAAATCAATGTAATGCTAAGTACTCACATACGGTTTTACTCGATAGTTTTACTCCAAATCGAGCAAAAAACACCGTGTGGACCGCAAAACTCCCAGCTCGAAGGCTCGCATCGAGCCGGCTCGATGTTTCCTTCGAACATCTCCGTCGAGCCGTCGAGCTTTACTCAAGCGTGTGAACGTGACTTCTCCTTAGTTGAACAGACATCTTTTGGCTCGAACGGTTCGGTGAATACTGAACGGCGAGCTTACTATATAGAGTAATGCTGAATGTGTGGACGAAAGCCCAAGCCACGGGTTTTGCTCGACGTGATTGCTCGATCGAGTAAAATTGTATGTGAGTACTTAGCATTAGTCGTAAATTACAACTACGACTCGTAATCTTATCGCTGCGTTTGACAGAACTTATTCAAAAGACGCAGGTCCTTCATCTGCCTATGAATCAATTTCCTAGACAGTACGTTAACCCAAACCGATGAAAATGCGCGAAGGTTAAAGTAATCCATACTAATATTATAAACGGAAGTGTGTCTGTCTGTCTGAGTGTCTGTTTGTTACCTGTTGACGCTTAAGCCGCTGAACCAATTTTGCTGAAATTTGGTATACTTATATAGATACTTTCGAGTCCCAGGAAAGGACATAGGATACTTTTGGCCCCGAAAAAATGAACGGTTCCCGCGCGATAAACGAATGTTTGCGCAACCGTCATCTGTATAAACATAAATCATTTACGCGCGTCCGCGTTTATCCTTAAGGGGGTCTAGTTCGAGAAACGGACGATTTTCAAGATTTAAAGTGAAAGGAGACATACAAATATAGTAATTTAAATTCTGAAAAAAATATATGTGTTAGTTAAGGATCTAACAATGTGGAATGTATATTCCATTACACAATATCATGAACTTCACTCGATAGAAAAAAATCCCAAAAGTTACTTCTTCTTTGAACGAAATTGCCATACTATGTCCAAATTACTTGGAATTTTCAGGTAATTTTTATACTGAACGAAAGACAAATAATATATCTAGGGAGTCGTCTTTTTTTGACTCGATTGGATTATGTATAAAATAACGACGATCAAAAAACTATGAAATTGCAGGCGCAAAGGTCTCGGCTCGTGGTTTAGTCGCGCTAAGGCGCTCGTGAAGGACGGACCGTACAACTTTTTCTCTTAAATATTATGCAAATGGCTGATCATTGCTAACAAGTGACGCAAACCAAGTCCAAAATAGGCTTGATAGAAGTACCTTAGAATTAGCGCAACACCAACCGTAATACTATCGTCTATCATACAGTATTGTAATTTGTAGATAACTCCACCGTATTTTTATTTTGTATTTATATTATAGACTCGCAGTACGTACACATGCGGAGGCATGCCCAATGCCCACCTGCAACATTTTCTTTGCATCTTTGATTGTCTAATTACTTTTATAATGACATGGTTATTTTTAACCAACTTTAAAAAAGGTGGTTATTCGACCGGGTATCAATGTAATATTTCCATGTAATGTCAGGGTCTGAACAAATGTACTGTATCTGCATAGTAAAATTATACTATGGTATCTGGGAAGTGCATGTATGTATGTTTTTAATTTTTATGTTTTATCTCCTGAATTACTCACTCTTACTTAGACTTGTAAGTAAGTAATTCCTTTCGTTGCACTAGCTCAATTTAGGTCAGTGTTTTTCAACGTGTGGGTTGGTGCATGTATGTAATATGTATGTACATTTTTTATGTTTGTGTTCGCATACCTACGGAACTGTAATTCCCATTTTGTTCAAGATATTGTTCAACTTAGGTATTTAAATACGGCAAGTTTCCTCAAAGTCGGTTCATTATGAGATAGGGGATAGATTCTGTGGGGATCTCAATTATTATTACGCACAATTTGAAATCGGCTAGATACTTGTTATGGTCCCGTTAATAACGGTTAAAAAGGTTAAAAACGGGACCCTATTACTAAGACTTCGTCAGTCTGTATGTCTGTATGTCGGTCTGTATGTCACCAGGCTGCATCTCAAGAACCGCTATAGCTATAGACTTCTGAATTTTTTACAGATTGTGTATATCTGTTACCGCTATTAGCTATAATAATATAATATTATAATAATATTATCTATGGACGCTTCACACCACGTCAGTCTGGCCCTGTGGTAAGTACCTGAAGGACTTGTGTTACGGGTACCAGACAACGGAAATATATTTAATACTTTTATACTATACATAATATTATATTTAAGATTTTTATTATATGATACAAAAATTTAATACACATCCATGACCCAGGAACTTTGAAAACTTTTTGTTCCGTCGGCGGGATTCGAACCCGCGACCCCCGGCTTGAGCTACCGACGCGCTCACCACTGAATCACAGAGGTCGTCGTTTGCTAAATAATAAATACAAAAAACAAAATAATAATACCCATACAACAAATGTGATTTTTTTGATATTTTTTGCTCGATATATCAATAATGGCAACAGGTAGGCACTTGAAATTTTCACAAAATCCTTAGATATAAGTACGTGTACTTTAAAAATAAATAATGATAATTCAATAAAATACAAATTTCAGGGGGGCTCCCATACAAAAAACTCATTTTTTGGCTTACTTTTGCTCTATAACGGTACGGAATCCTTCGTGCGCGCCTCTGTTTTGAGATTTTTTTAAAGGATATTTTTTAATACAGATTCAAAAATTTTGGAAAGTTTCCTATATTTAGAGATGTATAATATTATTTAAATAGTCTATGCGTCGTATAATAAAGAAAGTCAAAGTACGTGAGATTACGCTGTATCGGTGAGCGTTAAAATAGGATGAAACTAGCACTATCGCGACTGTACATTTTGTCATTAACAAATGACACTATATATAGGTTTATCGAAATTTGATTTTACTTTATCTTTGTGCGGTAGGTCGTAGGATTAAAAAAAAATGTTTACCGTGTAAATTATCAAAACGGGCAGATTTGATTGTTTAGGGCGTGTTTTCGTTTCTCAATAGTATCGAACTGTTACAACGCACAAGGATTTTGGCTTTTTAAAAAAAACAATTTTGATTTTTGATGCACACGTCTAGCGCGGTTGGATACTGGATGGAGAGTGTGGGACTGGGAATGCAACCGAAGCTGCTACACAAAGGAAATGCTGGATGGGTAGGAAAGGGGCTGACTAAGGGATGTTACATACACACTAAAGCTATAACACCTCCCCGGGGTAGAATAAACTTCAGGGGCCTATGTTCCTGAAGTTTAGAAAAAATTAAGAAATTTAAATATTGATTCTAATGCTTGGTGAGGGTATTTCACGTGAAGGAGTTTTCGTATTGTTAGGTGTGACTATAGAATTTTCATCTACATTTATTTTTGAATCAACTGTGTCGGAAGTAGCTGAATCTGGTATTATAGCATTAGTAGTATTTTGAGGTGATTGAAAGGGCCTAGGAAAACGATAGGATAGACGGTGCTCTTTAATGTAAAAATATAACCTGATTACAAAATAAGTACACATTAAAATTAACATTACAATTAAAACAATTGAATAATGGGTCCCATATTTTATTATTGGTTGCTGATTTAAGATTTCATCTGTTTCTTTCAATAGGGAATTAAATTTAGAATTGGCGTCTGATGTAAGAATGTCTAAATCAATATTCTTAAGTTTAATAGGGGACTCATCACGGACTTTAGGGATCTTATCTAGAATACAACAAGGATCCTTAATTATATTAAAAGTAGGGTGAAAAACTGTAACATTAAGTTTAACATCAGCGTATCTAGGTATTAATTTTGTATTTTTACAGAATGCTACACAATTTTGCGGCACCTTCAAGATACCTGTACCAATTACATCTAGCTCTATGATCTTTTGGTCAATACAGTCTAGATAAACTTTAATGTTTTCGGATTGTACATATATCCAATTATTATCGGAAATCGGTTTCCATACGTTGAGTATTCCACTAATAGAATCGGTTTGACACTGCACTGGTAATACACTGATAACTTTTGACATTAACTCACTTTCACAGCTGGGGTTTGCACTTGTTGGGGAGACGGTCATCACATTGCAGATGTAGTCGTTGACGTCGATTGCCAGACAGTCCGTGAGTGAATCGAGTTTACAATATTCTGATTTATCTCTGGTCATTGCGATAAATTTACTACTGGGCCTAATAAGACTAAAAGTGTCTGGTTTAACGTCATCATGCGGCGTTGGTAATGCTATATTATGATATAGATCATACAGTTTAGGGGACACCAAAGGTAATCTTATTACAAATACTATCTTAGTGTTTATGCTAAAACAACTTATACTAGACACATTTAATAGTTTATAAATGTTTCTTAATTCTAAACTTAAAGGTAATGTAACGTCAGCTGGTAGGTGCCTATAGTTGTCGACGAGCTCTTTATACAACTGTTTTGGGGGCAAAATAGCTGGATGTAAAATGTTTCGGCTACCAAAAAGAATGGCATTTGTTATATCTTCCATTTGGAAAGACAGTGTTAGTAGTGACGCTTCCAGATTTGTTAATATGGAATCAATGCTAGTTTTAAAGTTTAGTTCCATAGAATTTTTTGAAATATTTTTCATCTTTAGTGAGAGGTCGTCGACAGCTTCAGTAAGACTAATTTCATTGAGCTTTATTTTAAAAAGTGTATCGTTAAATTTTGACAAAACTGAAGTCGTAACCAATATGTTTTCTTTTATCAATAAACTTAGTCTTTTTTCGTTATCCTGTACATCTCGTATAGCGTTATCGTATCTGATAGCGTCATCTTCGTTTAAAGTACCAAATACTGTTTTAGACAAAGATCCTACGGCACCTATCCAAGCACGCTTAAATCTCTTATTACTAATAAGATGTGAAATGGAAGAATATTCCGAAACAACATCATTGTATCTTACACTCAGTGGCTCCAGAATATTATGGCATTCCAGGTCTTTTATTGTTTCAATTTGAACTTGGTTACATAAAAACCGTACTGTACCTAAGATTGAGTTAATGGTCTTAATGTTCGGTTCCATATATGATATATCATAAGGTGTGATAAGATCTAAGCGGCCAACATTGATCTTGAGTTCGCCAATTGGATCAAAATATATGCCCGGACTCGTGTCGATTCGACGGGTAAACTCCTGAAGAGCGTGAGCCAGTATGCTGTAAGGGAAGATGATTGCTTCCGTTAGGTATTTCCTTATCGACTAAGGTAAGTATGTATAATGTATAATAGGTAAGTAATATATATTATATTGTATAATTTTGTATAAAGTGTAAATTAAATATGTAAATAGTATAACCCTTTTCTTTTCTTTTTCAGGTTTTCAAATTGGAGTATCTCCTTGGATCTCTGCAAGTTTCACTTCGTCATAATGGTGTTTAACATGACGTCTGTTAATTAGTAGCGACAATGTGTGATTGCCGTGTATTTTAACTACCTTGTACGGCCCTTTCCAAACAGGAGATAGGGCTTTTCTTAGTCTTAAATGATTTTTGAGATATACGAAATCTCCGACTTTGTATTCTACTGGGCGAGTATGCGAGTCATAGTAATCTTTTGATGTTTGTTTAGACTTTCTAATATGTTCTAAAGCATTTTCATGGGAATATTTTAAACGGTGTTGCAACATTTTAACGTATTCCGGGTAGGTCGTGGATGATGTATCGTCGTAAACTGATGTCGGGATGTGGGCTTTGTGTCCGAATAATAATTCATAAGGTGAGTAATGCGTAGTGGAATGTACAGCGGTATTATATGATAATACAGCTGTATATACGTAGCGAGCCCAATTGTCCTGATTTTCGTTAATATATGATTTAAGATATTCTTTTAAAGTGGAGTGCGATCTCTCCAAAGCACCTTGAGTTTGGGGATGATAAGGAGATGAGAAAAGATGTTTGATTTTGAACAGTTCACATGTCTTACTAAATAACTCTGCAGTGAAATTTGTGCCCTGATCTGTGAGTATGCGCTTGGGAATTCCGAATAATGAAATGCAGTGTACGAGACACTCACTGGTTTCTTCAGCGGTGATGCTCCGCATCGGATATGCTAAGCTAAATTTTGTAAGGTCGTCTTGCATCGTTAAAATGTATTTTAATTTTGCAGGGCCGCATTCGGGAAGAGGTCCTACAATATCTATTGCCAACCTTTCGAAAGGAGATGTTGAAGTAGACGTAATAACCATGGGTGCGCGATTAATTTTTCTTAAGGCCTTATTTGTTTGGCATGATGAACAATTTTTTACATAATTTTCGATATCGCTACGCATGTTTGTCCAGAAATACTTTTCTTTTATGCGACCAAGCATTCTGCTCTGCCCTAAATGTCCAGCAATAGGAATATCGTGATTTTCTTTAAGGATTTTTTGGATTTCAGATGGAACAGGATAAATCAAGCTATTATGGTAAATGTGGATGGAAATATTTGTTCCGTCGAAAATGTGACCAAGTATATTATAGATTTTTACAAACGATATCCTATCAAAAGGGTTTCGGAAGTCTGTTATACTAATATCGTTTACGGTTGGGTGATTTATCATTATTTGATCTCTTATAGTTTTAAGCGATTTGAATATATCCGGGTAAGTGCAAGAATCGAAATGGTGTACTTTTGTAAACAGGAAAATATATATTTTATTATTGTATTCGAGTGACAAATATTCAAATAATGTCCTTTCGAGTTTTTCGAAGACGTTGCGTATAGGTGCAGGACAATTGTTGATAATTTCTTGGACGTAAGGTATATTTTCGTCCATGTCTATTGAAGTTGGTATAATTATGATTTTATAATTGCTTTTCAGGATGCTGCTGTTATGTTCTAAAATTCGGGTATTAAAAGATCTAGAAGGTGATTTAAGGAAATTATTATAGGTTTCATCCGGTGTTGTTGACCGTTCTTGAGGTGCAGAAGGCTGTTCCGAGTGATCAGTTGGCACCAAGGGAGCGTGACTAACTACAGGGCTATCGATTTCGGGTTGTACAGTAGTTTGTCTACTGGTTGACGGTTGTGGATCAAATGTCAAATTCAAGTCAGGGTTAAGATTGTCAGTTACAGGATTTTGAAATTGCTGATTTAGAGGATCGGATTCAACCGGAGTAGGAGGATTCAGTGGTGAGAAGTCTAAGTCTTTTTCGTCTATTGGGCTAAACGTTATTGTGGTCCATTCATTATCATCGAAAACGTCAGAATATGGCTCTGTAGGGGGTATAAGATTGTTATTTTCAGTTGGTGTAGGATTTTCAGGATATATGGGATTAACTGGATATCTTGATAGGGCGTCCGCTGCTGAATTGAGCTTTCCTTTCCTATACACTATTTCATAGTCGTATTCTTCGAGCTTGAGACGCCATCTCTGTAATTTGCTGGACGGATCTTTATGATTGAAAAGCCATTTTAAAGGCCTGTGGTCAGTGACTATCTGGAATTTTTGTCCATATAGATACGGTCTAAACTGTTTACAACCAAATAGGATGGCTAGCAACTCCTTCTCTGTCGTACTATAATTACTCTCGCTCCTGTTAAGGGTTCGAGAGGCATAGGCTATGGGGCGCTCTTGACCTAAGGGGCCTTGGGAAAGGACAGCTCCGAGAGCATAGTTTGAAGCGTCTGTTGTTAGTATAAAGGGTTTGGTATTGTCGGGATAACATAGGACGGGTGCGGAGGTAAGTTTATTTTTAAGTGCTTCTAGGGCTAGTTGCTGTTGGTTTTCCCAAATAAAGGGCTGATCTTTCTTTAAAAGGTTGGTTAGAGGTTTAGCTAGTTTTGAAAAATCTGGGATAAATCTTCGGTAATAGGATACTAAACCGAGGAAGGATTTGACGTCTTTAGGACTTTGCGGGATAGGAAATTCGACAACAGATTTGATATTATTCGGGTTTGGCTTAACGCCATCTTCTGTGATAATGTGGCCTAAATATAAAACTTCACGACGCAGGAATTCGCACTTGTCGGGTTGCAACTTCAGGTTAAATTTTCTTATTCTTTGGAAAATGAGTTCTAAATTTTTAATATGTGATAACAAGTCGTGAGAATAACAGATAATATCGTCTAAATAAATAAAGCAACGTAAGCCTTGCAATCCGGAAAGTGCGTTATTCATTAGTCTTTGAAAGGTTGCCGGTGCATTTTTCAGTCCAAACGGCATCCTTAGAAATTGATAGTGACCTTCTGGTACAGTGAATGCAGTTTTGGGTTTGTCTTCTTCATTTAAAGGGATCTGATGGAAACCAGATGCTAAATCTAACGTGGAAAAGTAAGTACTTTGACCCAGTTGGTCCAGGATTTCAGTAATTTGAGGGATAGGATATGTGTCACCAATAGTCACGTCGTTTAGCTTCCTGTAATCTATTACGACTCTCCATTTTTGATCGTTTGACGCATCTAGTTTCTTTGGTACCACCCAAATCGGGGAAGACCATGGTGAATTGGATGCTTCAATTATATTTTGATCCAACATCTTGTTGATTTGGTTACGGACTTCTGCTTTATGCACCTCAGGAAACCGGTAAGTTTTCGTGTGGATCGGGATGTCGGTAGTAGTTTTAATTTCATGTTTAAGTGCATTTGTATAAGTAAGCTTTTCATCGGGTAAATGAAATATGTCTGAATAATCGGAACAAAGCTCCATTAATGCATTAGCCTCTTCTTCATTAAGGTGTGTAATACGTAATTGTTGTAGAACTTTTTCAGTGCGTTTTGTAAAATTAGGAGGTGAGCTACTTAAATTATTTACAGAGGCAGTATGATAACAGTTTAAATTATTGGATTCTATCGGTATTATTTTTAAATTAAGGTTTGAATTTAGAGTAACTTTTTTTTCTGAAAGATTGACGACGGACAAATTTATTCTGTTATTTTGCTTTACACTAACAACACAGTTTGCAATTAATAAGGAGTCAGAAATTTTTTGGTCTAAAATAAAACCTTCCTTTATTTCAGGATTTGATACTGAACACTCAATAATTTGTTCGGTCCTGGGTGGAATTAGATATGCCGGTTCATTGAAATTTAGTTTTAGTGATGATTCTCCGATATAAAGTAGGTCCTTGTTGTAGTCTATGTTACAGTTAAGAGCATTGAGCATATCTGACCCGATAATACCATCATAAGGTAAATGGATTTTATCAACAACGTGAAATATGTGTGATACGGAGGATTTTTGGATTTTTAGCTTAAGTTCAAAATGTCCATTAGTAAGGATAGGATTTTCAGAGGAGTCAATGCCTTTGAGTTGTATAAATTCTTTTTTAAGGGATGGATGAATCTGTAGGCAGGAATGTTTAATTAGGCTTACGGATGAACCTGAGTCTACAAGCAAGGATATAGGAAGCTTGGATATAGAAGTTTCGACTAGTACATAAGGTAAGAGCATAATGCTTGGGTCATTAGTGATTTCAAATGTTGACAATATTTTATTTTTTTGATTCAGTGAATTATCAGTAATCAAGGAGACTTCAGTTTGGGGCTGGTTACCCTGTCGCGTGTCTCTAGAGGATACAGTGGATGATTTAATACTTTTATAAATTAAGGAGTCTTCAGTTTGGGGCTGGTTACCCTGTCGCGTGACTCTAGAGGAAACAGAGGATAATTATTTTTTTTATTAATTAAGGAGTCTTCAGTTTGGGGCTGGTTACCCTGTCGCGTGACTCTAGAGGAAACAGAGGATAATTTATTATTTTTATTAATTAAGGAGTCTTCAGTTTGGGACTGGTTACCCTGTTGCGTGACTCTAGAGGAAACAGAGGAAACAGAGGATAATTTTGTGCCGGTTTGAAGTTTTTTAGGTCCCGCACGGCAACAGGACGAGACGCTTATGCGTTTTTTGGTCCGATATCGACAGTGTCGTAGCCTTCAGTAGGGTTAGTGTTTTCGACGGAATCAATTTCGGTAGGTTCAGATATGAAATTAACCCGTTGCGATCTCGGATTTTGATTGAGCCTAAATCTTTCATTATTAAATTGACGCTTCCTACATTCTTCTAGGGTGTGCCCGGGTGCCTTGCAGTATCTGCATATGACCTCCGACGCACTGCTTGTTTGATTAGGTTGTGGTGATCGCGACTGCATATTATTACGATTGAATCTAAAGGCTGGTTGGTTGCTAACGAAATTACCGGGGTTTGGCTTAATCATTCGCGGTCTTTCCGGTCGCGGTTGCGATTGAGAATTTTTATAAATAAATTGTTGGAGTTTTTCCTCGGATATGGCAAAATTCACTGCTTCGTTAAGAGTACGTGGTGCTTTGCACCGGACGATGTTTGAAATTCTCGGCGTGAGACCCATCTGGAAGTGATGGAGTGCTAGTTCCTCCATCGCAGCTGTACGACCTATCATTTCCCTACTTTTATTTCCATGGGCAATTGAAATTTCTGTTAATAGTTGTGACAAACACGTTTCTACCCTTAGGGGCATATTGGCTCACGGGTTCGTTAGTTTGTTGTCTACATTCTTGCAGATCGGTTAGTAAGTGGGCGTAGTGTTTGCGCTCACTAAATTGCGTCTTCAAGAATTCTTTAAGTTGCGCCCAATTTACGAATTCCTTAATAGAACATGCAGTTTGTGCTCTCCCTTGTAATTGGCATAAAATGTATTTAAATATAATATCTTTTTGACTATCTGTGGCGAGATCGTGGGCATTGCTACAATTTACTAGAAAAGAATTTAGTGATTCCCTAGCACCGTCGTAAGGCTTTATAAATTTTAATAATGTTGATAAATCTAACTCTACCTTAGGTGCAGCAGTGTTTTTATTTTTTTTCTGGGACCTAGTGATCGGTCCCGGTTGTGAGGACGGACCTGCTTCGTCATCCATGTCATTCACATTTATTTCAGGTCTTTCAAATTTAGGGCTAGGGGCTCTAGGTTCAGACATCTTAAATTATATTCAATAGAAGTTAGCTGTAATTTCTTTAAAACAAAACAAAAATATTTCTTAATATTAAATTGCAATGACCAGAAATAGAATACTAAATCACTCACAGGAATCTGGCTGCGGCGATGCACCTTATCATGTTTAGACTGGAGCTCGGCTTATCTCGATGCAGTCGTCGGGCTCGGCGGGTCAGGTTACTTCGGCGAATGCACGACGTATTTAGGATTAAAGTTCGATATTTAACTAGACTTAAAGTGTGCAAGAATAGAAATAATTATTTTTTATGTAAGAGTTCGACTTGTGGTTGATTGGAATTAGCACTTTCACGAAACACTTTTCACTGGATATAGAAGATTTAGGATACTGAGGATTTAGAAGAGTTTTCGGAAGACGTTTTCCAGGGACTTTTAAAATCCCCTTTCGCTGCCACCAATGTTACAACGCACAAGGATTTTGGCTTTTTAAAAAAAACAATTTTGATTTTTGATGCACACGTCTAGCGCGGTTGGATACTGGATGGAGAGTGTGGGACTGGGAATGCAACCGAAGCTGCTACACAAAGGAAATGCTGGATGGGTAGGAAAGGGGCTGACTAAGGGATGTTACATACACACTAAAGCTATAACAGAACGTACCAGTTTCGATTATGTACGCTGTTTTTTCATACATAATTTCTGTTGAAAATGACCGTTTCGTTTCTATACTTTCTATACGTGGTATTATAAATAATTAGACGTTCAGTGCGGCTTCGCTCGCGTGAATGAGACATTTCACAGAAAAATTAGTTCACAAAAAAACCTATGATCTTTCACGTGGTCTACTTCTTATCTGATCAAAATAACAGAAAAAATGCTTTAGTAGTCCGTGAGATAAGCCCTTTTCAAAAAATTTCCGCCATTTTTTCCACATTTTCCTCTATTTGTTATAAAATATACAGCCTATAGCCTTCCTTGATAACTGGGCTACCTAACACTGAAAGAAAGTTTAAATAAGCCCTTTCATATAATTTACCCCGTTTTTTCCACATTTTTCTCTATTTATTTGCTCCTACTAGTTTTAGCATGATAAAAAATAGCCTATAGTCTTTCACAATAAATGGGCTATCTAACAATGAAATAATTTTTAAAATCGGATCAGTAGTTCCTGAGATAAGCGCGTTCAATTAAGCCCTTTCATATAATTTCCCCCGTTTTTTCTACATTTTCCTCTATTTCTTCGCTAATATTAATTTTAGCGTGATAAAATATAGCTCATAGCCTTTAGCAATTAATGGACTATCTAATACTGAAAGAATTTTTCAAATCGGACTAGTAGTTCCTGAGATAAGCGCATTCAAATAAGCCCTTTCAAATAATTTCCCTCGTTTTTTCCACATTTTCCTCTATTTCTTCGTTCTTATTAGTCTTGGCGTGATAAAATATAGCCTATAACCTTCCTCAATAATTAGGCTATCCAACAATAAAATAATTTTTCAAACTGGACCAGTAGTTCTTGAGATAAGCGCATTCAAACAAATAAATAAACTGCAGAATTATAATATTAAAAAGCTGTATTACTATACAAAAATATTCAATGTACAGAATTGACTTTCCTATGATTTTATTATAATGTAGGTATAGATGTTCCGCGCGGCTTCGCCCGCGTAATTTAGGAATTTCACGCAACCGTACATTTTTCCGCAAAAAATAGCCTATATCCCTTCACGTGGTCTATTCTTCATATTTGCTAAATAACATAAAATTCCTCCAGTAGTTCTTCAGTTAATAAGCAATTTCATATAATTTCGCACGTTTTTTCCACATTTTCCTCTATTTCTTCGCTCCTATTAGTCTAAGCGTAATACTATATAGCCTATTGTAGCCTTCCTCGATAAGTGGGCTATCTAATACTGATTTTTTTTAATTGAGACCAGTAGTTCCTGAGCTTAGCGCGTTGAAATAAGCCCTTTCATATAATTTCCCACGGTTTTTCCACATTTTCCTCTATTTCTTCGCTCCTATTAGTCTTAGCGTAATTCAATGTAGCCTATAACCTTCCTCAATAAATAGGTTATCTAACACTGAAAGAATTTTTCAAATCGGACCAGTAGTTCCTGAGATTAGCGCGTTCAAACAAACAAACAAACAAACTCTTCCCAATTATAATATTCATAAGTATAGATTATATAATTTGCAAAAGTATATATATCTGTCTATCTGTCTGTTTCCTCTTCACGCCCAAACCACTGGACCAATTTTGCTAAAATTTGTTATGGAGATACTTTTAGTGCCGGGAAAGGATATAGGATACTTTTTTCACGTAAAAATGTATGGTTCCAACGCAATAAATAAATTTTTAAGAAAAGAAGTTACGGGCGTCATCTAGTGATTTATAAACCTGGATTTTTAATGAAATAATATTTTTTGTATGAAATTTCATCTATTTTTAACGATATTAATATATTCTATTTGTCCTTCTCTCACACCCTAACGAAGTGACCAATCGACTTGATTTTTGTCATAGACTTATTTAAAAGGACAAAGAATAAAATAGGCTTCTTTTGGTCTAGAAAAACATCATTTTCCCAAGGGAAGCGCAATATACTAAATCTATGTTTAATTTTTAATGACATTCTAAATCGAAAACGGTAAAATTAAACACGGACGGTTTTCTTTTATAATAAAATAAACCTACGTCTCCATGTTGACAATTAAATAATTTTCGAAAGTCAAATGTAGCACATAGTCCATCAATTTCAAAAAGTCTCGTTCTTATTATTTTTTACTTATGTAATTTTTTTACTCCTTGCATTTTTTTGTACCTTGTATATGTCTGTGTGAATATTTGTTGAATAAATGTTTATTATTATTATTATAAGAATAGGCATGATGACTTTTCTTCTTATTGGAATTGAAAGGTCCTTGAAAAATAGAAACATCGCTGAAAGAATGACTCTGATAGCTTAAAAATTCACCAAGATATGACAATTCAAATATCTCATAAAATAGACCTGCCCGAAACGCTCTATACAAAGTGCAACGACATTATGACGCCACTCTTTTGTAGTTTGTACGCATTGGAAGAGAACTTTGTTCGATAGGTATATTAAATATTGCGTTTATGAAAGTGGTTTCATAACAAAAGTTGCTTTTAATTGCTTCAAATGGCATACAAATATTAAGAAATTTAATTTAAAAAAAAATCGACTTAAATATCCAACTTTGAAGTCGCATAACAAAATAAAATACAAATGCTATCAAGTGAATGTTTGGGATTAAGTACTTATTTTTATGTCACTCAAAAATCTGTCATCTTTCATTCTGTGTTGGTATGTTGTAGTGTGTGTATTGTTTTATTTGTTAAAAAATGTATGATAAAAGCATAATTTCATAATAATATTAGCTCGATGCACTCCTTCACCATAATATAAACTATAACTGTGCAAAATTTCATTCACCTACATTTCCCCATTTTTCATCAAAAGGGATACAAAGTTTTTCTCTCGCGTATTAATAATATAATATACAGCATGACTGGTGAGACATGAGTCATGACTGATACTTAAGGAGAGTATTCAGTACTCGATTCTGATTATAATTATGTAATAAAATTAGGTACTCAATTTTCAACCAAATTTCCCTTTAAAATGTAGACATAGTAAATTACTACGCGGCTGCGGAGCGGCGTGCGCCCCGCGCCGCGCGCTACCCCTCCCGCGCGCGGTGTCCATGCGTTGGGTAAATAATTATTTAACTTTTAGCTACATTTACTCAGTGATCAATTGATATTATTTTTTTATATATTTTTTTTTTCAACTAATGTAATAGGGAAATCTCACGTCCTCGAGTATTGAATATGTCTCACCAGTCATGCTGTAGATATGAACAGGATGTTTTCTCTACACAAAGAATGGGCCAGCTTTCAAACTATGGCAAGCCCTTCGTCAGTACAGAGACATCATTAATGTTGGCATGAACATTGGATTTCTTATTCCTAAGTAGGATATCTGTGATGTTATTCTTAACATAATATGTTTTCGACATAAGAGCAAATACTGGCTTATAATAGGCAACTACAGAAAGGGACACTAGCAAGCGAGATGAAGAACAATGTATGGGTTACATTTGACTATCAAAAACTTTATGTGCTACATTTAACTTTCAAAAATTTTCTGTGTTTAGTTTTACCGCTTTCGATTAGCTTTAAAAGAAGGTACATGCTGTGGGATAGGTTTTGTAAATAATATGAGTATTCGTAGATCATTTTTCGATTTAGGGATCGATTTTTGTGAAATATGAAGTTTTAAAGTGGAAAATCGTTAAGAGTCTCCCCCCTTCCACCAGCTAAACGGTTGCTTCTGAAAATGTGAAAAAATTCACGGAAGTAGAAAATATGCTGAATTTAAATGGAAAACTATCACGGCTAAGAATACTTCATAATAATTGAGTTATAGGTGATCACCAAAAAAAATAGTATTCGGTGAAGCATAAAGGGACTTTAAGTTTGACAAATTCCTTGGAACATAACTGAGATGATTTTGTTGTTGTAGTAGTGTAAAACACGTTATAAATGTACATTCATTGACTATACAAAAGTTATCAAAAACTAGCGGTACTACTGAGTACTTAACCCTATATTGCGCGTGGCCCGACACGCACTTGGCTGGTTTTTATAAATATTTAATCACCCGTTGCAAAATTTTGCAAAAAAAAAACTTTAAATCGCTCTCCTATAAAGTACGTTAGTGTTTTTTCAGTTTTGATACTTTAGGTAAAGTATCGAAACTGAAAAAACGGGACATCGATTTATTATTGTTGACTAGGTATCAGTGCGCGAAAGGACTAGTTTAGCACTATTTGGTGCCATACTTATTTAGTCGACACTTCAATAAAATAACATTTCGCCCATGTTATTTTATTGAAGTGACTAAATAAGTATGTCACCATGGCAACGTCCAACGCTACCCCGTCGCACAGACAATGGTCGCCGTCTGTTTCGAGTTGTAATAATTTACTATTATTTATTCAACTTATGCACTTATCAATATAAAAAGTAGTCAGTAGCCGATTCTCAGACCTACTGAATATGCATATAAAATTTGGAAAAAATCAGTAAAGCCGTTTCGGAGGTACTCCTCCGAAATGTAGGTGTATGTAGATATGAACAGGATGTTTTCTCTACACAAAGAATGGGCCAGCTTTCAAACTATGGCAAGCCCTTCGTCAGTACAGAGACATCATTAATGTTGGCATGAACATTGGATTTCTTATTCCTAAGTAGGATATCTGTGATGTTATTCTTAAAATTTTCGTGTCACAATGTTAGTTACCGTACTCTGTAACTAACATTGTGACACGAAAATTTTATATATTATAAGATAAGATAAGATAAGATGTATGAGATGAAAGAAACAAAAAAAACAAAAAATAATTACATCAGCGAAATCAGTACAATATTGGATAAGCCAATTCATTTTTTTTTATGAAATAAGGGGGCAAACGAGCAAACGGGTCACCTGATGGAAAGCAACTTCCGTCGCTCATGGACACTCGCAGCATCAGAAGAGCTGCAGGTGCGTTGCCGGCCTTTTAAGAGGGAATAGGGTAATAGGGGAGGGTAGGGATGGGAAGGGAAGGGAATAGGGGAGGGTAGGGAAGGGAATAGGGAAGGGAATTGGGCCTCCGGTAAACTCACTCACTCGGCGAAACACAGCGCAAGCGCTGTTTCACGCCGGTTTTCTGTGAGAACGTGGTATTTCTCCGGTCGAGCCGGCCCATTCGTGCCAAAGCATGGCTCTCCCACGTTAAAATCTGTTAATTTTTATGCATGCAGCATGATATTATATGATTTATAGAGGTACTTATTGACATTATCACTATAAAGGAGTAAATGAATAAAAGAAACAAAATTCTAAATAAAATGAAATAGCTAATTAGACTACGGCTCATTTTTGTATACTGTGGCGCGTTCGGGCGGTCGAGTCACGAGTTCCCCCCGCAGTAAGTTGCCCCGCACCTCGGCCCGATCGGAATGTTTCAAACGGAGCTCCGTCGCTACGAATACTTTTCTTTCTTTGGTCTTCCTGCCCTTAAGAATCCCCCGGAGGCTCTTAAAATATATTTATTTCCGCACTCAGGTGAAACATGTTCCTCAAGACCTAAGCCTTTTCTTTGGGGATACGTTAAATATGCATGTTGTGATCCACATTGCTCAATCCATACTGATATACTTTGCTCAATCCATTATAATATAAAAAATACGAAAGTCTGTCTGTTACCTCTTCACGCCTAAACCACTGAACCGATTTTGATCTTGGTAAAAGATACTTTGAGTCCCCTTGCCTTGCACTTGCCCATATAAGTCACAAAACAAAAATTTGCTCTTTCAGCGCTGCTATTTTCACAATGAACTGTATTTAAGGGACACATACACATTACACAGTCACCAGTTTTTGACCGACTTCCAAAAAGGAGGAGGTAATACGTTCGGCTGTATGTATCTTTTTTTTTTTATTTGTATGTTCATCGATTACTCATCCGTTTGTGGTCCGATTATCAAAATTATTTTTGTGTTGTATAGGGTTTAAGTTGAATTTGGTACCATGTTCACAAAAGTGGTGATCTGATGATGGGATCCTTGAGTATTTGAAGGGACTCCTTGAAATTTGTATGGAAACATATAGTGATTTTGATTTTTTCTAGAGCATTCAAGGTAGATGCTACCAAAAAGTAAGACTTCGCACCAGGTTGTACCCTGGATCCGAAGGTACCGTACAGAACTTTTGAATGCTTATAGGTACAGGTTCGGGGATTTCGGCGTTGTTTAAACAACTGAAAACTTAAGCCAGCACATCAATTTGATTGATCATCATCATCACAACTAAAATTATACCATGGGTCATCACACTATGACCCAATTATTGGTACTTTTCGTGATATTTTGCATCTAAGCAGATGTTTTTGATGATGATTTCGCTGTTTGTGGACCGATTTTCAAAATTATCGTGTTGCTGTATAGGATATAATCTTAATTTTATATAACAATTACGATAGTGGTGAGCTGGTGATGGGATCTATGGGCAATCGAGGGAAATCCTTGAAATTTATTAAAACACTCATAGTGGGTAAGATGTTGTTTCTAGTAAGTTAAACATATGTTACGAATAAGAGAAATTTCATACGAAGGTGTCTCTTGGTCCAAAGGCACTGAACAGAACTCCTGAACCTTTAAAGATAAAAGATTGGAAATTGCAGCATCGCTTAGATAACTACAACTTAGATAACTACATTTACCACAATTTCGCATATACAGTAACATAATGTGAATAGTTAACATATTTCGTATTGGTTATTTATGCATAAAGCCTTATTTTGCAGATAACTAAAAAGAGTGAAATTATTATTTTTAACAAAAAAATTAAAACCGACTTCCAAGGTAAAAACAATAGTAATATTAACTAAAAAGAATTAAATAACTCTTACTCCTTAATAGTGCCTTTTTCAGAATTCGTCGAAATCTCAACTATTTCTGTACATACTACGGCCTTCATTACTTTGAAGTCGGTACCAGCTAATTTAAGCGTAAGTTCAGTAATGTCAGAATATCTGAAACTTTTAGGACTGGTACCGACTTCAAAGTAATGAAGACCGTAGTATGTACAGAAATAGTTGAGATTTCGACGAATTCTGAAAAAGGCACTATTAAAGAGTAAGAGTTATTTAATTCTTTTTAGTTCATATTACTATTGTTTTTACCTTGGAAGTCGGTTTTAATTTTTTTGTTAAAAATAATATCACTTACTTTTGTTACACCTATACAAATTGTGCCTTTGGCTGTACAAACGCGCTATCAAGTCAACTTTATAAACGAACGACTGATTTATTTTAGTAAGGGTCAATTTAGATTTTAGACCGCAACGCGACGAGGCGAGGCGAGGCGCGGCGCGGCATAAAATAATATGGATTTGACAGATTTCGTGAGCGTGAGGGTTAATTCAGACCGCAACGCGACGTGTAGATTTGCATTTCTAAATTTGTATGGATTTGACGGATTTCAATTGCGTGAGACGTCTTGCGAATCTGCCAAATCGTTATAAATTTAGAAATGCACCTACGCGTCGCGTTGCGGTCTGAATCAGCCCTAAAAATGAAAACATCGACGATCTTATAGAGTCCTGTATCCCAGAACACTTTGTTGTCTGTTTCGATATTAACTTTTACGATACTATGGACTATCGGAGTAAAAGTGGAATGATATTTTTATGACACTACCTTCAGGATTCGCCCTTGAGCCCTTGTGTGCAGGCGAACTTCAGTCTACAGGGTGTTACAAAATAGAGCGATTATACTTTAGGGTGTATACGAGTCCTCTGTATAGAGTTAACTGTGAAAGTACCAGCGCTAAAAGAGTAAATTTTTGAACTTTTGTATGGACAAATTCATTACGCGGCGCTTGCTCATGCGAATTAAAAAAAACTTAGTTTATACTTTATAGGATACATACACTCCCTAAAATACTATCACATTGTTTTGTTACACTCTGTATAGTCTCTTACCTCACCAAACTATATTTCAGTGGATACCATTTTAGTAGTAACTACTAACTAATATAGTTTCAATAAATTTTATTAGTTTGTAGTTTGGTCTAGACTTTAGACCTTTTAGTTTGATAGCCTTTGGCATAATAACATTGTAGTTTGGACGAAGCTGCAATGTTTTTTAGCAAAGTGGTATCAGTTCACTTAATTGCTAGCACACCCAACCTATCACATGATTTAAAATATAAATGGTCAAACTTTAGGTACAATATAAGACTCATTTTAAAATTGGAACAACTTAGAATACTATATGGGGTACAAAATAAATTAGTGATACTAATTTAGGGCATGTGTCGCTTATATTAGAATGTAATTTTAAGTAGCTGGAAAATATTTTATTATCTTTTAAATTTTTGTATGGGCTAATAAACGACGTTGGGGTATTCGGCATTTTGCATAAAAACATAGAATTCAAAAGTACTTCTTTCAGAACTGCAACATTTACAGTATACTATTATATATTAGGGCCTACTACGTTTAGGGGACACATATACCCATTGCCCACTAAAGAATGATCACTTTGTTTTGCTACACCCTGAAACAGCTGGATGTTTAAAATCAGAACAGATCGGTGGCATCACAGTGCTGATCATGGGTCACCTCTGCGACCAGTAGAAACAGATGTGGATCTAAATCCAATTCTGTAGAAGAATATGCTTTTTTTTATTCATTTTTTTATATAATATAATTAGGGGACAAACGAGCAAACGGGTCACCTGATGGAAACCAACTATCGTCGTCCACGGACAATCGCAACATCAGAAGAGATTCAGGTGCGTTACCGGCCTTTTAAGAGGGAATACGCTCTCTTTTTGAAAGTTTGCAAATGCTAATTGAAAATTGAAATTGGAACAGGTCGGTGGCATCACTGCAGTGATGATGGGTCACCTAAGCAACCAGTAGAAACTGATTTGGATCTGAATCTAATTTTGTAAAAAATGCTAAATGAAATTCGAATTTGGAACAGGTCGGTGGCCTCACAACTCATCATGGGTCGGCCTGTCATGGCGGAGACGTACGACCAGGTTACCATCTACTTCAGCGACATTATCGGCTTCACGCAGCTCTCCGCGGAATCCACGCCGTTGGAGGTGGTGGACTTACTAAACGATCTCTATACCAGCTTCGATTCCATCATTGAAAACTTTGATGTATATAAGGTAGGAGAACTATTCGTTGGTGTTAAAAATTATGTAATTAGGATCATGTAGCTAAATATTGTCAACATATCAGTTAATCATAAAAACCATAATGGTGACAAGGATGAATCTAACAAAACCCCCCAAGCTCAAATGCGGGTGGCCGTTTAGGCTTTAGCTGTGTAACAATAATATATATTATAATGCCTACTCAAACAATCTCTCAAAAAACAAAAGTAAAGTAGCTGATAAAGATATTAAGCAAAGATATTAAGTAGAACCAGTGATTCCTTACGTCTCAAAGAAAAAAATTACAAAGAACCCTTTATTATACAGGTGGAAACGATAGGCGATGCGTACATGGTAGTCTCCGGGCTACCAATGAGGAACGGGACCAGACACGCGGCGGAGATAGCCAGAATGTCTCTGGCGTTGCTGCGAGCGGTGCGAGTGAAGACGGTCCCCCATCGACCGGGGGAGAGACTATTGCTGAGGATTGGGATGCATACAGGTATATATGTAATGATGATGATGATAATGATTATACAGCAACCCATAAGGAACGATCAAAGATGCGGTGGAGATGGCTAGGATGTCTCTGGCGCTGCTGCGAGCGGTGCGAGTGAAGACAGTCCCACATAGACCAGGAGAGAGGCTACTGTTGAGGATCAGGATGTATACAGGTATTTAGGTTGTAATTATGATGATTAAACCGTATTTGAACTGCTATGCGTACAATATTTAGCAAAAGGTTGTGACTGAAAACTAGGATGCACACAAATATTTAGGAAATCATATAATTAATGATGATCGAGAGGTGTGTGAACTTAGAACTGCTACGAGTAGTACGAGTTAAAACATAATAAAGACTTACGAATATTTATATATTAAATAAAGGTGTGAGATATATGTGTGATATATATAGGTGTGAGATATATATTAAATAAAGGTGTGAGAATTGGGTCCCAGAATTAAAGTGTTCTGAATACGACTTGGTGATGACACCTCATTTTCTTGATCAAAAATAAAAATAATCATGTGAAAAACACCAAATTAACTGGAGAAATTTCGTTGCAGATGTTTTTTCCAATTTAGGATTTACCAACAAATGTTTTTGTGTAATTAAATCTAATTTTGGCTGACCGCTGTCAGTCTCATTCCGTCAGATAGAAGAGGGTCACGATTCGAATCCGGATTAACAAAATTTATTTTACTTTAGTGTATTTTGTGAATTGTGATCAACTTGAACAATGTTATATTGCAGATGTAAATAGTTATGTTAATTTGGGTATCATGATTACTTTTTGTGCGGTAAATATTTTAATTTCATTAAAAATGTGAGTTCCAACTCTTCATTAGTTATTTTAATTGCTATATTCGTAAAATAAATAATTTATTTTATTTAGGGTGGGTTGCACCAGAGGCGTGGTTAAAATTAAAGTTAAGGTTAAAGTTATAGTTATACTTAAATATGGGGTCCTTTAGCTTTAACTTTAACCTTAACTTTGACTGGAGAAATTCACAGATGTCTGTTGCGTTTATTTTCTTATTCTACAGGTAACGGGATCGACAGTATAAAAAAAAAAATTATACGTAAAAATCGTCAGGAAAAATAGAACACTGTAAAACTTAGTAAATTTTCACGAAAAATTTTGATATTATACGTATGAGCGGTTATGGTTAAATATGGCGTCCTTGGACGCCATATTTAACTTAAACCAAAAGTTTGACATTTTGCACTATACCAAACCAAGTTATAGTAAAAGTTATAGTTAAAGTTACAGTTATAGTTAAAGTAAGTTGGTGCATCCCACCCTAAGGGTTTTTCTGAATTTCTATAGTACTTAGTCTTAAATATATCGTTTAGGTCCCTGCGTAGCTGGTGTGGTTGGACTCAAGATGCCCAGGTACTGTCTCTTTGGTGACACCGTGAACACTGCATCCAGGATGGAGTCACACGGAGAGGCCCTTCGGATCCACGTCAGCCCGAAGACCAGGGAGCTCCTGGATGACGGCTTCGAGTTGGAATGCCGGGGAGAGATCACGATGAAGGTGAGCAAAAAAGATAGGGAGCTACTAAATATTTTTTTTAGTGAAGAAACTCCTCAGAATTTACGATTTAAGAAAAGGGGAGACAATTATGTACGCAGCTCCTTATAATAATCAACGCCTGAAGCTGAGTATTCCAAAACTATTTTCTAATTATGTTTGGGGTATATAAGCAATAAGCAGACGTTAGGTTTGCCTTTTTATATCTATGAAATATTATTTATACGAAAATACTTGCATTAGTAAAATATTAATGTTTTAGTATTTAACTACTGCAAATATTACTTTACAATTTACCAGCATTGCGACATAGAATTTAAATTCCAAAGCTTTAAACAATTTTACAATTTGTAATTTTAATTCTGACTTATTCATGGTATAATCGTGTTGAAAAGCAATTAGCAATATAATGAGAACACATAAATTTAATTTCTAATTGAATAATTATACGCCTATTCAGAGTTCGCGATCTTACATTCAAAGCCAAGTTTGATTTAGGTATAACGTCGCTTTATATTGACATCACAATCTCAACGTTATTCATAATATACTTAGGGCCTGTTTCACCACCTCCTGATAAGGCTATCCACCACTTAACTTGACAGATAGAGTATGGAGAATCTGTCAAATAAGCCTATCCGGCACTTTATCAGGAAGTGGTGAAACAGGCCATTAATATTATATTTTATTATGAAGGAGGTGACAGACACTCGAGTAAGTACGCGGACTTATGGCTCGACGATCTTAATCGCCTGTGTGTCAGCAAAGAGCCGCGAGCCTGGGGGCATGGTAATCCAGTGTGAATGATTCTCGTGTGTCACCGACGCGAGCCGAGTAAGTTCGCGAACTTAAAACCCGCATACTTTAAGTTCGTACGTGTGTCACCCCTTTACAAGTTACAAATTTTTAAAACATAAATAATCAATTATTGCATTTAAACAGGGCAAAGGAAAAATGGTGACTTACTGGCTACTGGGTGAAAGGCAACCACCACCAGACCACACCTGCAACCAGAACAAGGAAAATGAGAACAACGTTACCACCAACCCTAGCATAACCTTCCAAGGACCGGATAGCCCAGCGTCCCACTCCCTAACACACAGCCAGAGTCCAGAGAAAAATGGCCTAAAAGAGTCTAACAAAGCTAAAGAAATAATGAGCGAAAGAGAAAGAATAAAACATGAGATAGCAACATTCGTGGCCAAGGACCTAATTAACAATATTGACAATGCAGTAAGAGAATTCAGACTAACTCAAGGAGCTTTAACTAATAATAAACCAATCTGTAATGGTAAAAATAAAGGCCTAATAACCCCTACGTATGACAAGGAGCTAATAATAAACAAAGGGAAAGTAAGAGATGTTGTCAACAGGTTCAATAATACTATTAACGATACAAACGAAATCAAAGCTGTAAAACAGAGGAAAAGATCAGAAGACTGAAAAGCAGAAGAGACAACTGTAAAAACTTGTATAATAATGTAAGTAGTGCAAGGCACAAATCTAGTCAACATTGGCGCATATATTTGATTCTTTGTAAAACAGATCCCATGTGTTAGCGAAGAGAACTCTCTGAGCTCTTGAATTTATTTATCCTGTAAATAATAACTTCGTATTTAGGAAAAGTGTAGATGAGCAGTATACAAGTAAAGAAAAATAGATCTTAGTTACTACTTATTAGTGATAGATAAACTATGCGCTTACTTGAAGTGAGACGAACTATGCATCTTGCCATAATATGATACGCTTATAAAAAATCTGATCTCATATAATATTATTGTTTAGTACCCTATTTTCAATATAGACTGAGTTAAAATATTTACTATTTTAGTTTATAAATCAAAGTATATTTCATTTAGTACTTAAAATTGTAATCTCAGCAAACCAAGAAATAGTCTAAACTTTAGAGTTAAGATCTTATTTAGCAACAAATATTTATACTTCGACTAAAGAAAAATATTCTTTACTTAGAGGTTAAATTGTACGATATTATAGAACCCCTTAGATCGATAGAAAAGTTTTTACTGACCTTTTATACTTCGCATTCCTAGTAATGTATTGTCCATGTTCCTAGAATTTGCGTTTCGTTTTACGCTGTATTATAGTCATAAATCCTGTGTTAAAAATAATGATTTTTATTATTTATTTATTCCTTGATATTATAGTCAAAATGAAATAAGATGGCACCAGCGGTCATTGACCTTTCTAGTCTAGGAGCGATGCCAAATGTTTGCACTGTATTCTGTTAACTTAAAAATAAAATTTGACCTCATACATAGACATAACTGTTATAGATTTATCGAAAACCTCTGGGTAGCTCTTAGAATTATAATCTCCATCTTCTGCTATGAGTTCAAAGCGATTTACTGCCCTATAATAATATAATTTATATAATTCTCAGTTCTAATCAAATGAACAAAATACGATTTCACCCTTAGACTAGAAACATCTGTCTCTTCATTATCACTGCAGTTTGTATAGAAAACGATGAAATATGACAAGTTTTTTGACATGAGATCAATGACCGCTACCGCCTGGTTACGGCATTACGAGAATACTTAACTAAATACTCGTAGTGATGGCACCTCTATCCTAAAAAAGTCCTTAGACTTTAAATAACTGTGATCTATTTAATTTTGTTTATTCTATTAGATGATTTAAAACGTTATTTATTGTTGTTATTAGTTTATGATCAGATTTTATAAATTAGATTAATTGTGTCTAGTCACTAGATTGTAGATTTAGTTTTACGTGATATTATTTTGCCTATGTTAAAACGAGTATTCGTATTTGTACTCATCAACCAATTTAATATAAATCTTTTAGATGTGGGATGGATTCTGAGTTGTTTGCACATGCCTAGGTCTAGTGCAGCTTTGGCTATTTACAATTTATTACCGGAAGTTGCTGAGTGAATTTCATTAAAGTACCCGACGTCAAACGGTCAAATTGTTTGTCAAATTTTACATGTTTGTCAAACAGTTTGATAGTGTACAGCTTTGTTTAAAGCGTTTGTCAAATAAACTGCGTGTTTGACCTGTTAAAAGAAAATTTGCATTGGCGTAAAATTTGCATTTGAACGTGTTCCGCTGTAAGTCAAACAAGATCTCATTATCTCAAACCGATTCTAGCTAATTGTTTGACAAACTTGTTTGATGCACGTTTGTTCGTCTGCACTCTGCGCTGCTGTTTCATGAAAACGTAAATTACATCAAACATGTTTGTCAAACAAATTTGATCGTTTGCGGGGTACTTAAGGCGGATACGATGGGGTTGACAATTGACATGTCTTATTGACAAACCCCCCCAAAATAGATAAAAAAATATCTTGTTTTATTTATTTCAATTAAAATTTCTTTGTCTTGTTGCAGCGGTAATTTTTTAAGTAAAAATGTGACTTTTGTTTTAAATTTCATGGAACATTAAAATCAATGTACCTGAGAAAATATTCTGTATTAACAGTTAGTAAAGTTTCTACGTTGTTCTTCATGGTGTCTGGCTATATTTACACCGCCGCGGATGGAACGGAATGCAAGCGTCAATTTCGCCTCATGCGAGAGAATTGACACCGGATTCTCAAGAATTCCGCGGAAGACGCGCGTCAAATTTTTTGGCTCGTATTTAATTTGTGAGTTATACTGTTGACATATAGTTCATTGTGCTATGTACAGTTTCGTTGCAAAAAGTCGCTTCCATTCCATTCCGCGCCGGTATAAATTGAGCCTTTAGGGAGATCGCAGACGTCACACTTTTTGTGTGATCGAGTCTGCGGCTTACATCTGATGGCGCGCGCCATGCAGAATGTATGTGCGCCGCAGACTCGATCACACAAAAAGTGTGCCGTCTGCGATCTCCCTTAGGGTGAAGCCAAACGAGCGTAATTTGTGACTTGTGAGTCGCAGAATTTCGGCTGGCAGAAATTCTGCTGCATTCAGTTTCATACAAAAGTCCTGTTTGATTCACACGAGCGTAATTTTGTGAGTCATTATTTGTATGAAAAGACGCGACCGAAACTCTGCGACTCACAACTCACAAACTACGCTCATTTGGCTTCACCTCTTGTCTCAACGTAGGTTTTAAACTGTGAACATGTTAGTATGTCTAAATTAATTTTCAAGTTTTGTTATCGCCGTCACACAAATCTGTGAATAAATCATTTTATGTGTTTTTAAGTGGTTTTTATTTTAAACACAAAGGCAGATAATGAATGGGGCTGACAAAATCTTCATTAGCTATGTCCACACTATGCACTTCATCTTCAATTTTCGTTATCTTCCTTCGTCAAACTTTCGTTTTGGCGCATTCAATAATTGAATGCGTCAACAAATGCAACGCCAACATTGTCATGTGAGAGTTTTGGATACGGTCAGAGGGCATGCGTCGCGGGCATGCCTCACGTTCGCTTTTGACTGCGCTTTAACGCATGCCCTTGACGAACAAAAAAAAGCACAGTGTGGACATAGCTATTCAACTACATTTAAGTGATTTATAAATTATATTTATCTGAGTGCGACAGTAGGGTCACCAATTTTTGTATACCTACCCAAAATCGGGCGTAAAAACTCCAGATTTATAAGAAAAAAACAGGTATTTTACGCCCTATTTCTCACGGAGAAATAATTCACTACTACAAAAGCACATTAAAGTTAAACAGGTAAATGAAAACAAAGTTATAAAACTCTAATCAAGAATTTGTAAAACAATTCTTGTATAGAGCATCTGAAATACCTGGGAATTTCTCGAGAGTAAAACAATTTAGTAAATTCTAGACGTCGCTAGCTCAAGTAAAACAATAAACAATTGTGTGGAATTCCAGGCATTCCGGAGTATAATCTCTACTGTCTTTTTGGTAAATAAAGTGGGCCCGATGCGAGTTTCTTACGCTGGTTCTTCTCGCCGGGTTAGATTCCGAACCGGTGATAGGCATCATGTAGACTTTCAGAAAATATTTGCAAAAATTTATTCTGAATAAAAAAAATTTGAGTTTCAGTTTGACTGTTTTACAGTGCGATAAGGCTTTATAATATGAACGTGGGTGGTAGCGCTGCTGGTAAAGGAGAATTGTCAAAAATGACGTTTTTGTATGATGGCAGCGTTGGTTCCTTTTTTCGCCACGATCATTTAAACTTTAAAGCCTTGTCAAGCTATAACTCCGTGGTCTATAACTCTATACTATCTATAACCTGTCTGTTACCTAAGACTGTTACCTCTTCACGCCCAAACCGCAAAACCGATTTTGCTGAAATTCGGTATGGAGATACTTTAAGTCCCGAGATAGAAAATAAGATACTTTTTATCCCAGTAAAATGTACGGTTCCGGCGCGATAAATTAATTTTGGCGCAATTATCATATTACAATAAAATAAATAATTAATTAAAAATCAAAAAACCCGACTGCAAAAAATGTTAACTAAAAAGAACGAAACAAGACCTAGGTAATTCTGCTGGAGGCATCGAATCCATGTTTTAATTGATACGACTCTTGCTTACGAGTTTCATGCCAGGATAAATAGAAGGTTACATAGAAAAATTTAGAAGAAGAAAGTGGATAATAAAATGCAGTCGGAGGCATGTCGCACCAAGTTTAACATTAATTCATAAATCATAAAATATTATGCCTCCGACTGCATTTTATTATCCACTTTCTTCTTCTAGATTTTTCTATGTAACCTACTTATACAGATCTATTACGTTCATACTATTTTCCGGCTTAAATCTCTTCTGAACAACATTGACAAATTTGACAGATAAGTGAAACAAAAGAAACGAAATGCCATTTACATAAAAAAGACAGACTAAATAAAAGACGACCCAATTGGGTCGTATTTGAATCTTCACAACGCGCGCGGTAGTAACATATCTGCTAAATGAGTTTTTTTATATAATATCATTGGTTGTAGTCATCTAACCATTTCGACAATCAATCTAATAAAAAATTGAAAAACTACCGTGCTGATAATATAACCATACATCGTAGGTACACTAGAAAAGTGTACCTACCTACAATACGTTATAATAGGTACATAGGTTTGGTACTGTTTCAATGTAATATGTTTCTAGTTTTAAGTACCAAATCATTGTTTTTTTTAAATACTTTGTCATTGAATTTTCATCTTGTTTCAGTAATGTCAGTTAATTTTTAATTAATATTGGATTTATCCATGCAGGCGGATTTTGGTTCTTTCTTATTTTATTACTAGCGGTTGGCCGCGGCTCCGCCCGCGTGGATGTCGGTGAGCTCTGCAAAAAGCATACCCAGGAAAGACTCGGTCAGCAAAATGATTTTCCAGGTCAATTCACAGACTCTGACACTAACATTGACGACGCAGTCATAATACGCAGGCTGCACCCTGCAATTATTGTCTTCCTCCCGCACGCGCACGTCCGTCTTGGTGACGCCAAATATCGTAATATTTTAATTTCGCCATAATTTCAAAACCAAATGTCCAATTTTATTCATTCAAAGTCCAAATATTATCTACATTAACTGTACTTAGTAATGGAATAATTTATTTTGATAAGGATTAGAAGAATGAGTAAAATAAACGCGTTTAAATGTAGTCCAAAAAATTTCAACATTTTTAAATAAAAAAATGGTTATTGTGCCTCACTCGACATAGATAGGTATAGTGTGTCGCAGACTTTTTTGTAGATATTTGTTAGTTCTACAATTACTTAGAATTTAATGGTTCTATCTTTTATAGTTTAGGCAGCGTACGTAAAATAAGTAACTTTTCTGGTTGATTTTTTACACCTTGCGTCCGAAGAACCCAAATATCTTACGGTACCCTATTTTTTTCCAAAATAAAATTCAGCCTATGTTCAGCAAAAATAATGTAGAATTCCAATGGTAAAAGAATTTTCCAAATCGGTCCAGTAGTTTCGGAGCCAAACATACAAAAAACCTAATCTTTCCTCTTTATAATATTAGTGTAGATTTATTGTTCTATTTAATATTAAAACTGTAAGTTATATACATATTTAGAATCAGTGTTTAAAATCCTTTATTTTGATACCCCACTCGATATGTTTGGTAAATTTTTATTTTTGTTTACCTCACGATATGGCGTCAAACTTCCGCCATTTTGGTTTTTTCTTAATGTCACCTATCTAAGAACACTCGGGCTATTAAGACAAATCTAACGATACCTCAAATGTGAAAATCCGTTTAGCCATTCTGAAGATACGAGGTAATAAAGAATATTACATACATAGAAGATACGCGCTAAACACATAACCCTCCTGGCAGTCGGGTAAAAAACAAAGATTTTGGGGTATTTTTGCTTATATTATCTCACTACGTGCGCGAGTCCGACTCGCACTTGGCAATTTTTTATGATGTGGACGAAGTCGCGGGCAACAGCAACTAGCTTATGTTGAAATGGATTTAGAATGCTGTTATTTAGCCCGTGTTTTCGTCTCCTATTCAAAATGGAAATGAGGTCAAGTCGTGGCTTTGTTCGAAAAATGAACAAGATCGCATCCTAATTCGGTTAGAATTCATCGTGATCATCAGGGGAGTGAGCCAAGATCTCTTCTTTATCGCTTCTTTATAGATTCGCCGAACTAAATGTATGGAATCGACAAGACGAGTCGAACGTCAACGTAATTTTAACGAACGCGTCAGTTCCATACACTTTAATTGGCGATGCTATAACGAAGCGATAACGAAAAAGTCTTGGCTAAATGGTCAGGCGTTACTTATGAAAAATCATCACCATGGATAAATAAGTATAGTAACCTGTTAAGTATGTTTATCATATAAATTCATGGATTACTTACTTAAAACTCAATCGACAATCTTTATATTTTAAAGATCTAGGTCATTTATATAATATTTTATTGGCAGTGTTACCTACCTAGTTAAAAACTTTTAACTACTTTCCAACTCGGAACGGGTAAGTAATTTGAAGTACCTAATTAAATTATTATTTTGAAAAAGTGCTAATTTTAATTCCAAAATAATTTTCGATTACAAGAATTTTAAGGCTAGAAACGTTTCCTTTCTATATCTATTTACCTAAGTTTTGGAACACTTAATATAAAGGGGTATGAAGATTTTTGTATGGAGCCTGACCGACCAACTGTCCGCCATTTTGTCTTTTTTTTTAAATCGCGTTCATGAATAATTATTTGAAAAATGGATAGCTAACATCAATACAAACAAAAAATAATCTTGGACAAAACCGCGTAAAGTGTCACATTTCGAAGATATGAGCTGCCAAAGTTTTACCATTGGAAATAAATATTTAAGACTAGCTGTCCCGGCAAACGTTGTTTTGCCATTTAAAGTATTTCTACTTCATCAGTTGATACAAAATCTTACCCCCTCTTTTGTCCCCTAAAAGGGGTGGGGGGAAAATTTTTATATACCAGATGTTAAGTTGGAAAAACAGTTAATAATATGAAGTAAGTCCATTAAAGAAAAACGTTTGATACAAAATCTGACCCCCCCATTGGTCCCCTTAGAGGGGTGGGGGGGGGGTGATTTTTATACACCAGATGTTGAGTTGAAAGAAGGCAAATATATCTGCGAAAACCGCATTCAAATCGGATCGGTAGTTTCATGTTAAAGCAAAAGTCTTACACAAAATCTGACCCCCTCTTTCGTCCCTTTAGAGGGGTGGGGGGAAATTTTTTTATACACCAGATGTTAAGTTGGAAGAAGACAAATATATCTGCGAAAACCACATTCAAATCGGATGAGTAGTTTTCGTGTGATAGTGGAACAAACATACAGACAGACAGACAGACAGACAGACAGACAGACAAAAAAACTGACCACATTTTTGGCTTCTATAGCGATGTAGTGACACCCTCCGCTTATTATTTTTTGAATATCTTTAATGTACAGAATCTTCATTTCTACAGTTTTATTATATGTATAGATATTGCAACTCTAAGGCATGGTTATTCCAAGATTATTCTTTGAAAAATGGATAGCTCACATTAATACAAACAAAAAATAATCTTGAAAAAAACCGCGTAAAGTGTCACATTTCGAAGATATGAGCTGCCAAAGTTTTACCATTGGAAATAAATATTTAAGATATTGTAACTCTAAGGCATGGTTATTCCAAGATTATTCTTTGAAAAATGGATAGCTAACATCAATACAAACAAAAAATAATCTTAGACAAAACCGCGTAAAGTGTCACATTTCGAAAATATATTTAATAATACATAGTACTTATAATATTTATTTTCTCAACGTAAAGTATGTTAACTTATATATTATTTTTTTGGATTTCGGGCCGGACTCTCGACGGATGCCGCTATAGTCAGTCTGAAAAGTACCATAAACCACTACAAGTCCCGTAAGACTTCTGTTTATGCGTGCTTTCTAGACCTGAGCCGCGCCTTTGATTTGGTCAACTATGACATTCTATGGAATAAGTTGCTCAAGTCACAGGTGCCTAGGCGGGTGGTTGATCTGTTGAGATTCTGGTACGGAGGCCAAATTAACTTAGTGAAATGGGGTGACGCGACTTCTAGTGTATATAGGCTAGAGTGTGGAGTTCGCCAAGGGCGGGTCACCTCTCTGGACCTCTTCAATGTGTATGTGAACGGCCTGATCGAGGAGCTGAGTAGCACAAGAATCGGCTGCCATATAGGAAATGGTGCTCCTCAGCCCCTCAATCAAAGGATTGAGGCGACTGTTATCGGTCTGTGAGCATTATGCGAATGTGCATGGACTGAAATATAATGTCTCCAAAACCGAAGTCATGGTTTTCGCATCTGGTCGGGGTCCAGAGGTAGTACCCAAAGTGTACTTGAATGGATGTGAGATAGGTGTTGTTAAGCAGTTCCGGTATCTATGTCACCTGCTGACTGATCGGCTGGAGGATGATGCTGACATTGAGCGAGAGCGCAGGGTTCTCGCTGTCAGAGCTAACATGATCGCTCGACGTTTTGCCAACTGCAGCAGGGACGTTAAAACCACACTTTTTAAGGCGTATTGCCTTAGCATGTACACCTGCCAGCTTTGGATAACGTTCAAACAAAAGTCGATGAGCCGTATAAGAGTTCAGTATAATGATGCGGACCGAACTTTTATGCGGCTCCCGCGAAGCTGCAGTGCTTCGGGTATGTTTGCGGAGGCGGGAGTCCCTGACTATTTTGCTATCATTATATCTAGGGTGGCTACATTTTGGCACAGACTGCGCAGCTCTGGCAATAGGATACTCGCGGCTATCTCTGACGACTACTACAATAAATTAATGTACGTGCGGTGGATCTCTGTTCACATGAACCAGAACAAGAAGTGATTTTATGACTGGACACCCCTTTACACTGTCAACATTATTTTATTTTAATTTTACATAATATTTTATAAATTCTGTAATGGGTACATTTTTGCCTGAAATAAAGACATTTTTTTTATACAGGTAGAAGTGTACCGTAGATTTTGTTTTGTAATAAAAATATCGGAAAAGCACTGAATCGTCAAAACTGAGACTTTGCAGTAGTAGTTTCTCATTAGGTATGTAGTTGATAAAATATTGTTTAAACTAGATTGCACTTTGTCATCACGCGACGGCGTGTTTACAGAGTCGACGCCCCCACCGAATAATCGGACCATGTGCTATTGTGGGGTTTTTGCTGTTATGCGTTTTTTGGCATCTAGAATTCAAAATACATCATGTAATTTTTTTTTCAGTATTTTCCTATGGATATTTACAAAGATATAAAAAATTATGTGTTTATTCCATAACAATACTTAAAATTGTATTTTACACCAAAAACTGGGCAATAGGCTATTGCGAAAAAATATGTCAAAACGATTTGACGATAAACGACTATTGCATGATTATTCGGGTAAATACATTGCTGCCTGCCTGCACACTTCCACCCCTGCACATCTCACTTTCACACTCCTTCCACTCAGGTAGCCTCAGGTTCCCTAGACACCTAACTTCAGCTAACCGAACCTTTACGGCTGACCACCAAGCATTGTTGACCCTCTATGTCCAGCGATACCACAACAGAAATTTTCTCCTTCTCTCTTCCTTCTTATGTGGTTCACTAACCTATAGAGGGTGCACCTTTGGGTTTTATTTTGGACAACTTGTATAATCTGAGTCGGACGACCATCATATCGTGGTGATCATCTCAGTCCACTCACCTCCAGCCTCCAGTCCCAGACCAGCATCAGATCAGTCATCGCAGAGGTTTACACAGGACCCAAGAATCAGGAATAGTCAAACTTTCTTCATAAAAAAATAAGAATGTCTGACTGTCCCTGGCTAGCTTTTTTGAATGTCTTAAGTCGTCATTGACGTAAAAACGACCAGCGGTCGTTTTGGAAGACATCAAGTGGTAAAGTCCTTCCTATCATTCGTTAAATTATGTACATTGCTCATATTTTTCTTTTATGATTTACGGTAATTGTAGGTATCCGTCTTCTTGTGCAGTTTTCAGGATATAATGTAATGAACATGCGGGTTTTCTCACAAACAAAGATGTATGGGCAATACTTGCTACAAAATAAACTAAATGTGTCCGATAAGCAGCGAGATCTGTTTCAAATTAACGAGATCGTATTTAGATATTTTCTTCTTTCGCAAATACTCCTAAGAAGACGTGCTTAACACTGTCACGACAGCACTTGTTACAGTTTCATGCTTGCAAGCAACTGCTGTCAGACAGTCAAACATTATTCGTGGAAGTTGCCCTGCAGGTCCTAATGGGACCCAATTCAGAATTTAATTAGGAATGCGATTGCTAGATACTATAGTATCTAGCAATCACACAGCACAGAATCACACAGCACACTATAACAGCACATCTTATAAGATGTGCTGTTATAGTGTGCTGTGTGAATATTGTAATGTATTGTAACTTGAGAAGTTTTTAACATAGTTTTGATCCTGATTGCATTGAACTGTATCACAATGTAGATAGAAGTCGACGATTAAGCCACCGTCATATAAGAAAGGCCTATGATGCTCTTGGAAGACGTTCTAAAGCAATTTCCTGCCATTGTCATTCATTTTATTAAAACATAATATGATATTGATTATTGTTACACCAACTCAGGTGGCGATGAGGGTTATGATTAACATTTTAATTAACTGCAATGATTATAAGTACTAAAAATGATAGAGAAAGTCTCCAGAGTGACTTTTTTCGAACCTAGAGCTGTTTCGATTGCAATAATGTCATTTATGTCATCAAATAATGTATGTATCAAAACAAAAACACACATTATTTTTATTTTACCTATAGTAGAAAATCATTGGAATAAACGACAATGACTATAATTATAAAGCGTACAATATTTTTTAATCACCGAATAGTAAAGTAATACGTGTTTACCAATATCCTTATCCTAAACAATTTCCCCGAATAATATTGCAATTAAAAATTGAGATATTATATGTGCATTTTATTACAGTCGAAACGCAAAATTACCGGAATAATCACGCAATAGACAATAATGATCAGAGCTTGACCTACTCCAGAACGATAAGTTGCGTTTTGCTTAATTAAATAAAAACCTTTGGTAGCAATTAAATATTATTGAAATAGCAAGATGGGCAAAAAATTAGCTTTCATTTGAGATATAAAAAGTTTTTGAAGCTTTTTTTTAACGGAGTTATTAACAAAAATCAGTTTTTTGGCTCTCCTGAACATTTTCATTTTTTCGATTGTCCGATTATTCGGTGGGGGCGTCGATATCTTAAATATTTATTTCCAATGGTAAAACTTTGGCAGTTCATATCTTCGAAATGTGACACTTTACGCGGTTTTGTCCAAGATTATTTTTTGTTTGAATTGATGTTAGCTATCCATTTTTCAAAGAATTATTCGTGATAGCGATTAAAAAAAAAACAAAATGGCGGACAGTAGGTCGGCCAAAATCTTCGTACCCCTTTAGCTTTAACTCTGCAATAACCTGGGCGCTTTTCCTGTCATGCGTGTCACCCGCGCACACTACTGGTCCGCATGCGGTTGACAATAATTACGATTAAAAATGCGAAAGTGTTTCTGTTTGTCTGTTACCTCTTAACGCCCAAAACGGTGAACCGATTTTGCTCAAATTGGGTATAAAATATACTTTGAGTCCATGGAAAGGACAAAGGTTTTATACCAGAAAAATGTAGGGTTCCCGATTAACAATTTTTGGCGCAACGAAGTTGCAGGCGTCATCTAGTGTAAGTATATGTGTGTTGAGTGTGTGAGAGAGCGAACAACAGCGTCGCTAACACAGCATAGATCAAGATAATAATATATACCGCATGTCGCTCCATTTGTATGATAAAAACGAGCGTGACACTTTTTTCCTACCTACTGTGAAGTGTCCATTCTCTATTCCAGTAGTCCATTATCTAGTTCTAGGCCAACTTTTCTATTTGAATTTCTACAGCTCAATACGGCACTTTCAGGCATTTAGGCATTTTTAAAATTCCGATTGAAGTCCGATTCCGATAGAAGACTAAAAAAACAGACTTACGAAAGACGAGCATTGCTCGTCGTTTGGGAACGCTATATGGCACGCGAAGTACATACACATGCGGTATCTATCTTGACCTATGTCTGTGGTCGGTAACAAACTTCTTATCTCATCTCATTTCGTCTTATCGACGCATCTCTATAGCGCCCTCAAGCCGCTTGTCCACCACTGCCATCACCGGGACATCACTGACAAAAATTCAAATAAAATTCCACTTTATGTTATATTATGTAATAATTTATAGGTTTCATTTTCCAGCGACATTGGTCTAGCAACCCATGCTGCCGCAGCTTTGTTGGGCGTAGAGCAAAATGAAACTTATAGCCTAGCACATAAAGTGGAATTTAATTTGAGTTTTTGTCGGCGGCGGTGGACGAACGGCCTTAAGGTGACGCCGCGTTAAAGTAAAAACCCGTGTTGGATATGTTTGTAATGAAACAAGAAATGAAACAGCAAGAAACGGAAAGGGAGTAAGCGACAAAATGGTTTTTGTCGCGTAATTTATAAACCATAAATATATGTCGACGGTTAAAAGGAAATAGGGTATAAGCGACAAAAAGTGAAATGTTCAGGAGAGTCATTTAAAGTTTTGAGGTTAAGAAAAACTGACGTATCTCTGTTATTTATTGACGTATCGTGATAATTTAAACAGTTATAAAATGATAAAAAATGGGCCTCTTACCGGTATTGTTAGTTTTAATGATTTGGAGCTATTTAAAGTGTTTTTTGTCACTTATAACAATTACTTCAAAATTTCGAATGAGGTAATATGACATAAGAGACAAATGACAAAAAAAAATTAGAGGATAAGAAGCCTAAACAACATTCTGATTTCTTACATCGCAAAGTAAAAGGGTATACGAGACTAGACGATTCAGTAAGTGTTATAGGAAAAGAAGGATAACGTACTTTTTACAGTGGTCATTTATTAGTTAATAACAACATACAATAACAAGTAACAGTAGACTTTCACAAAAACTAGAATTATAAGACTTCAGTGACACACATGTGACACACAATGTCGTTTGAAAGTGAAGGAAAAGAAGAATAATCAACATCTAGCGACTGGCATTGCGTGAGTCAATGGAAATATGGTTGAAAATGGTTGTAGGGCATAACCGACAGAGTAATATTAAAATAAATTTTGGATATATAGGGTACAAGCGCCAAAGCTATGATCAATTACGAAATGGGAGAAGGCTATAAACGACTTTGAAATTTTTGAGAGAATTGCATAAAAGATATAAGCAGCCGAAAGCTGTACACAAATATTTTTTGCAGGGGTACAAGCACCTTTACAGACAAACTGACCTGAATTTTTGTTGGTTACAAAAAAATACCACTAGAAAATTGCTTTTTTTTGCTAGGGCATAAACGCCAAAAAACTCATCTTAGAGCTATGAGAGTCAGCGCATTCGAAAAAGCGGGAAATTTTAAGTAAGATGGCATTTAAAACTCATTTTTGACAAAAAATGTCGCTTATGCCCTTAACTGCTTATTTCCTTTTAACCGTCGATATTTTCATATAAGGTATGGGCAAATTAAAGTGTATGCTTGAACCAATCTATATACAAATTTTGGAAGCTTAAATCACTCTCCTCTGTTGGCAAAATTAGAATCCTTTTTTTTACAGAGGTCTTTTTGATTGATTATTCTGTGTTATAAAAGTTGACCAATCGTGTTATGCTATGGGTAATTTAAAGACAAAGACATGATGAATACTGACAATGAACTTTAATTTCTTAGCTTTAGTCATTGCTGAGAATAATAGATAATTATCACTACAGCCAAATTATCAAGGCGTCGCCTTAAGCTCAGGCTTTCCGCTTTTCCTCGCCCTTGGCCTCGAAGTTCAGAACTGCAATTAACCAGATTAGACTGGCTTTAACCAGATTGTGGAGTAAACGGTACAAAGAAAACCTTTTAGAAGTTTTAATTCATTTTCATTTACAGCTGTTCCTAATCTTTTTTAAACAAAATGCTACGTTTACACCGTTTAGGTCTCTTTTATAATCATATAAATTTCTTTTATAATGATATAGTACAAATTTACCCAACGGGGTATAAACTGAAATAGTTTACAAAATTTCGACTTGCATCATAATCATCACTCTGGGCTTTCAAATCTGCCAGAATTTCAAATGTAGTCTTATTTGGAATTCTTACTGGTAAAATCTCGGATATAATTATTACATCGTAAGATTCTTACGATGTAATAATTATGTCCGAGATTTTACCACGTGGCGAAAATGTATGTTATCTTCTGTTGCTGATTGTTACGAAGTAAAAATAAAAAACAAGGGACACCCGGATGGAACGAAGTTAAGTATAAAAAAAAATAAAAAAAAAAACATAACTGGTTTGCTTTCAATGAGAGAGAGAACAGGCGCACGCCACACGACTTACAACTATAGCAAAAAGCACAGACATATAGAAAGAAAATAGTCCCGCGAAGTACATACACATGCGGTATCTATATTGATCTATATCTGTGGCAAAAAGTGTCGGTCAAAAAGTGTCGTGTCGTTACAAATTCCGTCTAGCCCCCATTCGCAACGCGCGATAAGGAACTTCGTTCCAAAAAAATCATAATAATCACTCCTTTAGTAATTCTTTTTGGACGTATTTCGACTACAGCCACGACCTTAAATCTACCACGAGCCACGATCTAAAATAAAACAGCTTTTATACGACACTTTTTTCGATAATGTCGTTGTGAAGTAGCGGGCTCAGGTTCCTATATAAAATCGTTTTTGGGTTGCCGTCACCCGAACCCGGCTTTCACACTCCACGGCGCCCAATATAAGATCAATCACAAACTAATGAAGTTATAAATTGTCGGTTTTAATGTAAAACCCTTAAATATTTTCTCTATAGGATTGATACAGACCAATTTTTTTATATAAAATTAGGGTGCAAACGAGCGAACGGGTCACCTGATAGAAAGTAACTACCGTCGCCCATGGACACTCGCAATATCAGAGATTGCGTTACCGGTTAAGAGGGAATAAGCTCTCTTCTGGTTTAGGAATTATGTTGGACCACCAGAAATTTAGTCTATGGTTTTCTATTTTCAAGCGCGCCACATAATATGGTTAAGATACTGTATTAATATTATGATATTGTTATTTAACGTTATTTTTATGTTATGACGTTATTTAAAATCAATTACATTGGACAAAAAGCCTTAATTCATCAATCCCCAAGCGGCCACATCCGGCCGCGATAACAATGAAAAAGCTATTGTGTCTCATTTTGCCACGATCGATGGGATTACATTTCTCTCTATATGATATAGGACAGAAGAGCTTTCTAACAAATTATACTATTTACATAGCATACCTACTATACTATCTAACAAATTATGGGAGTGCCTCCGCTGCCGGCGCCGGTTGCCGAAATGGCTGCCGGCACTGTTTTCCGAACTCCGAAGTTTGCCGAAGTCACGCGATGTTTGCCGAATAGGCTGCCGGCGCCTATTCGGCAAACATCGCTTGTCAAATGACAGAATAATGATCAAAAACATCAGTCTTGAGTTAAAGGACTATGAAAAGTACAAATAATAAGGTCATAAATAGTCATATTGTAAGGATGCATATTTGAATCCTTCGATCGGGGATTCTTGGAAATGCTATTGTATTTTATTGTTGTCGCGATCACCGGTGCTCGTATGGGGCTTGAATCTTGATGGGTTAATGATGGTATTGATGATGCCGATAAATGTGATCTGCATAGTAGCATAATACAATATCTTTGCTTCTTTAAACAACGCTGAAACTCTCTAATATGTATAAGGAATCTGAAGTTCTGTTCAGTGCCTTCGGAAGTATACCACGGGGTTTATAACTGTAGCTGTGGTGCAAAATCTTACTTTTTTGAAAAAAGGTAGCTAAGGTAAAGCTAAGCTAAGAAAATGCATCACAAAAAACTAAAATATCCACACAGGTACCTACTTACCTAACTTTCAGCTTTGGAAGTCGGTAAAGTCGAATATATTAATTGAGATTATAATTATTTCTTTTTAAAATTTGTGTATCGGGACTGGAACCTAGCGCTTTACGCATTATCACCGGCTCCCCCTTTGAGTGCCAGCGCCGGCAGCCGTTGTTTTATATCTCGGCTGCCGGCAGTGTACTTACCGCCGCCGGCTCCCATTACTGATATTTTTGGGAGCCGGCGCCGGCAGCGGAGGCACTCCCAACAAATTATACTATCTACATATCATACCTACTATACTATCTAAAAATAATAATAATAATAGCTCCCACACCGGTTTTGGTGACGGTGGCCGGTTTCATTGAAACCAGGCCAGCTACGCAGGAGTAGTTTTATAGTGCCCAAGTGTGTGCGCAGAAAACAAGAGCACTCTCTATTCCTTTACTCTCATAACCCAGTGGGACGGCAGACCGACACGACCGGCGAGAGATCAGGCGCAGGACCGACTTTTTACATGTCCATCCGACGCATGGATCATCTTACTTGTCAGACAATCAGGTGATCAGCCTGCATTGTCTTAACCAAACTTGGAAATATCATGTTTCCAACGCGGGAATCGAACCCACGACCTCCGAGTCAAGAGCCGCGCTCTATACCACTAGACCACGGTGGAGTAAAAAACAATACTAAAAAAAATAACATTTTTCGTTATATTTTTGTTTACTTTTGGTATAATATACATGTCATATAGTAGAATAGCCCAGCTGTGTCCTTGTAATTAGGCTCTCTAAATATAGGGGCGTCCCGCGTGACAAATTGTATAATTCTGAAAGTCATCATCTCTTCTCTGGATCTAGTTTCAGCTAGATCGAGCCGGACTATGTTGTGCCTAAATTCGTTTATCGTACTGAAACCATACATTTTTCTGAAACGAAAACTGTTCTTTGTATTTTTTCTAGACTCAAATCCGTTCCGGATGTCATAAAAGTATTAATGGATTGAGTGTGATTGAAACGGACATATCGACAGACTCATAACTCATAAGTTATAATATGTGTACCCAATACCCAATCGATAGTATGAAGCTAGTATGAACATGGTCTACTGTTTATATTTCTATTATGTGGGGCTGACTATAGGCCTCTCGAGTATACCCGGGTTTCCCCCGAATGTGTTACATAATAAACAAAATGTTGCCAATAGCATATCCGGCGGATTGGGCCCGAGGGAGCAAGGCGGTGGAATTGCTTGATAAAAGTTTCACAGATCTGTTTGGTAAACATACATACAGCTGTTATCCGCAGTTTGGCGCAATATAGCGGATTTTGCGGCAATCTAAAAAGATGCAATTAGCTTTGTCCACACTGTGTCTTTTTCTGTTCGTCAAGGGCATGCGTTATAGCGCAGTCTACAACGAACGTGAGGCATGCCCGCGATGCATGCCCTCTGACCGTATCCAAAAAACAAAAATGACAATTTTGGCGCTGCGTTTGTTGACGCATTCAATTATTGAATGTGCCAAAACGAAAGTTGAATGAAAGAAGATGACGAAAATTGAAGACGAAAGCGCATAGTGTGGACATAGCTAATAGCTAATAGCTATGTCCACATTATGCAATTTCATCTTCAATTTTCGTCATCTTCTTTTTATTTAACTTTCGTTTGGCATATTCAATAATTGAATGCGTCAAAATCCACCCGCGTTGAAAGAAAAGTGTCATAGCGAGCGCTACGATTTCAGCGCGCGTCACGGGCATGCCTCACATTCGCTGTTAACTGCGCTATAACGCATGCCCTTGATGAACAAAAAAAGGCCCAGTGTGGACAAAGCTATTCGGTTTGGGGTAATTTTTGACGTGCGCTTTGGTGAAGACTGCAAATGCACAAAGATGCTGGCATGGATTTTTCAATGTATTCAAGCGATTATGTTAGATTATTATGCGTCCGCCAAAACGCGCGGTTTGGTGACTAGTTACATAGGGTGATCTCAAGCAAAAACTACTTTGTTATCTCGCGGTGTAGTCGCCAAACCGCTCGTTCGCGCGATATAAATCTAAAAATCTTTGACTAAAACTTAATCCCGGAAATTACGCTAAGTGAGTAAAAGTGACTGATTAAAAAAGTTTTATCAAAATTAAATCAGCGAAGAAAATAACTTTACTAAAGGATCTGCATGGGCATTTTGGTATATTGCTCAACAGAGATAAAATAATATATATACCATTAGATAGCTCTTAGTGAGTAGGTAAAAAAGTTATATGGCGCCCAGCCCCTAGCAACTGTACTTTTTGAAATAATGTACAGTCAACGTACAAGACCGGCGTTTCCGACGTAGTAAAGTAAGTAAGATTTATTTGCGCTTAGAAAGGTTACGGATGTCTTGTCTTAGATTTCTTAGACAGCTGTACACCTTAGATTTACGCTCACAGTAGTAGTTTAACCCCTCCCTCATACTGCTCACCCTTGGACGGCGAAGCAGGTAGCGATGACAGAACAGAAAATATAAATAGAAGATAAGTGTAGACATATAAGACTGTTTAAGTGTAAAAATCCGGGACAAGAGCATTATTAAAAAAAACCTTGATGTGTAAGGAAACTACCTTAAAAAAAAATATTTTAAAGATCTTAGACTATAGGACCTACAAAGCTGTAATTCGGCACGAATGCACATATTATTAACGAGCTTTTGCCCGCGGCTTCGCTCGCGTTAAGAAGTATTATTATATACAAACTTTCATCCCCTATTTTAACCCCTTGGGGTTGGAATTTATCAAAATCCTTTCTTATCGGATGCCTAAGTCATAACATCTACCTGCGTGCCAAATTTCAGCCCGATCCGTCCAGTGGTTTGGGCTGTGCGTTGATAGATCAACATGTCAGTCAGTCACCTTTGAGTTTTATATATATAGATGATGCCGACTAAATGGTGTATAAGGGTATGCGCGCACGGGCAACTTAGTTGCTCGGCGATTTATTTGTCTCTTTCGAAAAATAAATAAAAAACCGAAGAAAGCGTCGAAAAATAGAATATTGGGTGCATCCATTATGGAGCGATCGGCTGATTCTCGGGAAATTTCATACTATGTATATGAAATTTAGAGCATACCCAAAGACTTGGTCGAGAGACAAATAAATCGCCGAGCAACTAAGTTGCCCGTGCGCGCATACCCTTATACACCATTTAGTCGGCATCATTAATATGTGCATTCGTGCCGAATTATAGCTTTGTAGGTCCTATAGTCTCTGAGAAAAACCGCGGACAGACAGACGGACGGATGGACGGACAGACGGACGGACGGAAAGATGGACAGACGGATGGACGGATGAAATGTATGAGCGCTGATGTCACTTTTAACATGGCTTTACTCAAAAAGTACAACGAATCTTGACAAGCACCCTATTGACCATTAATGTACATAGGTATACCTTCCTAAAAATATACAATCCATTCCTGTTGAGCACTATACCAGAGCCCGTACATTTTTACCCATCTTCATTTACTTCTGAAAGTGAGACCGCGTTTCATGAGTCTTTGTTTAAATTATAAAACGTTAATTATTATTTATTCCGTTATTACCTACTTTACATTATTAAACATCGTACAATATGAAAATTAACGAATGTTGTATTAGTTAATTCAAACTAACTGTCGCAAAACAACAAAAGTTTAGCGACGAAGTATTTTTGCGACAGTTACTAGTTAGGGTGGGTTGTACCAACTTACTTTAACTATAACTACAGTGAAAAATGTCAAATCTTTGGTTACCGTTAAACATAGCGTCTTTGGACTCCATATTTTACCATAATCGCTCATACTTATATATAAAAATTTTTCGTGATTTACTATGTTTTACAGTGTTATATTTTCCCTGTCGATTTTTACGGATAATTCAATTTTTTGTCTCTCAATCCCATTACCTGTAGCTTCAATAAAAAAATAAACGCAACAGACATGTCAATTTCTGTGGTCAAAGTTAAGGTTAAAGCTAAGTTAGCCTTAACTATAACAATAACTTTAACTAATTTAACCACGCCTTTGGTGCAACCCACCATTTGTTATCGTAAGATACGAACAGGAATTTGACAGTAGATTCTGCACGATTACTGCTGCATAAAATATTGTAAAATTTCTGACAGATTTTACATATCTGCTGTCAAACTCCTGTTGCTTACCTGTCGTACGATAGATACGTAATCACCATTTGGTATGGAAGGAACTTCATAGACTTATGTAAGTTGAGACACTGTCGCCCCCGTGACAATAAGACACTGCCACAAAAAAACTGCCACAGGATTTTTGTAAGACGTAACGAAATTGAAGAAGAAATTGAAATTGCCATAGTACGTCGCAAAAATACCGCTAAACCTTAACAGGCGATAAAACACGGACATAAAACTATTTAATTATACCGATGCGTATGAAACTTTGTATTTTACGACGACCGACATGGAGACGTCACATTTACGAAGATTTTTATTAAACTTTCACCCTTCTACTAATGAAGACATTTAGGCTGCGTTTCTACCAGTGATGTGTTTCGAGGAATGTGTTTCTAAGATCCAATAGCTATAATAGTTGTCTTTGTCCGTCAGGCAAGTTTTCCAATACCCCAGGTAAATCTGAACTGGTATATCGCTGTGTAAATATTTTATTACTAAGTTGTAGTTATCGATATAAGAATTCCATGTCCTAAATAAATTTTGCAATAGTAGATATAATAGTCCCAGAGATTCTTTAATCTTTATTGATTTTGCTAAAGGTTCTACCATATTAATATTATCTACAGTAGTTTTTTTTAGCAGTAATAGATAATTTTTATATTCTGACTAGATAAACCGTGAACTTCGTATCACTTAACCAAAATTTTCTCACTGTACATAAACTTTAACTGGACTTAAGGATGTACATGTCGCAGTCATCTGGTTTAATTTGCGATTCGATTGAATGACTAGCGCATTTATTGAATGACACCATTCAATTGAAGGACAACTCGTCAAGACGTTGACTGTGACGTTTACCATCCTGACTAATCATCCCATCAAAAACATTTCTAGTAAAATGTTGCCGAGACATAAGGTTTAACCTGTGAAAAAGATATTACTTAGATCTCATGTTGATATAAGATCTCATGTCACACCGTGCACGCTTCTGACGTCGCAGAAGATAGGTAATGTCCCAGTGGGCAGTGACATCGCCTAGTCGAGTTGTATTTGTGGTGGGGGAAGACGAGTGGCGAGTGAATTGTGAAATCAAAAAACTTTGTAGTAAACATGTAGTAAAACCGTCAATCTACCGCGGCGCACGCTGTGCACGGCCACGCGGCGCACGGATTTATTTCTTTGACTACGTGGGTCGACGTTTCCACTGCAGCATACGCTATACAAACACGTTACTTACGACTATGTACACGCTTCCGTATATCCCGTGCACAGCATGCGTAGCGAGGCCAGCGTTGAGTGACGTGTGCATCATATTCGAGCAAGCTACGTGAGTCAATTCGTGCGTAGCGTGACCGTGGGTTGCAATGGACACAGTCACATATATTTTCTTACAAAGTGAAGCTTGACGCACGTGCGTAGTCTCTCGTGCGCTTCGGTGAACCCACGCCTTAACTCGCACCCTAGCAACTGACCCACTCGCACATGAAAGTGACTCGTATGATGCGGCCACACGCTGCAAGAAGCCGCACCTCTGCAGTAACTGACTAAGCCAGCTCGCATGTCAGCTCGCACCGTCTAACCCGGGTATAACTTTCAAACCTTCAAGAAGAGAACGTATTCCCTCTTAAAAAGCTGGTAACACACCTACAGCTCTTCTGATGTTGCGAGTGTCTATGGGCGACGGTAGTTGCTTTCCATCAGGTGACGGTTTGCTCGTTTGCTCCCTTATTTTATATAAAAAAAACTTAAACAAATTCTACATGACCAGTAAATGCTCCGACCTAACAATTAAAATCCATTTCCGTACTAATATACATAATTATTATAAATGCGAAAGTGTGTCTGTATGTCTGTCTGTCTGTCTGTCTGTCTGTTACCTCTTCACGCCTAAATCGCTTAACCGATTTTGTTGAAATTTGGCATGGAAATACCTTAAGTCCCGGGAAAGGACATAGGATACTTTTTACTCTGGAAAAATGTACGGCTCCGGCGTGATAAATTAATTTTGGCGCAACGGAGTTGCGGGCGTCTCCAGTATTTTATATTAAACTAACTCTCCACTCTCCAACGCGACGTACTTTTTTTTTCGAACTTTTAGGTAATTGAGAGTTGAGGATTAATATTACTTCATTATTAATTTTTTTTTACTTCATAATAATTTTAAAGGGACAATAAGTTTTTTGTGTCGGCCCGGAGGTTTTATAAAATTTTTTTTACAGACTTATAACTTATTACTCGATCAATAGTAGGTGTAACGGGTGCTCGGAACGAACACCAGTCTTTAAAAATTATTCATCTTCTTCTTTCATAATCATTCATCATTCATCTTCTCGCACTTACGACTACGTCTTATGATTTGAAGTGCGAGTCAGCGATAGCGCGAGGCAGCACATGCTCAGCGACATCTATGAAACTTAAAGGCTAACTTAGTGATACATGGTGATACAAATAATAATAATTATTATTATTATTCCACAGCCATTGTTTCAGATACCGCTCGACTTTATTAGAGTAGAATTATAATATTTGTCATATTTTAATGACTAGATTAAAGGACGGGATGGGACCTAAATCTTACTTTATAGTTGCAGAAGGACTAAAAGAGTAGGACTGACAACTGGTCCATTTTAGAAGCTTCATCCTTTTCAACACGCTTTTATTACTTATTGCACAGGTTCCCTTGAACATTTTTTTCAACCAGACTTTAAAAAAATATCGGCTAAGTGCGTGCGTGCGTCCGTCCGTACCGTTATAGAGCAAAATAGGCCAAAAATTCGACGCCCCCAAGCAAAAAGTCGGTAACCGAAAAATCCAAATTTTACTGGCAACGCGGGGAAATATTTAAAATATTGATATATGAAATAAAACCTAATTTTTTGGTGCATGTAATTGTTTAATCAGTATGCAAATATGTTTAATCTTAAGCTAGTAATCTGTGTAAATAAATAATACAGGATAAGTCATGAGTAAAAAATTACGCTATTAACACTTACAGGGTTTTTGCACTAACTTTACAAAAAACTACCATCCGTAACATTATATTATGGACTTTTATAACGTAATTTATAATGTCAAACAGGGCTCGTATGTTAATATTACGATGTTATTGCGGTTATATAATATTTATGCAGAAACTGTATTGCTAAATTACATTAGTTTTAATAAGAAATTTAATGCAGTGTTAGCACTAATACCGATATTTATTCGACAAATTTATTAATTGTAATATTACAAAGTTTGAAGGAAACACACAGAATATTGTGTATTAATAAGGTTTATTCATATCAAAACAAATTATTGAACTCTCAAATCACTTTTATGAAAAACACAAAATAATTAAGGGGGTCTAGGTCAAGAAACGGACGATTTTCAAGATTTAAACGGGGGACAGGAGACATAACAATATAGTAATTTTAATTATGAAAAAAATATATGTGTTAGTTAAGGATCTAACACATTGAAATTCATATTCCATTACACAATATCATGAACTTCACACGATAGAAAAAAATCCCAAAGTTACATCTTCTTTTAACGAAATTGCCATACTACTTACGTCCAAATTGTTTGGAATTTTCAGATAATTTTTGTAATGAATTAAAGACAAAGAATATATCTAGTTAGTATCGTTTATTTCACTCGATTTAATTGATGTATAAAATAACGACGCTCAAAAAACCATAAAATTGGTTCGGCTAGTGCTTTCAGTCACACACTTTGCGCCTGCAATTTTATAGTTTTTTGATCGTCGTTATTTTATACATCAATTAAATCGAGTCAAATAAACGATACTTTCTTTTTAATTCATTGCAAAAATTATCTGAAAATTCCAAACAATTTGGACATAGTACTATGGCAATTTCGTTAAAAGAAGATGTAACTTTGGGATTTTTTTCTATCGAGTGAAGTTCATGATATTGTGTAATGGAATATGAATTCCAATGTGTCAGATCCTTAACTAACATATATATTTTTTTCATAATTTAAATTACTATATTTGTCTCCTGTCCCCCGTTTAAATCTTGAAAATAGTCCGTTTCTTGACCTAGACCCCCTTAATTACTTTGCGTTTTTTATAAAACTGATTTGAGAGTTCAATAATTTGTTTTGATATGAATAAACACAATATTCTGTGTGTTTCCTTCAACACAACAATATTTTATTCTTTAGATTTTTTTCTATACAAGCATACATAGAATCCCCCTCGTTTTGACTATGGCCTGTTTCAAAAAATCTATGAGTTATAGAAATCGCAAGAAGTTTAGCAGCATAAATACCGTAAATAGGTAAAGCGCAAAAATATAACGATTTTTGTTTTGTCCATACCATCCATCTGAATATAGTGAAAATTTATTAAAACCTCTCTCTTTTTCACTTTTGAAAAATAATAATTAGGCACTTCCTATTTCTGTGCTACCTCTTTTGGCTATTTGATAATGCCACACATAACAATATCCTATTTTCCGAATAGCATCGTAAACAGTAAAATTGTAGCAAGGATATTTCCGTTTATAATGGAACGCTGACACTTCAGATTGAGGTATACTCAATACCTTAATTTCATAGCAATTAGCATTTATCAAAACCATAATGAATTTATTTTACGGCAATAATCCGGTAAACAGGTGTTACCAAAATAAGATGAATATATATTTATTTGTAAGATTGGGTTACAGTACTTTTGCTCGTAAAGTTTTATAATTTATTTCCGTGCAATAAACATATTTCATGATATCTTCATAAATATCACTAAGAAAAATCCAGAAAAAATTCACAAGGTGTATTTCGGTCTTCTGATTACGAATTTCACATAACAGGAAAAAGTCCATAATAACACATTACGGACTTTTTGCTTGGGGGCGTCGAATTGTGTTTTTTGTATGCAAGCCCCCCTTAAATTTATATTTTATTTAAATATTATAATTAATTATAAATTAGGGGAAGTACGGACAAAATGACAGGGTGTTTTGTTTTTCAATCATATTTTTTTATTTAATGACATTATAATTAGTCTCAACGGCTTAACCCTTAATCGGGCACTGGGAACTATTTTCCCATCCTCTCAATCTAGCTAGAATTCCGAATATTTGAGAAATGGCAACCTTTTATGTTTTTTTCTTTACACAAATAGAATCTAAGATAATTACAACATTATCTTAGTCGCAACCCAGCCCTTTCAAGTGTCAAGTGTCAATGTTAGAAGCAAATAAATGTCAGTTTTGAAAAAAATGCGCGATTTTCACATAGTGGAGGTATACATTTGCAAAGTTTCTTCAAAAAAGATAACAGATAGCTGAGAAAATGAAGAAAATATTTCTGGGGTTGAAAAACCTCATAACACACGTAAATGAAGGTTAATAATTATGATTAGAACTAGTGATGGCGAAGTGGTATATCGATAAAAATAAAATATATATTTTTTACTATATGTCTACTACGAGTATATATTGCTCATTCATAAAACTTGTTTATATTATGAATGAGCAATATAAAAACATTCAAGGCACATACTTTTTTCACATTCCTTCAGTGGTTTAATAAAATTTAAAAAGCAACTTAATACGTATATAAATATGAATAACATAGGCCTAACGAGTGACCTAAAAATGTCGGCCTGTAGCTTTCTTGATAACAGAAACCAGTATAAAAATACAATCTAAATAATATCAGTTTTCCGGTGAAAACCAAGCAAAATATTTTTTTTTTAAAGTAGAAAAAGTGTCATAAAGAGCCATCGTTTTAGAAACAGGCCCGGTGAGAAGCCGAGATTTTTTCTGATAATGCACTTAATAATAGTAATATAACATAGGTCGACAAAAAATGACTTTTTTCTTGTGCCTGTTACTTAATGGCTATTATCTGATTATTTGCATTGAAAATTAACCAGAAACACAAATTTCCAAAATGAAAGTTTGCTTTTGTAGTCTAGGCGAAGACCAATAAAAATATAAGATTTTTGCAAAATTCTTAGAGACTAACTCTCGCCGTAGCTAATAAAAAGGGGTTTGGGTTGATATTAGAGTTGAAAGGGGAACTGGCACTCACTGTGCGTATTCAATTTTTAGATAAATTATGAGTTTTGTGTACTTTAAAGCGTAAAAATATCTGAAAAAATGTGTAAAATGGACGTGAAAAGTTTTTGCTATATTTTCGGAAAATTTATTAAAGTAAGAGCAAAAAAGTTACTCGCATCAACAAATAATAGTATTAATCAAGCCTTCAAAATATATTTTAAACTTCCTATTAAAAGCCAAAAAAAAAAATATGGGCCCACATTTATATCTCACGTACTTACTAAAGATGCACGGTACAAGCTATGTTTGGAATTTGGAGTGTGCCACCTAAATACAAAAAATATCAATTTTGACGAGATAACGTCTTATAATTCGATATGGGCTGCGCGCACGAAAAAACATGACGCAATATGCGGCGTTACCTCGCTGATCGCTATGAGGCGTTCCATTTATCCTCTCAAGTCTCTCAACAACCGTAAGGCCCACCTGGACCGCGCTCTTTGTTTCGATTATATTACGTATTTCGATGACTTAGAGAATACTTTTGTATGAAGAAATTTGGTTAGTTATGACCTTTGATACATTGACCACACTCTGAATGAAAAATAAATAAACAATCTGTGAGCTATTAGTATTATTTCGGCTATTCAAAATTGTGCTCTATTTCCTACGTGTCAAGGTATGACTTGTGCTTTGTTCGAAGATTTTACTGGATTTCACGAATGTATGTAGCGTTTTGTATTGCGAATAGTTTATTTTACTCATTATAAATATTTTTAGACAGTCATTTGAAAGAAATACATCGAAATAACTTTAGGTTACACTCGAAAAAGTTTGTTTCTATTTATAGAGATTCGGAAGCGATTTGCTTATTATGTTTGTAAATAAATTACGTTAAAAGCTTGTAGAACTACTAGTCACTATTGTACGAAATGATTTATTGCCCTATTAAGCACACAGACCGGCAGGGAACCGATAAACATTTGACACAATATGTTTAAGGGCTTTGTGCCGGCCGCGGCCATTTTGAAATTTATTTGTATATCACTAAGGTCGATGTTTGCTTGCGGACTATTTTTTCTTTGCAGAGGAGTGTCCTATTTCAAGTAGTTTGTTTTTATACATCTCAACATCATTCGTCGATTTGTTTACAAAAATAGTTAGTATAGGAGTTTATCATTGAGATAAGAATAAAGTATTCGTTTATATCTACTTATATTTTTATTTGTTTATATCTATTTATATCTACTGAACAAGTCACTAATTATAGTTTCGAAAGTTTATAATTGAGAAACTAATATTACATCGGATTAAATACTATATTATGATGGCTTGATAGATAGAAAATTTAACATATATTATAATGTAGTTCACACAAACATAAAATATGGATTGTATGTAAGGATATTTCATATTATTACATTAATTTTACAAAGAGGGTAGGCCGGGCGCAATTTTTTTTTTGCACATTGACCTGCCAACTTTTTTGCATAGATTTTTCCCGGAACTGAGGGGTTAAGGCTATGACGTTGTCACGTTCAACTATCGTCAGTAAACCGACTTTACACACAACCGATTTTTTAAACCTAATTTCTATAATTTTCCTTCTTAGTGAATGTCAATAATGATATAAATGTAATAAATAAATATGTTTTATTCTATTAACACCAAAGTAAGAGAAATAAAATACAAGCGGCACCTGCACCATTCAACAAAATATAGTAATTACAAAAGTTTTTGCTACATTTGCGGAGAATTTATTGAAATGAGAGTTAAAAAGATAGTTGCATCAACAAAATAAAGACTTTGTCAAGCCTATGAAATAATTTTAAGGTTCCTATTTAATACTAGAAAATAAATAGGAGCGCCACATATCTATACCGGAGCTGAGCACAAAGCAAGCTGTGCTTAGGGTATGCTCACCTAGATACAAAAAATATAATTTTTTAAATGTAAATTACGTATTTTTTCCATTTTAATTTTATTTTTGGAATATAAGCAACGATATAAATAAGAAAATTAATCATATATTTTATTATTTTAATACATAACTATAAGAAGAAAATTCAGATTTTCTTCAAAATTTGAAATTTCAAAAGCTCTCTGTTTCTATAAAAGCAAACTTTTTGAGTTAAAATCACTGATTCCAAAATTAATTAGGTGTAATACATCCCAGTAGGGTGCACAGAACTCTGGCTCAAAAATCGTGTTGACTAGTGATAATATAACAATAATAAATTCACTCATACGCGAGCGTAGCACAACACTATTCCTAATATGTAAACACTGACCTAATTCGACAGTGCGGTGAGAGACGGGAACACCTCATACCCTCGTGAGGCAGATACGCCACTCATACGCACAGAAAAGTAATTTTATTGTTTCAGTGCGGTGTGTGATCTTTCCGCCTCATCATATTTCTATTTATAAATAGTAAACAGTTTAAGTAGGTCATCACATCTATATATAAATATTTGTTTCATTCATACGCGTCTTAGTACTTTATGAAATACAGGCTCCGCACCAGAGGGAAATTGCAGCAAATTGTCCCCGCACTGGGCGATAGTACGCGTATGGGGTATAAATGCCTCACAACGCAGCGAACGTGTTAAGCGAGCCTGACAAAATTGAAACTCATTTTTATTGCTATCAATTATAGTTTTCATACGATATTATTAACAATAAAACTTCGCTCAATATAATATCTCTTAATAGAACAGACACTCAGCCGGTTCATACCCGATAATAACCAGTATAAACCGGTTTATGGCGGATCGCCAATTACTCCGGATTGGGTGTGTTATGTGCCCCGGGTTATTGCCCATCACGCGTCGACGCGTGATACGCGATATCGCGCGTTTGATTCAATAACTTTTCTTATTGCCTGCAGACCTTTATAGAGCGCTAAAGATCTTTCTTTTTTGGTGAGTAATATTAAACATGGTGATTTTTGTTATACAACTAACATCGTGGGGTAAAAATTTACCCCAAATAAAAACTTCAAGAAATGATGTAAAGCTTAAAAAATGACTCTAATTTATCATTTCATATATTAGACTAGCATACTATAAACATATATATATATATATATATATATATATATATATATATATATATATATATATATATATATATATATATATATATATATATATATATATATATATATATATATATATATATATATATATATATATATATATATATATATATATATATATATATATATATATATATATATATATATAATTATATATATATATATATATAAACAAAAAAAACAGCATTTGTTTAAAAAATTATCTTTATAATTCTAATTACGGAAAGAAGCAACTTTTTAACCATTTTTACATTTGGCTTGTACAAAATTCTTAATCATAACAGTAAAAACGGTATAGCTGGACTTTCTTAAATATATTTAAGTTGTTTAATGCAGGATAGCCAATAAAAATTTAATTATAATTTATGTAATGAAATAAACAGAAAAAAAATGTCAACTACTTTTCTGCAGCAAAAATGTTGCAAAATTTTCTCAAAAAAAAACAAATTTTTCGTCCAGACATTAGAAAGATTAAATTCTATGTAATTCTTCTATTTTTCATACTTTTACCACTTTGCACTCCGTTTCAGTGTCAGTTTCATGATTTCAGCGGTATGACGGCGCGTCTTATAAACAACTCTAAAATTGTACAATGAAATGCCACAAATCTTGTTCTTCTTCAAAAGCTTCATCTTTTAGAATGTAAGCAACTAATTTGTTAGATAAAAAATACTCATATGGCCTTAGTTATATAAATATAGACAAAACAAATTTTTAGGATACTAAAAAAACTACATACGTATTGAACATCGTGGGGTAAAAATTTACCCCATATGTCTGCACAGCTCAAACGGATTACTTTTCACCTACTATGAGTTCACTACCCGTCAAAATGTGCGATTTACTGAGAATACTTAAAAGGAATTAAATGTACTTTCAGTAGAAAAAAAAATTATAGCAGTTTTTATGCGAGTGGGGTAGAAATTTACCCCACGATGCTACTTAAGGGTTAAGACTTTACCAGTATTTAGTCATATGAATCTAGAAAGTAATGTTTTTAAATTTGAAAGCATTTATTAATCTAGGAAGTCTTTTAAAATTACAAATTACGAAGGTTCACCATCCGCCTATGAATCAACTTCTCTGATGATTAATTTCATATAACTCATTATTTATACAATTTCATACAACATTTTATACAAATTTTGTAATTTTTTGTGACTAGCTTTACAAGAAATCTCTCTGCAAACAATCATAACGTACAATAAAACGTGAATTCCGTGCAGCTCGGAGCACCTCGCAGTTCTCCGCTAACCTTGTTTGCTAACAATGGAATATTTATCTTCCCAGAGCAAACAGAAGATCTGGGTAGGATTAGAAGTGGCAGCAAAATGCTGAAGAGAAGTATAATATAAGAACATAAGAATAAGTTATGGGCAAATTAAAGTGTATGCTTGAACCAATCTATGGTATGGAAGCTTAAATCACTCTCCACTGTTGGCAAAATTGGAATCCCTTTTTTACACAGGTCTTTTTGATTGATTATTCTGTGTTATAAAAGTTGACCAATCGTGTTATGCTATGGGTAATTCAAAGACAAAGACATGATGAATACTGACAATGAACTTTAATTTATTAGCTTTAGTCATTGCTGAGAAAAATCGATATCGCTACAGCTAAATTATCAAGGCGTCGCCTTAATTTAATGAGGAGTTTGGCAGAAAATGTAATTCAAAATCTTCATTTAATTACAGTTACCTAAGTAATTGATATCGTCTCTGAGTGCGACTGTAAACTGTTTAGTGGAATATCTACATGATTTCTATACCTGTGGCAACTTCTTTGTTTTTATTTTTTAGCTTTTGTAACCAGCACGGGTGATCCGATTCATTTTGAATAGAACAAAGATTTATTGGGCATCATAACTAGTAAGTAGCAACATCAGTACATTATCTATTAAAATTTTTGGACCTTAAAATATCTCTGGATCCAAAAAATCATAGAAACCTTTCAGGTAACATGCAAAAGCATCCAAATTTCTTATGATAAGAGAGCAGGAGAGGTAGCAGAAGCAGGAGCGGGAGCGGTAGCGGAAGCGGTAGCGGAAGCGGTAGCGGAAGCGGTAGCGGAAGCGGTAGCGGAAGCGGTAGCGGAAGCGGTAGCGGAAGCGGTAGCGGAAGCGGTAGCGGAAGCGGTAGCGGCAGCGGTAGCGGAAGTGGTAGCGGAAGTGGTAACTAAAGCGGTAGGGGAAGTGAAAACGTCAACAGAAGATTTTTTTACAACATCTAGGGGCAAACGAGCAAACGGGTCACCTAATGGAAAGCAACTACCGTCGCCCATGGACACTCGCAACATCAGAAGAGCTGCAAGTGCGTTGCCGGCCTTTTAAGAGGAATACGCTCTCTTCTTGAAGGTTTGCTGGTCGTATAGGTCCGGAAATACTGCTGGTGACAGTTCGTTCCAGAGTTTTACAGTGCGCGGCAGAAAGCGAAATTTTTGTCTGTCAAATATATTTAGATTTACACTTAAATATCTTAAATATCTTCGAATACGAGAAAAATACGAGTTTTAGGGGTTCGAACTTGCCAGTAGAAATGAATAGTTCAAGAAATAATTTTACGACGGAAAAAGTTCACATCCTGAGAATTGGGCCCCTATTTCGCGCGAGCGAAGCAGCGGGCGAAAGCTAGTAAGAGTAAAGTAATTGTAACACTGGCTTGACCTACTCCCGGCGCCTGTAGTTTTATTGCATCGATATTGGTCGTGAAAGCTCAAAGGGGAAAGCTTTTACTGGACTAAATGGTACGAGTGTGACTAAAATGACGTCATTTATCCTTCAAGCCCCATAAGAGCACCGGTGATCACGACAACAATGGAATACAATAGAATTTCCAAGAATCTGCATCGAAGGATTAAAACTGAAAAAACCGGACAAACTACGGCAATAGGGTGACTATAAAGGGCGTAAACCATTGCAGCATTGGTGTGAACAAACAACACGCAGTGGTTACGCCCTTTATAGTCGCCTATACAGCAGACCATATGTACGTCTTAATCATAAAGTTAATATACCTATCGGAACTATCGGAATATAATATTATATAATAATATTAAAAAAACTCCAAAAAATATTATATATATATATATATATATATATATATATATATATATATATAATATTTTTTGGAGTTTTTTTAATATTATTATATAATATTATATTCCGTTATTATATATTATATAATATTATATTATTATTATATAGTTAAAAATATATATAGTTTCCGTATAATATTATATAATATTATATTATTATATAATATTATATATTATATTATATATATATATATATATATATATATATATATATATATATATATATATATATATATATATATATATATATATATATATATATATATATATATATATATATATTATATATATATAATATATATATAATATAATAACTAAAGGTGCGCTAAAGGTGCGCACCAAAAAACGTAACACGATTTTTCGTTACTTGTTAGTTGGTTAGTAGGTATATATACATATATATATATACCTACTAACCAACTAACAAGTAACGAAAAATCGTGTTACGTTTTTTGGTGCGCACCAAAAAACGTAACACGATTTTTCGTTACTTGTTAGTTGGTTAGTAGGTATATATACATATATATATATATACCTACTAACCAACTAACAAGTAACGAAAAATCGTGTTACGTTTTTTGGTGCGCACCTTTAGTGCGCAACTTTCAAATTTGGCTGTGAGTGTATTAAGACCATAAAGGTAATATACCTATCGGAATATTATATTATTACATAATTATATATATATATATATATATATATATATATATATATATATATATATATATATATATATATATATATATATATATATATATATATATATATATATATATATATATATATATATATATATATATATATATATATATATATATATATATATATATATATATTATATTATAATGTAATGGAACGCACCAAAAAACGTAACACGATTTTTCGTTACTTGTTAGTAGGTTTTACCCCTCGGATTTTTGTTTTGTTGATATATGAAAATCGATTCTTAAGGAGTAATTTCCAAAAAACGCGATGGAAACGCGTAGAAGACGAGCGTATCAAAAACGCGCGTCGTCTGTGCGCAAAAAATACGTTGTGTGACGCCCTTGTTCACAATTCATGACGCGACGCCGCGCTGGGGTGTATCGCAGGCCTTCAAGGATTGTAGCTCATTTTGAGGCTTGTAGATTTGTGAATGACGTTAGGTCCTATCAAATCGAGAAAAATATTTTTGTACCGTCAAAGTCACATTTTTGACTCAATATCTATAATATTTTTAGAGTTTTTTTTTTTTTTATATAAGTAAGCGTATGTAAATAAAATTGTTATCTTAGGAAAAGCAGCTAAGAGATAATATTTCATAAGACGGCGCGTACGTAATATTTCATCTATATTACATCCGTAATGTAACACCCTGTATTTTTGGTGCTATATTTTATATACGCTATCGTGTACTTAATATTATATTTTGGTCTATATGTAACATTGAACGAACACATGGGGTAAAGAAAATAATATATTTTTGTATTTTCATATTCATCTAGTAAGGAAATATAATTACGTACCTACAGATAAAGATCGGGTGGCTGCAAACGCGCGTTTTTGGTATTCGATTTTCGAATTCGTTTTCCGTATTCGGAATCCGCCAGCAACTTTGATCGATTATCGCGTGCGGACCGTGCATTTTTTCCGGGATAAAAAGTATCCGGTGTCCTTTTCCAGAACTCAAAATATATTCGTACCAAGCTTTAGCAAAATCGGTTCAGCGGTTTGGGTGTGAAGAGATAACAAACGGACAGACACACTTTCGCAATTATTATATTGGTATGGAAGTATGGATAGATGTATATCCTCCTTCTTTTCTCCTGATTAATTTCGTTGCGGGTCCCAACTCCCAAGACAGATTTAGCTTGTCCTTTGGGTATCCCTGAGATCATATTAAAGGGTTTTCGTGGTTAGTGGGTGATCCTGGCGACACAGGAGTTGCAGTGGTGGGAATGTGTGGTGGGCCATTTGCCCGTTTAAAAAAAGTACCATCAAGGAAATTGATTCCTAGGCAGTTGACGGACCTACGTCATATGGTCGGCTTATGTCAATTTAATGTTAGATGTGATCGGTCGGATGGATTTCACTTAAGACGCTGACAACTGCCAATGACCTTGATCTCGCATCACTCTCACACCACTGTCGATTTTCATGCCAGAGAGACAGAGATGTGAAGTGTTCACTCGGTAGCGTGAATACATTTTTCGTTTTTTAGAGGAAAAAATAAATATTATGGGAAATCTAGATGTCAGAACCGACAATTAAATCTGGCAATCTTTGGATTTTTGTAAAAGGTATCAAATAACAAATTTTTAAAGCATAATATATTGTATTATTACTTTAGTTAGAACTGTTTAAAGTTCCTGAAAGATGTGACTTTGGTATTTTTTTCATCCAGTAGGAGTACATTATTTTATTATTTAAATTAGACAAGCTTTTCCAAATATAACCAAAAATCACTGAAATACATACGTCTAGAAAACTGCACAAAGATGTCGAATTGGCAGCTGTCTTCGCCTTAAGGGGCCGGGTACCCTCGAAATTCTCATACATACGTAATTCCAAAATCATTTTCTCATACGAAAATATTTAACATGTTTGATTTGTTTTTCAGTTTAAAATAGTAATTATCTAGGTTCCTGCACAAAAATTTACTTCAAAATATTTAAACATTAAAAAAAAATTGTTTTTAATTTTTTTTTAGTAAATTTAGTACTTAATATTTAAACACTAAAAATAGAGTAAAACACTAAAAAATATATAAATAAATAATAAATTTACTACAAAATATTTAAATACTAAAAAATGTTTTTTAGAGTTTAAATATTTTGTAGTAAATTAACTATTAATTTATATATTTTTTAGTGTTTTACTCTATTTTTCAGTGTTTAAATATTTAGTAGTAAATTTACTACAAAAAATTTTAAAGCGAAAAAAAAATTTTTGTGTTTAAATATTTTGAAGTAAATTTTTGTGCAGGAACCTAGGTAATTACTATTTTAAACTGAAAAACAACTCAAACATGTTAAATATTATCGTATGAGAAAATGATTTTGGAATTACGTATGTATGAGAAATTCCAAGTGTACCCGGCCTCTTAAGGTGGTTCGTTTTTCATACAAAAATAAAATCAGCATTCAGAAGCTAAATATTAGTAGATATTCCTCGATATTTGCGTAGGGAATTACTTTGGGATACTTATTTTCGCAAAATCAATAAAATTTCATATTTATAATGTCAGAGATCTGACAATCTGAAAATTTCATATTTATAATATCAGACGATGACAAATCTTATAAATTACGCATGTCATGTTCATCGTCTGATATAACATCTCTGACATTATAAATATGAAATTTTATTGATTTTGCGAAAATAAGTATCCCAAAGTAATTCCCTACGCAAATATCGAGGCATATCTACTAATATTTAGCTTGTGAATGCAGATTTTATTTTTGTATGAAAAACGAACCACCTTAACGCGACCAAATTACTTAGGTCCGCCATCTGCCTAGGAATCAACTTATCTGATAGTACATTACACATTCAAAATATTCAGTCGGTGTACCAATACGGAGCTATTTCAGCTGAAAGGATGCTAGAATAGCTTTCAGAACCTCAATGCCTATGAAATTTAGATGCGGAAGATGGAATCGCAGGGGTATGAAACTGTTGGGTTCATATTAACCCTTAAGTAACATCGTGGGGTAAATTTTTACCCCACTCGCATACAAACTGGAATAATTTTTTTTTCTATTGAAAGTACATTTAATTCCTTTTAAGTATTCTCAGTATTGTGCCTTTACTCCATGGTGTAGCGCACATTTTAAATGGTAGTGGACTCGTAGTAGGCGAAAAGTCATCCGTTTGAGCTATAGACATGGGCGCCGCCATTCACTGCGCGGCGGCGTGAGTGACATTAGGACAACAAATTTTGTTGATTTACTAGATGATACAGTGAACTTCGTATCACTTTCCTGTTAATATAAGCTTTCCCTAGACAAAAGTACGGCCCACGAATATTTCAAGACACTATAAAATTAGCCAAATAAGTTCAGCCGTTCACGAGTTTTAACGAGACCAAAAGAAAATGAAATTTCCCTTTGATTTATAATATAAGATTAATTATTAGTCCCCAACAAAAAGAAGGCGTGTTATAAAGAAGTATCTGCCTGTCAGTCTGTCTGTGGAATCGTGGCATTCAAAGGGGTGGACCGATTTTGAACTAAGTAGTATTTTTTTTGTTTTAAAGCTGATATTATCGAGAGTGATTCTTACTCAAAATTTCTTACGATCAGTTTGCTCACTGCTGCAGGAAAAAATACAGGGTGTAACAAAAACAAGTGATAATACTTTAGGGTGTGTACGTGTTCCTTGTAGAGAGTTCACTGTGAAAGTAGCTGCGCTGAAAGACCAAATATTTTTTCACTTTTGTATGGGCAAGGGCCCGAGCGTCACGAGTTTCCCCATACAAAAGTGAAAATTTTTTTTTGTCTTTCAGCGCTGCTACTTTCACAGTAAACTCTCTACAGGGAACACGTACACACCCTAAAGTATTGTTACGGATACGGACACGTGGTGCCATCTAGCGTCGGACCAGTGAACTGACCAAGGGAATACAGGCAACATAAATCCCCTACTCGATACTAGATGGCGCTAGGAGTAAGTACCTACGAGTAATTTCTAGAGATATCTCATACTTGTTTACGCATATCGGGTTTACTCTGGGATGTTCCGGAATTTTCTGAGATTCGATCCGGCCCGTATAAATAGTCGCAGACTGCAGCCGGCAGTTCAGTTTCGTCTGAGCGATCTTCGAGGCGACTTCGAAGCGAAAACAAGTGATCAATAGTGAGTGATTGTGATAGTGACTCGGGTACGACCTAGGACAGTGATAGTGCTCAGTGATTTGGATCTAGTGCTTAGTGTTTGGACTTAGTGATTTGTGTGAGTTAGTGTTTGTGAATAAAGTCTTCAAGAGAGTCACCAGGTCTTTCTCTCCGAATCATCGAACCCTAGCACGTAACAACTGGTGTCGGAAGTGAGATTTGGAGATGCCAGTGACTCCGAGAGAGGACTTCAAGGGGAGTGTCAGGACAAGGGCGCAGCGAGCTGCTGCCATTGACTCCGAGAGAGGAGTTGGAGGTGGAGCTGCGGAGGCCACACCCACTGGGGACCAAGCTCCGCCCACTGCGGGGCAGGCCCCGCCCACCAGGCTCCGCCCACTGACCACGCCCCCCAGGCTCCACCCACTTCGGGTGAAACCACGCCCACTGGCTCCGCCCACCGGGACCCGCCCACCGACCACGCCCCTCAGGCCCCGCCCACTTTGGACATGGCCACGCCTACTGGCTCCGCCCACCATGCCACGCCCACTCAGGCCACGCCCACTGGCCCCGCCCACTGGGCCCCGCCTGCTCAGGCCCCGTCGACTAGCTCCATCCATCCTGCCACGCCCGTAGTTTCTACGGCCCCTCAAATGGCTCCTCAATTGGAAAACATAATTGAGTTAATTCAGGCTTTGCAAGAGTCACAAGAACGCAAGCTCGGCGCTTTGCAAGAGTCACAAGACCGCAAGCTCGGCGCTTTGCAAGAGTCACAAGAGCAACAAAAGGACCTCCAAGAGAAAGCGCTTCTGGCCATAAAGGATGTTAGTGACACTGTGACTAAGCTTCGGAAAGATGTTGACATAATGGAAGAACGAGTTACCGGGCTAGGACTGGATATGGAAAATGTGAAAACCGGCCTCACAGAATTACAGAAGTGGAAAGTGCGCCTGGAAACCACAGGAGTCGCGACGACTAGTGGAACTACTGGAGTAGTGGCACAAGGACCAAGAGTTAAAGTGCCACCATACGACGGTACTACTTCTTGGAACGCTTATCGTCAGCAATTCCAGACGGTTGCTTCTGCCAACGGATGGACTGACGAACAATGCCTGACCGCTCTCAAGAACGAGAATACCAGATGTTCTCCGTGAAATACACAATGGCGTATCAGGAGGTCATCTAGGTGTCAAGAGGACGTTAACAAAAGTGCGAGAACGATTCTACTGGTTGCATTGTCGAGATGATGTGCAGGATCGGTGCCGCAAATGTACTACTTGCGCTGCAGTGAAGGGACCTCAAACAAGGAGCCGTGGGAATCTGCGCTTGTATAACGTTGGCGCACCGTGGGAACGAATTGCAGTTGACGTAGCTGGGCCATTTCCTGTAACAGAATCGGGGAACAAGTATTTTATGGTTGTCATGGATTACTTCACCAAATGGCCCGAAGTGTTCGCCATACCAAACCAGGAAGCTACAACAGTTGCTTCTAAGCTGGTCGAGGAAGTGATATCTCGCTTTGGTGTGCCTCTAGAAATCCATTCCGATCAGGGCAGGAATTTCGAATCGCAGGTCTTCCAGGAAGTGTGCAGAATTTTGGGAATGCATAAAACGAGGACCACCGCGTACCATCCACAGTCTGATGGAATGGTTGAGAGATTTAACCAGACCCTTGAGAGGCATTTGGCGAAATTGGTAGATGACAAACAAAAGGATTGGGACAAGTATATACCGCTCTTCCTTCTGTCGTACCGTACCGCCGAGCATGAGAGCATAAAAGCTACCCCGGCGTATGTCAATTACGGTAGAGAACTGCGAGTACCAGTAGACCTCTTAACAGGAGGGTCACCGGAGGAACCCAAGACCGTAAAAGACTATGTCTGCGATTTAAGGGAAAAAATGCGCTATATACACGCCATGGTTCGGGAAAATGGGTTACAGTCAAGTGAGAACATAAAGACCAGATACGACCGGAAATCGAACACGAGCGGCTTCGAAGAAGGGACACTGGTGTGGCTGCATAACCCAACTCGCCGAAAAGGGAAATCTCCAAAGTTGCAGACCAAGTGGGACGGCCCTTACAAAGTGATTACCCGATTGAATGATGCGACTTACAGGATTCAAAAGCAACCAAGAGGGACATTCAAAGTGGTACACATAGACCGTCTGGCGCGTTGCCATGGCAGTAACAACGATGCTCGGGACGAGCATCGCTAGGAGGGGAGTAGTGTTACGGATATGGACACGTGGTGCCATCTAGCGTCGGACCAGTGAACTGACCAAGGGAACACAGGCAACATAAATCCCCTACTCGATACTAGATAGCGCTAGGAGTAAGTACCTACGAGTAATTTGTAGAGATATCTCATACTTGTTTACGCATATCGGGTTTACTCTGGGATGTTTCGGAATTTTCTGAGATTCGATCCGGCCCGTATAAATAGTCGCAGACTGCAGCCGGCAGTTCAGTTTCGTCTGAGCGATCTTCGAGGCGACTTCGAAGCGAAAACAAGTGATCAATAGTGAGTGATTGTGATTGTGATAGTGACTCGGCTACGACCTAGGACAGTGATAGTGCTCAGTGATTTGGATCTAGTGCTTAGTGTTTGGACTTAGTGATTTGTGTGAGTTAGTGTTTGTGAATAAAGTCTTCAAGAGAGTCACCAGGTCTTTCTCTCCGAATCATCGAACCCTAGCACGTAACAGTATTATCACTTGTTTTTGTTACACCCTGTATATTATATTTTAATTTCTTAATTTACGCTTATTTTACTAGATGGGACTCCTGGGAAACAAACGTTTATTTCCTATTTACGCAAAAGCCAGTTATCTTTCGTGTGATTGCCTTTTAAAAACTGACATAATTTGAGAAAAGCTTGACGATCCCTGCGTCGATTTAGGTTGCACTGACAGGTAGTGACCGAGCAGGCCGCTCACGGGTTGATTAATTCCCGGTTTTCGTTCAATTTGCCACAGTGTACACTGTATTTGGACCACAGTATAATGATATACAGAAGACTACCTTCAAACCACGCGTCAGTTCACTCGGGACTCTGGAGTGTGACGAAGTAATACGATGTGAAATCGAAATGGCAAGGCAAGCAGACGTTGGGGTGTTTACGGATAAATTTAAGTAAAAAATACTTCGCATTCTCGAAAGGATGCGGCTACCCAATTGCTATAGAATTATAGATCGTTTTAACCAGACGCAAATGAACTGGAATAAACGGGATTTTCTTACAAATGAAATATAATGAAAAGCTCATAAAATACGGTTGGCGATAGATCGAAACAATTCTTCGTAAATGAATAAACGCTGTCTAACTTGTATCTGCGTCATTGACCTCATTGCAAACTCTTTTATACTGTATGACATTTTTACTGTGGTTACTCCTGTTTTTTACCTCAAACAGGACCTTATGCCAACGACATAATGATCATTTTATAAGCCCCGTACTTAAGCACTAGACAGTAAATAGTTGAAGATGGATAGCTTTTCAAACGAACGAATATTGAATGGTTTTTTTGATAGTTATTTTGTTGATTTCTATCCACTCGCTGGCAACCTTACCTACCTTTGTATAGAAAATCACAAGTCTTTCACAGGGAGTCAATGACCGCTACCGCCATGTTTCACCGTGTACAGTATAGTCGTTCTACAGTCTACTTTGCTCTACGCCACTACAAAGTACAAAGCAGCTGCGGCGGCATGCGCCCTAGACCAATGTCAGTAGAAAATGTAACCTATAGCCGTCATGACATGGCATTTTATATGAATTTTTGTCGGTCGCGGTCGCTTGCCGAAAGTCACCTTAAATCTGCTAATGCACTGCGCTCCTTCCCGACTGCGACCCGGCATAATATGCGCGTAATTTAAGGCGACCCAGTTTTGATATTCTATTACTGCACGATATTACTTGGCCTTATTTAATGTAGACGTGGACCTAACGAACTTTCAGATGGTAGGGCTACACTACAGAAGCACAGACTTTTTGCAGGTCACCAATTGTGAATTGAGGAGGTTTTTTGCAACAGAATGGCAAAAACTCCTTTAAAGGCTGGCCGCAAACGTACGTTCGTATTCGATTTCCGAACTTCATAAACACGCTAACTTTCAGCTTTTATAATATGACGAAAGTCTGGTTGTCGCTGGCTTTTACGGTCGGCCGCCGGCCGTATCTAGACGTTTTCCGTATGCAATTTCCGAATACGTTTTTCGTATTTGGAAATCCGAGTGCATGGAATCAGTAGAAAATACATTAAGGGCCGATTCACACCGGAATGGCAGAGGCGAGGCAAGCAGTTTTAGTGTCATATGATTTTAAACTTTATCTTCATTATTGTAATACCGCCGGCGGCCGCAAGAGGCCACGAGCGTCCACGGGCGGCCGTAGATTTCTCAAGCGATACTATGTATTACAATAATGAAGATAAAGTTTAAAATCATATGACACTGAAACTGCTCGCCTCGCCTCTGCCATTCCGGTGTGAATCGGCCCTAACTGCCGCCCAGGTTCGTTTTTCTCTGTACGGAACAAATTCCGCACGTAGTTTCAAGTTCGAACCCGGCGCGTTCACGCGTCAAAAAACGAACGTTCGCGCTAGTATTACGGAATTCCGAATACGGAAAACGAATTCGAAAATCGAATACGGAAAACGTCCGTATGTGGCCAACCTATAACGTAATGCCGCTCTATTTCAAACCTTATAACTCGTTAACTTAAAGACGTCACTGTAACGCACACAGTTAGAGTTACCATCCATAAACAGCCAAATATGATTGGCCGCGCCCCGACACCACATAAAACTACTTTGGGCGAGATTGTATTGGGGGACTGTCCATCAATCACGCGATATTTTTGAAGTCAAACGCCTGAGTGAGAGAAATTTCATAGAAAATCATCACGTTTTTCGTTTACGCGCCATTATATTTTGTTCATACACTTAAACTGTTCGTATCTCGCTCTATTTTCATGAAAAATATCACCATATCTTTCACTCCCTTGAAACCATTGCCTACGCGTTTTCGTGACGTCATTTACGGCTAACTCGATTTGTAGATTGTTTTGGAACAAAACAGAAAAACGCAAAAACACTCCATCAAGACTTCTTAAAAACTCTCAACAAACATTTTAACGTCTCACGCGCGAGTGAGTCTGCGACCAATTCTACGACCGAAATATTCGAGGCTCGGGAATCGGGCCCTATTCCCCCTGATTTCCACGTGAAAAGGTCACAACTATAGCGATAAACAAGGAATAATTAGATGTAGATGACATGAATATTTGAATACTTAACAGCTTTATGTGGGCTGTGATGAGAAGGAGCTGACATCTTTACCAACCTTTCAGTTTAACCGACTGTAAAATGTATGATAATGTTTATGTAATACTCCATGTTTTGTTTATCACGCAATACATCGATAACGAGTCAAATCCGTGGCTACCTTTTAATCCGACGAAAAAGAAGAGGGACGTTCGGACGCTACGATGCTACCAACACACGCTCTAAACAGACAAACGGACTAAGGACCTGTTTCACCACTTCCTGATAAGTGTCGGATAGTCTATCCACAACTTAACTTAACATATTATAGAATCTGTCAAATAAGTTGTGGATAGTCTATCCGGCACTTTATCAGGAAGTAGTGAAACATGTCCTAAGTCCGTTTGTCTGTTTAGAGTGTGTGTTGGTAGCATTGTAGCGTCCGAAAAGGTGGACCGATTTTGATCTGGTTTTTTTGTTCGAAAGCGGACATTATCAAGTATTGAAAATGTTATTGTCGCCTATTTCATAAAAGGTGATTTGCTGTGATTTAATCGATTAAATATTTTGGTTTATGATTATAAGGGCCTGTTTCACCACTTCCTGATAAGTGACGAATGGCTATCCACCAATTAACTTGAAAGATCATGAGGTATATGGAGAAATGTCAAAAAAGTTGTGAATAGCCTATTCGGCACTTTATCAGAAAGTGGTGAAACAGACCCTTAATATACTTACTACCGCACTCGGAGGCGAATATTTATTACCTAATTGCAATTAAATGAAGGCTTCGACATAGGTAAGTAAGTCTCTTACATTATCTGTCAAATTCTTCATTAAATTTGAGTTTAACCATCTGCTGCTGCATCGATAAATATCTCTGAATAGCTATGTCCACATTATGCAATTTCATCTTCAATTTTCGTCATCTTCTTTTTATTCAATTTCGTTAGGCATATTCAATAATAATTGAATGCGTCAAAATCCACCCACGTTGAAAGAAAAGTGTCATAGCGAGCGCTACGATTTCAACGCGCGTCACGGGCATGCCTCACGTTCGCTGTTGACTGCGCTATAACGCATGCCCTTGATGAACAAAAAAAGGCCCAGTGTGGACAAAGCTAATGCGACCATTAACAGAGTTTTTTGTTTCGATTTCTCAATTTAATATTATATTATTATTACTCCAAAGTAGTTTTTCGCATTTTACGTGAGCAAATGGCACCAATAATATTTATTTCCTTATTTTGTAAGTAAACAATGTTTATAAAAACAAACACCTTCGGAAAGTTGTGAGGCCGTTGACTTGAATACGACTCTTACGTATTACATTACTGATACTTTAGTACCCTAATTCTTCTTTTATGAAGCTATATATAGTACATTCAGCTTCTTTTCTCGTCTGAAACAGTCCGTTTCTTAAATAACAATATTTATAACTAGACGTTCCGCGCGGCTTCGCCCGCGTAAATTAGATAGGTATTTCACAGACAATTTACTAGTCCACAAATAAAGCATATGATCCTTCACGTGGTCTACTTCTTATCTGTGCCAAATAACAGAAAAAATGCTCTAGTAGTTCGTCAGATAATCCCTTTTGTCAGGATATTATAATGTAGCAACTGATAATAATGTAGCAACAAATAATTTCCCTCGTTTTTTTTCACATTTTCCTCCATTTCTTCGCTCCTTTTAGTCTCAGCGTGATAAAATATAGCCTTAAGCCTTCTTTGGTAACTGGACTACCTAATACTGAAAGAATTTTTCAAATCGGACCAGTAGTACCTGAGATTAGCGCGTTCAAATAAGCCCTTTCAAATAATTTCCCCCCTTTTTTCCATATTTACCTCTATTTCTTTGCTTCTATTAGTCTTAGTGTAATTAAATATAGCCTATAGCCTTTTTTAATAACTGCTGGCCGATTCTGTATCGTAATTTGTGAGTTAATCACTGAGTAACGAAACGGAGGAGTAACGGAAAGTCTCACTTTTGTATGCAAGTGAATACAAAAAGTGTCACTTTCCGTTACTCACTCCTCCGTTTCGTTACTAACTCAGTTATTAACTCACAAATGTACGATACAGAATCGGCCAGCTGGGCTATCTAACACTGAAAGAATTTTTCAAATCGGACCAGTAGTTCCTGAGATTAGCGCGTTCAAATAAGCTCTTTCAAAATATAATTTCTCCCCGTTTTTTTCACATTTTCCTCTATTTCTTCGTTTCTTTTGGTTTCTTCCTCTATTTCTATCAGTGGCGTGGGGTGAAAAAAAATAAAGGTAAAGCCGGACCAAAAAACGGCTAACTCGTGAATAAGCAAAATTTCAATTCTTGTAAAAAAAACGTGCAATAAATTACATACCTGTATTAAGTGTGTTAGTTTACCTTTTCCATAACTACTAGGGTGCTTTGCTTGCATTGTGTGCGTTGCATGCAGTGTTAGTGTTGTTAGTATTCACCACCTTCACCATACATGACATCACTGGTATTATATGAACAGTGCATGTCGAGTATGATAAAAGTGGCTTTAAAAAAAGCCGTTTTAAGCACACGTCACTCACACTCACACACCAAAAATAAGTGAATCCTGACTTGCCAGTGTAGATGTTTGTTACTCAATCATGCAAAAACTGGATTTAGATGAAATTTTGCATGCATCCCATGTCAAACATGGAAAGGAACATAGGCTACCTGTCTGAAGTCCACGCAGACGAAATCGCGGGCAAAAGCTAGTAGCAAAGAAATATCAGCAGAAATACGTACCTAAATGTTTAATTTTGTTATTTGTCGTCTGTCGTCGTTATTTAATATTATTATAAAATATAATAGGTAATCCGTAAGACAACAGTCAATTTGTACTAATGCTGCCATTTCTCACCTAACCGTGTCACGACAAATTACAAAGTAAGTAAAACAAACCAACCTTTACGATGTAACAAACAAAAACACAACACAACACTTGGCAAGTAAAATTTCACTACTTTCGATTCTTTTAAACTATATAATATTACAATCAAGCTAGCCCACTAACTTAATAAACAAAATTTTGCATATTACAATAATAACAGTACAAAATGAGTGCAAATTAGCGCGTAATATAATTGTTTATGTGAATTGAAATGACAGCACGCGCCGGTCGCGTCGCGCGCTGCAATTAGCTCTGTTGTGATTGGACGAAATCTTTTAAAGCGAAACATGCGAAACTAAACCTTAACACATGACAAATAAAGACTAGGTAGGCTATGTGGGATCGGCTTGTTGTTCGACAATATCGACGAGTCGTTTGCATGTAGTAGTAATGTGTATGTGTGCGTGAATTTCATACATTTCAAATGTTTGGATTCCCGATGTTTTGAGCGAGTTCCCCAGGAGGAGCAGTACGTACGCGTTCTGAGTGCGATCGTAAAAACGGGTATGTGTGCGTTTGCGTGATTTTAAATACATGGCGAATTATTTTTATGAAATTGTAGGAAGCGGGGTAAGCTATAATTATTAATAATAAAAAATGTATATATTAAAATTGGCCAAGGTAAGCCGGTAGGAATCGTGTTCTATGGAGGCTTCGCCACTGATTTCTATTTCTTATTAGTCTTAGCGTAATAAAATATAGCCTATAGCCTTCCTTGATAAATGGACTATCTAACACTGAAATAATTTTTCAAATCGGACCAGTAGTTCCTGAGATTAGCGCGTTCAAACAAACAAACAAACAAACTAACAAACTCTTCCGCTTTATAATATTAAAAAGTATAGATTAGATGACGCCCGCAACGCCGTTGCGCCGAGGTTCGTTTATCACAACCGTACACTTTTCCGGGAATTTAACTATCTCCAAACCAAATTTCACCAAAATCTATTTAGCGGTGTGGGCGTGAAGAACAGACAGACAAACACACTTTCGCATTTATAAGGTTACGAGTATCGAAGTATTGATATGGAATAAAAGTCAAACAACCGTCAAACGCCTGTCTATTGGAGTTTTGACCAAACCACATTGGATGTTGTTTTGACAATTTACAGAATACCATTCGAAGTAAACGAGCTGGTTTGTAGGGACCATGTATGTGTGAATGTGCGAATGGGCGTTTTCACACTGCGACGATAACGACACGACACGATACCACAGAATACATAAGGGCCACCGCACATATTATACAATTTCAAGTTGGCTGACTATCGTACAAACTAAATTGCGTAGTGTCACAATTTAACCCATCAAGCCCCATAAGGACACCGGTGACCGCGATAACAATAGATTTCCAAGAATCCGCGATCGAAGGATTAATTGGACAACTTCATCGTGTACGCTGCCAGCCACAGACTTTTAGATTTAGTTGGTATTGGTGTTGCTAGCCTAGCGACGTGCGTGTTATTAAAATACGTAAAAAGCACACTTTTATTGTGGCACTAATAAAACGAAGGCGAAAAGAAAGGAGAATATTTTGGATGCATTCAATACTAAGTGACAGATTAGAATTAGGAAAACATCATTGATCATACCTTGCATTTTAAACTTCGATATTATCCAGATAAATTTAAATGAAAAAATCCAGATAAAAAGGTGATAATAATTCATATTTCCATGCTAATATTTTTTTATTATTATGTGATTCGGGGCCGCCACGATGAAGTTCTCCAATTAAATTGTGACTCTACGCAATTTAGTGTGTACGATAGTCGGCTAACTTGAAATTGTATAATATGTGCGGTGGCTCTCTATTCTGTGGTATCGTGTCGTGTCGTTATCGTGCAGTGTGCAAACGCCCATTATCAGCAGTTTTGTTTCTGGAAGTCGATATATGTAATGCTAAGTACTTACATACGGTTTTGCTCGATAGTTTTACTCCGAATCGAAGGAAATGATATATCTGACATATTTAATTCCACCGAGCCGGCTCGAAGCGAGCCTACGAGCTGTCAGTTTTACTCACACGGTGGTTATTGCTCGATTTGGAGTAAAACTATCGAGCAAAACCGTATGTCAGTACTTAGCAATGACGGGCGGTGCCGAAGCCTTGTCAGTATGAGTATTAGTTTCGGGATAGTAAAAGGCCAAGTCTAAAGGTACAAGTTGGAAGCCGGCTACTTGAAGCGGCAGCAGACGACGTGTCGTCGTGACACTACTGGTTTCTATGTATTCCTATGAAATACCCTGCGCAGGTAGCGACACGAATCTAGCGACACTTTCATAGAAATACTTACATAGAAACAGTAGTGTCGCGACGACACGTCGTCTGCTGCCGCTTCATGTCGCCCGCTGCCAACCGGCACCTTTATTCGCATTTTTTATACAGGCTTTATGTCGCAGTGATAAAACGTGTATGAAAAAAGCGGCCCACTCCGCTGCGCCTCACCAAAATGTGCTGGAAACTAGCAGAATCGGGGTACTGCAATAAAACAAAATATCGTCGCGCCGGGGTCGTTGAACTACGGGTTTTATCTGAAAACTTTTTGGCTGACAGCGTGAGACTTGATAAGATTTTTGGGAATTCTCTATACCTAAGTATATATACAGTTTCGTAAATACCGTTGCAAGCTAAAGTCTACCAGGCCATTTAGCCAAGACAAAAGGTCTTGGCTAAATGGCCTGGTAGACTGGTCTAGACGTTATCGCCGATCAAAATGTACGGAATTGACGTTCGTTATGTGATAACGTAGGACTGGTCTTATGTCAATTCCATATGTTTTGATCGGCGATTGTATAAAGAAGCGATAAAAAAAAGATCTTGGCTTAACCCCCAGATAATATAATATATTCAAGTATGTCTTATAATCCTTCAAGCCCCATAAGAGCACCGGTGATCGCGACAACAATAGATTACAATAGCATTTCCAAGAATCCGCGATCGAACGATTAAGGGCCTTCCCTACTTTCCGAGATTCCGCAATTTACCGTATTCAAAGCCTTATAAACTCATATATTTTGAAAGCTACAAAGCTAAAATACAGCAATAATCTTGAGTATATCAACATTCCTTTCCACGTTTTAAATTTTGTATTTTTGTTTATTATACTCGTGATATCAGCTTCCAAAGTAAAACCAATTTGTTAAAATTCAAGCATACATTCATCATCTCCTTAGTATTTACTATTTACAAATTACTTTTATTTGAAACACACGCCAATAGATCGACAATATCATAAACTACATATTCCCCGTTTTAAATTTTTTTAGGACAATTTTGAACTAAGATAATTAAAAAAAATAGGGTTTTGGTGCGATCTTGGCAACGCGGCGAATGTATGGTCAAGGTCGTTTGCTCGGGGGACGGCCTTAAGGCCTATTCAAACCGGCGGTATTGGAACCGCGTACGCATCGTTACTATACTACCGACGCGACGCGACGGCGGTAGCTTCTGCTTTCTGAGTTTAGTGATAAGTCAGTGAGTAGGTAGTATTTTGAAATATTTAAAATATTTTAAAACACTTAATAATATAAATGAAGGTAAATAAAATTTCTATGTTGTTGGTTAAATTGACATATTAATATTGTTTTGCACGCTGTTACAACAACAAGAACTGCGAGTAATAAATCGAATGAAGTTGTGACGGTTGTAAAAGTAAATGTTTTTACGCCTGAGGGCTGAGTAGCTTGCTCAAGTATGCGTTAAACTTAATAGCAATAGCTACGTCAAAAGTATAGCTATAATATATTATATAGACGACCTCTGTGGCTCAGTTGGTCGGCTGTTGGTAGCTCAAGCCGGTGGTCGCAGGTTCGAATCCCGCCGACGGAACAAAAAGTTTTCAAAGTTCCTGGGTCATGGATTTGTATCAAATATGAGTATCATATAATAAAAATCTTAAATATATTATGTATAGTGTAAGTATTAAACATATTTCCTTCAGGCAGGTACCACGGGGCCAGACTGACGTGGTGTGAAGCGTCCATAGATATTATTATATTATTATTAATATGATATAATGGGTCTACCAAGATCTGATGGCAAATTTTGACGGCGCAAAAAATATTCTTGATCATTGGATAAATTTTTATATTTGCATGTTTCACACACATGACACAGAATCAGCCGCTCGCGCTATAAGGAAAAAGAGGATCAAAATGTTCCAATTACCCCGGCTAGAGTCAATTTATTTTCTCACTTTTTGCCAATGATATTCTTCTTATACAGATCTGTTACGTTCATACTATTTTCCGGCTTAAATATCTTCCGAACAACATTGACAAATTTGACAGATAAGTAAAACAAAAGATACGAAATGCCATTTACATAAAAAAGACAGACTAAATAAAAGACGACCCAATTGGGTCGTATTTGAAGCTTCACAACGCGCGCGGTAGTAACATAATATCTGCTTTGAGTTTTATATTTATATTATAATATATTATCATTGCTTTTTGCCATCAGATTCTGGTAGACCGATACATAGTTATACTATTGACTAATCCATACTAGTATTATAAATGCGAAAGTGCGTAGCTGGGGAGTTTCAAAAAAATAATACAACAGATAAAAATCGGCCAAAAATAATAACTTTCACATAAGGCGGTTTTACGATTTTAGTTATAATAGTATGTTACAATTTTTTTTAAATATCACATTTATTCGTGACTAATAGACTATTTACTAGTAAAAAATTCAAAAATATGTGAGTTAAGTATCATATTTGTGTCCGTTTTGTTACCATAATCAAGTTGAATAGAAATAAAACTATAATAATATATTTAGAGCATCTGGCGTATTTATTGAAATAATACAGTTCTTTCACGTTATTTACATAAAAAAATCCAATTTTTATTTCGGGTTCCAAAACTACATCCATTTTTTATAATACTTTCTCAAAAATTGAGCTGTTTAAAATCTGAATGCAATTAAACAAGCTAAATATTAATTGTTTTAGATAAGACACGAGACATATCTCATAAGATAGAAATTTACGTCTGATAAATCTTAAAAATACCTTAAATAAATTCAGGGACAATAACAAAACCGACAGTAACAAAATTTTAAGGCATAGTGTACAAGACTTAGAATTCAATATTATATTAAAATTAGCAATTATTTTTTATTATCTATTCTAGCTTCTGCCTCAGCTGGATTCAGTTCCGATATGTTTTTCTTTTTTTATTTAATCTTCGTAAAATTTTCCTTAATTTACTCTAGATTTTACTTTTTTAACCTCTCCCTATACCCATTTGTAAAATAAAAATTTTAAACAAACTATCAGCTATCTTTAACTTTACAAAAATTGTATTTAATTGAAACTTCTAAGATAATTTATCACCATGCAAGTCCACAGTGTATGACTAGCTTTGTGCTTTCGGTTTTGTTACTTTGCCGGTCCGTCTATATGTTACCCTGTAAGCAGTAACAAAACCGAAGTAACATAATGCGTCTACCTTACACTTAGGGCTGGTTTACACGTATTAAGTAGATAAGTAGTTAACTAAATTGTAACTTAATTTTAAGTTACTTATTGCATGTAAACACAAAATTTAGTAGTAAGTAGCAAGTTAAAATTTAGTTAAGTACTAAACAAGGAAATTAGAATTTTGGCTATTTTCTGTTAAGTTGGCAGGCGGGGCTTGTCACTTGACATATTTCGGGCAGGCACTTCAAATTAAGTTAAAATTTAGTTACTACTTATCTACTTAATACGTGTAAACCAGCCATTAAAGATATGTAAAACTTTTTCTGCTTTACGCTGAATCAAAATACACATACTTACTTTTAGTTCAAAAATCAGTCTATCTTTACAAACTATTATGTTGCAAATAAAGACACTAAAAAGTGTACAGTCGTAACAAACCTGACCATCAATTTTGGTCCATTCCATCTGGTTACACATTTCTTTGCACCACCGAAAAAATTACTCAGCCAAGCCGTATTAAAATGGCCGATCGTACTGAATATTAGTTTCGCCATAAACAGAACACAAAAAAATATTTTAGTAGAATGTTATCATGAAAAAATTATGGTAACAAAACTGGTATGTCCGGAAATAGCATATTCCGGGGACAACAGATAACTGCAAATTTAAATGGATTAAAGTAGTCTTACGCTTTAAATTGAGCCTTAAAAGTAAAGAACATGGTTCATTTAACAAAAAAAACAATTGAATGTTTCAAGTAGTTCCAGAAAATTTTAATTTAATTCAGTCCGAAGTTTTAAATTGTTACTGGGGACACTGGAAAAAGAGGGGCTTGATAAATTATATCACCATAATTTCTTTTTTCTTTCTATTTGAATTAAGTTTTCAATTAACCAAAATAAAATACAAATGGTCTATTTGCTGGCCGGATTTGTTGGCGTTGGCGTTGCCAGATTTTTTTTGTACCAAGTCGGGACTTTGGAACTTTTTGAGTGCAAAAGCGGGATTCTTCAGTCAAAAGCGGGACAAAGCATAAAATCAAAAGATTTTTGAATTTCTTATCTTTTTATTTGCGTTAAAATAACGTTTACGTGACAATAGATAGCTAAAGTATCTATGGATAGATAAGCTTATCTTCATTACGCACCTTTCTTTCTCAGCAGACTGCACGTACTTTCGGGCTTTCCCCGAAAAGCGGGACTGAGCCTGTCCCGCGCGGGATATTTAATTTTAATGAAAAAATCGGGACGTCCCGCCAAAATCGGGATGTCTGGCAACGCTGATTAATAGACACTCTTTCAGTTACTTTATAAATAAATACCAATAATGGTCAAAGTTTTTAAAAAAATAAATATTAAAATGAAGGATATGCCAAAATGGCTGTTGTATAATTTTTTTGAAACTCCCCGTCTGCGTGTTACCGCTTTAAGCCCAAACCACTGAACTGATTTTTTGGTATACTTTGAGTCTCGGGTTTTTTTTTTTTTTGAAAATGTACGGTTCTAGCGCGATAAACGAATTTTAGCGCAAGGAAGTTGCGGGTACCACTTACTTCGTCAATAATTTCCTATGATTGGTGTCGATAGTGCATGCATGTTGGTAGATAGTACATGTAGAAAGCTATGCAATCATGGTCATGCATCGTGCTATAACGTGGGGAGGGGCCTTTATACGTCTATGCTGTATTTCAGAACTTGCATACTTTCTTTTGGGGTAGAAATAGGGCAACTCTTAAATTGGGTCAATTGCCTTCCCAACCCTATCTTATGGCCGTTCACAATTATTCTTCCTCTGAATTTATACGAGAATGAACCTTACGTAATCGACATAAGGGTTCCGTGAGGCAAAATAAAGTAACAACTCAGTGCCAGTTTCGTAAAAAAATAAAGTAGAAGTAGCTTGAATAAGTAAAAACACAAAAACGAGATATTGAACGTTGGAGGTTGTACTATCAAGAAATTAATTCATAAGCAGATGACGAACCTATGCACAGAGCATATTATTATTTTTATAATATAGGAAAAACCTGTTATTTTAACTCATTAGTATCTATGTCAATATTGCCTACTGATCACAACTATTGAATTATTATTGGCCGTTGGCATAATGGCCCGGGAGCCAGGTAAATTTTTGGTCAATTATTTCTTCCCGGGCGAGACTTTGTAAAATGCATAAGATACTACTATGAATACTAGCGACCGTCAGCTGCGACTCCGTGGGTGGGGTGGGCACTGGGCAGTGGCAGGTTCACCCATGAAGAAAAAAAAATCAGTAATTTCTTCTCATTATACGAGTATAGCTTATGTAGTATTTTGAAATAAAAACAAAGTCAGCTGACCATAACACGGTGGATTATACGTCAGCTGGCTCCTTGAACATGAAAAAATATATATTTTCAATGATTTCCTCTCAACTAAAAATTTACCTGGTGATCGTTTATATGCTACTATGAATGAAAATTAATGTCAGCTTGCTGTATCTCAGTGGAAAGTTTGTCAGCTGGTACCTTGAAAGGTGTATAGCAACAGCATCTATATCTACTAAAACTTATCAGCTGACGACTTTTCCACTGACTTACAGCTAGCTGATTTATTTAATTGTTTACTAGAGTATTTTAACAATACTCTGATCATCTTTGGGAGGCTGCCACTGCCCACCCCACCCACGGAGTCGCAGCTGACGGTCGCGAGTACTTATAGTATAAGTCAAGGGACTTGGTTCATTTTACGAAGTTTCGATTGAGAGGGACTTGGTCATGAAAGTCTGTCACTGGCCCCAGGTCTATAACCCGACCAAATGTTAGGTCCGCCATCTGCCTGTGATTCAATTTCTTTGACGGTACAAGGGACAAAGAAAATCAAGGGAAAAGCACACAGCACTTACCTTTCTCTCGCTGCTTGTTCACTGTTGGCAATTGATGGCATCTTCTCGATTCCTGGTCCTTTATCCACTTTTTTTATCACTTCTTTATAGAATCACCATAGATCAAAATGTATGGAATTGACATAAGCGTTCGTTAATATAAAGTTCGTTAATGTCAATCAGAAAAGGTCTTGGCTACGGTATTAGTTCTTGCGATTTCACACACAATTATATTAGTAGCGGGCGCGGTAAAATATATTCGCGGTGATAAACCCAATAATACTATTTTTTTTCTGTAATTTAGTTGATCAGGCAGAGACCGTGCGAATAATAATCGTGAATGCGACAAAAAAACGCGTGCGAAGTCGCCGCGGGTTGTATAGTAACTGCGTACTGGGAAAAGGTGAGGGTAGGTGGGAAACTTAACCACTCAACGTCAATATACTACCCTACTTAACTAATATTTAAAAAAAAAACATATTCGAAACTGATTAATACTATTTAAATAAGTTATCTTGGCACCTGCTTCCATAACTTTTCTTAGATCGCGCCTAGTTAAGGCGTCGCCTTGATAATTTGGCTGCAGCGATATCGATTTTTCTCAGCAATTACTAAAGCTAAGAAATAAAAGTTCATTGTCATTATTCATCATGTCTTTGTCCTTGAATTAGCGATAGCATAACACGATTGGTCAACTTTTATAACACAGAATAATCAATCAAAAAGACCTCTGTAAAAAGAGGGATTCCTATTTTTTCAACAGAGGAGAGTGATTTAAGCTTCCAAAATTTGTATATAAATTGGTTCAAGCATACACTTTAATTTGCTCATAGCTTATATGAAATGTATTTATGGTTTTTAAATTACGCAAAAACCCATTTTGTCGCTACGCCCTTTTCATTTTTTGCTGTTCCATTTCTTGTTATTTGTTTATTGTCTTTTTACTTTAACGTGGCGTCACCTTAAGTTGTTTACATCCCTACTAGTTCACTGGGTGGGAGCCGTAATTTTTCAGCCGTTTTTCGGGATGAAAATTAAGCTAAGATTGTTTGAACTAAAACATAACCAACACGGTTTTTTTAATTTAACGCGGCGTCACCTTAACTTATGTAAACTAATGTCTAAAAAAGTATTTTAGCAGTCGGGACTTCCAAAGGTCGCAAGTCCCGACCGTTAAAATATAAGTACATATTTGTTTTTCTCGTTACTGTATTGACTATTGACGCAGTCGGATTCTTGGCTAGTTTATATGACGTCTTCAGAACTGGCTGCAGTACTGGTTTTTTTTTTGGAACTTACCGTATTTTGACAGCTCCTCATGTACAGACGTGTTCAACTCAATTGGACAGAAATTTATTTACCCGGGATAAAATGTATCCCATGTCCCTGGAAAGGTCGAGGAATCCGAAGTATTCTCCATGCTTTTCATCCGAATCGGTTTAGCAGTTTAATCCTTCGATCGCGGATTGTTGGAAATCTATTGTTATTCTATTGTTGTCGCGGTCGCCGGTGTCCTTATGAGGCATGATGGGTTAAGAGTGAAGAGGTTGGTGACACGCAAACAGACATACAGACAGACCGACAGACACACTTTCGCATTTATAATATTAGTATGGATGGTCCATGGACCACAATATGGCATGGATCCACGCCCGCGGAGCTCAGTAATTCAGTTTTTCAGTTACGGCCATGCCAATTTCATTTTTTTTTCATCTTCCTTTGTGGCTGTTGTTCGTCAAACAACAATAAAGATGATCTTTTTGTTGTTTTTTCCGCGATGTTTAATCGACTTCAAAGGTTTTTGGTAAGTTCAATTGTGTTTATTTAGCGAATTTCATGCTTTTGTTGAAAATGTTTGTATTTTTCGGAGAGCCGGCGTAGGACCGACTTTTTAGAGCACTTTTCATCATATACGTCATATAATATATATGTCGCAGTCATCTGGTTTAATCTGTGATTCGATCGAATGACTAGCGCATTCATTGAATGACACCATTTAATTGAATGACTAAAGGACAACTCGTCAAGACGTTGACTGTAATGTTTAACGTCTTGACTAAAAGTCATATAGCGAAGTCGTTAAATGGGGTGCTATTTTTTTTTTTCAAGTAGCCGTTGACGGGGTAGTTATAGGAGAATACACGCTTTCATATACATAATAATATCTAGTATCTACGTCTTACGAATTATGAATCTTTAACTTACTAAACTAAATATTTATCCATCCCAAAAAAGTACACAAATTCTCTTCAAAAATGCATATTTCTCAGCCCTGGGTACAAAAGCCAAAACATTATCATAATATTATTACGCGTTATGTAAAATAGGTATATAAGACAGTTCCAAAGGGTTCGTCAAACCTTTCCCTCGACCCTAAGGCCGTTACAAGATATAAAACCTTTTTCAACTATCCATAGGGTCATCTCAAATGGTCACTTACTAAGATGAATAACTTATAAAGTTTTGATGGAAACTGGAAAGTATCATCATCAACGCCATCTCGAAGCAGAATATAATATAATAGTTATTGTTATTTTATACTAGGTGACCCGGTCAACTCCGACACTTTCCTTTGACCTTCCCTGGATTTCCAGGAATATTTCAAGACTAAGTGCCTGTTTCACCACTTCCTGATAAGTGACGAATAGGCTATCCACCAGTCAACTTGATAGATCAAGTATGGAGAATCTGTCAAAAAAGTTGTGAATAGCCTATTCGGCACTTTATCAGAAAGTGGTAAATTTAGCCAAATCAGTTCAGCCGTTTTCAAATAACAAAATTGAAAATTCATTTTTAATTTTTATTTATAATAAAGGGCATTGGGTAACTTTGTATGGACCTGTGGCGTCATTTTTTTTTCCAGCGGCCAGGGATACAACCATTACTATTTTGTAGCACTACATTAGAGAAACATATATTAGTAATAAAAATTGTTCTAAGTAATATCGGAGCTGAGCTATGATTATTTTAGTATATGTATTTTTGCACCTTATGTTCACAAAATCAATAGTAATTAACATTACTTTATGGAGCTATCCTTAACAAACAGATGTAGCAAGGGTATATATCTGTTGGATATATATTTCTCACTAGCTATTGCCCACGACTTCGTCCGCGTCAAATAAATGAATAATTTTTCATACATATTTTCACACTGGGTTTAACTCTCGTCCGACTAAAATATAGCTGGCTATAAGCCCTTTAAAACCACTGTCTAATGAAAGATAGTCTCAAGTCTGGACTTGAGACTATCTTTCATTAGACAGTGGTTTCAATATTAGGCAATTGTAATTATTGTTCTTGTGTATTAATGTGTTGTGGGTAAAATGACTCTAAGGTGTTGTTCCCATAATATAATGTCAATTATTTCCACTATTTAGCGAATTTTGGCCATAGTTTGGTACTATAATATATTATATTCTGTGCCATAGTGCAGTATGACGCTGGACGCTACCTTTCGGCAGAATTTTCAGTCTAGCTTTTAATCTACTTCCCGGCTCATTATAGAAGTACAGCCACAAGAATATATATATATATATATATATATATATATATATATATATATATATATATATATATATATATATATATATATATATATATATATATATATATATATATATATATTATATTATAACAAAACTAAGTGATAATTCATTTTTTTTTATAAAATAAGGGGGCAAAAGAGCAAACGGGTCACCTGATGGAAAGCAACTACCGTCGCCCATGGATACTCGCAACATCAGAAGAGCTGCAGGTGCCTTGCCGGCCTTTTAAAAGGGAATACGCTCTCTTCTTCATGGTTTGCAGGTCGTATAGGTCCGGAAATACTGCTGGTGACAGTTCGTTCCAAAGTTTTGCTGTGCGCGGCAGAAAGTTACGCGAGAAACGCACGGTGGAAGACTGCCACTCATCAAGGTGATGAGGATGGAATATTTCACTCCGCGTGATACAACCGATAGAGAATGCAGATTGCAGAGTGAAGCTACATCTCGGCGTAATTCCAAGGGGTACAAGCTGTTTGAAACACTATGGCAGTCAGCAATTCGAGCGGCCCTTCGTTGGATACGATCCAGAGGGAGCAGTTGGTATTTTGGCGCTCCTGCCCAGATGAGAACAATATTCCATATGAGGCCGAACCTGCGCCTTGTAGAGTTGTAGGCGTTGGTCCGGACTGAAGTACTGTCTCGCTCTGTCGAGAACACCAAGCTTCTTCGAGGCTAACTTGGCCTTACCCTCTAGATGATATCGGAACTAGACTTCGCTCGATATGCTAAAGCCAAGTATTTCAATGCCAGGGGAGATGGTTAAAGATGTGCCCTCAAAACGAGGATGTACGACGTAGGTGACTTTTTAGCGGTGAATGCGCAGACTTGTGTCTTGGCGGGGTTGAATTGGACTAAGTTACGTCTACCCCATTCAGAGACTTTCTCCAATGAATTCTTTATTTTAGACACAATATGTTCGTTTCGACTCTCAGTGACATTTAGCCGAGAAATATTGGGGGAGCCGGTATATACCTGCAGCATCACCTGTACTATCATCCGCATAGCAATGAATGCCTTTGGTCTTCTTCTTTTTTTCTTTTGGTTTCTTCTTTTTGGTCGTTGCATGTCATTGATATGCAGTATGAATAGGGTAGACGATAGCACACAGCCCTGAGAGACACCAGCATCAACAGACTGAGTTTCCGAGCATTCGCCGTCAAACGACCTTTATGCTTCTGTCTGCTAAGAAACATTTTTGTGATTTGTATGGGCAAGCGCCCTGGCGTAAAGAGTTTCCCCGTACAAAAACGAAAAAAAATGTTCTCTTTCAGCGCTACTACTTTTACAGTCAACTTAATACATGGGACTCATACACAGTACACACACTAAAGTATTATCACTTAGTTTTGTTATACCCTGTATACTAATATTATGAAGCTGAAGTGTTTTTGTGTTTGAAAGTGCTAATCTCAGGAACTGCTTGTTCGATTTGAAAAATTCTTTTTGTATTGGAGAGTCCATTTATCGAGGAAGGCTTTAAGCTAATAATTAATGCAGTTTTCATGTATTTTACTGAGTATTCATGTTATGATTGAATTTACTTTTTGTTGAAAATACGAACTTAAAATGCCTATTAATATCTCGGCTCCGATATAGTTTAGCTATATGTCCCCCATAATAAAGTTTACTCCCCTTGATATGTTCTGAGTGGCCGCGAGATTTGAAAATGACGCCAATATTACCCAAACCCCTTTAAATAATATATAGGTACTCATAAAAATAATGTGTCAGTGTCACGATGCTAGAACTACCAAATTCCTCCGTATCATTTTAGCTGCTTCGCATCCACACCCCATGACAATACCATCCACGTGCCAAATCATCCTTACAAGCCTAATCTTCAAAAGTAATGGCTACTTCAGATAGTCTAGGCGAGTGATAAAAGAAGTTAATTCCATAGTTGGCATCGAGCCAAATTCTTATAAAATGAATGTCAGCTGTATGGTGACAAAAGAGAACCGCGGTTTGTGTGGTATTGTGGTACTTTTGCAGACCGTATTATTATACTCTTTGTGTAACATCATGTTGTTTAAATTCGTTCCCGTTTTTACGCTTTGGGTACGGAACCCAAAAAGTAAACTCAAAATTATTGTGAAAAAAAATGTATTCATAACATTATTGTCTTCCTGAAAATATATAAAAAGCAATCATATTGAGCAAGCAACCATAGCAAGAAATATCCTTATTCCTAAGGGTTGCGACCACGGTAATAATCCATGAAGGTTTCGATAAAAAAGGTTGTATATCCTTAACTCCTAGCGTAATGGAAAACATTTGTAGAAACGGCGCTAGCGATAATAAAAGTCGCAAGACTCTTAACGTTACTGTTAAAGCCAAGTTGCAAAAGAGGTTTGTTATTGCTGCTATGGATTTAGCTCAGATCCTTGTGATAATCTGGCTTCGGAAACAAGATCCAGGATCTTTGATAACTTTTATTATGTTTTTGAATTTTTATATTGCATAGTATACAATTATGGATATAAATCCATGCTAACGTTATAAATGCGAAAATGTTTCTTTACGTTTGTGACCTTTTCACGCTCAAAACGTTGACCTAATTTGGAAGGAAATACTTTAGGTCCCGGGAAAGAATACCTATGTTACCTATTATTTGTTAAATACCTATGTAATTGCATATAAATTATGCAATAATAATATCTTGCTAATAAATAAAAGTCTTATTTAAATAAAACTTATATTAAACATTATTTATCTATTATGTACATTTCGGTCATTCAAGGGGCGTCGTCCACTCGTAGCGGGAGATACTGGTTGCGTCTGGTGTGTAGTGGGCGACGGACGGGCGCAGGGGCTACGTCTATGGAAGACCTGGACTGAGCAGTCTCACTGCCGGCCTGGCCTACTGGGATAGGGGTCACCGAGTACCCTGCCGCTATCAACGCAGAAAACTCCTCAGGAGTATACGCTTTGTTGTTTTTCGGTGGAGGTAAATGCGCTCTCTGGTCATCGATGTTCTTCGATCCTTGGGTTATTTGGACCTGTTCTGCGCTGGAGGGTTCCACCCTGTACACTTCTCTGGGCTCATATTTGATGCCAGAGTCAGTTCTTACGAGTGGTCTCGCTGCTTTCGATTGTTTGGGGATGTTTTGGCTGACGTAGATTGCTGATAGGGGTGGTTTGGTGTCTAAACTGCGTTGGGCTTCAACGTTTCTTAATGGCGCTTGCTCATATCTGACTCTCTGCTCTGGACGGTATACCTGACGGACGTAGAACTGCTCACCCCCTTGAGCTATCCTCTGGTTGGCGCCCTCAGCTTCTGGGAACCGCTTGAGATAGGTCACTGGTCTTTCGTTTATGTTCACTACTCTAGTCTTCTCCTGTCTAGCCTGTTGTCTTGGGGCTTCAATCAGTCTGTACTGCTTAGGCGTAGCCTCCTGTTGGTATTGGGGTATTAATCTATAGTTAACTTGGTTCTGTAAGTTCGCCGGATTGATTTGCTGCAGTTTGGGTGGTGCGACTATTTTGAGACCAGACGATTCTGGTCGCTCGTAGATCGCTTGCTGAATCGTCGCTTGCGTTGGTTGGATCTGGACGTATCGCAGAGTCTGTGGGACTCTCTGGCTCTGCGGTTGGCGGTACTGTTGGATCTGGTACTGCGGTTGCACGGTCTGGTACTGCTGCGACGGTTGGTACTGCTGTGTCGGTTGGTACTGTTGCTGCGTCGGTTGGTACTGCTGCACGTTGGTTGTCTCGATGAGGTACTGCTGAGGGGCGGTGGCGGGCTGCGGGGCGACTTGCACTTTGGGGCGGAGTTTCGTGGGCTTCTTGCTCGGCTTCGGGACGTAGGGAATGTCCACCTGGAACACATCAATGCACTGTTTAACGACGTACATAGAAATGCAACAGATCAAGTCGAAGGGTAAGAGAAAACGTGGTTGGTTTTTGAAAAGTTTTTACGAGCTTTGTGTTAAAAAACCATTTAAAGGACACAATACCCATATGATAGCATATCCTGTATTTTGATCATAATTATTCATAAATCATAACTAAGTATCTAAATTCTAAATGTTACTTTGAGGCTTGTTTCAGAAATTGACTGATTGAAAAAAAAATCCTTAAAAAACCTTCCAGAGAACACAATCAAGTTTTTTATATCATCCAAAACATGTAATATCAAACCAATTGCAACATATACAGACCTGTTGATACTGCGGGACGTATGTGGGTTTGGCGGTGGGGGTGTACTGGCGCTCCTCTTGTCTCTGCGCCTGGCCCAGCAACGCCAACAGCTCCTGGTCGAAGGTCGCCCCCGGGTTGGCTCCATCACTGACTGACAGGGCCGCCCCTACGGAGGCCTCGCCGCCGTTGGAAGAGAAATCTGGCCGAGCTATCACCGCGTGAGACGGCTGGTAAACCTGAAAATTTTAGGTGCTCATGTTTTAGGTGTTTAGGACCGCATTCAGAATCATTATAATATGATTTATTAACTTTATTGTATTGGATTTGTAATGACAAAATGTAATAAACTAAATTCTTGCGAGATTACATAAAGGTCAACTGACACTCGTGGAGAGTCGAATCGTCGCGCCGCGTCATGTTTTCATCTCTATTATTCTACTATTAACGAATAACTAAGTACAATTTCAGCTATGAAGATGTGCTAACGCATCTGCGCGCATCCGGCACGCGTCTCCGTTCAAAAATTTGACAGGCGTCGACGCTTCGACTCTGTGCTAGTGTTATCAACCTAAAGTAGCCAGTACACAATGGACCACGATGGCCCACTGCAGGCTACGCCATTGCGCGCCACGCCTGGAAATCGTCCGCCATCATACACCATTACCCCGTCCACACAATAGCGATGATTTGTGGTGGGCCAGCATGGTCCATTGCGAAGATGCAGCTTTACTGCCTCCCCGTAATCGGGTGCTTAGAATTTAAATCAAAAGACTACGTGCTATTAAAATAATTATCTTAGTTATAAGTTTATGGAAAAACAAAGTTATCAATTAACTTTATATGGCTTTACAGTTAAAACAAAGTTGGTTTGAATCTTTCAAACCAACTTTCTTAAATTCTCGCACGAAATTCCCAAACTCCTTTTACTAAAACAAAATTTAATTAATCAAAGTAAACATGATATTAATACCTGCCGTATGTCCCGGGTTCATTTTAATAATTTTCTCGAGCATAATTAAAATAAACACAGTCCTTTTGGTAATTAAAGTATGAAAACAAAATGGCGAAATCCTTTTTAAACTAAACTAACGAACCGTGCGACAAGAAAATGAATAAAGAAATTAAACTAAATTAAATTTTGTATCTAAATGCGTTAGTTTTATTAAGTTGAGACTAATTTTCAGTTATTGTTTTAAGCTTTTAATTTTTGTAATTTCTGTGTTTAAAAGTAATTAACATTTTGTTTCAACTTTCAAGGCTTCATAATAAATGTCTCGTATTAAGGGCCTTCCCTATGGAGCTTCCGTAATTAATACCGTATTTCAAGCCTTATAAACTCATAATTTGAAAGCTACAAAGTTATAATAAAGATACAGCAATAATCTTCAGTATATCAACATTCCTTTCCCCGTTTTAAATTTTCTATTTTTGTTTATTATACTCATGATATTATCAGCTTCCAAAGTAAAACCAATTTATTAAAATTCAAGCATACATTCAGCATCTCCTTAGTATTTTCAAATTACTTTTATTTGAAACACACGCCAATAGATCGAAAATATCATAAACTACATAATTAAATTTTTTTAGGACAATTTTGAACTAAGATAAGTAAAAAAATAGGGTTTTGGTGCGATCTCGGCAACGCGGCAAATGTATGGCCAAGGTCGTTTGCTCGGGGGACGGCCTTAATGATCTTATAGTATTGACAGACAAAGACAAAACATGATGGCGATCTTCGTTGTTGGTCGGGTTATGTCAAGTCAGTATTACTTTAAGTTTGACATAACCCGACTTACATAGGCCCGTCATCTGTCTATCGAACAATTCCCTTAACGCGTCATCTGTCTGCCAACTTGTGGTCCAAGATAAGTAGATTTGCTTTTGCTGCTGTTATTGTCTGTCTGTCCCCAGGTCTCACCTGTCTGCCAACTTGCGGTTCGAGGTAGTAGACCTGCTGCTGCTTCTGCTGCTGCTCAGGGTACAGCTGCTGCTGGCTCTTCCTCTCGGGCTGCAGCTCCAGCAGTTCCTGAGTGTTGAGCGAGAACACCTGCCCGGGTCGGTACTCCTCGTCCCTGAAAATCAAGGTCAAAATCAGCATCATCATCGCCTTCAGAACTATAGACATCAATATAAAATGCACGTCGTCGTCCTTAGAAATGTATTCTTAATTCCTACTGATATTTTAAATGCATAAGTGTGTTTTACCTCTTTTCGCTCAAACGGCCAAAAATACTCGACGCTATTGACCGCCCAGGGCGCCGGATAAAAGGGGCCGAAAAAGGGGCGCCGAAGGCAGAGAAAAAGGGCTTTTTTGCACTACTAGCACCCTGGGCGCTGAAGTTAGTACTAAAACCGGCACTGCATATAAGTACGCTTGCAAAAAGCTTTGTCCACGTTGTGCCTTTTTTTTTTTGCCAACAAGGGCATGCGTTATAGCGCTGTCCCATGTCGGCATGCCCGTAACGCGCGTTGAAATCGTAGCGCGCGCTGACACTTTTCTTTCAACGCGGGTGGATTTTGACGCGCGTTACGGGCATGCCTCACGTTCGCTGTTGACAGTGCTATAACGCATGCCCTTGATGAACAGAAAAAGGCACAATGTGGGCAAAGCTATTCTAATACAAAGAGTAATAGAGTAAAAAATAGATATTATGGCTGATTTATCACAATTTCCTCTACCATAGCACGACCGATTGTAAATCTATAATGGCGGAAATAATAAGTTAATAGTATACCTTGTGTCGCGGTCGTCTTCGCTGTTTTCTTCCACCGGCGCTACGTGCTCCTGCAAAAAGAAAGAAAAACGGCATTAGAAAACTTTCCTTAGGTTTTCCTACAATAGTAACATTTTAGGCAAAAAATACTTTCCTAAATTGCTTATACGTTATTAGTGATGGGTAAAAAATGTTGTGCTCGCGTCAGAACACGTGACATGATCGAAAATTATCGAGTATCCTTCGTATGAATAATAAGTATCTCCCTGCCTTTCTACCGACTGCTGTTTAGTCTTTTTTGCTGGCCTTTTTAACCCAATTGGTGAAGGAGCAATGGCGTATCGGCATATGTAGTGAAGATTAATTTAAGTCTTTTCCGGCATAATGTGCGATTTCCAAAGCATTAAAATTTAAAACCCATACGATATAGTGTTGGAGAATGTCTTGTTAGTTGTTACACATTTTGAAATACCCATTTCATGTTAGCAACTTGGGATGTTAAGAAATAAGTACATAAGTACTAACATAGTTTCAAAATGTCTAATTGTACTGCAAGAATGATGTCAGAATTGTCGCCAGCCGCCAGGGTATAATTATCTTGTTACTTCAGTGAGGAGGACTTGCGAAACACATACCCCCTTTTGTGGGAGGGAAATACCCCCTCTCTATTGTTTAGAAGGTAACTAGTCTGAGCTTGACAAAGGATAGTATTTGTTTAGGTTCTCGTTCTTGGAATTAGAGAATCTTATTGACATAATAAGACTATGTTATGAAATTAAATGCCTCCGTGGTCCAGTGGCTCAGAGCTCGGCTCTCGACTCGGAGGTCGTGGGTTCGATTCCCAAGTTGGAAACATGTTATTTCCAAGTTTGGTTAGGACAATGCAGGCTGATCACCTGTTTGTCTGACAAGTAAGATGATCCATCCATCGGATGGGCATGTAAAAAGTCGGTCCTGCGCCTGATCTCTCGCCAGTCGTGTCGGTCGTCCGTCCCACTGGGTTATGAGAGTAAAAGGAATAGAGAGTGTTCTTCTGTACTGCGCACACAGTTGGGCACTATAAAATTACTCCTGCGTAACTGGCCTTGGTTTCGATGAAATCGGCCACCGTCACCGAAACCGGTGTGGGGAGTTATTATGCTATGAAATATAATATAATATGTCGTTAGTGTACTGTTTAGCGGCAAAACTAGTATTTGATGAAATAATTACACTAATGAGTAGATCATGCGGAAAGGCACAACAAGGCTGAATTTCCACTGTAGCTTGGGAAGAACATATTGTGCAAAAAAAACTACATATGTCCTTTCCCGTCTTTCTTCAGCGGCTTCAGCCGTTTAAGCGTAAAGAGACAGAGAGGGTTACAGACAGGCAAACAAACTTTCGCATTTAAACTATATTATTAGTGGGGATAAGGATACATCTTTGAATAAGATCAACGTTTCCGAACAGATCGTCTGTTTATTTCCTGTCGTAAAATGTCATAAGGATTACATTACAATTTCAAATTGTGCGGGTCAGAGGTTGGTTTACGATCAGGCGAACCGCCCGCTCGCTTACTGAATACCAATCACGACTAAGTTTTTAAAAAAATTGGTGAAAATTGTGTACGAAAATACTCTTTTCTATACAATCGCCGATAATCTTGGTATACCATCAAGTATTGCAATCACTAGATCGAAGTGACACACCGGTTGTCCTAACAGTGAATGAAACACAGCATTATGAAACATCAATATCGTCATAGGAAATTGGCAGTTATCGACTTAATACCTTTTTAATAGAACCTTACGACATGTCATTACAATGTCGTATGCGATAGTATGTCGTACGACCGTCGGACGCAATAGTAAAAGTCGTAAAGGTCAGTCTGAAATGTCACTAAAAAGATTAGTACTTGACTACTTGAGTACATTGTGAATGGCTTAGATTACAGACTATATTTTGAACAGCTACTTTATTTTGAAAGTCCATATTTCATATTAAGGTTATGCGATGCATATTTAAATGAGGCATTGAAATCTGAACTTTGTTTACTTTACTAGAAGATGTACACATAAAATTGACAGACTTGCCGTCCGCATTTGGTATGCTTTGTTCCAAATTTGAATGTGCATTAGCTTTGTCCACACTGCGCCTTTTTTTGTTCATCAAGGGCATGCGTTATTAGCGCAGTCAACAGCGAACGTGAGGCATGCCCGTGACGCGCGTTGAAATCGTAGCGCTCGCTGACACTTTTCTTTCAACGCGGGTGGATTTTGACGCATTCAATTATTGGATATGCCAAACGAAAGTTGAATAAAAAGAAGATGACGAGAATTGAAGATGAAATTGCATAATGTGGACATAGCTATTGCGACTTGCAAGTTGCAACGCATCTTGATTCTTGATGTTAAATGTAAACTGCTTGGTTTAAAGCAGTTCGGGTTTCAGACAAGTTTAAATATTACTAGCGTTGTTGATTAGTTTACACTTTGAAATTATAGTCAATCAAAAGCGCTAATCCATACTAATAATATAATTGCGAATGTGTGTCTGTCTGGCTGTCTGTTACCTCTTCACGTCCAGACCGCTGATGATCTGATCCGATTTTGCTGAAATTTTTTATCCGATTTTGTCGATTTTTTTTATGAAGGTAGCTACTTTGAGTCCTGGGATAGGACACAATACATTGTCCTTTCCTACCTATTATCCCGGAAAACCGTACGTTCTCGCAAGCGTTGTATAGTGGATATATATAAACTACCGTTAAAAGACTTCAGAAACTGAATATTATAAATTTTTATAATAAGCGTACATAATAAAATGAAAATATTTATTTCTGAATAGGTTAACAAAGTTAACACTTTTAGAACGTCTACATGAGGCCTACCACCGGTTCGGGAACTAACCCGATGAGAAGAATCGGCGTAAGAAACTCGCAGGGGGCCATCTTTTACCAAAAAAGTGGAAAATAACAATGTGGCAAGGTAAATAATGTGGCAGGCTATATAACTATTAATTCGACAATGGCTCTACAAGCACAATTTTATTGCTTGAACTAAACGTATTATTTAGCGGGTTCGTTTCCAGTGAAAGTTCTTGAATGTTTTGGCCTGATATCGATACGAGTAATAATACAGCATTACACATCACTAACAGCTTATTAACCAATTTGATGGGAACTCAGCTGTAAAAGTAATAACCCTCTTTTTGACACAGCGAAGAAAAAACAATACACAATTTTCAAAATGCTTGGAAAGTTTAGATTAAGATTTTGTTACATTATGTTTGTCATTTCGAAAATTCCTCATTTTTTTTAAATTACACTATTTTCACTTCAAAAAACTTTATTTTCTGAACAATTTCACACAACACAAATAATGTTCTAATTTTAAAAAAGCTAGTAAATGGTAATATTTTTATAAACAGAAAAAAAACTGTTAACGACAACGTTCTATTTTTAAATATACTTAAAGAGGAAAATGTTTTTCCAGAGAAGGGCTATTGACATATTAAAATGGTTCACAATTTAATAATTTCATTAAAATAAAGTTTAATAAAACTATTTTATGTAAAAAGGTAGGCAAATAGGTAAAGCTTAAATGTTTGATTGTTTGTCCGAGCGACATATAAATAATAATAATTATTATAACTACTTCTTATATATAAAATTCTCGTGTCACAATGTTAGTCCGCGAACTCCTCCGAAACGGCTTTACTGATTTTTACCAAATTTTAAATGCATATTCAGTTATAGGTCTAAGAATCGGCTACTGAGTACTTTATATTAGACTACAGGCCCACGTCGAAAATGGATGGGTCAAATGAACCACCTGGGGACGTATATAGGATGATATTAGAGCATAAAATAATAAGATTTAGCACTATGCCGTCATTTGTAAGCTGTCCAACTGAGTGCTGGTGAGTATTCAAAAGTGCATGTAGGGTGAGTACATTTTGGTCATATGATCCTGTACGGCATTTTTACCATCGATAGACACATGAAAAATAATAAGAAAGCCCGCAGTGCCGTACAAAAATGATGTGCCAACAAGTCGGTATTTTTATTTTATTTTCAGCCAATTTCCATGGTAAATTTGGTCATTTGATTCAATACGGCATACGTTTCATACTGTTTGGATACAGCTTCGAATCAATTATTCCGCAACGCCGTACAAAAATAATGCGACAATAGAAAAAAATCGAGGGTTACAAACCCCTGTTTTTCAGGGGTCCGGGGGGTCATCTGAAACAGTACTGCTTCGGTTCCAAACATTATTTTAGCACTCAAAAGTACTATTAAAAATAATGCCGTCAAAAATTTTTTGTCCATTTTGATAATAATCTTAATTACATGGTATACTTGATTTTTTAAGCTGTAAAATTATTTGATTCTGTACGGCGACTTTATTTTTAATATGATATTGTAAAATACAATTGTTATAGAGTATTGCCGTTCAAAAGAAACTGTTCTACAAAAAAATAAACAGAAATACAAAATCTGAAATTTTAAATATTCATAGATTAATAAAATAAAGCAATTTTCTACATTTTTCCTTCGTCTTAAATAGTATTAAGATAAATAAATTAGGAAAAAAAATATGCCGTACATTTTAATGCAGAGTAAGTAAAGTTCCGTACCATCATAGAACAAAATTGTGTTTTTTTGTATGGGAGGCCCCCCTTAATTATTTCTTTTTTAGAAATATTACTATTGATTTTTAAATTAAAAATAAAATTGAGTATTTTGTGAACATTTCAGGTGTCTACCTATTGCCATTATTGATATCGAGCAAAAAATTTAAAAACAAATCACGTTTGTTATATGGGAGCCCCCCTTAAATAATTATTTTATTTTGTTTTTAGTATTTGTTGTTATAGCGGCAACAGAAATACATAATCTCTGAAAATTTCAAATCTCTAGCTATAACCGTTCTTGGGTTACAGCCTGAAGACAGACAGACATCAAAGTCTTAGGTAAAGGTATCCGTTTTCACCCTTTGGGTACGGAACCCTAATAAAACAACTATTTTTTAGAAAAAATCGATATATTTCGTTGTATGGACTTTTCTTACATTTCGTTCTATGGATATTTGCTTGAGTTTTTTTTCTCCTACAAACCTTTGGACCAACAAAAATGTACGGCGTACAAAAAAATATGATCTATGCATAAGATACTTTCAAAATGAATTAATTTTATGTTGGTTCAAATGACCCCCCGGACCCCTGAAAAACGGGGGTTTGTAACCCTCGATTTTTTTCTATTGTCGCATTATTTTTGTACGGCGTTGCGGAATAATTGATTCGAAGCTGTATTCAAACAGTATGAAACGTATGCCGTATTGAATCAAATGACCAAATTTACCATGGAAATTGGCTGAAAATAAAATAAAAATACCGACTTGCTGGCGCATTATTTTTGTACGGCACTGCGGGCTTTCTTATTATTTTTCATGTGTCTATCGATGGTAAAAATGCCGTACAGGATCATATGACCAAAATGTACTCACCCTACATGCACTTTTGAATTCTCACCAGCACTCAGTTGGACAGCTTACAAGTGACGGCATAGTCCTAAATCTTATTATTTTATGCTCTAATATCGTCCTATATACGTCCCCAGGTGGTTCATTTGACCCATCCATTTTCGACGTGGGCCTGTAGTCTATATATTGATAAGTGCATTTGTTGAATAAATAATAGTAAATTATTACAACCTGAGACTGACGGCGACCATTGTTTGTGCGACGAGATAGCGATCGACGTTGCCATGGCGACATACTTATTAAGTCACTTCAATAAAATAATATGGGCGAAATACTTTATATTATGGCAAAGCAACGTTTGCCGGGACAGCTAGTAATATTATAATATTGTGTTTATCATCCAAGTCGGTACATTAATTTTGAAGCTTTGATGCAAACAAAGAAACCTTTCCACTTTTTAATACTATAAAAATCAATACTCCCCACACCAGTTTCGGTGACGGTGGCCAGTTTCATTGAAACCAGGCGTGTTACGCAGGAGTAGTTTTTATAGTGCCCAAGTGTGTGCGCAGTACACAAGAGCACTCTCTATTCCGTTACTCTCATAACCCAGTGGGATGGACGACCGACACACAGACCAACGACATTCATTGCTATGCGGATGATAGTACAAGTGATGCTGTATAATATACCGACTCCCCCAATATTTCTCGGCTAAATGTCATTGAGAGTCGAAACGAACTTGTTAGTAGGGGAGGTCGCGCTCAGTTTAAAAAGTCATTTCATACCGAGCGAAAATCGTTACAATAATAGTATTCCACTAAAATACATAACAGCTTTGATCGTCAGCTGCTTCAGAAGTGGTGGAATAAAAATTGAGAGTATCTCAAAGCTGTTGTTGGGAATCGTATTGAATTGACATTAAAAAGATCCCAATTCGCACCCAACAAAGGTTCATATCTAGATTATACAAGTTTAGGTTTGGTAGGTGTCGTTTTAGTTTTAGTATATAACAACAGATAGCGCTTTTAAAGTAAAATTTATATCATTCTTCTTCACAAATATTGACTATCGAATTAATTACTTAAAATTGCTATGTGAGACAATTTTATGGTTAATTCAAACGAAAATCGCCGTCAGCTGAATGTTTGCAGGTGGAAATGTCGTCTACGCGACGCCCTAGGATACATTGAGCGCGAAGTTGGGCTATAGCGGTTATAACTTATATCGCTGGCTGACGGTTTTTCCACCATCGTATTAGCGACTGACGGTTTTCTTTATTATATACAAAGTAGAAACATTCACCTGTAATAAATTTTGTACGGTATAAAATGACTTTATATTTAAATTTTTTTTACATGTTCAGTAACGCGACTGACGTTGAATCCCCCGTCTGCAATACGGCTGACGGTGATTTTTTGGTTAAACAAGACCTCAATAATCATCCATCAAAGTTTCATTCGGTATGAAATCACTTTTCGCAACATTTTTTTTTACAACTTTGAAATACTCTCAGATAACATTCCACCACGGGTGCGGCGACTGACGCTGATTATATTGATTGATAAATATTAAGCTATCGCTGGACAAAAATTTGGTCGGTATGAAATGGCTTAGCAAACGATAGCACTACCTCCCCTACTATGTGTCTAAAATATATAATTCAATGGAGAAAGTCTCTAAATGGGGTAGACGTAACTTAGTCCAATTCAACCCCGCCAAGACCTTGTGTCTGCGCGTTCACCACTAAAAAGTCACCTATGGTCGTATATCCTCGTTTTGAGGGCACATCTTTAACCATCTACCCCTATCATTGAGATACTTGGCGTCAACATATCGACCGAAGTCCAGTTCCGATATCGTCTAGAGGGTAAGGCCAAATTAGCCTCGAAGAAGCTTGGTGTTCTTAACAGAGCGAGACAGTACTTCAGTCTGGACCAACGCCTACAACTCTACAAGGCGCAGGTTCGGTCTCATAATATGGAATATTGTTCTCATCTCTAGGCAGGGGCGCCAAAATACCAACTGCTCCCTCTGGATCGTATCCAACGAAGGGCCGCTCGAATTGTTGACTGCCATAGTGTTTCAAACAGCTTGGACCCTTTAGAATTACGCCGAGATGTAGCTTCACTCTGCATCCTCTATCGGTTGCATCACGGGGAGTGCTCTGAGGAATTGTTCGGAATCATACCAGCTGCAACTTTTCGCCAACGTCCCACGCGAAAAACATACCATCCTCATCACCTTGATGAGTGGCAGTCTTCCACAGTGCGTTTTTCGCGTAACTTTCTGCCGCGCACTGTAAAACTCTGGAACGAACTGTCACCAGCAGTATTGCCGGACCTATACGACCTGAAAACCTTTAAGAAAAGTGCGTATTCCCTCTTAAAAGGCCGGCAACGCACCTGCAGCTCTTCTGATGTTGCGAGTGTCCATGGGCGACGGTAGTTGCTTACCATCAGGTGACCCGTTTGCTCGCTTGTCCCCTTATTTCATTAAAAAAAAAAAAAAAAAACACGACTGACGAGAGATCAGGCGCAGGACCGACTTTTTACACGCCCATCCGACTCATGGATCATCTTACTTGTCTTTTTTTTTAAAGATAATTCTTATCCAAAGGACTTTGTTTAAGGCCGCATATAACGAGGACTAGTGAAATTTCATGTTTTTATTTTCACTAGAACTTTGACCAGAAGTGATTATAAGCATTTAAACATTTTTTGTAGGTTTGTTACATTCCTTACCAAGGCCCCAGTCAGCTTAGAATTTTGACTTAAATCCATTTACCACTAAAAAAAGAGTAATAAAGAATGCTCCTTTCAAAATTTTATTTCGACTAGAATTCAGCGAAAATAAACGCAGGAAAAAATATTTTTATACAAAAATGTTTAAATTATGATTTCGAAGGTTAGGGTCAACTTCGTTTTTGATATATAATAACAATAATAAAGATAAATCGTTTTGATCACAAATTCGAACGATTTATTGATTTTCGAATGCAACGCCTGCTTTCAATATTGGCCACAACAATTCCACAGGCGTTTTGATGGATAATAATTGAATGACATCAGTGAAATCTGTCTTTCAGTGACTGATTGTCTATTACAGAAAAACTAGAGTATGTTCACAAATATATCCCAGTATACTGGCCAGAGCTCCTTAGGCCTAGAATCGCCGTGATCCCATACTATTGATTCGTTTCGAAATATTTGCCAATGCATTGTCGTACTTAAACGTGTTTATTGTGATGTGATTATAATACGTTACACTTGTCTTACTAGTGGAATATCAGTACAATACAGTGCGGCGTCGTAAGATGACGTCTTGATCACTGGTAAGTAAGCTGGGTTTTATTTCAGAACATAGGCAATATGTTTGGTTTACAAATAATACAATATTGTTTTGTAACCTAATATTTGGTGAGAGACTACCTTATTAGGTATCTTATTGATATATATATTTGATAATTTACATTCGCCAAACGATCATTTATACGTTTTTGGTAGGTTTGAAAGTCATAAGTGCAAATATCACAGCTAAGTCGGATAATAATGAACAGAGCATGAACAGAGTGCCTCAACACAGAGACACACTTTGAGGGATGTGTTAAAACATTGTAAAATGATAATGATATTATTATGTTAAACAACAATTTTATCGAACATATCCAATTCATAGCAATAGAAAGATATAATATCTTATAGTCAAGGAGCCCTAGAACATTTTTTTTTATTACTAACAAGCTAATTTTTGACGTGATAACGTCTTATAATTCGATATGGGTTGCGCGCTCGAAAAACATGACAGTTCATGCGGCGTTACCTCGCTGACAGCTCTGAGGCGTTCCATTTACACTTTCAAGTCTCTCAACAACCGTAAGGCCCACCTGGGCCGCGCTCTTTGTTTCGATTATATTACGTATTTCGATGACTTAGAGAATACTTTTGTATGAAGAAGTTTGGTTAGTTATGACCTTTGATACATTGACCACACTCTGAATGAAAAATAAATAAACAATCTGTGAGATATTAGTATTATTTCGGCTATTCAAAATTGTGCTCTATTTCTTACGTGTCAAGGTATGACTTAATATATGAAGAATAAAGTATTCGTTTATTTCTTCTGAACAAGTCAATAATTATAGTTTCGAAAGTTTATAATTGAGAAACTAATATCACATCGGACTAAATACTATATTATGATGGCTTGATAGATAGAAAATTTAACATATATTATAATGTAGTTCACACAAACATAAAATATGGATTGTATTATATTAATTTTACAAAGGCCCGGCCTACCCTCTTTGTAATATTACATTAATTTTACAAAGAGGGTAGGCCGGGCGCCATTTTTTTTGCACATTGACCTGCCAACTTTTTTGCATAGATTTTTTCCGGAACTGGGGGGTTAAGGCTATGACGTTGTCACGTTCAACTATCGTCAGTAAACCGACTTTACAGACAACCAATTTTTTGTGCGTAGCTTTATTTTGATAAGACAAACAACTTTTTTATCTGCGAAAAAATCTTGAAAGTGGTAGCTAACAGAGATAGAAAGGATTTCATAATTTGATTTGATGGTCCTAAATTATGGATTGTTCAATTTATAGAACAATCTTACTCTTAAATTATATAACTATTAACCTACCAATATACAAAAAATCTGCTGGTTAGGGTTCCGTTTTAGGGTTCTGAAATCAACAAAACTTGGTTGACTACGGTACCCTAAAACGGAAGATTTTTCGCAGATAAAAAAGTTGTTTGTCTTATCAAAATGAAGCTCCTCACAAGAATTAGCTTGTTAGTAGTAAAAAAATATTCTAGGGCTACCTGACTATTAGCACTGGAGTAAAATCGTAAAAATAATATTATCATGCGGATAGATCCAAATTCATAGATACACCATGATTTTGATACGATATTATGTTAAACTTTTATTTTTATTATGTTAAAAAAAATTTTATCGAACATGTGAATTCCATTCTTTACACAAAAAATAATATTAATCGAAATGAAAAACCTTTAAACCTTATTTGATTTTATCAAAAACATGATATTTTATGAATAAAAATCACGACGACACTTAAAAGTAGAGAGCAAAGAAATTTTACATTTTATGCAATTATTAATTTTTTACTCACGACAATCTGGTGTAATGTACTGGTTTATTGGAAAGTTGGCATAATATAAGTCTTGTTCATTACTATTTTTCATTCTAATTTTGTTGGGACCCATAGCAAAAATAAACATGAAAAAAAGAATATTGTAACTGCCGTACACAGAGATGAATATTTATAACTTCAATGTATCATAAATGAAGATTTTGACATAAACCCCATATATTTTATCTTTGAAATTCTTTATTAAATGTTTGACGCTATGTAGTCGCAGAGACTTTCGTGTCAAACAGCTACTAGAACAAATTGATAGCCACTATCTCGATGCAAATTCTTCAAAAAATCGTTCATGGCATGGGAACCGTTAATTTTTTCAGGATAAAAAGTATCCTTTGTCCTTTCTTCACCAAATTTTATAAAAAATGGTACACTAGTTTAAGCATGAAATGAAAACCGACTTCAAAATAATGAAGACTGTAGTAGGTATGTACAGAAATAGTTGAGATTTAGACGAATTCTGAAAAAGGCACTATTAAAGAGTAAGAGTTATTTAATACTTTTTAGTTCATATTACTATTGTTATCACTTTGGAAGTCGGTTTTAATTTTTTGTTAAAAATAATAATTGAACTTGTGGAGGGTGTTATAATATAGATTCCAGAGGATGCTGCAGCGTAAGGTACAAGTAATCGTCATGGGTCTACATCCTATTTATTAAAGGTATTGCAATAAACCCAAGCACAAAAAATATTTGAACCATATTATAAAGTCATAAAATAACCTCAGCAGTGAGCGAGCTGACGATGATGAATTATTGTACCTAACATAGCTATATTTTTCCATGCTTAAGTATATGCAATGCATATGAGTAATACTTTATTTTGTTATACATTGTATAATCAATTACATCATGTATTATTGAGGAAATACTTTTTTTCATGTTCGTGAGTACAGAACAAACATATTAAAATAATACATAATTTTATTATAATACAAAATTCATGATAGATTTCGTTTATTAAGTTGTGAACATGGCCTCTCTGTTAATCATTAGTCTGTATGTCGAGTTTACCACGTGATCACATTATTTCTGAAAATTATTGAAATCAACGACGGCTTGAAAACTAAATATGTACCTATCGAGCGCCATCTATTGAGCTTGTTTTCCGCAAATTCTAAAATGTCAGTTGCCTATAATCCCGCCTTAAAGGACGTCTTGATTTCAATTTCCTTTTGTTGTTTTCAATATTAAGTTTCCGATCAACCTTTTCAAAGGTTGTTTTGATCCGAGTTTCATTATTTACTGTCTTGTAGCTGGCTTGTTACTGTTTATTTAATAATAACCTTTTATATTCATAGACATAATTTTAGTATAACGATAGACATAATTATTATTATGGCATGTTTTTTATTTTTTATTAGCCTATAGTGTCCCGCTGCTGGGCAGAGGCCTCCCCCAGGATCTTCCACTGTTCTCGCTCCTGCGCCACCGATAGCCAGCCTGGCTTGTATGCCTCCAGCTCGTCACGCCACCTTTTTGTAGGCCGGCCTCGGCGGCGGCGTCCATTATGGCATGTTATGACATATTATTTCTTTGTCGTTTTATCAAAGAAACTTTCATTTTAAAGTGTTACATAGTATTTTTCCTAGACTCCTTTAAGGCCCCGTTTAAGTTTCGTTTGGAGCTACATATTTCCTTTGACGCTGATTCCGAAATCTTGATTACAAGTAAGAATGTTCTAGATGAGACATCTAAATCAATAATAATTTAACTTATTGAAAGTTTACATATTCAAATATTATCAACTAGTGAGTAGTGAACGGAGCAATAATCTTATAATAAATGTCAGATATCTCGCATATCTATAATACATCCAATCTATGCTGTGCAGACTGTCAAAGATAAGTAAAGATAGGATCATGCCGACCTTGGTCTAACTTTCGGTATCCTCCCAAGGCCGCAGGGACCTCTCTCTGCTAGATCCCCTTCACTGATAAAATAATTACCTCTTCATGCAAATTACTAGCATATTATTATGCCTTAACCTAGGACATTCTTGCTCGGATTTTCAGTACCACTCATAACTTTAAATACTTGAAAAATTTGTAAAAAGTTAATAATACGGACGCTCATACGATGAAGGAAGGCGTCGTTAGGAAACCCACATATTTGGTTCCAGACTTATTGACCTGTTCCTTCCTCTGGACTAGGCCAACGCTATGCGGCTTGCCGTAAGTACGTACCTACTTGGGCAATAATACGAACAAAATCATATCCCGCACTATACCTACTAATGTTGGATTAAAATAGCACAAACATTGAACAAAATTTTCACCTCGTATTTTCACAGACAATTTGTACATTTATTTCATTTAAAAGGTTTTATATATATGTAGTATGTACTATGTAACTAGATGACGCCCGCAACTCCGTTGCGCCAAAATCGGGTTATCGCGCGGGAACAATACATTTTTCCGGGATAAAAACTATCCTATGTCCTTTCCCGCGACTCAAAGTATCCCCATGCCATAGAATATAATAATTATATTAGTTGTACCAACAGAATTCCCACTGGCGAAACCCGTTTAAAGAATTAACGACTCATGCTACGATACTATAAAGTTCAAATTCCGACCGCGCAGTGCTAGGTGCCTACAATTATATTTGCCTACATCTCCGCTCTCTTTCTATCGCATAACTCGTACCTTTTCTGAAGAAATCAGGGTTGTCCCTTTTTAAAAATAACATTATAATCTTTATATTTAATTAACTACATTTTATTTAACTCGAAATAATCTAAGATATTATGTCTTAGTACTATGTAGATTTAATTATCATAAATTCGCGTGTAACTAGTTACGCGTACTTAGATTCGATAGGTACCGTATCTTAATTATTGAAACCGGTCTTATATTACCTACTTAAAGTGTTTGTATAACTTAGTTATTTTTGTAAACAAATGAGGTTTCGAATAGTAAGCATCGCGCAATATTTCTTTGCCCTTTTCTTTTTATTGTCCATTGTAAGATTAATATCAATTCTGTGATAGCGATCGAATAAGTTACGCAATACGCAGGTATGCATAATGCAACGAACAACTCGTGCGCGTGGCGGCGTGCGTCACCGCTCGCTTGTGAGTCCCTACTGATTTGCCACCCGCGGGTGGTACTTACAGTTCGATGCCTATTCGCGCGAGTGGGACAGGCCTGCCCATGCCAAATTTCTGCAGAATCGGTTCAGCGGTTTGAGCGTGAAGAGGTAACAGACAGACAGACAGACAGAAAGACAGATAGACAGACGGACAGACACACTTTTGCATGTATAATAATTAAGTATAGTAATTAGTAAGTATGGAAGTATGGATTTGAGAATTTTGTTCGATTTCCACTCCTTTTTGAAAAGCTGTATAAACATTTTCAATTTTCATACCTGTTTCCTGGCGGTTCTGTATATGATATGCGGCTGGCTTTCCCCCTGGGTTTGTCTCTTGTCTTTAGCCTGGACATCCTGGTCTTTGGTCGTTTCTTCAGAGTGAACACAGAGGAAGATAGCTAGAAAGAAAGAAAAAGATACTTAGAACTCAAACATAATATTATTTTCACAAAAAGTTGACTTGATTGATGCACTAGATTTTGCCTTGCATACTAAACATACTTGAACCGTTTGTCGCACAAGAACTGTGCATTTTTCGGTGATTACGACTGCCCTTTACGATAACTCAAATGTTCATAAAAAAATCGATTTAGCTGTTTATAGCGTTAAGAACTATATTATAAAGACAAGATTGTACTTTTGAATTTATAATTCACATTTTATATTATCTACCTACTAGTTTATTTTAAATATAATAGAAATAAAACAAGTAGTAACCTTTCAGCGCTACTTTCACACTAAACTTAACTCCACATAAGAGACACATCGAGGACACAACACATCCTAAAGTAATATGAAATTGTTTTGTTACTCTATAGATGCATATTTACCTCTATTGTATTATATTATACTAGCGACCCGCCCCGGTGTCGCACGGCCCACGGGTATAAAATATAATTATAGTCACTGAAAAAATGATTAAAATCGATAGCCTATGATCCTTCACGTGGTCTACTTCTTATCTGTGCCAAATAACATAATATTTTAAAAATTGCTCCAGTAGTTCGCGAGATAAGCCCTTTCAAATAATTTCCCCCGTTTTTTCCACGTTCTCCTATTGGTCTTAACGTGATAAAAATATAGCCTATAGCCTTCCTCAATAAATGGGCTATCTAACACTGAAAGAATTTTTCAAATCAGATCAGTAGTTCCTGAGATTAGCGCGTTTCAAATAATTTTCCCCGTTTTTTCCACAATTTCCTCTATTTATTCGCTCCTATTAGTCTTAGCGTGATAAAATATAGCCGATAGCCTTTCTCAATAAATGGGCTATCTAACACTGAAATAATTTTTCAAATCGGACCAGTAGTTCCTGAGATTAGCGCGTTCAAGTTAGCCCTTTCAAATAATTTTCCCCGTTTTTTCCACATTTTCCTCTATTTCTTCGCTCCTATTAGTCTTAGCGTGATAAAATATAGCCTATAGCCTTCCTCGATAAATGGGCTATCTAACACTGACAGAATCATCAAAATCCGTTGCGTAGTTTCAAAGATTAAAGGGAACAAAGGGACATGAGGGAAAAAAGCGACTTAGTTTTATAATAAGGCTGGCCTCACACAGCCTTAATTTCATAATCGGAAATTGATATTATTAATTCAGAAAGACCGGATTCCGGAATACCATACAATATCAGTACGCTCCACACACATTCTGATTTTTTCAGATTTTGAATTTCATAGATCGATCTGTAAGAATATGTATTTCCGATTATGAAATTCCGGCTGTCTGAGGCCAGCCTAAGTATAGAGTATAGATGTAAGATATATGTATCTTACATATAGAAACGTATGCGATTAGTAAACGAAAATGTCCAATTACTAACCAAACCGCAAACTCAGTGGTCATTTCCTTATCTTTAATCTAAGCGGAAAGAATTCTAATCTCGTTCGTTAAGGTGACGCAGCGTTAAAGTAAGAAACCGTGTTGGATATGTTTTAGATTGCTTGTTTTCTATGAGAGGCCGGCCCGGCCTCGCATAGAAAACAAGCAATGGAACAGCAAAAAATGGAAAGGGCGTAAGCGACAAAATGGTTTTTGTCGCATAATTTAAAAACCATAAATACATTTCATATAAGCTATGCACAAATTAAAGTGCATGCTTGAACCAATTTATGTACAAATTTTGGAACCTTAAATCACTCTCCTCTGTTGGAAAAATAGGAATCCCTTTTTTTACAGAGGTCTTTTCGATTGATTATTCTGTGCTATAAAAGTTGTCCAATCGTGTTATGCTATGGGCAATTCAAAGACAAAGACATGATGAATACTGACAATGAACTTCAATTTCTTAGCTTTAGTCATTGCTGAGAAAAATCGGCATCGCTACAGCCAAATTATCAAGGTGTCGCACAGTGGTCCGAAATCGCTAAATAGTGGGCATTCGCAAAAAAGTTCGATTTTGGTGTGGAAAAAAATACCATCCGATAGATTTTAAAAGGAGTAACAATAAATCCATATTAAGTTTTTTATAAAAATGTATATTTAAGGTGAAAAAAAATAATTACGAAAATGTTGTATGGGAAAGAATCTATAAATAGATTTTTTGCAAAAACTACTAGGTCATTCTGGTTCATTTTTGAAACAAGTAAAGTTCTAAGGGTACTTAAGGTTTAGAAAAAAAATTACGAAAATTTACGTGCAGCCTTTTGCAGTAGAGGGGTTCAAAATTTTGAAATAATTTTACTAACTTTTTAGGTGTGGAAAAAATACTATTCGAAAGATTTCCTAAAGAGTAACAATAAATCCTTATTAAGTTTTTTATAAAAATGTTTTTTTAAGACAAAAAAAAATAATTACTAAAATGTTGTATGGGAAAGAATCTATAAATAGATTTTTTACAAAAACTACTAGATCATTCTGGTACATTTTTGAAACAAATACATACAGTACATTTTTGATACAAGCAGAGCTGTAATATGTAAAGATTTTTCCGTGGTTCACAAACTCCTTATACATGGTGCTGATATTTGTAAGCATTTTGGCTTTATTCCAATTGGCTATTTGAGTGAAGAACCTTCAGAGGCAAGGAATAAAGAATTTAGAGAGATGCATACTAGAAAGATGAGTCGAGCAGAAACTAATGAAGATTTGTTGCACAACTTCTTAATAAGCTCTGATCCATATGTGTCTCACATTCGTACAAAGTTGTCTAAAAATAAACACCAAGAATTTCATCCAGACACAGTCGACCTGTTGCTTGAAAGACCTCTTTTATCAGAAGATTACGAAGGAAGTGAAGTTGTGTCATTACAAGGCGATGATAGCATTGGAGATCCACTATGTTTGTAAAGCGCGTTGGTTTAATTGATTATTATTTATTCATAAGTTTCATTTGAAATTGTTTGAGTTATTAGTGTGTGTAACAATTTTCATTTTATTATAATTACAATAGTTTAGTCAGTAAGTAGTTAATTTTAGTTTAATTTTGTTTTTGCTATCCATGTTTGTAAATATTAGTATTGTTGCTTTTTAAGGACTCGTTTTATATAATATATTATACCCATACAATTTTAACTCAAATTAATTTTACATAAAATTAATTTTTGTACAAAACTTATTAAGGATTTATTGTTACTCGTTAGAAAATCTATCGAATAGTATTTTTTTCCACACCTAAAAAGTTAGTAAAATTATTTCAAAATTTTGAACCCCTCTACTGCAAAAGGCTGCACGTAAATTTTCGTATTTTTTCTTCTGAACCTTATATACCACTAGAACTTTACTTGTTTCAAAAATTAACCAGAATGACTTAGTAGTTTTTGCAAAAAATTTATTTATAGATTCTTTCCCATACAACATTTTAGTAATTATTTTTCTTCACCTAAAAAATACATTTTTATAAAAAACTTAGTAAGGATTTATTGTTACTCTTTAGGAAATCTTTCGAATAGTATTTTTTCCACACCTAAAAAGTTAGTAAAATTATTTCAAAATTTTGAACCCCTCTACTGCAAAAGGCTGCACGTAAATTTTCGTAATTTTTTTTCTAAACCTTAAATACCCTTAGAACTTTACTTGTTTCAAAGATGAACCAGAATGACTTAGTAGTTTTTGCAAAAAATCTATTTATAGATTCTTTCCCATACAACATTTTCGTAATTATTTTTTTTCACCTTAAATATATATTTTTATAAAAAACGTAATAAGGATTTATTGTTACTCCTCTTAAAATCTATCGGATGGTATTTTTTTCCACACCAAAATTGAACTTTTTTGCGATGTCCACAATTTAGCGATTTCAGACCACTGTGCGTCGCCTTAAGCTCATTCTATTACCGCTTATTTATTTCAGCTAGCGTGTTCGCTTCCTGAATGGAAATATGCGAGCAGGGGAGAATTACATGGGTAAAGGAAAGCATAATGCGGAAGATTACTAAGAGTGTGTTCTGAAATAAAAGCCAGTATACTGTCTCAAGACGTCTATAAACGACGCCGTATAACTGTTCCTAAATATACGCCAGTAGATTGAGCACAATATGAGTATTAGGTATGTTATTATTGCAATAAATACAATAAACAGTAAACACTATTATCCTTAAATATTCTGAGTTTTTCATCTTTTTATCTGTGACATCTTTTTATCTGTGATACCGTTGAGCATTTCAAACTGTGTGAGACCGGCCTTTTTTTTTGATGCGCTGGGGAAATCCTTTATGGGTGCCCCGGGTTGGGGATGTCCCTCAGTTAAGCTGAAGCACCCCGGGGGTATGTGGGACTCCCGACGAGAAGCGTCGGGCTTACCCACTAATGAATAAAACCACCTGCGGTTTGCCTTCAGCCGTATACGGAGGGATGTCCTGGATCTGTCTAATACAGGACTCCTTCCACGTGTGAGACCGGCCAGAGATAAGTTACCAGAATTTAGATTTCGAATTAAAGGAGCCATTTTGGATATATTTTGTTTTATTATCGCGCCTGAAGCTATTTTTAGAAGCTAAAATATACACCAGTAAACAACAAAGTTGCGAGCAAAATCATAATACATGAAAATTCATACTTTAACATTTACGAATCTGAGTGGTTATCCAAGAGTTTAATTCAGTGTCCAAGGTAAGCACACAAACATTGTCATATATGATAGCTATTGAATATGTTCGACTTTAGTTCGTTTGTTATTCCGAAATAACAAGGATATAAACTGTGGATCATAAACAAACATCGTAGGATAACAAAATGATATTTTAAACAAAGTATTAAGCGATTTTCCTATCCATCCAGCTCAACCCAAGAGATGGTGTATAATTTTAATCAAAACATTTTGCTTTTAAGGTACAAGTTGTTTGCAAATATACAATACTAGAGATGTATTATATTTAAAAAAGCCAGTGCCGGTGCTCAAGGCATCGTAATAATATTTTACGCCATATTGTACGGGTTTGCCACAATGAGACAAGTGTGACGTATTATTATGTTATGATTTATGACATTCCAACGAAGTCATAAACGTTAATGCACTGCCTTATATTTTAGAACACACCCTTAGTATTGTACTATTTCGATGTAGCTAGTCTATAAAAGTAGTTACTGCATTATATAAAATTCAAAATACGATGTTTATCTCAATGTTAGCTTACTAAAAAATACTTACTAAAATAAATAATAATATAAATAATAATATTATTTCGCTATCGGAAATTGGAAAATAATATTTCTTTCCAGTTTTCCGTTTTCCTCAATCCTATCTTTACTATATACTTACTTATATAAATCCAGTGAAAGTGTCAATCGGGCACACCTGATCCCTTTTAGTCAAGTTGCATTCAATAATTTCCACACCGAAAATTTTATTAAAAATGTATGGTATATTTTGACTTGAACTCTTCAAGCACCATATGCCGGCCGACCTCAAAGACATTCAATGATAAAATTTACTTAACTTTAATTAAAGCGCCTTACAGAAAATGTATGAAGTTTAACATTCATGTCAAAATCTACATAAAGTAAAAAAAAAGTTTAGTTACGTCAAATCTCTCACATTTTTTGTTACAAATTCACTGCATGGAATACAAGTTGTCTGAGTACCCCGAACCTTTATTACCGTTCTGTAATTGTCAATTACATCCTTAATAGACTATACCAGAACCATCTATTAAGGCCCTATTAGAGCTGTATAAGAGCTATAAGTTATTATAATTTATTGATAACGCAAGCGGCAGTTTCGTGTGGCAATATGACAGATTATGATCGATCGTAGACGGTAGATCCTTTACTTTCGAATTGACCCACATAATAACAATGGACGAAGGAAATCTGTGTGGTCTAATATTTACTTAATTGGAAACTTGAAAGGCTCTTGTTCGAAGTGCAAAGAAAATTAGTTAAAAAAAATACTTGAAACGAAATTTTCCAGCAGTGAGCGAGGTTTTTCTATTACTAATAGAATAACTGTATTTAAATAATCGGCCAAGTGCGAGTCGGACTCGCGCACGAAGGGTTCCGTACCGTTATAGAGTAAAATTAGGCCAAAAATTGCGTTTTTTGTATGGGAGCCCCCCTTAAATTATTATTTTATTTAAATATTATTTTTAAATATTAAAGTACACATATGATTAAGGCTTTTGTGAAAATTTCAAGTGCCTACTTGTTGTCATCGTTTGTTGTATGGGAGCCCCCCTTAAATATTTATTTTGTTTTTAGTATTTCTTGTTATAGCGGCAACAGAAATACATAATCTGTGAAAATTTCAACTCTCTAGCTATTACCGTTCTTGAGTTACAGCCTGGAGACAGACGGACAGACGGACAGACGGACAGACGGACAGACGGACAGACATCGAAGTCTCAGTAATAGGGTCCCGTTTTTACCCTTTGGGTACGGAACCCTAAAAAAGATAAAACCGACTTCAAAATTGTCCCGTAATTGAGAATTAAAACTCCCTATCTCCAAAACTACTGAACCGATTTTGATGAAACTTGCACTGTTCCCTAAGTTGAACAATACCTAGTACAACAAAAAAAGAATAACTGAAATCGGACTTGTAGTTACGGAGATAATGCGAACACAAACATAAAAACATACATACATACATACACTTTTGAAATTTGGCACATTTGTTCAGACGCTGATATAGACTAACATATACAAAAAATGTGCAGTTCTGGAAATATTACATACATACGCGTCGAATTGATAACCTCCTTTTTTTGAAGTCGGGTAAAAATAGAGTGTTGCTTGCACATAAAGTTATCTATACGGGCTCTTAATGCTTTTACACCACTTTGTCTTTTTCTTAGTATAGAAAATGACAAGTTTTTGACAGGGAGTCAATGACCGCTATCGCCATGTTTCGCCGAGTACAGTATAGTAATGAACTGAAATATTATGTGAAACTAAAACTTCTATACCGAAACTGCGTTTTTAAACAGCGCTGCGTTCCGTCGTGGTATGAAGTAACCCTTAAGTATCTATTGCCCAATAATTTGTAGCACAAAATTACCATGCATCTCATTGAATTTGCCTCCCAATTAGTACAAGGCCGACCCACTCGTGCGGAGTCCCCCTCGTGTCGCCTTATTGCTTGTTGACATTATATCAAATGTCGACGTTGGTGGAAGCAGCTTCCTTGTAATTGGTACCATGTTAGTGGTTTGTTTCTTATTTCAAGAATAAGGTAAGTAACATGAAAAAACTTCCCGTTTTTTTGCTTAAATGGAGGCTTTAGAGCCAGAAAAATATTTGAAATAGAAAAACTATGGATTATATTATGTGTAGCCAGATACATTAGCTAGGTTATGAAGTAGATAAGTTACAAGTTTTATTAAAATAATTAGGGAAAAAATAAGTTATTGTCCGAATGTTACGAAATGTTACTTGTTCGATTCTTCCACTCACGCATTCATTTCCCATGTCACGTGCAGAGGAGCCGGGAAATCGGAAATGTTTTTTCATTATTTTTATCTTAACACAAAATTTAGTAGCAAGTAGCAAGTTAAAATTTAGTAAGTACCTACTTAACTATACGACAATTAGAATTTAGTTACTACTTAATATCTACTTAATACGTGTAAACCAGCCATTACTGTATGTGCTAGTAACGCCCTTTGCTCCGTGCGTAATAATCATTGGATGTCCTTACATCAGCTATAATACGTTAAAGTTAAACTGCAGTTGTTAACGTTATTGTGTCATAGCATGTGAGAAATATTTTAATATGATGAATCATATTATTGTAACTTTAGTTTTTTTTTCTGTTTTACTTTTATTGACAAGATATTTTTATACAGTCAATGGCCTGGAACGCCTCAATAGCTAGAATCTGTCACAGTCACGCTATCAATCTTTCCTGTCAATGTGAGGGTAGAGCCATGATTTTATTATCTATTTATGTTTTGTGGGATATAAGCACTATATTCTTACAGAAAATAGCGAGTTACAATCCGCAAGTGGTGCCAGCAGTGAAAAAGAAACAGCAGCAGTGCAGTAGGCATACATTTTCCATTCCTCTCTACTTCCTCTCCTAACCTGCGCTGGCAGACTACTCTCCCTTCGTCTTACGCATTTTCGATCAGGACTACATCTTTAAGAAAAATGTGCACAACGCCGCTAAAAGGTTTTCACTTCAAAAGTTAAGGGTAACACTTAATTGAAGCGTCTAATCTGATCCCATTATATGGAAAACAGCGGTGCTAAAATGGTCGCTTTGGAGAATTATAATAATACGAGGGCTGCTATTTATGTATCCGGAATTAAAAAAAGAAACAAACATATATCATTTAATATGGTTTTATTGCTTTTCAAAATATTCGCCGCGATGATCGGCACACTTTTGCATACGCTGGAACCAATTTTCATAGCACTTTTTCCATTCTGATTGAGGTATCTCCAAAACGTGCATTTTGAACGCATCAACAGCCTCTTCGCGGCTCGAAAAACGTTGACCACGTAATTTGTTCTTCGCGTATGGAAATAAAAAGAAATCGTTAGGTGCCAAATCAGGGCTGTACGGTGGATGACCAGTCAATTCGATCTTTTGACCCTCCAAAAACTGAGTTGTTTCAGCTGAGGTGTGACAGCTAGCATTGTCGTGATGTAATATGATTCTGCGTTGTCGGTTGTCCTTTCTTATTTCTTCAAAGACTTCTGGTAAACAAATGGTCGTATACCATTCAGAATTAATCGTTTTACGATTCTCTAATGGCACTGTAGCCACATGTCCATTAATTCCAAAAAAACAGGCGACCATTTGCTTCAAAGTACTTTTTGCACGAGTAACTTTTGTTGGTTTCGGCTCATCTTGGAACACCCACACCGTTGACTGTTGTTTAGTTTCGGGGTCATATGCATAGATCCAAGATTCATCACCTGTGTAGATATTATAAACGGCTTTTGACGTACCACGGTTGTATTTTTTTATCATTTTTTTGCACCAATCGACACGAGCCCGTTTTTGATCGATTGTCAAGTTGTGCGGAATCCAACGCGAACATATTTTTTTTACAGCCAAATGTTCGTGTAATATCTTATGTATGCTCGTCATCGTTATGTATGCGCCTAAGGACGCCTCTATCTCGCGATATGTAACATGACGATCACGCATTATTAGTTCCCGCACAGCATCTATATTTTGTGAGACAACAGCTGTTTTTGGGCGACCTTCTTTATTTTCATCCGTGAGCATAGACCGCCCACGATTAAACTCACTGTACCAGTGATAAACAGTGGTTTTTGATGGTGCTTCATCTCCAAAAGTTGCGGTGAGTTGAATAAAGCACTGTTGTTGATTTAGCCCACGCCGAAAATCGTAGTAAATCATTGCACGAAAATGTTCACGCGTTAAATCCATGGCAAATGAAGACACGCAATTTTCAAAATGACGCCACAATGGAAAAATAATTGACAGTCACATGAAACAAAATGTATTCTTCAACCAAAGAGTTCTATTTTCAAATGTTGTAATTACTTTTTAAATATTGTTCTTGTAAGCGGCCAGTTCCGGATACATAAATAGCAGCCTATGTTTGATTCATTTTCGGTCATTGACCCTGTCAAAAACTTGTCATTTTCTATATAAACCGCAATTTACAATGAAGGGTCAGATCTTGTCAATCGCGGCTTTGTATAGAAAATGACAAGTGTTTGACAGGAAGTCAATGACCGCTACCGCCATGTTTCGCCGAGTACATTATAGTGACATTCGTCAGTTTGACAGTTTTGACAATTCATTTGCAGAATTGATTGAGAGGAATTGTTAAATGTGACCATTTTAGCCCCGCAGGCCTCAGCAAACTGTAACAAAACAAAGTGATAATTATTCTTTACGATGTGTATGTGACTATATTGTGTCCCTTGTATAGATTTCACTGTAAAAGTTGCAGCGCTTAAAGAGTTACAATACTGTAACTTTTTTTGTTATCCCCGTATATTAAATATTAATTATTGCCACATCCAAAGACTCTACAGTATTAAATCCGATAACGAGCTTAATTGGAATTGGCAGTTAATTAATAATTAATGTAAACGTCGGGAGTCGAAGCCGCGACCGCAACCCGGCGCCTCACACTTTGCCGCCATAGACTGCAGCTGATCATAGAAATGCCTCGACAAGCAATGGAAATAGTTGAGGAATATAAAGGTGACATCGCAGTCACTATTGTTAAGGGGGCGACTAACCCAAAATTTTCGATTTTATAATTCATTACTGCATTATATTTCCAAGAATTCAATCTGAGCAAAGACACGATATCTTAAAATTTTCTCGATAGAAAAAAATCACAAATATGCATCTAATTTTCACGAATTTTTCATTTATTGCCATAACCGTGCATTGAACTAAGTTAATATTTTAACACATTGTATAAAATTCAAGCATTGAGAAACCGACCTAGCGGATTTTTTAAATGTTGTATATTTATCGAGTTATTTAGAAAAAAATAATTTGGCGATGAATCCGCGTCGTCCTTTTTCACCTAGCATATGAAAGACGGGCGTGAGTGTGTTAGTCGCCCTCTTAGCAATAAGATCAAATACCTGGAAACATTATTGGATGTAAATAGGAAAAAACCCAAATAACTGTAACATGCCCGCTTTTCCAGAAACAAGATTTTGAGAAACTTCTTAGAATATTGTTAAGTGGATTAATAAGGCTTCATGCAGTCTCGAAACCAGCGGGTAGCGGAGCGGGAACGACGGCGACGCGAGAGCGACGCCACCGCTCCCGCCCCGCTGCCCGCTGATTTAGAGAGTGACGCCTGAAAGATTAAGGGCGCGTTCAGACGTGCGCGTGTTCTACTATAGCGTAGGTGTGGGAAAACACATGCGCAGCACGCACTGGATCTACGCCGAACCTGCGCGGGTTTTCCCATACGCTATACCTAGTAGAACACTAGCAGAACACTCGCAGAACACGCGCACGTCAGAACGCGCCCTAACACTTAACAGCCGCATTCAGATACATTTAATTATAATTAAACAGAGTTTGACAGATAATGAAACGGGGCTTATGTCGAAATCTTCATTTATCACTGTTATTTTATTAACTTATCAATTCCCAAGCGGCACCTTGTGTCTGCGATTCCCACGATCGTATTGGTCTCTGTGTGCGTTAGTTATTTACTTAATGCTCATAGGAATATTATATTGACGGGTGTTTTGAAGACATGGTCATATATTATAAATCCGTACAACGAGGCGAGTCACAGAACTCCCAGTTAGTGCTATTTTAGAAGTTATGTCGTCCGTAGTAAAACGTTATTTTTGTCATGTCTGTAACGTTTCTACATCTACGTATAATACTAGAAAATCCGTTATCTTACGGCGTGACTCACGACAAGTTCTACATTATTGACAGTTATTTTACTTTTGGCCCTTATAACATTGACATAAAGTCCACTTTCATAGACACTTGAGGTAGAATAACTGTGAATGTATTATGTCTTGCAATAGTCGTAACTCAAAAACTGATTGCGAAATGAGATGAACTGATGATAGTTTGTCAATGGTGTCATAAGCAGGGGCATGTAGAGGAATGAGGAACCCACAAGAACTGTACATTTATCACCATTAAAAAGGTTTAGTTCTGCCTCGAGATTAATAATGCATACTATTAATATCGGCGTACTATTTTCAGAGCTTCGCTTAGTTAAGTATAGACAGAGATTAAAAAACAACAAAGGCCGATTTTTATTAATGTGTACAAGTCAAACTGCCAGTAAAATTGCCAGTAAACCAATCACGTGCCTAAAATAAATCATAACGAGATTAAAGTAGCATAGTTTTATGCATGTGTGTGCGTAAACGCGAGTAAACTTTGTGAAATCTGTTACAAGTTACTACTTACAACGGAAGCTATCTTGGTTTTTTTATTTTTTTCTCAGCCTTAACGTCTTCTTCTCTTTACATTATTTATAATATGTATAATGTCTATCTAAATGTACCTAGGTATTGAAATATCTAGAATCAGGCTGTATGCTTGTTAAACAGCATCATGGAACACTTAATTTAAATGCCCAAGGTAGACTACTAGTTAGAATACTTTACTAAATGAGCCCTAAAATAGGTTCTGGCAGCAAAACTGATGACCTGTAAAGTTTTAACTTTTAATGTACATCTGATTATCTTCTTAGTATAATACTTGATCGGTTTAATTAATGAAGTTTTTCGTGAGTATCCTTTGTTGAATAATGTTAACAATTAAAAATATTAAAGTCAATAATTTGTATTTTGCATATGATTGTAACAGATGTCATCTTATTTGAAAATTGAAATATTTCTGTATGCATAATTGTTGTGTGTCTGTCTGTCACCTCTTCACGCTTAAACCACTGAAACGATTGTAATGAAATTTGGTATGGAGATACTTTGGGTCCCGGGAAAGGACATAAGTACTTTCTTACTTAGGATACTTTTCATCCTGGAAAAATGTACGGTTCCCGCGCGATAAACGAATTTTGGCGCAACGGAGTTGCGGGCGTCATCTAGTATGAAATAAGACATGTGTACACTGTACAATATGTCGGATCCGATAATATTCTATGTAAATAAAACTATGATATTGTCATCGGAAATGATATTATATACTAGGGGAGAAATACAAACATAATATTATCTTGTTTAGCTAGTAACAGTATCCCATTTAAGTTAATTCCCTAAGTTAGCGTGGGAAGTAGGCCAAGCTGCTACATTGAGTGATATAAGCTATTGTATGTGTATAAATGTCTAGTACATTTATACACAGGCAATAGTTATATATATGTTTTTTTTTTTGTAGAGGAAAATTGGATGCTATGGGGTCTGTGGGGTGAGCCAAGATCTTTTCGTTATCGCTTCGTTGTATGGAATTGACATAAGCGTTCGTTAATATGACGTTAACGTTCGACTCGTCTTATGTCAATTCCATACATTTTGTTCGGCGATTCTATAAAGTAGCGATAGCGAAAAGATCTTGGCTCACCCCCCTGGTCCTGGTCTATCAGTTATCACATCAGAAGATTATATTACATCATGTTTAATATAATAGGGATTATTATTATACTAATTTGTGTAGCGAAAACTTCTCTAAGGGCCTTATCACACTGGCGATTAGCGAGCGATTTGAAAGCGATGACGCCGCGATTGCGCGTTTTGGACACTCAGTAGCAAAATGGATTGTGACGTCACATGCCTAGACGAGTGTACAAAGAGTGCGCTGCGCAGTCGCGTCGCTTTCAAATCGCTCACTAATCGCCAGTGTGATAAGGCCCTAAAGGTCTGGTCTTCGTATGTCATGTCATAAGTGAGTGCCAATATACTAGACAAAGACTGAAAACTTTGTAATTCGCGGTGTATTTTTATTAATAATTAAGACAGACATTTCAGATTTAAACTTTGGAATTGTTGTTTTAATATACAAAAATATTGTGGAATGAAATAATTGTATCATCAGAAAAATTACCCATAGAGAGATTGGGCACCTACGTAATTTGGCTGTGTTATGTCAAGTTAAATTACTGTTAATCACGATTTGACTACAATGCTTGACATAACCCGCTAAGCGGGCCCCTAGACGATCAATTTTATGGTGCAATATCACGTATTGCGCCACATTATTGACCGTCTAGGGCAGTGGTTCCCAACCTTTTTAGAGATGTTACACCTATGGCCTGTTAGAGAAACTGATTTTACCCCCCTCCCCCCCCCTCAAATTAAAAACAGCTTTATAAATTTGTATTGGTACATTCGCAAGTTTTTTAATATAATTAGGTTCAGACTTCAGTTACACTTAACGCGCATCTCATATCATGCTCCACGTTCAGACGATTTCTTGCTTTTTTTAAAATGTTACCAGAGTTGAGAGGCCACTCTCGCATTTAGGCTGGTTTTAGAGTCACGCTGACTGCGCGCGCACCGTTGGCGCTGAACGCTGATGGCCCGACATGTATGAAATTGTAGGAAGCGTTTTTGAATAACGCGTAGCGGTCAGCGCTGATATTTCATACATTTCGGTGTCGGCGCCGGTCAGCGAGCAGTCAGCGTGACTCTAAAACCAGCCTTAGAAGTGGTAGCTAACGGTACCAACATTTTCAAATCTCTGTCTGCAATGATAGGGTATTCTGTAGCTGTTTTTCTCCAAAATGTACAGGGTTTATAATTTTTTTCTGCCAATTCATTTATTTTAGGTACCACCTATGTTATCCCTTTAGAATAGCTATTTTACCCCCGCGGGGGTAATAACCCCCAGGTTGGGAACCACTTGTCTAGGGTTTATACTTTATATTGAACATCGCGCGCCTTCAATCTAATTGTCAAATAAACTGTTCAATAAAATTGAAGCGTGATATTGCACAATACAATTGATCGTCTAGGGGCCCGGGTAGACTAAGTAGGTCCGCCATTTGCCTATGTATCAATTTCTCTGATCGTACAATAATATTGGTAAATAATATTATAAAGCCAGCTCACGGACCGTACAGTAGATTGGAATCAAACAAGCAATTTCGTTTATTCGATTATCGAAACATCGCAATCAACTTCTGAATTGCGAATCGAAAACAATAATGTTATTATATTGTTGCTTCGTCGTTATTATTGTTATGATGATCATCATCATTATCACCAGCCAAGCTATCATAAGTTACTAGAATCTAGATGTTGGCCGAATCCATCTGCAGTCTGCACCAACAATCAAAAACAGCGTAGTCTCTTACGCTGGTTCTCCCTATGTCACTCTACAGGGTGTAACAAAATTAAGTGATAATACTGTAGGGTATGTACGTGTTCCTTGTAAAGAGTTCACTGTGAAAGTAGCAGCGCTGAAAGACCAATTTTTTCACTTTTGTATGGGTTTGTATTTGTATAAGCGCCCTAGCGTCACGACCCAACTAGCAAAATTTGGTCATATAATTTTCGAGACAACGTTTTGGTTATAACTTGAGGTCAGGCCTTTTTGGTTATATAGCATTCGTATTAACCTTTATATGACGCGAAATAGGCGCAAAATTTATAACTTTTATTTGTACAGCGATCGTGTCATGGTCGTTTTAGTGGCTAAATATTCGTATAGCAGTCGTAAAGTGATTAATTTTATAACCGTTTTGTCGTATTGTGATCCAGTAGACGTTGTATAAACATTGGGAAGTAGTCATCAGCATTACCTTTTTGCGGATACTAATTATTTAACAGTTCTGTTGAGGTAAGATAAAAGAAAAAGAAGCCATTATGTTGGTAAAAGTTTGTCTGCCATATTTATTATTGAATTAATGCTATTTACTATAATGTATTTGGTGTTAGTCGGTAACAATATCTACTTTTCTAAGGTAAATTAAATTTCTCGACGATTGTATATACGTTTTTTAACAAATATTTAACGCCCCCTTCGAATAATTGCAAAATAGTATTTATGAATTTAATTTAATTTAAGATTATCTGTACTTTTACAATTACACGATTTTAGGTAATGATGATGACTTTTATATGATGTCTCATGACTATAAGTCGCATATCTTACCATTTATTTATTTTATCATCCGCCATTTTTAGGGTACCGTAACAGAGTGGAAACCCATGCATTTTATCGAATTCTCAATATGGTGATGAATTCTGATGTCGAAAATTTTTTAACTAATTAACGATTTGAAGTAATTGGAAAGTTCTATATTTTAGGGTTCCATACCAAAAAGGTAAAAACGGAACCCTATTACTAAGACTTCGATGTCTATCTATCCTTCTGTCTGTCCATCTGTCTATCTTCAGGAGCTGTATTTCAAGAACCGCTATAGCTCCACTTATGAAATGTTCACAGATTTTGTATTTTTGTTGCCGCTATAAGGAAAAATAATAAAAACAAAATATTATTTATATATTTTAAGGAGGGCAACCATATAAGTAATAAACATGACTATTTGGCTTTTTTGCTCTAAGTATATTAATGACTAGACGTTCCGCGTGGCTTAATCGCTCGCATAAATTAGGTATTTCACGGAAACCGTACATTTTTCACCAATTAATAACCCGAAAAAAATAAGTTTCACGTAGTTTACTATGTATATTTGTGGCAAATATCATAAAAACTGCTCCAGTAGTCCGTGAGATACTAAGACCTTTTAAACAATTTTCCTCGTTTTTTTCACATTTTCCTCTGAATATTCGCTATGCTATATTTTATCACGCTAAGACCAATAGGAGGTCTTAGCGTGATAAAATATAGCATAATATAGCCTTCCACGATAAATGGGCTATCAAACACTGAAATAATTTTTTAAATGTGATCACTGATCAGTAGTTCCTGAGATTAGCGCGTTCAAACAAACAAACAAACTAACAAACAAACTCTTCAGCTTTATAATATTAGTGATAGATTGTATAAAGTAGTTGCATGAAATTTTCACAAAAACTTCAATTATATTTGTTATTTAATAATAAAATTAAAATAAACTAAATATTTAAGGGTGCTCCCATAAGAAAAACAATTTTTGGCCAACTTTTGCTCTATAACGGTATAGAACCATGCGTGCGCGAGTCCGAATCGCACTTGGCCGATTATTTCTTGGCCGAAGTCGTAAAAGAGAAACATGAAAATATCATTAAATAACTAAAATGTTTTATAACAGTAAGTTTTAAAAGTATTTAAAATCATAGCTTAAGTTAGTTATTTAAGTTCTCAGAATATGAATATTAGGCTTATAAACATTTTATAATAGTCGTATAAAGAGAGTCGAAAATCATGTAAGAAACGTATATTTAAAGATGTATTTTATAACAGTTAAATATATGGACTTTACATGATAGTTATGTAGAAATCTTGTTACTGATAAAGAGTAGTGTTATGGTCGGCATTACAACCAGATTATGATTGTTATATAAATTAATTTTATACAACATCAAATATGTATTTTAAAGGTCACAACTGCGATATTTATAGGATAGTCATATAATTTGGTCGTGTTAACGATTACAGGACTAAATTAAATGACTAAACTCGTATACGACATATTGTTCGTTTAATATATTGTTACACGATGTTGGAAACTTTAATTACAACTTTGAAATTTCTATACGACTGAATGTCATTTAGGCTTTTTGTCAAAGGACTATTTTGCTAGTCGGGGAGTTTCCCCATACAAAAGTGAACAATTTTTAGTCTTTCAACGTTGCTACTTTCACAGTGAACTCTCTACAAGGAACATATTATACACACGTATTGTATATTGTGCAGAACCTCATCAAAATTAGTTGTATTTCGAAGCGATCAACGAACATCAATCATCGTGTATAACAAATAATTGAAATAATTATATTTAAACGCTGCAAAGCTATACAGTTCGTCCTTCTACAAGCGCCTTTACCAAAGTGGAAAAGCTGCTTGATACATAATATAAACAAGGACAAAATAATATGTAGCATTTTTAAAAGAAACACTGCAGGAAATTTCATAAGAATGACATAGTTTTTTAGTCCACCACTAAAAAGAGGGGTGGCTATTAAGTTTGACGTGTCTGTCTGTCTCTGTCAGTGACAGACAATGTTTTAACGTTTTGCATTCTGATTCCTGACACTTTCAGAGAATGTTTCAGGATGTTTTAATCTCGTAATTAAATGAATCACCATGCCGCCACGGAATTCCTTGGCAACAGCATCGCGAGGATGAAAGTGTTGCGTGCGGGCAGCGTGCCGCTAGACGCCAGTAAAAGTAAACTTCACGGTGACCGTCATATGTGTGTCATCTCGCCGTGATGTGTCATAATAACTCAGCTTATTATTTGCTGTTCTGTTAACTACCTGCAAAAAAATCGCACAGGAACCACGTATTTTCGATAAAAAGTAATTTTTCATTTTCACTGGTCGATAGGGCCGCATGCGGGGTGCGGGAGATTTCTGAAACGCATGCCACGACCAATGACAATGCGCCATTAGTTGTCAATTAGTTGTCATAGACTCCCCGCATGCTGCATACCGTACGAGTTAACGACTAATGAAAATGCGCCCTAAGTAATTTTGTCGCGTTACGTCAAACCCATCGGACCGATCACAGCCAACGTTGAATTGACAGCCGACCACATGACGTAGGTCCGTAACTGCCTAGGAATCAATTTCCTCTATGGTACTTTATATCTGCGCCAAACAGCAAAATCCGTTGAGTGGCTTAAAATATCTAATTAAGATTTTTAGGGCTAGATAGCAGAATACGATTATGTTTCATTCTTATCATTAATTGTATACAGTACGAATTACTTTTATTGGTCTAAACTCTAAAAGAAGAATTGGCACTGTGCGTTTAGCAAACTCCATCTTCTTAGAGATAAAATACGATAACATGGCGCGCCCATCCAATTTACTGTTTCAATGTGTGTAGTCACATCCTTATGAAAGAGTTTGTATGTAGTAAATATTCAACCAATCAACCAGTACTCGTAATATTTCATTTAATGTCACTTATTACCTCATAACTAGCCGATCACGCAAGACAACGCACATCAAACGTTTTGACAACGCACTTCAAACGTTTTAAATTTTGGAGGGGCGCGCCACGTTATCGTAGTTTATCTCTACATTCATTTTGCGGATCTGTCTGTTCACCCTTATCAATGATAAATAAGGGCTCGTAATCCGTCACCTTACTCGTCCCTCACGAAAAGAAAAAAATAATCGCAAAGACTAGGAAAATACACCCACGTAGCATTTTCATTCAAGATCCTATCAAATTGAGACTAGCATAGTTATTTATCCCACATAATATACTCGTTTTATTTTTATACACGGTCTGCATTTTATTTCAAGATTTTTCTCATATAGTTTGCAGCTTACTTGGAATCCGAAATTACAACACCGAATTTGCTAAATAGAATAAGCTACTGGGATAACAAATAAACACTTTTTAAAGGTAAAAATGTATGGTTCCCATGGGTGCAGCGGGATTATGAAAAAGCGAAAAACAAAAATACAATATTATGATCTTTGCTGTAATTATAACAGTTGTCTGGAAGAAACTGCTTGAAGCGGTGAGACCGCCAATTTGCGCGGATCCTTTCTTTTTATATTATGTTTAAAATTCAAATAAATATTATTATTATTATTATGGCAGCATGCATCCCGACCGCTTGGCAAGGGTCTCAACAGAGTGGGCACCCGAAGATGGACGCCGCCGCCGAGGCCGGCCTACAAAAAGGTGGCGTGACGAGCTGCTGGAGGCATACAAGCCAGGCTGGCTATCGGTGGCGCAGGAGCGAGAACAGTGGAAGATCCTGGGGGAGGCCTCTGCCCAGCAGCGGGACACTATAGGCTAATAAAAAATATATTATTATGAAGGAAGGCTATAGAAGTATGTATGTCATAGAAACGATTCAAACTGGGAAAGTATCGAAGCGCGGAGCAGTAAAATGTAATGGCGTGTGAGCGTCATAACAATCGATACAGTGGGTCAGTTACAGTGGGTCGCAGGTTGCGGGTCGCGGGTCACGGCCTGTGGGTCGCTACCGCGAGGGTTAAGAATTAAAATTATTCCGAGTCATTTTACCCTAAAGTTTCTGTAATGCCTTAAATTTTGCTCTAGCGTGATCTTTATTTCGAATTAAGAATAACTAAATATAAACACCAGGTTTTCCCCAACGCAAAAAAAATATTTCTGAGGCTGTTTAACAGGAGTACATTAATAGGAAATATTATGCAGAGGGCGCTACTTGTACATGTAGTAAATAATCCGACCACAATCCGTCGACTTCATATCAGAATATTGACAGAAACATTGTCAAACGTCGAACAAAACTTTTTGTTTACTGTCTGTGTTGGTGTTGCTTCTAGCATTAAAACATTGCAGTAATATTATGTCCTATTAACAGCGTTTTAACTGGCTTAAAACTTTAATCATACCACGTTGTTGAACAGATAAACTCCAGTTAAAAAAATACAATAATCGGGCATTAGTGATTTTGAAGTCGACAGAATAGCGGCTAGGGCTCTTCTGTGCAAATAATGAATTCTGAACCGTAGACTGTAGACTGAGAAGTCAAACCCAAAGAAACATAATATATTTTGGGAAATTTAAAAGTTTATTTTTATTTATTTTTGTTTAATGTATATTTGAAAAACAGCCTATAAAAATAACGGTAACAATGCATATTTTCGCTAGTAAGAAAAATATTATGCACAATACTTGTGCACAATATTAATTTGATTTTAAACGGATGTGACGTTATATAGCAAAGTCGCTAAGTATTTACCGAACAGAAGAAAAACAAGTGAACGTTGAAATTCTTTCCTCATACAAGTAATGACTGTAATTAAGTGCTAATATCGCTTGCACTCGATATTTTTATGATTCCCAATTAGTACTGATATTTATTAAAGGAAAGTAATTATTGATTTCTCGAGTTTCTCGGAATTTCGAATGTTTAGACTTGTAACTTATTAACTTAATAATTGTATTTTTTTCATATCAAAGATATAAAAAATTAAATGTGGCTGTTATGCTATTACTTTACGTTGAATTTACTTACTTAAAAACGTACTTTGAATGTCGGCAAAACTCCTGATAGTTTACATCCTTGAAGAATGTACAGTTCCTCGCGAAAATTCGATTTCTTAAGCAAAATAGTAACGTATAAGATATTGTAGATTCATTCTAATTTGTAACAGACAGTATTTGTGAGCAAACAGTCTGCAACTTCAAAAAGGTCACGAAGTACTGAGCTCAGCAAACTTTCTGGATTGATATTTACCAACTTGGTAGACTGGGATATAGGCTTAAAATGTGGGAGATTTGGCCAATAAGTTGCACTGGTAAAAACTCCGTTGCGCAAACAGACAAACATTACATTTTAGCACACATTTCATTTTGGATTTATAATAGTAGTATGGAATTTAAGGCCATCCCCCGAGCAAACGACCTTGACCATACATTTGACGCGTTACTGAGATCGCACAAAAATCCTATTTTTTTAACTTATCTTAGTTCAAAATTGACTTAAAAAAAATCAAACGGCAAATAATACGTAGTTAATGAAATTGTCTATCTATTGGCGTGTGTTTCAAATAAACGTAATTTGTAAATACTAGGGAGATACTGAATGTATGCTTGAATTTAAATAAATTGGTATTAGTTACTTTGGAAGCTGATATCATGAGTATAATAAACAAAAATAGGAAATTAATAACTATGAAAGGAACGTTCATATTATACTGAAGATTATTGCTGTATTTTATTACAATTTTGTAGCTTTCAAATTATGAGTAATTAATAAGGCTCTAAAAATGGTAAATTACGGCATCTCCGTAGGGGGAGCGTCTTAAATCTGAATAGTTTGCTTCAACTCGCTAATCACATGGATCGATTCGAAGTACTGGACCGATTTTTATGTAATTTCTCTCATATATCAAGGCTACCGTTTTGTCAGTTCTTTGTAAGACGGAATACTTATACAATAGATACAGGTTTGGGTGAAGAAATATTCAAAATATAATAATTAATAGGTTAAAGGCGATAAAAATTGAGTTATGCTAAAGGACTAATCCCACAGCAGATTTAACGACAAAATATGCAATGACATGTTAAAATCAGCATGAAAAGAAACAAGTTTGTTAAGATACTTTTCACAGATAACATTAAACATAATATAATTCCTACCGGTAGCTACTTTTAGCGCATTTTTGCGTCATAATGACCTCCAGAGAAAGTGTGTACACACGAAAGTGACATTTTTCTAGTATAAACTTAGATTACTTGCAATTCTGTTATCAGATTCGTATCAGTAGTTATGTTAATAGTAATTGTTAAAATAATTGCTTTTACGGCTGACTGAGAAATTAATATTAATTTTAACTTAACTTAGATTTTGAAACCCCATACAGGGTGTAACAAAACTAAGGGCCAGGCCAAAAACAACCTTATAAAAACAATGTAGTTTTTTGCGATGCGACGTCGCAACGCAGTGGCCTGGCCCTAAGTGATAAATGATAACAATTTAGGGTGTGTATGGGCCTCCTATATAGAGTTCATTGTGAAAATAGCAGCGCTGAAAGAGCAACATTTTTTTCGGGATTTGTGTCAAGTGGCCCTGCAGCTTCATGAATTTCTTCACACAATAGTTTAAAAAAGTAACTCTTTTAGCGCTGCTACTTTCACAGCAACCTCTATTACCCCTATTTACATAAACTTTAGTCTCTATGGATCCCTATCCATAAAGACTAAAGTTTATGTAAATATCATTTACTTTTGTTATACTCAGTATAGCGGTCTTTCACGTCTTTATTATTTTTATGCTTCTTTAAGTTACTTCTAAGACATTTACAGAACTCCCATTATCTGTAATTTAGGTCATTCTTTCATTCCTCTTTTGTCGGATAAAAGCTATGCTTTGTCCTTTTGCCAAGTGTTGCCAAAGTGTTTTTATACAAGTCGAATTGTAAGCGGTTGAAGAATAAAGAGGTGACAGTCACACTGAGGGACACTTCGACAATTTCATCAATATGCATAAATTAATTATTATTAACTCTGTGCAAAATCAGTTAATATGCAGAATGTCTGCTCTGTTAAAAAAGTACAAACTTATACCGTCTTTGCAAACTATTGCATCTTCAAGCAGGGGCTTGATTCTCATGCCACAAGATATTAAGGACCTGTTTCACCACTTCCTGATAAGTGACGAATAGGCTATCCACCAATTAACTTGACAGATCAAGTATGGAGAATCTATCAAAAAAGTTGTGAATATTCGGCACTTTATCAGAAAATGGTGAAACAGGCCATAAGTCGTTTCGAATGCAGACCGTCGCACTCGAACTCGACAGAAGGCTGGCAGGCAGCAACGCACTTACAGTTCTTCTAATGTTGTGAGTGTCCATGGGCGATGGTAGTTGCTTTCCATCATGCGACCCGTTTGCTCGTTTGCCCTCTTATTTTATAAAAAAAAAATTCGTGCGTGCAATAGGAACGACAAATTCGACGCTTATGAATCGGGTCCCAGGTCGAACAAAGTACGATTTTGATATCGACTGTACAATGTTGGCGTAAATCTATGTCCTAATAGACATCAATTTGCTTACAACCTCATTGCTAATGCAATATTGTGAATCTCATTGAGTCCATCAATTCTGATTATTGGGAAATGATAATGTGATTTGCACAATTCCGGTGTTTCACATGCATGTCTGATGAATCATGAACAGGATACCTAGGGCCTATTTCACCACTTGCTGATAAAGTTCCGGATAGGCTATCCACAACTTATTTGACAGATGCTCCATACTCTATCTGTCAAGTTAAGTGGTGCTATGGTAGCTGCATTACGGAACGAGGTTCGAAGAAAACCACGATTTAACTTCAGGGGACGCTCAAGATGATAGCCTATCCGACACTTATCAGGAAGTGGTGTAACAGGCCCTCTATCTGACAAGTTAAGTGGTGGATAACCTATCTGACACTTATCAGGAAGTGGTGAAACAGGCCCTCAGTCAAGTTGCATTCGATAATATTGACGGCGCTGATTTGATGTATCTTCTATATATATTATAAAACAAAGTCGCTTTTTTCCCTCATGTCCCTTTGTTCCCTTTAATATAAAACTACGCAACGGATTTTGATCATTCTTTCAGTGTCAGATAGCCCATTTATCGAGGAAGGCTATTGGCTATATTTTATCACGCTAAGACTAATAGGAGAATGTGGAAAAAACGGGGGAAATTATTTGAAAGGGCTTATCTCGCGAACTGCCGGAGCAATTTTTATGTTATTTGGCACAGATAAGAAGTAGACCACGTGAAGGATCATAGGCTATCGATTTTAATCATTTTTTCAGTGGCTATATATTTTATACCCGTGCGAAGCCGGGGCGAGTCGCTAGTTAAGTATAACTCAGTAAAGGCAAATGTTGCGCTAAAATTCGTTTATCGCTACTATCCAAGAAAAGCATCCTATGTCCTTTCTATGACTGAAAGTACCTCCATACTCGGCAGAATTATTTCGGCGGTTTGGGCTTGAAGAGGTAACAGACTAAATACTTTCGCATTTATGATATTAGCAATTAGCATGGATAAGTAACGCAAACTGGGGTCATAATCAGGGCGAGCGAAGCGAAAAATCTTTACATTTTGTGGAACACCTTACGGAAAAACTATCACGCCTATTGATTTGTGCTTTAACATAGTAATTTCTATTTATATAATAAATAGATATTGTGTTATCATCAGTCAGCTAAGGTGTGACTACGCGAGCCCTCACAAAGCTCGGCTTTTATCTAGTATTATTGTTCCCATAAATGAATTCTGTATTATTTATAATTAATAACAATAATAATAAATAACTGCCTTGCGGATTTCTACTGAAAGACCGCGAGCTTACTTGAAGCACCGAATACATATTAGTTTAACAACTTGAAGTTCAAAGAAGAAACAGACAACATTTTTGGGTTGCTTTTTTGTAGTAATAAGATAATCGTCTCGTTTAACACAAACAAGTTATAACTAGATAATACAATTTTCTTGTTTTCACCCTGACGGGCTTTCGCCGGTAACCACAAAATCGTGCGCTCTGCGGTCGAATTTGCGGTTTGCGATACGCAGATTATGCTAATACTTATATGCTAGTATCCGTGTATGTTAGATAAAAGTATAGATACCTAGCAATTTGAATGTTGACGATGTTGACGACCTCCGTGGCTCAATGGTTAGAGTGTGAGGCAACTCAAGCCGGGGATCGCGGGTTCGAAACCCGCCGACGGAACAAAAAGTTTTTCAATGTTCCTGGGTCATGGATGTGTATTAAATATGTGTATGATATATTGAAAATCTTAAATATATGTATAGTATAAAAGTATTAAATATATTTCCGTTGTCTGGTACCTGTAACACAAGTCCTTCAGGTACTTAGCACGGGGCCAGACTGACGTGGTGTGAAGCGTCCATAGATATTATTATTATTATTATTAATGTCTTGGTAGACCTAGGGAACGATTACCATTGGGCTTTTTGTAATTTAGGTCTACAGGGTGAAGCCTGTATAAGGTACCAAAAGAAAGTGATATTTTTTAGCGCAGCTACTTATAGTGTTCTCTTGTTAGTGGAGTTCCCATAGAGCGTAAAAATCGTGCAAACCTCCGATTTTTGCAATAGTGGATGAAAATTGAAATGAAAAAAAGGAATGTGTAGATGCTAACATAAATAATAAAGTTTACCTATTGAAAAGTTGTGCTTTTGATTTTTAAATTATTCTCTTCCACTTCAAGTAAACTCATAAACTGTAAAATTTTGAAGAAAATTTGCATATTTCTCTCTTTTAAATATATAGCAAAATAATAAAGTATATTATTATTTTTCTTATTTGTATCATTGCTTATATTCCAAAGAAAGAAAATAAGTTGAAAAAATATATAATTTAGATTTAAAATTGAGCATACCTCCAAATGTGCTTGTTGTGTGCATCGCCAGGTAAATGGCGTTCCTATTTTTCTTTTGTTTTAAATAGGAAGTTTAAAATTATTTTTTAGGCTTAAAAAAGCCTTCTATTTCTTAATGTGTATAACTTTTTAGCTCTTACTTTATGAAATTTTCTGAAAATGTAGCACAAACTTCTCACGGATATTTCGAAGAAAATCTGTATTTTATTTCTTTTGGTTAGGTTTTTCCGGAATAAAATTGATTTTTTTTTCATTACTTATATTTGCTAAAACATTCTTAAAGGAAAAAAATACAAATTAGGTTAAGAACTGATATTTTTTGTATTCAGGTAAGCATTTTTCAAACATAGGTCGCAGCATGCGTCTTAAGTATGTACGTGAGATTTGTAGCACCCAATTTATTTTTTTCTGGCTATAAGTAGGAAGTTTAAATATATTTCAAAGACTAGAAAAAGTCATTCATTTGTCGATGCATTTAATGTTTTAGCTCTCATCCCAAGCAGCATCACAAGCTGTATAACAGCTGTATTAAAGGTCGTTTATACTCTTAATGCTGTATTTCCAGGCTGCATAAATGCTGTATAAGCGCTTATACAGCCCTTATACCCCTGAAATGGGCACAAATTATACAGCGTTTTGCGTTATATAGGCTGTACAGTAGCTGTATAGGCATAAATAGGCTGTATAATAGCTGTTTTTCAGCTGTACTATGGTGTACGAAGAAACCAATACACTCCAATTATTCCATTGTAACTCACTTGTTCAGCTTTACGCTGTAAAAAGTCTGTTGAACAGAGTAACAAAAGAAATAAAACGAAACAGAAGGTATATTTTAATGATGGCGTTTATAATAACTGTTGATTGAAGTAACATATTATAAACGCTGTGTTTAAGGAGATTCGATGGGGGCAGGATACAGTGCATTATCGTGCAAAAATAAATTTATTGTGGTTATATATATGTTTTGTGAAAAAAAATAAACGCGCCAGCAAAATAATCAAGGAAGAGATATTAAATAAGGTTACTAAATATGGTTTTTATAGGTTAGAAATTAAAAAGTTTGAATTAATGGACGTAGAGCCTCGTTGGTGCATAAAAGATTGTTGGACAAACTAAAAATATTGATAAATATAATAACATTAGTCTAATTTTTATGTACTCATGTTCGTAATTTTCGATTTGTAATTGATAAAATGGCGACAATTTGCTAAGCAGCCTAAATTCTATTTTGATGGTCTTATAGCATTAATAGCTGTACTATGTAGGTAATGGATATAGTATTCAGCTTTAAGCGGTTGATGGGCTGTATAAAGGAATAAATTTACTATTATTGCTGTTTATTACTGTCAAAGAGAGAAATTATACAGCTTTAGTCTGTAAAAGGGTGTACAATTACACCATAAAAAGAAGCTGTAGAAGAGAGTTTGGCTACTCCATAATACAGCAATAAGATTTGATGATCACCATAATACAGCTCTAAGCTGTATTAAGTAAGTGACGGTATGCATAATACAGCTATTGTACAGCTTTAATACTAAAATTCGGATCAAAGCGTTACAGGAAACTTAAAGCTGTACATGACAGTTTCAATACACTGATTTAGAACTTTAAGCGTACTTTGACTTCTTAATACAGACTTAATACAGCTAGAGCTGAATAATTACTCCTAAACCGACATTATAACACTACAATATCTCTTCAACGCTCTTATACAGCTCTAAAACAGCGTTAAGTGCTTTATTGGCTGCTTTTTAGATGTTCATTACGCTTGGTTGCTGCTTGGGATTTAAATAAATTCTCAACAAATATAGAAAAATATTTTCGGTCTATTTTACACATTTTTGGAGATATTTAAACGTTTTTAAGTACTTAAAAGTTACCATTTCTCTAAAAATTAAATACGCACAACAAGTAAGTTTAACACACTTTTTGTTACAACCCTTAAATCCACCCAAACCCTTTTATCTTGGTTACGACGAGCGTTAATCTCTAAAAACTTTGCAAAAACCTTATAGTTGTATTTAGCTTAGCAAAGCAAACTTTCTTTTTTAAAAATTGTGTATTTGGTTAAGTTTCAACGTAAACAATCGGGTAGGAGTCATTAAATAACAGGAACAAGATTTTTTTTTCTGGACCGGTTTTATATGGTGAAATATTAATTTTTAATTAAGTAACTAAAAAATTTAAAGCACAAAAAAATTTTTGGTAAACTTTGCAAGTTATAGTGTAAAAAAGAAAATGACACCTCAAAAACAAAAATCTATTCACTATTACAATTTTCGGATGTTAAAAACTCTGGCGACTGCACTATGTATATTATGGGAAACGTACACAACCTATTAATATTATCACTTACTTTTGTTACATTCTCTATTATTATTCATTGCTCATTTTAAAACGATGTTTTTATTTACTTTTTTTATAATAATTAGGGTCGTTTATGGCCCTGCAGTCGCCCATTATCCTAGTTTGTTTGTCTCTTTTATATAATTATTTTGTCACGTACCAAGATAAAATTTTCTCTTAATCTACTGTTAGTCCAAATGTTTTTTTTTACTTTAGAAAATATCTTACGCAACTAAAAATATGCAACTACAAACACCAATCATAGCTTGTGTGTTAGTTCTGAATTATAAATTTTTTCATACAATTACAAATTAGAAAAAGTCAGAAACAAAATATAAACAATGAAAGTTCTTATAGCCCCATTATTTAAACACCCTAACAACCTAAAAGTTATAAGGAAGAACCCATGAAGAACCCGATATCTATATGTACTAATATTATAAAGCGGAAGAGTTTGTTTGTTTGTTTGTTTGAACGAGCTAATCTCAGGAACTACTGGTCCGATTTGAAAAATTCTCATAGACTCTAATATTTTAACCACGCTGAGACTAATAGGAGCCAAGAAATAGAGGGAAATGTGGAAAAAACGGGGGAAATTATTTGAAATTGCTTATTATCTTAAGAACTACTGGATAAATTTTTATGTTATTTGGCACACATGAAGAATAGACCACGGGAAGGGGCATAGGCTATTTTTAGCGGAAAAATGTACGGTATCCGTGAAATTCCTAAATTACGCGGGTGAAGCCGCGCGGAACATCTAGTACTAGATAATAGATAACTGTATTTAGCCAAGTTGTAAATACCAACCCCTCCTGTATTTACTGGCGGCGAAGATTTACTGCGGTCCCTAGCCTGATTGACGATTATAGGCTTTCACACTGGAACACGCCGCCGCAACGGAACGAAACTCAAACTCAAATTTTTTTATTCAGAATAAATTTTTGCAAATATTTTCTGAAAGTCTACATGATGCCTACCACCGGTTCGGGAACTAACCCGGCGAGAAGAACCGGCGTAAGAAACTCGCACGGGGCCCGGGGCACGAAAAGTAAAATCTACATAAAACATAATAATATTCGACAAGTTTATTTACTTAATATGGTTTTGAAGCTATTAGCTAATGCATGTTGTTGCTGCGAAGGCATGCTGTAGCCAAAGAAAAACAACAATTGTTATAATATCATTCGCTTGTTATTAGATATTTTTAGCTAGTGAACGAACAAACGAAAAAATATTATGTAAAAGAGCCACTCGTCACTCATGATACTTACAAGTTACAAACTTTATTTATTTATTTTAAATCTTTACCTAATTTCATTAGGGACTAGGGCCTGTGTCACCACTGTCTGATAAAGTGCCGAATAGGCTATTTATAACTTTTTTGACAGATTTTCCGTACTTCATCTGTCAAGTTGAGTGGTGGATAGCCTGTTCGGCACTTATCAGGAAGTGGTGAAACAGGCCCTTGGGGTATCAATAAGCCTTGTTTTATTTTTCACTTCACATGAATTCACCAACAATCAATAGTATTTATTCATCCATTATTCCTGAAGCCGTATTCTACGTTAGTGTGAAAGCGTAGTTATAAATAAATCAGTTATAATTTAACGTAAGCACTTAACATTACTTTAGTGTGGGTTTATTTATAACTTATTTACCAATTCATTGAGGTGAGTTGTTTTGTTATTGTATTGATTCACTACCTAATAATAGGATGTGGTTTATTAGATAGTGCTAAAGCTGCTATATCATTTTATGGCGCCCAAAACCAAGCGCTTACGAATGTGTAGAGAGGTATTATATTCATCTGATTGCCCATGATCAAAGTCGATTTACCTATACTGTGCTCGGCGAAACATGGCGATAGCGGTCATTGACTCCCTGTCAAAAACTTGTCATTTTCTATATGAACCGCGAGTAACAATGAAGTGTCAGATGTTGTCAATCGCGGCTTTGTATAGAAAATGATAAGTTTTTGGCAGGGAGTCAATGACCTCTACCGCTATGCTTCGCCGAGTACAGTATTAGTAGGGGAGGTAGTGCTATCGTTTGCTAAGTCTTTTCATACCGACCAAATTTTTGTCCAGCGGTAGCTTAATATTTATCAATCAATATAATCAGCGTCAGCCGCCGCACCCGTGGTGGAATGTTAACTGAGAGTATTTCAAAGTTGTAAAAAAAAATAGTTGCGAAAAGTGATTTTATACCGAATGAAACTTTGATGGATGATTATTGAGGTCATGTTTAACCAAAAAAATCACCGTCAGCCGTATTGCAGACGGGGGATTCAACGTCAGTCGCGTTACTGAACATGTAAAAAATTTTTGAATTTAAAGTCATTTTATACCGTACAAAATTTATACAGGTGAATGTTTCTACTTTGTATATAATAAAGAAAACTGTCAGTCGCTTATACGACGGTGGAAAAACCGTCAGCCAGCGATATATGTTATTACCAATATAGCCCTACTTCGCGCTCAATGTACCCTAGGGCGTCGCGTAGACGACATTTCCACCTGCAAACATTCAGCTGACGGCGATTTTCGTTTGAATTAACCATAAAATTGTCTCACATAGCAATTTTAAGTAATTAATTCGATAGTCAATATTTGTGAAAAAGAATGATATAAATTTTACTTTAAAAGCGCCATCTGCTGTTATATACTAAAACGACACGTACCGAACCTAAAAGTGTATAATCTAGATATGAACCTTTATTGGGTGCGAATTGGGATCTTTTTAATGTCAATTCAATACGATTCCCAGCAACAACTTTGAGATACTCTCAGTTTTTATTCCACCACTTCTGAAGCAGCTGACGATCAAAGCTGTTATATATTAGTGGAATATATTAATGTAACGATTTCCGCTCGGTATGAAATGATTTTTTAAACTGAGCGCGACCTCCCCTACTATATAGACAGCTTAGAAGTTCGAAGTTATGGTGACAATCGTAATGAAAAATCAAACGCATTTCACGCATAAGCGACTCATATGATATAATATCAATTTGTATACAGGGTGTGACAAGCTAAGTGATAATAATTCAGGGTGTGTATGTGTTCCTTATATAGAGTTCACTGTGATAGTAGCAGCGCTGAAAAAGCATTTTTTTGTGATTTGTATGGGTATTGGACAAGCTATACTATCCTATGCTTATAAAGTCTGATTAACTATTCTATGAAGTTCATACTATTATGATTCCTATACAGGGTGCAATTAAACCTTCCTGCCAATTTTTTTCCAGGAATTATTAGGAGAGTCCATTAATTAACCAAAAAAAGTTAGGTGTTATTTTTTTTTCAATGACATATTTTATCCCATTTAAAGTCGTTGCAGTACGGTCACTCGCGGCGCGGGGGAATGAGAGGGGGTGACGCGGGATGAGGCGCGTGCGCGGGGGCACGTCACGCGCGGGCGAGGCAATGTGTCCATTAATTGTAGTGTTTTTTAGGATAACTTTCGGAAGCTATTTCTCAACATTTTAGTACTGAGTGACTATAAAAGAAAAAATACGTGTATTTTTATTTTTAACAAGATCAATATGGAGACGTGATGGGGACGTTTGAGCATGGTACTCTGCGGGGTGGCCTTTTTGATTAAGATCTTTAGTTTTTCCTTCTTTTTTTTTATTCTAATTAATATCATTGTTAAATTATTTTTTATTTATGTAGATAATTGTTATTGTAAATTTTATATTCTGTTATATTACCTAAATTATATCTATCTTAGTTTTTGTAAATTTAAATAAACAAGATCAATTATATATATCAAAATTTGGCAGGAAGGTTTAATTGCACCCTGTATAAACTTAGTATCTATAGAAAACAAGTTTCGGATCACGTGATCGCCATAATATTATAATACCCATTAAGGTAAAGGCATGACATACAATCAGGTGATAAGCTCGACGAAAGCTGACCTAGGGTTCAGGAGATAGCATTATAAATTCTAGAACGAGATGTTCAAGGCTTCTAATTACGGTGAAATGTGTATTTTCGATGGGAACTTAGACCGGCTTGTGACTTTCCGATCCTTGACGGAAGCGACCGCGACCGACAAAAATTCAAATAAAATACCACTTTATGATATGCGTCGCTAGACCAAATGCCGATAGAAAAGGATGTGTGCAACATGTCGGATTTTGGTCAGATTAGTAAATAATTATTTACTGTACTAGCGACCCGCCCCGGCCTCGCACGGGTATAAAATATATTATAGCCACTGAAAAAATTATTAAAATCAATATATATATATATATATATATATATATCGTCACTGGAATGGAAAAGTCGCTGAAGCGCCATTTTGCTCATATTGAGTTATACATATATTTGGAATCAGCAGATTTTTCTGCGTCGAATGATCGGGGTTTCAAAGCAATCAGAGTAATTTTGTGGTCAGTTAGCAAAATGAATGATTTTTTTTTCCGGTTCCGGCGATCATATAGTAAATGAAAACTGAAGTCAACACTATCCGCAAATAAAAATAAAAAAAACAGTGCTAAAAGTGTCGATCCAAGCTCAAAATGACAAATATCTGTGATAAAATCAAAGTGCGATCATTGTTTTTCTTGTGATATTTCTTTTTTAAGACATTCACACCACATAACCTCAAATTACTACGAACTACAAAAAGAAAGCGAAAATCACTACCATCGACAACAGAGATCAGCTTACCACCAGCTAGTACCAACATAAGAACAACAGCTGTCAAGTGTCAACTGACAACTGTCACTTGACACTGACGTAAAGGCAAAGGTAAACCACATATTAGGAAACCTCTATTGCAGTGTTGCCATATACGAGGAAATTACTACCAACAATTATGGATAAAAACACGGAGACTTTATTAGCAAAACTTGAAGAGAAACTCGATAAACAAACTGAAGCCATAACAACAAAGGTTATGCAAGCACTCGACGAAAAGCTTAAAATACTGGCAGAAGAGAACACCCAATGAAAAAATAAAGTCAATATCCTCGAACAAAAGCTCAAAGTGGCAGAAAAGGATAAAAGAAAATCTAACCTAATCTTCTTTGGAGTCGACGAGAAGGGTAAATCTGAAGCCGAGCTTGTAGACTACGTTAAGGATATAATATTAAAATCGGGAACGCAATTCGAAAACTTCAGAATTGGGAAGCATAGTAACGAAAACCGACCAGTTGTTGTTTCCATCACATCATTATGGAAAAAACACATGATACTGAAAAACAAAAACAAACTACCACCCGGCATATATATAAAGGAGGATTTCCCAAAAGAAGTAATTGAACGTAGAAAGCAACTACAACCACAACTAGAAGAAGAAAGAAAAAAGGGAAACTGGGCATATTTAAAATATGATCAACTAATAGTTGAGAAACAAGGTGAAAACGTTCGAGAAAAAAGGAAAAGAGAAGACACTAGCCCACGCCATCCCTCTACACAGAAGAAAGTTAACACCAAACACGACAAATATCCTCAATCTTCAGCCACAACATCACGCGAAATTCTGAAACCAAATCTTCTCAACTACGTGACACGAGAAAGATCGCATTCGTTATCCGAGCTGTCAAAAAACTAACATCCCTAACTGAGACCCGGAACCGAAACGTAATTAATACCAAAACCGCATTACCAAAACCAAATTTTGTAAGATGCACCCCAACACCGTGGGGGAATTTTATAAAGACCACAACCCTCCAAGAAGCCTCCACCTGCAACAAAAATTCCAAATACCCCAGTGGAAGGATCTGGAGGAGGCCTTTGTCGTAAGACACACCGACCGTCACGATATATTATAATATTTTATAAATAGTGTTTAAATTAAGAATAACCTAAACTTGTAGCTGGTCTGGAAATAAAGGCTTTATTTATTTATTTATTTATTTTAGCAAAATGAAAATTGGCATTATTTTATAAATCTTTTCGCTGAACGACGCTCAAAACGGTTTTTTTTACACCTATGTTGCTTAAGTTATTTTTCCATTACTTATTTGGAGCATGAATAACACTTTAGCGATTATTCCATTAGCTCATATTGTTTACTATGGCGCATCAGCAATATTTGCTTACTCTAAAAAGTTAAGCTATGGCGGTTAAGCGAAAAGGTCCTCTAGTCATTTTAATAAAGATATTGTTAAGTCAAAAGTGTCTACTGATAACAGGAAAATGCTGCGTTTTAATCATTTTTACCTATATATTTTTTATAGTTTCTGTAATGTCAGATATTTTAATCGAATAAAGATTGTTTAATCAAAGTGACAATAGCGAAAATAATGCTAAATTCAAGACTTTATAAATGGACTTCAGACATTGATTACTATATCACCCAAGTAACAAAGTTTTCCTATAGTGCACAGTTTATAGGCTTGCAGCCCTTGTAACTCTTTCTTAATGGTTCCAGGTTTTACTACTAAGCTTATAACAGGTTACACGGAGTTTGTTTGGGTTTGTAGTAGACCTGTTCTAGAACGATATTATAGGCGCAGTAAAGGCTAAGATGGCCTATACAAGTGTTTCACCGGTGTAAATATAGGTACTTGAGAAGACTTGCTCCAGTCAGTTACACTTGTAATAGACTACAAGAAGTAATTTCAAATCCGCTATAAGGTCATACGCCAGTAATAGTAATTTATAGAACGAAATGCATTATGTACCATTTGACCTTGTTACCTGATGATTGATGTGCCAATTATAAGTGAATTACTTAGTTCTACAGTAGTTTTGGTATTATTGCGGGCTCTCGAATGTTGTTATAGTCATAATTACTATATAAAGGTTTCTTGAAAACTATTTATTAGTGTCCAAAGTATTCTTCGTGATGTCCATCTGGGCTTTTAAAAATTTATTGCACCTTCAAGGCCATTTTAAATGCTGTTAGGACTAATATTATTTTTAAGCACAGCTTAGTAAATACGCCGTGTTCAATGGGCGAACAAAAATTGAGATGTAAAACACAATATACTTCAACGGAAATACTTTCTTAAAATAATAATACGTATATTGCGTATACATTTAATATAGATTAACTTACCTTTCATTTATTTTTTATTTTTTTTATCAACCTCACAATACAATTCACAAATGTCTCAAGCAAGTAGCTAGTGGTAGAAGCATGGAGTACGTAAGGCCTGCCTGGTTCTATTAAATGCTCAGTGAATTTCACGGGAGCAAATAGTTCTGCGTCGTCCAACAATAAGTGCATTATTAGTCTAAGTAGTGCTAGGCAAGTCTACTATAATGAGTGTATTATTAGCAAAAGTATGCATATAAAATGGGCCCCTTTCCGTGGTTATAAACGTTTACTAGCCCGTTATAGTCCTGGCCCATGAACAACATGATTCTTAAGACTTTATTTCTGTGTTTACTACGTCTTATCGTTTTCATACATTTGACGGCATCTCTCATCACAACAAAAAAAGTATCTGAAAGTAAATTTCAGCTTAAAGAAAACAAGGAATCATCGAAACCTCATTTAAAATAAACAATTCCTACAAAAAGTTAAGGAAATACTGATTCTTAGTTGATAGTTGTTGTTGTTATTATTATAATATAACCGAAATATTTTAATCTACACTGTAGTACTGTTTATTTAAATTAACACCTAATTGTATTAATGTAGTCTGCAGTAGGTTGCTATAGTAAATATAGGTACTATTTTTTTTTCATTAATTAGAAAAGGATAGGTACGTAACATTAAATGAATATTCTGTCCATACTTTCATACTTCCATGCTTACTATACTTACTTTACTTATTACTTAATAAGTTACTAATATTATTAATGCAAAATGTGTCTGTCTGTCTGTTACCTCTTCACACTTAAACCGCTGAACCGATTTTGCTAAAATTTGGCATGGAGATACCTTGAGTCTCGGGAAAGGAGTTGCGGGCGTCCTCTAGTCACATAAAAAATAGAGGAAACCTTTGTATTTTTGTGTCTGTATTTTTGTAACGAATAAACTCAAAAACTACAAAACCGACTTTAAAGTTACATAATATTTCACCATTAGATTGCTACATTATCCCTGAGTAACAATGACTACTTTTTACCGCCAGAAAATAGCTTTTCCTAAGGGAAAATTTATTTTTTCCGGGTGACGCAGGGACAGAAGGTTAGTTTTTTAATAAATTACTTAAAAATGCTTAACTAAATATCTTAATATGAGTATATTATGTAGTATAATAGATAAAAAATTTATATATTTTTATTAACTAAGCATAAAGGTTTTCTAAACTATTACAACTGGAGCCTTCTCGCAAGCTTTGTTTCAAGAGGTTCCACTCTTACAATGATAACAAAGACAAACCTTAGGTAAAATTATAAATAAACATGTTTTACAAAAATTTTATTTGATTTAATTGAATTATGCAGTCAACTATTCTTCTCTTTTTTCTCTTCTGTTCTCAAAAAATTCTTTGACTAAAAAAGTATGACTTAATAAATTATATTATAAGGTATAATAACGTGTTTTTTTTACTTTCTGAAAAAACAGTTACCAAAGGACAGAGTCATGTACTAAAAGAAAGTACTATAGAGATTTGTGGTAATGCTAAAATACATCTGCGAATCAATCATCTACCCCTTCAAAACCATCGTCACCTAAGCATATTACGAAAAGCACTATTAACGAATCAGTTGACGAGAAATGTGTTGATGACGACAAGACTAAAACAGGAAATTATACGTCAAAAATTTCATTTGTTTTCAGGTCGCTTAGAAAAGAAACAGTTATTTAATATCACAAATTCATTACTATAAACACAAACTAAAATAAAATATACATATATATCTGTGCCAAATAACATAAAAATTGCTCCAAGTTCGCGAGATAAGCACTTTCAAATAATTTTCCCTGTTTTTCCACATTTTCCTCTATTTCTTCGCTCCTATTAGTCTTAACGTGATAAAATATAGCCTATAGCCTTCCTCGATAAATGGGCTATCTGACACTAAAAGAATCATCAAAATCAGTTGCGTAGTTTTGAAGATTAAAGGGAACAAAGGGACATGAGGGAAAAAACGCGACTTTGTTTTATAATATGTATAGATGTATACCCAGATGTATAGATATACTCGTAGATCTAGGTGCTGTGTGTTGCGCCCTCTGCTCGGACTTTTTCCAAGTGGATTTCTTGTGTCAGTATGAATGACCCTATCTACTTTAAAATAACAACGTCATTTTTTTAATAATATTATAATCATAAGTGAGATTCACACGGTTTCACAACAATTTATATAACAATGCAATAATAATATTTAACAATACAATATCATATATATATTGTACAATTATTGTTAATAATATCATTAAAGCAATGTAAAAAAATACTTAGTAACAATATTAGTGTGTCAGTGTCATCTGTTATACAGGGTGTAAGAGAACAATATGATAATAGTTTAGGATTTTTTTTTTTTTATAAAATTGGAGCCGTCTATGGGCTGTTCGCCCATATTCTTTTATTGTTATTTTATTATTTATATTTTTCGCACCAAGGATATTTGATATAATATTATTAATTTTATTTAATTGCAGTCCATCACGCCATGGTCTTTTTTTTTAAATATATATAATAGAATAGATTATATATAAAATAATATAAACATATAATAAATAAATATAATAAATTACATAATTATAATATTAATGTTTTGAACGGTGTGGCGGCCAGTAGATCCAACATTTTTCGATTTCCTTAGATTTTATGCTGCTCCACCCTTTGCCTTTAGATGTTGTGACATTGGCTTGGTGGAGAGGGGTCACTCAAGCTGGGTGGAGTTTCTAGGGTGTTAAAGGGATATCGTTCTGTGTCGAATCTACCAGATGCCAGCCAGTGGAATCGCCAGGTTGGGTTTTAACAATCTGTTTAGGACTAAGTTAGTGTTATAAGGTTTACGTTTTATTAATTGGTATTTTATTTTTGCCGATCTCTGAGGATCACAGGTCACGACCCGCTATGTGGCTTAGGACTTTATCGTTCCTGTCTTTTATAGCCATTTTTATGTTGTAATCTTTTATGTGTTCGGTTGACACCTCCGTGGTTCTTTTTATGAAGCTTGCCACAGCGTCTCCATCAGTGTCAGTGTAATAGACACAGGTGTTAGTGTGCCGGGATATAGCTACGACTGCATGAGGAACGCTGTCATGGATTGCCAGCTTTCGGGACTTGGTCTGTATGATGATCACCGAAGGACTCGTTAATCCCTGAGCTTCATGGATTGTGAGGACGCGAGAGTCCGTTCCCGATCCATAGCCTGTATTAGTGAGGGCTGCTTTCTCCTCCTGTGTGTGGACAAGATACAGGGTATTTAGATCATTTTATGTATTCTCGCTCCTGTATACTTCCTGTATAATAGTTAAGGATTACACATCCTGAGTATGATGTCCCATAAATAGATTTCACTGTGAAAGTATTAGCACTGAAAGAGGATTTTTGTCTGTCTGTCTGCTACCTCTTCACGCCCGAACCGCTGAACCGATTTTGCTGAAATTGGGTATGGAGATACTTTGAGTCCCGGAAAAGGACATAGGATACTTTTTATCCCGGAAAAATGTACGGTTTCCGTGCAATAAACGAATATTGGCGCAACGGAGTTGCGGGCGTCATCTAGCCCATACTAATATTATAAATGCGAAAGTGTGTCTGTCCGTCTGTCGGTCTGTCTGTCTGTTACCTCTTCACGCTTAAGCCGCTAAGCCGATTTTGATAAAATTTGGCATGAAGATACTTTCAGTCCCTAGAAATGACAGAATAGTTTTATTCCGAAAATAATCACAGTTCCCGCGCGATAAACGAATTTTGGCGCAACAGAGTTGCGGGCGTCATCTAGTTAAATACATAACATTGAAAGAATGTGTTGAATGAAATAAAGCACTTCTCACACATTGCTAAAATCAATCGAATTTGAACTGCAACCTTCATATCGGTCTAATGTGGGAACTGTATGAACCTTGTTGTTGTGTGAACACTTGGACAATGAACTGGTTAAACAATGAACCATATTGAAATATAAAGGACATACGAACAATGTTTTAATTAAGTAATTAACACATTTTATTGGCTAAATGTCCAGTTTTAGAGGTTTTTCACGAGTTTATCGATCAGCGTCATTCTTCTTTAGCTATCGAAGAAAAAGTTTTGTGTTTTTGTGCGTGTCTCGTTCACATCGTTCAAATTTAAATCTTTATTATACTTATACTATAGTATGAATAAAATAAAGCAATATAGCACACAGCACACAGTAGCACAAAGTAGACAGTGTACATCACGTCGTCTAATCCCATGCTAAGTTAAACTTGTGTTATGTCAATCAGAATAATGTAACTGAGCCTATAATATATTCGCTAAATGTTACAGATTGTATCTTTTATAAAGGGCGTGCTAAACGCAATACGCGGAACAAAAAATATATCATGTTTGTAACTCAAATGTCAAAATCGTGATTTCCTTACAATATAACTTTTAATTTAGATCTTAAAACTATGAAATCTCGTAAGTCACGATAAGTATGTTCTAACATATTATGGCAACATCCTTATGTTGGAAACCTCCAGTGATTTATTCCAGTAATGTATACATTACTGTATTTAACCGAAGATGACAAAGAATCTATGTGATGAGTTGATGACATAGAATATTATAAGGAAAATTTGGGGTTTATCATAGGCAAACCCGTAGTTTTTCAGCACTGAGCGGACTGATAGTGATGGAAAGATTGCTACCTTGATCAGCTTTTTACACAAAAAAAAATATTTTGGTTTAAGTATCAAAATCTTCGCTACCACGGATTGACACAAACACTCAGACAGAGACGTCAAACTTATAACACCCCTCTTTTATCGTCACAAATCGCTTACAAACAGGTGATTCACCGCTCCATTGACGGCGTTATGCCCTAGTCACTAGTGGTATAACTTGTGTTGACGATTACATCGTCAAACTTGGTCACTACATAATTTCTTATGTCATGACCACCTGATCATTTACATGACTAGCCAAAGTAGTCGACTACAATTATAAAAGTCTATAAAAAGTGAAACAAAAGTTAAGTGACAACACTTTAGTTAGGGTGTGTATGTGTCCCTTGTATATAGTTCGCTGAAAGTAGCAGCGCATATAAATACTTTGTTTTATCAATGGTATGGGCAAGTTCATGAGGTTGGAGCATTTCAGCAGAGAAATGTAAGTTAAAAGTAAGTTTTCCAGCGGTGCTGCTTTCACAGTGAACTCTATATTAAGGTAAACTGTACAAGTGTACACAAATCTTAAAGTATTATGACTTAGTTTTATTACAACCTGTATATGTATGTTTATTAGTATTGGGATTTGGGACTATAGATAAAAATTAATAGAAACAAATCACAAAATGAAATATTACTAAATACTAATATTTTAGATCCAACACCTACCTAGTATTACACAACATTACATAAGCACTATATCCTGTATATCTGGTAAGGGAGGATGTAGGATGTCAGCTGAGACCTGTACTAGATATTACCTAGGTATCGATATTAATAGTCTATGTCGTTATTGCAACATCATTATAGTCAACCCGGTACTTAGACAACTTGTATTCGATAATTGAGATAGCGAAAGAAAAAAAAATGGTGTTTGAAATAAGGGCCCTCCACACGACGTTTTTTACGCTCGTTTGTATCGATACAAACGCAAGTTGAACGCTCAGCAAACGGAAGGAAGCCGACACGTTTTAAACTTTATATCTGCCATTAACAAAAAATTAAAACCGACTTCCAAGGTAAAAACAATAATAACATCCTTATAATATGAACTAAAAAGTATTAAATAATTTTTCCTATCTCATGGTGCCTTTTTCCGAATTCGGCTAAAACTCAACTATTTCTGTACTCAATCTTCATAATTTTGAAGTCGGTACCAGATATACGAGGGCTGCTATTTATGTATCCGGAATTAAAAAAAGAAACAAACATATATCATTTAATATGGTTTTATTGCTTTTCAAAATATTCGCCGCGATGATCGACACACTTTTGCATACGCTGGAACCAATTTTCATAGCACTTTTTCCATTCTGATTGAGGTATCTCCAAAACGTGCATTTTGAACGCATCAACAGCCTCTTCGCGGCTCGAAAAACGTTGACCACGTAATTTGTTCTTCGCGTATGGAAATAAAAAGAAATCGTTAGGTGCCAAATCAGGGCTGTACGGCGGATGACCAGTCAATTCGATCTTTTGACCCTCCAAAAACTGAGTTGTTTCAGCTGAGGTGTGACAGCTAGCATTGTCGTGATGTAATATGATTCTGCGTTGTCGGTTGTCCTTTCTTATTTCTTCAAAGACTTCTGGTAAACAAATGGTCGTATACCATTCAGAATTAACCGTTTTACGATTCTCTAATGGCACTGTAGCCACATGTCCATTAATTTCAAAAAAACAGGCGACCATTTGCTTCAAAGTACTTTTTGCACGAGTAACTTTTGTTGGTTTCGGCTCATCTTGGAACACCCACACCGTTGACTGTTGTTTAGTTTCGGGGTCATATGCATAGATCCAAGATTCATCACCTGTGTAGATATTATAAACGGCTTTTGACGTACCACGGTTGTATTTTTTTATCATTTTTTTGCACCAATCGACACGAGCCCGTTTTTGATCGATTGTCAAGTTGTGCGGAATCCAACGCGAACATATTTTTTTTACAGCCAAATGTTCGTGTAATATCTTATGTATGCTCGTCATACTTATGCCTAAGGACGCCTCTATCTTGCGATATGTAACATGACGATCACGCATTATTAGTTCCCGCACAGCATCTATATTTTGTGGGACTACAGCTGTTTTTGGGCGACCTTCTTTATTTTCATCCGTGAGCATAGACCGCCCACGATTAAACTCACTGTACCAGTGATAAACAGTGGTTTTTGATGGTGCTTCATCTCCAAAAGTTGCGGTGAGTTGAATAAAGCACTGTTGTTGATTTAGCCCACGCCGAAAATCGTAGTAAATCATTGCACGAAAATGTTCACGCGTTAAATCCATGGCAAATGAAGACACGCAATTTTCAAAATGACGCCACAATGGAAAAATAATTGACAGTCACATGAAACAAAATGTATTCTTCAACCAAAGAGTTCTATTTTCAAATGTTGTAATTACTTTTTAAATATTGTTCTTGTAAGTGGCCAGTTCCGGATACATAAATAGCAGCCTATGTAGGTAGCTGAATCCAGATGCCAGAATATTTGAAACATTTGTTACTGGCACCGACTTCAAAATTATGAAGATTGTTTGATTGTTTTAGCCGAATTCGGAAAAAGGCACCATGAGATAGGAAAAATTATTTAATACTTTTTAGTTCATATTATAAGGATGTTATTATTGTTTTTACCTTGGAAGTCGGTTTTAATTTTTTGTTAAAAATAATTATTTCACTCTTTTTAGTTACCTAGTAAAATCATCGCGTACTATACGTAGATTAGGGCCGATTCACACCAGAATGGCAGAGGCGAGGCGAGCAGTTTCAGTGTCATATGATTTTAAACTTTATCTTCATTATTGTAATACATAGTATCGCTTGAGAAATCGACGCCGCCGGCGGCCGCAAGAGGCCAGGAGCGTCCACGGGCGGCCGTAGATTTCTCAAGCGATACTACGAGTATGTATTACAACAATGTAGATAAAGTTTAAAATCATATGACACTGAAACTGCTCGTCTCGCCTCCGCCATTCCGGTGTGCATCGGCCTTACACCTGTATATTATTCTACGTATCTTATTACAATTTGTTAACAGTCACACTCACAAAATATAATATCATCTGCAGATAATTTTAAACAATACATTTAAAAAAATCGAAGTGGACACGTGCTAGGGCCGCTCCAAACCGGAATTTTAGCAGCGGCGAGGCTTTCAGTGTCATATGATTTTAAGCTTTATCTTTATTATTGTAATACATAGTATCGCTTGAGAAGTCTACGGCTGCCCGTGGCCGCGATTGGTAAGTGTGACAGTGCACTAGCATGTTACTTGTATTATCGAAGCAACTTCTCAGAAGTAATGTCAAATGTGTGCCTTACGCTCTGGAGATAAGGTTGAATATTTTGTTATGTTCAATTTTGGTGACATTGGTGACCCTGACGTGGTAATGATGATGATGATGATGAATGTGATTTGTATAGTAGCATATGCTTTCAGTTCTTAAAACAGCGCCTAAACCCCCAAACTTGTATCTATAAGGAATCCGGAGTTCTCTTAGTATCTTCGGAACCATAGTATACCTTGGTGCAAAATGTTGCGTTTTGGTAGCATATACTTAGGATGCTTCTCATAAAACCAAAATCACCATATGTTTCCATATAAATTTCGAGGAGTTCCCTCGATTACTCATGGATTCCATCATCAAGTCACCACTTTTGTGAACATGGTACCAAATTGGAGTGAAACCTAATACAACAAAACAAAAATTTCGAAAATCGGTTCACAAACGGCGGAGTAATCGTTGAACATACAAAAAAAATTAAAAAAATATATATCCACAGCCGAACATATAACCTCCTCGTTTTTGGAAGTCGGTTAAAAACGCGCAGAAGACGAGATCAGAAACGCGCGTCGTCAGTGCGCAAAAAATACGTAGTGTGGATAAGGACCCTAACGCAGTGCTAATTAATGATATTGGCGCTAGAAATTTTGTTTTATTTTATTTCTTTTCTTAGATTTTTTCACACATTTGATTATCCGGATTTCGAATATATCCGTACCTATTTCTAACGACAACGATTAGTCCGGTCTATCGAGTTCCTACTAAAAAAACTTTGCATGTGTGTGCATGATAGGTTTTTGACGTGATAACGTCTTATAATTCGATATGGGGTGCGCGCCCGAAAAACATGACAGTTCATACGGCGTTACCTTGCTGACAGCTCTGAGGCGTTCCATTTACACTCTCAAGTCTCTCAACAACCGTAAGGCCCACCTGGGCCGCGCTCTTTGTTTCGATTATATTACGTATTTCGATGACTTAGACTTTAGAGAATACTTTTGTATGAAGAAGTTTGGTTAGTTATGACCTTTGATACATTGACCACACTCTGAATGAAAAATAAATAAACAATCTGTGAGCTATTAGTATTATTTCGGCTATTCAAAATTGTGCTCTATTTCCTACGTGTCAAGGTATGACTTAATATATGAAGAATAAAGTATTCGTTTATTTCTTCTGAACAAGTCACTAATTATAGTTTCGAAAGTTTATAATTGAGAAACTAATATCACATCGGACTAAATAATATATTATGATGGATTGATAGATAGAAAATTTAACATATATTATAATGTAGTTCACACAAACATAAAATATGGATTGTATGTAAGGATATTACATTAATTTTACAAAGAGGGTAGGCCGGGCGCCATTTTTTTTGCACATTGACCTGCCAACTTTTTTGCATAGATTTTTCCCGGAACTGAGGGGTTAAGGCTATGACGTTGTCACGTTCAACTATCGTCAGTAAACCGACTTTACAGACAACCGATTTTTTATACAGATTTACAGATTTCCTTTTATTCTAAAATCGTAGGGAAACGAGGAAAATATTTGTCGCTCCGATGTGACAAGAATTTTCAGTGGAAATTCTTCACTTTTCGTGTGAATCAAATTCCCGCGCAAACATGCACAACTGTGCAAAGATTCTTGCACACAAATCTTTTGTTAAATATAATACAATGTTCAATACCATTTTTTAGTAAATAAATAATAATAGGATGTAAATGTGGGACGAGTTTTTGAATAACATTGAAAATTCGTCCTATGAGAATAAAATTTTGTCAAAACTAATTACTATGGTATAACTCAGATTAAAAAAAAAACTTACAAGACATTATTAAGAGATGAGAACAATGTTACTTTTGAACAATTTAATTAAAAAGACGGGTTGCACTCCGGGAGTGCCGGCAGAAGTGAAAACTTGATTATTAACGTTGTGCATTATTTTTGTAACCCATTTTTTATGAAAATCGATTTTTAAAAATCGATTTTTTTAATTAATCGAAACCCTTTCGAAACAATAGAGTAAAGAACAATGGCCAAATCGTACCAGGTGGGCGGTGGCGTCCCGATATGCCATTGGTAGCAAAAATTCCCTAATATTTTAAGGCATCGAAAAATATTAGAAATGTGTCTGTAAATAGCTACAAAAAAAAGATCAATATATTTTAGTTTCGTTATGTTCTGACAGCCGGCGATCATTCGCATTCGTTCTATTATTTGGGTAATACTCAAGGAAAAATTGAAATTATTAGAAACGAGATCGCCGAATATACACTTGTAGGCTACACCGCAGTCGGGAAAAAGGTAGTTCTTAAGTCTAACCTCAAAATAATTGTTAACGTTATTAATTATTGTAAAAAAACCGTGGCTATTTAGACATATTTCTCAAACGGAATTATGTTTAGAGCATAAGAACAACCAAATCTAACTATAGTTTATTTTGGGACATCAAAAATAAAAGTCGAGTCCAGCTCCTATACAAATTTGGCCATGATTCTTTTTAACCCATTTTTTATGAAAATCTATTTTTAAAAAATCGATTGTTTTAATTAATCGAAACCCTTACAAATTTTTTTAACCCATTTTTTATGCAAATCAATTTTTAAAAAATCGATTTTTTTAATTAATCGAAACCCTTACAATCGATTAAATTTTTAACCCATTTTTTATGAAAATCAATTTTTAAAAAATCGATTAATAGATTGATAATTGATATTTTTATTTTAGATTTTTTTTTATATTATAATAAAATAATGATGATATCATAATAGCTTCTGATGTTGATGATTCTGACTCATGTACTATGTAGGTAACATAACAAACACTTGACCTCCAGTGATTACTTTCACTCAATTACGCCAAAACTATTTATACAACTCTAAAAATTTACACCGTTACTATTTCTCTAATTATGTATAATTAATGTTAACTATGTCAGTAACCCTGCGGCCACACTTAGGCATTTTTCCAATTTCACCAACCTTCTTACTTATCATCATACAATATATTTTTTGATACCAAAATAAAAGAAAAACTCCTACACCGTTTTTGTTAAATTATTTTCGTTAAATATCAGGCTCGAGTATTTATTTCATTTTAATAATGCCAAAGCGTGTGGAAAGGAAAAATTCAGTGTCACATTTACTCTCGTAACCTAATAGGCCGGAAGACCGACACGAACGGCAAGAGATTATAATATTGTGCATACTGCAGAATCGACTTTTTACACGCTCATCCGATGCTTGGATCATTTTTTTTTTCTTAGACAGATAAATGTATTTCTATGAAAACGAAGTCACAGACTAGTATTATAATAATATTATGTAGATATAATACAGTAATAATTAAAAATGTTCTCTAAAGTTAAGTGAATTTACTGGTTTGTTTTCGAGTGCACTTAAACTCAGTAACAACTCTCAACTAACCGCGAACTGGTTAACAAAATCTAGACGCGCTGTTCAATACAACTACAACATAGCAAAACAGTACAAACTAAAAGTTTCAAATAAACTGGAATTTACTGCGATAACGTTTACAAAAATTTGCCAGTGTGTTTTTTATTTTTGTGACAAGTTTTCAAAAATTGCCATAACACAAGTTTTTACTTACCATGGGATTAGACGACGTGATGTAGGTACGCTACCTAGTTTTTATACTATTGTATATTATTGTATTTGAATATTTTAAACAAAAAAAAAACAATTAGCCCAGTAGTAGAATGTCTGTTTTGGTTCAGATTTTGTTCAATGCAAACAAACAAAGAAATATTTCCATCCATAAACTTATATTGCAAAATTTTCGTGTACCGATTTGGGTTAAATTTTGTGTGATTTTCAGACCTTTTTTTTTGATGCGCAGGGGAAAACCATCATGGGTGCCCCGGGTTGGGGATGTGCCTCAGTTAGCTGAAGCACCCCGGGGTAATGTGGGACTCTGACCCACTAAAACCACCTGCGGTTTGCCTTCAGCCGTATACGGAGGGATGTCCTGGATCTGTCTAACACAAGAGTGATTTTCAGACCTACTGAATGTATGAAATGTAGGTTTGAAAATCAGGCAATATTTATTTTCATACCCGAAATAATATAGAAAAATACGTGCCAGTTCAGCTGGTCTGAGTATAGATTTTATTCTTCCCAACTGTAGAAAACATCTGATGCAGTCTGATGAAGAACTGACGGAGACGAATAAGGTTCGCACCTTCAATCTACGTCGTTCACGTTATTTCATAGCTGTACTCGTATAGGCGCCCTAGGCGACAGTGCACCTGGCACTGTCGCCTAGGGTTGGCACTAGGGTACATTATTATGAAAATTCTACCAAATATAAAATTACCACATAATTCAACCACCAACAAACTTATACAGTTTGATGATGTATTGTTAAAAACAATTGAAAACACTGTTTTATTTTTATGGTGCCGGTTGACAGCGGACGCGTAGACGACGTGTCGTCGCGACACTCGTTTCTATGTATTTATATGAAATACCCTGCGCAGCTAGCGACATGAAGCTAGCGACACTTTAAAATTTAAATCATAGAAATAGAGAAAAACCAGTAGTGTCGCGATGACACGTCGTCTGCTGCAACTTCATGTAGCCAGCTTCCTGCAACTTGTACCTTTATTTTAGGGCTTTGTATCCGCATTTACTAAGCGAAATAATTGTGTCCCTGGCATAGCTTATTTTCAATTATTTATTACTAAATAGATACGGTCACGGGATAATACGTGCGTTGTATTCAAAGGTGCTATGTTAAAAGTAGGACCAGAATGAACTTAATCTACACAAAATATCACTTGTGGCAACCCTAACTAAGAAGCTTAGTCACGGCTTCCCCTGGGAGTGCCTGCATTCCGGCCTGGTGTTATTTTAATTAAATGGCTGACTGAGGTTCACTCGATGTGCAGGAATGCTGAGTGAAACTCAAAATAGATTGTGTATGTTTATTTTATTGCAATACATGAAAAATTCAAACTCGTCCCAATCTCAATCCTCAAGTGCCAACTCGTCCCATTATTATGAATTTACAATCTATATATAAATAAATATTAATTTTTAATTTTGTTTGTCTCGCTAAAATTCTAGAGTTCAGCTAAATCATTTTGGCTAAATATTCGTGGAATTCCAGGAAAGGTTTATATCCAGAGGAAAGTGAAACAAAGTCTACCGGGTCATCTAGTAAACAAAATCATAAACTTCAACTCGTCCACAATGCCAAGTGCTAACTCGTCCCGTCTTAAATCTAAATCTATTATACTACTTTTTCATATTACGCAAAAACGTTGCGTGTATGTTAGCACAATAAGTCTCGTATGGGAACTGATCGAAATCTTACTAATTGTTGTTTTTTACACTTTTCCTGCCTCTTTGTTCTTCGCGGAAATGGCACAATCTCGGTTGACATCGTTTTTTCATAATTTCTTGATTTGAGGATTATCGTTTCATATTAAATACTACAATTAAGGCTCCCATATACGGTGAGGCCGATCTAATCTGGTAGAACTGATCACAGGCTGATCTGACTCGGTCACACACGGAAATGCAGAAAACAAGTCCTGTTACACAATACGGTTTAACAGACTGATATTTATATAGTACTTCCATGGGCGCCGGCAGGGGGGTGCCAGGTGGTGCACTTGAACTCCTTGGTAATTTCGGGATCAACAGGAATTACTGAAAAAAAAGTATTTTGTAACCCTATTACATGCCGTACAAAGATAGTTCGTAATGTTTCGGCACTAAATGTATTTCTGTTGACGTAAATAGACAGTCACTGTTTGTTGTTCTTAAAAAGTAAAAAGAAAAGAAAAGAAGGAACATTAAATCTGCACCCCTTGGAAATTATTTCTGCCGGCGCCCATGAGTACTTCTTAGAAATGAGTTGAAAAATCTTAGAAGCTTGTGAGAAAGAGAATTTTTGTCTTCTTGAAGGAAGTTAGTTAACACTTATCGTAGAGGCAAAACAAGGGACGACTGTGCACCGCTTATGAGCAATTTTAAGCTGAAATGTTAGAAAGCGTGATGCTTGACACATTTACATTAATTAATCCTCGCCTCATTTCAACTCGTTTCAGTTTCAACTGACCCTACGGGTTCCGTTAATAAGTGATTGAAAATTTAAGCGCCTTTTCATAATTTACGTAATTACTGTGTTCCCATTGCCTACTCTTCAACCCGTAATGATTGATATTTTATTTCTTATATTTAATGACTTAACAGTTACCAGTCGTACCCAAGTGTAAAGGCCCATCTCCATGTTGGTGCATTGGAAAATGATTGCGGCAGCTGTATACTGTGGTCCCTCAAAGTTGGCAGAACATATTAGACATCATGGTGGTAATCACCGTATAGTTACTAACCATTAACGCCTCCATTCCAGTAGTTTAGAGCGTGGCTCTTGACCCGGAGGTCGTGGGTTCGATTCCCGCGTTGAAACATGTTATTTCCAAGTTTGGTTAGGATAATGCAGGCTGATCACCTGATTGTCTGACAAGTAAGATGATATGCATCGGATGGGCATGTAAAAAGTCGGTCCTGCGCCTGATCTCTCGCCAGTCGTGTCGGCCTTCCGTCCCACTGGGTTATGAGAGTGAAAGGAATAGAGAGTGCTCTTGTGTACTGCGCACACACTTGGGCACTATAAAAATAAGTAAAAGTCTGGTTTCAATTAAACTGGCCACCGTCACCGAAACTGGTGGGAGTATTATTATTACTACACATGTTCTCACTCCACGTGTTCGTAATCGCTTGTCATCCATCAATGGCCAACGTGAAGAGATACCTTAACAATAAACTTCACTTTACGAGAGATAATTAACCAGACATTAATATTACGAGCTGGAAGACGTAAAACGATTGTAAAGTTAAGTTGTGCTAACTCCTCAGAGGTCATCATTATCATCACCGTTTACTAAAATTACTAAGTAACTAGCTTACCCGGCAAACGTTGTTTTGCCATATTATAAATTATTTCTAATCTTCTTATATATAAAATTCTCGTCTCACGATGTTAGTCCACGAACTCCTCTGAAACGGCTTTACTGATTTTTACCAAATTTTATATGCATATTCAGTAGGTCTGAGAATCGGCTACTCGGTACTTTATATATTAATAAGTGCATTTGTTAAATAAATAATAGTAAATTATTACAACCTGAGACTGACGGCGACCATTGTTTGTGCGACGGGATAGCGATCGACGTTGCCATGGTGACATACTTATTTAGTCACTTCAATAAAATACTATAACAAATATATTATGGCAAAGCAACGTTTGCCGGGACAGCTAGTATCAATATAAAATGTAGACAAAAAACCTATTCTCAGGCGTAACGAATATACATACAAAATTTCATTAAAAACGGTTGAGCAGTTTTGAAAGGGTTCGCACACAAACACTGTGACACGAGAATTTTATATATTAGACTAGCTGTCCCGGCAAACGTTGTTTTGCCACATAAAGTATTTCTAGTATCAATATAAAAAGTAGATAAAAACCTATTCTCAGGCCTAGCGAATATACATACAAAATTTGATTAAAATTGGCTGAGCCGTTTTGGAGGAGTTCGCACTTCGCACACAAACACTGTGACACGAGAATTTTATATATATTAGATTATATTCTAAACACACTAGGCTGAATTACGCCGACGTAAATTCCGCCGCATTTACGCCGTGTATCAAACGCATACAAAATACGGATGGAACGCGACAGACGACACACTATGCCGAAATTCCGTCGCGAGCCGAATTTCCGTCGAGCCGAGTCGAGCGTAAAGTTCGGCAGCGATTCGGCGGTAATGTTTTGTATAGCAACACACTAAACGCGACGGAATTATCAAAACCGAACATAGCAAATCCAACCTTAACTCCAAAGCGTTAACGCACACATTACATCTGAGAATTTTAAATACTCACTTACGAGCGCGTTCCGCAACGGAAATTACGCCGCGAAATTTCGGCTCTTCGCGTAATTTATAGTGTGTCGCATCCGACGTAAGCGGCTGCCCTACTTAAAAACATCCGCTACTCGTCCTTTTGGGACGAGATCTTGTAGGACGATTAACCATACTACTTTAAATAAATAAATACAGCCGAACATATTATTATTACTAGCGACCCACCCCGGCCTCGCACGGGTATAAAATATATAGCCACTGAAAAAATGATTAAAATCGATAGCCTATGATCCTTCACGTGGTCTACTTCTTATCTGTGCCAACTGCCAAATAACATAAAAATTGCTCCAGTAGTTCGCGAGATAAGCCCTTTCAAATAATTTTCCCCGTTTTTAGGGTTCCGTACCCAAAGGGAAAAAACGGGACCCTATTACTAAGACTTCGTTGTCTGTCCGTCTGTCTGTCCGTCTGTCTGTCCGTCTGTCTGTCTCCAGGCTGTATCTCAAGAACCGCTATAGCTAGACTTCTGAAATTTTCACAGATTGTGTATATTTGTTGCCGCTATATCAATAAATACTGAAAACAAAATAAAATTAATATTTAAGGGGGGCTCCCATACAACAAACGTGATTTTTTCGGCCTTTTTCGCTCTAAATCAATAATGGCAAGAGGTAGGCACTTTAATTTTTCACACATATTTTTGTTATACTCGTATTATAAAATATTAAAGTACACATATTATGTGTACTTACTTTAATATTTTATAATAATTTTAAAATAAAATAAAAATTTAAGGGGTGCTCCCATACAAAAAATACAATTTTTAGCCTATTTTTGCTCTATATTGGTACGGAACCCTTCGTGCGCGAGTCCGACTCGCACTTGGCCGATTATTTCCACATTCTTCTATTAGTCTTAGCATGATAAAAGCCTTTAGCCATGCCTTTAGCCTTCATCAATAAATGGGCTATCTAACACTGAAAGAATTTTTCAAATCGGACCAGTAGTTCCTGAGATTAGCGCGTTCAAGTTAGCCCTTTCAAATAATTTTCCCCGTTTTTTCCACATTTTCCGTGATAAAATAGGGTGACGTCTTAGCGTGATAAAATATAGCCTTCCTTGATAAATGAGCTATCTAACACTGAAAGAATTATCAAAATCCGTTGCGTAGTTTTAAAGATTAAAGGGAACAAAGGGACAAGAGGGAAAAAAGCGACTTTGTTTTATAATAAGTATAGATTTGGAAATCATTGGGCAGTCAAAAATACCACCAGCATAGAAAAGTACGCTTGTTTTCAAGGGATTGTGTTTTTCCTACGCAAAAAAAAAAGATGTGAAAAGGTAAATTACCATCTTTTGTGTAATATAACTAATTATAATATTATACTAATTGCACAATGAGTTTTAAGTGATTCGGAAGCTAAACAGTGGTATTATTGAATGAGAATTTTAAATACATTCCATAGATTTAAGAAGAGACAGATATGATTTATGAATAACATTTGTACCTACCTATAATATTATGTGTAATGTTTATATTAATAGAATTGGCCTTTGTAGCATTTTTTCGCTGCGCAAGCCGTATGCCATTGCCAACGTCTTCATTGCCATACGAATCCAACATTTTTTTTAAATTTAAACTATCCATCCGGAGTAATCCAACGGGAGTCTGGAAGCAAAGTGTTTCCCATTTCACTACGATCAGTTCTGCGGCTTAGGCATGAGGAAGCCATAGACAAACTATCGCATTTATAATATTACCTCTAGTATAGACAAAATATCTTAACCTTCATAGGCGTGTGATCGAGAAAGGGTCTTTGTGCATTATGCGCCCGCGCAAGTCTCCCATACACATTGTTCAACTCGGAAACGTTTCTATTTTCATCTTGTCGTTTATAATTATTAGGTGCATGTAATATATTCAAGAGTTAATTGGATAAAGTGGATAACTTACATTTTATAACATAAGGGCCATTACTCATTTTTTCTCTTTTAATTTGAAAAAACTTTGTAACTACTTACTTCATCATCTCATATTATCTGGCTATATATAAAATCCATTTTTACATTCAATTTTTTTTCCTAAAGCCTCCGTGTATCCAATAAAACGTCAATTTTAGAATTGTTAGCTACCCTGGCTACTCGTCCTACTGGGACGAGATTTTGGTTGTCGATTTAACAATAGACTAATTGTATGCAATTAAAACAAAAAAAGATAAGTACATTATTACTAAAAAAAAACAGAAAAGATAAGAAACAGGAATTAAAGAAATTATAGAACAGAATTACTCGCGTCAAACAACTTTAAACGACCTAAGGGTAAAAACAAAGAGCCATTATCTTAGTGTCTGCCTTTCTGCCCTTAAGGCTGAGAAGGTTTTATCTATACTTAGAATATTTTACCGATTTCACAAAAGAGGTTTGATATTTCTAAGACTATGGTCCACGCTGACCAATGATGGACCAACACAGACGATTACAAACGATTGTCAACTATACTAGCCTCGCAATCATGATGGTAGGACGTAGGTAATCATGGACATTCATCATGAAGTGAAGAGGTCGCATGTCCGATCCGTCTCGTGGTTTAGAGTTAAATTCTCATCAAATTATACAATCTATTACATAGGTTACTGTGTTTCTACTTAATTTAATAGAATAATTATTAATATGTTACAACTTATTTAATTAAATAACTGACTGTTTTGACAATAGCTTTTGCTTATTATTATTTTGGTGTCTGCGTAGAACTGGAAAATCTTATTTTAATCTAACTTTCAGATCGAGTAGTTTGTAGACTGTGGACTTCAATGAATTTCAGACGAGCTCTTTTAGATTGTGACTAACTTTAAAAAATATCTCTTTAGTTCAGTAAGTACCTTATATTTTACGAATGACTTTATTTTTAAAACGTAGAACCTAAAATATTTAATAACTTTTTGCGTAAGTTGTAAGTTGAAATATTTATATTATTAATTATAGGTCCAGATGACACCCGCAACTCCGCCAAAAATTAGATTACCGTGCGGGAACCGTACATTTTTCCGGAATCAAAAGTATCCTGTGGTCTTTCCCGGGACTGAAAGTCGGCTGAAATACCCAGCCAAATCGGTTTAGCGGTTTGGGCATGAAGAGGTTACAGACAGGCAGACAGACAGACACACTTTTGCATTTATAGTATTAGTGTGGATGTAGCAATAAGTTAGATCTCTCAATTAATGGCACTGTAGCCCCTCCATCGTCATGGGTATCGCAGACACAATAGATTTTCAATTGTTATGCGGCAGCCGGCTGCCACTTGGGAATTGATGGGCTAAGAGTCACACAAGAAATCCTAATACTGGTATTCAGAATATTTTTCAAAGGAAAATCTAACCTGCCAATAATAGGATGACTGTCAAGTACCAACGATGGGGTAGTTCTATATTATATAGGTCTTTCAGAATCTGATGGCAATTTTTTACCAGCAGATTTTTAAAAAATATCCTTGATCATTGGATTTATTTTTATATTTGCATGTTTAACACACAGAATCATTTTGATCCTTTTTTTTTCTAAATATAAATATTTAGAAAAAAAAGGATCAAAATGTTTTATTCCAATTACCCCGGTATAGCTAGAGTCAATTTAATTTCTCACTTTTTGCCATCAGATTCTGGTAGACCTATAGTTACCCTAGCAAGTAATATTTCATTCCTACTTACCCAAGTACATTGATGGTACAACAAAGTACTTAAAGTTCAAGCAAAACCACAGTAAAAGTAAGTAGGTACAGTCCTTGGTAGGCTTCTATCTATTATTGTCCATACAATACAACAATAACGCAAAAACGCCCACAGTGACACACTTCACACAATATCCTATTGAAGATAAGTATACTTATTTAGTTTTAAAGTAAGTATCCGTAAATATTTAAAGGTCAAAGTTATTGTTCTAAAAATAATAAATTTATTTGAACAAAATACTTAAAATATATTATCGCGATGTTCGAATTTCGAACGCTGAAAGGTTGTTTTTATAAGTCGCAAGTTTGGGTGATGGAATTTTTTCATAATTGAGTAAAATAATATAAAGTAATATTTAAAATCCAATTAAAGTCATTTTTATGTATTGTTTATAAAGCTACTTAAACATGAATAATTTTATGAAGTGGCCCAATTTCAAAATTTGAATAAGCTAGTAATTATTTACCAACTGTTTATTCGGGTGAGCCAAATACATAATACGGTAGTAGGTACATACTACATACTTAAGTATAAAGCTATAAGTAATAACTAATAAGGCAACATTATTATAAGTAATAATTCATAATAATAGAGCATTTCCTACAAACGATCAGACCATTAAAAGTGATGTTTGACAAAAAAAATAAAAAAGTAAAATACTTTCGCGCGCATTTTCCAATGGCTGGCCACGCGATCGAGTTAACTCGGTTCCTAATTGACTAACAATACGACGAGAGCGTAATTATTTAAAATAATGAGTTTATTGTTGGAAAAGAAAACAAAATTAAACATAGAAATTGTCTAACACTCAACTTTTGCTTTCTTTGTTTTTGTTTTCGGCATAATTTTTGACAAAAATTTGGCAATTATCTATTTAAAATTATTTTAGACTCACCGAATAGTAGGACGATCTTCATTTTGACAGGTACCACAGACACAGAAAAAAAACAAAAAGTCAAATTTTGAAATTCGAAATTAGATGCAATATGGCGGCGTACGTCGCGCGTGACCGCCGAGCCGCGTGTGGTGTATTCCTATTGTGCGCGACTCAGGCGCATTCACTTTCTACGGGTGGGGTGCTAGGACAGGGAAGTAAGGGTTTGTTGACATACGACCATACATAATCTATAATAATAAGCGAAAACACGAATTCCTCGTCCGTCACCAGGAAAAAATGAATTACATGTGAGTTATGTAAATTTAATGACGGCGGAATATTGATATAAGTTTGATATGGATATCGCTTAGTGATATAAGAGCATCTTTGCATAGATTAGCGGTAAGTCATCAATGGTTTGTTGATAGTAAGATCATCATAGCCTTCTTGAACTATGTGCAAGTAAGTACTATAAAAGAAGGCTCAAGCATTTGGCCACCCCTTTTGTTTTACGACAGTTATTTCTAACTAGATGACGCCCGCAACTCCGTTGTGCCCAAGTTCGTTTATCTCGCGGGAACATTTTGCCAGGATATAAAAAGTATCCTACGTCCATTCCCGGGATCCAAAGTGTCTTCATACCAAATTTAAGAAAAATCCGTTCTGTGGTTTGGGCTTGAGTAGCAAACAGACACACTTTCGCATTTATAATAAAATTACCATGGATTTACAGATCCTACCTATTTGAAAGAATTTGGCACTAGAAGCGTGGAATTTGTCTAGCTACAAAAATCTGTACCAACAAACTCGATCGCAATAAAAAAAAAACTACAAAATATTTAAAAATGTACTTACTAAAAGTTAAAACAAAAATCAGGGCATTCGATACAACTGATCCTTACTATAGGGTATTTTGAGCCTATGTGCTCTGGATCCTCAAACATAGTAATGTAATTTTTTTATTTAAGTAACCTTGTTTTTACTTCTTTCTCCTCCCTTGTCTATTTTTTCGCAAAAAAGAAAAAAAACATTTATTTCAGATTATTTCAGAACAAGGTTTTGAAGTTAAAATTACTTAATGACTTTCTTGGGATTTCCTTCTGCGTGCGAGAAATATCTAATACTAGACGTTCCGCGCGGCTTCGCCCGCGTAAATTAGATACAGAAAAATTGCTCCAGTAGCTCGTGAGATAAGTCTCACAAGCTACTGGAGCAATTTTTCTGTTATTTGGTACAGATAATAAGTAGACCACGTGAAGGATTAAAGGCTATTTTTGTGGACTAATTTGTATGTGAAATATCTAATTTACGCGGGCGAAGCCGCGCGGAACGTCTAGTATTAGATATTTCTCGCACGCAGAAGGAAATCCCAAGAAAGTCATTAAGTAATTTTAACTTCGAAACCCTTTCAAATAATTATTATTTCCCCCGTTTTTTCCACATTTTACTCTATTTCTTCACTCCTAGTAGTCTTGGCGTTATTAAATGTAGCATATTATAGCCTTTCTTGATAAATGGGCTATCTAACACTGAAAGAATTTTTCAAATCGGACCCTACTAGTCCGAGATTGGCGCGTTCAAATAAGCCCTTTCAAATAATTTTTCCCGTTTTTTTCACATTTCCCTCTTTTTCTTAGCTCCTATTAGTTTTAGCGTGAAAAATATAGCCTATAGCCTTCCTCGATAAATGGGCTATCTAACACTGAAAAAATTCTTCAAATCGGACCAGTACTTCCTGAGATTAGCGCGTTCAAACTTCAAACAAACAAACAAAGAAACTCTTCCGCTTTGTAATAATATTAGTATAGATAAAATATGTTGGCCAATAGAAAATATGCTACTCCTAATGATCTGTTCCGCTGACAATCACAATTTTCTATGGACTATTGAAAAGATAATTGAAAATTATATTGATTTAATACTTATTTCTTCTTTATTGTGATATACTCATCCCTCAAGGAAGAATTTTATAAGAAAAATCTTAGGAATATTTATTTTATTTATTCTTTATGTACAATTTTTTAAACCTAGCTAGTAGTAGTAGGTCTGCTGGCAGAGATCTCTTCTAGAGATATACCATACATCAACCCACCAAGCCCCATATTAAGGACACCGGTGATAGATCAACAATAGATTTCCAAGAATCCGCGATCGAAGGATTAATAGAGTACATAGGTGTGCAGTGTGCTTATATCTAGACTAGAAGAGATCTTTGCCAGCGAACAAGACATTGAGAAATGTAAAGACGTTAAAGATAGTAGTCATATATTTTTTAAACTTAAATATAAGAACACAATATTTGAACATTTTATTTTTATGATAACAGGGTGATTCTTTAAATAATTAAAAATAAATAATAATTCATATTAATAGTTAAAAATTGTCGACATCAATAAGCATAATCGATTAGAACTTGCAGCTTTACTTTTGCTAGTCAAGGCTAAAAGTACCGGTCAGATCAAAGTGCTCAAGTCTCCCTATCTATTCGTGCTCTATAACTTATTAGTACTCTACTATGATTATCTGATTGGACATTCTTAAATGTTGATTACAGATTTCCGTTTAGGAAACCTAGGTTTTATCTATATAATATATATCTATCTATATGTTAGTTATAGTTGATAAAACAGTAATATTTATAAAACTATTTATTACATCATATTTTAACTAATATTGCTTTAGAATGCGCCTTTATTACATTCTCATCATCACCCCAAGGTTGGCTTGTAGAAAATGCCACTAGGCATTAAGCCCGCCTGTGTAAATATTTGCATGAAGTGTTTAAATAAATAAATAAATAAATCTTATAAATCTATACAGAATGTAAAAAAACTAAGTAATAAGTGTGATAACTAAGTGATAAGTACTTTAGGGTAATAACTCCCACACCGGTTTCGGTGACGGTGGCCGGTTTCATTGCAACCAGGCTAGTTACGCAGGAGTAATTTTATAGTGCCCAGGTGTGTGCGCAGTACTCAAGAGCACTCTCTATTGCTTTACTCACATTACTCAGTGGGACGGACGACCGACACGACTGGCGAGAGATCAGGCGCAGGACCGACTTCTTACGTGCCCATCCGACGCTTGGATTATATTACTTGTCAGACAATCAGATGATCAGCCTGCATTGTCCTAACCAAACTTGGAAATAACATGTTTCCAACGCGGGAATCGAACCCACGACCTCCGAGGCAAGAGCCGCGCTCCAAACTACTGGACCACGGAGGCGTACGTGTGTAATGTGTGGGCCATTTTTTCCATTTCCGTCCGTCCCCCAGTATCTGGACCTGGAAACGTTTTTTCAACATCACTTAATCATCATTATTATGAGGAATACCTTGTCCGGAAGTTTTGTTACAAACACCGGAATATGCTATTCGTCACAAAGTCGATTTTGAAACATGCCCTTACTAATATACTTACATATTTTTCAAATGCTACAATTTATTGTAGGCTTTCAAGGAGAATGTGGGGACAGAAATGAGCGTAATAACGTCTGGCGGACAATATAATATTATTAATTGCCTAATTCACAGGTAATGCCAAACGACCACTTCTCACGACCAACGCACTAAAATCCATAGACATAGGAAGAAACACACAATATCTCTCTATGTTAGATAGAATAATGTGTGTTTATATACATCTAGTTAAATATTATGATCTAGTACATTCATATTTAACTAGATAATGCCCGCAACTCCGTTGCGCCAAAATTAGTTTATCGCGCGAGAACCGTACATTTTTTCCGGATTAAAAGTATCCTATGTCCTTTTCCGGCACTCAAAGAATCTCGATACCGAATTTTAGCAGAGGTTCAGCGGTTTAGGCGTGAAGAGATAACAGACAGACACGCATTTATAATAATTATTAGTATGGATGGGAAAGTTTGTTTGTATGTCTGTTACCTCTTCGCGCTTGAACGCTTCTTACCACTGAAATGATGTTGCTAAAATACTTTGAGTCCCGGGAAAAAAATATAAACATGGCAAAATGTCTAATAATGTATTATTATCCCTCTAACTGATAAGTAGCCTAAGGGTCAATTCAGACCGCAAGGCGACTCGTAGATGCGTTTCTAAATTTGTATTGAATTGACAGATTTGCAAGACGTCTCACGCAATTAAAGTCTGTCAATTCAATACAATTTTAGAAATGCGGTCGGTGCGGTTTGAATTGACCCTAACGGGGTAAGCTAGTTAGTTTTATTCAAATAATATTATTAAGTTTTTTACTGTACCTAATTGAGTTATTAATTAAGCTAACTTTCGTGTTTTATAAGCCGTAAAGAGGCAATGAAGTATTATAATATCCTAATAACAACGAAAGTGTTGTAACGCCTTTCATATTTTATTATGCAAGATCTAGTAACCCTTGATTTCCTTATTCCTGTAATATTTTTAACTGATAATAATAATATGGTTCAAAGCTATTGCATAGCTCTTATCGCAGATTTAATGAGCGCGGCGACCGAATCAAGATATTCCGTAGCGAAAATAAACCTAACACCCCTCACTCCGACCGGCACAGCTGCGGCGCAGCGTTGCCACTTGCCGCGCATCGTCTAACGCCGATTCAGTTCGGCAGACTTCGGCATGGTATTTGTGCGGCGTGCGACTAGAAATATGTGAATTATAATTCCGTAAGTTTATAAAGTACCACAGTAACGGCAGTCGCCGAGTGATACACGTATTTTTTTTGTATGATCCTCACTGAAAACGCAATTTCCCTGAAGATTACGCTTCAATACCCTGACTAGATTCCCCAGTAGTAGAAAAGTACTATCAGAGAAGTTAATTCATTGACATTTGACAGATGGCGACAAACACACTAGGCCGAAGTTGCGCCGGCGTAAATTCCGCATGATTACTCCCGCAATGTATTTTAAATTGCCGACGACACACTATTCCGTCGCGTTCCGTCCGTATTCTGTATGCGTTTAACATTGCCAACGTAATTTACGCCGCGTAACTTCGGCCTAGTGTGTTTAGACACTAGACATGTTACAATTAATAAAAGATTAAAAACTGATGAACATTCCTCATAATTCATATTACTTATTATTTTGTACCAAAACGGAAAACCTAAAATTTGGCACATCTAATCTTACTAGCTCTGCAGAACCCATCAGAGATCGCCAACCTTGAGATAAGAAAGGCAAATCCGTTCCAAATGGGACATAATTGTACCGTTTTATGGCCGATTGTTTTATACCCCGCGACGTCGTCATCATCATGATGCCCCCTTGTGCGCGCTGAAGGTGTGGGACCCAGAAAAAATGGGGGCGTTATGTAGACTCTAGCATCATCTTAGCATTTATCGTCATCCTAGCTACAGCAAGGCTATGATCTAATAATCATAGCCTAGAGCAGCTAGGATAATAATAATTACTTTAATCCATACTTCCATACCATAATCAGGGCGAGCGAATCGAGCTCTAGTATATCCCACAACCAGCACTTTTGTGGTACACCTTACGGAAAAACTATCACGCCTATTGATTTGTGCTTTAACATGAAACATTTTATTTTTAAGTAGATATTGTGTTATCATCGGTCAGTCAAGGTTTATTTGGTTATTTTTAAAATATAAAAAAAAAACTGTCTTACAGATTATTACCACGCAGAAAAACGACGCGACACCTCACAAAGCTTGGCTTTTAGGCTTTAGCTAGTTTACTATATGTGATAGTAGCACCCTCTGCACAGTATTCCGTATGAAATTAGGTATATTAGTTAATTATTCACATATATTATACGTCCAGACTATAATCCATACTAAAATTATTATGAATGAGAAAGTCTGTCTGTCTGTCTGTCTGTCTGTTACGCCCAAACCGCTGAAATATGAATAGATTTTGCTGAAATTTGGTATGGACTATGGAGATACTTTGATTCTCGGAAAATGACTTAGGATAAGTACCTTATCCCAAAAAAATGTAGGGTTCCCACGCAATAAACAAATTTCGGCACAAAAGGTCACAGCGGAGTTATTTAACTGTCGTAAATACTAATACATAAAACAATAAAATAAATCATTGTCCCATGCCCTTAATTTAGTCGGTTAAACGTTATGTCACTTCATACACGATCTAGTTCATTACCAGTGCGTAACATTTTCACTATTTACTGACCAAATAACGTTTATTACATAATAAATAGTAAATACATTTTTATATATTTTACATTTAGCATAGCGTGTTACCTTTCACTGTTTGAATAAAATATTTATCGCTCTTGATATAATATTACTACATAAGTACACTAAAATATGTAACACAACATTAGAAGTTGTATAAGAAATCTATGTACTGTAAGTCTGCGTTAAAATAATATTGTACTTTAATATTCTAGAATCTAGATCACAATTTACTGTTCACTAGTCCTAGTAGTATCCTATATGTCCTTTCCCTGATACCTAATTTCATCAAAATCGCTTCAGCGGTTTTAGCGTGAAGAGGAAACAGACAGACAGAGAGACAGACACATTTTCGCATGTATAATATTAGTATGAATTCCACGGACATTATTGTAACGTATCACGTAGGAACCGTAAATTTTGCTGACATAAAAAGTCTACTATGTCCCATGACTCAAAGCATCTCAAATTTCTAAAAAATATATTCTCAAATATTTCTAAAAAATATATCTCAAATTTCTAATAAATAAAATTCCTATCTTCTGATTAAATTCGTTGCGGGTCCCAAGACAGCTTTAGCATGTCCCTCGGGCTCCCTGAGATCATATTAATATGACATATCAAAGGGTTTTCGTGGTTGGATACCGCTGTCGATCCTGGCGACACAGGAGATACAGTGGTGGGAATGTGTGGTGGGCCAAAGCCCGATAAAAAAGCATCTCTAACTCTCCATGCCACATCTAAAACTATAGTTTAGGCGTGAGAAGGATAGACGAACAGACAAAACACCATTAAATTATATATGGATTCAATGACAAAAGCAATAAGCGTAATGGATTAGTCGCGGTCAAACAGCTGACGGAAGTCATAGTGTTTATATAAAGACTTTAGTCTTTGTTTTAGGCACTGTAGGCCAAACGACAAGTTTAGTCACAAAACTTGTATTAAATGTCGAAAATTTTATGGAACGCCTCGACTACCTTTATGGCTCGGTCTATAGTTACAGAATGTACTATCAGAGAAGTTGATTCCTATGCAGATCGGCGACCTAAGTAGTTTGGTTGCGTTACGTCAAACCCAGCCGACAGATCACAATTAACATTGAATTGACATATTCGACCAAATAACGTTGGTCTTCCATCTGCCTAGGAACCAATTACTTCTCTGATACATTATTAAAAAAATTACATTGATTAAAATAATATTTTATGCCTGCGGCGCGCGAAAATAAGTTTATGGGCGGGAACCGTACATTTTTCTGGGATAAAAAATATTCCATGCGCTTTACCGGGACTCAAAGTATCTCCATACCTAATTTTAGAAAAATCGCTTCAACAGTTTAAGCGTAAATAGGTAACAGACAGACAGACATCCTTTCGCATTCATAATATTAGTATGCATTATTTAGCACTATTTAAAAAAATAATGCCTAATTTAATGCATACTTAGTTTCAAAGTATTTCACACAGTTAGCCGCCAAAATATCATTAATTGCGAAATGTTTCATTATCAAACAACTCGTGAACACTTAATTATGATAATGAACGAGAATTATTGTGTATGTGAACACCTGAGTCTGTAGACTTGGAAATATGTAGATACGACAAATGACAATACATAGGATAATATTATATTATTGCAATGTTTTGACGCTAGAGCACCTGAGCACCAGCACAGACAGTAAACAAAAAGTTTTGTCCAACGTCTGACAACGTTTCTGTCAATATTCTGAAAAGTACTAGATGACGTCCGCAACTCCGTTGCGCCAAAATTCGTTTATCGCGCGGCAAACGTAAATGTTTCCTGATAAAAAGTATCTTATGTCCTTTTCCGGGACTCAATGTATGTGCATTTTTTTATTTTTTTATATTAATAAAATAAGGGGGCAAACGAGCAAACGGGTCACCTGATGGAAAGCAACTACCGTCGCCCATGGACACTCGCAACATCGGAAGAGCTGCAGGTGCGTTGCCGGCCTTTTAAGAGGGAATACGCTCTCTTCTTGAAGGTTTGCAGGTCGTATAGGTCCGAAAATACAGTTCGTTCCAGAGTTTTACAGTGCGCGGCAGAAAGTTACGCGAGAAACGCACCGTGGACGACTGCCACTCATCAAGTTGATGAGGATGGTATATTTTTCGCGTGGGACGATGGCGAAATGTTGCAGGTGGTATGATTCCGAACAATTCCTCTATCGGTTGTATCACGGGGAGTGCCCCCGTGATACAATCGATAGAGGATGCAGAGTGAAGCTACATCTCGGCGTAATTCCAAGGGGTCCAAGCTGTTTGAAACACTATGGCAGTCAACAATTCGAGCGGCCCTTCGTTGGATACGATCCAGAGGGAGCAGTTGGTATTTTGGCGCTCCTGCCCAGAGATGAGAACAATATTCCATATTTAAAGGCCGAACCTGCGCCTTGTAAAGTTGTAGGCGCTGGTCCGGACTGAAGTACTGTCTCGCTCTGTTAAGAACACCAAGCTTCTTCGAGGCTAACTTGGCCTTACCCTCTAGATGATATCGGAACTGGACTTTGCTGTTCGTGCATGCCAAATTTCAGCAAAATCGGTTCAGCGGTTTGAGGGTGAAGAGGTAACAGACAGAAGCACTTTCGCATATTTTATAATATTAGTAAGTATGCCCAAACCACTAAACCGATTTTGCTGAATTTGGTATGGAGATATAAAAGTACATCTTTGCCGGGACTCAAAAGTCCCGGCAAAGATGTACTTTTTATCCCAGAATGCAGGATAAAAAAACTGCAGAGAACATATTTTATTAGGTGCAAAATAGTCGTATCGGCTGTTCTTGAAATAAGTATGGCCACTTAGTATTTTACAAACATTAAGCCTACGCAAAAATCAAGACATAATTAATTAAAAGCCTAACAAGTAATTTATGTTTCTTTCCCTATATTTGTATTGCTTCTGTTAGTTAATTAATTAACCTCAATAATAATTAAAATAAATCTAAGGTTAAAAATATAATAAAAATGATTACACAATAATTATAACAATTGTAAATAATAAGTTAAAATTAATTTTAATTCGTAACCTACTTCTACATAGCCTTGAATTATTTTTAAATGGTTATTAACCCGTGGTAAAAAGTGAAGTACTGTTATTAGTTTTAAACACTAGTGGAGCAGACATCCGTACTAATATTAGTAATGCAAAAGTTTGTCTGTTTGTCTGTTACTTCTTCAAGCCCAAACCTTGGAACCAATTAAGCTGGGTATGAAGATACTTTGAGTCTCGGGAAAGGACATAGGCTACTTTTCATCCCGGAAAAATGCACGGTTCCCTCGCGATACGAATTTTGGCGCAGTGGAGTTGCGGGCGTCATCTACTTTGATATTTTAATGATATTTCACATAGTCTTACATTATCTTCATTTTGTCCAAGGCACAAAAATCTGCCTTACCCGGTGGCTTGCAGGAGCATCAAAGGTTTTCAACATGCAACACGCTCTTATGTAATGTCATGTAACTTGACTCTATGTATGAATACATTACAATATAAATAAGCAATAAAGTGCTAGTGTTATGTAGCGGCAAAGCAAGTTAAACGTGCGTTTAACATAACAGTTTGAAAACTCCTACAACTTAGTAACAACTAACACCTCTGTGGTCCAGTGGTTTAGAGCTGAGCTTGACTAGGATGCCAAGGTTTCGGCTCACGCGCTGAAAAAATGTTGCTTGCAAGTTTGGTTAGACCAGGCTGATCACCTGATTGTCTGACAAGTAAGATGATCCATGCGTCGGATGGGCATGTGAAAAGTCGGCCCTGCGCCTGATCTCTCGCCAGTCCTTCCGCTATAAAATATACCCTACTAGAATCTAGAATCTAGATGATTCTCCGTTGCTCTAAAATTCGTTTATCGCGCAGGAACCGTACATTTTTCCGGGACAAAAAGTATCCTATGTCCTTTCCCGGGACTCAAAGTATCTCCGTGCCAAATTTCAGCAAAATCGGTCCAGCGGTTTGAGCGTGAAGAGGTAACAGACAGACAGACAGTCAGACACACTTTCGCATTTATAATATTAGTATGGATATGGATATGGATGTCTTTTCCCGGGCTCAAAGTTTTTCCATACCTAAATTCAGCAAAATCGATTCAACGATTTGGGTGTGAAGAGGTAACAGACAAACAGACAAAATATTAGTATGGAAAATGGGTGGACGGATGAGATTTTCGTGCGATTTTACGCTGTGAAGAAAGTGAACATTAGATCGTTTCGCGTCATTTGGTAATTGGGCTAAACTACGCGACAAGTTATACAACACTTTACACTACTTATTGTTTAATACGTAATACACCATATACTAATTTATACATGGGAAAGTGTGTCTGTCTGTTTACGCGTAACGCTGGCCTGATTTAGATGAAAAATTGAAAATTATGCAGACACTCGAGTCACAGCAGGGCCGGATCTACCATATGGCTATTTGGGCTTAAGCCCAGGGCCCCATGAGTTTAAGGGCCCCCAGCTATGTCAAGTCAAAGTCAAAAATAGACGATAATGCGAAAGAATTCATAATTTTATTAAATTAAACAAATCGTGTGGTTTGTACTTTGCATCCCTGTAAATCCTACGTTCAAGGTTTATTATGCAATTTAGGTGTTGACGGTACTACGAACTGACAGTTAAAATGTTGACTTGTAGTCCAAAGTAGTTTCAGCCCAGGGCCCCCTAAGCTCACGATCCGGCCCTGAGTCACAGGGTTAAAGCTGGGAGAATATACGTTTCTGATAGAGAATATTACGCAAAGGTCAGCGGGGCTAAAATGGTCACATTTAGCAATTCCTCTCTACAATTCACAAAATAAATTGTCAAAACTGTCAATCTCACGAATGTCAAATTAGTACGAGTTTAGACATCTAAATTGCCATGTCAATTTTGCGATTTTATAAATGAATTCATATTATGATTCATAATATGATTCTCCAAAGCGACCATTTTAGCCCCGCAGGAGCAGAGGTAAGAAGAAGAAGCAGAGGGATAATCCGTCCAAAATCCGACATGTTGCACACGCCATACTCTGACCTCCATTATACAAGTACGCTGGACTAATGATACCCAGCTGTATTTTGTGCCTATTTGAAGCGAAATCAGCACCCCCAATGCGGGGGAAGAGAACTAAATCTGACGTGTAACTTGCAAATGGCCGCTCAATCGCTATTGGTTGAAGAAACCACAGATTAATAGCTATACCTCCATGGTAGAAACTAGTATTAGTTCCAAGTACTCCCACTACTGCTATCAGCGCTAATATGGCGGCTTTCAAACGTCATTTTTACGTCAAATTTAGTTCCTATCCCTCGCATTGGGGGAGCTGATTCCGCTTCAAATAGGGACAAAAAATAGCTGTCATTTCAAAGGGTATCATTAGTCCAGCGTACTTGTATAATGGAAGTCAGTGACGCCATATTAGAATATTCACAGAAATGTTTTCAAACGTCGAACAAAACTTTTTGTTTACTGTCTGTGTTGGTGCTACTTCTATCGTGAAAACATTGCAGTAATGTATCCTGTTACGGTGTGCAACGAAGTTGCTTTTCCTTCAAATCTCTTATTTTGCGGAAGAAACCCTTTAGTGTCACCGCACACGGGCCACACGCGACAGCCACAAACACCGCCACAAGAAGCAAGAGTGGTGTAGCGTGTGGCGGTCACCGGCGTCAACCGTATGCGGCGAGTCCATAAATGTATGAAAATTAAAGGAAATATGCCGGTAGCGGCGATTTGTGGTTGTGGCCGGTGGCCCGTGTGCGGGAGCCCTTAAAGTTGCAGTATTCTGTCGTTTCGTTGATGGCAAAACTGTCGTAACAAGAAATCCCGTTTGCAAGGTCTCTGTGAAAACTGGCACACGTAAAAATTCACAATTACGAAAATTAATAATAAAATTACCACAAATACTTGACACACAAACAATGAGCAAGAAATATTTTTGCCGGGTATTTTTTGCATCATCTTCTTGATTGTGACTTGTGAGTCACAGTCATGGGAATGACAAAAAGTGCATTTTTGGAAGGGGCAGATCGAATAAAATACCACGGACTTACAGAAACCCATATGAAATATTGTTTTGTTTCTTTGTTAACGTCTTTCATTTAACTTTTTAATGAGAAAATTCATGACGCTGGGGTGCTTGCCTAAACAAAGTATAAAAAATGCTTTTTAGCGCTGCTCCTTTCACAGTGAACTCTATACTTACAAGGGACTTAGTTTTGTTACAACTCTAGTTACCCAACAAAAGTGAACTGTGTGTGACAAGTAGCAGCGCTGAAAGAGTAACTTTTTGTTGTAATACCTCGATCGTGGGAATCGCAGACACAATAGATTTTCAATTGTAATGCGGCAGCCGGCTGCGGCTTGGGAATTAATGGGTTAATTTTGTATGGCAATTCCCTGGAATGGCAGAATCCAGATGCTATCAAACCAAATAAAAACGAATTTATTTGCTTAAAATAAAAATATTTGATTATTCACGGAATCTAATTTTCATGGCAGCCCGCAGCCATAACTCTGTTTGACCTCAGTAGTAAAATTTTATGTAATCTGAATTCTGATGGAGCAACGATAAGGATATAATGGAAGCTTTTCGATAATAATCGTTTTAGCGTGATTCTAATTGATTTAGGAAGGTTTTAAGGGTTTTTGTAGTGAATTATTATTATTATATTTTATGCTTTACGGCTTAATGCTCTATGGTTATAATTAATTAAAATAAAACAAAATCCATATTATTTTTATTAATATTATAAAATATGCTAAAGTGTGTCTGTCTGTCTGTTACCTCTTCACGTCCAAACCGCTGAACTGATTTTGCAGTTGGTATGCCTAATTGAGATACTTGAGTCCCGGGAAAAAACATAGGATACTTTTTATCCCGGAAAAATGTAAGTAGGTACGGTTCCCGTGTCACATCACAACTTGATCATCTAGTAACATAACATTGAACATCTAGTAACATTATAAATTGATCTAAGTTATTGGGTCAATTAAGATTTTTTGTTCATCAGTTCATCATAATTTGACAATCTTGACCTTTATAAACAATTGGATCGAATTATTATTGTTAAAGCTTCGGTTGTTAGATCATAATTTGATTAACAGATAAATCTAAGGTCGATACTTTCAAAATATATTAACTAGGTTTTGTTATAAATTTATCGTTAATAATAATTAAGAAGGTCAATAGTTTAGACAAAGTAAAGAAACTATCTCGGAACTAAGTAAAGTTGTTCAATGCCATCTGTTGGAGAGTTGTTGAACTAAAATCACAGGAAAAGCACGAAAAGCCGTGTTGTACGAAGGCGGTGCTTTGTAAGTAGTAGAGACTATTCATCACTCAGATGGCGCTGTTTTACATGTTTTTTTTAAACGGGCACCTTTGCAATTTAAATATAATAATATTATTTTACAATTTCTTAACTTTACTGATATTATTTTAAAAATGTAATATTATTAAGATTGTGAAATAAATAAAAACTATTAATATATCAATAAATATGTTAATTTAAAATTATTTAAAATATTATTTTACATATTGGTTTCTTTTAGGATTTTTTAGGATAAAAAATACATACTTAAGAGCATTTATACCTAATTTCAGGTTTCCATACAAACCTGCGGCGGACTAAGTATTTGAATTGCTTTGCGCGCAGCGATTTATAGTAGTTTTAAAATATTTGTAGAAAAAAAATAACAAAAGATTTGTAGATATTTAAAAACAATTTTTTAAATTTAAATGTTCTTATATTTAATTAAGTTAAATAAGGGAAAAGACCTAATGGCAGACACTTTAAGGAAACATGAAACACTTGAATGCTGTAAAATATATATTTATGAAAATAAAGGATTGATAACATCTTCCATGTCTTCAGTAACTCTTACAAAATAAAACTATTATAATTATTCTCTGACAAATCAATTAAAAAATATATTATTGGTCTTTTTGTAAACTTAGTCATAAGTACTAATAGATGACATCACAAAAAACGAACATCACTAATAGTAGACACCAATATGAACTAATAGTTGACATATAACATTATATTACATTTTACATTTTTCCTAATAGGTCTTAATTTGCCATTTTTCAAAAGATTTCATTTACTTCATCATAGTAACTACATGCATCAGAAATATTATCCACGTTGTCTCCGTCTGTGTAGACCCTTAGACACCATGTCCAGTTTTAGGTGCAGTAGTTCTAAGTTCTTAGATTGTTAATAGAATTATATTTTCAGAGAATAGTGATGATTTTTGCAGTAGAATAAAGTACAAAATAACTTTAGTATGTATTGCAAAACTCAAAGATGAGATCCATGTCATCTATTAGGTTTTTTACATTTTCAAGAACTAATAGTAGACACCCTTTATATTGTTATGGAAAATAGATAAAACATCTTAAATAAACGTTAATTAGTGTATACAACATGACCATTAATCCAATGAAATCAATAGAAATTACAAAAAATCAAATAAATGTATTCACAACTTACGTGCAAGATTTCGCCTTCCTTAACCTATTTGCTAAGAAATTGCCGAGCGCGTGTTGACGCGGTCATATTATTTACGAAAACTGATTCCATTTTAAAATTTTGTTCCCGAAGGCGTCTCTAATATATTTTTTCAATTCAACAGATAGCTTGAGAAGCTTATAAAATTTACAGTGGTGAGAAATAATTAGAGTAATTCTTTATATTATATTCTTTATAATATTTTTATGGTATTTTTGTCATAAGTGTCATCTATTACTTCAGTGTCTAGCATTAGGTCTTTTCCCTTAAATAGGTAAAAAAAAGTTTTAATTCCTTGATATTTCTTTGATATTTCTCATTCTTTGAATTTAAATTACTTACATAAAGTTAAATACCTAAACGAAATATTTTTTTCTGCTATTTGCTTAAGGATCTTGTCAATAGGTTATTATGTTTTTTTAATTAGATCTGTCGCTGGTTTCGTAAATTTTAAGCTTCGAAACTGATACTAAAACGGAATTTAAGAAAACGTCTGTTAAGGTATCGAGATGTGTACAAATACTCTATAAATCGTATTTTTTTCTCTGACTAACTATATAGACAGTGAAATTTCCTATAAAAATAAGTTATCAATATTTTTATCAAGATAAGTGGTTGATGATTTTTTCAAGTTTGAAAAGTACAGTTTTATGCCAAATTGAGCGTGAAAGGTGTAAACGCTCTTAATGCATATTTTAATTTTAAGACTTGGCTTTTTACATTAAGGGTGGGTTACACCAACTTACTTTAACTATAACTGTAACTTTAACTATAACTGTAACTTTAACTATAACTACAGTGCAAAATGTCAAATCTTTGGTTACCGTTAAATATGGCGTCCGACGCCATATTTAACCATAACCGCTCATACTTAGGTAAGTATATCTAAATTTTTTCGTGAAAATTTACTTTGTTTCACAGTGTTATAATTTTCCTGTTGATTTTTACGGATAATTCAATTTTTTATACTCTCCATCCCATTACCTGTAGTTTTAATAAAAAAATAAATGCAACAGACATCTGTCAATTTCTGTGGTCAGAGATAAGGTTGAAGTTAAGGTTAACTTAGCTAAGTTAGCCTTAACTATAAAACTATAACTTTAACCATAACTTTAACTTTAACCATGCCTCTGGTGCAACGCACCCTTAATGTTTTGGAAGGGGTGAGGGGTCAAGTGTCAAATAATGAAATTTTATTTATTAAGTTTTCTTTCATCCTAATTATTAAGCTAGGCTTATCATTCAGCAGGCAGGGAAATAAAAAGAACAAAATATATTTAGAAATTCTTTATTGTACAGTCACCATTAGAATTTTATGTATAACAAACCCACGACCATTTGGAGCCTCACCGACTTATAAACAAATGTGGCAACTTTTTGGAAAAATTCACGGTATTTCTTGAAATTATATTGTTTTTTACTTATATAATATTATTATATTAATTACAGCTTTACTGTTTATTGGTAACTTGGATTAATAAAAAACATCATCTTGGTAACAATTTTCTGCTTACAACATATCTAATTTTAACTTATATTCATAGTTAATTGTCTTTGTCACATCGAAAAAGTTGCAAGACAGGCAAGGACAACGAACATTGAATAACAAATTCTGATTACGCCACGTGAATATTAAATAATTATTACTTAAGTATTGTTAATAATTTTAAAATACAGTTTAGACCTTATAACTTTAACAATAAGGTTTAACTAAAAGTGTGCCAGCTTTAGCACTGTATTATAAATTATAATATTATGGTCTAAACCACGAGATTCACAAAACTCCATACACATTTTGACATTTATTATGACGTTTTGTGGCTCATCTAGTGGCTTGGCCGGTAAAACATAGTTTATACCTAGTTCGTTGAAAACTCCTGGAATTAAGGCTAGTCTAAAGTTAGCCGTTTCTTGCCTAACATAACTTTTAAAATTCTAGATAATTAAATAAGAAATAGATGCTTCTTGAACATAGTGCTTACATTTTTTTTTATTTGGAAGTTCAAAGTTTAATTATAAAGGCAACGAAAAGTTTTGAAAACAAAATATCTTTGGCCGAAAGTCATGCGAACATTAAAAATATTACGACTAGATTGCTCTTGTTAAAAATAACATTTTATTTTATGTAATATTAACGATAACTTAATTACAACGAAAACGCCTAAAACTTAACTAATTCATTCAATAAATTTTTAGCGCGTGTTCAGACCAAACTGACTATACGCCGCCGAATGTGAGCAGGCTCACTGTGAGCCCCAGATCCCAGTGTGAACGTGAAAATATACGGTGTCGAATGTCCGCGCCTATAATGGCGTATTGTCGGTTAGGTGTGAACGAAAAAGTGAATATGTATGTAAATACAACTGCGTAACGTTCGCTCACATTCGGCGGCTCACAGTTGGTTTGGTGTGAACACAGCCTTAATATCCATACTTCCAAACTAATATTAGGTATAAATGCGAAAGTGTGTCTGTCTGTCTGTTACCTCCTCACGCTCAAACCGCTGAACCGATTATGCTGTAGTTCGGTATGACTATGGAGACACTTTGAGTTCCGGGACATAGCTGGACACTTTTCATACCGAAAAATGTTCTTTTTCCGGGCGATAAACAAAATTTGGCAGTTGCAGGCATCAACGTCATCGACGTTGCAGCCTGCAGGCATCATCTATAGTAGAGGAGGGGAGGGTGCTATTTTTGTAGTCACTCGAGCGTCATGGAGACCTAGTAGGTTTTGTACATTAGGTAAAGCTGATAAAAAAAATAATAAGAGCGTTTTTTTTTATTTTGGCGGTGGGTTCAGAAACTGCAGCCATTTTAATGTTTCGAAAAAGAAAATATATTCAGAAAATTGCTTATTTAGGTAAATTATAAATATATTTTAGACAACAAGGACTAAATCATTTACTTTAGAGCAAAATAAAATATCTGCGGTGCTTAGTTAAGAAAATATGAAGCTTTATTTTTTTATATTTTAAAATGTCCCTACAGGCTTACCTAACCTTTGAATCGTCAGTGCTTTATATGGAAGCTTCTTTGGGGTATACTAAACATCCCCTATCTTAATCTGACAGATTCGACGACATTTCAATATTTAAAAAAAAATTTTTTTTTACTCACCACGTGAGAAATCTGATTTCTATACCATGATAACTATACACATGTCGGAAGCCTATGCAAGCTTAATCTGACACGCTCGAGCTACTCCCGAAATCCCCTCTTCCCCTCCCCAACTACTAGTAATACATAATAAGTTGATAGTAGATTGAAGACGTAGGTAGTTTAAAAAACTGTTTACCAGCTACGGTAAACAAAGTTACGTTTAAATTACTATTATGACATAATTCCATAAACTATCTTCCGAGTATGAAAGAATCATAATTATTAAATAATAACGCGACAACGTAACTTCCACGATGACACGTAACTTACTTTTACAATACCGCTTAATAAGGAAATAATCGTAGTTGCAAAAACCGCGTTTTATAGGAGACTATACAGAGTGTAACAAAACTAAGTGATTATACTTATAGGCTGTGTATGAGTTCCTTGTAGAGAGTTCACCAGTAGCAGCGCTGAAAGACCAATTTGTTTTTCACTTTTTTTTTCACTTTTGCTTTTATTGTTCTGTGTTTTGCAGCATCACGAGTTTTCCATACAAAAGTGAATAAAAATTGGTTTTTGAGCGCTGCTACTTTCACAGTGAACTCTCTACAAGGAACACATACACACCCTAAAGTATCATCACTTAGTTTTGCAACACCTGTAGATGACGCCCGCAACTCCGCTGCGTGGAAATTCGTTTGTGCGGGAACCGTAAATTTTGCCGCAATAATAACAGCTATTCTATGTCCTTTCCCGTGTCTCAAAGTATCTTCACACCAAATTTCATCTAAATAGGTCCAGCCGTTTAAGCGTGAAGAGGACAAACTCTAGGAGACAAACAGACAGACTCACCTTCAGGTTTATAATATTAGTAAGGATAGACGTTTGTTAGGGCTGAAATATACAGTTTAGCTGTTTTTATTTTGTTTCATGTTTAATCAGAAATCAGCTAACTATTGTTGCTATTATTTTTAGTAGTAAGATAAAATTGTACCTATTATTATACTAAAATCTAAAATATTACTACATATTTTAATAATAATTATTAAAATATATGAACCAAAAGACATTGAAATTGTTTGAAATTGAAAAAAAATGGCTAACTTTAGACTAGACATCTCATATTTTAAACTTTAGTTAAGTTTAAACCTAAAATATCTTAAAATTAATAATTTAATCACATTCATTGTTGTGGTATTTCATTAAAATCTAAAAACAACATTAAAATAATAATAAAAAAATATTACATCTATGTATAATATCTATGTATAATAATAATAATAATCAAGGTTTTTCCCACATAAAAAAATATAAGATAAAAAATATAAGAACTTATTCAACCTTAATAATAGTATTATATGCATAATTCATGTTTATGTGTCGTGTAATTTCTCTGCAACGTTAAAATATTCAGCATATTTAAGAAACTTAAATTATCATATTTTTTGTAATCAACGTTTTCAATGTCTTATTTACAATAAACAATAATTGAATTTTAAGTACATTTTACAACTGAATACGTAAAAGTAGATAAAGTGGGTTACTAAAAATTTGAATATTTTTTTGTATAAACTGAGGGCCGGGAAAATTATTTAAATAATTAAAAAAAAAACCGGCCAAGGGCGTGTCGGGCCACGCGCAATATAGGGTTCTGTAGTACCGCTAGTTTTTGATATATAATTTGTGTATGGTCAATGAATGTACATTTATATAACGTGTTTCACACAACTAACAACATTATCTCAGTTTCGTTCAATGGAATTTAACGAAAAGTTTCTTTTATACTTCGCCGAATATATTTTTTTAGTTGATCGACTATTACTCAATAACTTTTGAAGTTTTCTTAGCCGTGATAGTTTTCCTTTTAAATTCAGCATATTTCTTACTCCCGTAAATTTTTTCACATTTCCAGAAGCAACCGTTTAGCTGGTAGAAGGGTGGGGCACTGGACTTTAACGATTTTTTCCACTTTAACTCGTCAAGCCCCGTACGGCCCAAGTGGGCCGCGATAACAATACATTTACAATAGATTTCCAGGAATCTGCGATCGACGGATTAAAACTTCATATTTTGCAAATGGGTCCCTAAATCGGAAAATGATTTATGAATGCTCCAACGACACCCCACACGGTGGGGTGGGCGCGAAAAAAAATATTCATCCCCACTTGATGTGTAGGGGAGGTACCATAAAAAAATATATTTTTAAGATTTTATGTAGGTACTATTTTCTCGGCATCATTAATATGTGCATCCATGCCAAATAATATAGGAGAAAAAATTTGCCCTTATGTTATTAAATGAGAGTTATCCACTTTAAATCCACTTACGTCTTCAATTGTCGATAAAATATTCCTTTAAATTACATGCAATCATGCACACAGCGAAATATAAAAATATTATGTTGAGGTTAAAGTTATTATGGTGAGATTCAGTTATCTATACATATAATAAATCTGTAGAAATGTCAATCATGTACATTAAAGATATTCAAAAAATAATAAGCGGAGGGTGTCACAATATCGCTATAGAAGCCGAAAAGTTAGTTAGTTTTTTTCTGTCTGTATGTTTGTTCCGGCATCACACGAAAACCACTGATCCGATTTGAATGCGGTTTTCGCAGATATATTTGTCTTCTTCCAACTTAACATCTGGTGTATAAAAAAATTTCTCCCCACCCCTCTAAAGGGACGAAAGAGGGGGTCAGATTTTGTGTAAGACTTTTGCTTTAACACGAAAACTACTGATCCGATTTGAATACGGTTTTCACAGATATATTTTTCTTCTTCCAAATTAATATCTGGTGTATAAAAATTTCCCCCCCACCCCTCTAAAGGGACGAAAGAGGGGGTCAGGTTTTGTATAAGACTTTTGCTTTAACACGAAAACTACTGATCCGATTTGCATACGGTTTTCGCAGATATATTTGCCTCCTTCCAACTCAACATCTGGTGTATAAAAATTAACCCCCCCCCCACCCCTCTAAGGGGACCAAAGAGGGGTTTTGTATCAAACTTTTTTCTTTAATGGACTTACTTCATATTATTAACTGTTTTTCCAACTTAACATCTAGTGTATAAAAATTTTCCCCCCACCCCTCTTAGGGGACAAAAGAGGGGGTAAGATTTTGTGTCAAAAATGGCAAAACAATGTTTGCCGGGACAGCTAGTATTTATTATAGTAATTATTATAAATTAATTATTATTAATCTGTCGAGTAAATGTTATTCGAGTAACTTGTCAGTCTAACTGCCTCACTCAGAGACGGTTATAATATAATTTCTTAACTGTAATTTAATAAAGATTTTGACATAAGTCCGAATACATTATTTGTCAAACTCTTCATTAAATTACAGTTAAGTAATAATATTTGTCTCTGAGGCGCAATCAAATCAAGTTGTATAAGTAGTTAAGTGCCCAGGCCCTTTCGCCAAGACGCTTTTTTATCGCTTTGTATGAAATAGACAAACGTTCGTTAAAGTCGAATTCCATACATTTTTATTCTATAAAGGAGCGACAAAGGAAACGTCTTGGCTGAGGTCATTTCCTATATTTCTTCATCGTGGGCCAAAATAGAGGCCGCATAACATAGCGAAGTGCAACCTTTAATTACACATACGGTTTTGGATGAGCTGTTTTGAAATGGGGCCAGCGATGCAACGCGCATGTAACACCGCCTTATATAACTTAAGAGTTAAGCGGCATCATGCAGGTATTTAAATATCGAACAGATCATTCTAAAGATTTTCGATGCTGAATATTTTTTCAACGGTGGCCATCGGTAATCATCAGTATAAACACCTTTAAATTCGGACTTAAGAAAGACTCAAGTAGCGGTTTTTAAAGTGATCCTAATTTATTATGCTACAATTCGTGCTCAAGAGATGCAAGTACCGTTAGCGTTTTTCAAAATAATGCAGCCTCAATGAATGCAGCAACGCTTCTTTACAATTCGTACTCATGTAGCGTTGGTGTTTCTTAATTCAGCAACGCTTCCTTACAATTCGTACTCAAGAAAAAGTCAAGTAGCGTTGGTGTTAATTCAGCAACGCTTCATTACATCCCCTCCTCTTGCCCAGCTGATGGCAGAGCTGGGGGGAGCCCACGATGTCGCCGAGGAACACGCTCAAAAGGTACAGTTCCTTGGCCTGGTCGGTCGACCGCTTGTACTGGCTGGAAGGAGAAAAAGACAAGTTAGGAAAAAAACATTAAAATACGGGGTAACAAAATATATTGGGGAAAACTAGATGTTGATTTTTTTGCGAGCAAATTGGCTTTTCCTAAGATAAAAACTATTCCTATCCTATCCCCGAACTCTATAGTTGTCTCAGAACAAATTTTATCAAAATTAGTTCAGCGGTTTAAGCGTGAAGAAGTAACAGACAGACACTAAAATTTGCGCGTTACATCTAGTCCATAATTTATAATTTTCTAGGTTCCACCTAATAGAACTGTTGACAAGGAACTTAGGTCTTATGCAACCGCCATCTTCCTTGATCTAGATAATAGCAAATACGGAATTGAAACCACAGCCAACTGTTACTACACCACTAACGTACTCAACGCCTCCGTGCTCCAGTGGTTTAGAGCGTGGCTCTTGACTCGGAGGTCGTGGGTTCGATTCCCGCGTTGGAAACGCAGGCCTGATAGTAAGTTGATGAATGCGTTGGATGGGCATGTAACATGTTAAAAGTCGGTCCTCCGCCTGATATCTCTCGCCAGTCGTGTCGGTCGTCGTCATCTAATTCTTTATAATAATATTATATTCTACATATTTACTACAATAATATTACTATGATCTACAAAGAAAGTGTTTGCGGTGTTTCGTAATAAAGAAAAATCTCGGCTATCACCACGATAGCTTAATGTGGTTGAAGTTTGTTACGCACACTTATGCAGGATATCAGATACATTGAGTGTCAATACAGTATACAATCGCAACGCAAGCTGTATCAAACCGTATTTGATTTCAAGGACACGGGCTAAAAACGGTACTTTGGGTAGATATAAAAACTTGATTGACACGTCATGCACACAAAATTTTATCAAATTCGGTCCACTAATTTCGTTGCAATTTAACAACAACACGAGAATTTCATACACTAGATGCTATTTATTCTGAAACCCATATGCGCAACCATAATGACCAGAAACCAGCAACCAGTGTTGCAAGCGCTGGTTACGAGCGACCTAGTTGGGGCGGCCTTGGGTTGCGTAACCGTTTTGGGCCGGTCAAGGTTGCGTTTTGAGGAGTCATTGAGATGGTTATGTAACGCGTCGCCATACTATTGGTTTTGGGTTTTAGTGTAGCTTATAATTCGTCGAGAATATTATAACGCAAAGGTAGAGGGCGCTACTAGCAAATACAGTAAATAATCCGACCAAACTCCGTACTGTTGCACACGTCATAATTATCAGAATATTAACAGAAACGTTGCCAAACGTCGAACAAAATTTTTTTACCGTCTATGTTGGTGCTGCCTCTAGCGTGAAAACATTGCAGTAAAATAGTAAATAAATAAAATAGTAAATAAATAAAATAGTAAATAAATAAAATAGTAAATAAATAAAATAGTAAATAAATAAAATAGTAAATAAATAAAATAGTAAATAAATAAAATAGTAAATAAATAAAATAGTAAATAAATAAAAATCGGCCAAGTGCGAGTCGGACTCGCGCACGAAGGGTTCTGTACCGTTATAGAGCAATAATAGGCCAAAAATACAGAAGTCTAGCTACAGCGGTTCTTAAGATGATACAGCCTGGCGACAGACAGACAGACAGACAGACGGACGGACAACGAAGTCTTAGTAATAGGGTCCCATTTTTACCCTTTGGGTACGGAACCACACATTTTGATAAGACGAACAACATTTTTATTTGCGAAAAATCTCGAAAGTGGTAGCTAATAATAAAAAGGTAGGTAATATTAAAAAACCCCCGCCAAAAAACTTTAAAAAGTAATGAAATAATATTTACTGACTTTAAGTTTAAATAATTCCTAAGAGTAAAGTAATATTTTAGTCCATAAATGTTGTCACGGTGTGTCGGGGGACCGCCAAGTAAACTATACGATAACAGCGACTTTTGCATTTTGTATCGCCATAATAGTCGCTGATTCTCTCGATTCGGGTCGCTGTGAACTGACTATAATGTTAAATGTGAAACCAAACATCTACATTAGCGGTCCCCCGACACACCTTGACAACATTTATGGACTAAAATATTACTTTACTCTTAGGAATTATTTAAACTTAAAGTCAGTAAATATTATTTCATTACTTTTTAAAGTTTTTTGGCGGGGGTTTTTTAAATTTCTTAATTTAATTTTATTTTATGCTTTTTAAACTTGTGCATAATCATTCCTATCAACTGGATTATATTCCAATGAATACCATCTATAAAATATGTCCTCTTGGATGAGGCCGTCAATGTGAGCCCAAACATGAAACCTCCACTTTGGGTTCATACGGTCCTCGGCTCTTATAGAATCCAGGTGATGCTGCAGCAGCAGCATGCATATATTTACTATTTATCTACTTCTTACTGGTTGTCGCAATTAAAATGAGCCCAAACACGAAACCTCTGCTCTAAGTTGGTGAGGAGTTGGGTATAATATTGATGACCAGGTGATGCTGCAGCACCAGGTCAACTTTCCAATAATGTGTATATACCTATTCATAAGTGTCACGAACCAGAATGCAAAATATAAAACCCATCAAACGACTGCAAGTTGCTAATCATCCTATCACGAACCAGATAAACCGTGATATTTCAGCAATGAGCAGGCTGATGATGATGAACTATAGCTAAGAACACTCTCGGTCATGTCAGCTTTCAAACAAAAAAAACTAGATCAAAATCGGTCCACCCGTTTGGATGCTACGATGCCACAGACAGACAGACAGACAGACAGACACGTCAAACTTATAACACCCCTCTTTTTGGTCGGGGGTTAAAAAAGGACTTCATACTTCGAATTGTCCTAAAATTCGAATGGTCCTAATCAACAAAACTTGGAGGACTACTGAACCCTAAAACGGAACCCTAACAAGCTGATTTCTTGTTTGATAGGTTAATATCTACATAATAATTTAAGAGTAACACTGTCCTAAAATAGAACAATCCATATTTTAGGACCATCAAGTCAAAGTATGAAATCCTTTCTATCTCTGTTAGCTACCACTTTCAAGATTTTTCGCAGTTAAAAAAGTTGTTTGTCTTATCAAAATGAAGCTACTCACAAAAAATTAGGTTGTTAGTTATAAAAAAAATTGTGCTAGGGCTCCCTGACTAGTAACTACAAACCGTATGAACGCAAAAACTTTTAATATACGACTAAAAGTCTTTATTAAATAAGTAGAAGTAGATATTAGATATGCCTACTGATATGTAGTTTTTTACAGCTCAATAAACAAGAACGTCTGATTTAAAGTATCTAGTTCACAGATCGACCTCAATATCGGGTGAACGTACGTCAAGGGCAGTGGCGGATTTGCCCTAAGGCCCAGTAGGTCCGGGCCTAGGGCGGCCAGATATAAAGGGCGGCAAATCGTGCAAAAAAAATATTGTAATGGGTGCGACTGCAGTGTGAAGCTTGTGGTTATGGGCGCGACTCTGGACAGAGGCTATATTTTGATAGTGAATAAGGTCTCAACATATTATGAATCTCAATTCTCAATATACAGGGTGCAATTAAACCTTCCTGCCAAATCTTGATATATTGATCCTTGTTGAAAATAAAAATACACGTATTTTTTCTTTTATAGTCACTCAGTATTAAAATGTTGAGAAATAGCTTCCGAAAGTTATCCTAAAAAACACTACAATTAATGGACACGATGCGCCGGCCGCGCGTGGCGTGCCCCCGCGCGCGCCTCATCCTGCGTCACCCCCTCTCATTCCACCGCGCCGCGAGTGACCATTCTGCAACGATTTATAATGGGATAAAATATGTCATTGAAAAAAAATAACACCCAATTTTTTTGGTTAAATGGACTCTCCTAATGATACCTAAGCCCTGGAAAAAAATTTGACACGGAGGTTTAATTGCACCCTGTATATAAATTAAACGTACTGGAATCAAGTCTCATTATATTATGTTTTTCTTGTTTTTTAACAAACGAAATTTTGGGACTTAAGAAACATAAAATACAAGGTCTCAGTAATAGGCTTGATGACTATTTTTTTTTTTCTTATTGGTAATTGAAAGACCCTTAAACAATAGAAACATCGCTGAAAGAATGACTCTGATAGCTTAAAAATTCACCAAGATATGACAATTCAAACATCTCATAAAATAGACCCGCCCGAAACGCTCCATACAAAGTGCTACGAAAGACTGACGTCATTCTTTCGTAGTTTGTACGGATCGGGAGAGAACTTTGTTCGATAGGTATATTAAATATTGCGTTTATGAAAGTGGTTTCATAACAAAAGTTGCTTTTAATTGCATAAGCTATAGAATGGTATACAAATATTAAGAAATTTAATTAAAAAAAAATCGACTTGAATATCCAACTTTGAAGGCGCATAACAAAAAAAATACAAATGCTATCGAGCTGAAATTTTGGGAACACTTATTTTTTACCGTGATTTCTTTATTTTATTAACAAAATTTGCTAGTCTTTGACCTTGTCATCATCCCTATTGTGTGCAGTAAAGACTTAAAGATGCGTGGTCGTTCCTCGGTTATTAAAATTTTGCGCGGGTTTTTGTACAGCCAGTTTATGGTGAAATATAAAAAGAGGGCGAATAAAGCAAAAAATCAAACATAGTCCTTCTCTTTTCACACTCACGCGACACGCCCGACTTTCATATGTCGGGTGAAAAAGGACGACGCAGAATCATCGCCAAGTTAGTTTTTTTTAGAGTTCCGTACGTAAAAACGGGACCCTATTACCAAGACTTCGATGTCTGTCCGTCTGTCTGTCTGTCTCCAGTCTGTAACTCCAGAACGGTAATAGCTAGAGAGCTCAAAATTTCACAGATTATGTATTTCTGTTGCCACAAATACTGAAAACAAAATTAATTGAATATTTAAGGGGGGCTCCCATACAACAAACGTGATTTTCAATCATTTTTACTCGGTATCAATGATGACAATAGCTAGGTACCTGAAATGTTCATAAAATACTCAACTGTGTTTTAAGTAAGTACTTTAATAATTCATAAAAAAAATTAGATAATTATAATTATGTATTATTCTACAACTTGTGTTTATATTATGATGTTATAAAAATGCAGAAAAATGTTCTTTTGCGTTTTAAGGTTACTCCGTTTGATTTAATTGGCTCGTTTTCTTGTATTATTACGTTTTCAGATAAAGCCAGAATCGATGATTGCGCCATCTATAAATAGCTTGCTTTTCTCGTACACGCAATTTAAAACTTTGTATGGGACTCAACAGTCTATAATAGTATAAAATATTCTAAGATGGGTGCTGAGAAAGGGGCGGCACATGGCCTGGGGCCTACAGCGGCCAGGACTGCAAATCCGCCACTGGCCAAGGGAGCGTATTTCCCTTTCATTGCGTACACGATCGAAGTTATACAATACTGTCATTCAGTGCAAAATCCCGCGGAAAACGTACATGTTGGCTTGATAAAAAGTAGCACGTACAAATCCTTAGTTGTCCTAATATTGTAAATGTGAAAGGGCGTCTCCCTGTTACCTCCCAACTAGCAAATTTCTCTCAACCTACGTACGTCATAAGAGTACTTAGCTTATAGATTACTTATAGTAGTTTTGACATATGCTGTTTGCACTTTTAATAGTTTTGAAAAATGTATTTTATGCTCAAGTCAGTTTACTCGTATTCTTACAATTACACTTATAAGCCTTTATGAGTATGAAAATTCTAACCCTTATTAGTAAACATACTGAAGTACAGTTACTCCTATAATAAGCTCTTGTAGTAGCTTATAAGATGACAGTTATACATGTCGAAAAAGAGTTACTAGACTTAAGAGTACTTACTCTAGTTATTTGTGCTTGTAAGCTATTATAAGACAACATGTTTTGGCCTTTATAAGTTCCATCAGCTGTATTGGTAAGAGCATTATGTGAGAGTATTATAAGTACAATTTATCTTTAATCGTCTCCACCAAAACTCTTATAAGGTTATTTAATCTTCAATTGTGCTTGCTAGATCCACTTGTCAAATCAGGAGTTCTCATCTGACAAGTGGATCTAGCAATTACAATATCGTTCGAAGTGATGAGGGTTCTGTACAAAATTATAATATAAGTGACAATTGTGAAAGAACTATAAACAATGCTTATATTTACTTATATACTTATATTTTATTACTAGCGACCCGCCCCGACGTCGCACGGGTATTAAATATATAGCCACTGAACAAATTATTAAAATCGATATGATCTTTTACATGGTCTACTTCTTATCTGTGCCAAATAACATAAAACTAGCTCCAGTAGTTCGTGAGATAAGCCCTTTCATATAATTTCCCCTGTTTTTTCAACATTTTCCTATTAGTCTTAGCGTGATAAAATATAGCCTATAGTCTTTCTTAATAAATGGGCTATCTAACACTGAAAGAAATTTTCAAATCGGACCAGTACTTCTGAGATTAGCGCGTAAAGTTAGCCCTTTCAAATAATTTTCCCCCTTTTTCCTACGTTTTCCTCTATTTCTTCGCTCCTATTAGTCTTAGCGTGATAAAATATAGCTTATAGCCTTCCTATATTAATGGGCTATCTAACACTAAAAGAATCATCAAAATTCGTTGCGCAGTTTTAAAGATTAAAGGGAACAAAGGGACATGAGGGAAAAAAAGCGACTTTGTTTTATAATAGGTATAGATATTTTATTACTTGATTTGCATATTTTAATTACAATACAGAGACATGGGTTGTTTGATAGATATTTACTGCAGAAACCTAATCAATCGCTGATTCGCAACATGGCGGGAGACAGTTTTGTAAGACACTTGAGTAAGTCCCTATAGAACTAGTTTTTCTGATAATATACTTATAACACTCTTCAAAATGATAGTAGAAACAATATGGCTGATAATGCAATTGATTCTGAATAATTGAATAAATATTTATTGTAAATATTTCGAATTAGCGAGGCGCATTAAAATTTTGGGCTATACCCTAATATACTTTACAATAAATTCCCGCTCCCCTACGAACACACTTAATGTACAGCAACTATCGACAATACAAAAGAAACCAAAAATATTATTAATTAATAATACATGTAACCTTTGAAATGTATCTAAATTTTAATCTCGTTCCACTTGACAAGTGCAAAATATTCTCATTTAGTTTTATCACTCGCTTGCCTAAGTTTGTTATTGTCCGTTTCAGTTTTATAACACACTAGTTTTTGGTTATACAATACAAGTGTAAATCGGATTGACCAAGTATTCTATTAGCATGGTATAAGAGCAAATAGTCTAATAAATATTCTTTGCGGTCTTGGAGATAGGATTTAGTGTATTATAAGTGTAAAAAATTAATTGTCTTGACATAATTATAAGAGCACTTTTTGCTAGTTGGGCTCTACACACACAAACCGCTGAACTGATTTTGCTGGGTATGGAGATACTTTGAGCTTCGGGAAAGGACATAACATACTTTTTATGCCGGAAAAATGAACGGTTCCTGCGCGAAAATTAATTTTGGTGCAACAAAGATGGTGCAACAAAGGTGCACGTCATATAGTAGTCTATAGAGATAAATAAATAAGCAGTACCTCCCATGTTGTTCTGATCTGTTCTATGTCTCAAATAAAAAATTACGACTTAACAACATTTGCAACCGACATTGTGGTGCACTTAAGCGCGTATTCACATGCTTACACACACACACACACACACACACACAGTCGTGCCTCAAACTACGCTACTTCACATTACCTGTCTGAGCTTGATCAATCACACATGAATGAAAAACCGGCCTCACTTTGTTGGTTTTAAAACTCTGTGTGTCTACTTTTATTTCCTAGCTCTATATCTTTTAAATCAAAATCTATGAATATTCAATATAAGTCCTTACTCCTAGGAAGCTTAGGCAAAATTAGAAGGTCTAGAGTTAATAGGCACACCAATGTCATGTTGTAAACGATGTCACAGGTTGGTGCGCAGGCCAAGGATTCCTAATTACATTGTTTAGATTTGAACTTAAGTATTACATTGGACATTGTTTTAACTTGGTAGGCCTTGTGCAGAGCGGAGTTAGAGCTAACCCTTAGGGGTTATAATGCTATATCTCATCATTTTAACATAGACGTAGAGTTAACTTTAAGCCGGGTATGTGTACATATGGATGTTATAAAATGGCCCAATAACGCCTGGCTAATTTAAAACCCTTTCTACTGCTATACCAAAGTCCGAATGCAAATTAAACTGGAGAGGTTGTATCAAACAAAAAATGAAGCAAGTAGTTTTTGCGTGAAATCGTAACAAACATCTACGCTTTCACATTTATAATATTAGTTAGGATGCAAGTAGAAAGAAAATTCTTTCGTCATGTGTGACAAACGCACCTGAAAACCTCCTTGAAGTCGATCTGCGCGGGCGGCGAGGACAGCGCGCCTGTCGCGTACCGCGCGCAAACGCGCTCAAACACGCACGCTCGCTCCCCGTATTCACCCACGATGTACTTTTCAACGTCTTGCACGTCGAACGGGTCCGCGTCGCGACGTGTGCGGGAGCGGTATGTCGCTGGAATTAAAAAAAATCATCCTTATTATAATATCATAAATGCGAAAGTGTGTCTGTTTGTCTATCTATCTGTCTGTCTTCACTTCACGCCAAAACCGCTGTGCCAATTTTGCTGGACGTGGAGATACTTTGGATACTTTTTATCCCGGAAAAATGTACGGTTCACGCGCGATAAACTATTTTCGTCATCTAGTCCAAAATATGCACGGAGAGAAATTTGTTCAGGCAGGCAGGTACGGAATTTGATCGGGTTGCGTCAAGCTGGATGGACAGATCAGCTCACGTTCGATACATAAAATATCAATTCAGACGGTATTTTTTGGCTACAATCCTGTTTTAAAGCCAATCTTGGGACTAATAGGCCATGGCGCTAAAAAGGTCCAAACGGCCCAAAAACTCTTTACTCTATCTTGACTCTACCAAAAGAATACTGATAGTCAAGAAACATAATATAGTCACAGTTATTCAGATAAACGCTACTAATGATGATAATTATTGAAAAACAAAAATATTCACTGCAAAGCCTAGACATCTTATATCCCATCAAAATCCAAGCGGCACCCGACTGCCGCATAACAATTGAAAATCTATTGTGTCTGCGATTCCCACGATCGAAGTATTATGTAATCGTTTAAAATTAGTTATTATAGGTAAGTTATAACTTTATAAAACAACATTGCAAAATAAGCTATTACAATTTTGCGAGAGAAACCAACATGGTATTATCTGAAATAAGCTCAACATTTCAATTTACCTGACAGGGGAGGTTTTTGTATATTTTATTAATATCTTGTTATTATTAACATCGTAACTGGAAACATATTGTAATAATATAATGTAGTAACTGTTTATGTAAGAATATTACTTTTGCCCATATCATCATCATGATGACATGTAATGTAAAAAACTTAAAACTAAGGGTCAATTCAGACCGATGCATTTCTAAAGTAGGGATTTGACAAAGCAAGACTAGACGTCTCACGCTCACGAAATCCATTCGTACAGAAATGCATATCTACGTGTCGCGTTGCGGTCTGAATTGACCCGCAGGGCTATCACGTAAAAATAGCGATCAACAATCCACTAGCAATAATCGCTCGAGCGATTGCTGGGTATAAAAACAATGGTGTCATGTATAGCGATCGATTGCAATCGTATTGTTTTGGCTGATACGTGATACGAAATTGCGATTTTGGAGCAATTATCGGGCAATAATTGCTATCGCATTGCTCTCGCAAGATATGTACGTGATACGGGGGCCGATGTTTAAACGCCATTCAAACGCCAATAAGTGTCAGGAATCAATTAATGCAAAATACGACGGAATAGTGTGTCGTCTCTCGCGTTCCGCCCGTATTTTGTATGTGTTTGAAACGCGGCGTAAACGCGGCGGAATTTACGCCGGCGTAATTCAGCCTAGTGTGTTTAGACACTTAGGCCGTGTTCAGACCAAACTGACTATACGCCGCTAAATGTGAGCAGGCTCACTGTGAGCCCCAGTGTGAACGTGAAAATCATACAAAATATACGGTATCGAATGTCCGCGCCTACGCCTAGCGTAATGACGTATTGTCCGTTAGGTCTGAACGAAAAAGTGAATATGTATGGAAATACAATAAACTGCGTAACGCTCGCTCACATTCAGCGGCGTATAGTCAGTTTGGTGTGAACACGGCCTAACCCAACTAGCAAAATTTGGTTCTGATTAAGTCAGATTTGCGTTTTCGTGAAGACTTATGGTGTATGAAGTAGACTTAGAACAGTCACATAGACTACTTTAAAACCGCGTTTGGGCACAAAATTCAGGATCTTTGATTTTGAATTTGTTTTGTACAGATCAGGAAAAATGCTAATAACTCTTAATTTGATCTTCAAAACGCACTATATCGTGCTACATATCTTCAGTACTGCTAAACTAGAATCGTTATGAGACTAATAGATTTGCACAAAACTCCGTGTGTGCGTCACGCGTGTTTGTCAATTTATATCAAATTATGTTATAAGCAATATATAACGCCATTAAAATAATAGTGATTTGGCCTGACTGCGACCTCATGCGCCCAGCTTTAAGTGCGAAGGTAAGTTTTTCGTTGATATATATGTGTTTATATGGTGTATTTTCAATGCCCCCTTGTTATTTTTACTTTTAATTTTAATTAAATATATTTTTTTCATATACAAACTGATACAAAACTATTATAAGATGTGTAAAGTCCGACATTATGCTATTGTAGGACTTATGCTCCGATTTAAAGTGTGACAGTTTGAAACCATGTTAAATTGAGGTTCCTTGCAAAGGTTATCAAAAAACCGTTTAAGATTAAAATAAATATTAGCTTAGGATTACTAGTCTGACTTTGTCATAAGTTCATAATTTTAATGGATTATTTGTTTCAGATAGACAATGAAGACCTTGCGAACACTACTTATGCTTAAAATTATTGTTGTTGCCATATTATACATAAAACTATAAAAATAATATAAAATAAATATTTTATTAATATTTTATTAATAAACCTTAAGTAACATTGCAGCATTACTTCTATCTACAGTAAATTTAAAAATATTCATTAACAGTATGAGAGACATACCTACTGTTCTAGAAAATGTACGGAACCACTAGATTGTTCACTGCACTTTTCTTGGTTTATAATGTTTGTACTTGTCGTTTTGTGCAATTTTTTATATTTAGCCGTAACTTTTTTTCTGAATCCACCACATCGCTTTAGTTGTGTCCATTTTTTTAAATCCATAAAGCGTTTATTCAAGATTTTAAAAACGCAACATACAAGACTTTATCAGGATTAATTATCATTCAATGTTTTTAATGCTGTAACAGCCACGATACTTGCTACTTCAGTAATTCTAGCATCGCTTGTACAATAAGTAGCGTACCCAAGACTACAAGGCTTGTACGCATCCTCACAATGCATTTTTGTAGAGATGTGTTAGTCTTGGTTATGATTTTATTTATACTTATGTAAATGACATAGAGCTAGAGTCTCATATCGTGCTACTTTAGGACTATGCTTAGATTAGCATTTCAAAGTGCAATAATAAGCCAACATACATCAATCAAAACTATTATGTGGCTTTTGGCGGACTTCTTGCATTATAAGCTGCTATTCCTAAGACCATTTTGCTAGTTGGGAAGACACCGGTAGCTACGAGTACAAAAGTGTAAATACATAGTGCATACAGTTAAATTTTGTTTGTTTATTTGCGTTTTTTATAATAATATGTCCTTTGTAGATCTCGATTACTTATTATCATAGACAAAAACTATAATAATAATTATGCAATATCCAAATAAAAAGCAGACTTAACTTAGTGGTAGTATAGTAATTATTATTTTATACTTAGAAGTTACCTGGACTTAGCGAATATACTAAGCTCCTCAGAAAATTCATGGCACGCACTGAAGCAGTTATCACAGGGAAACCGATCAGCTGTACCGGCAGCTCATAGGCTTTAGCTTCGAAGTTCACAAAAAAAACAAACAAGAACAACACTACGATTTCGCGGTATTCCATTTTTGAAAAACTGTCACTGAACTTTTGAAATAGGCACCGAATTTCGCACTTTGGATTTGGAATGGAATTATTTTTTTACGCGAATATAAACAGGCAGCGAACTCACTTTAAAATTGTTTTTTTTTTTATTATTTTAATTATAGAAGTAACAAAAAGTTCTGAACAAAAATTGATTGCTCTGATATTTAGAAAAGAAATTATATTTACTAAGTAAATATTTGACCACTGGACCTCTAGTAGGTGTGTACTCGTTTTCACAGTTACTTTATATGTGACGAAACGACCACGATACGAGTCATCGGTCAATTCGTTATGTCATCTGCAACAGGTATGCCCTATGGACAATAGTCAGTATGTCAAACAGGTATTATTTAATAACTTTTATTGTAATACTACGAGTAGCAGACCCGGCAAACATCCATACTAATATTATAAATGCGCAAATGTGTCTGTCTGTATGTTTGTCGTTACCTTTTCACGCCCAAACCGCTGAACCGATTTTGCTAACATTTGGTTGGAGAACTTTGAGTCCCGACTCCCGGTAAACGTCAAGAATACTTTTTAGTTTTTATCCCGGAAAAATGAACGGGGAACTCGCGATAACCAAATTTTTGGCGCAACGGAGTTGCGAGTGTCAACTATAGGTATAATAGCTTAAATTAATGTAATAAATCCATGCTTCCAAACTTACTAATATAATAAACGCAAAAGTGTGTCTGTCTGTTACCTCTTCACGCCCAAACCGCTGAACCGATTCTGCTGACATTTGGTATGGAGATTGGAGATACTTTGAGCCCCGGAAAAAGACATAGGATATTTACTTTTCATACCGGAAAATTGTACGGTTCCCGCAAGATTAACGAATTTTGGCGCAACGAAGTTGCGGGCGTCAACTAGTTTATTATAATAAATTATTTAGTTTTTCTATAATAAATAAAAACAGTAAAATAATGTTACCTTTATATTTAATGTTGTTATTGTAGACAGCTGGCAGTTTGATCATGGAAAAACATATTTTTTTATTGTCTCCTAAAAGACAATAAAAAAATATGTATATCTTTTTTCTCTAATCTCGCATAATTGCGTGGAAATGAAAAGGAGAGTTATAATGAAGGGCCTCTAGCTGTATTTGCTCGTTATCCTTTGTCAGTCCTGCCTCAAATACAATCCTTTATCCTTCCATTTAAGGAATACATAAAAGCCAAACGAAACCAATTCATACTGTATTTGATTTATCAAGAACTTTGTTGTGATGTGTGATGATATGTTGTATTTGTCTTTTACACTTTCAGCTAAAGAGACTTACATGTTTGTGGAGATACTTCAAGTCTAGGAAAAGGATGTAGGTTAGATAGTTTTTATCTCATGAAAAGTCAAGGTAGAGATAAACTACGATAACATGGCGCGCCCCTCCAAAATTCAAAACGTTTGAAGTGCGTTGTCAAAACGTTTGATGTGCGTTGTCTTGCGCGGTCGGCTAGTTATGATTAGTTGACCAACAAATCTTGATAATAAGTGACATTAAGTGAAATATTACGAGTACTGGTTGATTGGTTGAATACTTACTACATACAAACTCTTTCTTAAGGATGTGACTACACACATTGAAACAGCAATTCGGAGGGGCGCGCCATGTTATCGTAGTTTATCTCTACACGATAAAAGAATAATATAATATGTACTAAAACTTCGTTTGGGACGGACATCAATTTGATCTTGTTTACAACACCATAGCACAGATTACTAAATAGTTGCTACGTAAACTATAGTAGGTAAATAAGAAGTTATATTGGCTGTAGTTAATAGAATCAAGCGTTACTTTGCGGAAATCCATAGCTTAATATTTAGTTTGTTATTATTTTTAGCAATATTCCGCGAAGTAGTAATAAATAAAATAACATTTCGCGGAATATTGCAAAAAAATAAAGGCTCTTTAACTTTCAAGCTAGTTTTAAGGAAAGATGTTACGCAGAATTATCGCACCAGCTTACATTTATTTAACCGTCGTACTCAGAGATATTAAATAATTGCTTAATTTTAATTCAGTCAAGATTTTGACATTAACTCATAAGTACTATGTTTTCTCTCCAATTTTTCATAGGGTTGCAACTTGCACCAGAGGCGTTGTTACATAGTTAAATAAGGTTAAGGTTATCGTGAAATATGGCGTCCATTATTGACTTTAACTAGAGATTTGACAGTTCATTTGACATTTTGTTATAGTTAAAGTAAGTTGGTGCAACTCACCCTTAATATTAAAGTTAAAATTTATAATTTTATGTTTCTGAATGCGACAGGTAGACTTAACTCTTGTTTACAAGTCTATGACGTAACAACCATGCGGGCTGCGGTACTCTTGATTTCATCAGTCATGCATTCGAATGCTCCAATTTTTTGCTATAATATACGACTAAATATGAGTAGCATGAAAGTAATAGTAAAACGGTACCTACAACGCAACATAATCTTGATTAATCTAGATTCTATGGTAATCTTTAACAAGATAAAAAAACAATAATGTTAAAATCATAATGATAACTTTGCTTGTATCTCCAAACAATGTTTGCCGGGCTAGTTGTTAATAAGTAGGTCATGCTGTTAAAATTAAGTTATTGCGTAAACACTACATTCCTGTTTTATTAAAATTACAAACGTTATTTTTCCAGTTCATTACGATTTGGCTGCGGCGCCTGTTTTGATGCAACACTGACCCGACATTAATATTCAGACATGATAATTTAGCGATTAATGACTTGTAATTATTACATGTCATAATATTATATTTTTCATGCAATATCTATGTTAGGAATGCTTCGTCACTATCAGGTCGTCCTAATATTTTGAATTGAAATGACATAGGATAGTTTTTATCCCGGAAAAATGTTAGTCACAGAGCCTCTTGAAAAAAAAATGTATTCAAAAAGGTTTATAGTGAGTAAGCAGATAAAGAAAAACTTGTGCATTTATAATATAAGATAGATCTCAACTGGAGTTGCCATTTTGTCCGTGTAACTTGAGAAATATTGCAGAAAATATCTCGTAGTTTACGAAAGTGCTCGAGCAAAAGGCTACGAAAATGTTACAATATAATGCGGAATTTGTCAACGTCGTTTGCAACTCTAAACTTGTAAACGGTATAAATATTTCAACATTTTTACCGAGCTACGAAGGAAATATGCTAAATGGTTTCAAAATATGTCACAGTCAATTAGACGAACGAAGTGGTTTCTTTGAAAGGTATTTAGGTAGGGTTCCCGGAGAATTCTCCCGCTTTGTACGGAACGATTCATACACCCAACTCGAACTTGACCTTTATTGCATTGATAAAATTTAAAAAATGTGTTAACTATGTTTGTGCTTCGACCGAAATAGTGCAAAGATTTTTTTTATCTAGCAACATTTACCTGGACTAACGGCATACGAGAGTTTCTTGACGAAATTGGTGACCCTCACAGCAGCTATGATGAAGGGAAATCCCACCAACTGTACTGGCAACTCGAAAGCGCTCTGTTCACTGCCTGCCATAACACTTTGCAACACCACCACAGAAAATACGAACCACAGATAAACGATCTTTTTCAACTCCATTTTCACGAGTGTCTTGCAAAATTAAAAAAAAACTTAAGATAGGACAGTCCTTAACGAATGCCCAATTTTAACTGACCACTAACTGAGTCAAGATTTCGATGTTGTAATTATTACTAAATCACCAATGCCTAATTGGCTTGCATAACGGAATGTTATGAATGCTAAACAATCATCAATGTCGCAGTTTCGAGACAAAATTCGAATTTGGAACACTTTTTCGCGGCTTCTTCTCCTTCTTTTCGAGTGCACGCGAGTATCGTAATTGCCATACGCGATCGTTCTAAGACATTCCTCCGTATCACCCCACTATCTATTGACAAACCTAGTCTGAACTCCTTCACCTTTAAGCATTTCCTAACGTTGCGAAAAACTTTACACGTTTTATGCAAATTGATACTGGATTCTTGAATTTAATCTGCACTGTCGATGGCAACACTCATTTTTTTTATATAGGTACTTATGTAGTCTAGATGATACCCGCAACTCCGTTGCGCCAAAATTCGTTTATCGCGCGGGAAAATTTTTCAATTTTCCGAGATAAAAAGTATCCTATGTCCTTTCCCGGAACTCAAAGTATCTTCATACCAAATTTCAGCAAAATCGGTTCAGCGGTTTGGGCGTGAAGAGGTAACAGACAGACAGACAGACACACTTTCGCTTATATTTATTCTCTTGATGGCGATTGCTCCAGTTTATTGATGATAGCTGGTTCATTGAAACTAGGACAGCTACACATCAGTTTTTATATTGCCTTAGTGTGTGCGTAGTACATAAGAACATTCCCATTCCAATAGGTCGGATAACTGACCCAACTTACATGCCCTTCCGACGCATAGATCGCCTTTTTTTAGAAAATATGGCAACCTCTCTGTATATTTTTGGCTCCTTTCACCACCATTACAATAAGGCATCGAATACATGACGACTCGAGCCAGTAAACTTGGTTTTAACATATGCATTATTTTACAAAAGACATTTACGTCAAACAAGTACCATCTACAAAGTTCAATATTACATTTTTCAAGTTTCACTCGTCAGACACTTTAGAAGTTTTAAACTTGGGCGTCACCTTCAGAGTGCTTCTGTAAAATAACTTGGGTCCAAAGGCGTTAAAGTTATGAAGAATTCGACTTCCAAAAGGTTCTTGTTTTCAGTGTTTGCCAGAATATAGCTTTTAAGTAATTTTAAATTTATATTTTCATTGTAAAATCATAAAAATCTCTATCGTAAATTTTGGTGTGGCTTCTGCATATCAAATTATATTTTACAGAAGGCTAGTATATTCTAAGAGTTATCGAATTTAATAAGAAAGAAAGGTAGTTCAATTTTTTTACATTTCCACTGTTTCTTATAGCTTCTTCTAGCAACCCGCCCCGGCGTTGCACGGGTATAAAATATATAGCTACTGAAAAAATTATTAAAATCGATAGCCTATGATCCTTCACGTGGTCTACTTCTTATCTGTGCCAAATAACATAAAAATTGCTCCAGTAGTTCGCGAGATAAGCCCTTTCAAATAATTTCCCCCGTTTTTTCCACAATTTCCTAATAGTCTTAGCGTGATAAAATAAAGCCTTTCTCAATAAATAGGCTATCTAACTCTGAAATAATTTTTCAAATCGGACCAGTACTTCCTGAGATTAGCGCGTTCAAGTTAGCCCTTTCAAATAATTTTCCCCGTTTTTTTAAACATTTTCCTCTATTTCTTTGCTCCTATTAGTCCTAGCGTGATAAAATATAGCCTATAGCCATCCTTGATAAATGGGCTATCTAACACTGAAAGAATCATCAAAAGCCAAAGGGAACAAAGGGACATGAGGGAAAAAAGCGACTTTATTTTATAATATGTATAGATTTGTTGCAGTTTGATGTTATATGGCTTGAAGTCGTTATGTATGAACTACCCAACAAAAAGTGTGTTTGTTGACATTTATTTAGCACATTAAAACAAACTCTTTAGCTTTGTAATATTAAAATTAAAAATTTTGAATCCATGCTAATCTATACTTCTATACTTAATGTTATAAAGGCGCACGATTAACAAATTTTGTTTAAATAAATTATTGAGACAATATTATATTCCACTACAGTTATGGATTATGACGTCGAACATTGCGTATGCGCATCGCCGAGTGACGATTCACTCTTACTTTTTAAACCGGTCAACATAAAATCACGTCACGTACAAATGCGTTGGCTTATGAAGAGTAGATTAAAATAAGTCCCTACGAGTACTAATATTGTAAAATCCGGAAGTGTATCTACAAGGTGTAAAGAACAAACTGATAATTTACTTTAGGACGTGTGTATAAGTTCCCTGTGTAGAGTTCACTGTGAAAATAGCAGTGCTGAAAGAGTAACTTTTTTCAACTTTTGTATGGGCAATTTCACGACGCCGCGCTGGAGCGCTTGACCATACAAAACATTAAAAAATGCTCTTTCAGTGCTGCTACTTTCACAGATAACCCTATGGAGTACTTACACACCTTAAAGTATTATAACATTGTTTTGTTATACCTACCCTGTAAATTTTATGTCGGTCAACTGTTTTACTTTGTTAACCGACTTCCAAAAAGGAGGAGGTTTCTCAATTCGACCGTATATATGTTCTTTTTTTATGTTTGTTCGCGGATAACTCCGCCGTTTGTGAACCGATTTTTTCAAAATTCTTTTTTTGTTGTATAGGATATAGTCTGAATTTGGTACCATGTTCCCAAACATGGTGACCTGATGATGGGATCCATGAGGAATCGAGGGAGACCCCTTAAAATTTATATGGAAAGATATGGTGATTTTAGTTTTATGAGAAGTATCCTAAGCATATGCTACCAAAACGCAAGAATTTGCACCAAGGTATACCATGGTTCCGAAGATACTAAGAGAACTCCGGATTCCTTATAGATACAAGTTTGGGGGTTTAGGCGCTGTTTTAAGAACTGACAGCATATGCTACTATGCAAATTACATTCATCTTCTCCCTTAAATTACCTAGCACGTGTTCACTTCGATTTTTTTAATGTTTAGTTTAAAATTATTTACTTGATATTTTGTGAGTGTGACTCTTAACAAATTGTTATAAGTAGAATGCTATGGTTTACTAGGTAACTAAAAAGAGTGAAATTATTATTTTTAACAAAAAATTAAAACCGACTTCCAAGGTAATAACAATAATAACATCCTTATAATATTAACTAAAAAGTATTAAATAATTTTTCCTATCTAACAGTGCCTTTTTTCGAATTCGGCTAAATCTCAACAGCTATTTCTGTACTCAATCTTCATCATTTTGAAGTCGGTACCAGTTCCAAAAGTTTTAAATATTCTGTAAGACGAAGATTCAGCTGTATCTGGTACCGACTTCAAAATGATGAAGATTGAGTACAGAAATAGCTGTTGAGATTTAGCCGAATTCGGAAAAAGGCAATATTAGATAGGAAAAATTATTTAATACTTTTTAGTTAATATTATAAGGATGTTATTATTGTTTTTACCTTGGAAGTCGGTTGTTGAGAATAAACACAATATATAATAATTATTCTTATTTATTTCAGGTTCAAAACCAATATTACATTCAGACACGTCGTTTCTCACACATTTTTCTTGTCATTCCCATTTTGTTCTAATAGTAACTTTTTCGGCAATTGACATTAATAAATAAATCCTCTAAAATATCTATTGTGCCAATTTGTAACATCGGTTTTAATTTTTTGTTAAAAATAATAATTAGCTAAGTATTTCAGATTAAGTATAATTACATAATTTTCAATCGACTTACAAAAAGGACTAGATTACTTATAAATTTATTATGTTCGTCTGTATATTTTTAACGCTTTATATGTTCCGTGTGCCGCACGTTTCAAAGGTCTGTTTAATTGAATTATAGTAGCTTCGTAAAAAAAAGTTATTTACCCATATTCAGCTATGTTTTTGTTAGTTTTTCCTTTTTGGACTTAAAGAGACGTGTGATACATGACAGCAGAACTCTTTTTTTTTACGTCCAGTCGGCACTTATCGGCACGATGACAAATTAATCTCATAAAAAGATGCTTGTGTATTATGAAAGTGTTTACGTACACATATTGTTACACACAGATGTAAATCAATTTCGGTTTCGTTTGACAGCTCAAGATTATTGCTCTATTCCGCTAGGTATATTAACTTTATGGTTTAACAGGTTAAAAATACAAACATACCTTGCATAGACACCGCGACACAGAAGAACAATATAAAAACAATTTTATTAAACATTTTGATATTAAAATATTTGAGAGTAAATCTAAAACACTGTTACTTTCACAACATTAAAACTGCTTGTGGCCAAAACTTGAATCTCGAGAAAGGTGGTTCCAATTTCTCCCAGATCCACATTCATATTTATTTAATTATTATATATCTGTTGTATTTTATTGTATGACTGTCTGTCACCTCTTCAAGCCGATATGTATCGATAAAATTTAAACCAAAATAATATTGTATTTCAATTTTCAAATTAAACCACATTTTAACCACATGTATTATTATTGATATCTCCAAAATGTAGCTAGTAGCTACATTGAAGTTCAAATAATTCTAAATAGTTTTTATTTTTGTAATTATTACTTCGAGTCCCGGCAAAGGAAATAAGATACCTGTTATCCCGGAAAAATTTACGGTTCCCGCGTGATAATATGAAATTCGACGAAAAGCTGCGGGCAGCATCTAGTTCACATGTCCAATCTTAGCATAAATATGACGTAATAATTAAATACGCAACAACTTTCAAGCTTTCTTCAGAGGCGTTTTTATGAGGGTTTTTTTTATCCAGTTACAAAAAGTCGAACATATTATATTCTTCAAAAGCGTTTTATAAGGGTTTTTTTATTCAGTTACAAATAATATATCCACAGTCGAACATAATATTATAACGTCCTCCTTTTTGGAAGTCGGTTAAGAAAAATATAATTGTCTTAAGTCAGTATTTAATAAACTACTTTACTAACACATTTCCTAAAGGCCGCACAATTGTTAAATTAAGAGTATGCCAGATAATGTATGGAGCTTGTATCAAAATCTTAATTTAATTACAGTTAAGGCGATATATCGAAAATAAATTATACAGCAAGGGCAATTTTATGCTTAATTTGTAGAAGCTATCGGCTCGCTCGGAAAACATGCGACAAAACGTAATTATAATTGCTTCTATACGATTTTGAGTTGCAAAGGTAATTAGTTTAGACTAATTTCTTACAATACATCTATTTTCGTTTAAAAATAATCTTCAAATTTCGTATTTTTAAGAGGTCAATTCGAAAATTAAATATATCGAGGCAAAATACATTAATCGTGTTTCTAGTTCTTCTCAAACCTAGATAAGGCTATGAAGATATTATGTATATCTCATTACCATATTTGTAACATTTCTGAGGGTCCTATAGTATTACGTCAAAAAGGACAGTTTTTTCGATATAGCGCCATAAGTAATTAATATTCGTCCTCTGAGTGCGGCAATTACTCGGGTTAACAGTAAACACACATCCAGTCTTAATCACATAACATAACTAGATGCTTCTAGATCAAAACAAAGAAAAAACGTGCAAGCGTCGCGACCCAATTGCGGCGTTACGTGCGAGTTACGTCAGCTGACGTAACGATGGGACGGCTCCCCGACCCGTATAGCTGGTGCGTGTATGTTAATACCTTTATAAGCCGGCCAATTTGGCCTACATGCAAACATTTGCATGTAGGCTAAATTAGGCCGGTTTGGATGCAGGCATAAAAAAGTAGCTAATTATGTGTACCGTCTTCAAAGAGAGTTCTGAAATATAACACAGTATACTGGCCAGTGCTTACGTCACGAATCCGACACCATATTGTACCTACTCAGCTGGTGAGCAAGTGTGACGTATTATAATCATAAAGTTAATATACCTATCGGAATAGAGAAACAAAGGCCTGAGCAAGCGAGATGTCACTATCAGTAACACTGCGTGGTAGAAAGAGAAGCGTGATTTGAGGTTGCACAGCTTTTTTTTCATCTGTTTGACAGTCTGTCTGACCCTGTGCCGATCGTTGTCAATTTGGGATCTCAGAAAAATTGTGATAATAATAATTTTTAGAAATACTGCTCTAGAAACATGGTTAAATGTTTGTGGAATGGTTGTGGATCCACACATCGAAAAAACCCGGACAAATATTCATTTCACAGGTGAATTATTCTACATCGACAGGACCTAGTTTTAAGTTTATTTTTGCCAATTCCCTATGAGTTATTGGTATTGATTTTCATAATTCACTTCTTTAAATATTTATTTATATGGAAAACATAACTTGACTAGCCATGGTGCGCAATTTAAAGATATTTTGTGTAAACAATTTTCATCTATTTTACACTAGGGCTGCATCAAGTTATCGATAAGTTGTATCGATATGAAAATATTTTTTAGTTAAGTATACTAATTATCTAGGAATGTTGAAATGATAACATACTCATCCGTAGTTTATAATTAGTATAAGTATATTAATATACTATCATACATAATTTATCGTTTTTAAGGTTCCGCACCCAAAGGGTAAAAAGTCCTAGTAGTGGGGTCCCGCTCTACTACTAAGACTTCGTTACCTGTCCGTCTGTCCATCCGTCCGTCCGTCTGTCTGTCTCCAGGCTGTATAACAAGAACCGCTATAGTAATAGACTTCTGAAATTTCCACAGATGTAATGTCATTCTACAACCAATATGGCTGCTCATCCAAGATAGGGGAATAGTTAATAAAGCACTTCTGCAAGATGGGCATCAAATAAAAGGGCTCATTGAGAGTGAATTGAAAATTAATAGGGTCTAGTGAAGTCGTGTCGTGTCGTGTACTGATGTGACGTGACGTAACCTGTCGTGTCGAATCGTGTCATGACATGTCGTGTCGTATCGTGCCGGGTTTTAGAAAATGCCTGGTTGAAACCGGTCACTTCATGCGCGAGTCCGACTCACACTTGGCCAATTTTTCAGATTTCCTGCTGACCTGGATACCAGAAATTCATGGCTTAAAATAATTAACCGTCCAAACTGGACTCCGAAGAAAAATTCATGCATACTTAATTATGCAGCAAGCATTTTGAAGAAAAATCACATTTTACTTCGAAATTACAATTTTATTATATATATCTATGCAGTTTTATTTTATCCCATTTTGTTATTTTTGCAATCTTACAATTATTATTCCATGATCGATATTTTGTCGAATTACAAGATGTTTGTACATCACTGACACGCACACGTAAACATAATTGTATACACAGATGTAAACCAAATTTTGGTTAAGCTTGACAGCTCGGGATTGTTTCTCTATTCCGATAGGTATATTACCTTTATGATTATAATCTCCCAGCAAAGTCATAAACGTCAATGCACTGGCGTATATTTCGGAACGAATACTTTTCCTTAGATGCATTTTCTGTACAATATATACCTGGTACCCACAGACATTTATCAAGTTCTTATTTCTGTGCTGGTACCTGTGTTTTGAAATCTTTGATGGAATGTGTGTCGAAAGACTCTTCACCATCTCCATTATCTACAGTCTACACTGGCAGTGTTTTTCAACCATTTCCCTATCGAAAAATAATTAATTTGCAACCCTTTTTCTTTTTTTTAACCTCGTTTACGATTATTATATCTTTTTGTTAAAAATCTCATACTATTTTTGAGTTTTATGTTTTTTTCCCGAAAACCTTCTCTCGACCTTTGGCGATGTCCCAAGTCCCAACAGCTGATGCTTCGCGACCCCCCAGGGGGTCGTCACCCAAAAATTGAAAAACACTGGTCTACACATAGAGACACGCCTAGGCTACGTCTATTCAGTGTCTACAGCACTATACAGCTTGGAATAATTAAGCTAACGTGGTTTGAGGTACGAAAGAATTTTGTGCATTTTACTTATGGTTGTAAAGGAACTCAGTGGCGGAGATACATGTACGAATGGGCTTATTATTTAGGTCCCTTTGCACATTGAATGATCTATACTAATATTATGAATCTAAAGGGTTTGTTTGTTTGAACGTGCTTATCTCAGAAACTGCAGGTTCGAGTTGAATATTATTTTTGGTTGGATAGTCAATTTTGTCAAGGAAGGCTATCGGCACGCTGCGAAAATATTCATCTGATTTGGGTTAATCAGCTAATATTAATTAGCTTTATTAAACTATTTAAACGAACTTTCAGAGATTTGATCGGTTCAATATTTTGTATTCTGATACTTGATATTTGTTAGACTTTTTTTATAGCACTTCCGTTTTTTATTTCTTAATTCAATGTTCCTTCCTAAATCCATACATAAGTGAGACTTAGCTACGCCCCTGCTGTGGTCTCCAGGTTTGACTGAAGTTCCATTAGGCATCTCATTACCACCGACCTACTTCGTCGCATCAAATATTCATACCGTACGCCATATTTTTCACCACAAATCTCGCCATTTCTTTTTGTGAGATGTAAAATGAAGAGCTTGCAGATTATTTTAAAATAAATATAGTACACTAGATGACGCCCGCAACTCCGTGGCGCCAATACTCGTTTATCGCGCGGGAACCGTGCATTTTCTGGGACGAAAAGTATCCTATGTCCATTCCCGCCCAAGCAGCATCACAAGCTGTATAACAGCTCTATTAAAGTTCGTTTATACTCTTAATGCTGTATTTCCTGGTCACATAAAGGCTGTATAAGCGCTTATACAGCCCTTATAACCCCTGGAATGGGCACAAATTATACAGCGTTTTGCGTTATATTAGTTGTACAGTAGTTGTATAAGCATAAAATAAGCTGCATAATAGCTGTTTTGCGGCTGTACTATAGTGTACGAAGACACCAATACACTCCAATTACTACATTGTAACTCACTTGTTAAGCTTTACGTTGTAAAAAGTCTCTTGAAAAGAATTAAAACGAAACAGATATACATATATTATTTTAATGATGGCGTTTATAATAAAGTTTTGATCAAAGTGACATATTATCATTAACGCTGTGTTTAAAGATTTGGAGATTCGATAGGCGCAGGATACAGTGCATTATCGTGCAAAAATAAATTTATTGTGGTCATATATATGTTTTGTGATAAAAAATAAACGTGCCAGCAAAATAATCAAGGAAGAGATATTAAATAAGGTATGTAAATATTGTTTTTATAGGTTAGAATTTAAAAATGTTTGAATTAATGGACGTAGAGCCTCGTTGGTGCATAGTAGGTTATTGGACAAACTTAAAATATTGATAAATATAAAAACATTAGTCTAATTTTATGCACTCATGTTCGTAATCTTCGATTTGTAATTGATAAAATGGCGACAATTTGCTAAGCAGCCTAAATTCTATTTTGATGCTATAGCATTAATAGCTGTACTATGTAGGTAATGGATACTAGTATTCAGCTTTTAGCCAGAAATGGACTGTATAAACGAATAAATTTACTATTAATGTTGCATAGCAGTGTTTCGAACATAACCTGTAACTCTTTTTAGGGATACGTAATATTAAGGGAAAAACCAAAATGCACTGAGAGATCGCATCACGTTTCCGAAAATAAAGTATTAATAAAGTTATTTTTTAGAAATGTCAAAGCAATTATTGTAGATTTTCGTCCTAGAATTTGAAAAGAAATAAATAAAGTGATGCAGTCCAAAACATATTATGCAATTCATAAATTCTCACAATGCACCTTCTACATCTGGAATATTATAATAACACGAATCCACTATGAAACATTAAACAGCATCTTCTACAAAACCCTACAATCTTTGTTTTAGTTAGTAGTAGTAGTAAATATGCAAAATTTACTTTTTCTTATCTACTTCATTAACCATCCAACACAAAACGATCGACTCGGCGCATCACTAAATGCACTACCTCGTCACTAAATGAAACTTGACAAATTTAAGTGGGGGATTACCGTTCAATATAATTCTTTTGTTGTTGTCCTTATTATCACCAGGTTCAGCAGTGGTATGGAGTTGAAAAAATGCAGAGCAATTGGGATGAAGCTTAGCCTTAGCTCTCCGATTAGTCCCCTAAGCAGCCTTAGCTCTCCAAAGCAGCGTTAGCTCTCCGATTAGCCCCCTAAGCAGCCTTAGCTCTCCGGTTAGTTCCCTAAGCAGCCTTAGCTCTCTAAAGCAGCCTTAGCTCTCCAAAGCAGCCTTAGCTCTCCAAAGCAGCCTTAGCTCTCCGATTAGTCCTCTAAGCAGCCTTAGCTCTCCAAAGCAGCCTTAGCTCTCCGATTAGCCTCCTAAGCAGCCTTAGCTTTCCCGTTAGTCCCCTAAGCAGCCTTAGCTCTCCAAAGCAGCCTTTAGTCCCCTAAGCAGCGTTAGCTCTCCGAAGTAGCCTTTAGTCCCCTAAGCAGCCTTAGCTCTCCAAAGTAGCCTTTAGTCCCCTAAGCAACCTTAGCTCTCCAAAGTAGCCTTAGCTTTCCGAAGCAGCCTTAGCTCTCCGAAGCAGCCTTTAGTCCCCTAAGCAGCCTTAGCTCTCCGAAGCAGCCTTAGCTCTCCAAAGCGGCTTTAGCTCTCCGATTAGCCCCCTAAGCAGCCTTAGCTCTCCAAAGCAGCCTTTAGTCCCCTAAGCAGCTTTAGCTCTCCGATTAGCCCCCTAAGCAGCCTTAGCTCTCCAAAGCAGCCTTTAGTCCCCTAAGCAGCTTTAGCTCTCCGAAGTATCTTTGTGATTTTTTTCTATCGAGATAAGATATCGTGATAAGATAAGATATTGCTCAGATCGGATTCTTGGAAATAATATAATGTAGTTTCTAATTTTAGAAAATGAATAATTCGGGGCTTTTTTTCAAGCATAAAAATGAATTATAAAATTGAAAATTTTGGGTTGGTCTCCCCCTTAAGCAGACATCCCCTCATTTCGTGAGTGTGATACAGCCTGATATAGAAGCGACATTCGAACTACCTATGAGAATCGGGAGCGTGCACTTGAAAAATTGATACGCTCGAACCGCACATAAAATATTCAATAGTGATTACGCAGCAGTATTCATGGTGTTTAATTTTAATCAAAATTTAGGTCAAATCGATACTCTAGCGGGATTGGATGTAAACTATGAATAGATAACTAGCATTTAAATAACATTAGATCCGAGCTAGCTTGATATAAATAGATATAAAAGTTTGGTGAAATTTATTTCAAGAATAAATTTCACCAAATTATCGTCGTTATTTAGTTTTAGCGAGACTAGCAAAATTAGAAATAAAATTTTTATTTATTATATTATGTAGAAGATAAAATATGGGGCAGTTAAGGTTCTCTTTATTTTATTTGCCGGATTCATGTCCTTAAGAATTTTCAGGTACTTTTCTACTTTTACCACCTGCCACCAAGCGTAGCTACAGTGACAATTGTCGTGTCAAACAGCGCAATAAGGGTTGTTCTAATTTCGTGACAAAATGTGTCTCAAAGTTAGAAAACCCCTTATTACACTCAACACTCACATAAAACGTCTAAAAGTATCAGCTAGATGTTAAATTGTTCATGTCTTTACGAGTACTGCAGCTGTTCTCAAACTGTTAGCGCACTGAGCCTTAAACGAATCGCTGAAGCCCAATCTTTGAGAACAAGTTTACGAGTAGAGGTGCCTATCTTTTGTGAAAATCTTCAATAGAAATCATCAAGTAAAAGTTTTGGCATCATCTCACGGATTTGAGAAATAAAATTCTGTACGCGCTTAGTTGCCACAATCCTTCAAACCGGCTAGACCAGTAGTTCTTAGCGTATGGTCCGCGGACCACTGGTGGTCCCTGAAGGCATTCCAAGTGGTCCGTGAAGCTATCCTAATAATATGTGAGAATTCAGAAGTTAGTAACTTAGAGATGTGATTTTATTGAGTAAAGTCTATGGACTATGCAGTCACAAAAATCACATTTAATTAAAATCTGTATTTTAATTTTAGATTTTTGTCAAAAAAAATGAGTGCTAATTTTAAATTTGTCCTTGTTTTCTTTATCAAAAAACCCTTAGTTTAGGTAAACCAACCCGGGTGGTCCTCGGCTAGACAAACATTTGGTAAAATGGTCCCTCATGCCTGAAAGGTTAAGAACCACTGGGCTAGACCGATTGTATGAAACTTTGTGTTTATTCTGTTGATCTCTAAGTCGTTCCATATTATAAATGCGAATGTATGTCTATTACCTTTCCACGTCCAAACCGCTGAAAATTTGGTATACTTTGAGTCCCGGTAAAGGACATGATAGGATACTAGTTTGTTACTGAAAAAATGTACGGTTCCCGAGCGAAAAATGAATTTTGTCGCAACGAAGTAAAATCTATAGAGCAAAAGATGCGTTTTTGCTTTTATACCGTATTGCTTCTCTATTTCTTCAAGGCTCTATGGCGTACGTTTAAAGCAACGAAGCGCAGTAACAACTTCCTCGCGAGTGCACATAGTCCGGTGCCGACCGAATATGAGGAAACAGCCAAATCGACCGAATATTATTTGTAAAATATTGCTTTTAGTCGAAAGAAGTTTATAACAATCTTTATAGGTTGTTCGACATCTACTGTGAAATTGGAAATAATATTTTTTTATCAATAATGCGAACTTTTACGTTGTCTGTCTGTTACTTTTTACCCGACAATAGCGAAGCAAAAAGGAGGGTTACGATTTTAACCTGTAGGTATGTATATATGTACGAAGCTATGGATGTTCATCTATTAGTCCGGAGATAGAACAATGAAAAATCTTTTACAAGGAATAGAATATGTGGCCAACATCTAGTTTTAATCAAATAAATATACTTTCATTCCATTTCGTAACCTTTTGCCCATTTTAAGCGCTAGTAGGTGTAAAACAACATTGCTCGTATTTTATTTGAAGGCATTATATTTAATTTTACATCAAGCGCATAATATTTTATTTAACTCTCAATTAAAATTTTGCTATCATAATATTTCTAGGCATGTTATGGTCATAGTATTACAAAATTATTATCTGTGCTATGGTATTAAATTCCCTAGAGAGGCTAAGCGGACCTAGACTGTACGCGTAGGCTGTGCTAAGCCTGACTGGACATTCCGAAATCCATTACCTAATGGGTATTAGTTGGAAGTTCATTTTCATCATCACATTCATGATGCTATGCTCATTGGTGTAAGTCGTAAGATGTAACTGGGCGTAACTAATAAAAAATAATATAAAATATGATAAGAGATTATAGTAGAGGAGGGGAAGGGGGGATTTCGGGAGTAGCTCGAGCGTGTCAGATTAAGCTTGTATAGGCTTCCGACATGTGTCTAGTTATCATGGTATAGAAATCAGATTTCTCACGTGGTGGGTTAAATTTTTTTTTTTTTTTTTGAGTATAGAAATGTCATATGATCTGTCAGATTAAGATAGGGGACGTTTAGTATACCCCAAAGAAGCTTCCATAAAAAACACTGACGATTCAAAGGTTAGGTAAGCCTGTAGGGACATTTTAAAATATAAAAATATAAAGCTTCATATTTTTCTAACTAAGCTTCACAGATATTCTATTTTACACTAAACTAAATGATTTACCTTGTAGTCTAAAATATAATAATAACTGACCGAAATAAGCAATTTTCTGAATATATTTTCTTTTTCAAAACTTTAAAATGGCCGCAAAAACGCTCTTATTTTTTTATCAGTTTTACCTAATGTAAAAAACCTACTAGGTCTTCATGACGCTCGAGTGACTACAAAATTAGCACCTTCTCCTCCCCTACTATTAAGTTTTGTTTGTGATGATTAAAGACATCGTAACATCAAAACGGGTGGACCTACTTTTTTGCTTTGCATGTATATTGTATATATTATTTCGATATACTTTTTTGTTGAAAGCTGACAATAACACTATCGAGAGTGTTTTAAGCAATTAGTTCATGATCATCATCAGCTCGGTCACTGCTAGACAATTTGCCGGGTTCTAACTTCTAAGTATCTGGCTTAACTTTTGCGAGGGTTTTTTGAATTTCTTAATTTTCCATCGAGGAAATTGTGTCGGCTGGGTTTTACATAACGCCACTAAATTACCTAGGTCCGCCCTTTGCATATGCATCAAATTCTCTGTTAATACTGTGTAAAATAATATCTTATATCTTTAAACGAGCAATTCTTGTATATCTATACTTATTATAAAACAAAGTCACTTTTTTTTCCCTCATGTCCCTTTGTTCCCTTTAATCTTTAAAACTACGCAACGAAATTTGATGATTCTTTCAGTGTTAGATAGTCCATTTATCGAGGAAGGCTATAGGCTATATTTTATCACGATAAGACTAATAGGAGCGAAGAAATAGAAGAAAATGTGGAAAAAACGGGGAAAATTATTTGAAAGGGCTAACTTGGACGCGCTAATCTGAGGAACTACTGGTCTGATTTGAAAAATTATTTCAGTGTTAGATAGCCCATTTATTGAGGAAGGCTATAGGCTTTATTTTATCAAGCTAAGGCTAATAGGAGAATGTGGAAAAAACGGGGGAAATTATTTGAAAGGGCTTATCTCGCGAACTACTGGAGCAATTTTTATGTTATTTGGCACAAATAAGAAGTAGACCACGTGAATCGTGATCATAGACTTTCGATTTTAATCATTTTTTCAGTGGCTATATATTTTATACCCGTGCGATGCGTGGTCTACTTCTTATCTGTGCCAAATAACATAAAAATTGCTCCAGTAGTTCGCGAGATAAGCCCTTTCAAATAATTTCCCCCGTTTTTTCCACATTCTCCTATTAGCCTTAGCTTGATAAAATATAGCCTATAGCCTTCCTCAATAAATGGGCTATCTAACACTGAAAGAATTTTTCAAATCGGACTAGTAGTTCCTCAGATTAGCGCGTCCAAGTTAGCCCTTTCATCATAGGCTTTCGATTTTAATCATTTTTTCAGTGGCTATATATTTTATACCCGTGCGATGCCGGGGAGGGTCGCTAGTATTATATAATTGGAATCTCGGAATCGGCTCCAACGACTTTCATGGAATTTAGTATATAGGGGGTTTCGGGGGCGATAAATCGATCTAGCTAGGAATCTTAGGAATTTTATTCGTATTTTATCGAATACCGAGCAAAGCTCGGTCAAATAGCTAGTATCCTATTATAAGCGATTAGCAAATCCCTAGTGAGGTAAGTAAGGCCTTAGAATTTCGATAATAGTTTCCTGTGCGGCTGTATTGTATATCAGGCAGCCACGTCAAGTATAATACGTACCAGTCAGCATTTTCATAATGGTCCTGTAACACGCAATTCGCCCATAAGAATTAATGATTTTTTATACTTTTTTTAATAACTAATAAGTAATAACAGTGTTGCCGCTTTTAATAATATCTAATAATAAACACTCTATAATAGTAGAGTATCCAAAGATCTAATTTCTATCTTATAATAGAGAAAGATATTATTATGATGTACTCATATTATAACAGCAATTGTTTGTCGAACCTTATGTTCAGAAAAATAGTTAGTAGAGATAGCCTTTTATCAACTAACTGACAAAGTTCAGACTTTAGAGCATTCGTTTAGGTGCTAAGATGAACTTTGCCGTCTCCCATTTTGTTTGGGAGGGATAATAGAATAACTCCTACTCCTATATTATATTTCTTCTGTTCAGCTTCGTTGCAGGTCCTAAAGTACCCCTGAGATCATCAAATTGTTTTCGTGATTGGTTAAATCTCGATCCTAGAGGTAGCAGTGGTGGGAATGTCATCGGACAAAAAGAAGGTCAAACTTGCTGTCGTCCGGTTTCGGCGAAGAAGAGGGGTCCCTAATCTTAACGCATACATACGGTTAACTTAGCTACATGAGACAATATCAACAGAGGATACACGAAGCAGGGCGCTCTAGTTGGCCCAGGATGGGCTCTCGGTCTTCCGACAGCAACGGACCTCCCAACAAGCTTACATATCCGTGGTATATATACTCTCGCGGGAAAAAAACTTCGATAGCGCGATGCAGGCGCAGCGCGGTGATTGGACGCGCCGGTGAAAGTGGTGCTCGCTCGAGAGGAACGACCAGCGGTAGTTGAGTCAGTATTCAACTGCCTGTGACTGAGGCGTGTAATGTGTTATTGCAATATATTTGAGAGCTAAGAAGTTAAACCAGTTAAAACGCAACTACGTCATCCATACTTCCATAACAATAATACTATAAATGCGAAAGTGTATCAGTCTGTCTATTAGCTCTTCACGCCCATACCGCTAAGCTGGTTTTGCTGAAATTTGGTATGAAGATACTTTGAATCCCGGGAAAGGACAAAGGATTTTTATGACTGAAAAATGTACCGTTCCCGCGCGATAAACTAATTTTGACGCAACGGAGTAGCGGGCGTCATGTAGTATACTAATAATTGTTCTGTTTTCCATAGCAGAATATGTACGCTCTTCTATATTCTTCGATCTATCGTCCTACAATCAGGGTACAATAGAAAGCCCGCTCTATTTTAAATTTACTTTATGTAAATACAAAGCGCAGATCGAACGTCAATTTGCCTCCAAGCAGAGAAGTCCTCAGTTTACATTTTAATGATATTTATTCAGTTTTCTTTCATCCTTTAATCTCGAAAGATTCAAAGCAAGAAGAAAAGAGGTTTAGAGCGCACATCCTTTCTTAAGGGGCCGGGTACCCTCGAAATTCTCATACATACGTAATTCCAAAATCATTTTCTCATACGAAAATATTTAACATGTTTGAGTTGTTTTTCAGTTTGAAATAGTAATTATCTAGGTTCCTGCACAAAAATTTACTAGTCAAGTTATGTTTTCCATATAATTAAATATGTAAAGAAGTTAATTATCAAAATCAATACCAATAACTCGTAGGGAATTGGCAAAAATAAACTTAAAACTATGTCCTGTCGATGTAGAATAATTCACCTGTGAAATGAATATTTGTCCGGGTTTTTTCGATGTGTGGATCCAGAATCATTCCACATACATTTAACCATGTTTCTAGAGCAGTATTTCTAAAAATTATTCATTATTTAACTTAAAATCACAATTTTTCTGAGAGCCCAAATTGATAACGATCGGCACAGACTGTCAAACAGATGAAAAAAAAGCTATGCAACCTCAAATCACGCTTCTCTTTCCACCACGCAGTGTTACTGATAGTGACATCTCGCTTGCTCAGGCCTTTGTTTCTCTATTCCGATAGGTATATTAACTTTATGATCTAAAGTTATCAAAATCGTCAGTTCAATATTCGGGTATGTCATACCCACCTCATAGCTGGTGTAAAAAAAATTCACCTCATTCACGCCGGGTTAATTTTTATTTTACTTTAGTACGCGATTAGCACGTATTTTTTTGCCTTTTTAGACTATATTTTTTAATCCACCCACGCCCCATCTGCGCCATCTCAATGCCCCTTAATTTTCTCTGGGTCTTCTACTGCCCCCCCGAAAGTCTCAAACGCCCACAAGGGGGCGTTATCGCCCACGTTGAGAACCTATGATCTATACCTACCAGTGTTTTTCAATCTGTGGGTCGCGACCACTCGGGGGGTCTTGAAGCCTTACTAGGTGGGTCCCCGACAGAAAGAAAAAGTTGAGGTATAATAGATAAATATTCCAAACTAGAAAAAAATCATTACCTAACGTGGGTGTAACCTCAACAGAGTGGGTACCGGAAGATGGACGCCGCCGCCGCGGCCGGCCTAGAAAAAGATGGCTGAAAGCATACCAGCCAGGCTGGCCAGTGGTGGCATAGGAGCGAGCACAATGGAAGACCTTATATTTCAATCTGTAAAGGGTCGCGAAATCAAAAAGTTTGAAAAACACTGATCTATACTAATATTATAAATGCGAAATGTGTCTGCCTGTCTGTTTTGTTACATCTGTGAAGAGGTGGGTGTAAACGCAGACCACTAAAATGTACGGTTCCTGTTCGATAAACGAACTTTGGCACGATGGAGTTGCGAAGAACCTAGTAAATCTATATAAATAAAATTAATCCATATTTCCCTATTACTTTTGGCGAAGGACAAGGGATACTTTTTGTCTCGGAAAATGTACGGTTCCCGCACAATAAACTATTCAATAGATGTACGGGAACAAAGTTATAATCTAAAGACCACGCGGACGAAGTCGCGGGCAACAGCTAGTAAATAAATAAATGCGAAAACTATGTAGTTATTACGATTAGTAATTTACTTTAAAAAATTACACATAGTATAGCAATATAATAAAAAAGTATGCTGTGTAAATACGATGCCGTAAAACCATTTTTTCGGCTGTATTTTATTTCGTGGAAAACCATTTCCCGTGAAAAACAATGATGGATGACAACACGACCATATGCCGTTCTAAATCAAATGACACGTAAAATGGAAAACACTTGAAAATTTTATCAACCGAATGCCGACTTTAAAATTGGAACATTTTCGTTTTTGATACCGTATTTTTCTGTTTGGCTAAACGTGTGTCTTTTTACTGTTTGTTTGGCTAAAGGTGTGTTTATTTTTGCACTTTATCGCGCGGGAACCGCACATTTTTCCAGGATAAAAAGTATCCTGATGTCTTTTCTCGGGACTCAAAGTATTTCCATAGCAAATTTCAGCAAAATCGATTCAGCGGTTTAGACGTGAAGAAGTGACAGACAGACACGTCGCTTTCACATTTATGATATTAGTATGGATAGTGAGAAAATTTTGCCTGATCATGAAATGGCTTATGACCGTTGCTTATACTTAGTTTAGGTATGTAAAAAAGACTACTTGATTCAAAACTAAGTATAAATATATGAACGCTTCTGTAGGTATTTTTTGAAATTGATAACACGTGACCTGATCGAAAATTCGTGAGACAGAGGGAAGTAAAAGAAACTGAACATGCCAAAGTACTTTTATAATATTATGTTTTATATTCATCTTTCTTATCTTTTTTCGCCCGGTATGTGATTGCATGCCGTATAATATTATTAAATTGCTTATTTACAGCCTAATATAATTAAATTGAATAATTGTAATATTATTATATCCATAATTTCACTGTAGCCGGATAGTTATTATTAAAATAATTACTCACTCTTTATTGTCTAATTAAAAGTACTGCTCATTAAAAGTTTGCGGTTTGGAGGGTAGTTAGTTAACGAACCTATTTTTGTACTATTTTCAATGTTAAAACAATACTTATTAGATTTCACTCATTATTGTCATCATTTCGTATTGTTTTTTTAATACCCAACCAAAAGCCAACCTGTTCCATAACGCAGAAATAGTTAAATGGCGGACTTAAGCTATTAATCACGGTATCATGCTCATATCACACTAACATTAAATAGATAGTATAGCAACATGAAAATAATTGTAACTTTATAAGATTTTTCTTATCACAAAATAACAAGACATGGAATAACAATAATCAATATGGAATTTTTCATAAAATATGATCTCCATTTTACATGTCAGCGAGTAACGTGGCGATATAACAAGGTACAAGACATACTTTATAATATGTTCGAATCATAATGATATATCAAACTAATTTACTGTAGCTCGTTCTCGCATTTTTGTTGTTTTTTTAGATCACTTTAAAAGCAGATTTTTTAGAATATTTTTTAGAATAGATTTCCATCGCGGATTCTTGGAAATCTATTGTTATTCTATTGTTGTCGTGGTCGCCGGTGCTCTTATGGGGTTTGTGCAATGCCAAAATTATGTTGCGTTATTTCGTTTATTTAGTTAACTTACTAAGTAGATATCGCCCGCAATTTCATTGCATAAAGATGTTAAAAGTTCATCGACCACTGCTGTTACCGTACACCTTGCCGTAATAAAACTATCCTCCATACCAAACTTCATTAAACCAGTTCAGCAGTTTGAACGCAAAGAGCTTAAGTACCCCGCAAACGATCTTTGTTTGACAAACATGTTTGACGTATAATTTACGTTTTCATCAAACAGCAGCGCAGAAAAACAAACGTGCATCAAACAAGTTTGTCAAACAATTAGCTGGAATCGGTTTGAGATCATGAGAACTTGTTTGACAAATATAGCGGAACACGTTCAAACACGTTTGTCAAACGCTACGCCAATGAAAATCTTCTTCAAACACGTCAAACACATAGTTTGTTTGACAAACGCTTCAAACAAAGCTGTACACTATCAAACTGTTTGACAAACACGTAAAATTTGACAAACAACATGATCGTTTGCAGGGTACTTTAGGCAAACAGATTCGCATTTTTTGTAATAGAATGGTTTATTCATTATCGTATGAATGTTCGTACTATGCTTTTTGAATTTGTCTCGAAAATACAAACACATTGTTGTCAACAAACTATTGAATAAAAGACAGTTCTAAACAAACAATTTATTCAGTGAATAATTAGTGAGTAAGACTAGTCTAGGACTCTAGGGTATAAAATAAGGCGGTCGTGAAGTGAAGACGCTTAGATTAAGGGCAACGAGCACAGCACCTATTGGTAAGTGCCTATATTTTAACCGTCTTCAGAAAAGAGGCTTTTTTTAATTTGGCCGTATATCTTTTTTTGTTTGTTCGCAGATAACTTCGTTATTTATGAACCGATTTTGATTATTATTTTTACGTTGGAAGGAAGATATTTCAAAGGTGGTCCCCATGTTATGGAAATAAGTCGTTTTTATTCGTAAAATTATTAAATGTCAATTACAAATGATAGATGGACAAATTTTGCATAATATGGTCTTCTCGTATACGAGTCTCAAATTTTAATATCATAACTTTAATTTTTTGTGCCTCGTCTCATGGCATGGACTATAGTTGTTGTGCTCGTCGATTAAGGCAGTTCTTACGTAGTGCAGAGGTCTATATACACACACCACTAACTTACTCTAGGTGGCTTGGTCAATACTTATTACATAGTAAAGCGTTTGCAACATAACTTATTAATATTATGGGCATCCTCAAATTACGTCACTCAAAAATCTCGACTGCCCCTTGCTGCATCCAGTTATTTTAAATACCCACTTAACTTTAATTTAATGAAGATTTTGAAATAAACTCCATTCATTATCTGTAAAACTCTTAATTAAATTAAATGTCTCCAGACCGCCATTAGACACATTGTTGTGACGTAATATCTGGATAATCCCTTGTTAAAATATCATTCTACACCAGTATTGCTGCAAGTGTTGAAATAAGCACTTTTCTCACGTGTTTACTTAGTAACTTACATATTTTGTTTGTGACAACTGTTATAACAATATTTATTATAATATTTTTAAATCTAAAGTAAACTTAAATTGAACTCAAACTTGAGTAAACTTAAATTGAACTCATAATGGTTGTAGCTTCCGAAATAAAACCCAGTGTACCTACTTGCCGGTGCTTTAAACGTCATGAGTCATGACATAATATTTCTAATTCAATTTTAAAAAAAAAGCAAGTACTTACAACAGGCACTTATTATGAAACAAAATTGTTATTGCAGCAACAAAGTAGGTTTCATTTAGATAATATAAAAGCCTTTTGTAAGGCCTGAAGTTTTAATTTTATGTAAGTATGTTTTATATACATAAGCCAACAATCAGTCTACAAGCTATAACAAAGAGAAGATTTGAAACATACAATATACAGCGTGTTTTAATTGGTGTATATTTTACTCGGATAGATTATTATAGAACACGCTGTAGCTCTCACATTCATCAGGTTTATACAACTAATGTGGTAGGATTAGTTATTCCTATAAATTAAATACTAGATACTATTACTAATATTACTAGTAGCATAATTTTGACTGAATTTTGCAGCATAATTATATATCTATACAATCTGTTTTTGTAAGATTTTTAATATAAAGTAATATAATTTCTTCTTTTTCTTGTTAAAGGATAGTGTGAAAAAATAGAATTTAAAAATGAAATAAAATTAAAACTCATAAATATTTTGATGGTTCCTTTTTCTCTTCTTTAAGTCATTTAATTGACAATGATCTAACGTTAGATAATTTAAAATTGCACAGCAAGTAAAACGTGAAAACTGCACAACTTTTAAATTATTTTTTTTATATTATTATGATATTTATATTAATTATGGTCTCACAGATTCATTCTTGATGCTCACCCTTTTATTAATTATTATTTTTAATTCATTTAAATTATTAATTACATCGTAGGAAAATTTTTGTTTATTTTATTTACACAAAAACAAAAAAAAACTCTCTGGACAATAGAACGCTATTTACATAAGCCTTAAAGATAATAGGTATCTATGTTACAACCTGTTAAGCTAAGAAAAAGCAGTAGTGCGTCACAATACAGGCTATTTCTAAACTAAGGGTCAGTTCACATTTTTACGTGGCGAGGCGATGCGATAAAGTTTTAAGTGGGTCATTGAAAATTCGAATAAACCACCGAATACCTCGTGCAACAAGTCTGTCAACTCAATCTGCATATTTTGGGTAGTAAATAAAGTTCAGTTTAAAATGTATCATTCAATATATAACATCGTCTCGCCAAGTTACAGTAGGAGTTAATCACAACATTCATTTGTTTTTATTTTATCTATAAAAGTAGTTAAAATAAAAATAAAATACTTTTTTTTCCTAAAAAAAAAGAATTAATAGAAACAGCCTGTATAACATCAGCCTTTTTATACAATAACGGAATGTCTGTTAGTCTTCTTGTCTGGTGCGTACGGTTCTAGTTTCGCTGGCTCCGTGTTCAAAGCACTGTAGTCTACAGGGAATGGGGGTTGGGGGAGGGAGTCCTTAGGGGGAACGAGCACCCACTGGCCCGGACCGTTGGGGTTCTTGCCCATCAGCCAGTTGGTAAAACAGTGCATGTAGGTGCCGTAGTCCAGAATGAGGTAGCCGTTCTGAAACAAAAATTGAATAATTATAATATAGAACACCTGTATTTGCAAATATTCTGAATTTTAAGGTTTGTACAGGAAAAAAGTTAGATTTTTAGGTCATATAAGTGGAAGGAGCTATTACTTATTTTCTTTATTTTATTTATCATTCTCGATTCCATTTTGAATTATGATTTATGTGCAACATTTTTGCTTGCCAAATAAAAAGGCAATTTATAGCAAATTGAGAGGAAGCCTATATTAATACAATTATTAGTGTCTAAATACACCATGCCGAATTTCCGCGGCGGAAGTTCGGCATGATTCCGCCTGCAATGTACATATTATAAATTACCGATGACACACCATGCCGAAATTCCGTCGCTTTATATTGTATGCGTTTGACATGGCTGACGTAATCATGCCGAACTTCCGCCGCATTAATTTGGCAAGTGTGTTTAGACTGTAATTGTATAATTGGCTAATTGGCTTTCTCTCAATTTGCTATTTGTCTTTTATTTGGCAGGCAAAAATGTTGCTATTGCGCTCCCGTATATGGCATCTAGATAGCTATAGTGTAAACGGCGTATCAAGACACAAAACGTTATAATATATCTTATATATAAAAATGGATTTTCAATTGTGTTAGTAACGCTAAAACTCGAAAACGGCTGAACGGTTTGGGCTAATTTTAGTCTTAAAATATTCGTAGAAGTCCAGGGAAGGTTTTAAAGTGACACGAAGTTCACCGAGACAGCTAGTAACATGTAAAAGTATTGAATTCTTTGTCCCGTTATATTGATTATACCTTAAATATTTGTACAAGAAATAGGTAGCGATGGATCAAATATACTATTTTTTTCATAATATAACCTATTATATTATATATGTATAATATATCAAGGTATTTTTGTCGGTAGACATCGACCTCCTAAAATTCAACGACTCTTTAAGTTTTCGTTAAAACCGCACTGTCGAACTTCGAAACAATTTCAAAAGAGTAGAAAAAAAGAACTAATATTGCAGTTTCTCATGCAGTTTCGAACTTCGAAACAATTTCAGAAGAGTAAACTGCATGAGAAACTGCAATATTAGTTTTATACGAGTTAGAACCAAGTTTAGAGGGTTTTGTTTCAAAATATTTTACAACAAGATTCGGAAAACATCTAACTTATTATGTTTGGCCTTAGTTTAAATAATTACCTTGCGGTCGCACTTACAACACATTCAATGATTACTTAGAAGTTCCATTAGTTTTGTGTTAGAGACGATGTATTTTCAGTCAAAGAACTAGGTACATAGTTAATTAAAGCCTTGCTGGCCTGGGGGCTTAGCCAACAATGTCACTTTACTTATAAAATGTTCTTTAAAAATGTTAAATGTATGGATGTCTGGATGAAAAGCGTACAATAACAATAATTATTATGAACTCGACATTCGAGGCAAGTTAATTCCATACATTTTGATCGGCGATTATTTATTCGTTATTATGAAATAACGAAGCGATAAAGAAAACGTGATGGCTAAGCACCCTGGTTTAAACGAAACTAGTCACCGTCACCGAAGTTTACTTACACTGGTCATCCTATCGTACGCGGTGTCAATGACCTCGTCGATGCGGCTGGCCGGCAGACCGATCACGGATCTGTAGAAGGCGGCGAGCGCGGCCTTCGTGATCTCACCCGTGCCTGCAGGATAATGGAATTAGGATTAGACAATAGGCCACAGAACACAAAAATAATGACAAATAGTATGACAGTCGCGGACACATTGCGGATACGCAACGTTTTCATACACGCGCGTTCGCAAAACGCGCGAATGCATCGCTACAAAAAGTCACCGTGTGCTAGGGCCCTACAATGCACAGAACCTGCTGCAACATTGCAACGGGTTGATTCAGAATGCAACGCGAGTCGCGACGCGTAGATGCATTTCTAAATTTATAATAATATGGATTTGACAGATTTTGCTCGTCGCGTTGCGGTCTGAATCAACCATACGCTGCTGTCCGCGACCGCGACGTATTCGGTGCGTGCCCGTCCCGCCCTGAACCCCACCGCTAGTATGTTAAGGTCTACAGAGTACAGACTACAATCCATCTTCTCGATATCAGGATTTCACTTATTCCATTCCAGGTAATTAAAAAAAATGCATTACTAAAAAATTTCTGCCGTAGCTCGCTTGTAATGCATTATTATATCAATGAATCCGTCCTGAAATGCATTTACTTCTTTTGGCAGCGGTTCCGACGTCTGATCCTCTATTTGGCATGAGCGGGATTTGATACGAGACCAAGGTTCGCAGCAAAAACCGTTTCACAATACCGAGTTCTATACTGAATAGGCTTGTTGGTTTCCAAAGCCTTTCTGCTTTCATTATTTTAGCTATAGAAATTGCCTATGGAAATAGCGGCCTTTTTATATGAATATTCACCTGAATTCATTTATGTGAATGAATAAAATATTATGTAAAAAATAAATGCCATTACCCCAGACAAAATACCATTATATTAACTAAGACTAGATGAAGTCCATAAATCCGTTGCGCACAAAATTCGCATATCGCGCGGGAACCGTCAATTTTTTCGGGACAAAAGGTCCTTTCTGGGACTCAAAGTATCCGCGTACCTTTCAGCCAAATGTGTTTAGCGGTTTGGGCGTGAAAAGGTAACAGACAGACACACTGTTGTATTTATAATATTAGTATCGGTTGTAAGACATTGAAATAATTGTTCGAGAAAGCATTTTTTATACTAAAGCTGTCGGTTTTACAAAACCTTTTTTATGTTTATTATTAATTCAGCTATAGCGAAGATGGACTACTAAATATTATTTGTATTGTGGCTTTACCCTCTAGAAATAGCCTAATAATATCAATATTCATCTGAAAGGCGATTTCTGAACTTTATATAAAGATTTTTTGTAATATAAATTACGAGGGATATTTTAATATAATAGAGTGCTTCCTTTGAATTCTTATCATTTTAACGATATTGAATTGGACACAATTTATTTTAAGATACAATTTGTTCGGGTTCCTTACACCATTATTAGAATTCCGTAGCATAATGCCAAAAAAACGGAACCCTTATAATATAAACTATAAGACCTATACCTACTGTTGAAACTTGGTAAGTAGTTGTATTCGGTGAACCGAGAGTCTGACTCGCACTTGGTCAATTGTTTTTTAATTTATTGTTCCCCGCGACCTCGTAAAATGAAATCCCTTAGAAACCACATATTTTTCCACAATAGAAAGGCCATGTACGCAACGATAACTGACAAGATGTCCTTTTTTACTGCTTTGTAAAAACTAAAAAGCCATATTTACCATACCATTCTTAAACATGGATATTATTAAAATAGCTCGATTAAATCCATACCATGGCCTTACAAAAACCGGTGTTGGTGTGGTGTGGAACGCCTAAGGGCGCGTTTGGACATAAGTTTAACTAGTAGTAACTAGTATCATTACATAAAGCTTTTTTTCACACATTACAAACAAACCGCGTACGCGCAGAAAACGCGCATGTCTGAACGCACGGTACGTCGCATATAAGCGCAAATGGGGCAGCCTGCGAAACGACATTCGAGGCTTGAAAATCGGTCCCCTTGTTACGAGTGTCCATGGGATCACTTACCATTAGGTGATCTATTCAGTTCATTACTTAAGATACTAACTATATGGACAGCTAAAAGCTAACCTCTCAGAATAAATGTAACTTGAAGCGAGTAGTTAAAAACACATTAGTTCCCTCTCGTTACCCGTTGAAAGAAGTTTGATTAAAGTTAGAAACTGTCCGACACAGGAGCTAAAAGTGGATAGAGTTACTTGCGAAATGACTTTGTCTATTGTATTATTATACTACTAGATGTTCCGCGCGGCTTCGCCCGCGTAATTTGGGAATGTCACGGAAACCGTACATTTTTCCGCAAAAAAAGAAACCTATGTCCTAACCCGTGGTCTATTCTTCATGTGTGCCAAATAACATAAAAATTGCTACAGTACGTTCAAATAAGCCCTTTCAAATATTTTCCCCCGTTTTTTCCACACTTTCCTCTATTTCTTCGCTCCTATTAGTCTTAGCGTGATAAATTATAGCCTTCCTCGATAAATGGGCTATCTAAAACTGAAATAATTTTTCAAATCGGACCGTAGTTCCAGAGATTAGCGCGTTCAAATAAACAAACTCTTCCCAATTATAATATTAGTATAGATAATATAGATACTACTAGTACTAGATATAAACGCGTAAATTCTCTAAAATTTACTTGCTACTATTATATGTACCTACATTCTCGTGAGGGTTATTCGTATTATTTGACGACCTCTGTGGCTCAGTTGGTGGGCTCTTGGTAGCTCAAGCCGAGGGTCGCGGGTTCGAATCTCGCCGACAGAACAAAAAGTTTTTCAAAGTTCCTGGGTCATGGATGTGTATTAAATATGTGTAGAGATCAACTACGATAACATGGCGCGCCCCTCCAAAATTCAAAACGTTTGAAGTGCGTTGTCAAAACGTTTGAAGTGCGTTGTCAAAACGTTTGAAGTGCGTTGTCAAAACGTTTGAAGTGCGTTGTCAAAACGTTTGAAGTGCGTTGTCAAAACGTTTGAAGTGCGTTGTCTTGCGCGGTCGGCTAGTTATGATTAGTTGACCAACAAATCTTGGTAATAAGTGACATTAAGTGAAATATTACGTGTACTGTGATTGGTTGAATACTTACTACATACAAACTCTTTCATATGGATGTGACTACACACATTGAAACAGTCATTTGGAGGGGCGCGCCATGTTATCGTAGTTGATCTCTATCATATTATAATAAAAATCTTAAATAATATACAGTAAAACCCGTTTAAGACGATTTCACAGGGACTCAACCAAAAACGCATCTTAAGCGGGAAAGCGTATTATGTGGGATATAGGAAAAACGAACCTACTACATACGTATTGTATTATATTTATTATGTTTTTTCGGATGTAGGTGTTCCTATCAATGAAGATAATTATGCGTCTACATTTAATCTGGAAGTGATCATCTAGAGCTTTTAACCAATCGATGAAACGAATGCCGGTCATCCAAGCTCGAGATTGTGCATCATAATATTATGTTACAGGAAGCGATTTTACGTTTTTTGGACAAAGTGAATTTTTCGCCTTACCAATCAACAGCAAACGTAACTTTTCTGACCCATCAGAATTGGCACAGGCCAGGACAGTCAGTCTCTCTTTATTTGCTTTGCCACCATGACAAGTCTCTCCCTTGAAAACATAGGACTTTTCTGGCATCAATTTAAAAAATAAACTGAACTCGTCTGCGTTAAAAATGTCTCGCGGTTTGTAATTTTGCTACAATTCGGAAAGTGCCATCCACGGACCACGTATCAACTGTCAACATCTCAATTCCCACTGATTTGACGGTACACAATGCTGTGGCGATGAGGTAAGAGGTAATATGTGTTGGCCGTTAGGGCGTATTAAACGGGATGACGATCGTATTAAGCGTTAAAGAATGTATGACAAGATGTCTCAAGTTGCAGGGACTCATGCAAAATGGCGTATTATGCGGGAAATCGTATTAAGCGTGATCGTCTTAAACGGGTTCTACTGTATATATAGTATAAAAGCATTAAATATATTTCCGTTGTCTGGTACCTGTAACACAAGTCCTTTAGGTACTTAGCACGGGGCCAGACTGACGTGGTGTGATGCGTCCAAAGATATTATTATTATAATAATTATATTAGTTTATGGCCCAAGACTCAGCGACAATTGTCATCTTTTGAAAGCTAAAGGGTATTCCTGTACATGATCCCTATAGATGTGAGAATAACCAGAAACTATGGAGTTTCGGTAGCGGTTACTTTAGGAGGTGTCCAGTTCTGAAGATCTACCTAACTTTCATTAAAGTATAAAGCTCTATTTTTAGAATTTGTAACTTCTATATTCTAAAATATTAAGGCCTGTTTCAGCACTTCCTGATAAGTACCGAATAGGCTATCCACCACTTAACTTGACAGATGAATTATTTATCATAAAGTGGACATGAAGACTATTTATCAGAAGCAGGCCCTTAGACTTTGAGGTGGTCTGGTAGTAACTATCATAACTGTTCAGCAGTGGGAGACGAGAATCCTACAGCTTTAAGTAGCATTTAAAACGCGTAAGTGTCTAAACACACTAGGCTGAATTACGCCGGCGTAATTTACGTGGCCGAAATTACGTTCAGCCGCTTACGTCTGATGCGACACTATAAATTACGCGAAGAGCCGAAATTTCGCGGCGTAATTTCCGTTGCGGAACGCGCGCGTAAGTGAGTATTTAAAATTCTCAGATGTAATGTGTGCGTTAACGCTTTGGAGATAAGGTTGGATTTCCTATGTTCGGTTTTGATAATTCCGTCGCGTATAGTGTGTTGCTATACAAAACATTACCGCCGAATCGCTGCCGAACTTTACGCTCGACTTGGCTCGACGGAAATTCGGCTGACGACGGAATTTCAGCATAGTGTGTCGTCTGTCGCGTTCCGCCCATACTTTGTATGGATTTGAAACGCGGCGTAAACGCAGTGGAATTTACGTCGGCGTAATTCAGCCTAGTGTGTTTAGACCCTAAGCTCATACAAAAAATAAGCGTAAAATAAGAACCTCATCTTGCTTTTTCGCCGTAAACATAATCTCATTAAATATATTGAAGGTAGTTATGAATTTTTAAGAGGGTTCAGGTGTTTTGCGAGCGTGTTAGAGACATTATAACTGAACACTCTGTATAATTACTTAACTAATTAGTCACTTTAAACTCAAGCGCTGAATCATTGATGCTAAGTGTAAAATCGATAAATGTTCTCGATTGGAATAGAAGGGTTTGTCTTTTGTTGTTACGTGTTTAAATATTCTTTTACTCGACTGCGATGTTAAGGTTACGTTTTGGAATGCACGAACGTAGGTAGTATGTTTTTAACTTTTTTAAATGTTTTAGTATATTTTCCTGGCACGCTCTTTTGTTATATTATGATTCAAGCCCCAAGCGGTCACCGGCGACCGCGATAACAATAGAAATGCTATTGTGTCTCGTTTTTCCACGATCAAAGGATTAACAAACTTTGTTTTCACTAAAGTATAATCCGACAATTATTTGTCTTGCTGTGTGTTTATACAAAATAAAAGTGAAAGAACACATCCGAGCCAAACGAATTCTAGAATTCTGTATAATATTATGAAATCTCATGAAAACTCGCTATTTCTAGGTAGGGATGATTCGACGCGTCGAGATGTCATTTTGTCTACAGCCTCGCAGGTATAATCTAGGGGTAAGTACTTACAGAATATTTTAGCTTATTCCACATCCCACTTACCATTCCTATCGACCACATGGAACAGTATCTTGCACAGGTACTGCAGGTATAACGGGAGGTCGACGAACCGCCTCGTCTCGCTCAACGCCAGGGCCCAGCGCGCCAACCAGCCTTCCAACGTGGTGCGGCCCGGTATACCACCAGCCTCGGGCCCGCAGACGCGACGGTAGTAGGGGAGCTCCGCGAATCTGGTGATGAAGTGGTTTAAGAGCCAGTCCACACAGCGCGTTGCGTCAGCGTTGCGTCGACGCAGCGCTGCCGTTGCGTTGTTTTACATACAAATAACCAAGGTGTTCACACGGCACGCTGCGTCGTGACAGCAGCGCGCAAGGCACACATGACGGACAGCAGCCCCCGTGACGAAGCGGGAGGAGGTTTTGACGGACTGCTTCGTAATAACGCTGCGATGACGCAGCGCCCGGCTATGCGTTAAAAGGCAGCGCTGCGTCGACGCAACACTGACGCAATGCGCATTTAGCTAGACTGCGTTTTTGGATAATTTTGGCACAGAAATTTCACCCAACATCGTCGATGTAGAGTTTTCCACATTTTCCACTAGAGGCGGGTGCAACACACGAAGCGTCACCTGTCACAGTGACAGGCAGTCCTCGATCAACCGCCGTACAGAGTGTAAGTGTTTAAATGATACAGTATTCTGTTTTTAATTTCCTCGCTCTACAAGTGTTTGTATTCCACACTACTCACTAATTCTATTGTCTACTACTCACTTCTCTGGCAGGGGGTTGATGAAGTTGTCGATGAACTCCCTCTTCACCTCCAGCATGATGTGGAACTCCGACGAGTTGGGAGACCAGTCCGCGAAGTGCGCCAGCTTCTGCACAAATAAATTCAATTGAAATTTTAGTAAACAACCGAATTCAAATAATATTCCCTTATCATGGGGTCAACTATAAAAGTCTTCTTTCCAACAAAAAATAAAGCATCAAAATCTATTCCTAAATGGCAAAATAATCCGCGAACATAAAACAATACACAATAAATACGGTCAAATTGAGAAACCTTCTCCATTTTAAGGTCGTACTCGATCAAAATCGGCCCATGTGTAACAATGCCACGGACAGACACGTCAAACTTATAACATCCCTCTTTTGGTCGGGAGTTAAAAATTTGTATGAGGTATTTTTATATGTTTTCATCTAATAAGTCAATTAAAAAACGCTAGATACAAAAAACTTGATCAAAATCGGTCCACCCGTTTGGACGCTTATAACATGTCAAACTTATAAACATCCCTTTTTTGGTCGGGGGTTAAAATTTGTATTTATTATAAAAATATTTTTTATTAATGTGTTTTCATCGAATAGGCTTCGAAAATACTGGGTTGATTTTGATGATATTTGGCACAGACATAGAATGAACTACGTGGGATGATATAGTGTTTTAATGTCTAAACACACTAGGCCGAAAATACGCGGCCGAAGTTCGGCATGGTTACGTCAGCAATGCGCTACGCGTACAATATAACGCGAATTAATTTCGGCATGGTGTGTCATCGGTAATTTAAAAATACATTGCAGGCGTAATCATGACGAACTTCAGCCGCGTATTTTCGGCCTAGTGTGTTTAGGCCGAAAACACACATAAGTGGCGGAGTCGCGCGGAAAATAAGTCTATGTAGGTTGAAAATAGAATATAAGGAGGGTGTTACTATAACTTTTACGCCATCGTTATGACATACATTAAGACAAACTATTTTAATATCAGCAGAGGGCGTTTACTAAGCTATATTTATTTCAATTTCCAAGAGAACCCTTAATAATAGTTAAATGTTAATTGAAACCGTTTACTTTTAAATAACAGTGCTAAAACGCCCTAAAATAGCGTTATGAAAATTAAATTACCTTAATAACCAGAGGGCGCTTTCTTGGAATTTTAATTTCAGTTGAAATATCTTGAAAGCGCATTTACGTGATAATGGAAAATTTTCATAACCTTCACGTTAGGTTAATGTTAAAAAAATCAGTGTTTGTTGATTCAGTGTTCATATTTTCTTGTTGTTGGGGTTGTAGGTCCGAGATAAAAAAATAACGAGTGTAAATAATAATAATTATTCGTGTGGACTAACCTCATAATTTGGACTGTTTGCGTCGCCTTACTCACATACTTTATTGGCTTATACGCACTTAATTCGCAATATTATTCAATTTATGTGCGGGAACGGTACATTTTTCAGTAACAAAAACTATCCTATGATCTTTCTATCTCTCAGAGTATGTATCTCCATAACAAAATTAATCTAAATCGGTTTATAGATGACAGACAGACAATTTTCGCATTTATAATAATAGTGAGGAATATAACCTACCAAAGTTAGACTTTCGTGTCCCAAATCGTGTTCTATTATGGCTGGCTTACACGTATTAGGTAGATAAGTAGTCAACTGAATTTTAAGTTACGACTTTATACTTACTAAACTAAACTAACTAAATTTTAACTTGCTACTTGCTACAAAATTTTGTGTTTACATTTAATTAATAACTGAAAATTAAGTTGAAATTTAGTTAACTACTTATCAACTTAATACGTGTAAACCAGCCATTAGGCCCAATTTACATTATCTTAGTGTTTAGAGTATTTTAGTACAACTTGAAAGACAAGTTCTTTAGTGCTAGTGCGCTGCAAAGCAAGTAGCGTTTACATGTTTCAACTAAAGTTCTACCCTAAAGTACTTTGCTAAACACTTTAGACATACCTAGGACGATCAGTCATCAGATCAGATACACGATCAGTCTGGCAACAGTTCAGTCCATCAGTCTGATCCAGACTGACGGGAGAATGATCGTGTAAACGTTTGATTGACGGACTGAACATTTTTTAGTACTTTCCTGTCATCATTCTGGCATCAGTCTCAGACTGACGGACTGAACTGAAACGCCAGACCATACCGTACCGTGTAACCGTCAGTGTTCCGCAGACTTTTTGTGTTTAATATACAGCTAGAAAAATGAAAATTTTTGGAGGTAAGTACACCACAAATGAATCAGCGTGTACGGGGGTGCTCTGTTCCCAATTCCCATTCCTTTAGTTATTAGTAGATCGTCCTGTGATGTTGCCTTTTTTGGTTCTTATAAGCTAGGAATATGTAGGTAAAATGCACAGACATACATCAAGATAGATACCGCATGTGTATGTACTTCGCGTGCCATACGAGCGCGTTCCCAAACGACCAGCAATGCTCGTCTTTCGAAAGTTTTTTTGTCATTTTTTTTATGAAATAAGGGGGCAAACGGGTCATCTGATGGAAAGCAACTTCCGTCGCCCATGGACACACGCAGCATCAGAAGAGCCGCAGGTGGGGATATGGGGTGGGCAATAGGGGAGGGTAGGGATGGGAAGGGAAGGGAATAAGGGAGGGTAGGAAAGGGAATAGGGTAGGGGATTGAGCCTCCGGTAAAGTCACTCACTCGGCGAAACACAGCGCAAGCGCTGTTTCACGTCGGTTTTCTGTGAGAACGTGGTATTTCTCCGGTCGAGCCGGCCCATTCGTGCTGAAGCATGGCTCTCTCATTTATAAATAGTCTGTTCTTTAGTCTGCTATCGGAATCGGACGTCAATCGGAATTTGATTTGGAAAATTAATAAATGCTTAAATGCCTAAAAGTGCCGTATTGAGCTGTAGAAATTCAAAAAGAAACGTTGGCCTATTAATGGACACGTTTTTTATCATCGGTACGTCCCAGTAGCTGGGAAAAAAGTGGCATGCTCATTTTCATGCAAATGGAGCGACATGCGGTATTTATCTTGATCTATGTCTGTGGTAAAATGTAATTTTTTGTGGCACACCACATCGTACACAAATTACACAATAGACATAAAGTATAATTTACACAGAGCCAGTACTGGCTGCCAATAAGACTGGCAGCCAGTATTGGCTTGACATATGCCGCGTGTGAACAGTTTGGCCTGGCTTGAAAAACGGTTCACACGCGGCATATACCAAGCCAATACTGGCTGCCAGTCTTATTGGCAGCCAGTACTGGCTCTGTGTAAATTATACTTAAGTCTATTCTGCCAATTACTAGCCACGATACACCTTAAGTGTGCCGCGGCACACCTTTTGCGGAACACTGCTCTAAGACAAAGTAAATCAGTCCATAATATTCAGAGTAATAAATTCACATAACAATTTGATACCTGGTATCGTACCGTACCTCGAAGAAGTGGTCGAAGTCGGCATCATCGATGACGTCATCCCGGTCGTGGTCCAGCAGCTCTGTGAAGAACAGCGCCATCTTGTCCGTCTGGACCCCGGACAGCTGCGCCAGGGGCTGCTCCTCCTCCAGGTCCAGGCATTCCAGGTCCTCGCTGCAGCGGTTCACCCAGGTCGCTGAAAAGTGTACTCTATTAGTATAAAAATTGGTATATCTAGAGCAGGGATAGCTGGGCAAGATTATGTTCTTCCTCCAGGTCCAGGCATTCCAGGTCCTCGCTGCAGCGGTTCACCCAAGTCGCTGGAAAAAAGGCTTTATTAATATGGCAATCAGAGTCATATTGTTTCGTATGTATAAGAGACAGCTGCACCAGGAGCTTCTCCTCCTGCAGGTCCAGGCATTCCAGGTCCTCGCTACAGCGGTCCACCCAGGTCACAGGAAAGTGGACTCTATTGAGATATCACTAAAGATCATATTAGTCCTACGCCAGAAGTATCCGCATTCTGCAGCCTCAAGTCGCTGAAAAGATGGCTCCTCCTTATTTTAAAATTAAAACATGAATATGAACAAAATATTATCTTACTACATGACGACCACAGTCCACAACCCCGTTGCGCCTAAATTTGTTTATCGCGCGGGAACCGTAATTTTTTCGGTATAAAAGTATCCTATGTCCTTTCCTGGGACTCAAAATCTTTCAGCAAAATCGCTTCAACAGTTAAGGCGTGAATAGGTAACAGACAGACAGACACACTTTCGCATTTATAAATATTAGTATGGATGCTATTATAAGTTTTTGCGGGAAAATATAATAAACTAGCTGTCCCGGTGAACTTCGTGTCAGTATAAAACCTTCCCTGGATTTCTACGATTATTTAAGACTAAATTCAGCCCAATCCGTTCAGCCGTTTTCGAGTTTTAGCGTGACTAACACATTTGAAAATCCATTTTTATATATAAGATACTCCAGCGTGCTATTTTTACAGATTCAAACGCGCTTTTATCAAAACTACACCATATTTTTCCATCATCTAACATTCCGTCGCAGGGTCCAAGTCTGCAGTAATACATCAATCCGGGATGCCCGGGGGTTCGGGGTTCGGTGATTTACCGCGGGTACCTACCTGGTGTTTTACTTTAATAAATTGAGAGTACGTGAGCAACGTGACATAGATTTCCAATAAAATTGCGTTACTACTTATCAAGAAGTCTACAAAGTTTTACTATAAAAGTAGTAACGCTGAAACAACTTTTGTTTCTTTCTATGAGGAATGCCCCAACGTCATGACTCCACTGATATTTTAAATGCGAAAATGTGTCTGTCTGTTACCACTTTATGCCTAAACCGCTGATTTGATTTTTCTGTTTTGATATGGAGATACCTTGAGTCCCGGGAAAGAACTGTCAAATGTATTGTGCACTGAGCTAATACAAGTGTATGTATATTGTATATGTGGGCACTTGACAAATACATTGGACCATAGAATTATAACCTTATAAGGACGACAATATTTTCTCGATTTTATTAAAGCGTAAAATGAGCGAAAGAGAATGTAGTATATTATGCTATTACAGTAAAACAAAAAACGGTTGTCTGTAAAGTCGGTTTACTGACGATAGTTGAACGTGACAACGTGCCTCTGTCGCTCGTTCCGCGCTCTCGCTTGCACTTCAAGCCCTAAATGGAACGCCTCAGAGCGAGGTCAGCGAGGTAACGCCGCATGAGTCATGTTTTTTCATGCGTGCAGCCGGCTGCATCGAATTATAAGACGTTGTCACGTCAAAAAGGACGCCAATATTTTCTCGATACACATTTTGCATGCAAAAACATTGCTACAGTTTTGATAGGGTTTGCAATATCCAAGTAACTATAATTGACATCGTTGCACTGGACTACATACACATACGAGTACATACTGAAAGTGAGGCATTTCTCATAGTAAACTATCCACTTGTTTGGATGCTACGATGCCATATGAGACAGTTCTCATAATGTGGCATCGTAGCATCCAAACAAGTGGATAGTTTCCGCAACAAAACTATCCTATGTTCTTTCCAGTCTCTCTGAAAAGTAATACAAACCAAATTTCATGTAAATCGGTTCAATCGTTTCTTCAGTTGTTCAAACCTTTTCTTAACTAGCACTTTCACGTATTATGTTAGTATTATATCGTAAGATTCAAATAAAATTTTGCCTACAATACTCGGAGCATGAAGGGAGTCATAAATTTTGGGGGCACAGGTGCTGCTAAACGTGTGAGAAATTTGCATACGCGAGTTTGAATCAGCTCAATTCATTTAAATGTTAATACACAGAACACTTCGCATGCAAATTTTAGGGAATAATACCATAGGTGTTAATATTTGAAAGGTTATGGACACAGCACTAATGAGTCACTCCCAACTTGTAATAAACGCCTAAATAAGCTGCGCTGAACTTTAAGGGACCTAGTACATTTCGACTTTTTGTACCGATGCAACCGCGCGTTTTGTGAACGCGTGATTACATCGCTACTAACGCTTATAAGTGGCATTTTCAACGCGCGACTGTAGCATTGCATACACGCGATTAAAGCGATGCAAATTGCAAAGGCGTGACCGTGTCGGGCAACAGCGGGGAGTAGAACGAACGGCATAAATGAGTAAAAAGGCTTTGTACTTTATGCCGTTACTGAAGCGCGTTTGAAATGCATTTATGTAGCGTTTAATTCGCATTTGCATCGCGGCTAAAGGACCAGGGGGGTAAGCCAAGATCTTTTCTTTATCGCTTCTTAATAGAATCGCCGATCCAAATGTATGGAATTGACATAAGACCAGTCGTTGCCATAAACGATAAAGAAAAGATCTTGGCTCACTCCCCAGCTACCGCTTTGCCATAGGCCAAGGTACATGAGCGCCCCGTGTGCTTGGGCATACAGCTAGCGAGTAGCAACCGCTTCGCGATGTATCGACGCAAACGCTCGATAGTATCGCTACCGCATCGCTTTGAAAAGTCGTAGTGTGCTAATTAAGTATTTTATGTTATATATAAGGAAATAATTACATTCGCTTATTGATGCCTCCTAGAGTTTTTTGGATCGATCTTAAAACTGTGACACTGTGCTCGATCTATGTGTCTAAACACACACATAGATCGAGCACAGCTGAATTACGCCGGCGTAATTTACGTGGCCGAAATTACGTTCAGCAGCTTACGTCTGATGCGACACACTATAAATTACACGAAGAGCCGAAATTTCGCGGCGTAATTTCCGTTAAGGAACGCGCGCGTAAGTGAGTATTTAAAATTCTCAAATGTAATGTGTGCGTTAACGCTTTGGAGATAAGGTTGGATTTCCTATGTTCGGTTTTGATAATTCCGTCGCGTGTAGTGTGTTGCTATGTAACAAAACATTACCGCCGAATCGCTGCCGAACTTTACGCTCGACTTGGCTCGACGGAAATTCGAGTTCGCGTTCCGCCCATATTTTGTATGGATTTGAAACGCGGCGTAAACGCGGCGGAATTTACGTCGGCGTAATTCAGCCTAGCGTGTTTAGACCCTATAAGTGTTATCTTTTTATGCCATAAAATCGGAGTACAAAACCTTTTAGTGGATTATGCAAATGTACATTTTGTATTCCGATAATTTCCCCAAGACGTGTCTTAAAAACCTTTAAAAGAAAATCTCGTGTTTTCCTGAAATATGGTTTAAGCTTATCGCGATTAAAGTTCCTAATTAGTTGCGTGTTGTAACAGCTTAAAGTATTGCGTGCAATATGTGGCATGCCTTACTGGTATAGTTTAATAACCCGTTTAGTCATTTTAATTTATACTTATATAAAATGTGAGTGAGTTTGTCAGTTAGTAATACTTTTAAAATCACTTAATTTGATGAATCTGTATTGAAATTCTATGAGAGCAGGGAAAGAACAGGGAATACTTTTTATCCCTGAAATATGTACGGTTCTTGTTAAACAAACAAGGTAAAACCTTAACATCAATACTGTACACTTGTACAGTATATACTAAGGTTTTACCTTATTCGTTTTCATACTAGATCACTCGTACACTATTTCCAATACTTAACTTGAAGTAGGAAAACGATATAATATTACATGCATGTAAAACTTATAACTGCGTTGAATAAATTTGATATTAAGAACACGGTAACTCGACTGTATTATACACTGGTATATATTACCATATAAAGTACCTTTCAGTAGAGTAAAATATACAGACACAGTTCTCGTGGGATAGATAAATCATTACCCGCTGAGGATTCACGAAGAAAAGCTAGTATATTAATAATAATAAAGCCTTTTATTTCCTCGATAAATATCATTTTGACAAACATTATTTTTCTATTCTAAACAATCTATACATATAATAAAAGTGTAGAAATGAAAATTCTGTACATTAAAGATATTCAAATAATAATAAGCGGGGGGTGTTACTACATCGCTATAGAAGCCAAAAATGTGGTTAGTTTTTTTGTCTGTCTGTCTGTCAGTCTGTATGTTTGTTCCACTATCACACGAAAACTACTGATCCGATTTGAATGCGGTTTTCGCAGATATATTTGTCTTCTTCCAACTTAACATCTGGTCTATAAAAAAAATTCCCCCCACCCCTCTAAAGGGACGAAAAAGGGGGTCAGATTTTGTATAAGACTTTTGCTTTAACACGAAAACTACTGATCCGATTTGCATACGGTTTTCGCAGATATATATGTCTTCTTCCAACTCTAATTCTGGAGTATAAAAATCACCCAACCCCCCCCCCCCCCCCCCCCCCCCCCACCCCTCTAAGGGGAGCAAAGAGGGGGTCAGATTTTGTATCAAACTTTTTTCTTTAATGGACTTACTTCATATTATTAAATGTTTTTCCCAACTTAACATCTGGTATATACAATTTTTCCCCCCACCCCTCTTAGGGGACAAAAGAGGGGGTAAGATTTTGTATCAACAGGTGAAGTAGAAATACTTTAAATGGCAAAACAACGTTTGCCGGGACAGCTAGTAATAAATAATCACATGCATAATTAAAATTCCAATACAATAATTAAAAACAAAATTAATATTAAACAATCATAATAAGGCGAGCATTGAGAGAGGCCAGAGGTCCCGCAGTGGACGAATATTATAAAGGCTGATTATAATATGATGATGATGATAATGAATAAGCAAAAAATAGTAATAATAATATAAATCATAATTTACAATTAATATTATATAATGATTCTATAAAAATCTAAAAAATATATAAGGGAAAGACACTAATGGCAGACACTTTAATTAAACATGAAACATTTGAATGTTATAAAATATATATTTATGAAAATAAAGGATTGATAACTTCTTCCATGTCTTCAGTAACTCTTACAAAATAAAAATATTATAATTATTCTCTGACAAATCAATTAAAAAATATATTATTGGTCTTTTTGTAAACTATCTTAATATATAAAACTCAATCTAAATATATAAAACTCAAAGGTGACTGACTGACATGGTGATCTATCAACGCACAGCACATACTACTGGACGGATCGGGCTGAAATTTGGCATGCAGGTAGATGATATGACGTAGGCATCCGCTAAGAAAGGATTTTGATCAATTCTACCCCCAAGGGGTTAAAATAGGGGATGAAAGTTAGTATACAATAATACTTCTTAACGCGAGCGAAGCCGCGGGCAATAGCTCGTTTTTATAAAATAAGGGAGCAAACGAGCAAACGAGTCAACTGATGGAAAGCAACTACCGTCGCCCATGGACACTCGCAACATCGGAAGAGCTGCAGGTGCGTTGCCGGCCTTTTAAGAGGGAATACGCTCTCTTCTTGAAGGTTTGCAGGTCGTATAGGTCCGGAAATACTGCTGGTGACAGTTCGTTCCAGAGTTTTACAGTGCGCGGCAGAAAGTTACGCGAGAAACGCACGGTGGAACACTGCCATGCACTCATCAAGGTGATGAGTTAAATATAATTAACTAGACTAGATGATGCCCGCGACTCCGTTGCGCCAAAATTATGGTTTATCGCGTGGAAACCGTACATTTTTCCGGGATAAAAAGTTTCCTATGTCCTTTCCCGGGACTCAAAGTATCTCTGTACCAAATTTCAGCAAAATCGGTTCAGCGGTTTAAGCGTAAAGAGGTAACAGACAGACACACTTTCGCATTTATAATATTAAGTATGGATTAGTTTTTATTATTATTTTTTATTTTTGATTAATTATTATTTTTAAGTTATTCTATATCAAGGACCTCTCTATAGAGTGAAGGCCTCCTCCATGTCTCTTCAGGCTATTCTGTCATTTGCCTTATCTATCCAGTCTTTATCTGCTGATTTTATAATTTCGTCGAGCCATCTTTCTGACAGTCTGCCTAGTGCCTCTACTTCTTTTACCCACAGATCCTTTCCACAAAGATATATTTTTGGCCCATCTGTCATTTTTCATACGTCCAACATGACCAGCCCACTTCCATTTTAGCTTTTAAAGATATATATTTTGACTGTATGTTACCGCCATAAAGTTATCATCTACGGAGAATTCAATATTAATGTATTAAAAACTGATCCGAATTCAACACGATTTAGAGACTTGCTTTCTAGTTACAACTTAAATTTAGCAATCAAAACACCTACTCGTATTATTAGTGGGACACGTATCGATAATTTTGCACATAACCTAAGCGGAACTAAGCACCGAGTACTCGAACTGGCCTTATCAGATCATACAGCTCAATTAATGCAATGCCCTGTAAAAAATAAAACTCTACCATCATATTGGTATGTCAAAAGACGCGACTTAAGTAAAGAAAACATGTCGAAATTTTACGAATATCTAAGTTCTCTAACATTCTCTGATTGCTACGAAAGTCAAGACGCCCAGGAGGCTTTTAACTCTTTTTATAACCTCTTCAAAACGCTGTATGACCTCTGCTTTCCTTTAATTAGAGTCAAATATAATCTGTTTAAAAAATCACGATGGATTACAAAGGGCATAAAGAAATGCTGTAAGCGAAAAAGGCAAATGCTTTGGAAATATAGGTCAAAGAAAACTAAGGAGAACAGAAGTTTATTTAAAACCTATTCCAAACGCCTTAAACAAATTATAAATTTGACAAAGAAAGCCCAAAACCAATACTACATTAAATCAGCTTCAAATAAGTCTAAAGCTACTTGGAAGGTAATTAAGAACAAGTATAGTAACAAAGTAATAAATTCAGGAATAACACAAATCCGCTCGCAAGGAAAAACTATATCAAATCCGACACAAATAGCTAACGCTTTTAATGACTATTTTACGGGCCAGACAGAGAATTTACCTATGAAACACTGTAATGAAAACATAAAACTGTCTAACATGAACTCAATTTTTCTATCCCCAACGACATCAAAAGACATTATTACATATATTAAAACTCTCAAAAACACAAATAGTACAGGTGATGATGACATTTCCACAAAAGTTATTAAATATGTGGCACCAACTATAGCTCATACACTAAGTCATTTAATAAATATGTGCATATCGCAAGGACAGTTTCCAAATAAGTTAAAGACGACCATTATGAAACCGCTCCATAAAAAAATGATAAATTAAATTTAGAAAATTATAGGCCCATAGCTCTTTCTTCAGTTTTTTCTAAAATCATAGAGAAAGCTATATATGAACGTCTCTACAATTACTTAGTTAAATATAATTTACTAACGCCCGAACAAATGGGCTTCAGAAAAAATTTTACAATTAACTTGGCAATATTTAATTTTTTTAAATGAATTGATGCGAAATCTTGACAAAGGTATGGTAGCTTGTGCCCTCTATATGGACCTGAAAAAGGCTTTTGATTATGTTGACCATAATATCCTGCTTAATAAAATGTACAAATATGGAATAAGAAGTAATGCTCTAGAACTTCTGAAATCCTACTTAAAAAATAGGTCGCAAGTTACTTGTATACAGCGAGTAAATAAAAAAACAAAATTTGAAGAAGCTCACTATTCAAAGGTCAACAATACTGTACGAGGTGTCCCTCAAGGAAGTGTGCTCGGTCCTTTACTATTTTTAATTTTTATAAATGATTTTCCAAAATTTATTAATGAACTTATGACAATATTCGTAGATGACTGTAATTTATTATTTTTAGATGATGGTAAAACTGATTTTGAACAAAAAATTAATAATGCACTAAAGAATATCATAAAATGGGTTAATGACAATAATTTAATATTAAATTTTGACAAGACTAAGATCATGACATTTGCAAATAAAAATAAAGTACGACCATCATTAAAAATCAATTATGACAAATATATTATATCAGAAATCAAAGAAACTAAATTCCTCGGACTTCTTATAGACCATGACTTAACCTGGAACTCACATATCGAGGCAGTATGCTCGAAACTACAAAAATTTTCTTACGCATTACATATGTTGTCGAAAGTGGCAAATCTAGATACTCTACTTATCACGTACAATGCCTATGTTGACACAATATTAAGGTATGGAGTGATATTTTGGGGGAACTCCACCGATAATGAACGTGTGTTTAGGGCACAAAAAAGATGCGTACGATCCATGTGCAACCTAAAACAATCAGATAGTTGTCAGTCATATTTCAAAGATCTAAAGATATTAACGCTACCGTGTATTTATATATATGAGTCTTTAGTATTCCTTAAGAAAAGTAGTATGCATCTATATGAAAATTTTAGCAGCACACGTCACAAACGAAAATTAAAAATGCCACTATCAAAAACTACAAAATTTAACAAAAGTACGTATATAATGATGCCGAAACTTTACAATAAATTACCAAATGAAATTATAGAAATTAACGATTTAAATAAATTTAAGATGAAATTAAAATCATTCCTAATCGAGAAAAGTTTTTACACAGTGAAAGAATATTTAAATTAAAAAGTTTGATAACTAATTATAACTTTCAATCATAATGAATAAAGTATTGTCCTTTAATGTTCACTTCCATTAATAATGTATATTTTTGTGTTAATATCAATGTTACATATTTGTTTATAATCAATGTACATAACATACTTAGAGTTTAGAGGATCCTATATTTTATTGTACTATTTGCATGCCATCAAAACGGCAAAACATGTACTGTTTTTACGTAAAATAATTGTAACATCTTTTTACCATGTTTTGTGCAAATAAAGATATTGAATTGAATTGAATTGAATTGAAAGCATCTATAAATTTTGTTGCTTTCCTAATGTCTGCGTTACTTTGTCTGTGCCTCAGTCTTAGATTCAAAATGCTTCTTTCCATCGCTCTCTGTGTCGTTGCTACTTTGTTTCTCGTCTGTTTATTGAATATCCACGTTTGGAATGCATATTATTATGTGAGAGATTCTATTATTTTTTTTTAATTTCATCGATGTGTTTGACTTGAGAATTTCTTTGAAAATTTGATAAATTTTTCATCTAACTTTTCATTAATTTTTGTGTGATATTTTCTCTGGATTGTTTTAAGATCTGCTCATTGTCCTCTTTTATCTGTAATCTCAGTGCATTAAACATAATATTATCCATCATATTTAACTCTCGTCTGCCATTTCGGCATTACTAGCGCCCTCTTTGTTACGATACTGTAGTTTATACCGTAGTGCTGATAAGTCACCTTTCGTATTAGTTTCGCTGGTTTCTTATAGATGGTGTTAGTGTGCTGTCTATTGCTTTATTTCTTAGTACTTTATCAAATTTCTAATAGATGGCGTTTTTTATTATATTGTCTTCTTCTTCTTCTTTAAGTTATGGCGGCCTCAGTGAGCTGCCAATGTCAGAGTGCTTTTAGGTAAACTTTGCTATCTTTATTGCAGGTCTGGTGAAGAAACAAGGTAAAGTATCTAATAATAAATTAAATTCTGTTGAATACACCTAAAACAAACACAAACATAAAGAGGTTAGTAAAACTTCACAATTTAATATTGTTAGAACGAATTTATTATGTACACAGAATATCAATAAAAGAGGTATTTACATAACATAAAATTGATTTAAAATTGATAGGGCGAGGAATATTGATAGGAAGGAGGTCATATAGGGAGGACTGATTTTTGGGACAACAGAAAAAGATGTGGTCCAAGGAACCTTCATTTAGGCCACACTCGCACAAAGAGCTATCCATAACCCTAATCTTAGCTAAGAATACTGGTGAGCAGCAATGTCCAAGCCTAACTCGACAAACGGTAGAACATACTGCTTTGCGACTATTAATGTATTTGAAAAACCAAGGCTTAACTGGAACACTACTTTGTATGTCAAAATAGTGTTTGCCTTTAACATTACCAGATCTGACCCACTCTCTATTCCACTGGATGTTTAAGTGTTTTTTGGCACTGAGAATTAGATCATGGCAATATAGTTTATTATAATCAAGCACACCCGTTGTTACAGCTAATTTGGCATAGGCATCTGCATTCTCATTGCCAATGATCCCACTGTGGCCCGGTATCCATGCTAAAATTACTTGGGTGTTCTGAAGCTTACATCTAAGGAGTAGCTGCCTGATTTTTAAAATCAATGGAAATCTATTTCTGCTACGAAACTGATTGGCCATGATACCCTCTAAAGCGCTTCTGGAGTCCGAAAGTGATTCAATAAAAGAAATTGCCTCGTATATGGCAAGGACCTCCTGGCAAGGACCTGTGAAAACAGCTGAGGTCGGGGGCAGTTTATAGTTCAAAATCACATTATTCTTTGGTATCCAAACTGCAGCTCCAACACAGCCATCATCGGATAATTTGGAAGCATCTGTAAAAACAGGCAGCCAATCCCCAAATTGCTCATCCATGATTTGTTTAAATTGAGTATTGGCCAGAGCAGATCCCTTAGTTATAGGAAGGCTAAGAATTATTTCTGGGGTAAAGGTAAGGGCTTCAAATGGGGTGGAAACAAGGGGATTAAGGAGGCACTGAAAGACCGGACAAGGAAGACGGGTAATCTTAAGGTAACTGACCAGAAGGCAGGGAGGTTCTTTGTGAAGCCAATAATTGTTACCAGAAGAAATTAAATGTGACAATGTATCGAGTTTACCAATAAGGGGATTAATCATGGCCAGTGTCAAGTAAAATATGGCGGGGGAAAAAAAATCGCAAAAAGTTTACAAAATTTGAACTCGTTTTTTCAGATTATCGTCAAGTCGAAAGTATAGCAAAAGTCTAAAACAGTAGTCAGTAAAGTCAACGAGTCAAGTCAGTTGTTTTAGTAAAGCGGTAGACCCTTTACTAAAACTTTCGATGGAGTTTTGGAGGGAACACAAAAAACACTTGCCCACACTTGTGTACGACATGGACTAATTAATGGTTAATATTCTATGAACATTACACATTAAAAACCGAAATAACACAATTTTCGGAAAAAAATACCAAACACAACGTCACTCTTTCGTATTCCCGACAAAAAAACCAAATACCATTTATTTTCTGTGTTTATTCCTTCCTTTGATTTCTCATTTTTCTTTTCTTTTATTATTTCATTTTCAGTTTTGCATATTTTACAATAATCAATAATATAGTTTCAATACAATAAATATTAGTTTTAGTGTAGGTATTAAAGATTATTATTAACTATGTTTATTTTACTATAAATTACGTTGTTTCTAAAGATTTCTCTAACACCTGGGCATCTCCAAGCATTCCACCGATTAATATCATACATCCACACAAACCACAAACTATCTCGGCCCATAATATTTCGTGCCCCATACATTCTCGGCTGAACTATGCCAATACGTTGTCTGGTACAGAAACGCCTGCCGTAGGCTTCGCTAGCAACACGGATTTATATGGGGACATAGTTTAAACTATGTGACGTGTTTATAGTAGAGATGTTCCGATCATGATTTTGGCCGACTAGTCGGCCAAGTCGATCATGGTTTCGGATGTTTCCGTAACGCAATCTTACTTTCCGAGTCTTTCATTTAAATAATATTTTATTTAATTTAAAATGTTTATGAAAGAAATAATATTACATTCTTCAACTGTTTTTAATTCGGTTGTTCTGTTTGGTATTTAACAATTTTTATTTAATAAAAATTCATAAATATTTCTTTATAAGCATGTAAACTGAACAAATGAATTGTTTCAGAAACAATTCATTTAATTTAAAAATAATCAAGGTTTTTGTTAAATCTAATTTCAATAATAGTAAAATAATAGGAAGCCAATTTTTGCCACCTATTCGCCGACTAGTCGCCGACCACGAAAGTGGCCGGATAGTCGGCTTTACCGACTAGTCGGCATATCTCTAGCTTATAGCGAAATAGAACGAAATGAGGCATAGCTTCGATAATGCATATTTAATCGTCATTGAGGTCACTTCACATAGCAAAGTGACGAGATGATGATTATTTTGAAAAGATTTTAAAAATAAAATAGTCAACAAACACCGATGGCTCCCGCCTGCCAGTCTATCAATTCAATGAGTAGGTATCTTCTTGTGTCGAAAAAAAGGTTTTGAAAGGCTCATTTAAAAATATTATATTCACACAAATTAGGTAGGTACTAAATATTTACTTCGTATGCAACCTGTACGAAGTAACTATTTAGTGATGTGTTTAGTGTGTGTAAATCAGTTCAGGGCACACAGACTTTCGCATTTCATAATTTAAAAAAATAATATATATTAATCAGACAATCACTTAAATGAAATCAATATGGAGTTTAAATAAATTCTACTTTACAATATCATAAAATTTTTAATTAACTTTTGATATAAACATTTACTCGTACTAATTAGGTAAAGCATTTACACCTACTTCGCAAACATAAAACCATTTTATTGTGAGCGCAAATTGTTTTTCCGTTGTTTTTATGTTGGTACCGGTACCTAAGTTGCGGTTTCAGTAATGAATTTCTGAGCAACACACGGCTCTACACAACGGTATTGTAATTTGTTTCATTTAATTAAGAAAAAGTTTAAAATATATTGTATTATTTATTGTTTGCTTTAAAGTTTAATACATAATATAATGTTAAACAATGTTATTGAAATACTAGCTGTCCCGGCAAACGTTGTTTTGCAATGTAAAGTATTTCGCCCATATTATTTTATTGAAGTGACTTAAATATAAGTATGGCACCATAGCAACGTCCATCGCTATCCCGTCGCACAAACAATGGTCGCCGTCAGTCTCGAGTTGTAATAATTTACTATTATTCATTCAACAAATGCACTTAACAATTTAAAAGTAGCCCGTAGCCGATTCTCAGACCTACTGAATATGCATAATATAAAATTTGGTTAAAATCAGTAAAGCCGATTCGGAGGAGTACGGTTACTAAGAATTGTGACACAAGAATTTTATATAATACTAACGGTTGCCCGCGACTTCGTCCGCGTGGACTTCAGTTTATAGCGCGCGGTGTCAACAAAATTTGTATCAAATTTAAAAGCTTTTTAAAACCCTGGTACCCCTTAAATCCAAATACCCAAAAACAGTGCAGTGTGCACATAATATTTCATTTTTTAAATTAAGTAAACTTTATAATTATATCAAATTTAAAGCTTATTTAGCCCCCCATTACACAATTTTAGCTTTACCCATAAACTATTTATCATTGGTAGGTTTAAGGTTACGTCACTGCATAGATAAAGTACTGAGTAGTGAGTTATTTAATAACGTGAATAACAATCGAAAGAATCGTAAAACCTAATTCTATATGGTGCCACCTCTTATAGAAAGACTTATGAGCAAGCGATAGCGAGATGTAGGCGACTCTTAGCGCCATCTGTTATGAATTTTTGGAACTAACTTAATTTGAACAAATTTACGCATTTTCACCCCCTTACAACCCCTTCTTCCAGTTAAAAAGTAGCCTATGTCCTTTCTCAGGCTTTAGACTATCTGTGTACAAAATTTCATTACAATCGGTTCAGTAGTTTTGGCGTGAAAGCGAGACAGACAGACAGACAGACAGACAGAGGTACTTTCACATTTATAATATAAGAATAGATAAGGAAACGGAACGGTCCTTTACAGTAACGCATCCTTTAACTATTATAAAGTACTAGATGACAACTCCGTTGCGTCAAAATTAATTTATCGCGTGCATTTTTCCGGGGTAAAAAGTATCCGATGTCCTTTACCTTTACAATATCATTTATTAGGACCGTAGATAAAAAAAGTATTCTATGTCCTTCCCTAGGATTCAAAGTATTTCTATACCAAGTTTCAGCAAAATCGTTTTAGCGATTTAAGCGTGAAGAGGTAACAGACAGATCACAGACAGACAGATAGACAAACAGACATAAACACTTTCGCATTTATATGCATGGATGTATAGATTGGATTGCATGGATGTATATTGTTTTTCGTTTTATGACAATACTTAATTGCGAAAAAACTTTACGAGTATGCATTTTAAGTGAGCCTTAAAACTATTTTATGACATCGACAAACTTCAATTTTTCAATCGGTTTCAATAAATACTTTCATCAGGTCGCTGTTAAACATTTGTGTACTAACCCACATTTTTTTGTTGAATTTTGAATGTAATCTCGTTCTAAATGATCTAAAGAACATAGCTGCATTCATAACCAATACTTTTTTGTGGGTTAGCACACAAATGATTAACAGCGTCCATCTAGGCAATAGGCTGTGACGTCACAGTTCTGTAATCCGTAATCCTCTGTTCCACACTCGAGTGCTACACGTTCTAGACAGAATCTAGATTTAAGACTGCACTAAGTAATTTATTACTGGTTAAAATATCAACATATTTTTGTTCATAAATAAGTTAAGTATAAAATACTAGCTGTTGCCCGCGACGTCGTCCGCGCTAACATAGTATAATAACAAAGTTCCTTATACAAAGGGTAAAAACGGGACCCTATTTAAGCAAACGTCAAACGCAAACGTCAATAAACTTTCATGTTTCTAACACAAGAAATGACGGACTTTCATTCAAACTTTCAACCCCAATTTCACCCCCTTGGGGGTAGAATTTCCAAAAACGCTTAAATACATATCCATTAATTTTTAATCAGCAGTCCAAAAAGAAACTTTCATGTTTCTAACTTAAGAAATGACGGACTGTCATTTAAACTTTCAACCCCTATTTTACCCCCTTGGGGGTAGAATTTCGAAAAATGTTTAAACACGTATCCAATCATTTTTAATCAGTAGCCCAAACATAAAATTTCATGTTTCTAACTCAAGAAATGACGGACTTTCATTCAAACTTTCAACCCCTATTTCACCCCCTTCGGGGTAAAATTTTCAAAATTCCTTCCTTAATGGGTGTCTACTTAATAAAACAACCCTACTCACCAAATTTCGTGGCTGTAACTTTAACAGTTTTTGCGCAGCGATGATGATCAGTCAGTCAGTCAGTCAGTCAGTCAGGACATGTAATTTTATAAGTATAGATTATGAAAGTATTAACTGACGATAAATGAATTATGGCTGAGAACTCTTCCGTTCTCCGTAAACACTTGTAACATATTTAGCTGTACCTATTGCATTATTGAATAAAAAATAATTTGTATTAATACATTTTTCCTATTTAATCGAAATACAAAAAACCTATTTTGAGAGGTAAAATACAGCAGAATGTCACAGATCAAACAATACATACAATTTAAATACTTTTTATGAACTAAAAAATAAACTGTTAAATGGGAAACAAAATTAGCATGGGAAAAAGCGAGACACAATAATATTATTAAGAAATGAATATTCAAGGGAGTTCCACTTTTAAAATAAGAACGATTCAACTCGGTGTTTCAATTTTATTTTAACTTCATTTTACTACCAAAAAGTATGTACATATGTACCTAAAAAAATTTTCGTATGAGAAAAAATATTTAACATCCTTGCTCCGCTGAGAAAGATTTTACTTCAAAACGTTCAAGACCTTGCCTACACTTATTTTGTAGTAGGCTATACTACTATGATCTTTCTCCTATTAAGTAGTAAAAACTTTTAGTATCAAAAATTTGCTGTAAGTTTTCAAAATAAACAGAAAATAAATATTTTAATTTTATATTTTTTTACCACGTTACATCAAGAATGTCGTTGCTCGTAGCGTTGCATGCTACGCCTCGCATCTACGGAAAAGCTACGTCGGACAAAAAGTTAATGAAAATGATAGCATAATATACTCCTAGAAAGAAATTCTCATTTTCTGCTACTAAGGCTAATAAATACATTATATTTATAACTAGGTGACGCCCGCAAATACGTTGCACCAAAATTCGTTTATCGCGCGGGAAACGTTCATTTTTCGGGAATGAAAAGTATCCTATGTCCTTTTCCAGTACTCAAAGTATCGACATACAAAATTTTAGCAAAATCGGTTCGGCTGTTTGGGCGTGAAGAGGTAACAGATTGACAGACAGACACATTTTCGTATTTATAATAATAATAAAGTATGATTTATTATGAAAATCTTAATTTTTCTTCATACGAAAAGACAGATAATATAATATTTGTTTCTTTGTTTGCTTCGAGTGGTCTTATTAATATATTGGCACGATACCTTCTTTCTATAGTTATGAAATAAGTACCGTACCTTCTTAATTTTATTTTATGTAAAAGTGGCTTCACAAAATATAACTTTGTTTTGTTTATAAGTGGCTTTTAAACAAAATAGAATAATAAGTTTCCAGGAAATTTCCTCTAAAATTTAGTCAAATAACTTTGGAACTCCCGAAACAGTTTTGACACGTGGATTATAATTTCATTTACAATTTTCCGCTTAAACAAGATCAAAGAGAATTTCAGCAATAATACTATAATTTACTTTAACAACCTTGGTAGAGTTTCAAATTAAATACCGTGGAGATTTCAACCGAAAAATGTTCTAAATTCAATTCTTTTTCAAAATTAGAGACGTAATTTTTTTAAAACGTCGAGTTTAAGTTGGCAAATTAAGTGAACAACGAATAAAAGTTTTTTTTTTATTCGTTAAGTCAGAGTAGACAGAACTAACGAGTAGGCCGACTCAGAAAAGAGTACAAATGCGTTGTGTGAAACATGTTGAAAGTAACATTATCGCGTAGATTAGCGCCCAATTCACGTTACATATTCGCTCGTTGGTTTAAAGTCGACATACTCCTTAGTTCTGTCTACTCTGGTTAAGTCAACGTATAAAAAAACTTACTCGTTATTCACCTTTAATTAATCCTTCGATCGCGGATTCTTGGAAATTTATTGTTATTCTATTGTTGTCGCCGGTCGCGATCACCGGTGCTCTTATGGGGCTTGATAGGTTTATACACTGAATTTTCTCCTTCAAATACAACGTTACTATTTTAATAAACTTTTGCTTACAACAAAGGTTAGAACAAAGATTAGAAGTAGTTTAGTCATGAGTTAGTTTATAAAAATAATAGTTATGAAGTAAACTTTTCTTTTCTGTGAACTACAAGGCTCAATGGGGACTATAAGTTTCACTCCTCGACGATGTAGGCCACAAGTCCAAGTGTGCTACTCCACTCAGAAAACTTTTTCCAAGTTTTGTAAAGAAAATATGTGTTTTCACTTTTTACGCATAAAGTATAGTTTATACATATACAAAGTATGGCTTGGTATATGCCGCGTGTGAACAGTTTTTCAAGCCAGGCCAACGCTGGCTGCCAGTATTGGCGAGAATAGAGCGCCCGTCTACTTTTCTAGCCAGTGACCTTCGCCCGCATACCCCTCAACCCCCGCGCCAGCGTTGCGGACGTGTGTAGACGCATCTCGCCAGTCACTGGCGAACGTCTGTACGGTATACGTATGTTTGGAATTTCTAGGACAAAATGCCAAGAAAATTCAACGAAGAGGATACTTTAAAATTTATATAACTTTATATGGAGCTCGAATGCTTGTGGGATAAGCGTAATTGTGATTCATACAAAAATAACCAAAATATGCGCGCTTCGGCACTAGAACAACTTCGTGCCGGAATGAATATAAAAAAAGAATCGTTTCCTTTTTTTTCTAATATTTCAATCGACTCTTCTGTTTATTAACAGAAGTCTTTTAATAAACAGAATCGACTCTTCTGTTTATTAAAATATTTCTTTTTCAACAGACTTTGCCGTGAACTCATTATTTTTTTTAACTGCAAACGTGTGGACACCCGAAGAAAAATCCGTGAATGCGATGGCTTTGTCTAAACAGAAGTGGCCAAGCCAGTACTGGCTTCTGCAGGACAGGCGCCAAGATTATTGGCTCTGTGTAAACTATACTTAACGCGTATGTTTCTTGGTTTAATGTTATTATGTTTATAGTTTAATTAAAGCATTAAAATTATTATACCTACCTTATTTTTAATAAGAAACGTAATTTTAAATTTAATTTTTGATTAAGAACATTTTTAGTAATTAAAATTTATTGCGTCGTATAAAGCAAATAATTAGCAACAAATTAAGAATGAATTGGTTTATTTCGTTTTCGATCTTTAGTTACGCTTTATGAAGTTGACAATAATTAGCATTATTATATTATTATATCTTGATATCGGCAGGCTCTTAGAAGATCTACTATTGCGTCACTGTTGTATAATATGTTATTCGAAGTCCAATAATACGTCAATTATACAATTTTACGCCTGTTGCTAACCTACTATACTACAAAATATGTAATCGCAGAGCAGCAAAAACAAGACAAAATTAGAAACACCAAAAACAGTTTACTTATCTGCTCATTTCACACTGAAAAAACGTAACGGCTATAAATAAACAAGTTGTTGCTATTTGCAACCGAGTAACTTGCTTCGGAGGGAGCCTGCAAAGTTTGTTGCTAAAATTATACAAGTCAACTTTGTTAACGTGTGTTGGTAATATGAACCCAGTAAGTTGGTAAAATTAAGTATCGAAGGTTAGTTGTTACTAATCTATCCTCTCAGTAAACTTAGCAAACCTTTTAACTATAGTGAGTCGAGTTACTTTGTTAACAATACCCAAGCTTCTTAGTATTACAAATCAATTCAATCGGTTACAGCAATAACCAACTTAGTTGAAGAACTGTCGCCACAGCCAAGGTGCTTTGTTGTGTTTAGCATAATAATTCAGTAGGCTCAACTATTTTACTTCGTAAAACTAACTACGTAACTTGATAATGTTAATCATGTTTATTGGCTAGGGACAGCCAATCTACTTTGTTACTTCTACCCAGTTCAAATTGGTATACATAGCCAAGTTACTGGGTACTGTCAATCGTGTTCATTGGTTAAATGCAACTACTATACTCTGTATTTTCTACTCAATTCAAATTGGTATACATAGCCAAGTCACTGGGTACTGTCAATCGTGTTCATTGGGTAAATGCAACTACTACACTCTGTACTTTCTAGTCAATTAAGATTAGTATTTTTAGCCAAGTTGCTCTGTATTCTTAAGCGAGTGTATTGGGTAACCATAACTAAAATAGTTTGTTGCCAGTACCAATACAAACGACACATATGAAGGCGAGTAGTGCCGCGAAACTAGCGCCACTTCACGAAAAAAATCTTATTTCTTCATGCAAAGAATATATTAGAATATCCTAAGCCCACATTTTTGGTAGTATGTTTAAGTTTAATTACAACCTGCAAGTTCAATGAAATACTCACTGCAATTAAAGTTATGGGTAAAAGTGCTAAAAACGGCCTATTTGGTATTAATTGCCATAACTTTAATTACAACGAAAATTTTAATGAACTTGCAAGTTCTAATTTAACTTAAAGATACTATCAAAATGTAAGTTTTGGATATTTTGATATATTCTTTGCATGGAGAGATAAGATTTTTTTCGTGAAGTGAACCAAATTTGAAGAAAACTGAAAGAAAATATGTAATTGATGAAATTAGATTTATTGAGTAGGACACAAAACAATCATTTCAAGTAACATTAAACTCTTAAGGTCTTAATATATGCATAGCTAGAGCCGCTATCACAAAAATATTAATTTCTCTCACATTAGGCTATTAAGTGCTTCTAGATATTATCCTACAGCTTATTTACGAGCTATTATATAAATTTTAAATTTTATGGTGCGTAAATAAGATGTAGGAAATTATCTAGAGGTACATAAACTTAGATTACTGATTAATTGTCTAATGAGGGAGAACTTAATTTTTTTGTGATGGCGGCTCTAGGTGTGTATTTAATTAATTATATAGTAAACAATCATAAAACGCAACTAACTTTCGATTTTTAATTTTCGCCCTTATAACTAAGACATTATTTTGTAAATAAATTATTTACGTTAATCAAATTAACTCTGTTCCGTACACGAAACACTCATTTTAAGTAATTAACATGCTGCTTTTAAATACTAATACGTAAACAATATCAAGAAACGAAACTGAAGTTCCGTTTTGAATTGAAATCATGAGCAAACTTTTAAGGGGTGACTCAAACGTGTCTACACTCGATGGGAACATAGGTCTGAGAGAAGCAAATTAATTTAGTCGGAGCTTAATATTTGGGCTGTATAATCATTATAAAACTGAAATTTTCTCTGCATTATTTAGCGAAAAGAAACAGCTGTTCCGTAGATTTTGTCTCTAATGAAAGTTGTTCGGGTTCGTGGTCTGAGTCACTCCTTAAAATTTTTCTTATGATTTCAATTTCACCCTGTAATTTCATATTATACAACCCTGACATAACGCGGACCTGTCTCATGATGATACATCTGTATATCTCATAATAAACTTAAAAAAATATATATGCATTCACAATGGACTTCTTAAAATTACATACTGTTCGCCATTAGATAACATACACAAAGCATTTGGAATTGGTGATAGCAATGAATTATAAAATACATTGCAGTACTCATCTGACGGCTTTACATGATATGCAAAGTAATGATCGTCAAAATCTATGGTCTTTAAAACGTTTCCAGAAAATATTAATTCGTCAGTGTTATACACATAAACATTTTCGATAACTAGAAACGTATAAAGATATCCATCTTTATCTGAATCGTATACAAGCACACATCCTTTGTTGTAACGTATTGAACACATCATAGCCCAAGTCACTTTGATCAAAGGCTTTGAACGATCCAATGTTAAACGACTTTGAATGCAATCAATTTCTGATACTAATAACTGCTTTTTAGGTCCGATTTTTAAAATACTGTCCAGGATACCACGACCTAATCTTCCTTCCTAGTCGTATCCTCATGGCTGAGGGACGTGACCACCAAAATTTGCTTTCTGGGATAGGGCTCTCCACTTGTCTCTGTTTTTGGCTTGATGAATTTTAATCCCATCCTCCCAATCTTCCAACACTCGACGCATTATATATTCACCTACGAGGTTGAACAGCTGTGGGGAGAGGATGCAGCCCTGTCTGACACCACGCTCTGTAGCAAACGGCTCTGACAGATCATTGTCTAATCGCACCCTTGATTGACTTTCTAGGTATAGGTTCTGTACCAAAAATATAAGATGATGATAGCTTACCTAATGTAATTTATAAATTAAAGTAATGATTTTAATTTTTTTAACCATCAAAGCCTAACTCGGCCAGAAGCGTGAGGGCAGAAGTTGAACTGCTATCAAATTTCGTTTTAAATTGGAAAAAAGCGTTTTGTACAAACATCCAAGTACTGTGGCATTCCACTGGGTACTGAGAGTTGACGACCCAAATTATTTTAAAACACAAGCTTACTGCAGTCAATATATTTGAGACGACATAAAATACTTCATTGATGACTACGAAGTATGTTTTGATATTGTCGACGGATTCACCTACAATTATTATAAAAGGTTGCACAGTGAGCCCGCACTCTTGAAATTTTGTTTGCTTACTTTTAACCGTAGTACGGATATCAGAGTCGTTTTTGACATGAAGAATAAAACCGGCCGTTGCCTCTGATTTTGAAGGTCGCCAAATCTTGTTTGCTGCGTTTTTCAGCCGAATGCTTGTTACACAGGTACAGGCTATGTTTGATGTCTCCTCTGAACCTGAAATATAGTTTATTGGCTTAATAAATAAATACTATTGTTTGCTTTATATCTTATACCTTTAAACGAGCAATTCTTGTATATTTATTTATTTATATATTTTCTGTATCTCGGAAACGGCTCCAACGATTTTCATGAAATTTAGTATACAGGGGGTTTTGGGGGCGAAAAATCGATCTAGCTAGGTTTCATTTTTAGATAATGTTGTTTTCTGCCTGTTTCCTACCAAAAAAGAAAAAAACCGAGCAAAGCTCGGTCACCAGATATTTATCCTTTATATAGGATGTCTATTAAATAACGATATTTTAAGGTAGAACGTGCAGTAGATTCTCACACAAACACACGCACACATATGATTAAGGCGGGCTCTTTGTCTAAGTTTTAAATAACAACTGGCGTAAAATTACATAAACAAAGCAGCACAGTATTGAATTCAGTATCTAGTAACAGTAGGTCCTTTTTTATACCTAGTGTATAAAATAAATAGATATCAGGGACACCAACTAGGCAGAGCCTGTACTATTATGGGTATCATATACTGGTATAAATAGATTAGTAAATACATATTGAACACCGAGACACAGAATAAACATCAATGTTTGTCACTCACAAATATAAGGTGTAAAAAAATTAGATGACCATATTTTAAAAGATGAACCAACCCAAGAAACTAAACAACTTTCCCCAAGGAACATGGGTCGAAAAACGACAAAAAAAATTGACTCTTCCATACATAACGGCGTCATCAGCTGACACACTCACTATAGAAGGCCCAAAATTTTTTTTTGTTTTTCGACCCATGTTTCTTTGGGAAAGATGTTCAATTTCTGATTTCATGGGTTGGTTCATCTTTTAAAATATGGTCAGGAAATTTGTTTACACCTTGTATTTGTCCTAAGCAGGATTCGAACCCGCGACTACTACCCACTGAGCCGGCAGTCCAGTCTAATATGTGTTTTCTTTGTGCAATAAATTATTGAATAAATAATAAAAATTAATAAAATAAAAAAATACATCTTTTCATACATCGAAATTAACTGAACTCGAGAACGGTTGAGTATGGTCCGTACCTCGTATATAAAAAAATTATATGTAGTTAAAAAAATTACCTGTCTCGTAAGATAAAAAAAGCTCCAAATTACCTGTCTCGTAAGATAAAAGAAGCTCCAAATTACCTGTCTCGTAAGATAAAAGAAGCTCTAAATTACCTGTCTCGTAAGATAAAAGAAGCTCCAAATAACCTGTCCCGTAAGATAAAAGAAGCTCCAAATTACCTATCTCGTAAGATAAAAGAAGCTCCAAATTACCTGTTTCGTAAGATAAAAGAAGCTCCAAATTACCTGTCTCGTAAGATAAAAGAAGCTCCAAATTACCTGTCTCGTAAGATAAACGAAGCTCCAAATTACCTGTCTCGTAAGATAAAAGAAGCTCCAAATTACCTGTCTCGTAAGATAAAAGAAGCTCCAAATTACCTGTCTCGTAAGATAAAAGAAGCTCCAAATTACCTGTCTCGTAAGATAAAAGAAGCTCCAAATTACCTGTCTCGTAAGATAAAAGAAGCTCCAAATTACCTGTCTCGTAAGATAAAAGAAGCTCCAAATTACCTGTCTCGCAAGATAAAAGAAGCTCCAAATTACCTGTCTCGTAAGATAAAAGAAGCTCCAAATTACCTGTCTCGTAAGATAAAAGAAGCTCCAAATTACCTGTCTCGTAAGATAAAAGAAGCTCCAAATTACCTATATCGTAAGATAAAAGAAGCTCCAAATTACCTGTCTCGTAAGATAAAAGAAGCTCCAAATTACCTGTCTCGTAAGATAAAAGAAGCTCCAAATTACCTGTCTCGTAAGATAAAAGAAGCTCCAAATTACCTGTCTCGTAAGATAAAAAAAAGCTCCAAATTACCTGTCCCGTAAGATAAAAGAAGCTCCAAATTACCTGTCTCGTAAGATAAAAGAAGCTCCAAATTACCTGTCTCGTAAGATAAAAGAAGCTCCAAATTACCTGTCTCGTAAGATAAAAAAAGCTCCAAATTACCTGTCTCGTAAGATAAAAGAAGCTCCAAATTACCTGTCTCGTAAGATAAATAAGCTCCAAATTACCTGTCTCGCAAGATAAAAGAAGCTCCAAATTACCTGTCTCGTAAGATAAAAGAAGCTCCAAATTACCTGTCTCGTAAGATAAAAGAAGCTCCAAATTACCTGTCTCGTAAGATAAAAGAAGCTCCAAATTACCTGTCTCGTAAGATAAAAGAAGCTCCAAATTACCTGTCTCGTAAGATAAAAGAAGCTCCAAATTACCTGTCTCGTAAGATAAAAGAAGCTCCAAATTACCTGTCTCGTAAGATAAAAGAAGCTCCAAATTACCTGTCTCGTAAGATAAAAGAAGCTCCAAATTACCTGTCTCGTAAGATAAAAGAAGCTCCAAATTACCTGTCTCGTAAGATAAAAGAAGCTCCAAATTTTTATCTTTGCTGTTTTTCTTGCGCGTCTTTGCCAAATCAAATATTTTTGGCTTGATTGTGGGGAAGGTTTCAGTGATCACGGTGTATTGTCCGTTGTAAAGGTTTTCAAAATCTTTTTCTAACTGTGAACAAAAAAAAGTTAAGTATGCAAAAGTATTTAAACTAAAAGAGACCAAAAATTGAAAAAAGCTGAACTCACCAGTAGATATCCTTTCGGTTTTTTCAGAGCAGCTAGAGGTTAATGTTTTGGAACTCGAAGGTTCGTCGTCAAGCGGAAATGTTAGTAGGTCGCCTATAGAAAAATCAGCACCAATCTGCAAGCAAATCATTCATAAAATAAAATAAAAAGTACCAGCTTGTAAAGTACCAACACCGGCGTTTTCCCACGAGCCACGACACGGCACGATTTCAGAAATACACGATACACGGCACACGACCTGTCGTTCTGTCGAGACGATTTCAGCAGAGATTTTCCATTTTAAAAACACACCACCACACCGCTCTTCGTTCAAGAAAAGAAATAAACTGCCCCCCTAGACAAGTGGCATTCGATTTAAAGCGTTTCGCAATTGATGAACGATAACGAGCTAGGGCCGTGCACAGTGCTTCGCGGAGCGTCCGCGTGCGGAGAGCGAGACGGCTGCGCGACGCGGCCCTAGCTCATTATCGTTTATCGCAAGCGAAACGCTTGAAATCGAATGCCACTTGTCTAGGGGGGCTGAACTGTCGTGTCGTGCGGTCTGTCGCGCCGTGTGCAAGCTTAAACAGGTTCTACATAGTCGCTAAATCGTCACGACAAAAAAACGTAACAATATAGCGAATTGTGGTTGCAAAAATGTGTGTCGTGCTGTGCGTATCGTTGCGTGAGTAAACGGTCCATAGAAATGTATGGCTCTCGGAATCGTCACCGCATTTTGTCGTGCGGTGTCGTGGCTCGTGGGAAAACGCCCTCACTTACACTTTCATTATTTGCATTACTACCCTATTTTATATAGGGTGCATACTAGATTTATAAACCTCTAAATTTTTGGAAAATATTGCTCTGGGTCCGATTAATGGAATCATCTCCTTAATCATACTTTCAGTAAGCATGGGAAGGGATAAAGATGTTACTGAATTTTCTGTAATTTAAGAAATATATCATTAAACATGGCAACAGGTAGTTACGTTCCCTCCTACTTTTATATAAGTTAGGGAAGGAGTTGCTGTGTAGGTACTTACCTTTAAAAACTCCTATATATTCTTCCAAGTAAGAAGATTTTCAACCTCTTCATCCATCTTTCCACATAGGTACCTACTTGTCACGTCACTATAAACCACCGCGATTAAGTATAGCACTAGGTACTATTAATTGTATTCAAAACTCCTTATAATGCAATGGATAGGTATAGAAAACGCCGCCCCACATCCAGAAACAAGAATAGTTTGGTAACACTTCAAAATGATGAAAAAATTTATAAGTTTAACCTGTCTTCTAGATATGAGGCGGCGGCGCTTCAATAGACACTATAGACACGTCCGTCACGCTGCAGTGATTTGACACAAATGGCCGAATTTGGCGGCTTCACATGGGCCCACAGCCTTATCCTTGTTTATTTATTATCAAGTTATTCGGTTAAAAATAGTATTCGCTTACTTTGTTGTTAATTTCCGAGTTGTGCATAGTTACCAATAGATGAGTACCTTCTTTGCCTTTACTAAGCAACACGGTTGTATGCATCATAGCGAGTTACTTAATATTAGCCATGTAAACTTGTGTTTAAAATTAAGTAACGTACTTAACATAATACAGCAATGTAACCTTGTATGTTTTTAACCGAACTCGTTGTAAATATTAGACAACTGTGATTATGTCTAAAATTAAACAACTTACTTATTATTTAATAGCAATGTAACGTTGTCTGTTTATAACCGAACTCGTTGTAACTTTTAGCCTACTGTGATTATGTTTAAAATAAAATAATTTAATTATCATGAAATAATAACGTAAGCTTGTCTGTTTTGAACCTAATTGGGTAAAGGTACTATTGACCGAGTTGGCCATTTAGAAATTGATAAGTACTTATTAATAATAGCCAAGAATATTTAACAATATTTGCTTGTATAATACAAGCAAAGCTTTATTGGACATTTTAGATATGACTTGATTGAACGCAGCCGAATAATTTTTAGCCGAGCTAAATTGGTACTTTGCTAAAGCAAATTTATTTCAGTGCACACTGCCAGCATCATGAACCTTTTTATAGGAACCTTATCAGGGAGCAGACTTCTGTCATAAAAAAAACATCGATAGCATAAATTGTCTATGGGCAACAGTAGTCGCTATCCATCTGATCTGGATGAACCATTTGCCCCTCTAATTAAAAAAATATACTCACTCCACACATGCACGCTCCACCCATGGTTCTTCTCTTCGTTCCCCCCCGCCATAGCTGCCTCCCCCGCCTCGGCCTCCGGTAACGTCCGCCACCGCTTCAGCAGCTCCTTGGTCTTATCCTTGGTCTTGTCGCATGCCTGCTTCCAGTTGGTGAAATACTTCCGAGAGACCTTCGGACTGCTGAGCGTGGCTTTGGAGTCTTGTCTGAAAGAAATTACTTCAGATAGCAAACCTTGTACTTACTTCAGATAGCAAGCTATGTATACGTGTATAATGATTAATGTACAAATATTAACTAGTCTTTGTGATATTTGCAAATTTTAAGTTTTTTGGGTACTTCTTTAAAAGCACAGTATTTAAACATTTACGTAATACATAATAAACTTCATATTACAATCCAAAAAAAACACACTAAGGGCCTGTTTCACCACCTACTGATAAGTGCCTTTTCAAAGTGTATGTTAAACAAGTTGTGAATAGCTTATCCGGCACTTATCAGTAGGTGGTAAAACCACCATTTAAAATAATAAAATTTAAAAGACAAAAGCGTCTGTACACTTAAAACAAATCTGGATCTGCTTTTGAGCCCTTGGAAAGGAGAAACAGGTGCGGTTCCTGCAAAAAGTTTCAGTCATAATCGATAGTCTTTAATTCGCATCGCATTTTTAGTTTAAGTTCCTACATTTTTTTACTGAAATTATCTGAAAACGGTATCTAGTTTCTCGTTACACTTGGTCATAAAAAATATAACTTTTTCGCTGTGAATATTTACAATGTTAGGGATATAAAAATGCAATTTTGCGCTTTGGCACTGAGAGTGCCGAATTGCGAGTGTCAATCAACGTCAAAGCAATCAAATATTTACTTTGAGTTGCGTACGAAATTGCTTTTTGTGTAACTATACTTTTACTCGCACTATTAATGACCCCTTGTATGTACAATTATAGTTTTTTTTTAAATTAAATAAGGGGGTAAACGAGCAAACGGGTCACCTGATGGTGAGCAACTACCGTCGCCCATGGACACTCGCAACATCAGAAGAGCTGCAGGTGCGTTGCCGGCCTTTTAAGAGGGAATACGCTCTTTTCTTGAAGGTTTGCAGATCCGCAATCTGCCTAGAAACCAATTTCTTTGAGTGTACATTAAGTGCAGTCAATGTTATTTCAGTAGTTATTTTGTGATAAAACGCGCAATTTCATATTTTTCTAACAATTTGAATTCTATGATACGAGTACGTAACCGTTTCTTGTTTTTGCGTTAAAAAGTCGAGGTCGGATATGAAATGGATGAGCCATAATATTATATTCAAAAACCGACTCCACATATGAATAAACAATTCATTGGAATGAATGAGCAATTTTATTGAATTCAGATAACTATATTTCGCTAGAACATTTAAGCGTTAATTAAATTTGTATTTTCTACAAATAAAAAACTATTCATGATATATTTAGGTATGCATAAATTCCACATTTTTTTAATAATTATCCTGGTATGGGACCAGAAAAATTACCTTAACCTGTTATTTACCGACTTTACCCACTTACATCTTTGATTTTATAATCACTGTTGCCACTGTCAGTTTAAGACGTGTCTAAACACACTAAGCCGAAGTTACGCGGCGTAAATTACGTCCGCAATGTCAAACACATACAAAATACGGACGGAACGCGACGGAATAGTGTGTCGTCGGCAATTTTAAATACATTGTGGGCGTAATCATGTGGAATTTACGCCGGCGTAACTTCGGCCTAGTGTGTTTAGAGTTTTAGACACATAAACAGCTGTTGAGACGCCCAAGACCTCACGATAATATTATCAAAGTGCCACATTTCGAAAGTGTGTTAAAAATGTACGGTTCCCCAATAAATTACTTTGGGAGCAAAAGTTTTGCGTCACATCTCGTGTTTACAGTAGTGGGTGTGGTTGTGGTTGGCTTCCTATTGTAGTGTTTCTACAGATAGATAGGGATGGGATGTAACAACCAAACCCAACGAGTGCTGTTCTTACACTGATTTATTAAATAAAATGTTACAACGTTAATGAATGCAATTTACTGACACAAAGCTCTCACTCAGCAGTTAACCTAATACATAATTATTGTACTTTGTACATCCTGGGACTCAGGGAAAAGGATGCTGTATGATGTAAAGCACTAAAACTTAATATCCACACGTAACTTAATGTCACTAAAATGTTTGTCCTATACCACTTTATGTCATAGTTAAAATTAATAATCACTTATTTCACTTTCACTTATTTTTGGAACCGACAATTGCACAGATTTTTACACTTGCCACTTTTTTACACTAGTAAACAACTAATTTCCACTCATCCCTGATTAAGTTAATATCGAACTGTTTGTCGAAATACAGGCTTAGACTCGAGTTGAAATTAGATATATTGTAGGTTCCCTGTGTGGGTGCAATTGTAAATAAAAACATAAAAAGTAAAGTAAATATAAAATTACATAAATTATTTCTTCGAGGTCGACGTCTAGATGGCGGTAGTTGGCTTTTTTGGCTTTCTAGTTGTACCCTGCTCGTTGTTCCAGGGGTCACGGCATGTCGATCATGATCACTAGAGCTGCTGTTCACCTGTACGGTATCGCTTTCCTTGACTGGAAGCCGGGAAAGTTTTAAAATTGGTCTTTTCAATATACCATTCTTGGTTTTAACCGATACCACTCTCACGTACCCATCCTTGCCTGGATGTACCTCGGCTATCCTGCCTAAAGCCCATTTCCCGGGAGGTAAATTGTTTTCCTTCACCAGAACTATGTCGTCCACTTCAAAGTCCCTCGATGGACTCTGCCATTTGGATCGCGTTTGGAGCTGTTGAAGGTACTCCGAAGACCACTTCTTCCAAAAGTTCCTGTTCATGACTTGGACCATGTGCCATCTGGTGTTAAGATTAAGATGTTCCGGTTCAGCCTGTGGACGAGACAGCAAAGGTCCCCCTACGAGGAAATGTCCAGGGGTTAGGTAATCGTGTCGTGTCGTGAATTAAGGCAGGCCTCTATCTGCTGTAGCAGGGTGTTAAATTCTTCATAGGTAAGTCGCTGCTCGCCTATCACTCGTCGAAGATGATATTTGAGAGATTTGACGGCGGCCTCCCACAGACCTCCTGCAGATGGAAATGACGGTGCATTGAAACTCCATTTGATGTTATAACTGTTTATGTTCGCGAAGAAATTCCTGTCGATTGTTGCCAAAATCTCTTTGTACTCCTTAGTCAGCAATCTGTTAGCGCCTTTAAAATTTGTCCCATTGTCACTGTACATATGACTCAGGGTGCCTCGATGGGCACAAAACCGACGAAAGGCTGCAAGGAATCCAGGGGTGCTAAGATCGGACACGAGTTCCAAGTGAACGGCCTTGGTCGATAAGCATACGAACACGGCTACGTATCCTTTCGTTGTTCTTGTCCCACGCCCCTTTTGTGCTTTGATGTCAAAATATCCTGTAAAGTCCAAGTATGGTTAAATGGACGCGAAGGAGTTACGCGTGGTTCGGGTAGATCTGCCATGATCTGTTGATGATTCTGGTGGCTGTAACGCCTGCATCTGACGCATTTACGTAACTCTCTTTTAACAGTGCGGAGCCCGCTAAGTATCCAGTATTTGTATCTTATGTGTGACAAGGTAAGTCTGGGTTCGCCGCCGTTTCGCCGTGTAAAGTTAAAGTATGAGCTTGCTGTATGATTTGTTCCGTGAGACGAATAGTCGTCTTACGGAACGAAAAAATCCAATTATTTTATCCAATCATAGGATTGGATAAAATAATTGGATTTTTCGCACAACTTTCTAAATTGGACTTATTAAGTCTCCCACCGACTCTCAGTAATCCATCGTCCTTACTAATAAACGGATTTAAGCATAATATTTTGCTATTCCTAGGTAATTTTCTATTCTGTAAAATACAACTAAATTCTTCCTTAAATTCTATCGATTGTACAGTTCTAATTATAATACAATATGCGTTTTCCATTTCAACAGCTGACAAATAATTCTGATGTGGCACATTCTGCTTGTTGCGAAGCCACAGGATGTAACGTGATAGCCATGCCACTGTTGTTGCGACACGTGCCAATGAACTGTATTCATTCAATAATTGTGATACCCATCAGTCGTGGCAAAACGAGACACAATAGCTTTTCATTGTTATCGCGGCCGTATGTGGCCGCTTGGGGCTTGATGAATTAAAGTCTTATGTTTTATAATTGTAGTCGATAAAGTCGCGTTCACACTAGTCTTAATTTCTTCGATACATGTACTTAAATGAGAAACGTTTTCGATTGAACTTATATCTAACTTGTTGAGCCATTCTGGGCCCCACCATAACGAATGGGATTCTAATTGTGAAACATTCAATCCTCTTGTAGCACAGTCTGCTGCATTTAATTCTGTGCTCACATGATGCCAACGAGAAGGTTCGACGATTTCTACAATCTTTCGCACTCTGGTGGATACAAATTTTTGCCATCTGTGAATGTCTCCTTGAATCCAAGCCAATGCAATCATAGAGTCACTCCAGCAATGTACCTCATATTGACCGTCTGTCATTGTAGCCAGAATCTTATCTAAAAGATTAACCAAAAGATGTGCGCTACATGGTTCAAGTTTAGGTAGAGTTAACTTGTTCTTCAAAGGAGCTAGTTTTGTTTTCGCCGTAAGTAGCCTCGTTGTGCACACGCCTTTACTGTTTGTAGTGGTAATGTACACCACGCTTGCGTAAGCCTTTTCCGAGGCGTCGCAAAAACCATGTATAATGTATTTATTAGTATCACCTAAGTACCTCGGTAATTCGAATTTATCCAAATGTTGAAAATCTTGTTTTAATGTTTTCCAGTCACAAATTATCTGCTGAGGAAGCTCATCATCCCAGGTAATGTTCGGTTCCAACCAAGTTCGTTGAAATAATACCTTAGCTCTGATGGTAAGAGGTGAAAGCCAGCCCAGCGGATCGAAAATCTTCGAAATGTTGGAGAGTAGTTGTCGTTTTGTAAGATGATCCTCGCTATCTAAATCTACGAATTTATTTTGAAATGTAAATGAGTCTGTTCGAGGACTCCAACTTAACCCTAATGTTTTTCGCGATTCAGCACATTTAAAAACTAGCGAAATATCCAACTGTTCTGGTGACAAGTTTTGTGTGAGCTCCGTGTTGTTACTAGACCATTTACGAATATTCATGCCTACTGTGTTGAAAATATCAATAATGTTTCTGTAAATCTCTCGCTTTCTCTATAGAACTCTTACCTGTGAGCAGATCGTCCATGTAGAATGACGTCAAAATAGCATGTGCTGCTAGAGGAAAATCATCCTTATGGTCTAAAGCAAAATGTTTCAGGGTTCGCATGGCAAGATACGGCGCGGACTTAGTTCCGTATGTGATTGTCGTTAATTGATATTCTTGCGGCGCAGAGTCTGCAGTTTTTTCAGTCGAAAAGATGTCTCTCCACACGATTTTCTGAAGATGCTGGTCGCACTCTCTGACAAAGAACTGACGAAACATCTTTTCTAAATCCGCTGTAATGACGATTTTATGTTTACGCCACGATAAAATTAAACTAAATCGCTTTGTAAATTTGGGCCTCGAAGCATCAAATCGTTCAAACTGTACCCCGTAGTAGTTTTAGCTGAGGCGTTAAATACGGTTCTCAGTTTAGTTGTTGTCGAGTCAGCTTTTAAAACTCCATGGTGCGGGAGATAGTACGACGGCTCCACCTTTTTTGTTATAGGTTTCATATGTCCTAAACTTAAATATTCCCTCATAAACTGTGTGTAACTTTCTGAGAATTCTGTATTTTTTGTCATTTTACGTTCCAAATTATATAATTGTGCTATCGCCTTCTGTCTAGAGTTTCCCAGATGTTTCTCAAAGTCCTGTTTCATCGGAATCGCAACTTCATATTTACCGTTCAGTAATCGTCTCGTGGTCGATTGGTACATCTGTTCGCAGTATTCATCTTCCTCCGAGCGGGCAGTCGAGGAGCTCTGAACCTCCTCGAGCTCCCAATACTGTGAAATATCAGCTAGATTGTTCAACACGACACCGCAGTTAAATGTCCTCACGTCCCCTGTCAAGATCCAGCCTACCCTAGTCTGTTGAGCCATGGGTGCCTTGTTAGGTCCCTTGATGAGGCCATCCATCAGGATGTCGGAATACACACTCGCATCCAGTAGCATGTCAATAGGTCTGGAGATGTTGAAGTCGGGATCGGCAAGTCTAATGTTTTGAAGGTGTGACCACGGCTGTTTGTTAAATGTTCCGTTGGGCAAATTGTTAATTACTTTACTTATAACAATAGCCTGAGTAGAAAATGTGTAGTCATCGTAAATCGACATACAATTCAATGTAACGACTCCTTTTCCTTGTTTAGAGCCATATCCTATTCCAAAAATAGAAGCGGGATGATGTTGTCTAGGAAGACCTAGCAGCTGGGCAGCGCGCTCCGAAATTAATGAAATTTGAAAGCCTTGGTCTAAAAGGGCTCTTAAAACTATGTAAGTACCGTCGTAGGCTTGTATTTTTAAAAGTAGCGTAGTTAATAATATCTCCTCATTATTCGTAGCTACGTAGTTAACATTATGATTTTTATTAGTATTGTAATTAGGTGTAAAGTTAGCATTAGTTAAGTTAGATGTAGGCATGTAACTCGACGACGGAGCTGTTGTGACGACGGGCTGTGCTTGCGTAATCGATGACGTCGAGTATGTCGTATGAGGTAAGCATTTGTGAGCTTTGAAAACGACGTAATATCCATCGTGTAGAATGGTATTGTGATCACCATGACAATGTTTGCAACGTTTTGCAGAAGTACAACCATTCGCATCGTGTATGTAAAGACAATTCTGACAAACATGTAATTTTAGTACCGTCCTCATTTTTTCCTCGGCCGATAACTTAGCGAACTTACTGCATTTAAATAACATATGATTCTGCTGACATAGCGGACAGTTCCACATGCGAGTTGCTGTCGCCTGATAATGCGGTTTTGCGATATATTTGCCTTTAGCATATTTTGTATTGTATTGCGTATTAATTGAATGCGACGAAGAGGGGTTTGGTGTGAAAGTTTGAGCCTTTCTTTTTTGTATGGGCTCTAAAGCTGTAAATTTATTTTCTAGAAAATTCATGAGCTCATCTAGCGTGGGTAGCTCCCGTGGATTTTTACGATTTTCCTGGTAGTCACTGTATGTGTCAGGGTCCAGTTTTTTCGTAATCAGATGCACGAGTAACGGGTCCCACGAGGAAGTGTTTATGCCGAGATTTTGTATGGCATTAATACACTCCATGGACGTATCATAGAGACGCCTTATTTCATACGCCGACTGTTTGTAAGAAGCTGGCTGATTTAAAAATATTTCTATTTGTTTCGTAAATAGCAACTGACGATTGTTATACCGATGAGTGAGAAGTTCCCATGCGGTATCGTAATTTTCAGCGGAAATATGTAGATGTTGTATAAGACGCTCAGCTTCTCCTCGAAGTTTGCCCTTAAGGTGTTGCATTTTTTGACCCTTTGTGAGCAAGTTATTGTTATGGATGCTTTCGGAAAATAAATCATAAAACGTGGGCCACTGTGTGTATTTGCCTGTAAACACGGGGATATCTTTTTGAGGTGTAGCTTGTTGAATGTGAGCCGCGGATGCTAAATTTTGTTAAGTGAGCGTTTGATGTCCTTATAGCAATTTTCGTAGTAAGAAAATTCATTGTCGTAATCCGCGTCATCTCCTTGTAAAATATTGTCAATCTCTAAGTGTAAGGAATCAATGTTATTCCAGCGAGACTGAACACTACGCAGCTCGTCTTCTAACTCCCATTTATCGCCTATGTTGTCTACGTTATTTTTTTTAATTAGCCTAGCGAAAGCCCTAAAATTTGTATGTTGCAGCGATAAAGTTTTTCAATATCTGTGTGTGCCTGTTGCGGCGGTGCTGGCGGTGCCCGTGCTGGCGGTGCCCGCTCGCGAGACGGTGACGGTGTTGTCGTCTGTTGTCTGACGGACAAACTAGTACCTGTCTGGTCTGTTTTCGCAGTAGATGGATAAGAAGAAATCCTATAGCGAACATGATTGTAAAATTCGCGTGCCTCCTCGTACTGATTTTCGACGAAATATGGAGCATCAGGTAGACCGCACAGACTGAGCTTATCGTTGTTCGCATTAAACTCAGCCCAGAGCCTGTCCAAATTAGCGAGTCTCTCGTCGAGATATTCGCGTGTCTTACGGGATGGTGAATCCTTCCTAAAATTAGTCTCTATACGCTTAATCTCTTCTAGGATCGCGTTCTGCTGCTGAATTAGCTTGTCCATCGTGTAAAGAAAATATGGGAAGATCTTACTTGGTTCTGTGGTTTACTCTCCTGCTGTCGATGCTGTCGCTGATGTGGGCGCTGCGGCTGTCGCTGCTACAGAAACCTCACGGAGTAGAGAGTCCACTGAACACTTCACTAAATAGTTCTGACTGTATGTCACTGCAACTGTTCGTCACAGGTATAACACTGTATGTGCTAAAGTCACTGGTGTCCTCACAACGCGGCGCGGATGCAAAGTAACTGTATGTTACACGCGACGCGAGAGCAAGGTCCTGAAGGAACGAAGGACCAAAAAGATCTGTAGTGTTTCTACAGATAGATAGGGATGGGATGTAACAACCAAACCCAACGAGTGCTGTTCTTACACTGATTTATTAAATAAAATGTTACAACGTTAATGAATGCAATTTACTGACACAAAGCTCTCACTCAGCAGTTAACCTAATACATAATTATTGTACATTGTAGACCTAATTTATAGATTTCATTATCTTCCAACATTCCAAGATCGTAAAAATCCCAGGATTATCAGTCAATACAAACTGTTGACAAGCTTTTAATCAAAATCGGAAAACAACCAGTACATTCAATCAACCCATCATTGACCCCGACCTCCATCAGGGGCCCGGCAAACATTGTTCCGCCTCATTACTGACACTCACCCCAAAGAGATTGACGTAAGATTAATCAGGGAACGCTCGATTTGATACAACCGAAAAGGTTCAAGAATACCCCTTATTCTGCTTACATAGTAGCAGATTTTACGTACACAAAATGAGCACAATGTATTCTCAGTTCAGTCAAAAATTATTGTTAACGCGAATAGATGGAAATGTATAAAGTTTGGTTTAAATCTATTAAGATGGGCATACCTATCCACTGCCTGTAGCACCTCCGTCGTGGGTATCGCAGACACAATATATTTTCAATTGTTATGCGGCAGCCGGCTGCCGCTTGAGGATTGATGGGTTAAGTCATAAAATAGTTTAGGCAGCAAAACAGTTGTCTAGTTATCCGCCTGTGATCAAAATTAATTTCCAAAACTTCATTTAAAAAATTTGATCAATAGCTTAGATGCTAAAGTGTAAGAAACAAACAAACATTATATTATGCCAGAAATCTGGCAATATAAAAACCAGCTCACTGTATGTTAAATTGGTTCCTCGTAAAAATTCATCTTAAAAAAACAACTTTCGATGATTTTAATTGAAACCGGTCGTGAAGTCTTATTAGTTATTAATTAGTAATTATAGTGAGAAAGTGAAGAAAGATTGTGTTTTAGTATTATCAAAGACCCTAAAGGTACAATTCCGTACATCGCGATCGATCGCGGCCGCGCACGACCTACGACTGTCGTCGGTCGCTCGCGACCATAGTCAGCGTATGAAAATGTATGGCACCGCTTCCGAGGCCCGCGACAGACGCGCGCGGCCTACGACTGTCGTAAGCCGCGCGCGATCGTGCCATATAACTTTGACACGGTCGCGCGGGGCCTACGACTGTCGTCGGTCGTGCGCGACTGTCATAACTTCAAGACACGATCGCGCGCGGCTTACGACAGTCGTAGGCCGCGCGCGTCTGTCGCGGGCCTCGGAAGCGGTGCCATACATTTTCATACGCTGACTGGTCGCGAGCGACCGACGACAGTCGTAGGTCGTGCGCGGCCGCGATCGATCGCGATGCACGGAATTGTACCTTTAGGGAGACTTTTGCCCAGCAGTGGGGCAGCATAGACTAAATACTGCAACTTTCGCCATCGTCCCACGCGAAAAACATACCATCCTCATCACCTTGATGAGTGGCAGTCTTCCACAGTGCGTTTTTCGCGTAACTTTCTGCCGCGCACTGTAAAACTCTGGAACGAACTGTCACCAGCAGTATTTCCGGACCTATAGGCTATACGACCTGCAAACCTTCAAGAAAAGAGCGTATTCCCTCTTAAAAGGCCGGCAACGCACCTGCAGCTCTTCTGATGTTGCGAGTGTCCATGGGCGACGGTAGTTGCTTACCATCAGGTGACCTGTTTGCTCGTTTGCTCCCTTATTTAATAAAAAAAATAAAAAATAAAGCCTTTAAATTAAAATAAAAAAGTATTTTTGGAACTTCCGTCCCAAATTTCGTGTGTTACAGCGAAGTTTACGAGCCCAATTTATAATTCAACATCAGCGGGCCGAGTTATTGCTGACGGAATTGGTGTCGTCAAAACACACGTAAAAACACGACACGGCTTTGCCCGCCGTAAACAAAATTACGGTTCGTGACGTGACATTTTTATCAACCAAATTATAGAACAAATGTATCTGAAGATTTGAAAATCAAGAGCTTGAACGTATATAAATTGACGGAAAAGGCAAAAAAGGAAAAATATAGTTTAATTGCAAAAGTACTAAGGAGATTATATTATAACATAAAGAATTAAAACTTACGGTAAACTATACGGTCAAGAACATTATCATGGCTTTCAAACAAAAAAAAACTATAAAAATCGGCTCACTAGTTTGGATGATAGGACGCCACGAATGTACACAGACACGTAAAATTTTTCACCTTTCTGTTTTAGTCTGGGGTAATAAGTTTGGTTGTTGTAAATATGCCCGACGACGCCATACTTGTTTGCATTGCTTCTTTTGTACGAGGAAACTTCGGGGCTGGTATATTGTACACAAACAGATAATTCTGATAATGATGATGATGATGATCAGGTATTATCAGCAATACGGAGGTTCCCGGTATAATTACAACTGTCTGCCGCATGATGGATGCGGCTGTCAATAACTACGAACCTATACGTGTACGTCCATTGTGGAATATCACCACTCACATACACTAATTACTTCTCAATAGGATATGATTGCATATCATGTTAATAAATGTACAAGTACAAAAGAAGAAAACGTGTCAAAATAAACTATTTACGATACAGAAAAGTAATAAATAACAAAATATTGGTTTGATAAATCACAATTTATCAAAATCGACAACTGTGTATGGGTTGACTCAGACCGCAACGCGACGCGTAGATGCATTTCTACATGGATTTGACAGATTCGCAAGAAGTCTCACGCAATTGAAGTCTGTCAAATCCATACAAATTTATGCAGCGCCTCGCCTCGCCTCGCTTCGTCGCGTTGCGGACTTATGGTCTGAATTGACCCGACAGTATACACATCAAATCAAACCCTATTTTTTCCACGTACTCTGAGCAATTATAGGTAATAGTATAACGTAACTCATACATAGCACAACGTAGCGCTTTGTAAATTAGCGTGCGCATCGTAGCGTGGCGTAGCAATCGGTAGCGCGACATAGCGTGGTGTAGTGGTCCGTTGCGTCGCGTAGCGCTTGGAAGCGAAGGGTTTCGAACCGTAGCACGCGGCGTAGCGATCGTAGCGAAGCGTAGTGCTTCGTAGCGTACCGTAGCGCGCCTGTGGCGTGCCGTAGCAATCGGTATTATATAGCTCATCGGGGAGCGCGGCGTAGCCATCGTAGCGTGGCGAAGCGCGACGTAGCAAGAAGTAATGTGACGCCACGCGCGGCGTAGCAAGCGTAGCGAAGCGTAGCCCAGCAAGCACACAACTTGTATATTAACCAAAACAGATACAGAATTATGTCTTGAAGTCATATTAATTCTTTTAATCGTCACTAGCCAAATATGAATACCTATAAAGGCATTTATTGCATCAAATTATGCTTATTGCTATAATATAGTTAGCAAAAAATTGTTACAATGTCAAAAATCTTAAATTAACGTAGGATAATTCTAAGTTACAGCTTCTAAAACAGCTTTCAAACTTATACTAAGATCTTACATTGGTAATTAGAAAAACTTTACGCTTTTTTTTAAATAAGCATTAATAAACTAATTTATAGTGCTTTTGAACGTATATTGATTTTTTGTAGGAATAAAAGCTTTCTAATAGTGTATGGTTGTGCTAATTTAATGCTAGTCCTATATTAACATTGACTTTATAACAAATAATGCCTTTGCTCCGTTTTCTTTCTGATCTATTCATCTCTACAGTATATAGCTATATTTTGATCAAAATAAAAATATTGTTAGAACTATGAGCAATAATAACATCGTAATTTGAATTTACAAAATGGTTATTTATAATGGCGAATATATTACACTGACTAATTTAATATATAAGAAAGGATAAAAAGGCTTGGAAAAAAAACAAAAAAAAAACAGGCGGATTCAAAAGAAGGCTTAAAAAGGATTTAAATACTGATTTTATAAATAATTGGAGTAAACAAAAAAATATCTCCATCATCAGTGTCTTCTTCTTCGAACCATCTCAAAATTCTCTCTTCTGCACTCCTTGAAGCCATTATTCTGGAAAAAATCATCACTCTAGTTAGTACTAACCTTCTTATAAATTTTACATACCAAAAAAACATAAATTATATATAGGCTTTACCAAATGATTACGGTACCCTGCTAAACTCGATAACGATCAGTCACTATTACGTATAATGAGTTTAAACATTATAACATATTTCTGAAGTGCTGTTATATGGCTGAACATAATAAGTAAGTGTCTTGTATAGTGCTATACGAGCTCTAATTTTTGTAACGGGCCATATTAAAATTAACAGCACTATTATGCTATCGTCAAATGCCTAAAGCTTTAATTTTATTTGTCGCCATTAGCTTTCCTTTTCCTATCTTACAAAAAGAATACAAGTCACTATAAGATCGACTAAAAAGGGAATGAAATTATTTGTATTTTGTACGGATACCTTTATAAGCTACTTTATTTGTTAAACCTATTGCTAAAGGCTAGTTTTTATATTTGTTAAAACTATAGGTTATGTTTTCTAAAAAGTTTATACTATAATAAAGAATTTTAGCGAGGGCGCGTGTATTCTTTACTAATCACATTTATATTTCACCCGACAAAATGATGTGCGCAGCTAATTTCACTCAAAACAATCAGAAATAAAGGCATTACTTACCCATTCAATATTAGTTGTCATATATAACACTGCATTTAATTAATTCAGGCCAACACAATACTTTGCACGACCAACAGCAGTCAGCAGAATAAATATATTTTTAAAATTATTATGATTTTCCTTTTTACAGAGGAAGTAAAACAGTAAGAATTGTTATAAAATTTTAATGACAGATTGTAATTTTAAAAGCTATATATTAACTGTATTAAAGTCGCAAAAAATGCCATTTGTTTATTCCTATGCTCATAACTGAATATGATAATTATAATGCTATTAAATAGCCTTTATACAATTCAACGCTGTCTAAAGGGGGGGCCCAAATTTTACTTAAAAGAGTCGTTTAAAAGATATACAGCCGATATACGATTTGGTTATAATGCTTTGTACATTAACTCGTGCTATAATAAGTTTGTTATAATGGTTTTGTGTGCTTGCTGGGAGTGCTTTGTAGCGTGGTGCAGCGCATCGTAGCATGGCGTACCGCGAGCATAGCACAAGGGTAGCTCTCTAACTCTTACTAAACCTTCAGTACTAAAAAAGCATTAAGAAAATTTCGTCTCACCTGTCAAAAGTATCCTTCGACGACTCGCTGGCTTTGGACAGTCTTCTCTCTCTCCTGTCCTCCGGAGACCTCTCCGGCGGCAGCCTCAACTCCTTCTCCGATCTGCTGCTGCTGCGGGACCTCTTGTCTTCCTCCTTGGTCGTCAGGGGGGCGCTGCCCTGCTTGTCATTGCGTTTCATCTCCATATTACCAGCATCGTTCCTGCTTTGTTACCCTGCAACAAAAGAATAAGTGAACATAAATTTTATGTATAAAATTATGTAATATTTTTCTGTTGAATACGTAAAAAAATTATGTATACTGTTTTTAGATTGTGCGATGTTTAGAAATTACTTATTATAATATTTTTTATAAACACATAAAGTAGTTACGTTAATTATAATAAAGGAATGAGAGACAGATTTGCTATGTTCGTACAACTAAGCCAACATGTTAAAATAATACTATACAAGATAAAACATAGAATCAAATGAGAGGTTCGACTATTTGTGTGGTCACTTCCTACTATAGGTCTCATAAGATAATATCTTTTTTTTCCTTTTTTGCAAGTGTGTAGAATCCGTACAATCAAAAATAAAGTACAGTCAAACTTACAAAATAGTTCTTTATATATTCAAAATGATCCACGCTTATTCGTAGTCACCAGTCTCAAACAGACATTTGGCTCGCAACTTTATTTGAGCGTGGAACTTCAGTAAATGTGAACGGTCTGAAGTTGGAGATGAGTTGGAGCAATCAGCCGCTAAACTATTAGCTTAACTAGCTGCAGCTAACTTCAGTATTAAGATAGATTATTTGGCATGATTTGACTTTTTTCCCTGTGGCACCTCGGCCTCAAGTTTAGACTACCGGCTACCCTAAAGGCAAAAGAGTTTTACTTAATCTACAGTAAATTCTATTAATTTGAACCTTTGGCTGCTGCTTCGGCAAAAACAATGGCAATAACATAAAATCATCAATCTTGTATAACTCACGATCAATTTTATTGTACAATATCATTAAACAATATTATTGAACAATTTATTTGACAATATGAAGGAAAGGCGGGCGCGTTTAATAATAACCCTAGACGGTCAATAATATTGCACAATACTGCACAATAAAATTGATCGTCTAAGGGCATGCTAATCACAAAAAAAAATGCTCTCTCACAGCTGCTACTTTCACAGTGAACTCTATAATAAGGGACACATACGCAATTATGCACCCTAAAGTATTATCACTTAGTTTTGTTACAGCCTGTAGATAAATTATAATATTATATTATAAACGAGTGTACTAGAACTACTCCACAGTATCAAGTACTCCGCAGTGGGGATTCCCCGGGGAGCCTCACTCCAGTATTTATAGTCCGGGAGCCCGGCGCCAACTTAATCATTCATCAGCGCGATATTGGCCGAGCTGTGTTAGGTTACGCCTTTCAAACCTCATGGGTTTAAAGCACTTATAAAACGTCAACTTTATTTATGTCATCATTAAAATTAATAATAATTATTGTGGTAAAAAAGTTGTCCTAAATTTTAGACCCCCGACGAAAAGATTGATGAGTTTAACGTATCCATATTTCTATCCATCAAATCATGTAAGTTGTCACAAGAGTAATGCCAGGTTTACACGTATTAAGTTGATTTAAGTAGTTAACTAATGGCTGGTTTACACGTATTAAGTTGATAAGTAGTTAACTACATTTTAAGTTGTTGCATGTAAATACAAAATTTTGTAGCAAGTAGTAACTTAAAATTTAGTAAGTACTAAACTAGATGACAATTAGAATTTAGTTACTACTTATCTACTTAATACGTGTAAACCAGCCATTAATTTTAACTTAATTTTAAGTTGTTAGTTACATGTAAACACAAAATTTAGAAGCAAGTAGCAAGTTAAAATTTAGTAAATACTAATCTAGATGACAATTAGAATTCAGTTACTACTTATCTACATAATACGTGTAAACCGGCCATGCCCTTATGGCCGGCACTTATCAGGGAGTAGTGAAACAGGCCCTTAATGTTACTACTTTTTGCTAAAAGATGAAAAATCTTTCGGCGCGGTTCCTCCAGCTTTCGGTACCTAAAAAGTGATCATCCAGTTTCGCGCAAAAAAAAAATACCAATGTAATTTCCTGTGGTCTATTCTATAGTCTATACCCGTGTTTTAATGAGGTAAGGGGGCACTTGATGGAAAACAACTACCGTCGCCCATGGACACTCGCAACATCAGAAGAGCTGCAGGTGCATTGTCGGCCTGTGTGCCGTGTCCTAGTGTCCGATTCTATATGCGCTAAATCACATAAAATAGGTCGGAGAGATTTGTGCGTTTCAGCAAATCTCTTAAAGAGTTTCATAATATGAGCGTAGATAAACACGAATTTATTTCATGTTTCTACCAGTTTCGAAGTCTGTAATATCCTGTGTTTGAGAATATTCGTATTCATTTTGATCCGGTAAACCAGTGAACTTTAAAGTTTTGTTATTCGTAGCGGTAAACATAAAACCCAACCTATATACACGCTATTTCAATATACACACAACTTATTTATTTTTACATAATATAAATATAATTTACTAATATTATAAAGCTGAAGAGTTTGTTTGTTTGTTTGAACGAGCTTAACGACGAACTGCAGAACCGATTCTTATGATATTTATCTATAGGGTAGATCACAGAAAATGTCTTAACATCTAGTATTTTACAAACATTGACATTTTGAACTCCAAATACGTTTTGGATGTAGCCGTGTTTTGTGCGCACAATAGTAAAACCCTTGTAAACTTTGCATTTTGACGCAATTTAAAGTAATAGATGTTCCTTCCTATTGTGTAAAGTAAACTATACCTGTGCTAAACCTCATCAAACCTGTCATCTTATGTAGCACTTCCAAAGATAAAATGGATTATATCTCCGGAAGTGCTGCATGAGACTGGAGTCTCTTCTTAAAATTTCGTTCTATTGAGTTGTGAACTGGGACATGATGGATAATCAAGTTTGCCATCATAATTAATGGTCAACGTTTGTAATCACGTGTATTTGCCCATCATTTGCAAACTTGTAGAGGCTGTATTATATTATTATGATTGATGGCCAATAATTTTGACGCTGATCTTCCCATTGATCATTATAATGACAAATGATGTAGCTAAAGCCGTTAAAGCTCCGCTAATCTCTAGCCAGAGGCCTTTAAAATGATTTGTAGTCTTTAGATTGGATTTATATGCGTCCGCCCGAACGCGCGGGGTGGCGGCTACCCCGCGAGTTCACAAACAAATTATGTAACAACTAGACGTTCCGCGCGGCTTCGCCCGCGTCAATTAGATGTTTCACAGACCAATTAGTCCACAAAAAAAGCCTATGATCCTTAACGTAGTCTACTTCTTATCTGTGCCAAATAACAGAAAAGTTGCTCCAGTAGTTCGTGAGATAAGCCCTATCAAATAATTTCCGCCGTTTTTTCCACATTTTCCTTTATTTCTGCTCTTATTAGTCGTAGCGTGATAAAATATAGCCTATAGCCTTTCTCGATAAACGGACTATCTAACACTGAAAGAACTTTTCAAATAATTTCCTCCTATTTTTCCACATTTTCCTCTATTTCTTCGCTCTTATTATAGCCTATAAGCCTTTCTCGATAAATGGACTATATAACACAGAAATAATTTTTCAAATCGGACCAGTAGTTCCTGAGATTGGCGCGTTCAAATAAGCCCTTTCAAATATATTTCCTCTCGTTCTTTCCACATTTTCCTTTATTTCTTCTCTCCTATTAGTCGTAGCGTGATAAAATATAGCCTATAGCCTTTCTCGGTAAATGGACTATGTAATACTGAAATAATTTTTCAAATCTGACCAGTAGTTCCTGAGATTAGCGCGTTCAAATAAGCCCTTTCAAATATATTTCCTCCCGTTTTTTCCACATTTTACTCTATTTCTTCGCTCCTATTAGTCTTAGCGTAATAAAATATAGCCTATAGCCTTCCTCAATAAATGGGCTATCTAACACTGAGAGATTTTTTTAAATCGGACAAGTAGTTTCTGATATAAGAGCGTTCAAACAAACAAACTAACAAACTCTTCCGCTTTATAATATTAGTATAGATTTATTTAAGTAGCAGCGCGGTCGCGCTGTCATATTTTACATACAGTTGCTTGTGATCAGAGTAGCCGCCTAACCACGCGTTCGGTCAGTCCCATGTAAAATTGTAAATCCAGTCTAAGTGTCTAAACACACTAAGCCGAAGTTACGCCGGCGTAAATTCCGCATGATTACGCCCGCAATGTATTTTAAATTGCCGACGACACACTATTCCGTCGCGTCCGTCCTTATTTTGTATGCGTTTGACATTGCGGACGTAATTTACGCCGCGTAACTTCAGCCTAATGTGTTTAGACACACTAACGAATAATAAAATAAATACTACGAAAGTGTTACTTACTCAAAAAATGGTTACTGTTAAGTTAATAAGTTAATAAATTGATAAATGTACACCTAGGTTGAAATTAGCGACCATATTATTTATGTGTGCCACGTGGAACTTTCGTACTTTCATTTTATGTAAACGGGTCGGTTATACAATTTTTGTTACTCTAGTATTTGTGTCAGTAACTGGACCCATATTTAATCTTAGTTATTTCATTGTATTCTATTTCAAGCCTTAACATGACAAACAAACTATAAAACAATGTAACATTTCCAGTATTTAAACAGGGACGTTTAACAATAGTGTGCTGGGCTATAGTGTGGTGAGGGTATTACAATATAGTATGATGGGGAGGAAGTAGGTCGGTCCTTGACCCCACAGTGGACCACAGTTGGGCTAACGACCATTGAACTAAAATCATTAATGTCGTAAGTTGTAAAGGGAGCTTTAAAATTTATGGAAACGGAGGTGTTAAGTACAAAAAATATTACAAAGATTGTCAACTAAATCTGTACATATTATATATATATGTTATACATTTTAAATTGTTTATCAGTCTTATCTATATCCTAATACTTATTAAACAGACATAGACTAGATCACGTGGAAGAGTAAAAGACAGTCTTATCGTAAAAAAAATCGTTTATCATAAATGTATGATTACCATGGGATACAGCTGTTTTGGGGCGGGCAGAGCCGCGTGCAACTTCTGGTCATCCATACTAATATTATAAATGCGAAAGTGTGTCTTTCTGTCTGTCTGTCTGTTACCTCTTCACGTCCAAACCGCTGAACCGATTCTGCTGAAATTTAGTATGGAGATACTTTGAGTCCCGGGAAAGGAAAAAAAGTACGGTTCCAGCGCGATAAACGAGTTTTGTCGCAACGGAGTTGCGGGCATCATCTAGTGAATATAATAATCGTGGATTCTTGGAAATCTATTGTTATTCTATTGTGTCTCGCTCACCGGTGAGCTTATGCGGGGGCTTGATGGGTTAATATGAGTTTCAGTTTTTTTAATAAAATTCAGTACAAAAAAGTTTGAAGACTGGCTCGAACAAATAGACAAACTGCATTAATTTCGTTTTAAAATCGTAGAATTGTGGTACAAATCTAGCTTGTCCTGTCAATAGCACCGCTTTGTTGGAAATTATGTCGGACTTTCAGCTGCCCACAGAATATCAAAGGCTTGCGGTTGTGATCAGCTTCAGACTTGGTTATTGTAATATTATATTGTGTCTATCTTCTAATATGTAAATATAATATCTTATATTATATATATATTATATATATATATATATATATAATATCTTCTAATAAGTATATAAAATTCTCGTATCACGGTGTGCGTGGTTGTGGTGGAACTCCTCTGAAACGGCTCGACCGATTTTCGTGAATCTTAGCAAGCATATCGGCTAGGGTTGAGAATCGGACATAGCTAATATTTATATTGATAAGTACATACTTTGTTGAATAAATAATAGTAAATTATTACAACTCGAGACTGACGGCGACCATTGTTTGTGTGACGGGATAGCGATGGACGTTGCCATGGTGCCATACTTATTTAGTCACTTCAATAAAAATGGGCGAAATACTTATTATGTCAAAACAATGTTTGCCGGAACAGCTAGTCCATACCAATATTATAAATGCGAAAGTGTGTCTGTCTCTGTTAGTCTGCAGTTACCCCTTCACGGCCAAACTGCTGAACCGATTTTGCTGAAATTCGGTATCGAGATACATTGAGACCCGGGAAAGGACATAGGATACTTTTTATTTCGTAAAAATGTACGGTGCCCGCGCGATAATTGATAAACGAATTTTGGCGCGACGGAGTTGCGGGCGTCATCTAGTATTATATAAAATTAACTTGTTGCGGTGTTTGTTGCCAAACTCTACCGAAGCGACAGGGTCGATTTTGATGAAATTTTATGTGCTAAAATATATGTAGTCATAGGGTAAAACAAAGTTAGCCAGGGAGTTTTTTCATCTCAGGACATTTCAAAATGTCACAAAATCAATTTGCAGCGTTTTTTGCATTAAATGCGCATGCAGATTTTCTACGTAAAAAACGGTGATTACCGCTGCCGAGAAATAAAATAATATGCAATTTCGTTTACATATAAACTATTTATTCACTTATATTATTTATTATAATACTATTAACTCTTCTCAAAAGCGCTATCCTAGAAAAAAATAGCATTTTAAAACTTCAAAGCCAACTACTCTACGCCTCACTGGGCTATTATTCGACTTTGCGTTTCCGCTAAAGGCGTTTTTGAAACGCAGCGTGACATCAGTGTCACGTGACGCGGGTGTGACAGCACGTACGTGACAACGTACGTGACGTCATTTAGCACGTAAGTTTTGTCAGTTTGTGTTTCACGAATATATATGTGAGCACGTATTCTGAAATAATATCTTCAAACTATACTTGGAACGGCGAATCGTGGCACAAAACTGCTTATAAAATTCCTTGCGACATAATCTTGGTTATAAGTTATAACTTATTTTCCTGGATTTTTATTAATATTTTTGTTTGTGATATTTTTGTACCTACTTGGAATAATCATCCCTTAAGGTCAGTCACACTGAAATAAAACGAATCGCGGTGCGGCTTGAAAGTCGCTAAAAGCAGAAACACAAAATATGGCGCCGCATAACATAATAATATTATTATTGTTTATCTATTATCATATTATTATCTCTTTCTATAGATCGTTGTATCACGCACTTTTCGTATTGCTTCGGTGTTTTCTGACCCTTACTCTACGCGTAAACATTAGAGGTCGTTTATTCTCCTCTCCCACGCCTACATTAACAAAACACTCACACCCTAGTAAGGGTTGAAATCCATTCTTTAACGTTCTAAAGGCGATTACTGTGCAGAATTTATTCTTTATCTTAAAAACTTGATAAGAATTGAGTAATATTATCATCTCTTTTCGCTTTAAAAAATATATTCTGCGCCTCTAAGGTATAATCAAAATAACGAGGCACAGAACTCGCCGTTTGGGTGTTTAATGTTTATATTACTTACTTATTTAGCTCCGCTTGTTTTATATACGACTAGCGACCCGCTCCGGCGTCGCACGGGTATAAAATATTATATAGCCACTGAAAAATGATAAAAATCGATAGCCTATGATCCTTCACGTGGTCTACTTCTTATGTGTGCCAAATAAGTTATTTGAGGCCCAGTGATCGGAATCGTAGGTGTGATTGATATGAATAATATGGATATGACCACAAAAATCAGGGATTTCCTGGAATCAGATTTTTCGGATTCCGGGATCCAGAACCGTAGTAAAAGAATTAAACACATTACTTGGATTAGGAACATGAATGATTTTATAGTGATTTCACAAAAAAAAAAACCTGTATAAAATTATTATTTTGTGTTATTTTGTTAGTCATATTATATTAACTTTAATACTTAGTAAGTAAAAGGTACGGGCGACGCAGTGTTACCAGAGCGCGCGAGTGGACAGAGCGAATAATTATTGCGATGTGCTGTGCTGTGACGTCATCGCGTCAAGCGCCGATCCCGAATTGCGCACTTATTTTTGAATTAAATATCTCGGAAACTACACGACGTATCGTAATAATTTTTCTCTCATATTTTTTATTTTCGACTTAGTTTACGAAGAGCTAAAAAAATAATGAGTGAACTTTCTTCATTTTATTTACCAGCATAAATTATGTACAATATAATATTATGTAATGTATGTATATGTAGAACAGAATTATTGATTTTGTTCATGTTTCCTATTTCATTCCGCCCTAATATTTGGAAATTTCTATTCAAACTATTTTATATAATATGAATCATTTTATAAACTAATTAACATAATTTTGATTCATTTATAAAATTAAAATTACGTACTCGGACATTTTCTGATTTTCCTGGGATTCCCGGGATTACAAGTCTTATCCATATTATTCTTTACATTGAAAATTACACCCAGATTCCGATCAGTACAAATAACATAAAAATTGCTCCAGTAGTTCGCGAGATAATAACTTTCAAATAATTTCAAAAAAAAAATCCACATTCTCCTATTATTCTTAGCGTGATAAAATAAAGCCTGCCTTCCTCGATAAATGGGCTATCCAACACTGAAAGAATCATCAAAATCCGTTGCGTAGTTTTAAAGATTAAAGAGAACAAAGGGACATGAGGGAAAAAAGCGACTTTGTTTTATAATAATTAGTATAGAAGATGCATCAAATACGTGTGGCACTCGGGGACTGCCGCGGTAAAGCTATTAAATAGCATTCAGTCTACACGCACACGTCTAGTCGCACGCACACAAACATCGTGCCGAAGTTTGTCGAACTGAAATGACGTTAGACGACGATGTGTTAGGTTTATTTTCGTTACGGTTTAATCCTTCAATCGCGGATTCTTGGAAATCTATTGTTTACGTGGTCGAATTTGACCGCTTGGGTGTTGATAGGTTATTAGTATCAGTTATCACCATTTTTAAATCAAATCATATTTAAAAATAGTCGGGGAGCCAAACGGAGTTTATCCCGATATAAAAATTCCATTTTGCTGGAACATGAATAAGTTGAACGGATTTGTGCCGGAACTGGCCGCATGCCAACGCTGAAGTACAGCCGTAATCATTGAAAAAAGTTTAGTCTTAATAGGTGTTTTGAGCTTTCTTTAACAAAAGGCTACAACGGCTGCACAGAGATTTAATGATAACTTAACTTTAATTAAGTGAAGATTTAAAAAGAAAGAAAGAAATAAACTTAATTTGATAAAAATAATTGTACATTATAAGAAGAAATAAAACATTTAAAAACCGTATCTACCAAATTGGTGCTTACTCAGCATGTGTTGCGATCAAGTCGCAACGCTGATTTTCAGTAAGCGCCCTATGCTTAAAAATAAGTAATAATATAAAGTTAACTTTTAAGAATAGTGAATACACATTTATACAGTCTTGACAATCTTTAAAGTCTTTAAAACATAAACAATAGAATTAATCTAAATAGCAAATCTTTAACAATAACAATAATATCAGTGTAAATCACAAATAGCCATTAACATAATATTATCAATATTATCATTCTGCTCGCATAATATATAACTTATGACAAAAATAATATAATTTTATAATACAGGAACTAGAACTGTGTTGGATTCTCAGTAGAAATATAATTAAGGGCGTTCCTTACGGAGATACCGTAATTTACCGTATTTCAAGCCCTATAAACTCATAATTTGAAAGCTACAAAGTTATAATAAAAATACAGCAATAATCTTCAGTATATCGACATTCCTTTCCCCGTTTTAAATTTTCTATTTTTGTTTATTATGGTCATGATATCAGCTTCCAAATTAAAACCAATTTATTAAAATTCAAGCATACATTCAGCATCTCCTGAGGATTTACAAATTACTTTTATTTAAAACACACGCCAATAGATCGACAATATCATAAACTACATATTCCCCGTTTGAAATTTTTTTTTATGTCAATTTTGAACTAAGATAAGTAAAAAAAATAGGGTTTTGGTGCGCTCTCGGCAACGCGGCAAATGTATGGCCAAGGTCGTTTGCTCGGGGGACGGCCTTAAACGGAGTTTTTTTGTTTGTTTAGAAGATAATCGCGCAGTTTACGTTTGAACGTGACAATTATTGTTAAGCAGTTTCTGATAGGGGGAGGAATATTGTTCCATCATTTCGTAGCCATATATTTAAAACTACCACGGAAAGCAGATTTACTAAATGACGGGTAGGTATATAAGCAGATTGGAATTTCGGACATCTCGCTTGGAAAAGTTTAATTTCTCATATAAGTACATTGGCCGTTGAGATTTAATTACACCAAACAATAAGGAGGCAAAATTAAGTGTCCGTCGGTTTTCCATTTTTAGAAAATTGGCTTTGTTGATGAAAGGGGTGACCGGTGACGTGGGCTCGGCGAGGAACTAGGAAACAGAAGCGGGTGCATGCATTTTGAACACGTTGAAAAATTCTTTTGCTTCTAGAGAGAATACAACCAGTAATTACAGTGTCAACATAATTTAATTTAGATAGTATTAAGGTTTCACAGAGTTTAATTCTAAGGTCTTCTGTAAGATATTGCCGGATAGGGTAAATTATTTTTAAACGATAGAAACAGTTTTGGACTATTTGTACAGTGTTTTCTTCGAACTTCAACTGACTGTCCATTAGTAGGCCTTAATTACGAATGACTGGAATATTTTCTTAAGGTTTGTTATCGATTTTAACATGAGGATTAAATTTAGGACATGTCTTGCCTAGTTTGGAGGGCCAAAATTGTAATTTGTAACTATTATTAAGCTCAATAATTTAAACATAAGATCTCTAAGAGGTTTTTCCCACCGAGTGAGGTGGTATGCTCCATCAGGCTTAAGTGTACGTGATTGATTTCACGCTGTCGTTGATATACCGACGCACATTAAAAACTTCGATTTTAAAGTGCATTTAATTTCTCTGAGTGCGGCAATGAGTCGTACGTACAATATTGTTATATTTTTGAAGTGAAAACTTATTTAGCGGCGTTGAGCACTTTTGTGGGATGGGTAAAAACTGTGAAACTCGCGTCAGATTTTCGTGTTGATCGAAAAACCTTGGAAAACCTTAAGACGGTTGGAGAGTAGTGTTTTGTGTCGAACTCGAACTCGAACTCGAACTCGAACTCGAATTGATTGTAAGGGTTTCGATTAATTAAAAAAATCGATTTTTTAATAATCGATTTTCATAAAAAATGGGTTAAAAAAAATGCACAACGTTAATAATCAAGTTTTCACTTCTGCCGGCACTCCCGGAGTGCAACCCGTCTTTTTTTCAAAGGCTTTTAATTAAAATGTTCCACGAAAATATTTTAGGCAGTTTTCAGTTACAAAAGTGTGTCAAAAGAGCGCGGATTGCTTTGCGCCGAGAATGACATTGTTATTTTTTAATTTTGAACAAAATGGCACAGGGATTTTATAGATAGGTGCATCGCAAAAAGTATTTATTGTACTCTTATTAATTTATCTTATGAAACTACGGATTTGAAGTTTTAATTATAATATTAATTAAATACAGATTGTAAAATTTATTTATTTAGCCTAAAAAGCGGTAAACCACATTTTTTTAGCTTTATTTAGGTAATACTATGCTGGCGCGGTACGAAATGATGGCTATAGTTCTAATTTTGGCTACGATAAAGCATCGTTGTAGGAATGCTAAAAAAACGAATAGGATTGGAAAACACAACATTCCGTCTTTTACGTTCAAACACGAGTGCACTTGTCAAAACCATTAATAGCCGGGTCAATATAAAACTCACTAAATTCCCATTTCGTACTCTATGTCCGGTTCACAAAGGTCCTTTTCCAACGGCAATAAGCCTGCATGTGTTTCAAAGGCGTACTCAATTGAGTACGCTCTGAAATAAGACAAAAAACACGGTATCGGTATTCGAAACCGTATGTGAGTTGGAGTAACTATGTTTGTGACAGTTTTTGATACAAATTCTACCTTAGAAGAAATATTTGGATCAAAATTAATAAAAAATTGCGAAGAATTATAGGTCTGCTAGTCTTTTTCTGGTTTATTGTAAAAGTCTCACGACCGAAAAAGACAAGAGACTTTGAATACTACTTTTAATCTACGTATTATTACTTATGTCAATGATTATTACTATATAATATTATAGTATACGTCATGTTGAATTGTTCATGTAGGTATATCTGTAAAATATGTAAAAATTGTTCATGTATCTAATTAATGATCCATAGGACTTTTACTACCGGCTCTCGGACTATTAGTGAGAGACTAGGTATTAGTGAGAGACACACTCGGAGAAATTTAATGATAATTAAACGTTAATTTAATGAAGATTTTGGCTGCTAATAATGTGGCCATGTCAAAATCTTCATTTTATTACAATTAAGTAATTAATTGTTAGTCACTGAGGGCGGCAGTCTTTTTCGTCTACAATTTCTTGCATGAAATAAACTAAGTTATTTCATTTAAGTACTTCATTTTCACTTAAGCTTTAATAAAGTTAGGATGAAGCGTTGAAATTATGAAAGATTTATTTTAAGCTGTCTACGAGAGTTGGATTATTAGCGGAAGTCTAAAAAATAATTTTTAAGTAGCATAAACATCAACTAAAACTTTTTTTTTGTAAAATAATTATGTTAAGTAAATATTTCGATCGATTAAATATAATATTTCGATGTACCTACACAAAAAACGCGACTTATTAATATAGCAACCTTACTAATATAAAAAAAATCAATTAATTATTATCTATAATTATACATACTTAATATTACATAATTTATGAATTTTAATTATTTTTCTCGCTACGTCTTGCTAAAAAGTCGAGAATGGCTGGACCGTTTTGGTTAATTTTAGTCTTGAAGTATTCGTGGAAGTCCAGGTAAGGTTTAAAATTTAAATTATTAGGAGGAAAGTAGAAAGACATTCACTAGGTCATCTGGTTATACTTTAATAAACAGATACATTGATAAACAATAATAATATTATAAATTAATTAAGTACATGTTGTATCAGAATATAATTATTAGCTTTATCGTTTTATAATATCTCTCGACAAAAATTGTTTGGAGTCTACTTCGAAGTTAATAATAAAGTTGGTAAAAGGAAGACATGTTGTGACGACACGATACATTAATATTCCGCGATGTGATGGATGACTGGGCCGCCATATTGGATTCACTTGGCGCCAAATTATACGCTTGATATTCGAATTTTGAAAAAGGCAGCTGCTGGCAACAGGCAACTTGCTTGTAATGGCATTTTCAGGGTTCCGTACCCAAAGGGTAAAAACGGGACCCTATTACTGAGACTTCGATGTCTGTCCGTCTGTCCGTCTGTCCGTCTGTCTGTCTGTCTGTCTGTCTGTCCGTCTGTCTCCAGGCTGTAACTCAAGAACGGTAATAGCTAGAGAGTTGAAATTTTCACAGATTATGTATTTCTATTGCCGCTATAACAACAAATACTAAAAACAAAATAGATTAAATATTTAAGGGGGGCTTCCATACAACAAACGTAATTTTTCAAACATTTTTTGCTCGGTATTAACGATGACAACAAGTAGGCACTTGAAATTTTCACAAAAGCCTTAATTATATGTGTACTTTAATAATTAAAAATAATATTTAAATAAAATAATAATTTAAGGGGGGCTCCCATACAAAAAACGCAATTTTTGGCCTATTTTTGCTCTATAACGGTACGGAACCCTTCGTGCGCGAGTCCCACTCGCACTTGGCCGATTTTTTTAGTATAATTTGGTAATAAAGAAACTTATTTTGTAGGCAATTTGTTTTGTAGGCAAATATTATATGAGAGCAATTTATAATATGAAAGGGCAATATTATTCATTTCAAAAGCCATAATATTATAATAATATAAGTAATTGAGGTATTTCTAAAATAAAGGAGCACAAAAGTTGCGATTTTCTGCTCCAATTTATTTAGATAAATACTATCCCATTTTTTAGTGTTTAAAGCGTAGAGAGGTAATTAACAGTCATGCACATTTTCGCATTTATTAATACTAGCTGTCCCGGTGAACTTCGTGTCACTTTAAAACATTCCCTGGACTTCTACGAATATTTTAAGACTAAAATCAGCCCAATCCGTTCAGCCGTTTTCGAGTTTTAGCGTGACTAACACATTTGAAAATCCATTTTTATATATAAGAGAAGAAGATTAGTAAGCATAGAAACATATCTCAAACATCCGTAAACTTAGTTCAGATATAGTTTTAGTTCAAGTAAGGCAACAAAGCGCGTTGTGGTTTTACCCAGAATACACCTCCAAAGACTGTAAGCCTAAACCTACAACAACATTCTACACATAACCCGGATTCCACGAACACGAGATCAGCTGTGGTTGGATTTAGCCCGTAATTATAATTAATATTATAATATTATATATCATACTTTATGTCTTTATGGAGTTTCTTTTTTATATACTTACAGGTGTAACTAAACTAACTCATAATAATGCTTTAGTCATTAGTGTGTATATGCGCCCCGTCTGAACATGAATTGTGTATGGGCAAATACATTAACGTTGGAGCATAATACTAAAAAACATAGATGTCAAAATTTCAGCACTGCTACTGTTATGTTTTGTAAATTTTTACTGTTAAAAACAATAAATTGTTGGATTTTTTATAATAATTGGGAATTTAAATTATTAATTGGCAATACTTTAGTTGATGACATTACATTTCGGTAAATTTAGAATTGAGGTTGGCAACACTGGGGAAAAAGGGAGTCTGTGGTTAGACTCGGCAGAGGTCTTTTTGATCCGGTCTTCAAGCGAGAAGGTTCTAAGGTTACTTAGAACTTTCTCGCTTGAAGACTTACCATACTACTTACTTTTGGTATTGTAACTAAGTACTAATAAGTGTTGGATAGATGAATAATTATTACCTATGTAAGATGGAAAATAAAACTGTTAATTTGTGACGACTGTTTCCTTTATATTCCAAATTGAATACTCTCTAAATTATTAGTGTAATCTAACAAGTGTTAATTTGTGACGACTCTTTCCTTTATATTCCAAATTAAATACTCTCTAAATTAGTGTAATCTAACACTACTTTTACAGTAAACTCTATACACAGGACAGATACACACTACACACCCCAAAATATTATGAATCAGTTTTATTACAGCCTGTATAGATTCTATATAACAAATAAGATATATAATAAAAAAGATTCCCTCATCCCATGTTGAAAATCTTCATTCTCCATATCAACTTGATGTTGAGTCTTTAAGTATCATTGGAGACGACTCGAGGACGTCAGAGTAATTTCGTATTTGGAATTCGGATTATAAAAATAAGATTTGATTTCAGAATTTTCGTATTTGAGCATGTCTTAACTTTGATTGCTTTCTTTTACTATACTGTTCTCGGCGAAACATGGCGGTAGCCCGTCAAAAACTTGTAATTTTCGATATAAGCCGCGATTGACAATGAAGTGTCAGATGTTGTCAATCGTGGTTTTGTATAGAAAATGACAAGTTTTTGACAGGGAGTCAATGACCGCTGCCGCCATGTTTCGCCGAGTAGAGTATAGATGACGCAACTCCGTTGCTCCAAAATTCATTTATTACGCGAAAATCGCGTAAAAAACTATCTTTTGTCCTATCCCGTCTCTCAAAGTATCTCTATGCCAAATTTCACCTAAATCGGTTCACTGTTCAGCCGTTTAACACAGAAGAGGTAACAGACCGACTTTTGGATTTATAATATTAGTAAAGATAAGGAATTGAGGATTGTTGTTGTTTAAACAATTATGTCGATCTGAATACTATACTGGAACTTCGTCAAATGTCACAATGTTTATCATTGTCTATGCTTAGGCTAGAAAATAAAAGTAATGTATACTTGCCTAATTACAAAGTTTCACAGACCATTTTAATGGTAGAATCTAAGCATCAATTAGATAAGATAACAACGATGTGTATGTACTGCATTCTGTGAATAAACGATTTAATTGATTGATTGATTGATCTATATGCATCACAAGCAATTGTATGTAACGATTTATTTTAATAGCGGCTCGGTCGCACCGCAATTCACATACGTTTGTGACCTCACGAGTCACGATGTAGTGGACTCGTGGCCGAACCGCTCATTCGCGCGGACCCATATTAATCGAGCCTAAGGGTGAAGCCAAATGAGCGTAATTTGTGAGTTGTGAGGCGCAGATTTTCGGCTGGCAGAAATTCTGCTGCATTCAGTTTCATACAAAAGTGCTGTTTGATTCACGCGACCGTAATTCTGCGACTGACAACTCACAAATTACACTCGTTTGGCTTTGTCCTTAACTTTAGAATTTTTAATATTAGCGTCACGAATACGTAGTTGTCATTTGTTCCTGCTAAGCACGCGGCGGTAAAGTTCTCAACAACAACTTACCTTCTTAACAATAAACAACTTTACAATAATAGAAAGCTTTTAGTTCCCGACTTCAATAATCTGTGCTAAAGTTCGATCTTAGTTTACAAGAAATTGTTAGGTAAAACATATTTTGAGTATAAGAGTGCCTTCACTGCCCGCGCTGCTGCCGCACTACTGGCGACTTAATGTGAAGACACTCTAAGAGTTGTTTTAGCGACGCAGTAAGAGTTTTTACAGAAAGAAAAGTTTTAAAGGGTATTGGCAAGGCTTGGCCGGCCCGGCCTCTCATAGAAAACAAGAAATGGAAAGGGCGTAAGCGATTTAAAAACCATAAATATATTTCATATAAGTACTAATTAATGTACAAACTTCGGAAGCTTAAATCACTCTTCTCTGTTGGCAAAATTAGGATCCCTGTTTTTATAGAGGTCTTTTTGATTAATTATTCTGTGTTATAAAAGTTGACAAATAGTGTTATGCTATGGGTTATTCAAAGATAAAGACATGATGAATACTGACAATGAACTTTAATTTAGCTTTAGTCATTGTTGAGAAAAATCGATATCGCTGCAGCCAAATTATCAAGGCGTTACCTTAATAAAATAAATAAATCGGCCATCGACACTGAAATCGGTGTGAATTCCCTACAGCTAGCATGTGTAAGAGCTATAAACAACTTAAGCTAAAAGGTTGAGACCAAAATGCAAGAGTCCTTAACGTAAAAGTACTCTGGCAATAAGTCATGTACTTTTCTAATTAACCCGCTAACATTTGGGAGAATTTTCCACATAAATAAAATTGCATTTATGTACCAAGTTACTGGCGGCCAGCCAGCTGCAAGTTTGGTAAAATCTAATTTTCGTGTAACATTCATTTTGAAATGAAAAATTACCTTTTTTTTTTTGTTGTTGCTATTCATCCAGTAAACGGATGAATAAAATAAATCTTAGTCGTCCGATTACCAGACGACTAGCAAGCAACAGCCAAGATAATCTATTCGTCCGATAATAATAATCGGACGACTAAGATTTATTTTATTCATCTGGTAATCGGACGACTAGACACTTCGTTTTTTTTAAGTGTAAATAGCGTCTCTGTCTGTCGGTCTATTATATTGGACTTTGGTAGTTTGATCGGTCGGTCTGTTTGTTACTATGGAGATACATTACATGGATTACTAAACGAGTTTTTGCGTAACTAAGTTACATTCTTAAACAAACAGAATATTCTGAAGATAAAAATTCTATGTATAGATTTCCTAAAACAAATAGAAGTATTTTAGTTCTTATATGAAATATACGTATTATATAAAAACACCCAAGAGAAACGATTCATACACCGTCAATACTTAACTACAAAACCTTAATTAAAACTAAACTGTTCGCTTTACATATTTATTCCCAAAGGATAAATAGATTTGCCTGGAAGCCTGAAAGCTAGCAAGCAATAATTTTAATGCACGAAAGTGGAAGGCAAATGTTTGGGCTGGCAGAGGGCACTCGGGGAAATTAAAAACACGTCCATGCTGATACACTCTCCAAATTCCAATGTAACGTCCAAAATTATATGCAAGTACAGAGTAACGAAGTAAGTAATAATACTTTAGGCCACTTTAGGGTATGTGTCCTTTGTATAAAGATCACTGTGGAAATATCAGCGCTATAATAATTACTTTTTTAAATCATTGTATTGGTAAATTACAAGTATTGTAATGACGTTCGAGCATTTCTCATAGAAACAGAAATCAGAATGTCACAGTTCACTGTGAGAGTAACGCCTCCGTGGTCCATTGGTTTAGAGCGCGGCTCTTGACTCGGAGGTCGTGGGTTCGAATCCCGCGTTGGAAACATGTTATTTCCAAGTTTGGTTAGGACAATGCAGGCTGATCACCTGATTGTCTGACAATTAACACTTTCAAGGACGGTATCACTTGACACTGTATAACAAAATGACACAGTAAATGTCCATACAAATTATACGACGTATGAGTACGTAGGCGTCTCATGAAAACATATTGTTTTATACACATCATGACACAACCGTTTTATCACGTTATCGTATCAATACGTTACGTCATTAAAAGTAAAATTAACTAGACGTGTACGGACACAACGTGTCATAACGTCGAACATGTAACACTCCTCCTAACACTCCTCTTGAAACGTGATGAGGCCAGGAGCTTGCGGTGATGGTGAGTTCACAGTGAGCAAATGATCACTCTCAACGGATTTATCCGAACCAAATTCTCCATCATCATCATTGTCGGAATCATCGAAAATGCTCATAGTCTTATTTTGCGCTTATTCATCTAAAACACTTAAAATAATCCATTTTCTCACTATAAAATTATTAATTTATAGTTAAATAATATTTTGTCTAGCGAAATAATAACATATAAATAAAATAAACTAAATACTTAAGATATTTTGTCGCGGAAAATATTACAATATGCCACGAAATGTTACCCTGATGCGAGCGCACCTCCGCAGTGACGTAGCCGCACCGAATGTAGGAGCGTGGGAGGCGCGCGGGACCTATAAACACGTTGTGCGTGTGCGAGTAACGTCACCGCCAACTGTCATCGGCACTTATTTGAAATAGTTTAAAACCTACTCTACGTGACAGTAGAGCTTCGGGAATTTTACATGTTGTGACACAAGATACATTCAATGGGATTTTAACTTGAACGTTAATCGGAAATGAACGTTCTGCTGTAAAATCCAAATGTTATTTGGACGTCATCGTACGTTGTGCCTTATCAAAATTTCGAACTAAGACGTATAATGTCGTTCTGTCCTCGAAAGTGTTAAGATGATCCATGCGTCGGATGGGCATGTAACAAGTCGGTCCTGCGCCTGATCTCTCGCCAGTCGTGTCGGTCTGCCGTCCCACTGGGTAATGAGAGTAAAGGAATAGAGAGTGCTTTTGTGTACTGCGCACACACTTGGGCACTATAAATTACTCCTGCGTAACTGGCCTGGTTTCAATTAAACCGGCCACCGTCACCGAAACCGGTGAGGGAGTTATTATTATTACTGTGAGAGTAGCAGCGCTGGAAAGGCTATTTTTTAATGATTGTATGGGCAAATTCATGACATTCTGACATTTTTCATAGAAACTTATAAGTCAAAAGTAACCTTTTGCTACATAGACATGAGATGTACACTTAATGTAAGACCTAAGTGCATGAAATGGATTAGTAATTTAATTTGTCTATGGTTATCTAACATTTTAATACACTTGAATACACTTTAATTTGAATGCACTTTATAACTTGCCTACTTCATCATCCGGCTAATATATATATATAGATCATAATATTAGCCGTATTACAAAATGTTAGGTATCCACTTCATCCACTTACGTGATCAATTCTCTAGAACTCCTTCACAGTACATAAAGGTTAAACCACACCAAACTTCAAGCTGATCTATGAGCGAGATTTAAGCGATCCCAGAATCGCTTATCGATCACGATAATCCATCGAAGGATATTTCACCTCAGGGTTGACCTTTCTGACGTTGGCGTTAAGGTATATTTTACCCTGGCTTCATAATTCTGGTCTTATAGCTTGATGGATACGGTAATGCTTAAATCCCAGCTGTATAACGCTGTCCGTCTAAAAGACTTAGGGTCAGTTCACATTGCAACGTTTCGCGACGTTACGATGAATTTAAAAATTCAGAACAGGTAACTCAACACCGCGGGAGGCATTTTGTTTTTGTGTCAATAATTATAAATGGAACGTCGCAATAATAAGAATAAGAAAATTAATAATTTTGCACATCACACAACACAATATTTACAAACACACGTAAGAACAAAGTATAATAACAATTTTAACATTATATTGTGTAACGCCAAAAATAGACCCCAGCTCAGCATAAGCAGCAAGTCTGCTGCACTGATATTCTATAATACCGTCTTGAATTAATATAATGTAAGCGCTTTTCCTATCATGCGTATCATCGCCCGCGCGCGAATCTGTTTCGCGCGCAAGTTGCCCGCATCCTAACATTTCATAGATGTTGTCCTGTCACGCGGGCAACACGCGCGTGTCCAGGAGCATGTAGTCACACGCATTCGGTTATATCCACGCGCGGGTGGCCACACGCATGACAAGAAAAGCCGCCTGTGACACCGCTCTCACGACACAACGCGTCGACGACGTCACAACGGTGCAGCGGTGTGCGCTCGACGACATCACAATGCACCGGAGCAGTGTGCATTTACCCTTATGCTGGACATCTAATTAATATTGCAGCTTACATCAGCTTCAGCCAACAGAATTCGTCTTCTAATTTGGCAGCGAGATGGCTTGTGTTGCATATTTATTGCGCATTACGACAGACGAGACTAAACGTAACGCGACGTTGCATTGGAAAGCGTGAATATACAAAATAGCACTAAAATTTCTACTTTACCCATGGCAATATTCTACATAACGATGAAATAAACGTCTATTAGGGTTGATTCAGACCGCAACGCGACGTGTAGATATGCATTTCTAAATTTGTACTGAATTGACAGATTGGCATGTCGCCTCGCGCAATTGAAATCTGTCAAATCCATACGCCGCGCCTCGCCTCGCCTCGTCGCGTTGCGGTCTGAATTGACCCTTACAGTGTCACATCTATTTGCATTTTCCTCTTAAGGCCGTATACGAAGAAAATTCATATTTTAATTTTCACTAGAACTATGACCAGAACTAATTATAAGCATTAAAACATTTTTGTAGGTTTGTTAGGTTTCTTACTAAGGTTACTGTAATCTTAAAATGATTTGATTGAATCATGTTTTAAAAAACTGACAATAACAATTTTCCAAAACTTTCCTTCCTACACCTGCTAGTATCACACTAGTATATTATACTCGTAGTAGGACTTTCGTTGCAATTGTCAGTTGTCACACGTCACGAATTAAAGACCCTTATTGTAAAATTCTCTTTTTATAGACCTTAAGAAAGTGCCACTGCCTTTGGTTTGACACATTACAGGACGGCGGCGTAAATTCTTTTAATTATTTACCGAAAGAGCCTTTTAGGATTGTTAATGCTTGGTTGCAGTGCCGAATTTTTATGAGTGTAGGCCACTTTCTTTCCACTGCCCCATGTACGAAATCTGCCGCCCCTAGGCCACGGCCTATTTATAACGTTTGCTCGTTTGCCCCCTTATTTAATAAAAAAAATATCTGAGGCTGTTGGCCGTTGACATCAAGAGGCCACAAGCCTCGCGCGATAAACACAAGCGATTATTTCCCGTCGCGTCGAGCTGACAACAATGATTTGTGTCGCCTTTAAAAGAACATGGCCATAACGCAGCTTACACTTCAAATGGCACTGTAAAAGCAACCGTAATTGTAATGAATAGGGTCCGTAATTCGTTGAGTTTGTGATTTATCGGCTAGGTGTCAAATAGAACTGGCAATGCAATAGGATTAGCGCTCGTTTATATCGAAACAATATTTATCTGAATGTTTTAGCCATTTCAAATGAACAGTATGTTAATTAAATCAATCAATCAATGAAATACAATGTCTATTCTGTGCCTGGTTATTTTGATTGTAATCAAAATAACCAGGCACAGAATTTTGCTGTAAAAGTGGTAGAATATAAAGTCTAAACGTACTGTAATGTTTTCTAAAATAATATAAATAATCGGCCAAGTGCGAGTCGGACTCGCGCACGAAGGGTTCCGTACCATTATAAAGCAAAATTAGCCCAAAAATTGTGTTTTTTGTATGGGAGCCCACCTTAATTTTTTATTTTATTTTAATATTATTATTAAATATTAAAGTACACATATAATTAAGGATTTTGTGAAAAAGTCAAGTACCTAACTGATGTCATTATTGATATAGAGCAAAAAAGGCCAAAAAAATCACGTTTGTTGTATGGGAGCCCCCCTTAAATATTAATTTTATTTTGTTTTTAGTATTTGTTGTTATAGCGGCAACAGATATACACATTTTGTGAAAATCTCAACTCTCTAGCTATTACCGTTCTCGAGTTACAGCCTGGTGACAGACAGACGGACAGACAACGAAGTCTTAGTAATAGGGTCCCGTTTTTACCCTTTGGGTACGGAACCCTAAAAAAGGGTTTTTTGTTTCAAATTGTCACTTTTGGTCAATGACATGCCACTTTGCATGTAGCTGAAATAAATGCTAGTGACATTTTTAAAAACAGCTGTTGCACGTCTACATTATATCCCAAGTTTGCTTGATTCACTGTATCATGTATGCTAGTGGCGCCTAAATTACATTGTTATGACAATGTCGTGACATACTATTATGTGTCATCCTAGTGCCACAAGCAGAGTAGACAGAATTATAATATGTCTTTTGTGCCACAAGGTTCTTCTATATATTATATACCTACATTTATCATTCTCTTACTTTTTTATAAATTGGGTTGAATAATAATTAATATCATAATTTTTGGATTGTTTCAAAAGTTTATCCCCAAAGTTCTGTCACTTATTTATCTGATACACGTGAAAATTCTGGAAGTTTGAAAGCGCACTCGTGTATCTTCAAAGTTTTCTCGTAGTTTCTCAGTTCGATAACTTAGGGAGATCGCACACGTCACACTTTTTGTGTGATCGAGTCTGCGGCTTACATACAATCTGCATGGCGCGCGCCATCAGACTGTATGGAAGCCGCAGACTCGATCACACAAAAAGTGTGACGTGTGCGATCTCCCTTATGTGTAGTGTCTCTTGTCTTGAGCGCTTGTTGAGTCGAGAGTCGAGACCACTTGATGCACATTGGTCTCGCCTAGACAGTAACGCAGTAAGGTGATCGCATATTTATTAGCACGCACGCGCCGAACGCGCCGCATTTTAGAATTTGTTGTATGAATTAATGGTGTGAAACCTCGCACATTCGTCCGCACCCGTACGCACCGCATTAATTCTTGTACTATTTGGACTGTGGTGCGTATGGTATTCTTTCGACTGATACCTGCGCAGGCATACCTGCACAGGTGGTCGCTCCGGTAAATCGTAGCGTGTATGGCGTACATTTTGTATTGAATTGACAGACTTGCATGACGTCTCACGCAATTGAAGTCTGTCAATTAAATACAAGTTTAGAAATGCATCTACGAGTCGCGTTGCGGTCTGAATTAGCCCTGCGTAATAATTTTCAAGTGATATTGAGAATTATATCTCAATTGCGAGTGCAAATTGAATGTTAAATTGATTTCAGCTTCGCAGAGTGATGTGAAAAGACCGTCTGATTCCATTGCCGTTTTCATTGAGATAATTAATTTCTCTGAATCCATATAATTCTCTTTCCAGAGCTCATCAAGTTCTGTAAAATGATCCGTAACTCAAATGAATCAATATAACTTCCTTTAAACTCAAACGGCCGTACTAAAAACATATTAATGATTCCTTAACTTAAAATTTTAAGTTAAGTGATCATTAAAAGTCTCTGAGTGTGGCCGTTACCGTACTATATCTGTGTCTCACACAAAATTAAATTAACGACTAACTTAAACTCGTACCAAATAATAATATTATGTAATATCCCCACACCGGTGACGATTTTATTGAAACCAGGTCAGTTAAGCAGGAGTAATTTTATAGTGCCCAGGTGTGTGCGCAGTACACAAGAGCACTCTCTATTACTTTACTCTCATAACCCAGTGGGACGGAAGACCGACACAACTGGCGAGAGATCAGGCGCAGGACCGACTTTTTACATGCCCATCCGACGCATGTATCATCTTACCTACTAGTCAGACAATTAGGTGATCAGCCTGCATTGTCCTAACCAAACTTAGAAATAATACGTTTCCAACGCGTGAATCGAACCCACCGAGTTACTCTCTACGCCACTACATCACTTATACGATAAAGAGGTAGTATTCTGTGGAAATTTCGTCAGAAATCGTAGCTGTGCTAAGTGTATTATCAGACCTCCGACCCTATATTTGTCTATTTGGGTCAGATTTTCAGGCTACAGTTACAAATAGACTTTAATTTTAACTATGCTAGATCTGATCTAAAATCAAGACCAAAGTGTTCATTAGGTATTAATATCTAGGTTATTGTTTTAGGTCTCAAATACACGTCTTTATGTTTTGAAATTAAAAAGTAACGCATTTATTTTTGGAACGTAGTTACTTATCGCGCGTTGCGCCTTGGGCTAGACGTAAAAAGTTGTAACGACACTTTTTTATTAGTACCTGCATGGTAGGGGCAGAGGGCGTTGATATTATTCCTGTGCGTCAACTAGACGGCGTTTTTTTAATAACTTTTTTGAGTGTATATTATTAATAATTATGTATACAGGTTTTTTGAACATAAGAAATAACTTCGTTCCATTCGGGTTGACACCTCTCAAGTTTTATTACTACTTGATGCCCGCAACTTCATTGCGCCAAAATACATGGTCTGCTATCTGACTATGAATTCTTCGCTGATAGTACTTCGAGTCCAAGAAAAGTAAAATTAAATGAAAAATCTGCTATTCTCAAATGATTTTTGAAAAGCAACTAACAGTTTCAGGATGTCGTACGTTACTACCGTTTCAAAAACTAACCAAGCGAAAAGAACCGGCGGCGTAAGAAACTCGAATAGAGCACTCTTTCAGCAAATACAGGAAAGTTTGTAAGGTATTATTTAGTGTTTGTATAGTCCGTGCAATCCACGAAGACGCGCCCCACCGCTTTTTGGGTGAGCATATTTCCCTTTGACCGTGATGCTATTCTCTTAATAATTGGTCTATTTATTGTAGTGTGCGCGTGCACTTATAGGTAATTAGTGTGTACCGATAATACTCAAACATTGGCGAAGGCTTGCACACATAATATATACTATAAACGATTAGGAGGAATAGTGGGGCGCGTCTTCGTGGATTGCACGGACTATAGAGGTATATTAACATTAATACAATATAGTAACTGTACGGTGCAACCGTACAAAGTCCATTTTGTCAATTCACATAATCATCAATTTGTTAATTTCACATCGCTTTCATTTTGTCAATTCACATAATCATCAATTTGTTAATTTCACATCGCTTTCATTTTGTCAATTCACATAATCATCAATTTGTTAATTTCACATCGCTTTCATTTTGTCAATTCACATAATCATCAATTTGTTAATTTCACATCGCTTTCATTTTGTCAATTCACATAATCATCAATTTGTTAATTTCACATCGCTTTCATTTTGTCAATTCACATAATCATCAATTTGTTAATTTCACATCGCTTTCATTTTGTCAATTCACATAATCATCAATTTGTTAATTTCACATCGCTTTCATTTTGTCAATTCACATAATCATCAATTTGTTAATTTCACATCGCTTTCATTTTGTCAATTCACATAATCATCAATTTGTTAATTTCACATCGCTTTCATTTTGTCAATTCACATAATCATCAATTTTTTAATTTCACGTCGCTCTTATTTTAAATATAATTTAGTTTTAAGCACAGTTGCCGCAAAACCGTCGCCTTGCGGACCACAGTAACTAGCATTAGCATCTTATAGCATACGAGTAGCAAATAGCAATATACAACTTGCTAGCAACTATAGTTTTATTATATTACTAGCTGTCCCGGCAAACGTTGTTTTGCCATTTAAAGTATTTCTACTTCATCAGTTGATACAAAATCTTACCCCCTCTTTTGCTCCCCTTCAAGGGTTGGGGGGGGAGTGATTTTTTAAACACCAGATTTTGAGTTGGAAGAAGACAAATATATCTGCGAAAACCGTATGCAAATCGGATCAGTAGTTTTCGTGTTAAATCAAAAGTCTTATACAAAATCTTACCCCCTCTTTTGTCCCCTAAGAGCGGTTTTTATAAACCAGATGTTAAGTTGGAAAAAACAGTTAATAATATGAAGTAAGTCCATTAAAGAAAAAAGTTTCATACAAAATCTGACCCCCTCTTTGCTTCCCTTAGAGGGGTGGCGGGGATGATTTTTATACACCAGATTTTAAGTTGGAAGAACACAAATATGTCTGCGAAAACCGTATCCAAATCGAATCGGTTGTTTTCGTGTTAACGAAAAAAGTTTGATACAAAATATGACCCCCTCTTTTGTCCCCTTAGAGGGGTGGGGGGGGAAATTTTTATACACCAGATGTTAAGTTGGAAGAAGACAAATATATTTGCAAAAACCGCATTCAAATCGGATAAGTAGTTTTCGTGTGATGCTGAAACAAACTTACAGACAGACAGACAGACAGACAGACAGACAGACAGACAGACAGACAAAAAAACTAACTAACTTTTCGGCTTCTACACCCTCACCACCACCCTCCGCTTATTATTTTTTGAATATCTTTAATGTACAGAATTGTCATTTCTACAGATTTATTATATTATATTTATAGTTTTATCATCTAGCAGCAATTCTCAAGGTGTACCCCCGTACAGTAACAGTATACCTGTGTAGTGTGTAATCTTACACAATCTAATTATATGAGAGAGCTGTAGAGCCACATAATTACAATTACCAGCTTAGACTAATTAATTACTAATGGACACAACTGTCACCGTCCACAAATGTCCACAATCCACGTTCAGTGGATTTAAAATTAGGTATTGCGGGACTAGGCGTGGCGGAAAACCTTACATTTCACATCAAATTTTTATACACAAAGGTATAAAAAATAAAAACTGATTTCGATATACTCTATGATATTATCGTCAGCTTAGTTAGAATAATGCGTTAACCCATAATATTATTATGAATTTTACAGGAGCAAATTTTTTTTTTAATGTGCATAGTTTTATTCTAATAAAATTTATTTCCTTGATCATTGTAGCAATTAGATTAATCCAGGATTAATCATTACAAGAACGATAAAGACTATATTAGAGTATGTTGCGTAAGAGCTGCGTTGCTCTATTATTCGTTTTATCCTTAATTTGTTTAGCTATGTTTTATGTCCTTTCCTGGTACCCAAGACATGTCCATTATATATGTCTCTGCACAAGTCTTTCGAAGACCGGATTCGTTCATCAGCGTGTGTAGGTCCCTTATAACTAGTGTTTCTTTCTTTTTTGAACTAGGAGCAAAGTTTTTCAGGTATAATTACTTAACCTTTATAAAATGAACAGTTTTATTTATATTTTTAACGACTATCGCTAATTAAAAGTTCCCGGTAGCGGTAGAGTTGTGGAGGGTAGTTCAACAACTTCACAACTCGGCTGATTCTGCCGGACCGCGGTGCTCATTTTAACTACTAAGTTAAATGAACAAAATATATTATGTTGATCTGAAAACGGGTTAAACAATACAATACGAGTAATTACTAGCTGTTTCGGCAAAAGTTGTTATATTTTAAAGTATTTCGCCCATATTATTTTATTGAAGTGACTAAATAAGTATGGCACCATGGCAACTTCCATCGCTATCCCGTCGCACAAACAATAGTCGCTGTCAGTCTCGAGCTGTTCTGAGGTCTCAAGTAATACGACCGTCGATAAGTGGTAGACGCTTTACTGAAACTTTCGACGGAGTTTTGAAGGGAACACAAAAAAAAACACGTTTCTGGAAGTTGCAGCATTTGCCAATACTTGTGCACGATAAAGAATATCTAATGGTTAATATTCTACCAATATTAAAAAACCCAGTTTACACAATTTTAGACAGTTACATAAACACAACAGCACTCTTTCACATAAACTAAACTCTCCGACCGCGACAGTAACCATTAGATTTTATAGAGTTCGCTTGTTCGGAGAAAACGCCATAAATCATGACATACCTACGAATACAGTAACTGCTAATTAAATATCTATGTTATGTTTATATTTTTATATGGAATTATGGAATTTATATTTTTATGAAAAAATATGTTCCTTGGAGTTCCTTTTTTTGTCACTGGCTTAACAGAGATTAGGTTCTAGGAGTTTACAGTGGACTTGATCATTCATAAAAAATCTGACAATAACGCTGTAGAGTGGAGATTAAATTACTAGAACATCTGCATATATAATAACCACGTTAATAATATTTTGCGGCGCGAACTGTTCAATAAACATGATAATTATTGTGCATTCATTTGTGTTCAACTCAGTAATACCGTCAGAATAAAACTGAACTATCCTATAACGCCTCTGTGGTCCAGTGGTTTAGAGCGTGGCTCTTGACTCGGAGGTCGTGGGTTTGATTCCCACATTAGAAACATATTATTTCCAAGTTTGATTAGGATAATGCAGGCTAATTACCTGATAGTAAGATGATGAATGCGTCGGATGATCATGTAAAAAGTCGGTCCTGCGCCTGATCTCTAGCCAGTCGTGTCGGTCGTCGTCCCACTAGGTTATGAGAGTAAAGGAATAAAAAGCGCACACTCTTGGGCACTATAAAATTACTCCTGCGTAACTGGATTAATTTCAGTGAAACCGGCCACCGTCACCGAAACCGGAGTGTGGGAGATATTACACTGAACTATGCCTCTGTGAACTGACCCTTCGTGCTTACTCAGTGTTAAAACGCCTATGCCCATAAAACTTAGATAAGTACTAAATAACTAGTATTAAACCTAAGTTTGGTAGTCCCAGCAGAAAATATTAGTTTGTAGTATATCCATATTTATTATTATCAATGCGAAAATGTCTGTCTGTCTGTCTGTCTGTCTGTTACCTCTTCACGCTCGAACCGCTGAACCGATTTTGCTGAAATTTGACATGGAGATACTTTGAGTCCCGGGAAAGGACATAGGATAGTTTTTATCCCGGAAAAATGTACGGTTCCCGCGCGATAAACGAATTTGAGCGCAACGGAGTTGCGGGCGTCATCTAGTAATATTATACTGCTTTTTTATTATTCGTAGGGTTTAGTTTAGTTTAGTAAACGTAGGGTTTACAAAGGTAAACCTTTGTAAACCCTACGTTTACTAAACTGCTACAACACAAAGCTTCTTTCCAAGTGTTTGTCACAAATTTCCGAAGCCAAATTTTCCTCTTTCAATATATTCCGAAAACGGTGGCTGGATTTATTCTGATTCATAAATGATCAGTTTGATGTTTTCATAATATTATATTCACCACAAAATATCAGTGTATTAACAAATATAACCGTCACACTTTAGTAGTAATAGTCAGGGAGCCCTAGAACAATTTTTTTTATTACTGACTAGCAAATTTTTGTGAGTAGCTTCATTTTGATAAGACAAGCTACTTTTTTATCTGTGAAAAATCTTGAAAGTGGTAGCTAACAGAGAGAGAAAGATACTTTGATTCGATGGTCCTAAAATATGGATTGTTCTATTTGTAGGACAATGTGACTCTAAAATTATATATATTATATAACTATTAACCTACCAATATACAAAAAACAGCTAATTAGGGTTCCGTTTTAGGGTTCTGTAATCAACAAAACTTGGTGCCAAAAATATGTAACGATTTATTTAAATAGCGGCGCCGCATCTACATCGCACCGCATTGCTTGTGGTCTCATGGTGTAGCGGCCAACCTGCCCGTTTGCGCGGACATGTACTATAAATTGAGCCGTGTAATATATTAACTGTATGAACAAGCGGCTATTTTTAGTCGAGGGAGTCGACACGCACCGGGCATCACCGGGTAATCAATAAGTCAACCTTCGGCCACTTCGTAATCTAATCGCAATTGAATCACAATATAAATAATAATATAGTTGTAACTTCGTTATGCGGCTCTATTACTCGTATATGCGTCGCCCGAACGCGCAGTTTGGCGGCTACCGTGAGATCACAAGCAATGATGAAGACGTGGTGGATGAACACGACAACTAAAGTACCCAGCAAACGATCAAATTGTTTGTCAAATTTTACGTGTTTGTCAAACAGTTTGATAGCTTTGTTTGAAGCGTTTGTCAAACAAACTACGTGTTTGACCTGTTTGAAGAAAATTTGCATTAGCGTAGAGTTTTACAAACGTGTTTGAACGTGTTCCGTTGTATTTGTCAAACAAGATCTCATGGTCTCAAACCGATTCTAGCTAATTGTTTGACAAACTTGTTTGATGCACGGTTGTTCGTCTGCGCTGCTGTTTGATGAAAACGTAAATTACAACAAACATGTTTGTCAAACAAATTTGATCGTTTGCGGGGTACTTAACAGTAAAAAAATTGCCGCTCTTTTGCATAAATGGAGCCTTTAGTGCCGGAAAAAATAAAAATAAAACTGCGCATTTTATGTGTAGATAGATATAGGTGATGAGGTAGATAAGTTACAAGATTTGTTCAAATTATTAGGAAAAAAATAGTAACTGTCCGTATGTTCCAAAATTTGTTCCAAAATGTGTTTTAATTTCTGTTATAAAATTGAATAAATTGAAAGTACGGGTTTATGATTTATTAATAATCAACTTAATTAATAGAAAATGTCTCATATTATGCCACAAAATTATTTGTTTTGTAACAAAATAACAATGAAATTATGTAATCACTTTAGTTTATTTATCACTTTAGTCCTAAAATTAAAATGCTTTTAATGCCTCAGCAATCTTGAAGTCATGGACCTCTCAACATTATGGCTCCGCCTTGATTGCTACGACCACCCTCGCGTTTATGCGTACCTTTATATAGGTGATAGGTCCGATAGTGGTGACACCGCGACGAACTGACTCTTTGAACACCTGCAAGCTGCTTCAGATTTAGTGCAGCAGCAGATCCCATCCGCAGAGATCATAATACTTGGCGACTTTAACGCCCACCACGCCGACCGGCTCAATTCCAGTAAAACTGATCATGCGGGCAGATCTATCTGCGACATTGCCCTTGCGAACAACTTAACACAACTGGTTGCTACGCCTTCGCGAATCCCAGATGTAGCGGTCAGAATCCTTCCCTGTTGGACCTTCTGCTGACTTCAAAAATTAGTGGCTACCAAGCAACCATGATCGCATCCATAATCATTGATCATCATAGGATCATTGTCTTATTAGAAGTTCTGTGCCACTTATGACGGTATTGCGACAGCGTGCTGTTAAATACCGTCGTGTTTGGCACCACAAGTAAGCGGACTGAGATGGGATGCGGTCGTTTTTTGCATCCTATCCTTGGAGGGCACTTGTGCTTCTTGCCGGATGATCCCGGCAACACTGCCAACTGTGGTGATGCAAGGGATGAAGCTTTTCATTCCGTCCTTTGTAGTGCCAACTTGCGGCAGATTTCATCCCTGGTTTGAGTCATCCTCCAAAAAAAGCTTCTCACCGGAAACAGAAGGCTTACCAATCCTGGGCCAATGCAGTGTCTGCTCGGAATTTAAATACCAGCACATATAAAATTAAGAACTCAAGAAAGAGATCACTCGGGCAAAAAAAAAACAGCACGTCAATTGAATTGGTGAGAGACTCGAGCGCCTCCCTTCGAGAACCCGTGCTTTCTGGTCTCTGGCCAAATGGCTATTGAAGGGAATTTCTGCAAGCCAACCCTACCATCCCTACACGTCAAAAATGGATCGTTGGCCCATGACGCAAAAGACAAAGCCGATCTTCTGGGTCTTCTTTGCGTGAAACTTGACCCGCGATGACAGGGGACAGAAACCGCCGACCATACTGCGATGCACGAGCGTCATGTCGGATATTTGGTTTAATCAGCGCTCAGTGTAAATAGCCCTCCGTTCCCTTGATAACCATAAGTCGAGTGGGCCTGACGGAATCCCTCCTATTGTGTTAAAAAAGAGTGCTTCAGAGTTGGCTCTGATCTTAACGCGTCTTTTTCGGCTCTCCTGTTCTTCTGGCATTGTACCGGCTTACTGGAAGACCGCCTTGGTGTACCCGATCCCCAAAAAAGGTGACCGCTCAAATCCTTCCAATCAAAGACCAATCGCTATAACCAATTTATAATATTATAATGGAATCAATTATTAATAGCCAGCTCCTTCGAAACTTGGACGGCCAGGGTTCCATAAGGGTCGCTCGGCTGGTGATCTCTTGGCGTACCTAACTCATCGTTGGGCTCAGGCGATTGTGTCGAAGGGAGAGGCATTGGCTGTTAGTTTGAACATTGCGAAGGCCTTTGATCGGGTTTGGGACAAAGTGCTGCTATCAAAGCTTCCATCATATTATGGGCTCCCCGAGAAATTATGCATTATGCAAATGGGTATGCGGGATCCGCGGATCCGCGTTTTGTAGGTGCGGGATCCAGCAGATTAAAAATTGGCGCGGGATCCCGCGGGATTGCGGGATCCCGCTTTGCGGGATTGCAATCCCTAAATGGTATGTATGACAGCTCAACTGCAACTGCGCCGCTATTTAAATAAGTCGTTATAATTATACAATTTTTTGCGATTTCACAGTGTATATAAATCGAGCTTAATCGCAGTTGAACATTTACTAAAATTATAAATGCGAAAGTGTGTCTGTTTGTCCGTCTGTTACCTCTTCACGCCCAAACCGCTGAACCGATTTTGCTGAAATTCGGTATGGAGACACTTTGAGTCCCGAGGAAGGACATAGGATACTTTTTATCCAGAAAAAATGTACGGTTCCCGCGCATAAACGAATTTTGGCGCAACGGAGGTGCGGGCGTCATCTAGTATAAAATACACAGCAGCGCAACGTCGCTCTGGCCCATAACTTCGATAGCAGTTAGCACAGAATTTCATACATTTTGCAGCTTTAAAAACTATCCTTTGTACTTTCCTGGGACACAAAGTTTACTACATCACACAAAGTTTACTACCTATCGATTCAGTTGCTTCAGCGTGAGGTGAGGTAGACAGACACACTTTCAGATCCACACTACTATAAAGTAGATGACCCGGTTAACTTTGTATCACTCCCACACGTACCACAACCACACGACAACCAAAACCACACCACTGGCGTATATTTCGTATTGTAATAACTGGACTATTCACACGTACCACATTTTGCAGTCGTTGTCGACCACTTGTGTGGTACCGACCACATCGCAACCACAAGCGAACTAGTGGCCGACCACGTCGCAACCACAACGTTGCGTCGATTCAATGACAGTGCGCACACACCGCCCGCGCTTTTCCCCCCTCCGTTTCGTAATCACATCGCAACTACTGACGACAACGCAACCACGTCGACATTTTGTCAGTACCACAACGCAACTACAAAAAGCTGTAGCGACACCATTCACACGTAACCACTGGACACTGCTTGACGGCATTCTGTCGTTGCGACGTGGTGTGGTTGTGGTACGTGTGGGTTGTCCCTTAGTATAAATCTTGCTAGGATTTCCACGATATTTCAAGACTAAAGTTATCCAAATCAGTTATACCGTTCTCAAGTTTTAGTGAGACTTACAAAATTTAACATTCATTTTTGTTTATATAGATTGTATAGATGTTACAATTAAAAAACCAACAAAACTGCATTTAGTTTTGTTCGTATAAGGTTAACAACGTCCTGGGTCACTGCCCGATCGATTTTACCATTTACTCCACTCGAAAAGGTGACGTCAGTATACACATTAGACGCTATAAACTCTATTATCTACCTTGTACAAATATAAACTCTATGATATACCTTATACAATGGTGTAAACGGCGTTACGAGGCACAAACTTTAACTTAAATCGCATTTTTTTATGATGAACCTTTAATTGATTTTATGTTTTTAACTGTTATGATGTAATTTCTTAATTAAACTATACTAGGGAGTTATGACATTGATCAAATTATTCCTTTATTAAGGAATAATTTGACAGAAAGTAATCACTAATCAATAATCATTTAATGTCTGTGCGGCGGTTAAACGGTTTGATCCTAAAGAACAAACACAGAATTTTCAATATTAATGCTTCGATCGGAGATTCTTGGAAATCTTTTGTTATTCTATTGTTGTCGCGATCACCGGTGCTCTTATGGGGCTTGATGTGCTAACAAAACAATGAAACTCATTTCACATCTAAACCTGTTTTCTTTTATTCTAGTGGCGGTTAGTGTGTTTGTGAGCTGTAATACAATATGCATTACTTGAGGGAAATCAGACGAACACGACCTTCTGCTTACAATCGTCATTACCTTACATGCAGGGCTGTCACGAATACACAATTTTTATAACAATGAATTTTAATAAGTTGTTAGTCTCGCTTAACGCTCAATCAACTTTATCAACGCTCTCCGAGTACAAATAGTGCTTTCAGGGTGTTGGTGGGTAGTCCCTCGCTGGTGTAGACTGTAATGCATCGGCGATGTTTGCGCACGTCCGCACTGACGGTTTTCACACCGTACTGCGACGTCGCATTGCATCGCTGATGTTCCGCATGCGGGGCAGCCCCAACAGCATCCTGAAAGTGCTTAGCGCCAAGCTGGACAGCCCCCTTCTGGGGCACTAGATCCATACACACGTGCATGTGCCCGGAGCGCCAGAAGGTGGCAAATACTCGAACTAATACTAACACAGTTTTTAGGTTTATTATTTACTAATAAAATATGGATTCAAACAGCCTGAAATAAACGTATTTGTTTTTTTTTTTTTTATTTAAACCAAGAATGGCTCTGATTTGGCTATTATTGTAGTTTTGAAATATTTGCGAAAGTACAGGAAAGACTTATACGGTCAGAAAATTGTTAACAAGTTAAGTCATACGAAGTTAAGTCATAAGAAGTATTTGTTTTTTATGTCAGAAGCCTACCATTTTCCACTAGTGTACTCGTACTTCTGTAAATTAAGTCTACAGCGGTAACCAACTACGTAACTCTTTGACCGTAGCTTTGACCCCTTTCCCTGTCTTGGGAGCACCGAAATTAATTAGAAGAAAATAAAACTAGATCAAAATCGGTCCACCCGTTTGGATTCTCCGATCCGTCGTGGAACTTATAACACCCCTCTTTTTGTCGGGGGTTAAAAAAAGAAGTAGAAAGTATTCCAATATTTTCCAATACTGAAACTGGAGTTTCCCTGTTGTAAAATTAGATCAGAAACAGATTTTAAAATCTTAACCTGCCTTCATATCAGTAATGTTCAAAATGTTTTACGTAAGCTCTGAAAAAGCAAGTCAACTTGCTATGTTTTGTTTCGTGTGCCTTGTTCTGTAACAATTAGCTTCCTGCACTCAGCTAAACCACATTTGCAGCGGGAACTTCATAAAATATTTTACAAGGGTTCCGATTTTTGTGCCTCGATCTAGTTTGGATTTACAAATCTCATCTTAGGGTTGATTTAGACCGCAACGCGACGCGTAGATGCATTTCTAAATTTGTATTGAATTAACAGATTAGCATGTCGCCTCGCGCGATTGAAATCTGTCAAATCCATATAAATTTATGCCACGCTGCGCCGTCGCGTTGCGGTCTGAATTGACCCTTACATACACATAATGTACCCGAATATATAGTTTAAAATTTAAATCGTCATCATTTTCTCCCATATGTGTAAAACTTTTAAACGTGGTTTTCTTTTAAGTTCAGCCTTGGATTATGTGTTATTAAGAAATGTTTAGTCTCAGTTACTATAATAATATTTAAAACTTTCATACATTCTTATAACTCATTCAGGACGAACGTCGAAACTATGGTACCTACCACCGGTTTAGGAACTAACCCGGCGAGAAGAACCAGCGTAAGAAACTTGCACAATTTTAAGATTAGGTTATTGTTATTTTAGTATAACTATCCTTACAAAAATTATTATAAATAAAAAATTATGTTGTTTTGTCTGTTAAGTTTTCATGCTTAAACTGTGCAACCGACTGAAATAAAGATTTTTAGTTCCGAAAATATTAAAAACACAATTTTCCCGCACAAAAAAGCGTCTAGCTAACAATAAATAGTGGAAATAACTTGACACCTGAGGATGATTGCGAAACCGGTCGTGTAAAACATCAAAATTGTAACAAAATAAATAAATAAAGTGAAATAAGTGCATGAAAAGTGTATATTTATTACTCGTACTGTGAAATAACTTGAAATCGACAGCCCTAGCTTCCGGTATTTGTATTTGTACTTGTATTTTTGTGAGGGCCGCCGGTAATTCGGGATAAGGGTTAGGACGAGGGTAAGGCAGTATGTTCCATGATTTCATTTTTTGTTTCTACGTGTTGTTCACTTTCATATTATTTTATGATTGCAATAAAATAATAGCTGTTAGTGTCTAAACACACTATGCCGAAGTTCCGCGGCGGAATTTCCGCATGATTCCGCCTGCAATGTATTTTAAATTACCGATGACACACCATGCGGAAATTCCGTCGCATTTAAATATTGTATGCGTTTGACATTGCTGACGTAATCATGCGGAATTTCCGCCGCGGAACTTCGGCCTAGTATGTTTAGACACTTAGTATTTCACAAAATATTGACAATGTACTAATAATTACAAAAATACATTTAACGGCAAACGAGCTAACGGGTCGCCTAATGAAAAGCAACTATCGTCGCCCATGGACACTCGCAACATCAGAAGAGCTTCAAGTGCGTTGCCGGCCTTTTAAGAGGGAATGGGGTAATAGGGGAGAGTAGGGAAGGGAATAGGGTAGGGGATTGGGCCTCCGGTAAACTCACTCACTCGGCGAAACACAGCGCAAGCGCTGTTTCACGCCGGTTTCTGTGAGCCCGTGGTATCTCCGGTCGAGCCGGCCCATTCGTGCCAAAGCGATTCCACGGTAGAGTTTTTGTTCAAGTTTATTCTTTATATAGTGCAATAGAAACTAGAGCAAGATCGTCTGCGTCATTACACTAACGTTTTACTGCTGCAGTTAAAATACAATCGCGTTTCGATTAAGTACTTCAATTAACTTCAAGCTACCGAGTATTGTTGCTAGATTGTTTTTAATGTAAATTACCTTTAATTTGTCTTTGCATGTGACATACATAATGGTGATCTATCAACGCACAGCCCAAACCACTGGACGGATCGGGCTGAAATTTGGCATGCAGGTAGATCTTATGACGTAGGCATCCGCTAAAAAAGAATTTTGATCAATTCTACCCCCAAGGGGTTAAAATAGGGGATGAAAGTGAGCATATAATAATACTTCGTAACGCGAACGAAGCCGCGGGCAATAGCTCGTATTATAATAATATGTAAGACTAGCCAAACGTATGATGTGTGTTTTATTAAAAATACGATAAATGTATTAAAAATACAATTCGAATATTAAGAATCAAAATGCAAATGCAATTTAATGTAAAGAATGAACATGTAGTTCATTCTTTAAATTATTTCCCTGTAAAATGTTATAAATTAGGATTAAAGACAATTTATATTTTAAGTTATTCAAGTTTATACCTGTGCATACATTAAACAATAGATATTTTTACGACAAAACACATTTAATTGAATAGCTTGGTAGCAACAAAAGAAGAATTATTTTCCACTATCACAATATTTATTTTTCAATCGACTTCTCATTTCCAATATCGCTAATAGATTGCGAGCGTATGAAGTTAATTAGCAAATGCTCCCTGTGCACTTACCCCCTTTGCCCCTTGTTTCCTCCCCCTATTCCCCCTTTGCCCCAGAGGCGTGACCACTCCAGCGTGTAATGGATCCGGTGCAAATTGCAATCAAACGCCACGGGTTTGTCGATAATTGCGCAAAGATAGCTCGTAGAGGCTTCGTAGCGGCTTGTAGCAATACGTAGATTGGTAGCGAACAAGTATTTGCACGTGGAGATTCGTAGCGAACAAGTAGTTGTACCACAGAATATTAAATTAGTAGTACCAAGTTGTACGTATATATTCGTAGCGAGCAAGTAGTGTGTAGAGATTCGTAGCAATTCGTAGAGTGTCGTAGTGGTTCGTAGCGATTCGTAGCAGCGCGTAGAGTGTTGAAGTTTCTCGTAGCAAGATGCGTAGAGCGCCGTAGCAGCTTATAATTTTTGTATAACAGCTGTATCCTCCAAAAACATTATGTATGTAAAAAACCTAGCCAAGTCTCGATGTAGCTGCTTGTATATCTCTGAAAAGTAATGACATCTAGACAAAGTCTTGCCAAGCCAAAGGTTCCTTACTGCGATTTCTTTATTATTATAGTTAATGTTGTGTGACTTGGCCGTTGAACATTCTTATACGCTAGTCATTAGTGGACAGAGGCCAATGCTGTTTGTTATTGTTGTAAAAAACCTTGTATGTTTTATTAAGCACATCCCATATATATTACAAAGGCGAGAGATTGTCGGTATGTATACTCGTTACATCTTCATGCCAAATGTTTTAAACGAATATAATCAAAGGCATGGTAGTCACTATATAAAAACATGAGCTACTTTCTGTTTCAAAATGTAAATTAGAGATAGGTAAGCTATTTCATATATTATGTGAAAATCCTTTGAGATATGATGCGTAGATCTTAACAAGACCAAAGAAGTTAATTCTCCTGACAATAAACCTGCCTATTACTTTCCTAACAAAAGTACCTAAGTATATTATGTCACCAAGGGAGTGACGTCACTTTGGGGACCAAGCTCCGTTTGTACCACTTTTATGTGTGGTATTCCCGAGTGTGTACCTCATAAAAGTAATGGCACAATATCATTGACTTGACAAGAAGACACTATTTTCTTCTTCCAAAACCATGTCCACACTAGGCGCTTTCATCTTCAATTTTTGTCATCTTCTTTCATTCAACTTTCATTTTGGCGAATTCAATAATTGAATGCGTCAACGAAAGCAACGCCAACACTGACATTTTTGATGTTTTGGATACGGTCAGAGGGCATGCGTCGCGGGCATGCCTCACGTTCGCTGTTGACTGCGCTATAACGCATGCCCTTGACGAACAAAAAAAGGCACAGTGTAGACAAAGCTAATGAGTGTTTTTATGTTTGTGTACTGAAACATTTTTATTCTGGTATGTAATTAAGATATTCAATTTTTTGTGTTTACCTAGCTGGGAATCGAATCATTGTTTTTTCCACGTGCACATTCGACAGCATTAATGTTATTAGAAATTAAATTCTGGAAAGTATAACAGTTTATCATAATTATTATTATAATGAAAACATTCATATTTTTTTAACATTTTTGTACTAAATGTTTATAAATCTTTCACAGCTATTAAAGGTTATTGGAACGGAGTTCCTTATCGCGCGTTGCGAAAGGGGGCTAGACCGAAAAAGTTGTAACGACACTTTTTTATTAGTACCTGCATGGTAGGGGCAGAGGGCGTTGATAGTATTCCTGTGCGTCAACTAGATGGCGTTTTTGAGAATAAACAGTAACGCGTTGTTAGTATTCCTGGGCGTCAATTGATGGCGTTTTTTTTTTTTTTTTTTTGAGTATATGTATAACACAGATTTTTTGAACATAAGAAAAAACTTCGTTCCATTCGGGTGTCCCTTGACACCTCTCAAGTTTTTATGTCTCGAAGAAAACTTGAAGCTTGGAGTACAACTAGTATCAAAGCGCACGGAAGTGCGCAGCCAAGTTCCAGCAGGCCTTCAGCTCTAACGCATAATTACACTTATATTTGGATAAAAAATAAGATGCTGTACGAATATAATACAAATAAACTGTTTAATTTTACTCTAAATTTTATAACCCACAAAAATATTCTTTGTAAAATATTCAAAACACTACTTATCTTTATTCGAATAACAAGTCCCTATTATTTCGTACAAAACTTTGTCAGTAACATAAAGGAGTCACGTTATACAACAAGTGTCTTATTAAAATAATACGTAGCTGAAATAACAAGATGAGTTCGTCAGGAATTCTTTGACGTGTAATTTGGATATGAGTTCATCATTATCTTGCTCTATTCTATGTTCAACTCCACAAATCTTTTTTTTTATCTATTTATTAAAGGGGTTTTGTCGGTGACTGACTATGCCACCCCCTTGAAACAAAATATAAAATCACAGAGCTTTACTTCGCGTAACAATATAACTATTATTAGGACCTTTCTCCTGTAATGCGTGTCACCCGTGCGCGACTCTGGTCCGCATGTGGGTGACAACATGCCCCTGGCCGCACGCGTGTTGCCCGCGTGTCAGGAAAACGTCTATGAAATGATATGATGCGGGCAATTTAAATGCAGACATCCGCGCGCGGGCGATGGACACCTATGATAAGAAAAGGACCCTTATCATTCGTCGTAATAGACTGATTAAAATAATCTTCCACAGGCAATCCTAGTAAGAACACCTCGCTAATATTTTATTTTTTAGGGACAAAAAGTAGCATTAGTGTTAAGGCGACGCCTTGAGGATTTGGCTGTAGCGATATCGATTTTTCTCAGCAACTGCTACTGCTGACTAAAGCTAAGAAAATAAAGTTCATTGTCAGTATTCATCACGTCTTTGTCTTTGAATTACCCGTAGTATAACACGATTGGTCAACTTTTATAACATAAACAATAATCAATCAAAAAGACCTCTGTAAAAAAAGGGATTCCTATTTTGAAATGAAATGAAATGAAATATTTTGCCAACAGAGGAGAGTGATTTAAACTTCCAAAATTTGTACATAGATTGGTTCAAGCATACACTTTAATTTGCGCATAGCTTATATGAAATGTATTTATGGTTTTTAAATTACGCGACAAAAACCATTTTGTGGCTTACGCCCTTTCCATCTTTTGCTGTTCCATTGCTTGTTTTCCATGAGAGGCAAAACAAGCAATCTAAAACATATCCAGCACGGTTTTTTACTTTAACGCGGCGTCACCTTAATCCAGAGCCTACAACCAAAGTCCAACGGTGAAGGAAGCACTAAATACTTATATAAAACCAGCAGATACCCGCAACTCCGTTGCGCGATTTGTTTATCGCGCAGGAACCGTACATTTTTTCGGGATAAGATGTATCCTATTAACCAGGACTCAAAGTACGCCCATACCTTTCATCAAAATAGGTTCAGTGGTTTAAGCGTTTAGAGTGAACAAACAAACAAACAGACAGACACAGTTTCGCGTTTATTATATTAATATGTCATTATGTCATATTGTATGAAATGCTTATAGTGTGTATACAATAGTTTGACAACAAAACCTCAATTACCTGATTGGTTCATTGTTACGCGTTATACATTGTTAATAGAACATACAACCTAATGTGAGCTATAAAAACCCCGCACGTATTATCTTGAGACGTGTGTAGTGTGTACATAAAAACAATACAATATGTACATAAAGTGTGTACTGTAAGGAACGAATTAGAATTTAGAAAAATTGAATTAACAAAAAAGTATGCAAAAGAATTTATATTTGAGTGCTGTGGTATAGAAATAACTGAATATAATACGATAGTTTTATGTATATATAGGGTTCCTAAAGAAAACATAAATATATTTATTGATAGTCTGGATGCCACTTTAAATGAACTACATAGATTCTAATAATAAAAATATAATAATCTGCGGTGACTGGAATATAGACGTATTAAAGGATACAAATTAGCATAGAGAGTTAAAAGCCATTCTAGATAACCATAACTTAAAAACTAATATAAATCAGCCAACTCGCGGACTGTCCAGCATTAACCAAATTGCAAGTAACTTAAAAACATATGAAACAAATGTGCATCATTTGGCACTATCAGATCATGAGACTGGACAATCCATAAAATTTCCTGTGAATCATATAAAAGTGAGAAAGAAGGCGAAATTTTACTTTGTTCAAAGGCACGATTTTAATAAAGATAATATAAGAAAATTTTTGAATGCTATGGCTGCACTCACTTTCTCCGAAACATATAATATTCAGGATACTGAAGAAAGCTTTAGATCTTTTTATGAAAATTTTGTATTATTTTACGATCTTTGCCTTCAGCCCGAGAAAAACAAATTGGCTTACAAAGGGCATTAAAAAATCTACAGTTAGTAAGCGTATTTTGTATTACAAATATAGATATGGGACTGCTAATAAAAAAGAACTGCTAAAAAGATACAAAAGTTATAAACAATACGAATTTTATAAAAAAATCAAAAAATAAATGTAAAGCCACATGGGCACTCATAAGAAAGAATGTAGATGAAAAAAGGACAAGTAAGAATATTGACGCCATAGAAGTAGATAGTAAAATATACACAAAAATTAGTGAACAAATATTTTATTGACATTACAAAAAATAATTATTCTAATGATAACAATATTAATATTAAAAATAATCCAATTAATTCATTATATTTATCTCCGTTAATTCCTAATGACATTTATAAAATTATAATTTCACTAAATAGTACACAAGCAACTGGATATGATCATATTTGTACAAAAATAATAAAATTAGCAGCAAAGTACATATGCTACCCTTTATGTCACATAGTCAACTTATCGTTTGAATAGGGACATTTCCCGTCGCAATTAAAAATATCAGTAGTAAAGCCTCTGTTCAAAAAGGGTAATGCAAAGCACATGTCAAATTACAGACCAGTGACACTTATACCAGTAATCTCAAAAATATTTGAAAAGGCCATGCAAATTAAATTAGTTAATTTTCTTAATAGGAACAATTTACTTTGTAAGCAACAATTTGGATTCACGAAAGGATAATCAACGACAATGGCCTGCTTTTCACTGGTTAAGCAAATCACACAAGCTATTGACCAAGGACTAGCTGTAGCTGCGGTTTTTCTTGATCTAAGTAAAGCGTTTGACTTCGTTGATCATAAGCGATTATTAGATAAATTGGAAAAATACGGTATTCGGGGAAATGCACTAAAATGGTTTAAATCATATCTTACAGGTAGGAAGCAGTGTGTAGAAATAAGTCAAATTGAACAAAACAAAGAAATATCGCATAGATCAGAATATGAAGATTCTGAATGCGGAGTGCCGCAGGGTAGCATGTTGGGACCAAATCTCTTTTTAATCTACATAAATGATCTGCCAGAAATAATAAAATATGACCGTAGTATGTTCGCTGATGATACCACTCTCTTAATAAAATGCCCAAGAAATATATTGAATGACGAATTGCAAAATGAAATTAAAAATGTTACAAATTGGCTACAAACTAATAATCTTACGGTAAATTTAGAAAAAACAAAAATTATTAAGTTTTATAAACGAAATATTCACGAAAATAAACATTTATAAAATAAAATAACGCCAATTAAATGTGTTTCATCAGCTACTTTCCTAGGAATACATATAAATAAAAACCTGAATTGGAAAATACATATAGATAATACCTGCAATAAACTTAATAGATTCGTATTTGCGCTTAAAAGAATTAAATATATAGTATCAAAGGAAGCCACCTTAGTAACTTACCATGGTTATGTCTCCTCATCTCTAAGATATGGTCTGATACTATGGGGCAATTCGGTGGATGTGAACAGGGTATTTATAATACAAAAAAAAATGCTTACGAGCCATGGCAGGGGTAGACAAGTTCACTCATTGCAAACCGCTCTTTCAACAATTTAAAATTCTTCCACTAGCCTGTTTGTATATACTAGAATCATGTCTCTTTGTAAAGAAGAATGGTTTTCTATTTGAACATAAAGACAATAAAGAAACCAGAAACAAAAGAAATAAAAACAAAATAAATATACCTACACAAAAATCAGCATTAAATAGCAAAAACGCTTACTGTATGACAATTAAAATATACAATAATCTGCCCGACAATTTAAAAAATGACAATAATAGTTATAATAAGTTCAAGAAGGCTCTATTTGAATGGCTATTAAAAAAATGCTATTATTCAGTACGAGAATACTTCAACGATATAGCAGTAGCAAATAAATTTAAACTAACTTTAAATATATAGAATAGGTATTTGACATAGTATAATAAGATAACATTTTATTGGATTTAGATTACTTTTTAAGACTAAGGGTGAATTTATGACATTAATATTATAATTATCTTTTATTTTACCGATAACAGGACATTATAATTAGCATAGAATTAATTTATTGTGACTCTTGTGGACCTGACATTAATGTAATAATTATACTTATGTACTATTTAATTCTTTTTGACATAATATTATAATGTTATTAAGATATTTTTTATAGAAATGGAATTTGTAAACTTGACCTTATTATCTGACATTATTATTTTATTTTATTACATTTTAAGCAATTAATAAACAATTTTGTACCTTTATCTCACTATATTGTGTAGTTATGACTGACATTATTATTTTAAACTATAAATTTAAGTACCTGTATTGTGTGCACCACGTGTAAGGCCCAAAAGGTATTTTGATGAAGCTATTAGCTATAATTGGATGTACTAAGGGAGCTAAAAATAGAACAAAACACTGATAAGATAAGAAAAACCTAGGACATAAGTATAACCCAGAACAATGTGATTTTTAAATTATAATTAATGTATTATATACCTCAATAATTGTGTACACCTGATATACTTAAAAAAAACGAATATTTGCATTCGAAGAGAATAATGTTTCCAAATTCAGTATACATATTGGGAGATTATTAAGTTTTTACGAATCACGTGCTTGTGATACCACACAATGCCACGTAGGTAATATGCGCCATATTATTTATTTTTATAACCTCCATTGTAAAGTTGACACATGGTTGACACTGAATTTTAGCTTCTCCTCCTTTGTCTTGGTATATATATTTTTTTTAAGTTATAATATTATGTTAAAATATGTATTAAGATCTTTTCAAATTATTAGTAGTTACTTAAGGCACGTATGCATGTTGATTAGAATAAGATTTAAAGAAAATGTTTTGAACTAGACAATATTTCCACGCCAATGAGGCAGAAATTTTGATACCTTACATAAAATATATTAAGAACCATTGTTAAACAAATTTCCTGGAAATAAAGACTATTCTATTCTAAAAAAAAATGTATTATCTTCAATAAAGTTTATGTTCAAATTAAGTATTAAAATGTTGATGTGATTTACTAAATATGGTTTTGTTGTTATACAACAAATCTCTGGCTGAAAAATTGTGTTTGTTATAACGTCGATGGGATAGGTACAATTTTACTTTACACCGATATGTCAAATCTTAGCCTGGAAATATTAAAATATAGAAAATAGAAATTCAGGGAAGGTTTATATTAAACGGAAAGTGACACGAAGGTCACCGGGTCACATAGTTTTATTAATAAACACAAAAGCAAAGATTCTGTAAGTCTTTTAATATGATTAATTTTGTATTTAACAATAAAGCTGTCATGCATTCACGATCTTACATCTTTCCCTTGCAAACAATGTTTATTTATTCCTACCCTATTTATTATTCCTTTCGCACTAGGAATCCCGGATTTAAACATTAAAAGTTTTCATTGCATTACAAAAAGGTTTTTATTGTGAACACTACAAATCATATTTAATTATATTTAAATATTACTTTTTACTGTAGTTTACAATAAGGAGAATCATAATCAACTTTTGAAAATATTATTTACTTTCTTTGGCTAGTCGATACTATGATGATTATAGTGATACATATGTACATACATTAACCACATTCTTCTACAAGAAATAAAACGTTTTAACATCGCAAACACAACTTTATTTACACAGGTGATGTAACCAATACCTGGGAATGTAAAAAGCGGGTATTTCCTCGGCATGTAGATTTATATCGATTCTATAAGCCGCGGCGTTATTTTTATCCGTAATGGCACGATAGGCTTTATTTACCCTTATCTTTTTATAAAATCGTTTTAAGTGTTCTGAAATTTACTTTAAGATATTATATTTTGTTATCTTTTTATGCAATTATAGACTAACAAATTGTGATTAAAAGCAGATATTGTGCTAGAAGTTTAGCGTTTAGTTTAAACATATCATTAAAATGTACGGTTCCTGTGAAATATTTTTGCCCATGGCCACATAGAGCACTCAATGTTGAGTTGATCTTGAGTCATAATCATAAGTCATAACCATCACCTGACGTATTAGGGTCAATTCAGACCGCAACGCGACGAGGCGAGGCGAGGCGCGGCGTGGCATTTTGTATGGATTTGACAGATTTTAATTGCGTGAGACGACTTGCGAATCTGTCAAATCCATATAAATTTTGAAATGCATCTACGCGTCGCGTTGCGGTCTGAATCAACCCTTTGAATTAAAACCAACTTTTATATTACTCTTGGGCCTTTATTTGAATTCTAGCGTGGTAAAATACAATAGACTTGTTTTTTTTTTGTGTGAGATTAGCTGGCACATTCGTGCCGAACATCACTCTTCCGAGCTTACGCTCAAAGCGCGTAAGCTTGGAAGCGCTCAAAAGCATACAAAGGAATAGTTTTTTAATCTACCACGGCACGCTCAGGGCGAAATTTTCACACCGCTTCCTAGTTCCATATAAAGTTATATCATACTTTTTATATTACTTTAGACTTGCTTTTTGATCGTCAGAGACTGGGTCAGAATTTTGAAAAATAATATTTTTGTCTGTTAGATGATGTTTGCACATTAATTGCACAAAAATTCGGTTATCGTAAATTATTTCCGCAATAAAAACTTATATTAATTATTATCCTTTCTCGGATCTCAAAGTATATCTGTACTAACTTTCATCCAAATTGGTTCAGCGGTTGGAATGAAGTGAACTAGGAGACAGACATACCCATGTCTATATTATTTTGAAGAGAAAATATATTTTGTACTATTGATAAAAAACATAATGACTTGATGATTGTTTCCAGATTTCAAGAGAGCTGCACCGACCTTCATAGCGTAACGCTACCTTTCCAATCACATGTCAAGTAAATAAAGTGCAATTTTAAGATCTATCATATTTAATAACTTTAATTTTCTAAACTAGATGATCCGGAGCATCACTTCCCTCCTTTTATAAACCTCCCCCTGGTCATTCACGAATATTTCAAGACTAAAATTAGCCAATTCGGTTCAGCTGCTCTCGAGTTTTAGCTAGCCTTACATAACTGAAATTCTTTAATGCAATACACCGCGTCACGCCACAGTGTGAGCTGACCCTCCTGATATTTTACTTATAACTACCCTGATATTTTACTTCAGTAACAAGCAATAACACTGGAAATTTAATTTGTATACGTCAGGTTTTACGTTCTCAAATCAGCTTCATCCCTAAGGTTAATGCGATGCAGTGTCGGTTGACGTGGGCGGGGTCAGTGAACTTTACGGCCTCTGTATTTTGTTTATACTGTAGCGCTACGAATGACGTAAAGAAAAAAGGACCTTTACCTGGGCATTTAGTCAAGCTATATGTGGTTTTTCTTCAGTGCTTCGAATGATGTAAACACGTAGAATCCTAATTTTGCGCGCTTATTCAAATTGCATTGATAATTTCCAATAACTCGTCGCCGGAAAACTGAAACTGTGTTTTTCTAATTATAATAGTGCCGAAAATAGAATATAAATAAAGTCAAATTTCAAAGCGAAAAGCAATTCAACATTTTCATCGGTCATCAGTCGGTTTTCAGCCCTATCATAGTAGAGAAACAGTGCTGTAAACTTTCCCACAATTTGGAATTTAGTATACATAGTGTACCTATATAATCATTAATCAGTAATCACTTTACGGGCTATGATCGATAACCATGTTTGACACCATGATTGTGACTCTGTCAAGGGCGATTAAAGACAAATATGACTCTGTAGTACGTAATCACCTGTCATCTAAGCTGATATTATAAAGCTGAAGAGTTTGTTTGAACGCGCTCATCTCAGAAACTACTTTGAATTGAAAAAATATTTCAGTGTTGAATAGTCTATTTATCGAGAAAGGATAACACCAATAAAAAGAAAGAATCAGTGAAAATTTTGGAAAATAACGGAAAATATTATTCACCTTTGTTATTATGTGTTGACGCGGACAAAGTCGCGGGCAACAGCTAGTAATTGTTCTTAAGAGCATAACATAGAAAGATCGTATTCACGTAAAGAAAAATCTGCCACGAAATTGAAGACATCTGTCCCTATTACTTTGTCAAGTTAAAATGTAATTAACTTACCTCCAAACTGGGTTATCCCACACCTTACACTGACAACGTATTCACAGTAACCACATAACCACAACACTGCACAATCACTATACAATTTTACTATAATAAAATTGACTTTAAAGTCAAAAATATAAACCTAATCTATCATTTGCATGACTCACTGCAAACTAAGTGTAATGAAAACTGTTGGAAAAGTTACGTATTTTCGTGAAGCGCGCCGACGTGCTTTCCGCGTGAAAGCTCGGCGCACACTGATAGAGCTTTCCTGAAAATTGAAAAGCTCATGTAGGCCTTATTACAAGAAACTATTTTCGCTCCGTAAATGCTTGATGACACATTCTTTGTTAATGTTTTGTGCTTACGATTTGCAATGTATGTATAATGTAGCCAATATTTGCTTGTATATATTTATAAATTGAGTGTTCTTTAGGATATTTAATTTTTAAGCTACAGAAAATTGCTTTACTACGGCGGCCTTTTTATAATGGTTTCGAATAGAGTTTTAGTGTCTAAACACACTATTCCAGAATTCCACGATGGAATTTCCGCATGATTCCGCCTGCATGGTATTTTAAATTACCGATGACACACCATGCCGAAATTCCGTCGCGTTATATCGTATGCGTTTGACATTGCTGACGTAATCATGCGGAACTTCCGCCGCGGAACTTCGGCATAGTGTGTTTAGACACTTATATTTATACAACTTTACGTTATGCTACGTTTAGTACCGAGTACCTAATACTTAATTCAATTTTTTTTAATAGTTGGGCAAATACCTTACAACTAAGCCACAGACGTCTAACTACGACCTCTGTAGCATTAAATCTCAAATAACATTTTCGTCGTAAATTCGACACCGCGAGCAATGTCGGTTATAAATTATACCCAAGTTGGTATATTCGGATATATAAGACCTGAATGAAGTATGAAGAGTTCCGGAAGGGTTTACGATCTCGTTAGACCCTTTGGGTACTTTTGATCCCTTAACCCTTTCGGTAAAATAAATTTTAACTGGTTAAGCAGGTTTATCACTGGTTTGTATACGATGTTTATTGAAAATTGTTTGCTGCTAATGCGGTACAAAGTTTGGTATGAAAGAGTAAGTGTTTTAGACTTTTAATGTACATGTGGAATTCATTTCGTTCGGAGATAAAGCGAACATGTGCGTCAGATAACGTATTTTTTCTATAGATTCTATGCATTCGGATGTTCTAATACGGTAAACGAATTCAAATACACCCTATGACATCAATGTCAACCAATTACAACATCTAGATATGATATTGAATGTGTTCTTAGTGAAAATTCATGTTCAATTTAATAATTATACACTTTTCTTGCACTTATTCCACTATTTTAATAGATTTATTACAAAATTGTTATATATTATAGTTTATTATCGTTTTGAAAAAACACCTGAAGACGATTTTTTCGAAACCGGTCGTGTAATATAACAATCTATATATATATATATATATATATGTTACGCTCAGTGAGCGAAAAAATGGCTCACAACGTGTAATGTAATATAACAATCTATATATATATATATATATATATATATATATATATATATATATATATATATATATATATATATATATATATATATATATATATATATATATATATATATGTTACGCTCAGTGAGCGAAAAAATGGCTCACAACGCGTTGTGGTCATAGTGAAACGGCCACGACGCGAATTTCGCGTCGTGGCTGACGTGCTATTCGACCACAACGCGTTGTGGTAATCGAGTAAAGCCATGACGCGTTCTGAGCATTTAAAAACAGAATGAAAACGGCCACGACGCGTTCTGAAACCAGGCCGTGTTACGCAGGAGTAATTTTATAGCGCCCAAGTGTGTGCGCAATACACAAGAGCACTCTGGTTTCAATGAAACTAGGCCAGTTACGCAGAAGTAATTTTATAGTGCCCAAGTGTGTGCGCAATACACAAGAGCACTCTGGTTTCAATGAAACTAGGCCAGTTACGCAGGAGGACTTGGTTTCAGAACGCGTCCTGGCCGTTTTCATTAGGGCCACAACACGAATTCGCGTCGTGGCTGTTTTTAAATGCTCAGAACGCGTCATGGCTTTACTCGATTACCACAACGCGTTGTGGTCGAATAGCACGTCAGCCACGACACGAATTTCGCTTTGTGGTATTTCTGTGATTACCAGAACGCGTCGTGGCCGTTTCACTATTACCAAAACGCGTTGTGAGCCATTTTTTCGCTCACTGAGCGTTTTCGGTCTTTGAGCGTAACATATATATAAAACTCAAAGTTAAAAAAGGACTGACTGACAATATGGTGATCTATCAACGCACAGCCCAAACCACTGGACGGATCGGGCTGAAATGATGATGGGCAAAAATGTATGGGCTCTGGTATAGTGCTCAACCGGAATGGATTGTATATTTTTAGGAAGGTATACCCATATACATTAATGATCAATAGGGCGCTTGTCAAGATTCGTTGTACTTTTTGAGTAAAGCCATGTTAAAAGTGACATCAGCGCTCATACATTTCATGCTGATAACATCACGTTACATTATAGCATGATTATTTTTAGGGTTCCGTAGTCAACAAGGATATTATAGTTTCAGTCTGCCCGTCCGTCCATCCGTCTGTCCATCTATCCGTCCGTCCGTCTGTCCGTCCATCCGTCCGTCTGTCTGTCCGCGGTTTTTCTCAGAGACTATAGGACCTACAAAGCTATAATTCGGCACGAATGCACATATTAATGATGCCGACTAAATGGTGTATAACATCTTTAAAATGTATATTTTTTAAGGTAGTTACACACCCCTACACATCAAGCGTTTTTTTTTTAATAATGCTTTTGTCCCTGATTTTAAGTTGAGGGATTTATGTTCTTAATACAATTTATACACTTAAATAGTCTTATATGTCTACACTTATCTTCTATTTATATTTTCTGTTCTGTCATCGTTACCTGCTCCGCCGTCCAAGGGTGAGCAGTATGAGGGAGGGGTTAAACTACTACTGTGAGCGTAAATCTAAGGTGTACTGTCTAAGACAAGACATAGACGACAAAAACTACGTCGCGTCGGTAACGCCGGCCTTGTACGTTGACTGTACATTATTTCAAAAAGTACAGTTGCTAGGGGCTGGGCGCCATATAACTTTTTTACCTACTCACTAAGAGCTATTTAATGGTTCAATATATTTTATCTCTGTTGAGCAATATACCAAAATGCCCATGATCCTTTGGCATGCAGGTAGATCATATGACGTAGGCATCCGCTAAGAAAATTCTACCACTAAAAAGGGGATGAAAGATTGTATATAAAAATACTTCTTAACGCGAGCGAAGCCGCGGGCAAAAGCTCGTATTGTGTAATACGAGTAAGTGCAAGGAAAGTGTATAGTTATTTAATTGAATTACAACATCTGTCCGTCGGTCTGTACCGCTTCGTCTCGTCTCGTTTCAGTTTAAACTGACCCTAATATTCAACTTTAAGTAGCCTTTTGTAATTGTGACGTAAATACCGTAAACTTCAGGATACAAAGCTGCTTGGAAATAATTCACAAACGAGTGTTGTGGTCCGCTACTGAACGATGGTTATTTAACTAAGGTTATAGACGTCCCCTTACTAGGGACCTTGCACTTAATATTAATTCATGAAGCCCCAAGCGGCCACATCCGGCCGCGATAACAATGAAAAAGCTATTGTGTCTCGTTTTGCCACGACTGATGGGTTAAGGGCCCTCCCCACGTTATAGCGGGATATCTATAGCAAACCCAAATGACGTCAATCTGCATTTTACCGAATATGTCCCTCTACCATTTGTTATCACTTTAAATATTCATTCAACAAGGCCAATGTGAAAAGGCCGCATATTAATTTTATACAGGGTATTACAAAATAATGTGATAAAACTTAAGAGTGTGCATGTGGTCCTTAACTTATGCAGAGTTAACTGTGTAAGTAGCAGCACTAATGAGAGGTGATGACAAATCCAGCTATAATGTTAAGTGGTCTAATTATTCCGTGCTTATAAATATTCACATACGTTTAAATATACTTAACTGTATGAAAACATAATTGAAATCCAAGACAGAGCCCAGGGTTTTGGGTTAAATGAGTAATTTAATCCAGGTGGGTGCTAATAGTTTTAGGAGCTCAATGGGCATTGTCCAAAAAAATCACATGTACTTTTTATTTTTTTTTCGTTAAAATAGGGTATTTTAAGAATATAAATTAAATAATTTTGAAATTCATTGGCTAGTTTTTTCTCAATAAATTTTTTAAGTTTCGCTCTGACGTCATCATCGACGGCCAATTATTGACCTTTGCAGTATGTTTTAAATTTCCTTTCAATCTTATTTATAATGCTGGTTCGTCAAATGCAAGTTCGCATTATGTGAAAGCTGATACGAGAAGCTTACCAAAAGTTCGGTAATGTTGGTCGAATTTATTGCTAATTTAAGCCTTTGAAGGTCAAACTAAGGTTAAACATATTTGTTCAAAAATATAAGTAACTAATGGGTATTTTTTTCGTTTATATACAGAAAAACGATCACTGACCTTATTCCTCGAAATGTTTTTGTAATGAGCAAAATTAAAAAAAATGGACAATCCCCATTGCGATATCCCTACTACAATACGTCAATGAGACAGTTTAAATAATATGTAGCGCGGTCAAGTCTTTATTATTCAGCTGAAAACCTCAATACTAAACTCTGCATGTTGTAGATCTGCTTCCCCAACCCGCGGCCCGCGGGCCGCGTGCGGCCCGCCGGGACTTTATTTGTGGCCCGCGTGATGTTTAACAATTTTGAAATTCACGCCCACCGGCAAAATAACGTAGTCTACGTGATAGTCGTTAAATATTTTCCACTTTTAAATCGTTAATTTTGAAGAATGTTATTTTTTAACCCTAAAAAAATGTATTGCGGCCCGCGACACCAAGACCAAATCATGTTTGTGGCCCGCATGAAAAAAATGTTGGGGACCACTGTATGTGGATAGACATGTCGGTGAAAAGATTAAAAACAACGGTAGAAAATCCTGGAGTGCTAGCAGAATTGAATATAAAATATCTGCTACTGCAGGCCTACATTTTTAATAGTCAAGGCCCCTTTGTAGTGTTCAATAAACAGTAATATTTTATTATATTATCAGATAACGTCCGCAACTCCTTTGCGCCAAATTCCATCTATCGCGCGGGAACCGTACAATTTTTCGCAACTAAAACTATCCTCCGGGACACCAAGTATATCCATACCAAATTTCATTAATCGGTTCAACGGATTAAGTGGGAAGAAGTAACAAATAGACAGACAGATACACTTTCGTGTTAATAATATTAGTATGAATCTTTAAAATTTTCAAGCACTCTTTGAAAAATTAAAACAAATATAATAATAACTAGGAATAATAAAAACTATAACTGTACTTTACTTTATTTTTCGTAGAATAATAATAACAAACAATAAAACAAATGAAGGTTGGCCATCGAAAGATAAAAGCTGAAAAGGTTTTGTGAGAAAGAAACCTAAGCAAGGTTTCTTTCTCACAAAACCTTTTCAGCGACTCCAATACTGAGATGGCAGAATCCGATTGAACAAATATAATTAAAAATTAAAATCAACTCAAAGAGAAGTGAAGACTGAAGAGAATCTCTAGTTGTAGATAGAAAAGACAAATTGACGTTCGATTTCTATTATTTACATAAAATGAGTGAATGATATAAAAATGAGATAGCAATGAATGAAAGATGAATTACACGGAAACGAGACGAAACAAGACACTGCTAAAAGCTATAGAAAACTGAAAATAACAAGGAACTATACAAAATTAAAATATATCTCGAGTTTTAGCGAGCCTTGAGATTCAATTTTATTTATTTTAAATAAAATTGAATCTTAAGTTCTAATCTTAAGTTATTTTAATTTTATTTTAAATATAGATTACTAGCTGTCCCGGCAAACGTTGCTTTGCCATAATACAATAAAGTATTTCGCCCATATTAAGTATTTTATTGAAGTGACTAAATAAGTATGTTGCCATGGCAAAGTCGATCGCTATCTCGTCGCACAAACAATTAATGGTCGCCGTCAGTCTCAGGTTGTATTAATTTACTATTATTTATTCAACAAATGCATTTATCAATATATAAAGTACCCAGTAGCCGATTCTCAGACCTACTGAATATGCATATAAAATTTGGTAAAAATCAGTAAAGCCGTTTCGGAGGAGTTCGCGGACTAACATTGTGACACGAGAATTTTATATATAAGACTAGTTGTCCCGGCAAACGTTTTTTGCCATTTAAAGTATTTCTACTTCATCAGTTGATACAAAAACTCACCCCCTCTTTTGTCCCCTAAGAAGGGTGTGGGGAAAAATTTTATACACCAGATGTTAAGTTGGAAAAAACAGTTAATAATATGAAGTAAGTCCATTAAAGAAAAAAACGGTTGTCTGTAAAGTCGGTTTACTGACGATAGTTGAACGTGACAACGTGCCTCTTTGTCGCTCGTTCCGCGCTCTCGCTTGCACTTCAAGCCTTAAATGGAACGCCTCAGAGCGAGGTAACGCCGCACTGTAAATTTCTGCTAAACAACTCATTTCCCCGACTGTACATTTCTGCTAAACAACTCATTTCCCCGACTGTACATTTCTGCTTAGCACAATTTTCCCCGACTGTACATTTCTGCTAAACAACTCATTTCCCCGACTGTACATTTCTGCTTAGCACAATTTTCCCCGACTGAACATTTCTGCTAAACAACTCATTTCCCCGACTGTACATTTCTGCTTAACAACTCATTTCCCCGACTGTTCATTTCTGCTTAGCACAATTTTCCCCGACTGTACATTTCTGCTAAAAAACTCATTTCCCCGACTGTACATTTCTACTTAGCACAATTTTCCCCGCTTGTACATTTCTGCTAAACAACTCATTTCCCCGACTGAACATTTCTGCTAAACAACTCATTTCCCCGACTGTACATTTCTGTTAAACAACTCATTTCCCCGACTGTACATTTCTGCTTAGCACAATTTTCTCGACTATACATTTCTGCTAAACAACTCATTTCCCCGACTGTACATTTCTGCTAAACAACTCATTTCCCCGACTGTACATTTCTGCCTAGCACAATTTTCCCCGACTGTACATTTCTGCTAAACAACTCATTTCCCCGACTGTACATTTCTGCTAAACAACTCATTTCCCCGACTGTACATTTCTGCTTAGCACAATTTTCCCCGACTGTACATTTCTGCTAAACAACTCATTTCCCCGACTGTACATTTCTGCCTAGCACAATCTTCCCCGACTGTACATTTCTGCTTAGCACAATTTTCCCCGACTGTACATTTCTGCTAAACAACTCAAATGGAACGCCTCAGAGCGAGGTAACGCCGCATATTGCGTCATGTTTTTTCGTGCGCGCAGCCCATATCGAATTATAAGACGTTGTCACGTCAAAAAGTTTGATACACAATCAGACCCCCTCTTTACTCCCCTTAGAGGGGGGGGTGATTTTTATACACCAGATTTTGAGTTGGAAGAAGACAAATATATCTGCGAAAACCGTATGCAAATCGGATCAGTAGTTTTCGTGTTAAAGCAAAAGTCTTATACTAAATCTGACCGCCTCTTTCGTCCCTTTAGAGGGGTGGGGGGAAAATGTTTTATACACCAGATGTTAAGTTGGAAGAAGACAAATATATCTGCGAAAACCGCATTCAAATCGGATCAGTAGTTTTCGTGTGATAGTGGAACAAACATACAGACAGACAGACAGACAAAAATACTAACCACATTTTTGGCTTCTATAGCGATGTAGTAACACCCCCCGCTTATTATTTTTTGAATATCTTTAATGTACAGAATTTTCATTTCAACAGTTATATTATATATATGTATAGATATTATATATTATATATTATATATGTATAGATGTATAGATGTATAGAAGTACTATCGCACGCCTCGTAGTGCGTTTCCTCTTGTATCTGTGTGAACTCTCATTTTGGAGTTTTATATTAGACAGGAAAGGTTTTATGCGAGAGTATTATTATGTGAATAATATGATCATATTTAACCACTTCTTCCAATTGCTACATTTTCTCTATATTTTTTTAAAGAACAATAATTTTGTATTCGACGTAACCCTCACAGATTTGAGATTGTATGAAAAATCGTTATATATTATGACCGGTTCGCGTGTCCGTCACTAATATAGCCCAGTAGGAGCACTCGATCCCAATCTTATCAGAACCTTCAGGAAACAATTACCCAGGGAACCCTAAATAAGGCTTAATCTGCAGACATTGAAGGAATATTTAGGATAAAACTAAACTGTTACCTGTAAATTACAGCATGATTATTAATTACTAGATGACGCCCGCAACTCCGTTGCGCCAAAATTCGTTTATCGCGCGGGAACCGTACATTTTTCCGGGATAAAAAGTATCCTATGTCCTTTTCCCGGGACTCAAAGTATCTCCATACCAAATTTTAGCAAAATCGGTTTAGCGGTTTGGGCGTGAAGAGGTAACAGACAGACAGACAGACAGACAGATACACAGATAGACAAACACATACACTTTCGCATTTCTAATATTAGTATGGATTATGATGCTGATGATGGTTTGATGATTGATTTAATTTTTGAGTAATAACTAGCGAAAAGCCGAGCTTTGTGTCGTTTTTCTGCGTGTTAATAAAATATCTTTAAGGCCATTAAGGCAGTTTTTGTTATATTTTAATAGTAACCAAACATTTAATGACCGAAGATAACACATAGATAAATAAAAATTACTATGTAAAAGCACAAATCAATAGGCGTGATAGTTTTTCCGTAAAGTGTACCACAAAAGTGCTCAGGTTGTGGGATATACTAGGGCTTGCTTCGCTCGCCCATCTCATTCGTTCAGACAGAAGATTTGCAAGAGACATGACCACCGGAGTTTTTAAACATTTTCACTACCAGGTTTAAAGTTTATAATGAGGAACACCGAACATTTAGCTAAATGAAGAAGTGTAGGTAGAGAAATGACTTCCGTATCAACTGGTATTAATTTTAAAATAAAAAGTTTAAAATCAAAATGTCATTTACTCAATAAATAGGCTTGAAGCTACAGGGAAAACCTTTTAAATAATATCCAATATCCACCAGGGTTGTCAACATGTACACTTTATATTCCACGCTTATTAACGTATGAGCGCCTTCACATTACGTCGCAAGCAGTGCGGCAGCCGCGCTGCAGCCGCGCGACTTCATACAAAAGAGTCGCGCGGCTGCCGCGCGGCTCGTTTTAGTATGGAAGTCGCGCGGCTGCCGCACCACTGGCGACGTAATGTGAAGGCAGCCTTAATCTGTATGATAAGTTATTTCAATGTATAATATACCTAGCGACCCGCCCCGGCGTCGCAGGGGTATAAAATATATAGCCACTGAAAAAATGCTTAAAATCGATAGCCTATGATCCTTCACGTGGTCTACTTCTTATCTGTGCCAAATAACATAAAAATTGCTCCAGTAGTTCGCGAGATAAGCCCTTTCAAATAATTTCCCCCGTTTTTTCCACATTCTCCTATTAGTCTTAGCGTGATAAAATATAACCTATAGCCTTCTCAATAAATGGGCTATCTGACACTGAAAGAATTTTTCAAATCGGACCAGTAGTTCCTGAGATTAGCGCGTTTAAGTTAGTCCTTTCAAATAATTTTCCCCGTTTTTTCCACATTTTCCTCTATTTCTTCGCTCCTATTAGTCTTAGCGTGATAAAATATAGCCTATAGCCTTCCTCGATAAATGGGTTATCTAACACTGAAATAATCATCAAAATCCGTTGCGTAGTTTTAAAGATTTAAGGGAACAAAGGGACATGCGGGAAAAAACAGCGACTTTGTTTTATAATATGTATAGATAAATACTCCCACACCGGTTTCAGTGACAGTGGCCAGTTTCATTGACGCCAGGCCAGTTACGCAGGAGTAATTTTATAGTGCCCAAGTGCGTGCGCAATACACAAGAGTGTTCTCTATTCCTTTTACTCTCATAACACAGTGGGACGGAAGACCGACACGACTGGCGAGAGATCAAGCGCAGGACCGGCTTTTAAATGCCCATCCGACGCATGGATCATCTTACTTGTCAGACAATCAGGTTATCAGTCAATGTCAGACAATCAAGTTTGGTTAGGACAATGTATATCCTAACCAAACTTGGAAACAATATGTTTCCAACGCGGGAATCGAACCCACGACCCCGAGTCAAGAGCCACGCTCTATACCACTGGACTACGGAGGTGGTGATGTTACATGTGTCAGTTACATGTATGGGACAACCCTGGCGATACAGCCATTTGCCTGTCCAGCTTTTCAACCAATTGCTTTTCAATTGACTTATTTGTGATATTCAATACTTTATTTTGCTCGATGCTTTTCATAAATCAGTGATATAACATTTTTGCCAATTGAGTATGTAATTAATAATTATAATAAATCCAATGTCTGTGAGAAAAAGGTTTTTCCTTTCACTTGACACCACCAAAACGACACCACCGGTGGTGTCATATGGAATCTCTAGTCCATATGACACCACCCTAGTGATGTCAAGATGACTATTTGAGTGAAAGATAAATATAAACTTTACCGCTAAAACTTAATTGGAGTTTTCAGATCAACAACTAAGCAGCTATGTAACATCACTAATAGTCAGTGGTTTTGGTGTCGTTTTGGTGGTGTCAAGTGGAATGATCGCAAACGGCGGCGGCATGGGTTGCTAGACCAATTTCGGTAGAAAATTACACTTATGTGAAAAAAAAGTTCATTTCATAATCCGTTCACAAAATCGTTGTGTAGTTTTAAAGATTTAAGCATACATATACTACATAGGAACAAACAAGATAATTTGTTTCATACTATGTAGTATGTAGTGAAATAAAGATTTGTGTCATTTTAAAAATATCTACCATCAAATCTTATCAGATCAAGTCTTTCTAGGGCAAAGTAAAATTAAAATCCATATCTGTAATCTGAAATAGTCTGAGCATCAGATGACCCATATATACGGCTAAAATAAAAGCCCAAGTCTAAAGTAAGCGCAGACGAGCTACCGATGGATGTAATTTTGCTACCGCTACATTTTAATATAGCATTTTGAGTTGCAATACTGCGTTTAAATATAGGTTCTTAATTTACTTCTCAATTTAATATCTAGATCCAGCTTTTTTCATTGAGTTGAAGTTTGACTTTTTTATTCTAAAATAATTATAATTAATCTTTACCAAATATATATCGAAAAGAGACAAAGAAAACATACAAAATAAGGAAAAAGAGATGTGAAAAGTTAATGATATTCTTCTTCTTCTTCCTAGTCGTATCGTCATGGCTGAGGGACGTGACCACCAAAATGATATTATGATGGTTATATTTGGTATGGACGTATTTAGAAAGATCAAAACGATATAGAATAGTTTGCGTTGGGAAAAAATATGCGGTTCCTGCGCAATTAAAAACTTTTAACGTAGCAAAGGAGGAGCCATTGTCCCAAGAATATGACTATATGTTGTGATTTTTTTATTATTTAGCCAAGTTACGCATACCCAGAGTCTTTTGGACGGTAACCAATCAAAAACGGTAGTGAGTCCTTTAAAATCCTTTAAAATAACCTCTGAAACCACAGACATAGATCAAGATAGATACCGCATGTGTATGTACTTCGCGTGCCATATCGCGTTCCCAAATGACGAGCAATGCTCGTCTTTCAAAACTCTGTTCTTTAGTCTGCTATCGGAATCGGACATCAATCGGAATTTTAAAAATGCCTAAATGGCTAAAAGTGCCGTATTGAGCTGTAGAAATTTATATAGAAACGTTGGCCTTGTTAATGGACACGTTTCTTATCATCGGTACGTCACAGTGGTAGGAAAAAAGTGAGACGCTCGTTTTTATACAAATGGAGCGACATGCGGTATCTATCTTGATCTATGTATGTATCTGAAACTGAGAATTGGTCGCTCGTTTGCGCACCGAGGTAGACTGTCGAAGGCCGGAGGTCTGAATATGTTGGTATATATTTACGGTTCCCGGTATATCCGGATCAGGCCGATGCATATTTAATTGTATTACGAAATGCTCTTCGCGATACCCTCCAGTTATTTTCAGTTTATTTATTTTTGGGATCACAGAATTTACTCGGCAAATATCGTAAAAAATACTTTAACCTACTGACCGCTACACAATATTATAGTGCTACCAAAGTGATAATGCGCATATAGAAATTTTCGTAATTTTTCGCGTCAACGAAAAACACAACTTTGCGGCGATGTAGAGGCGCCTGACGTTGCTTGGACGTTACCATGGTTACGTCCTGGCCACGTTGCGATGGCGTCCCGGTGAGTTGTGGTGAGCCACCGGCTATACAATATTTACTTCTATTTTCTTTGAACAAGGTGCAAAATGCAAGTGCGTTGTTTGGGGCTCTTACGTTTCATAGAATCGGGTGTTTCCGTGATTACGACAATAATTTGCGAAGATTTGCATGCGCATTATTAATTTGGGGGTACCTAATAGTTGACGCCCGCAACTTCATTGCGCAGAAAATCGTTTATTTCACAGAAACCTTTTTTTTTCGAAATAAAAAGTATCCTATATCCTTTCGCGGGACTGAAAGTACCCCCATACCAAATTTGGTTTCTTGGATAGGTACCTACGTAATTATAACGTGTTATGTTAAGCCCAGCCTATGAGATCACGATTCACGACTATCATTGAGCCGACAGCCGGCTGCCGCATAACAATTGAAAATCTATTGTGTCTGCGATACCCACGATGGAGGTGTTAAATAATTCATCTTAATATGTCCTTTCCGCGGTTGAGAGAGACTGATAGCCAAGACATAATAGAGTGACAAACGTATCTTCCATAATATTATGGAGCCACTAATGTAAACTTATCATATGAAGAGAAACCATTTCAGTGGAATTAATTATCTCATTGACGTCCCTGAAGCGTTAGCCTTTTGAGCTCATTGCGGAATGAAATCTAGCTACCAATTTGCATTTATAATGCAAGGAAATAATTTAGGACTTTAACGTAACTGTGAAAGTGTTGATTCGGAAGAACGATTATATAATTCAAATGAATGACGCCCGCAATTCCGTTGCGCCAAAACTCATTTATCGTGTGGGAACCGTAAATGTTTGCCGGATAAAAAGTATTTTACGTGTTTTCTCGGGACACAAAGTATCTCCATACCAAATTTCATGCAAATCGGTTCAGTGATTTAGGCGTGAGGAGGCAACAGACAGACCTAGACAGAAGTTGCATTCCGGCCCCCGTATCACGTATCTTGCGAGAGCAATGCGATAGCAATTATTGCGCGATAATTGCTCCAAAATCGCAATTTCGTATCACGTATCAGCCAAAACAATACTATTGCAATCGATCACTATACATGATACCATTGTTTGTGACATTTATGACACCCAGCAATCGCTCGCGCGAATATTGCTAGTGGATTGTTGATCGCTATTTTTACGTGATAGCCCTGCTGCGGAAGTGCCGGCAGAAGTGGAAACTTTAACACCACAGGTACGCGGATGCGCGGACCAGGCTGTGGAGTTATGTGACAGAGAGATAAAATAAACGTCGAGCCCCGGATAAACTAAATAGTTTATCCGGGGCTCGACGTTTATTTTTTTATAAATATATTGTCTTAGCCTTTACAAAATACAATTGATACGAGTTCCTAATACGGAGGTTAGGGAGAGACCAAAACACATAACATAAGTTGTTAACACGTAACACACAAGTTAAGAATGCAAGTATGGCGGTACCCACAATTCGCCTAACATTCCTGCATCGCGCTATCGAAGTTTTCTGAGCGCGTCAGTATATATACGACAGCTGAAATGTATCATTTGGGCTTCGGCCTGACCGAGCATACCACCTCGCTCGGTCGGAAGATCTTCCTTTGGCCTCCACGCTTATTCCCACATTGGTGACCCTCGACAGAACACGCCTCCTTCATCATCATCGCTCCCCGCCCCTCCGCACCGCGCCAGCCAGCATCGCCTCATCGGGTACCTCGTCCACTAGCCGCAATGTACCGCGGCCTGGGCGACTCCGCATCGGCATCATCGGGCTTTCTCACTACACCGACCGGTCAGCAAGCAGAGCACATCTCTCCTGGTCAGCACGTAGCATCGGCCCCGCACGGCAGCTTATCCGACTCACTGGATCCCGTGCAGCAGCTTATAGTTCCGACTCACTGGGACTCACTGCAACAGTTCCGACTCACTGGAACTCTCTGGCACTGGCGACTCAAGCGACAAGACTTCAAGATTCGACCTCCGGTCTTCGGGGGGGAGTGATATGGCGGTACCCACAATTCGCCTAACATTCCTGCATCGCGCTATCGAAGTTTTCTGAGCGCGTCAGTATATATACGACAGCTGAAATGTATCACGTGGGCTTCGGCCTGACCGTGCATACCACCTCGCTCGGTCGGAAGATCTTCCTTTGTGGCCTCCACACATTATTCCCACACAAGCATGCACTTATGTGTGGTCCCCACATCATTCTCCCTCCTAATAAAAAAAAGAAAGAAAGAAAAAAATATTACAAACATGTCACAGCTAAAAATAACATCATTCATCAATCAACAATTTTTTAATTTATCATTATCAATGGCAAAATATAATTTATTGATTTTTTTATTTAACTGACAGACCAGATGTTAATTCTGCGATAAACTTTGTACAATCAGAATGTAACATGTATTTAGTTACTTAAAATAAATCTGGTATTGGCTCACTGCATACCCCGTCGTCCTATATAAAAGGTTTACAAACAAAAGGTAACAAAATATGTTTTATTTTGTTATAATTTGTTTTGCTATAATTTGTTAACTTACGTTTACTAAACATTTTCTAACATGAAAACATTTTTGTCATTTTTTAACATTTGTGATTAAACGTTTGACTAACAAATGTTTACTAACGTTACTAAACATTTTCTAACTGCGGTGTGGGAGCACCAAAAGCTTCAAGATTTTAAAAATGCAACATACAAGATTTTATCAGGATTAATTATCATTTATGAGAGCAATAAGAAACCAATTCAATGTTTTTACTGCTGTAACAGCCACGATACTTGCTACTTCAATAATTCTAGCATAGCTTGTACAATAAATAGCGTACTCAAGACTACGAGGCTTGTACGCATCCTAACACCGCATTTTTGTAGAGATGTGTTAGTCTTGGATAAAATTTTATTCATACTTATGTACTTGACATAGAGCTAAAGTCTCATATCGTGCTACTTTAGGACTATCACTTGAAAATGTCACAAATTTTAATCTCTATAATAATAATAATAATAATAATAATAATAATTCTAAGACTACTTTGCTACTTGGGTGCGGCTTAGTCACGGCAAAATATCGGGAATGTTGTGTTCTCGTTTGAAAATAATGAGTAAAATAAACACCATTCCTTATAAATATTTACTTTATTAATAAATGAATTTGACTATATTAATTTTATCGATGAGTATTCGATCACTACATTTATGACTTAGCTTAGGTCCAAAAAGATACAAAGTTTCAGATAGTTTCATAATAAATATATAATAAGCCCACGTCAGACTACTCAGTCTGGAAACTAATTTAAAGTAAATAAGTATTTGAATCACTCGTGAATTGAACCACCTGAAAGAGCCAGGTTCAAATCTATCGACGAGTGGGAGGTATTAGTAGAATACTGAATGTATTGACTGAGGTTTTCTGTAATTTTCCTACAGTCCCAGATGAGTGTGATATATTACAGAAGTCGGGCACAACTACAATGAGGGACACAGGTACAGAAAGATTGGCTCAGAAAATGGGAAATTTCATTACAGAGTTATGAGTCTTTCATAAGTACATGAAAAAAAAAAACTTATCTAATAACCTTCAAATTTTTTATAATCTGGCAGGCAGCGAATTAGTAATGCTTTCCTCTAATTTCCAAGAGCCTATTGCTTAGACTTTTCAAAACACTTCCCTCATTATAGACGCCCCAACCTTGTTGTTTTCCATACTCTTCAACAAATGTTAACAATACGTTTTTCGCATGTTCGTCTAGTCCGGATCGTACGTGAGAACCTCTGCATCTTGTGTTTTTTCCGGATAATGTACATTCACGCAATGCATGCTCAGAAAATATTTCCACTAATAACTTTCGTGCTAAACTTGAATAACTTTTCGCTTTAAACTTACACTGCACGAATTTTTGAGCATTAATGTAGACTTGGCTTCGAGGCAAAACTTCGATAACTCCCGGCGAAGCCTTTTGATGCTTTAACGTCAATATTAACCTTGTAGAATTACTTTTCGGCGGCAAAACAACGGGGAATTCTTGGTCTTCTAGAGGTCTCTTTTTCTCTGGAGGTTCGTAAGATTCATGATCATAAATATCGTGATAATTGTTTACAACGTTTCCTCTCGTTTTTTGTTTATTTAAAATTTCTGGGACGTCTCTTGAACTAGAGGTGAGGGTCTCGTTGGTTCTGAATCCAGAAACTGCTTCTGGCACGTTGAATGCATGTAATGAATTATGGTTAGCTATCGATCTTTCCTCTGTAGTGGTTTTAAAATCTCTGCTTTGTCCAGTAGAGTTCATGCCATTTATTGGATCGACCATTTGCCTGCTGATACTATTTCCTAGAGCCAATCCAGAAATAACTGGATAGTGATTGCGAATACCTTGAAAAGGATAACTTGGAATAAATGATGAACATCGCTTTCCTTGTGAGTATTCAGATGAGCAAAAAGTATGAGCTACTGAGTTCGAGGGAAATTGTACATCAGAAGGAATACTCTGGTCAATGTATGATGTGTTTTTGGTAAAACTCGGATAGGGCACTTTTTGATCACTGCCCGCTCCAGTTGATCCGAAAAAAAACATATTATTCACAGGAATATCATTTTGAATTGAATCTTTATAAACCGGCGGCCATTGATTATCGGAGTGCTTAATTATCTGTCTAATCTGATGTGCGACATTTGATAAGTTTTGCAAAGCAAGCAGCGCGTTTTCGTTGATAACTTGATGTTGTTTTTTATTACAAGCATACTTCAATTCTAGAGGGCTTGTTGTAACTAGTTTGGATTGATCTGAATTTTGTGGCAAATTTTCTTCGCGAGCTGGTGAATATTGTTTTTGTGGGCACTCATCTGACGTACGTCGACGGTATTCAGACTTTATAGACATTGACATAGCAGATGATGTGCTCTCGGTGACATCTTGAGGGTCAGCTCTTTGACCCATTTCATTAGCCTCAGTAGGTTTTTCCGGTCTTTCTTGCTTTACGTTTATCGTTAAAAATGAGCTCTCAGGTGTACTTTTCAGTATCGGAGATTGCTTCATCAGGTGAATGGGAGCTTGTGTCACAGGTGTCATTGTTTGAGTGCTTTGATCATTAAATTTTTTTTCTATAGATTGTTTAGGAACTGGTTCTTGATGGCCGCAATGGTTATTACTTAAACCCTCAGAAAGTATTGATAAAAGTTCTTCGTTTTGGCTCTCGACTGGCTGATGCGAGTGATTTAATGAAGTTAACGGAACAGCTGTCGTATTTATTTCGTTACTTTGAGACAAATCTCGCCTCTTTGTGCTACATTGTTTAACCATTTTTTGTCCACGTGATAAATTGTTTCCACAAGTTAGTCGTAGATTTTCTGTACCCGAATTTTCCACTGAATTCTTTGAAGGAGTTAATTTCTCAATCGCAGCTTTGAATCCGTTTATTATCAACTGTTCATGAGTCGATGATGATGGTCGTGGCGATTCCATCTGAGTATTTTGGTCATTTCCAATTGATGGTCCCTGTACTGACGATTTTCCGTTAAATTTTGCATCATGGCAAGAGCTGTGTGCTTTTCTTTCTGTGGTTGTTTGATTACCTGTAAGAAAGTTTTCTTAGTAAATTCTAAGAAAAAAAAATATTTATAGTTGGCATGGGTTTCGAAGACATAAATATTCACCTCTAGTTTCCATATTCAACAATCTATTTGGACTAGGCATGCTAAATGCATGAAAAATTTTTAACTAGAGCATCTACGGCGTGAGTTTTTTTTTTATTAGATAAGGGGGCAAACGAGCAAACGGGTCACCTGATGGTAAGCAACTACCGTCGCCCATGGACACTCGCAACATCAGAAGAGCTGCAGGTGCGTTGCCGGCCTTTTCAGAGGGAATACGCTCTTTTCTTGAGGGTTTGCAGGTCGTATAGGTCCGGAAATACTGCTGGTACAGTTCGTTCCAGAGTTTTACAGTGCGCGGCAGAAAGTTACGCGAAAAACGCACTGTGGAAGACTGCCACTCATCAAGGTGATGAGGATGGTATGTTTTTCGCGTGGGACGATGGCGAAAAGTTGCAGGTGGTATGATTCCGAACAATTCCTCAGAGCACTCCCCGTGATACAACCGATAGAGGATGCAGAGTTAAGCCACATCTCGGCGTAGATTATTTGTTTTATTTTAAAGTACTTAAGTATTTATTTGACGAAGTTTAAAATACTCACTGGCATTCCCTTTTTCGATTATTCCATTGTTCGTAGACTCATTAAACATCTGTACAATCTGATTTACTTCAGCATAATTATCTGCAAAGGAAAAGATAATTTCATTTTTCTCTGCCAGAATGTTAAACAAATTTGGAAAAAATAGAAAGAGTCCAATCTCGGTGTTTCGCGTTCGAGGCGTGCAATTTAATAATGAATACTTGTTAATAGAAATAGAAACATACCATGTTCCAATTTTATACGAGCCGAATATTTTTTCCAATCTCCTTTAGGTCTCTCATTTCTCTCACAACGATTCTGGGTCTTCGCTGGCTTCTCTTTAGGATATGCGACATCAACGCTCGAACCCGTTGATTTTTTATTTGTGATCCAAGAGCGTGGAACGAGAACAAACTTCTTGATATCTCGGTAAGGCAGCTCCAAAAATTCAACCATACAGAATTTTTTTAAGTCATCGATTTTTTTCTGAAATCAAAATAAAACTTTAGCATCTGTTACGTCTCACTAGGTAATGGACAATAAAACAACACTTTTCAGTAAGTAGGTAAACACAGGCCAACTTGGAACGTCTGCCCCTCTCGGCAGTTTGCAGCGAAGTGACGCGTCGCCCCGCCAGTTGAGCCGTGCTACCGGTTTATTATTTTAACTAGACATCACATCTCTCCTTTTTCATAATAATTTAAAATCATATTAGTTATTCAATAAAGATACAAAAGAGCTCATAACAAAGAATAACTTCAATATAAATTAATATTGTTAAAGAATAACTTTAAGGTAATAACATACATAGAATTTAAGTGTAAATAGATCATAATTATAAACGAAACAATTTTATAATATTATTATGAGATCATTAATATTTAACAGTAAGTTATGAATCATAATAAGGAACACGTTACAAATCATTATATAAGATACATTATAATCATCTAATAATTACATTATAATCATCTACAGTAGTGACCAAGTTCTTGTTCGACAATCGACCAGTTACTAAAATATATTTTCATTTAAAATGCATATTTTGATTAAAAGAATTGCAGTGTACACTTGGTCGAGCAATAACTTTATTAATTTACTCTACCCCATTATCATCAATAACCTTCCATTGACCTTCCACTTTCTTTAAATGTACAATATTCCTTCTATATTCCTGACCCGTATCCTCGTTCCTCACGTTTATGTCGCTTCCTTCAGCACTTACTACAGTATGCGGTGTTGGATTGAATTCGGGTGTAAGTTTATTTTCTTTTATCAGGTTCTTTACATACACTCTTTCTCCAACTGCCAATTCTCTGTCTACAGCTTTCCTTTTCCTATCTTCTAATAATTTACTTTTTTCCTTTTTTCCTTTATCTCTATCTCTTATTTCCCCATCATAATTATTATTTTCCAGGTCATCTAAAAAAGGTAATTTATCCCGGAATTGTCTTCCGTAGAACAACTCGGACGGTGATTTACCTGTTGAAGGATGCGGAGTACTATTATACATAACTAAATATTTAAGTAAATCATCTTTCCAATCAGATTTTTGACACTGACTAATTCTCAATCGTTTCAGTATGTCTCGGTTCTGTCTTTCAACTTCGCCGTTTTGCTGTGGCCAGTAAGGTATAGTATTAAAAAGTATTATTCCATGATCTGTGCAAAAAGTTTTAAATTCCTGACTAGAAAATTGCCTGCCATTATCAGCTGTTATACTGGCTGGGTTTCCAGTCCGTGAAAAGATTTTCTTTAATACTTTTATAGTGTCTTGCGAAGATATAGATCGCATAACTTCGATCTCTTTGTATCTGCTATAATAATCAATTATTACAAACAGATAATCTCCGCTCGGTAATGGCCCTAAAAAGTCGACTGCTGTATCAACCCACGCTTTAGACGGGAGTTCTCGTCTTTTCATGGGTACTGGTGGATCAGGAACTGAGACAAGTGTGCAGCCTTTGCAGCTTTTAACTGTATTTTCAGCATCTTTGTCCATCTTGGGCCACCATACTTTAGTTCGCAATCTAGCCTTCATGTTGACGATACCTGGATGGCCCTCATGAGCAGCTGCGAGAACGCTTTTACGTAATTTGGTGGGAATTACTATTTTGTTACCTCTTAATAAAATGCCATTGTGCAACCAGAGTTCATGCTGAAATAACTTGGAATGGCTAACTGCAGCATCCCAATTATCATTTATTAAAGCATCTTTGACTAATTTGAAGTTTTCATCATCATTTGATGCTTCAATAATTGATTTCAATGTTAATGCAACAGGTCGCGCGTATTCAACAATCTGGTCTACATGGTACTCATGTTCTGACGAATTATCCTTATTTATAGGACCCGTACAAAGACGTGATAATGGATCTGCTACATTCGACTTGCCAGGTTTGTAAATAATTTTATAGTCATATGCTTGTAATCGAAGGACCCATCTTTCGATACGAGCACATGGTTTCGATCTCGTGCCAAATATGACTTCAAGAGGCTTATGGTCCGTAACAAGCTCAAATTTTTTGCCATATAAATACATATGGAAATGTTCGATTGCCCAGACCAACGCTAATGCCTCCTTTTCTGTCTGACAGTATCGTTTCTCAACGTCTGTCAGACTTTTATTCCCAAAAGCTATAATCCGAGGCCCTTTGTTATCATATTGAATCAGTACACCACCTAAACCTACAGGGCTTGCATCGGCAATTACTTGGGTACGATCTTTTGGGTCATAGTATCCTAGTGTTGGAATCTTTGATACGCTATTTTTTAACTTTTTAAAAGCTTCCGACTGTTCATTTTGCCAAAAAGATGATATATTAGCCTTTTTATGAACTTTTTGTCGCAGTAACTGTCGAAGAGGTTCCGTCAAAGTTGATAAATTTGGTATCCATTTTCCGACAAAATTTACCAACCCTAAAAAGCTTTGAATTTCTTCGATAGTTTCTGGTGGCCTAAATGTTTCTATTGTCTTAATATATTTGTCTAGTGGCTTAATGCCTGATGATGAAAGCTCGTGACCAAGAAATTGTATAGTCTTTGCGTTGAAAACGCACTTGTCTTTGTTCAAGAGAACATTGTTGTCTTTGAGTACATCGAGAACATGCCTAAGTCTGTTGTCATGTTCCCGTTTATCAAGCCCGAATACAACAATGTCATCTATAAAATTTACAACTCCCTCACATGGCAGCAACATCTTTTCCATAATTTTCTGAAAATGTTCAGGCGCACACGATATCCCAAACATTAACCTTTTGTATCGATAGAGACCTTTGTTAGTAATGAAGGTAGTTATGTTTCTACTAGATTCTTTAAGTTCTATATGATGAAAAGCGTTTTTAATATCTAATTTTGAAAAATATGTTGCTTTGCCAAATTTGGGAATTAATTGTTCCATGGTCGGCAAAGGATGATTTTCTCGAATTATGGCTTTATTGGCAGCACGCATGTCAATACAAATACGCACATCATTATCAGGTTTAAGGACAGGAACCATCGGAGAAACCCAACTGCTTGGCTCATTTACGGGTTCAATTATGTCCATTTTTACTAATTCGTCTATTTTATTATTTATTTTTGATTCTAAAGGAATTGGAACTCGTCTGTATGGTTGACAAACTGGAGGTACTGTTTTGTCAATAGCAATTTCAAGCTGAACATTTTTGAGCTTTGGAAATGGTTTTTGTTCCAAGGAATTTACTTCTAAGCCTAATTTTAAAACATTCAAAGAAATTGCTGTGTCTTTGCCTAAAAGATTCCTTGAACCGTTTTTAATAACATACAATTTTGCTATTAGGGACTTCGGACCAATTTTTATATTTGCATCAAATGAACCTAATACTTGTAGTGGCTGTTCAGCACCATAAGCTACAAAAGTTTTGTCGACAGATTTTTGCTGGTTGAAAACAATAACATGAGATTTTTTCATTTGTTCCCAGGTTTTGTCGTTAATTATATTAGATTTACTACCAGAATCTATTAACATTTTAATATTGGTTCTACCTACCTGGCAGTCAATAGTTGTGTCATCGTCCATATTAAAAATATAGTCTACTGATGTAGGCTCTTTACTTTTGTCAGTTTCTAGTCTAGACTTTTTAGGTTTTCTGTCGTTCGGTGGAGGATTAGCACCTCCTTTTCTTTTATTGGCCCTTGTTCTGCAATGTTTCTGAAAATGACCTCTAAAGCCACATTTTATGCAGTTTTCATTTATTGCAGGGCAGGAACTATTATCACCTTTATGATATTTACTGCCACATCGACAGCAGGTATCAGTTTTAGGCTTATAAGATTGTATTTTATATTTTGTGTCAATTTTGTTAAGATTGGAACCTAATACGCTTTTACTCTGTTTATCGTGGAAATCAGTTAACTGTCTTTCAACAGTTTCTAAAGAATTTGCTTCAGCGATAATTTTTTCGATCGTAGCTGCATCACCGAGTGTTAAAATATTCTTTCTCAGTTGAGTAGAATTACATTTTTCAGTAATTTGGTCAATTAGACTTTCGTCTTCTCGAGCAAAATTACATTTTGAACTTTGTTGTCTGAGCCGGATCAAAAATTTGTCAAATTTTTCGTCAGGTTCTTGTTTCATTAAACGAAAGATGTGCCTCTCGAATAAGTAACTCTGCTTTGGTGAAAAGTACTCATCAAGTTTTTTAATCGCAACACCATATACATCAGACTCGTTGGAATCGGTTGCGTGTGATCCGGGAATATTGAAATGTATATCTTGTAAAGCCATGCCACCAGAATGTAGTAATATAGCACGTTTCTTTTTATGGTCATCTATGTTGGACGCTATAAAATAAATTTCTAGGGCACGTTTCCATCTTTCCCATCGCAAGCCTATAGAGTGAGGTTCACCCTCGCAATCAAATGGTTCTATTGTCGGAACTGTGATTTGTGACGTCATATTGGACGATCTGTAAGTAAGGGAAAGACGAATATAATGTAATGGGCAAATTGTAAAAATATTTTAACTATTAAATATAAATTATTAAGTATTAACAATGATTCTATGTAAGCATTAACTTATTGGGGATTAATTAAGGAATGTTTATTATATTATTTGGTATAAAAGTTTTTAGTGTTTTAAATGAGTTACAAAAAGTGTCTATTTAAATTAATATAATAGCATAATATCAGCTATGTTTAACAGTAATCCATAATTGAATGAATTGTCATGTACATATTTTATTATTATCACTAATTAACATGTTTGGTAAACTGTACTTTGTATTATTGTGATTTGTGAAGCGCAAGTTGAATCATATCTATATTAGATAACGATCGATTGCGATAAACAGATGCAAAACTGGTTGTGGCCCGAGCGTAACTTGTATTCAATCTTAACTATTTATGACAATTAGGTATTATGATGTTTGTTGACCCACTTTTAAATATTATATTATTTCTTCAATTACTTGAAGAATACTTTATTTAAACGGGTAGGCACAAAATAATATCATGTTAACTAAATTATTCCTTTAGTTGGAACTATGATCGAATATATCGATGGCACAGGGTAGGTAGGTACATAATAATATCATGTTAACTAAATTATTCCTTTAGTTGGAACTATGATCGAATATATCGATGGCACGGCAAATAGCATTTTACAGACAGTTATATTGTAATGGTCATAAATTGGATTTGAATGTGAAATAAACTTTGCAAGTTTATTTACAATAAACATTTTGAGGGTAGGCGATATTATGCGTATGCGCGGAATTAACTTATTATCTATTGTACAATTGATTAAACAGTGTTATAGACGAGAAACCGAAATTCTTTTTACAGTGTTTTAATTATTGCGCATGCACATACTATTACGCTACTCTTCTTTTTTTATTTTTTATTTTGACCAACTTCTGTAAGGCATTTTAATATTTTATAATTTACTTACTGCACTTTTACTCGTCGCCAATGTTACGTCTCACTAGGTAATGGACAATAAAACAACACTTTTCAGTAAGTAGGTAAACACAGGCCAACTTGGAACGTCTGCCCCTCTCGGCAGTTTGCAGCGAAGTGACGCGTCGCCCCGCCAGTTGAGCCGTGCTACCGGTTTATTATTTTAACTAGACATCACAGCATCAATAAATATAGACCTGGAGATGGTGAAACAAAATTCTTGGTCATTTGTACCAGTATGGCGGTTCTTCAGGGGTCTAATTACGTAAAGGCAAAAAGGAAAATGATGGTCATAGCACTCGCACTGGCGGTCCAAACGCGTGGGCGTTAATCGAACGCGTCCGATAAATAACGAGTGTCGAACGATTTGTTCCACAAAAATGCTTGTATTTTCAGATAGTCGAAAAAAAAGAAGTAGGCGGTAGCGTAATGAACTAATGACTAATGACTAATGCCATACTTGTCGGGTGTGGCTTACAGCCCGCCATACTGACGCGAATACGTTAATTTTAATAAAACAAATCAACCATTTGTACCAGGCTAATTTTTGCATAGCTAATCATCGTTCAAGGAGCTGCCTAGCTGAAATCCTGGGTACGCCCTTGATCATAGCTCTTAGTAAGGCTGTGTGAGTATCGATTCAATCGTATTAATGCATTCATGCTACCCCTTCTACTATTTTTTCTGCCCCTTCTCTACTGAATAGGCTAGCTCTCTCTCACTTGAAAACGAAGACGTACAATCCGAATTAAGAGTAGGGATTCAAGGTCAACCGGGAAAGGGTTAACATTGAGCCTCGGATTAATCAAACATTCGGTTCGACAAAAATGTGTTAATAAAATAATTAAAAATCTCACCTTTCGATCCATTGTAGCATCTGCTAAATCACAATTGGTATGATTCACTATAAATCTTATACTGCACTTTGTATTAACACAGAGTAAAAAAATAATGTATTTTCACTGAACGTTCCCAGCACAATGTTGTCGTTCATAAAGTTGACCATTAACTGTCGTCTGTCAATCAAGTGAGTCACTCCTCGCATTAATACTGCGTAAACAATTATTAGATAAACTCCCACATATAATACGGGGTCAGCGAATGTTTTGTTTCGTATGACGTATCTGATAACCTATACTGTCGTAGATGTCAATAGTCACGGAAGCATTGACTGATAGGTCACGTAGGTAACCTGTAACTTCATAATTAATGAGGTAATTGATATTATAGTGCCCTGAGCCTATCTTGTCTCTAGCGTTTATTCACCCTTCCGCTACCATGTTTTAGAAAACCTTGACGTAATTTATCGTTCTCTATCAAATCGCGACGGAAAACGAAGCGACAGAAGTTTCATAATACCTCATCCAAATACGTAGTATCGTAACTGAGAAATTAGGAATTTATGAAGTTGGATTTTCTTAATTACGATATTGTCAGCAAATTCATGTTATTTTTATAATAATTATGAAAAGAATTGATATTTTTGTGAAAAAAACAGTTTTCAATTTTATTTATAAATACTAGGTTTTTCTTATTCTTAGTTTTGTACGTGTTAAATAAACAGTTTACAAATGATATTATCAGTAAAAAGTGAATCATTATTTTTTACGAAAACTACCCAAAAATATCAAGAAAATAAAGAGTTATATTTTTCACCAGCTTTACGAATCCAAAAATTTAAGTTTGGTACTCCTGTTTTGTCGCAAGCATAGACTTATAATATATGTCGCAAGTATCTTTGACTAAACTTTCACAACAGGGGTACAGAATTTTTGGTCACCTTTTTTATGTTTGCATTTGAGCTCGGAATCGCCTTATGCTCGCTATAGAAATTACTATACACAGAATGTTTTATAAAATAAATTGATTTTTCAGTAAAAGCTGAACAATTCCATTTCATCTTTTAAGTTTTAATAAACGTGCTCGGTACTAATTTGCAGGTTAGTAGGTACTAGGTACTAATTTGCCATGATAAACCAAAATAGTTAAATGTCTTATATTTCTACTAGCTGTTGCCCGTGACTTCGTCCGCCTTAGCATAGTAGATCACGTCCCAAGTATTATTTTTCAAAATTAATTCAATGTACAGAATTGACTTTCCTACGATTTTATTATATGTATAGATGACTCAGTTTGACTTCCTGTTTTAAATACTGCAGTTTTCTTCTATACGTGGATGACATGAAAATTTTTAAGCAAATTAATAATCTTGCTGATCGTCTACTGTTGCAGCGAGACCTAGAGGTATTTGTAAGTACTGTCTCATGAATAATATGATTTTAAATATTTCCAAGTGTCTAGTCATATCATTTACTCGAAAAAAGGTCATAGTTAACTTTGATTACAATCTTAGAGGTACTAATTTAAATCGTGTGAGCCAAATAAGGGACCTGGGCGTCATACATGATTGTAAACTAAGCTATGAACCACATATAGACACTATAATTGCTAAAAAGGCTTACAAAGCCCTTGGTTTTGTATTAAGAGCATGCTCTCAATTTAGGTCTATAAAAGTGTTGAAGATCCTTTATTGTTCATACGTGCGTAGTATCCTCGAGTACTGTTCTCAGGTTTGGAACCCCCAGTACAAGGTTCACAACAGACTGGAATCAATATAACGTAAAATTAAGTACTTGAAGTATAAATGCAACGTTGACCGTAGCGCCAGTTATATATATTTGTAAAAAACATCATATTTTGCCCCTAGAAGAGAGACATAAATTCGCTGATATAATCTTTTTAGTAAAAATTGCTCAATTTCGTGTTGATTCTCCTACTCTACTGTCAAAAATTAACATACGCGTGCCTTATAAAGTAACACACATGCGACATAGACCGACTCTCTCCATGGCTTCTCACTGTACTAACTACTGGCGAAATTCTTTCTTTATAAGGTCTATGTATACCTACAACTACCACAGCAGCACTCATTCAGCGGATGGCTCCGCACTCGATCGTTTTAGATCATCACTTAATGTTTTTAGAAATACACTTTCTAGAGACTGGTTTTCGAAATAATTGTAAATTATAATTGAGTTACGTTATATGTTTATTATCCCCTTTTGTAAGTAGGTAGGTATCTATATGCAAAAACAACGTAATTGTGTATCTGCTTGTTATGTACTTATTCACATTGTCACTTAATTACTGTTTTGTTTTCCAAATAAAAAAAAATAAAAAAATAAGTTTGTTCCTAAAATAGATATTTTTTTATTATATCACTGCTTGTTCACTTGCATATTCGACATTGCTAATAAAAAATAAAAATACCGAAAAATATTATGATCTATGACGTAGCAACGAGACCACATCTATACACATTACACATCCTTGCTGCATCGCGTGCATGGAGGGTTGCGGCGCGGCGGGGGTAGGGGGGTAGGGCCGCGCACCATCTGGACAGTGGGGAGCACGCCGCTGGCCTGCATCTCCTTGCGAAGCCAGCTCGGGGCCCGGCGGTGGCATTGTGTACGAATGCCATAGAGCAGGGCGCCGACGATGATAACCGCCAAAAATATCAAAACCAAGACCATAGTGTTTACTTTTTGATGTAGGTCTACGGCTGTACCTGAGTTGATTTGAGCTTGTGCCACAGCCCCATTGTCTTTCGCTTGGTAGTTGCCCATTACTATGACGTAGAATTACGTTACGATCGAATAAAATTAAGTAGACTAAACTGAAATGACTTCCGACTCGTTATGACTCTAAACGAATAATTTTTATTGTGTTCTACTCGATGCGCCGAATATGCAAGCTAGCGAATTCGTAGTACAATACCATACGTACTGACTACTGACGCAAGCACCCTAATATGCTATACAGGGTGCAATCAAACCTTCCTGCCAAATTTTGATATATTGATCCTTGTTAAAAATAAAAATACACGTATGTTAAATGGACTCTCCTAATGATACCTAAACCCTGGAAAAAAATTGGCAGGAAGGTTAAATTGCACCCTGTATACATAGTATAAACGAAACAGCAGAAGCAGGCATCCCCCGATATTCCTTCCTCCCCTACGAAGTGCCGTCGAATTTTCTCTAAAACGTATCCTGATGCAAGTTTAAAAATTTTAAGTCATCCCAAAAAAAGTGTAAAACGCCGCCAAAAATTTTCACTTTAAACATAAAATTTAAGTCAAAAATACTCGATAAGAGAACAGCGTTCCAGTAAATTGTTTTTGATTTCCGTTTGATAAATATTGATGGTGTCGGTCGCAAAATAAATCACAACATTACTTCCGAACTCCGCGAAATCGGCTGCCATTTATATCCATAAGAGCAATGTGTATTAACACGTTAAAATATTATAAATAAATTAACTGGCTGACCCGGAAAACATTGTTTCGACATATAAATTATTTCTAGTATCAATATAAAAAGTAGATAAAAACATATTCCCTGGCCTAACGAATGTGCATACAAAATTTTATTTAAATCAGTTGAGCCGTTTTGGAGGAGTTCGTGCACTAACACAGTGACAAGAATTTCACATAGCGGACCCTACGAATCCGACAAACGTTTTTTGTCACATATTTGCAATATGATTGAGAGCCATAAAGGAACATCAGCTTCAAAGTCCTGGGGCGCTACAAAGCTTTTGTAAGGGTTTTGCAAGAATAACACTACTAGAAGGTAGAATTATTTTTAACAAAAAATTAAAACCGACTTCCAAGGTAAAAACAATAGTAATATGGACTAAAAAGTATTAAATAACTCTTACTCTTTAATAGTGCCTTTTTCAGAATTCGTCTAAATCTCAACTATTTCTGTACTGTATACTACAGTCTTCATTATTTTGAAGTCGGTACCAGCTAATTTAATCGTGAGTTTAGTAATGTCAGATTATCTGAAACTTTTGGGACTGGTACCGACTTCAAAGTAATGAAGATTGTAGTATACAGTACAGAAATGGTTGAGATTTAGACGAATTCTGAAAAAGGCACTATTAAAGAGTAAGAGTTATTTAATACTTTTTAGTTCGTATTACTATTGTTTTTACCTTGGAAGTCGGTTTTAATTTTTTGTTAAAAATAATTATTTTACTCTTTTTAGTTAAGTATCTACAAAATTAGGCTTTATGCGTAAATAACCAATACGAATGTTAACTATTCACATTATGTCACTGTAAGCGAAATTGTGGTAAACGCTTGCAGTTATCTAAGCGATGCTGCAATTTCCATACTTTTATCTTTAAAGATTCAGGAGTTCTATTCAGTGCCTTTGGACCAAGAGACACCTTCGTATAAAATTTCTCTTATTCGTAACATATGTTTAACTTTTTAACCACTATGAGTGTTTTGATAAAATTCAAGGATTTTCCTCGATTGCTCATAGATCCCATCATCAGCTCACCACTTTCGTAATTGTTATACAAAATTAAGATTATATCCTATACAACAAAACGAGAATTCTGAAAATCGGTCCACAAACAGCGAAATCATTATCAAAAACGTCTGCTTCGATGCAAAATATCACGAAAAGTACCAATAATTGGGTCATAGTGTGATGACCCATGGTATAATTATGACCCATGGTATTATTAATCAAATTGATGTATTAGCTTATGCTTTCAGTTGTTTAAACAACGCCGAAATCCCCGAACCTGTACCTATAAGCATTCCAAAGTTCTGTTCGGTACCTTCGGATCCAGGGTATAACCTGGTGCGAAATCTTACTTTTTGGTAGCATTTACCTCGAATGCTTCAGAAAAAATCAAAATCACTATATGTTTCCATACAAATTTCAAGAAGTCCCCTCGATTCCTCAAGGATCCTATCATCAGATCACCACTATTGTGAACATGGTACCAAATTCGAGTTAAACCCTATATAACACAAAAAGAATTTTGAAAATCGGACCACAAACGGCTGAGTAATCATGGAACATACAAAAAAAAAAAGATACATACAGCCGAACATATTACCTCCTCCTTTTTGGAAGTCGGTCAAAAATACACCACTATAAGGTTATATTATATTATAACCAATCAGTATCCCAATAGCCAATTTACATTTTTCATACAATTGTATTTAATTAAGTACGTAAATATTATGTGTTTTAAAATGATTATTTACTTACTAAGTAACTTTTGAAGAATGCATCTAACTTTTTCTCAAAGTTTTCGCTTTTCAAAATGGTTCCCGCCCCAAATAAGTTAGTGATCCAATGGTACGGAACATGGATAAAATATTATACAATTTAGGTATACAGTAAAATACCAAGTATCTGCCCTGTCAGGAAACTAGCCATCACTACCGATAAAATATGTTTCATTTTATAAACGGTTAAACATTATGGACGTTATTCATCACTGATAAGGTTTCTTTTGTATTGCCAGCCGTTATTTAAAGTCCAAACGGTATGTATTTTTAAAAGGCAACATAAATCAGATTTGTCAGCGCGACGCGACGCGACGCATAATCGCTTCGGACACTTTTTGTCACGGGGCTTATGGCGTTTTTATTGATTGATTTCAAGCAATACCTGATAACTATAAATCATTGGAAAATGTCATTTTCCGATGCGACGGAAAATATGTTTGGAAATTTCATTTTAATCGGTTCAACAGGACCGAGTTTCATTTTAATCAGTACAACAAGGACATAATTTGGACATAATAATATACTGCAATGTTTTCGTACAAGAGGCAGCATCAGCATAGACAGTAAACAAAAAGTTTTTCGGGGTTTGACAACGTTTCTGTCAATATTCTGACATGACGTGTGCAACATGTCGGATTGTGGTCGGATTATTTACTGTATGTGGTAGTAGCGCCCTCTGCTCCGACCTTTGTGTAATCTTATATATAAAATTCTCGTGTCACAATGTTAGTCCACGAACTCCTCCGAAACGGCTTTACTGATTTTTACCAAATTTTATATGCATATTCAGTAGGTCTGAGAATCGGCTACTGGGTACTTTATATATTGATAAGTGTATTTGTTGAATAAATAATAGTAAATTATTACAACTCGAGACTGAGGGCGACCATTATTTGTGCGACGGGATAGCGATAGACGTTGCTATAGTAACATACTTATTTAGTCACTTCAAAAAATAATATGGGCGAAATAGGTACTTTATATTATGGCAAAGCAACGTTTGGCGGGACAGCTAGTATTATTATAACAGTTACAAAGTGTTACGTTTATGTGGGGGAGCTATCGGCTATGGTAACGGTACTGCCGTTGGTTTTTATGTTCTCACATTAAGGCCGTCCCCCGAGCAAACGACCTTGACCATACATTTGCCGCGTTGCCGAGATCGCACCAAAACCCTATTTTTTTACTTATCTTAGTTCAAAATTGACCTAAAAAAATTTTTAAACGGGGAATATATAGTTTGAGATATTGTCGATCTATTGGCGTTTGTTTCAAATAAAAGTAATTTGTAAATACTGAGGAGATGCTGAATGTATGCTTGAATTTTAATAAATTGGCTTTACTTTGGAAGCTGATATCATGAGTATAATAAACAAAAATAGAAAATTTATAACGTGGAAAGGAATGTTGAGATATTGAAGATTATTGCTGTATTTTTATTATAACTCTGTAGCTTTCAAATTATGAGTTTATAAGGCTCTAAATACGGTAAATTACGGATTCTCCGTAGGGAAGGCCCTTAACTGCTATTGGTTAAAATGACTATTAATGTATATTGCTATCACAGTTAACAGAGGAAACCTAATGACCTGTCCCATAAGAGATAAAAAAGAGTACCGGCAAAAGGGAAATCGAAAAAAGTGTGCATTAGTAATTAATTTAGTTGTCGAGCCGGCAAATCGTAACTACACGGTCCTGATAGAGTTCTATTACTGTACATGGTTTATACTTTATGACACTTGCAACTCCGTTGCGCCAAAATTAGTTTATCGTGCGGGAACCGTATATTTTTACGGAATAAAAAGTATTATGTATCCCTTCCCGGAACCCAAGATATCTCCATGCCAAATTTCAGCATAATCGGTTCAGCGGTTTAAGCGTGAAGAGGTAACAGACAGCCAGACAGACAGACACACTTTCCCATAAATTATAAAATTAGTATGGATAATTTGAGCCCGCATTCGCCACTTTCGATTACGAAGTTAGATGTCAAAAATGTATGGGATTAGACATAAAGCATAGCAAGCGACATGACACTTCGCCATGCTTTATGTCAAATCCCATATATTTTTGACATCTAACTTGGCTATCTAAACTGGCAAATGCATTTTGACTAAGCACTTTGTTTACGTTACGAGAGCGGCGACAGAAGTGAAAAACATAACGATGATAATAAAAATTTACTTAAATAACAAAAAATTAAAACCGACTTCCAAGGTAAAAACAATAATAACATCCTTATAATATGAACTAAAAAGTATTAAATAATTTTTCCTCTCTAAATGTGCCTTTTTCCGAATTCGGCTAAATCTCAACTATTTCTGTACTCAATCTTCATCATTTTGAAGTCGGTACCAGATATAGCTGAATCTTTATTTCTTTGACAGAAAATTTGAAACTTTTGGAACTGGCACCGACTTCAAAATTATGAAGATTGAGTACAGAAATAGTTGAGGTTTAGCCGAATTCGGAAAAAGGCACATTCAGAGAGGAAAAATTCCAATTAAAAATCATATATTATAAGGATGTTATTATTGTTTTTACCTTGGAAGTCGGTTTTAATTTTTTGTTAAAAATAATAATTTCACTCTTTTTAGTTACCTAGTACGAGGGCTGCTATTTATGTATCCGGAACTGGCCACTTACAAGAACAATATTAAAAAAGTAATTACAACATTTGAAAATAGAACTCTTTGGTTGAAGAATACATTTTGTTTCATGTGACTGTCAATTATTTTTCCATTGTGGCGTCATTTTGAAAATTGCGTGTCTTCATTTGCCATGGATTTAACGCGTGAACATTTTCGTGCAATGATTTACTACGATTTTCGGCGTGGGCTAAATCAACAACAGTGCTTTATTCAACTCACCGCAACTTTTGGAGATGAAGCACCATCAAAAACCACTGTTTATCACTGGTACAGTGAGTTTAATCGTGGGCGGTCTATGCTCACGGATGAAAATAAAGAAGGTCGCCCAAAAACAGCCGTTGTCCCACAAAATATAGATGCTGTGCGGGAACTAATAATGCGTGATCGTCATGTTACATATCGCGAGATAGAGGCATCCTTAGGCATAAGTATGACGAGCATACATAAGATATTACACGAACATTTGGCTGTAAAAAAAATATGTTCGCGTTGGATTCCGCACAACTTGACAATCGATCAAAAACGGGCTCGTGTCGATTGGTGCAAAAAAATGAAAAATACAACCGTGGTACGTCAAAAGCCGTTTATAATATCTACACAGGTGATGAATCTTGGATCTATGCATATGACCCCGAAACTAAACAACAGTCAACGGTGTGGGTGTTCCAAGATGAGCCGAAACCAACAAAAGTTACTCGTGCAAAAAGTACTTTGAAGCAAATGGTCGCCTGTTTTTTTGGAATTAATGGACATGTGGCTACAGTGCCATTAGAGAATCGTAAAACGGTTAATTCTGAATGGTATACGACCATTTGTTTACCAGAAGTCTTTGAAGAAATAAGAAAGGACAACCGACAACGCAGAATCATATTACATCACGACAATGCTAGCTGTCACACCTCAGCTGAAACAACTCAGTTTTTGGAGGGTCAAAAGATCGAATTGACTGGTCATCCGCCGTACAGCCCTGATTTGGCACCTAACGATTTCTTTTTATTTCCATACGCGAAGAACAAATTACGTGGTCAACGTTTTTCGAGCCGCGAAGAGGCTGTTGATGCGTTCAAAATGCACGTTTTGGAGATACCTCAATCAGAATGGAAAAAGTGCTATGAAAATTGGTTCCAGCGTATGCAAAAGTGTGTCGATCATCGCGGCGAATATTTTTAAAAGCAATAAAACCATATTAAATGATATATGTTTGTTTCTTTTTTTAATTCCGGATACATAAATAGCAGCCCTCGTAGGTAAACTGTAATTAGTGCCAATTTAAATTGTATAAAAAATTAGTTTCATATTGTCTTCACTAGATGTCACTGAGGCGCTCCTGTGTCGCGCTATCGCTTGTCCGAACTCCGAATGTTTCATACTTCATATAGTTTTAGTTACACGATGTATTCAATAGATAAAGAATATTGTTGTGTGAATTATTAATGTGTGAGCTTGGTGTGCCGTGTGAGCAGTGAGCATTGAAATTTGAATTGACAATTTTGGAGTGGTAATTATTGATATCGTATTGTTATAAAAATATTAATTAACCCTCTAAGATGACCTCCGTCATAGTCCGCGAGTTTATAAGTGGTCGTCGGTGGTAGTGACCATACCACCCTACGCGTCGAATTACTGCGTTTATTCTACGTATCTTATTACAATTTGTTAAGACTTAGAGTCATACCCCAAGGCCCAAATATCAGGTAGATAAATTTAAACAATACATTTAAAAAAATCTAAGTGAACACAACCCTATGCATGCTAGGTAATTTAACAATTTAACGCTTCAACTCCCAAGCGGCCACATGTGGCCGCCAGAACAATGGATTTCCAAGAATCCGCGATCGAAGGATGAGCCGAATCACACCAAGCGGCGCGGCGAGCATACTTTCAGTGTCATAATAATATTATGATATTAATCTTTATCTTCATTATTGTAATACATAGTAGTACTATCGCTATTCGCTTGAGAAACTTGGAAAGTCTCGCGGCCGCCTGCGCCTTTCTCAAGCGATATTATATTGTATTACATTAATGAAGATAAATTTTAAAATCATATGACACTCAAAATGCTCGCAGCTCGGCATGCCCTGACATTCCGGTTAGAACTTGAATACGATGTTTACGCACGCGCCGCGCGGCGCGCGGAGGCGCGCGGCGGCGCCGCGCCGTTGCCTCTGCGGCGCCGACCGCCGTGTATAAAGTATAAACAGCCTATAATAATAACGAGCTTTTGCCCGCGGCTTCGCTCGCGTTAAGAAGTATTATTATATACAAACTTTCACCCCCTATTTGAACCCCTTGGGGTGGGAGTTTATCAAAATCCTTTCTTAGCGGATGCCTACGTCATAACATCTACCTGCGTGCCAAATTTCAGCCCGATCCGTCCAGTGGTTTGGGCTGTGCGTTGATAGATCAACATGTCAGTCAGTCACCTTTGAGTTTTATATATATAGATTGGTGTTGTTATGTACATAATCATTATTATTGTATCCATACCTATGCCTTGTACTATTATCTATTTTGTGCCATGAGACATTGGTGACCTTAACACGACGTGGTAATAATGATGATGACGATGATGATGATGATGAATTTGAATTGCATGGTAGCATATGCTTCCTGTTCTTAAAACAACGCCGAAACTCCCAAACGTGTATTTATAAGGAGTCAGGAGTTCTCTCAGCATCTTCGAAACCATGGTATACCTTGACCCAATATTTGACTTTTTGGTAGCATATTCTTAGTACACTTCACATAAAACCAAAATCACCATATGTTTCCATATAAATTTCGAGGAGTTCCCTCGATTACTCCTGGATCCCATCATCAGGTCACCACGTTTGTGAACATGATACCAAATTGGAGTGAAACCTAATACAACGAAACAAAAATTTCGAAAATCGGTTCACAAACGGCGGAGTAATCGTTGAACACACAAAAAAAAAACAAAAAAAAATATCCACAGCCGAACATATAACCTCCTCGTTTTTTGGAAGTCGGTTAATTAAACTTTTGAACTTTTTTTTTTTAATTTGATTGAAACAAAAAGTTCTTCAAATTAAAAGACCCATTTCACTTTGTTACTTTTTACTTACAAAGAAAGAATTATTTCGACCTTTAAAATGTTTAATTAAATGACGACTTTTTCACTCAAATGGAATAATATTATGTATATTATATAATAATATAATATGTACATATTAACACTCCTTTACTAATAAAAAATACACTACATGTACATACGTTATAAATATACGTATATTATGCTTTGTCTATGTCTAATACGTTAGAAAAAGAGCTTGATACTTAGTTAATAAAACATAACACATTACAACTTTACCTGTTTATGAATATTTGTATTATAAAGGTTTAAAATTAAATATTTAAAATCACTTAAAAGAGGACTGTGAGTTCTATGAAATGAAAACTTAGGTTTTTTGACGTGATAACGTCTTATAATTCGATATGGGGTGCGCGCCCGAAAAACATGACAGTTCATGCGGGGTTGCCTCGCTGGCAGCTGCTCTGAGGCGTTCCATTTATCCTCCCAGCAACCGTACTCAACCCACCTGGGCCGCGCTCTTTGTTTCGATTATATTACGTATTTCGATGACTTAGAGAATACTTTTGTATGAAGAAGTTTGGTTAGTTATGACCTTTGATACATTGACCACACTCCGAATGAAAAATAAATAAACAATCTGTGAGCTATTAGTATTATTTCGGCTATTTAAAATTGTGCTCTATTTCCTACGTGTCAAGGTATGACTTGTGCTTTGTTCGAAGATTTTACTGGATTTCGTCTTTGTTCGAATGTATGTAGCGTTTTGTATTGCGAATAGTTTATTTTACTCATTATAAATATTTTAAGACAATCATTTGAAAGAAATACATCGAAATAACTTTAGGTTACAGTCGAAAAAGTTTGTTTCTATTTATAGAGATTCGGAAGCGAGGGTTAAGGGGTTAAGGATAGTTGAACGTGACAACGTCATACGTTATCACGTTCAACTATCGTCAGTAAACCGACTTTACAGACAACCGATTTTTTTTACTCAGTTACTATTCCGTAGTATTTTTTAATCGTAGATTTAACTGCCGTACTCACAGACATTAATGATGATTAAACTTGAATTTAATGAAGAGTTTGACACTTAATGTATAGGGCTTATGTCAAAATCTTCGTTTAATAAAGGTGCTCCCACACAGTATTATAAAACATTGTGTAACGTAACGCGATAACATTTTTTATCAGCGTGTAACTTACGCTTCAACATGTTTAAACGTGTGTTTTGTTATAATTTGTGAAAAAAAAGTTAGACAAAAATGTTATCTTATATAACTGCTGTCTGGGAGCACCTTTACAGTTAAGTAATTAACATTCGTCTCTCAGTGCAGCAGTATGCCATAAAAATTAAAGCCCACATGAATACGGCGGCAAAATTAGATTTCGCCTGCCCACTGGCTCCACGCCAGTACTCGGTGCCAGTGCTGTCTCATGTATGCCCTTTGACTGGCATGAAGCTAATTACGAAATTTCTAATTGCTTTGGCCAACAACTTTTACGTTATGCACACTTATGTAGTTTGGGGCCTTTTTTATTAGTTGAAATAAAATATTATACAGGGCACTCTATGTAACAAGAAAACCATACAAATTGCGCACCCTAAAATATTATTATCACCGTAGAGTATCACCTTGTTTTTGTTACAGTTTATAAACACTCTTTCTCATTTAAATTATTCATAAATACAAACATACCATCGCCTTGGCGGGGACACTACCGTGCACCCAGATACAGGCACCTAGTGTGATTGTATCTATCCATATTTTAAATACGTAAGAATGTTTGTGTGTTATTTTGTATGTCTACTACCATCCTCATCACCTTGATGAGTGGCAGTCTTCCACCGTGCGTTTTTCGCGTAACTATCTGCCGCGCACTGTAAAACTCTGGAACGAACTGTCACCAGCAGTATTTCCGGACCTATACGACCTGCAAACCTTAAAAAAGAGAGCGTATTCCTTGCCTTCGCGCCTGCAGCTCTTCTGATGTTGCAAGTGTTCATGGGTGACGGTAGTTGCTTACCATCAGGTGACCCGTTTGCTCGTTTGCCCCCTTATTTAATAAAAAAATTTAAAAAAATATCTTAAAGTACACAGTTAATGTCTTTCCCGGAAAAATGCTCGGTACCCATGCGACAAATTGAATACTCATTTTTTAAGCATCGCCGATTATATTATAATATATCCACTAATTGATAACGCAAGTGGACTATCATAATATTATTTATTGCTATTAGAATTATATTTACGGTTGTGTTTGTAACTACTTAATTACACAATTTGAGCGCAGTACATTGCTATTTGCCGCGTATAATGTATGCAACTGGTTCACAGTTTAGAACGCTGTTGGTGTAACACGGCTGTGTAAAATATTGTCCCACTAACGGTGAGCAATGTGCTAGAAGTTTGGCCGCGCGCCAACAGAAAGATTCCAGAAAGATTACTGTTAGGGTCAGTGGACATTGCAATTTGACGAGGTGGTGCGATGTGTTTTTAAGAGTGGTTCTCAATCAAGATTGAAATAGGCAGACTTCAGTCTACTGTTAACATTTCAGTTGTTTATGTGACGCTTGTCACAGAAAATTAGGGGCGATTCAGAACAGGCCATTTAGCCGAAACTTTTTCGTTTTCGCTTCGTTATAGAATCGCTAATAAAAATGTATGGTATTGACATAAGACGAGTCGAACGTCAACGTCATAATATTAACGAACGCTTATGTCAATTCCATACATTTTCATTTAGGCGATTCTATAACGAAGCGAAAACGAAAACATTTTTGCACACCCCCCTGAGCTGTTTGGTATGCTACAAGTTACAACGTTAGGTCGAAAAACAGCACACAAAATTTTAGCTTAATCGGTTCAGCCGTTTTGGAGGTTTTTGGTAAGAAACACCGCATTTTCTAGACGTACCTATAAAGCTCGATTTTCATGCGTTCGTGTAAACGGACGGTTTAGCCGCTACATCGCAAGATCAGACAATAATTGTATGCAATAAATTATATAAAATATATCGGCGCGGTTGTGCCATCATTAACATACAATTTCTTGTGTCGCAATGTAGTAGCCAAGCCGGGCTTTCGGGCGCAAAAAAAAAACAAAAAATCCAGCCTAAAAACTTGAAAGGTGTCAAGGGACACCCGAATGGAACGAAGTTATTTCTTATATTCAAAAAACCTGTTTAGTATACATATACATTATACACTCAAAAAATATTTAAAAAACGCCATCTATTGACACCCAGGAATACTAACAACGCGTCGCTGTTTATTCTCAAAAAACGTCATCTAGTTGACGCACGGAATACTATCAACGCCCTCTGTCCCTACCATGCAGGTACTAATAAAAAAGTGTCGTTACAAGTTACAACTTTTTCGGTCTAGCCCCCTTTCGCAACGCGCGATAAGGAACTCCGTTCCAATAATAAACGACCACGATATTAGCTTATACATATTTTACAACAATCTTTAATCGATTTCAATGACACTTAAAGCCAACCACGAAACAGGTTGTCGGTTGAAAAGTTCCTTACCTGTGGACAATCGATATTACTGCATGGAAACGGAAAAGCCTTTATATATAAGCCTATAGCATGTGGTTGTCAAGAGTCAATTATTTTCGTAAGTTAAAGCTTGAAATTTAGTATTCAAGCTATTTTATTCACTCTTATTGCATTGTTCTGTGACAAAAAAGTGAATAAAATAGCTAACATTTGGAGAATGCCGTAAGACAAGTCAAACCTTAATAATAAGATTTACTGAGTATTAAAATTACTTTGAACATTGTCAAACATTAATTATTTTTAAGTTGGTTCGTTTGTCCTGCCCTCTTCACGCTTAAGCCACTTAACCGATTTTACTAAACCTTAAACGTACGGGAAGCCATCATTAAAACTTATTCGATTTCTTTGCTATAAATTATTATTTGATCCAAGTTTTCAACAGTTTCTAGTGTCTTCCATTATTTTTCTACGTTCTAGCATCAGGTAAATGTCAAAAAATTACGGGGTTTCGTGGGGTTCTCTCTTCTCTCACAGGTCTCAGTTGAAATCCCTAAATTCTGTCCAACTATTGCCAAATGCCAAGGAATGGAATACATAATTATATGCAAGTTTATCTTATTTAAACAATAAGGTATTTCTAGAGATATTTGTATAATTCGGCTTATGTGCGGAATGCTGTTGTAGCTTTAGGCGTGTTTTGGGTTAACACAGGACTCTGCGCTTTGTAGTTTGACCGACCACTTTAACTACAGTGACTTCAAAATGCTATGAAAATATTCATATTCATATTATTTGTTTAATACCTGACATAAAATTTCTTTCGTTATAAAAAAATCTTAAGACTCATGTATTGATATCTAAAACGTGGCATAAAAATATTTCTAATCAAAATTACCTTATTTATCAATTAAGTTTTCTGAAATAGTAACGTTACATCAAAATAAAGTGTATTAACAAATTTCTGGCAACAGTTGAACATTATTAATTTAAAATTTCGATCTTAATTCAGCTAGATTTGCAGACGGCAGCTTAAAATGAAATCTCCTTCATAATTTTTAAAGCTTCAACTTTAATAATCTTAGGAGAAAATGAAATAAGCTTTCCCTTATTTTTTAAACTCTTTTCAAACTTTCAGCGAGTTAACATCTTAAGCTCCGCAATAACTTAAAAAAATGCACATTCAAGAAAAATTTCAAAGAGATAAAATTTTAACAATATTATGGGCCATGTCGCATTCAAATACAAGTAATATTTAAATGTGAAAGTGTGTTTGTCTGTCTCTTATCTCACGACGTTGCAATGGCTGAATCGATTTGTTAAAAATAGTTATGGGGATACTTTCCGCTCCGTAGGCAGCAGGTACTTAACTTAACCTAATGAATAATCTCAAAGTGAAGGACCTAGTAAGTAGTAATGAAATGAAAACGTGAGTGGAAGAACGAGACAACTAACATTTTATAACATAAGAACAATTTCTCATGTTTCCCCTTATAATTTAAACAAGCCTTGTAATTTAATCACTTCATCATCTAGCTAATATATCTGGTTACACATAAAATCCGCAGTTTTTTTATTTCATATCATTTTCCAGGCCTTGAACCCTCCATTTGTGCAAAAAAGCGGCCATTTTTTAACTGTTACTATCTTCTTTGGAATAAGTTCTCCCACTCAAGTCTTTTAATGTAAGTAGACAATGCATGAAGATCATGTCAAAATTTTCAATAAATCAAAGTTAATTAAATGCTTCTGATTGCAACCGTTCACTCGTAATAGTATAAGAAACTCGTAGACACTGTGCTACGACGTAGCTACACGCGCTACGAAAGGCGTAACACTGACGTAGCAAGTATTGATATTGTACGGTTAAGGAATTTGATTTCTAGGCAGTTGAGAGACCAACGTCATTTGGTCAGGTTATGTCAATTTAATGTTAATTGTGATCTGTCGGCTGGGTTTAACGTAACGCGACCAAACTACGTAGGTCTCCCATCTGCCTAGGAATCAACTTCTCTGATAGTACTATGAGATTAAGTAATTGATTTTCACTTGGCCGACCACCGTAATTTGGTTGAGTTATGTCAAGTTCAGCTGACAAATTGCGAATATTGACTTGATATAACCGTCGTAAGAAGGCCACCAGCTTTTTTTTTTCCTGACTAGATTTATATGCATCCGCTCGAACGCGCGGTTTTGCGGCTACACGGCAAAAACCAAAATCAAAATCAAATGTATGTAAGTGTCTAAACACACCATGCGTATAACGAACTTCAGTCGAGCGTAAGTTCGGCAGCGATTCGGCGGTAATGTTTTTTTTCGGCGTCAATTCGGCGGCGTTTGAGACACTGAATACTCGAACAAAGTTACGCTACTGAATTTCCGTAGTATCGTGTGTCATATCAGCCGAATGCGTCGGAACGTAATATCGGCCACGTAACTTCGGCCGTGTATCTTCGGCATGGTGTGTTTAGACACTATGACAGCGCAACAGCGCCGCTATTTAAATAGGTCGTTACATACATTTGCTTGTCTCGCGGTGTAGCTGCAACACCGCGCGTTCGGGTTGACGTATATAAATCCAGCCTAAAGGTGGCTTTCGGATCTTTGTGTCTAAACACACACGGCTGAATTACGCCGGCATAATTTACGTGGGCGGAATTACGTTCAGCCGCTTACGTCTGATGCGACACACTATAAATTACGCGAAGAGCCGAAATTTCGCGGCGTAATTTCCGTTGTGGAACGCGCGCGTAAGTGAGTATTTAAAATTCTCAGAGGTAATGTGTGCTTTGAAGATAAAGTTGGATTTCCTATGTTCGGTTTTGATGATTCCATCGCAAATGGTGTGTTGCTATACAAAGCATTGTCGCCGAATCGCTGCCGAACTTTACGCTCGACTTGGCTCGACGGAAATTCGGCTCACGACGGAATTTCGGCATAGTATGCCGTCTGTCGCGTTCCGCCCATATTTTGTATGGATTTGAAACGCGGCGTAAACGCGGCGGAATTCACGTCGGCGTGATTCAGCCTAGTGTGTTTAGACCCTTTACCGCGAGCGACTGCGACTGGTAAAAAATCAAATAAAATGCTACTTTATGTTATGACATAAAATATAGGTATCATTCTACTGACATTTGCGTGGCGACCCATGCTGCCGCCGGCGGCTGCGTAAAAAATAAGTGGTAGAGTAAAATGAAACCTATAGCCTATGTCATAAAGTAGCATTTCGTCTGAATTTTTAACGGTCGCAGTCGCTCGCGGTAAATATCCGAAAGCCACCTTTCGAATTGAATTTAGAGCGGTTGATACTATGAACAAAGGTTTAGAATTCTTATTGTTGTCTTCTTCGACTATTTATAGAATTTATAGAGGAGAAATTCTTAGAAATAGTAGATAATACCGCCCTCGTTCGATGTGGCTGAACGGATATCGGCTTATTGGAGGATTAAGATATTAAAGCTGCACGGAGAATATAAAAGGAGAACTACACTGCTATCTGCACCGCAGTGTATCTACAGGCCTGGCTTTACTATCACAAAAATATATTTATTTAATAAGTATTAATTAGTAAGGCCTTCGTGGTCTAGTGGTATAGAGCGCGGCTCTTGACTCGGAGGTCGTGGGTTCGATTCCCGCGTTGGAAACATGTTATTTCCAAGTTTGGTTAAGACAATGCAGGCTGATCACCTGATTATCTGACAAGTAATCCATGCGTCGGATGGGCATGTAAAAAGTCGGTCCTGCGCCTGATCTCTCGCTAGTCGTGTCGGTCTTCCGTCCCACTGGGTTATGAGAGTAAAGGAATAGAGAGTGCTCTTGTATACTGCGCACACACTTGGGCACTATAAAATTACTCATGCGTAGCTGGCCTGGTTTCAATGAAACCGGCCACCGTCACCGAAACCGGTGTGGAAGCTATTATTAGTAAGGCTTTTCGATATTTAATTTGTCGCATAAGGGTCAATTCAGACCACAACGCGACGAGGCGAGGCGAGGCGCGGCGCGGCATTTTGTGTGGATTTGACAGATTTCAATTGCGTGAGACGTCTTGCGAATCTGTCAAATCCATATAAATTTAGAAACGTAAAGAGTGACGTGCCGTGACGTCCACCGTGACGTTTTCAAAAACTGTCAATAAGAATTTTCCCACACTTACCTATCAACCGACTGCCACCAAGCGAAGCTATGTAGCAAGAGTCCTTAGTGTAAATTGTCGTGTGAGACTGGAAACAATTACTGTCATATTAGGTTTACAAACTATAAAGGATTGTAAGACAACTTAAATCACGTTTTACTAGAACAGAAAAGACAATATAAGTTCCAATTTCGGCCTCACGCCAAAACATTCTGGGTTTTTTATTGCATGTCATACTCCATTGAGTATGACGCTGCCTTTGTAACGCACGCGTTATTGCAGTCGAAAAAGGACCCTTTGCCTCGGATATTGAGTTCAAAATTAAATGATTACAAACTGATCCGGCGTTTGAAAGTTTTGACAAGTGCACTCATGTTTGGAAATAGGTAAAAGAAATATTCTGTTCGAATCATAAAGTTAATATACCTATCGGAATAGAGAAACAAAGGCCTAAGCAAGCGAGATGTCACTATCAGTAACACTGCGTGGTAGAAAGAGAAGCGTGATTTGAGGTTGCATAGCTTTTTTTTCATCTGTTTGACAGTCTGTCTGACCCTGGGCCGATCGTTGTCAATTTTATTATGTATCTATGCAGTTTTATTTTATCCCATTTTATTATGTTTACAATCTTACAATTATTATTCCATGATCGATATTTTGTCGAATTACAAGATGTTTGTACATCACTGACACGCACACGTAAACATAATTGTATACACAGATGTAAATCAAATTTTGGTTAAGCTTGACAGCTCGGGATTGTTTCTCTATTCCGATAGGTATATTACCTTTATGGTTCGAATCGACATCCAACTCGATAATACATAAGTAATATAGACCGATAAGGTTCTATTTCTGCTTTTAAAGTGTCACTTGGTAGACAGCTGTTGTGGAAAAAGTTGAAACTCACCCGTGACAATGTCATCTAAGTGCCACAAGATCCTAATAAGGCTATTAGATGCTTACGGCTTACATCTTAAAATAAGGACAATAGAAGTGCCTTTTTTTAATAATTATTATTATTTTGTTTTAATTAAGTATTGCGTTACGATTTTAAATTGAAAAATATATGCTTCTCTTTTACCCTTATTGGTTGATTGTGAAACAAAATATGCACACAGTATCGTCCATATTATTTCCCTGTTCATCCATCTTCCGTGACTCAAACGCTTATCAAAAGCAAAAATTCAATGCAACCCTTTGCCATTTTGAGCAAAATTAAAAAATAACAATGTCATTTTCAGCGTAAAGCGTTTCGCGCTCTTTTGACACACTTTTGTAACTGAACGCTCCCTAAAATGTTTTTGTGGAACATTTTAATTTAAAAAGTTAACAGCCATTTATTAAAACAGTATATTATATCTATTATTATTGCTCCCGCTGTAATACTATTTATTTTATCAAAAATACTCTTTAAAAAACATTTTATTAGTGACTGGGAATAACCTTTGACACCGATTTGGTCGATGGTAGTAGTTTTTAATAGAAGCCTGGCCAAGGTGTGCGCGAATTTCAATCGTATTTTAAAAATAATGGCTGGTTCGTCAAATGCAAGTTCTCTTATTTATGTGAAAGCTGATTCGAGAAACTTGCTAAAAGTTCAAAACGTAATGCTGGTCGAGTTTATTGCTAATTTAACGTCATGCCCTCCAGTGATGACGTCATTGAAGGTCAAACTAAGGTTAAACATGTTTGTTTAAAAATATAAGGAGGTAACAAATGGGTATTTTTTTCAGTTTATATACAGAATAACGATCACTGACCTCGAAATGTTTTTGTAATGGGCACAATAAAAAAATGGACAATCCCAATTGCACTACGCAAGAGCACAATCTCTCTCTCTCTTCCTTTACTCTAGTGTCAGTAGCACTAAGCTAAGAGAGTAGGCAGACGGATGACAGAACTAAGATCTGGCGCAGAACCGACTTTTTACATGTCCATCCGACGCATGGATCATATTCTCTCTTGTCAGACAATCAGGTAATCAACGTGCACAATCCTAACTTAGAACAATTCACAAACAAATTCTTGTAATTCCAACGCGGGAATCGAACCCACAACCTCCGACTCGCGAACAAAGGTTTAAGCCACTGGACCACGCAAGCGAGGCCTGCTCTAGTGTTGGCATGCGGCCAGTTCCGGGACAAATCCGTTCAACTTATTCATGTTCCAGCAAAATGGAATTTTTATATCGGGATAAACTCCGGTTGGCTCCAAGACTATTTTATATGAGTTCATTTATTTTATTTACAATAATTTATGCTTAAGCAACTAAAGGAGTTCAGAAACATAGTGCAATCTAACTGTTTTTTAGGGTTCCGTACCCAAAGGGTAAAAACGGGACCCTATTACTGAGACTTCGATGTCTGTCCGTCTGTCTGTCTGTCTCCAGGCTGTAACTCAAGAACGGTAATAACTAGAGAGTTGAATTTTTTACAGATTATGTATTTTTATTGCCGCTATAACAACAAATACTAAAAACAAAATAAATTAAATATTTAAGGGGGGCTCCCATACAACAAACGTGATTTTTCAATCATTTTTTGCTCGGTATCAATGATGACAACAAGTAGGCACTTGAAATTTTCACAAAAGCCTTAGTTATATGTCAACTTTAACAATTAATAATAATATTTAAATAAAATATAAATTTAAGGGGGGCTCCCATACAAAAAACACAATTTTTTGCCCATTTTTGCTTTATAACGGTACGGAACCCTTCGTGCGCGAGTCCGACTTGCACTTGGCCGATTATTTTTTTTGTCGCTTAGTTTAACTTTTCTGTAATTGGAGTTCGTATTTGACAAATTAATTATATCAATTAGCACTGCCTTAAGCCCCGGTTATTTTTGATTACTTTCGACAATGAAATGAACGAAAGCATCTTGGCTCAAGGCCGATCATTTGAAACCTGCGATGATACAAACATACCTACATACATTTTTAACATAATATCCTGTTGGACACACAGTCGACCTACATACAGAGATGTATGCCTCTACTTATGGTGCATCTTGAAAGTCTTTCATCTTTGTAAATAAAAGAGTGCAGTTTACACTCGGAAAAGTTTGTTTCGAAACTGTTACGGAGAAAATATCTTACGTTATCTACATCCTATGCTCATAATTCTTATATCTATATTGTACTATCAGAGAAGTTGATTCCTAGGCAGAAGGGGGACCTACGCAGTTTGGTCGCGTTACGTCAAACCTAGCCGTCAGATCACAATTAACAATGAATTGACATGATCCAACCAAATAACGTTGGTCTGTCAACTGCCTAGGAATCAATTTCCTCGATGGTACAAATTGCTGATGGCAAAAACTTTACTAGCTAAAAAAAAGAACGCATCAGTATTATTCAAGTAAGAAATTTACTACTTTCCTCACAAAAAACTTTACGGGAGGCCTTTGCCCAGCAGTGAGACAGCATAGGCTTTTAAGGCGAAGCCTTGATAATTTGGCTGTAGCGATATCGATTTTTCTCAGCAATGACTAAAGCTAAGAAATTTAAGTTCATTGTCAGTGTTCATCATGTCTTTATCTTTGAATTACCCATAACATAACACGATTGGTCAACTTTTATAACACAGAATACTTAATCAAAAGACCTCTGTAAAAAAAGGGATTCTATTTTTGCCAACAGAGGAGTGTGATTTAAGCTCCCAAAATTTGCACATAGATTGGTTCAAGCATACACTTTAATTTGCCCATAGCTTATATGAAATATATTTATGGTTTTTTAATTACGCGACAAAAACCATTTTGTCGCTTACGCCCTTACCATTTCTTGCTGTACCATTTCTTGTTTTCTAAACAAGCAATCTAAAACATATCCAACACGGTCTTTTACTTTAACGCGGTGTCACCTTACAAAGAAATGTACAAAATCTCGCAACGGAACTCACACTGCACAGTATGTTGTTACATATTAAATCACATTAACAAGTCTGCCGTTCATTACCGACGCCGTTCAATTAATCGACACAGCTTGAGCCTCGCAACGAGGTGGCAATGCGGGATAATTCCCAAATTATTCTCCCGAAATCCGAGGAATTCCCGGCGGAATCCCGGGAAAATAATTTAAAGTTCTTGCAATTAAACTGTAAGTTACTGTCGATTGTTGTGTGACAAAGATTTTAAACAGAGGTCAGTTTTTTAGTCACGTTGTAATGACAACGTGACGCATCGATGCAGTGCGATGCATTTTGAAATAAACCAAATGTACAAAACTGTACATTACTTACTACACATATGTAACATTAAACCTTTATTCGCTATCATCATAGGAGCCCGTGGTGTCTTAATAATTTGTTGTGGTTTTTGAACACTCATACTTTATCATTTCCAGTCCATATGTAAGTACATAGTGGAATATAATTTTCCATACGGTCTATTTCTTCCGTTAACTTTTGTGTCGTCTTATTGACAACGTATTGGCGTGTGAAACATAACAATACTGACGTCACACTTGTTACGGAATTTCACGATTTAGTTCAATGTTCGTATTTAGCCCAACTGTGGTCCACTGTGGGGTCAAGCACCGACCTACTTCCACCTCTGTTAGTCTGTTACACCACCTAAATATAGTGTTATACCCCTACTGCACTATATTGTTGTAACTGCATTGCACTGTCTTGTTACACAGTCTGAATATTGGAAGTGTTATAATTATTTAAGACTAGATGATGCCCGCAACTCCGTTGCGCCAAAATTAGTTTATCGTGCGGGAACCGTATATTTTTACGGAATAAAAAGTATTATTTGTCCTTTCCCAGGACTCAAGGTATCTCCATGCCAAATTTCAGCAAAATCGGTTCAGCGGTTTGGGCGTGAAAAGGTAACAGACAGACAGACAGATAGACACACTTTCGCATTTATAAAAATGAAATGAAAATTTAAAAGAAAAAAGGAATGTGTAGCTGATAACATAAATAATAAAGTTTACCTATTGAAAAGTTGTGCTTTTGATTTTTAAAATATTCTCTTCCACTTCAAGTAAACTCATAAACTGTAAAATTTTGAAGAAAATTTGCATATTTCTTTCTTTTAAATATATAGCAAAATAATAAAATATATTATTATTTTTTTGATTCGTATCTATAGGAATATAATATCTATAGGAAAATAAGTTAAAAAAATAGGTAATTTAGATTTAAAATTAATATTTTTGTATGTAGATGAGCATACCTCCAAATGTGCTTGTTGTGTGCCTCGTCAGGTAAATGGCGTTCCTATTTTTCTTTGGTTTTGAATAGGAAGTTTAAAATTATTTTTTAGGCTTAACAAAGCCTTCTATTTTTTAATGTGTACTTATAACTTTTTAGCTCTTACTTTATTAAATTTTCTGAAAATGTAGCACAAACTTTTCACGGATATTTCGAAGAAAATCTGTATTTTATTTCTTTTGGTTAGGTTTTTACAGAATTAAATTGATTTTTTATTTTTTTTTTCATTAATTATATTTGCTAAAACATACTTAAAGGAAAAAAATACAAATTAGGTTAAGAACTGATATTTTTTGTATTCAGGTAAGCATTTTCCAAACATAAGTCGCAGCATGCGTCTTTAGTATGTACGTGAGATTTTTAGCACCCAATTTTTTTTCTGGCTTTAAGTAGGAAGTTTAAATATATTTCAAAGACTAGAAAAAGTCTTTCATTGGTCGATGCATTTAATGTTTTAGCTCTCACTTAAATAAATTCTCGACAAATATAGAAAAATACTTTCGGTCTATTTTACACATTTTTGGAGATATTTAAACGTTTTTAAGTACTTAAAAGTTATCGTTTCTCTAAAAATTAAATACGCACAACAAGTAAGTCTTAACACTTTTCGTTACAACCCTTAAATCCACCCAAACCCTTTTATCTTGGTTACGACGAGCGTTAATCTCTAAAAACTTTGCGAAAACCTTATAGTTGTATTTAGCTTAGCAAAGCAAACTTTCTTTTTTAAAAATTGTGTATTTGGTTAATTTTTAACGTAAACAATCGGATAAGAGTCATTAAATAACAGGAACAAGAAAAAATATTTTTTCTGGACCGGTTTTACATGGTGAAATATTAATTTCTAATTAAGTAAATAAAAAATTAAAAGCACAAAAATTTTTTTGATAAGCTTTGCAAGTTATAGTGTAAAAAAGAAAATGACACCTCAAAAACAAAAATCCATTCACTATTACAATTTTCGGAGGTTAAAACCTCTGGCGACTGCACTATTTACACGTTATCTTAAACAAAACACTGTTCCCCACACTAGGATTCCCTGTGTCGTGGAGAGCAGTCTCTTCCATCATGCACATAGATACATACAGTTAATTTTAACCAGCTAATGACATATTTGTTATAACTAACATAAAGTTACATGTTCTAAGTCTTAAAATTTCTTTTATCTAGGACTCAAAATATCTTTAACTCATTTTTTTTATGAAATCGATTTAGCAGTTTAAGTGGGCAATTGTAACTCAGAGTCTGAGATAGAGACGCTTTCTCACTTACAATAAAAATATAGATTTTTATTGTGATTTTGTAATAATTCCAAGATCCATATATTTTTTTCATTATCTGTTAAGCAAAAAATCAATGAATTTGTAAACTAAAAAATCGCTATGTTAATCAAGCATTATTTTATGTAACCTCACATTCAGCGACACATCATAATTGTTTATGAACATAAAACCTATCAACGCAATGCAAATGATATCCGGCTGTATAAACAACAGATTCACCCTGTATATAGAATACAGAGTACAGGGTTTTATGTTAACCGGCTCTAAATAAACACAGATATCCTCCACCACAGGATATTACCGCCACAGAGGTAAGGATCTAATAGATAGTATGTAACAAGATATTATGCTTTTAAAATTCTGCTAAATAATACTACGAATACTCATCTACAAAGGAAATTCATCATTCGTGGCACCAAGTACCAACCCCAACTGCATCATTCAATTTATGAGCAGCATTGGGTTGGTGACGGTACTCTAGTGCGAAGGTGTCACAATAGATCCTCATGGGTCGTAGTGACGTCAGAGCTGCAATGGCCTGCTGAAAAACTACTTGGCAAAAAGATAAACAGAATAAGTTAAGTCTCTTCCTACCAGAAGATATGAAAAAAGACTAATCCACTTCAGACTTTTAACTTACACTGAAGTACCTAAGTCTCTGTTCATGCCTTACTAGGTTGTAAAACAGAGAGACCAGTGACCGCTACCAGTACCGACCAGAGTAGTGTCAAATGTGAATTTTATGCCAAAGTTCTTTCTTGTTGTGCGTGCTCTACACTCGCGGCGCGAAAGCCCGGGAAGGCCGTGAGTGTGGAGAGTTTCGCAACTTCGTGTTTGCGCTTCGCGGCTTCGTATTTGTACGCATCGTGTTCACGGCGCGTAGCATCCGTGAATCGCGGCCGCAATTCGCGCCGCGAGTGTAGAGCCCGCATTATACGTTTCAGTACACAAACAGTGTCATATCTGCCAGTTTCTAGTCTACAGACTATAAAGCACACAGTTGGTTGTTTATGCCGCGCACTACACTGTACGTGGACGCCGTATATTCCGATGATATACTCTAGTTTGATCAATATGATGAGGGCATACTGTTACAATGTTACTGTATTGATTATACAATGTATTTTTATATCAAGACGACGCCAAAAGATAAGTTTTTAGAAGTTTACAATTGCAACGTATAGCTAAGTATGCACAAATATGATTAAATCATTTTTGGTGTCTAAACAGACCATGCCGAAGTTCCGCGGCGGAAATTCCGCATGATTACGTCAGCAATGTCAAACGCATACAATATAACGCGACGGAATTTCGGCATAGTACGTGTCATCGGTAATTTAAAATACATTGCAGGCGGAATCATGCGGAAATTCCGCCGCGGAACTTCGGCATATTGTGTTTAGACACTTACATGCATTGCAGGTGGAATTAAGCCAAACTTCCGTCGCGGAAATTCGGCATATTGTGTTTAGACACTAAGGTAAGCTAGATGATTACCCGATGAACTTCCCACTTCCCTCCGAACGTAAATTTTCCCTGACTTCCACAAATATTTCAAGACTAAAATTAGCCCAGAGCTAGCTCTAGAGCTTAGACTAGATTAAGAGGCTAAAACTCATCGACCATTATCGTGTCTGATAAATGTTTAACTAGAACCCGCTTGCTCTCGGACTATAAATACTGAAGCGAGCCTCCCCGGGGACTCCCGGACTACTCCATACTGCAAGTTCTCAGACAAGTATCCTACTTAGGTTCTAACACAAGTATCCTAGAATATTCCTAGAAGATGACGCCCGCAACTTCGTTGCGCCAAAAGTCGTTTATCGCGCGGGAACCGTACATTTTTCCGGGATAAAAAGTATCCTATGTCCTTTCTCGTGACTCAAAGTATCTCCATACCGAATTTCAGCAAAATCGGTTCAGCGGTTTGGGCATGAAGAGGTAACAGACAGACAGACAGACGGACAGACAGACAGACAGACAGACAGACAGACAGACAGACAGACAGACAGACAGACGGACAGACAGACAGACACACTTTCGCATTTATAATATTAGTAAATATGGATCAGAGATGAGGGAAGTTGAATCATAGGCAGATGGCGGACCAACGTAAATTAGTCGCGTTGTGTCAAACCCATCCGACAGGTCACAGCTTTTGAATTGACATAGTCCGACTAAACAAACGTCCGTCAACTACCTATTAGCTATGTCCAGTGTCCACACTATACGCTTTAGTCTTCAATTTTCGTCATCTTGTTTCATTCAACTTTCGTTTTGGCGCATTCAATAATTGAATGCGTCAACGAACGCAACGCCAACATTGTCATTTTTGAAGTTTTGGATACGGTCAGAGGACATGCGTCGCGGGCATGCCTCACGTTCGCTCTTAACTGCGCTATTACCCTTGACGAACAGAAAAAGGCACAGTGTGGACAAAGCTATTAATCAATTTCTTCGATGGTACAAACATAGGTTCAATGGTTTAAGCGTGAAGAGGTGATAGTCAGACACACGTTCGCACACCGCTTGTGTGGCAGTCGGTTAAAACAATATAACGCAAGCCAATCCACAGGCAAATACTATCTCCTATGAATTAATAGTTACAGTCTATATTACTGAAGTTGGCTCCTAGTTGAAGTCATGAGTGGATGCAGTGGGTAACTGACATTTTACAACATAAGAGCAATTACTTAATATTTCTCTTATAATTTGAACAAACCTTGTAAATTACCTACTTCATCGTCTAAACTCTAACTAATAGATCCAGCTATTGAATCCACTTTTTTCTATTTGAAATCATTCAGGCCGTCTATTTATGCGAAAACGACAGTTTGTAAATTGTTATTTACCCACATTCTCCACTCGTGTCCTCATTTAAGCTGATAGTTTAGCGGCTGATTGCTGCAACTCATCTCCAACTTCAAGCGATTCACAATTCACATTCACTGAAGTTCCACGCTCAAATAAAGTTGCGAACCAAATCCCAGTGGAATGTGGATAGACCAGGGATAGACAGTTCCAATTCATTTTAATTTTACTTCTTCCGAATTTGCAACTGTACTTCTGTATTATTCGATTTGTTATGTTTAAATTATAGGTAGGATTATATAGTCGCACATAAAATTAATGAATCCATATTATTTCCCTTGGTCACGACATCACGCGTAAACGGCTGGACCGATTTTGCTGAAATTTGGTATGGAGTAACTTTGAGTCCCGGGAAAGGACATAGGATATTTATTTATTTATAAATTCTTTATTTGCTTTAAAAATTAACAATACAAAATAACAAAAACAATATAAAGGTAGGGAATAGCAAATAGGCGGCCTTACCGCTTTCAGCGGTTTTTTCCAGACAACCACAGGATACATTTTGTTTCGAAAAAAATTACGGTTACTGCACAATAATATTATACTTTTATGATTTGCGTGTAAACTATTCATTCGATGTACGGGAACAACTATAAACTATGGTCCACGCGGACGAAGTCGCGGGCAACTGCTATAATTATAAAGGTGACTCTGAGACTACAATTTTCTTTTGTGAACTATTGTTTTTATTATAAAAAGGTGATTGATAAACAGACCTCCCATTTGACTGTAATTTACAAGTAATCTATCATATTATAGGCTTGACGTAGCCAGAGCAGATGTGCACAATTTTCACCTGTTTCATTGCCGTTGCAAGATCTGACACCTGCCTAAAGCAGTCAGTACACAATGGCCCACGATGACCCACTGCAGGCCACGCCAGTGCGCGCCACGCCTGGAAATCGTCCGCCATCATACACCATTACCCCGTCTACACAATGGCGATGACCTGTTGGTGGGACCGTGGGCCAGCATGGTCCATTGTGAAGAGGCAACTTTAGAATCAAAGTCTCTGATGATTCATACAAAATACAACAACCTTATTGCATTGTATAGTAATTAATAGCAGCAGAGTTACCTCTTAGGTGGGATTTCACCAGGCATACTTAAAACTTCGTTTTATAAAACTTAGTTCTCATTGAACGCGTTCACACTATGACGTAAATCTCATTCTGTTTCAAATGGATTTTACAAACTTATTTCACGTGATTAATAATTATTTTACATGTTTTCATCATTTTGTCACGTTAATTTAACAACGAAATAGCGAAAAACAATACACAAAATAACCAAACGCATATTGTGTCAAAACTGTCATCTAGACATTTCTTTTGTCTATGTTTTTCGTTCCGCCATGACACTTCACTGATAGGGCTTGAACGGGTTTTATGACGTTAAACTTCGGACTTTGGGCATTCTGAAGATAAAACTCGGATTTGCTGTGAACGCGTTCAGTTTATGTTGGTGAAATGCAATTCGGTGTTATAATCGCGTTTATAGGTTTTGAACCGGTTCAGTGTGCATTGAACGCGTTCCATTTCTTTGGTGAAATCACCCCTTAAACGACAAAACTTAACAAAATCTATTCATTTGCATCGTAAATGAGCAAAGAACTATCTCGCAAAGTGACCTAAATAGCACGAAAAGTTGTAATTTCGTAACGAGCGCAAAAACTGAATGGAAACCATGTTGGAAGTAAAATATTTTATGCTAACGTTTTGTTATAAAGCGCTGAGCACACTCAGTCCGCTTCCAGCTTCAACAAACAGCTGGTGTTGAACAGCTTGTGTGTTACAGCTCGTTCGCATGATCACTGCAGACATAATTAATTACTCCAGAACCTTCCAATTGAATTCATTGAAAAAATTAGGTCAAATGAACGTGGAGCGTGTGTAAAAGAAAAACTTGAATCAAGCTCAACTGTTTATACTTTAGTTTGAATTGAGCGTTTGCCAATGAGATTTTTAATTTTTATTGAAAGAGTATGTTTTGAACTATGGTTTCCGTAATTGCTTTTTAGGGTTCTGTACCCAAGGGTAAAACGGGACCCTATTACTAAGACTTTGATGTATGTCCGTCTGTCTGTACGTCTGTCTGTCTGTCTCCAGGCTATAACTCAAGAACGGTATTAGCTAGAGAGTTGAAATTTTCACAGATTGTGTATTTCTGTTGCCGCTATAACAACAAATACTAAAAGCAAGATTAATTAAATATTTCATATTTTCTCATACAACAAACGTGATTTTTTGCCATTTTTTGCTCGATATTAACGATGGCAGCAGGTAGGCGCATGAAATGCTCACAGAATACTCAATTGTATTTATACTCAATTGTATTTTTGTCCTATAATGGTACGGAACCCTTCATGCGTGAGTCCAACTCGCACTTGACTGATTATTTTCCATAGTGCTTCTCTTCACGTAGCAGAGGGCGCTACTGGATATGCTAGATTTGCAATCATGGTATGAGTGCTAGCATAGCATGCACAATTGACGACGATCATGTGCAATCTTATATGACGTCTCCTGTCTCCACGTTAGTGCGTCATGGACAAATACTGGCGTCTGGCGATCACGTACGTGAAGTGTATCGGAGATTATATCCGTTTTAACACCTACAGAACATATTACTGCAATGTTTACACGCTAGACAGCAGCACCAACACAGACAGCACACACAAGACAGAAGTTGGACAACGTTTCTGTCAATAGTCTGATATGTGTGTAGCATGTCGGTCTTTGGTCGGATTATTTACTGTATGTTCTATAGTTTTTTTTTTCTTCTTTTTTGGCAACTTGACACAAAGGATGTGTATGTTGTGCCACAGACAAGGTAAAAAGGTAAGGAATATGGCGGGAAAACCATATTCCTCCTATTATAATTTTTTATCATCGTTTTCATGTATCGTCAGGTCTTAAGTCTAGTCAAATTCTAAGTAAAAGTCAATACAGTCAAGGAGTCAAGTCGGTCGATTCAGTAAAGTGGTAGACGCTTTACTGAAACTTTCGATGGAGTTTTGGAGAGAACACAAAATAGCATGTTTCTGGATATTACATCACTTTCCTACACTTGTGCATGAACACGAATATCTAATGGTTAATATTCTACCAATATTACACACTAATAGTCCAGTTAACACAATTTTAGGAAAATAATATAAAAACACAACAGCACCCTTTTACATTGCCGGCAAAACTCCGTTCTATAGTTATAGCGCCCTCTGCTCCGACTTATAGCATGGGCAACAGTCCTCGATCGACGTCGTCGGTTGATAAAATACAGGGTGCAATTAAACCTTCCTGCCAAATTTTTTCCAGGGCTTAGGTATCATTAGGAGAGTCCATTTAACAAGAAAAAATTGGATGTTATTATTTTTTCAATGACATATTTTATCCCATTTAAAATCGTTGCAGAACGGTCACTCGCGGCGCGGGGGAATGAGAGGGGGTGACGCGGTCGACGCATCGTATCCATTTAATTGTAGTGTTTTTTAGGATTACTTTCGGAAGCTATTTCTCAACATTTTAGTACTGAGTGACTATAAAAGAAAAAATACGTGTATTTTTATTTTTAACAAGGATCAATATTCAATATATCAAAATTTGGCAGGAAGGTTTAATTGCACCCTGTATAGCCATGACGGCCATAGATGAACGGTCTTTAAAACTTTTCATAGAAAAAGATTTTATGATTATGTACATGGCCAAATTAGTTAAGGCTTCACAAAGACTATAAAATGATATAAACTACGGACATTTATAATTAAAGTTTATCTAGATGGCTTAGAAGTTTTTTACAAACATAATATAGTTTATCACAATGGCCTCTAACAAAACTAATGAAAATAAACGTACAAAGAAAAAGTCTAATAGCAAAGTAAAGTTATTCAGTGCCAAGAAAACGAGAAAATCAAATAAGAAAGAGTCAGGATTTTATAAAGACAAGAACATCTTAGCCAGAAACATTGAACTCCAAATAAAAAGCAAATTGAACAAGTAAAAAGAGAATGATTAAAAAGAATATTGTTATAATATTTCCAAACAATAAGTAATTTTAACAGCGTTTTGAACGGCATCAAAAGATTCAAGGAAGAAATTATTCATTAACATTTGTAACACAAAATTATGAAAGAATATAATTCCTTTGGTGAGGTAATTTTAACAAATAATAATGCTGTTTTAAAATAAAGATTACTGCTATAAGAGATGATGTTTATTTATTTAATTAAAATCCACTCAGCTATACCGTGGCTTTCTTGGAAACAAACACATTTAAGAAGGCGTCAAAAATAATTTTGGGCTAAAAGTTACTAAGTAGATCAGTGTTCCTGACCTTTAGGTATGACACTCAGTACATAGATACCATCAAAAAAATATATTCATAGGCACATCGTGGACAAATATTATTTGGTCGGGTTATATCAAGTCAATATCATCTCAGCTTGACATAACCTGAACAAATCACGTAGATATGCCCATGAAACAATAATTTATCTGATAAAACATCAAAGATTCGAAATCAGTTGGGCTTTTTGTTATTGCGACAAAATCAAATTGTTTTTCGATTTGATTTCATATTTACATTTTATTTTATTCCATACCTGAATACATTTACATTTTTAAATGCAAACAATGACATAAATAAAAGGTTTTGAGTCTTTGTGCAGAGCTTTGTGCACTTCTGCTCTGAGAAAAACTATGACAGAGAAAAATGTGCAAAACGTATTACGGGCGCACTCTGTTTAATGTATGTAGCATACAATGTAACATAATATGCAGCATGTATATGACAGAACAAAGCACAGCCTTTGTCTTGAACATTAAAACACATTTCAGTGGAAAAATCAACTTCAAATTCTAATTTGAAGAGAAAAAATTTGTAGTGTGGATTAAAGTTCGTGAAGTGAGTTATTGTGTTGTATCTCAGCTGAAACTCCCTTTGATCTTGGAGCGGAAAATGGCGAATGAAATTATAATCCACGTATCAAAATAGTGTTTGGGAGTTACGAAGTTATATTTTGGATAAAGGCAAGACCGCACTAGGCGACAATACGCTGTAGCGACGCAGCATTCTTTCAGTCCAGTTCACATTTCAACGTGACGCGTCGATACAATGCAATATATTTTATCACGCTAAGACTATTACTGAGCGAAGAAATAGAGGAAAATGTGAAAAAAATGGGGAAAATTATTTGAAAGGGCTAACTTGAACGCGCTAATCTCAGGAACTACTGGTCCGGAACACTGAAAAATTATTTCAGTGTTAGATAGCCCATTTATTGAGGAAGGCTATAGGCTATATTTTATTACGCAGATTAATAGGAGAATGTTGAAAGAACGGGGGAAATTATTTGTAAGCTTATCTCGCGAACTACTCGAGCAATTTTTATGTTATTTGGCACAGATAAGAAGTAGTTAGTAGACCACGTGAAGGATCATAGGCTATTATTATTCGTAGATCATAGGCTATCGATTTTAATTAATTTTTTCAGCGGCTATACATATATTTTATACCCGTGCGACGCCGAAGCGGGTCGCTAGTATTTTATAAATTATGAACAACTCATAGCTTTAATTTATACTTTAGAGAATATGACGCAAAGGTAAGGTATTTTATATAATGAGTCTTTATTTTTTAATGCCTCAATGTAATTATTTTACTTAAGAATACTTGTATAGAAACAAAGTAAATTATACTTTGTTTTTCTTTTCCAAGTAAAATGTTATTAAAGTTTTATCATTACTTAAATGTGAAGTAAAATCTCGCTTACAGAAGTGGAACACAAATGGAATATTCATTTATGGCGCCTTTTTCGTCCGGGCTAATTTTCGTTCGGCTACTTTTTAAATGAGGCCCATATTTTTTTGATCGTTACAAACTTTTTCCATTATTATTCGTACGGACATTGAAAAAGTGTTGCTGGCAATTGCTTTGCTCTAGTCTAAGTTACGTTTTTTCGGATTCAATAAAGTAAGGTTTTTCACATAATAATACACTAGCTATTTGACCGAGCTTTGCTCGTTGGAGCCGATTCCGAGATTCCAATTATATATTATATTATACTATAGATGTGCCGACTAGTCGCCGACTAGTCGGTAAAGCTGACTATCCGGCCACTATTGTAGTCGGCGAATCAGCGGCGTGCACAAGATTTTGACACTGGTAATGCAGCGATATCGGTTCAGTAGTTTTGGTGTGAAAGCAAAACAGACAGACAAACGGACAAAAAGAGATATTTTCGCATAAATTATAATAATAGTGTGGATATAAATTAAAAACTATGTTTTCTAAACTATTAGTATAATTACATTCTGTTATGAAGAAATAAAAAAACGCCATCTGTTGTCACGCGTTGGAACTACAATGAGAGTTTATTTCATCGAAACCCATGGAAATATACCAATTACCATACAACATAATATTGTGCGCTAAGCTAAAATAAATAAAAACGCCATCTATTGTTACGTATTAGAAATACAATGTGAATTTATTTTCATCGATATTTCCATGGAAATTAGATAATATATTTTTGCCTCATCAAAATGTAGCCTATGGCTCTCTCAGGCTCTAGACTAACTGTGTACAAAATTTTATTACAATCGGTTCATTAGTTTTGGCATGAAACAAAACAAAACAAAAACTTTTTCTTTTACAACTTTTTCATTTTTATATCTAGTATATTTTAAGTACTCACCTAATCAGCTTAACTTTTGTCTTTTCACATAATCAAGATTCCGGTTACTTGAGATCCGATCCATAATCCGATGTAAATAAATGCAAAATTTTGGCCACCACAAATTATTATCTTATCCAAGTGAGTGATAGTTATGAATGTACGCAATTATTAATGTTAAACTGTTAAATATTATACAAACTTTCAAATATTAAAATCTAAAATATTCTTAGAAAACTATAAAACCAAAAATAATAATATAATATAGTACTAACAGTGCTCGATCACATGAAAAAAGCAAATGGCCTCCCAAAACACAAAAAATTTCAGTTATGTAAAATGTAAACAAATATTATAAACCTCACAAAACAAAAATACATAATGTACATATTATACGTAATTAGTTAGATTTGCGTCTATTCATTTTACTCGGATTATATCCGATTGCTCACGACTATTCACGAGTAGTTCCGATCGCCGTCAGCATGGATGGCGCGGGCGCCCGCGCCGGCCGCGGCGCCAGTGATGCCATTGAATTTCAACCAGAACTCCCCAACTATTATTTAAATATATTATTTATTACTTGGGGTACTTTCCACTGAGAGATCAAAACGCTGAAAATACTACTTCAGCCGACCGCAATTATTGTTTGCGGCAAAAACGTCACTCATGATGTCATTATTTATATAAAAACAGTAATAAAAACCAAATAAATATACATTTTTGCTTAAAAAATTTCACGCCCATGAATATAATATAATATTTTTACTCCCTAAAATACGCACTATATATTTAATTTTTCCCTACTAAAAGTGGGATATCCCCATAGTTGGCAACACTGCTGGGGTCTTCCGCAGAGCTTGCAGTACAATAATCGCATTCGACATTCATGGTTGCGTGCGTTTTCGGCTGTGCACGGACACACTCACACATACGCGCAAGGCAGGCACCTCAACACTGAGCCTATCTTGACCACTCGTGAACCCGTTCGCGCGTGTACCTGATTACATGTTGCTATTTTATAAATTGAGGCGTTTTAAATGTGTATTATTTATTTTTTTACTATATTTTTTACTATTATTATTAAAAAATTAACGTCATGAGTCATTTAAAAAGTACGAAAGTTAAATTAAAATATCTGTTATCTGTGAATGGCAAGCACTGCCTTTTTGACTATAAAGACTGCACGCCCATGCGGCGAATAGTCGGCAAAAAGCGCCGACTATCCGGCTTTACAACTTTTTTAATTTTTGCTATAATTATTGAACTTACTTTATAGAAAAACTTTGACAATTATTTATAATGTGTTATTTTAAAATTAAATGAAGCGTTTCTAAATTACTTGCCAGTAAAGAAATATTTTTTTAATCCTTCGATCGCGGATTCTTGGAAATGCTATTGTATTCTATTGTTGTCGCAAACACCGGTGCTCTTATGGGGCTTGAAGGATTAATATAGTTTTTAACAACAAGTTAGGTATGTATTTATTATTAAATATTAGATCAAGATTGCATGACTGTATGTAAGTATATGAAATATTTCCTCAAAACCTAATGGTTAATTGTATCATAAAAAAAATATCGTACGCGAAGTAAACATAACACGATCCGACACCTTCACAGGCGGCGTGTGTGACTTACCCCGATGTCAATACTTTAATTTCAAGGTTATTATTCTATGCGAATCAGCAGTAAAGAAAGTGTTACAGAAACTTCGGCAACCATGATCGGCTTGGCCGACTAGTCGGCCGATTAGTCGGCTTCTTTGCAGCCGACTAATCGGCTAGTCGGCTAGTCGGCCAAAGTCATGATCGGCACATCTATATATTTAATAATAAAATATATTTAATACTTTTATATTTATTTTAATAATTTATATTAATAATTTATAGTGTTATATTTATACATATAACACTATAAATTCTATAATTATATTATAATACTAGATCAAAATCGGTCCACCCGTTTTGGATGCTACGATGCCTCAGACAGACACAGCTGACACACACACACACAGATGTGTGTGTTAACGCGGACGAAGTCGCAGGCAACAGCTAGTCTTATATATAAAATTCTCGTGTCACAATGTTCGTTCCCTTACTCCTCCGAAACGGCTTCACCGATTCTCATGAAATTTTGTGAGCATATTGAGTAGGTCTGAGAATCGGCCAACATCTATTTTTCATACCAAAAATTATTTATATGGCAAAACAACGTTTGCCGGGTCAGCTAGTAATAATATAGGATCGTCGAGCCATAATATCTGAAACTGATTCAATAGCTTTGTCCACACTGGGCCTTTTTTTGTTTATCAAGGGCATGCGTTATAGCGCAGTCAACAGCGAACGTGAGGCATGCCCGTGACGCGCGTTGAATCGTAGCTCGCTATGACACTTTTATTTCAACGCGGGTGGATTTTGATGCATTCAATTATTGAATATGCCAAACGAATGTTGAATAAATAGAAGATGAAGAAAATTGAAGATGAAATTGCATGTGGACATAGTTAATGGCTGTGGAATAATAACATAATATTATAATATTATCACTTTAAAAGTTTAATTTTATCACCTACTTAGCCTTTGGGTTACATAGATGTCGCTGAGCGCGTGCTGCCTCGCGCTATCGCTGACTCGTACCTCAATCATAAGTAGTAAGTGCGAAAAGTTGCGTGTAAAGTAGAAGGACATCATTAATCGTTGTTTTAAATAATAATTTTTAAAGAGTAGTATTTGTTCTGGGCACCAGTCACACCTGTTATGATCGACTAGTCACTAGACATGACAAAAAAAAAGAATAATTATAAAACCCCCGGGCCGATACAAAAAACTTATTTTCTATTTAAAAATTTAAATTTTTCCCTTTATAATTTATAAATTAAATACTAGTGGACGCCCGCAACTCCGTTGGGCCTAAATTAGTTTATCGCTCGGGAACCGTAACAGACAGACGTTAGACAGACATACAGACCCACTTTCGTATTTATAATAATTTATATAATTACGGAGTTGCGGGCGTCATGCCCGCAACTCCGTTGCGACAAAAATCGTTTATCGCGCGGGAGCCGTACATTTTTCCGTGATAAAAAGTATCCTTAGATGTCCTTTCCCGGGACTCAAAGCCTCTCCATACCAAATTTCAGCAAATTCGGTTCAGCGGTTTGGGCGTGAAGAGGTAACAGACAGACAGACAGACAGACTTTCGCATTTATAATATTAGTATGGATAGGACACGTACACACCCTAAAGCAGTGGTTCCCAACCTGGGGGTAATTACCCCCGCGGGGGTAAAATAGCTATTCTAAAGGAATAACAGAGGTGGTACCTAAAATAAATGAATTGGCAGAAAAATTATAATTTTAAACTCTGTACATTTTGGAGAAAAACAGCTACAGAATACCCTATCATTGCAGACAGAGATCTGAAAATGTTGGTACCGTTAGCTACCACCACTATGCTTGCTATGCTACTTGTAAATGAGAGAGCGGCCTCTCAACTCTGGTAACATTTAAAAAAAATCAGTTTCTCTAACAGGCCATAAGGGTAACAGCTCTAAAAAGGTTGGGAACCACTGTCCTAAAGTATTATCACTAAGTTTTGTTACATCCTGTATAGGGGGACCTAAAGTATAATCAGTTAATCACTTAGTTCTGTTACACCCTGTAGTCAAAGCAGTCATGTTATTGTAATGTCGAAGGCTCAATGGGAGGCGGAATTCACTACCGAAGCGGCAAGTTATAGGCGGTGTTTCAAGTACACTATGTTACATATTTATGTTACTTATTCTAAGTTTGTATTATATGTATATTTGTATATTTTATTTTAGTTTGTATTTTTAGTAATTCCTCCACACACTTTCAGTGACGGTGGTCGGTTTCATTATTACGATGGCAATGCAGGATTTCATAGTACGCAAGTGTGTGCGCAGCACACGAGAGCATTCTTTCTTCCTATACTATCATTATCCGGGGGGACGAATGACCGACACGACTGGCGAAATATCAGGTGAACAACTGACTTCTTACGTGTTCATCGATGTCTTTGTCCGAATTTTAAAATGCGACTTTACTAATCAGCTATCAGATAAATAATATGTAAGCAGACCTTGCGCCGCATAAAATATGTTTTTATTTTTATTTTATTTTTCCGTAGATTTTACCATATTATAGGTACTTCAAGCATCTAGGCCCATAATACTTAATACAAATACCTTACAGACTAGTACATACATATTCATATTAGAAACTCGTGACGCTGGGGCGCTTGCCCATCCAAATTACAATCTTTCAGTGCTGCTACTTTCACAGTGAACTCTCTACAAAGAACACATACACACCCTAAAGTATTGTCACTTAGTTTTGTTACACCCTGTATAATAATACGTATCAGTTTGTCTGAGTGTACACAGCATTGCATGCATTCTCTCTACAGAATGTGTCGTGTTCAGGAGCTGCGGTGATTACAAACTGTATTTAGGCTAAAATTGTACAGGGTACATAACAAAACTTAGTGATATTATATAGAATACTTTAGAATGTGTAGAGTTAGCCATGGGCGTACCCAGGAATTTAGCTGGGGGGGAGGGCAGCATACCTGTTTCGAGAAGATGGTCGGTCGGTGAAACAAAAAATCATGAAAATTGACTTTTATTATTCTGACTGAAAAGACATTTTATTTTCAACACTTCATTTTGCGGAGAGTAGATAACACGTTTTTAATTCCCACTTGCCATGGAGTTACTTGTGAAAGTAGCAGCGCTGTTATAGTTATTTCTTATAATTATTGTTTAAAATTTAAATGTTGGGGCATTTCTCAAAGCATTCAAAAGTAACTGTTTTAGCGCTGCTATTTTTGACCGACTTCCAAAAAGGAGGAGGTAATACGTTCGGCTGTATGTTTTTTTTAATGTATGTTCAACAATTACTCAGCCGTTTGTGGTCCGATTTTCAAAATTCTTTTTGTGTTGCATAGGGTTTGATTTGAATTTGGTACCATGTTCATAAAAGTGGTGATCTGATGATGGGATCCATGAGTAATCGAGGGGACTCCTTGAAATTTGTATGGAAACATATAGTGATTTAAATTTTTTCTGAAGCATTCGAGGTAAATGCTACCAAAAAGTAAGATTTCGCACCAGGTTATACCCTGGATCCGAAGGTACCGAACAGAACTTTTGAATGTTTATAGGTACAGGTTCGGGAATTTCTTCGTTGTTTAAACAACTGAAGGCATAAGCCAATACATCAATTTGATTGATCATCATCATCACGACCATAATTATACCACACTGTGACCCAATTATTGGTACTTTTCGCGATATTTTGCATCGAAGCAGTTGTTTTTGATGATGATTTCGCTGTTTGTGGACCGATTTTCAAAATTCTCGTGTTGTTGTATAGGATATTATCTTAATTTTGTAAGTATAACAATTACGAAAGTGGTGAGCTGATGATGGGATCTATGAGCAATCGAGGGAAATCCTTGAAATTTATCAAAACACTCATAGTGGTTAAAATGTTGTTTCTAGTAAGTTAAACATATGTTACGAATAAGAGAAATTTCATACGAAGGTGTCTCTTGGTCCAAAGGCACTGAACAGAACTCCTGAACCTTTAAAGATAAAAGTTTGGAAATTGCAGCATCGCTAAGATAACTGCAAGCATTTACCACAATTTCGCTTACAGTAACATAATGTGAATAGATAAAATTCGTATCAGTTATTTACGCATAAAGCCTTATTTTGTAGATAACTAAAAAGAGTGAAATTATTATTTTTAACAAAAAATTAAAACCGACTTCCAAGGTAAAAACAATAGTAATATGAACTAAAAAGTATTAAATAACTCTTTAAACTCTTTAATAGTGCCTTTTTCAGAATTCGTCTAAATCTCAACTATTTCTGTACATACTACAGTCTTCATTACTTTGAAGTCGGTACCAGTCCCAAAAGTTTCAGATATTCTAAGTTCTGACATTACTAAACTCACGAATAAATTAGCTGGTACCGACTTCAAAATAATGAAGACTGTGGTATGTACAGAAATAGTTGAGATTTAGACGAATTCTGAAAAAGGCACTGTTAAAGAGTTTAAAGAGTTATTTAATACTTTTTAGTTCATATTACTATTGTTTTTACCTTGGAAGTCGGTTTTAATTTTTTGTTAAAAATAATAATCAAATGTATACAAGGTAAACATACTTATATGCCCTAAGTATTAGATATCACTTAGTTTTGTTGCAACTTGCAGCCTGTATCGAATTTATAACATTTTATGTCGTACATATTGAGAAAGAGAAACAAAAATTAAACAATTAATAGACAGATTATACAGATCGTACTAGTTTTAGAATGTAATAGAGATTAAAAGAATAATATGAATTTCAAAACCAACTATACAAAGCATATTCGAAGTTTATTCACATTATTGAAAATAATTTGAGTGCTTCAATATAATGTATGTGTAGTGGAGCATGTAAATTGCTATTTCATCTGTAAATTATATTCGTTTCCACTGAAGCGCGGCAAGCTCACCAATAACCAATTAAATGCCTTTTGTAGCTAAATATTTTTCTTCAAATTATTTACTAACCCGCACCGCTGATCGCGATTATAGAATACAATAGCATTTCCGAGAATCCCCGATCGAAGGATTATTCGTGGAACTTGCAACATACGAAGAGCTGCATGTGTTTTGCCGGACTTTAGGTACTAGTACTACCCATACCATATTTTTAGAATTTTTGTCTCTAGAATAGAATTATTAACTTGCCTACTAAAGTCTAGTTTCATCAAGCATTGTATATCTGTAATCTGTTCTATGAATATTCTACCCTCATTAGCCTGGTCTGGTTTTAGGTCGTGCACACGAAGAAGTCGAAAATTCATCAGCGGGTTTTGTATCATCGTCATTTTTCGCGTACTTTTGAGATTTGGATAGAAAACTATAAAATACGCCTAGCATTTTTACAGGGAATCAATGACCGTTGTCGCCTTAAATCACCGCATATACTATAAACGAATATTATCTGTCTGTCTGTTAGAACTTAGAAGACTTTGACAGAATAATAATAATTAATAATATTTTATATGGGTTATGTGACCAGACGTCCCGTTTTGAACGGGACTGTCCCGTTTTATAGTTACGTGTCCCGGTGTCCCCGAAATAATCTCTGGGACGCCAAATTGTCCCGTTTTCTGAAACCGCGCGAAAATTTCGATTTCGATTCGATTGATTATTATGCCATATTTTTCTCAATATTATCAATAATAGTAAGTAGATATATAGTCTGATTAACAAGTGCCATTTTCGTCAAAACCTGATCTCATGCACCGAAAATTATGATTTTGGTCTCATTCGATTCAGAATACCATCTAGAACATTCTATCAAAATTCCAAGAGGGACTGAAAAAAATGCAATAGTTATAAACAATTAAGTAAACATAAAAATAAGGGTTTGGATTTTTTTTAATATTTCGAAAACTATTTGAGATAATCAAAATTTGAAAATAGATCCTTAAAGAGCAGGAAATTTCCTAAAAAAAAATCTAAGATCCTGGAACCTTACCAATAATCCTTATAGCTTTAAATGAGCGGCGAAAGTAACGGTAAAAACGCGTAGTTCGGATTTCGCGTGAATTGCCGCAATCTGCCACGCGAACTAAAAAATATATTTTAACTGATTAAATATTAATATAAAGAAATAAAAAAAATCGGGTACTAAGTAGACATACGAGTATCAATAAACAATAATCCGTCAACACGAATAAATTATCACAATTCGTTCAAATGTTATGCTTTTGTTCATTTGTTAATTCATGAAGCCCCTGCAAGCGGCCACATCCGGCCGCGATAACAATGAAAAAGCTATTGTGTCTCGTTTTGCCACGACTGATGGGTAGTCACCATTTTAATGTTAATATAAAAACGCTGATTATTTCTAAAAAAGAAATCTATAAATTTTTATTATTCTTTTGAGCTAATCTTAAAAGGGCTTAGAAGAGATATCCGGTGAAAAAATTCAATAATTTTGATTTTTCACTTTTTTATGAACAATCAAAGGCATTCATGAAATTTTCATGTAAATAAAGCAATTAGTTTTTTTTCATCAATAAAAATGATTATTTAAATTTTATTAGTTATAAGTATAAAAATATATATTGTTATCTGGCTTCTAACAACAACAAAACAAAATAATAACAATAATTGGATATAAAAGTACCGTAATTGCTTTATTTACATGAATAATTTTGGAATGCTTTTGAATGTTAATAAAAAAGCGAAAAAAAAATGAATTTTGTCAACGGGAATCTCTTCTAAGCCCTTTTAAGATTATCTCAAAAGAATAATAAAAATTTCTAGATTTCTTGTTTAGAAATAATCAGCGTTTTTATGTTAACATTAAAATGGTGATTATTAACAAATTAAGAAAAGCATAATAATAATTAAACAAATTGTGATAATTTATTTTTGTTAACGGATTATTGTTTATTGATATGTCTACTTAGTACCCAAATTTTTTTATTTCTTTATATTAATATTTAATCACTTAAAATATTTTTTTAGTTCACGTAGCAGATTGCGGCAAATCACGCGAAACATGAACCACGCTGTTTTACCGTTACTTTCGCCGCTCAATTAAAGCTATAAGGATTATTGGTAAGGTTCTAGGATCTAGGATTCTTTTAGGAAATTTCCTGCTCTTTAAGGATCTATTTTCAAATTTTGATTAGCTCAAATAGTTTTTGAAATATTAAAAAAAAGCAAACCCTTATTTTTATGTTTACTTAATTGTTTATAACTTTTGCATTTTTTTTTTCAGCCCGTCTTGGAATTTAAATATAATGTTCTAGATGGTATTTCGAATTGAATGAGACCAAAATCATAATTTTCAGTGCATGAGATCAGGTTTTGACGAAAATGGCACTTGTTTACCAGAGTAATATCATTATAATATGTACAGGATGTAACAAACGTACCTGAGTGATAAATGATAATACTAATTATTATGGGTGTGTGATGTCTATGAGTACCGCGTAATGTATATATTATAGAGTTCACTGTAAAAGTAGAGACGCTGAATTTTTATGGGAAAATTCGTGCTATTTGTATAAACTTAGATGAAAATTAATTTTAACGGAGCATGTAGACCTATTTATCTAAGAACTAAGTAATAATCAGGCAGTGGCGCAATACGTCAAATTCACGTTATTTTTAATTAAGGTTCATTATTAAAATGTTCTAATCTGCCTACCAAAGCCGACAGGAAAGCACAACTTGCACGCAATACTTCAAGCTGTTAGAGCACGCAACTTTACCTATCTAGATGACGCCCGCAAGTCGCAACTCCGTATCCTAATTAGATGACGCCCGTGACTCCGTTTCCTACAGGCTACCGTATGTGCAATCATGCAATGTGTGCAATGCACATGGGCGCCATCCTCTAGAGCCGCCAAATCGCCGTCTTTAGGGGCGCCAAAACCAAGGACCCAAAAAATTTGCCTAAAGGGGCGCCAAAATCCTTTTCATGCACACAGGCGCCAGTAGCCCTCACGGGGGCCCTGGTTTCCTAACTAGATGACGCCCGCAACTCCGTAGCGCTGAAATTCGTTTATCGCGAGAACATAAACCGCAACAAAAACTATCCTATGTCTCTTTCCGCCTCTGAAAATATCTTTTCAAACACGATGACGCCCGCAACTGCGTTGCACTAAAATGTGTTTGCGGGAACCGTACATTTTTTCGGGATAAATAGTACCCTATGCCTTTTTCCGGGACTCAAAGTATCCCCATACCAAACAGCAATATCAGAATCAGAATCAGAATTTATTTATTGCTACAATGAAGATCAACGATTCAACGGTTTGGGCGTAAAGAGGTAACAGCGACAGACACACCTTAGCATTTATAATATTAGTGTGGATTTAATGTAAAGTGGTTCAGCCATTTAAGCGTGAGCTTAAAGTTAGTACTAGAGCTAGAATTAGGTACATGCCTATTATCAAGCGGTACATAGAGACCTAACTTGGAGTCATAAATTTCGGGTCGCAGGTGTGAGACATTTGCACGTAACGCGAGTCTAAATCACCTCAAAATATTCATTAAAATGTTAATAGTACCTTAGTTGTAACTCAGGGTTTCAGTGAATAAAATAATAATAACTGTTTATTTTAATATTTTAAAAAGATTGAGTAATATTATGAAAAAATGTACGGAATAAATGAATCTCGGCGCAACGGACTTGCGGACGTTAACGTTTACTTTATTATGATAGTTTTTTTTTCTAGCCTATGCTGTCCCACTGCTGGGCAAAGGCCTCCCCCAAGGTGCTTGTGTTCGCTCCTGTGCCACCGCTGGCCAGCCTGACTGGTATGCTTCCAGCTCATCGCGCCATTTTTTTTCTAGGCTGGCCGCGGCGGCGGCGTCCATCTTCCGGTCCCACTATATTGAGGTCTTTGCCCAGCGTGTCCCGCCCAATCCCATAAACAGAAACTTACGAGTTATGATAGTTATTTAAATGACTTTCAGGTGAAAGTCATTTAAATATCACAGTCTTTATATGAAAAGACTGCTACTTCCATAGGCAATTTCTATAGCTGAAATAATGAACACAATTGGCTTTGGAAACCAACAAGCCTATTCAGTATAGAACTCGGTATTGTGCGACGGTTTTTGCTGCGAACCTCTGTCTCGTATCAAATCCCGCTAATACCAAATAGAGGATCAGACGTCGGAACCGCTGCCAAGAGAAATACCTTTCTCGTTTTATTAATGGTTGCAAGTAGCCTAAAAAAGTTATCGTAAATTCAAAAATAAACCATGTGCTAGTTAGGACATGACAACCCTTCTAACTTACCTACTTAACATGTGGTTAACATATCTGGCTATAAGTACAGAAAATCCAGGTTTTTTTTTTAATTAATTTGCCTGGTCCTAAAATTGTCAGTTAGCCACTTCATTCACTCACGTTTTCTAAATTATACCTACATATACATATACCTGAGCTATTGGATAGCTGCAACTTGCAAGCTAATAGCATGGCTATTGGTTTCTTTTTGCGGTAGGTAATAGGAAGTTGGTAATAGGTACAAAAGTTGTCGACAAATTCTAACTATTAGTTTATCTCTAAAATCTGTCAGTGTTTCTATCATTTTGCATTTCTACCGTGATCATACTAAGCGTACCGGCTATTATACTCCGGTACCGGCTATTATACTCCGGTACCGGCTATTATACTGTGGTACCGGTATCGGTTTCGTATGGTCCAGAATATGCATTTCAAGAAGTTTCTATTTGACTAATTTTGTATTTAAAATTTGTGAACGGTAAAATAGCGTCGTACACCTGTACCGGTAGTCGCTTCCCACATGTTTTATTCAGGACAATCCACCGGCACACTCACACAATAACCCCCCGAATTAAAGTTTCATCTAAATTACGTCACAACCTTAATATAGGTTTACAGAGAGCGTTCTTTATGCCCCGATATACATACATAGTATACCTATTATGTGAAAATTGAAGACAATCAACAGTAGAAATTCAACAATACTGTCGATTGTCTTCAATATTCACATAATACTTATGTGTAATCAACTAATCACTTTCACAGTCCACGGTATCCAAAGGGATATGAAAACGTGGCTACCGTGGAGTCCATGTATCCAAAAGGATGCAGTGGCACTGAAAGAGAAAAAAAAAATAAGAAAAAAAGCATATAAAAATAAAAATTACTCAATAAAATAATAATCCATTTAATCCATTATATATTATAAATAAATACTTTACAATGAATATTGGAGTGGACTCGAGGCATATAGATTTTGTATTTGTTTGGTGGACTGTGAAAGTGTTCAGCGCTACGCGAGTCTCGTAGGCCGTAGGCCGTAGCATAATATAGTACCTAGCTACTAGCCATGCTACGAAAAAATGAATGTCTGCAACTTACAAAGCGCTTGCCATGTCACAGCCCTATCAAGGCTGTGTTTCCGCCAGAGATGTGCGATGGAAATGTGTCGTGCGAGCTTTGGTGGAAACACCTACATATTTTCACACCACAGCTAGACATAGCTGTGCAGTTTCCAATGTTGTGCAATGAAAATGTGCCTACTAAGATGTGTAGCGGAGCTGTAAAAATGCGCTAGTACAGTATGAGCAAACCTAGCAACACATCCATCTCAACACACATTTCTCGCAACACATCTCTCGCACACATTCCTCGCTTGTTTTGTTTGCGCAAAAATTTAGGTCCGCTAAGCCGTTTCCACCAGAGCTGTGCTGGCCGAGGCGAAGTAAATGAAGCGGTTATTTACAAACACATCTCTCGCAACGCATCCTCGCACATCTCTGGTGGAAACGCAGCTTAAACTTGTGAAAGGCCGAAATTGAAAAGCCGTCAACTTGTTATAAGGGGAATTTCACAAGAGAAACACTGTCGTCTATGTGTATGTGAAATATTTTTGACTACATGATGCCTGCAACTCCGTTGCGCCAAAACTCGCTTATCGCGCGGGAACCGTACATTTTTCCGGGATAAAAAGTAGGTATCCTATGTCCTTTCCCGGGACTCAAAGTATTTCAAATTTCAATACTTACAGCAAAACCGGTTCAGCAGTTGGGGCGTGAACCATTGCATTGAAAGCGTAAAATAAGTGAAAGAGAAAGTAGTATATATATTATATGCTATTACTGTAAGACAAAAAGGACGACAATATTTTCTCGATACACATTTTGCATGCAAAAACATTGCTATTTGCTACAGTTTTGATGGCGCATTTGTATAATGGAGGTCAGTGCGCATACGCCATCAAAACTAGCAACGACGCCAACGATGTCAAAACTGGATTAAGGATATGGCATACCATATCCAGTTTTAACATCGTTGGCGTGAACAGGTAACAGACAAACAGACGGACAGTTTCGCATTTATAAATTATAAATTAGCAGTATAGTAGTTTAAGTAGTAGGTATGGAAGTATGATTATGGATGTAAATAAATAACCAACTTTCCGCACTACAGGCCTCATTTGAGCACAGGCCTTATTTGTATCACATACGTCTGATACCGCGAAACATGCCAACTTTGCCAGCTTTTTTCGAATAATTCTAGTTCTTGTAAAAAAAATGTATGGAAGTGTAAGTTTTTTTTTGCCCTCTGCAACTACAAGGCTACATGTGCAGGTGTAGGAATGTCAAAAACATTACTTCTGTTTATGGAGTGTACACTCCATACTTCTGTTCATTTAATTCAATTTATGATTGATTTTCATGCCGGGTAAAGTTACCTGCCTTGTAGACAACATTGCCCACCTTGATTTGTCACGCAAATATGATGGTTAGCACTCATTAGCACTACGAGGTATTGTCAATGTTACCAGTCATATAACCTATTTTCTGCCAAATTAAACAAATGTTGCCATAATATTAAAATACCTCTGTACATCAAAGATTTACTTAAAATGGATCTTACGGCAAAGTTATCCTATGTGGCAAAGTTGGCATGTTTTACCGGTACCTTATGTCAGTGGTACCCAACCTTTTTTTCATGCGGGCCACAAACATGTTTTGGTCTTGGTGTCGCGGGCCGCAAAAAAATTTTTAGGGTTAAAAAGTATTATTACAGCATTTCAAATGGAAGGATAATGTATGGCAAGCTACATAATGTAGTAATACAGAACTACAGAAGTTGTTTCCTAGGCAGATGGAAAACCTACGTAGTTTGGTCCCAACATGATGTTTAAACTTAAGTCTTATAGCAAAATTCTACGAAAGACTAGGTGATATGGTCAAAAGACTATAGCCTGCGCCGACTTACTGATTAAGTCTGTAAAGTGCAACCTCTCGCATCGAGTGCCAAACCGGTTTGGGAATTGGGTCTCGAAAAGGACATAGGATAGTTTTTATTGCTGAAATATTAAACAATAAACGCAAAATTTAAATTACACAGATAACAACAATAAGTATAAACTCCGTTAATAAATATATTCACCATAATATATCACCATTACAATAGACCAAAATTCACATAATGTTGAATGTATTACAAATCTGTTTTAACTTTTTCACACTTTCTACACTAGTGATATATACTTCTGGTGAACCCATGCTTATAGAACCACATTGCAACTTCTGTGTGACCTTACAAGAGCTATGCACAATTCTACAACCTAACCTGAAGAAATCCCTAACATTATCATGTGAAACTCCACTTCCAGGCATGATTTCTATTTTATTTGAATGATTAAGTAACTTCTTTATTAGTTCTTTAGCTTCTTCTTCTGCAGCCGATATCTTCTGGCCACTGGTCAGCAATCTTTTAAATCCTAAACTAATTATTTTAGTTATCGCTTCCTCTGGTAACTTACAAATATCAAAAGCTCTATGGAACGTTACAGGAATGGGATAGGCTTTGTTTATAACTCTTCGGCAGTTTTCTACATTTATGTCATGATCGCTAGTTAACGCTCCAAATACAAATGAATCTATTTCCATTGTTTTGTAAAATTCTATGTCAGCTAGCATCGTCGTCATCTCCTGTGCTGAATAACAGAAATTACATCCACTTCGACATCTTATCATGACGTTAACTTTGCATTTCTGAAAATAGAATAGGAAAACATTGTTTAGAGATAGGAAATTCTAAAAAAAGTGTTTGAAGAGTTAGCACCTTAACTTTTAAATAATGTTAAGCTTTAGTTTAAAAAATAAAATTATAGTACCTGCTGATTTTTATTCTTCAGATAGTCCTCATTAACCTGAAACATTGGACAGTGATATTAGTTTCAACAAAAGATTTCCTGGAATTGGTGATCGACGGATTAAGGACAGTTTGTTAAAGGAATAAAACACTAGCGATTATATTTATTAGCAAGGGTAGAAAAAAAGGTTTCATAAATTAGCTATAACCACGCGCAATAACTTTGGTATACTTACCGTCAAAATATACAATTAATTTAGTTTTATAAAGTTGCCTGGAAGGAACAGCTTCTAGCAAAAGCCTATTTCATATTTGTACAGTATCTTTTATAGTTTTTATTACATATACTTACACTTTTAAGATTGTACCAGCTGAAGAATATTTTTTTAATTGAATCTAAGTAAGCATGTAGGATGAAAACTAACAAAACTTATAACTTCAGCGACGAGTCCTGGGGATGGAGTAAGACCTCCTTCGGTGAGTGTGCTGCATACTTCCAGTTCATCAGCTCCACCAAGTACAGCGTTTTGCGCTGATTCCAAGCTATCGATACACACCTCGAGCCTCATCTTGTAGAAACAAATATGATATTAATAGCCGAAGAATCAAGAAAGTAAATAGGAGTGCAATTACTATTCTAACAATGATTGTAAAAATTACAAAAAGTCGGATATAAACAAGGAACTGATAAATAAAAAACTTACGGCATATCTGTCAAAATCAGCTTTTCGATCAGCTGTTTGGAGCATAGATAAAGTATTATAGTACCTGTTTGGAGTCTTGAACCCACTTGGACCTTTGTCTTCTTAAAAAATTATATTGTTTATGGTTTTCATTTTACATAAACATAATAAAAATTAAAACACTGGGAAATAAATCAAAATTTCCATTACATCCTAATAAATTCTCAACTAACTCTTTCAAACACATATTTTAATTTAGTTTTACGTAATCTTTAGTTAAGAATAAATGCAAAATATAAATTTTTGATCACCATAGACAAACTTTACAGACAACAAAAAAAATTCTATCGACGTCATAACTGTCAAAAGTTTTTTATGTCCTTTTGACATTACGATTTTTAGGACACGCGAACGTAGGCAAGTCATAGCCAACGTTTGCTTGTTAAAATAGGTATTATTCTATTTTTTCAATTACAAAACAAATTTTGTAACCTGCACCAAACGATAAGTAATTAATTATAATTCTAAGAATTGCATTTGTGAGGATAAACATAGCTTAAGGTGGAAAGTTGAGGTTATCTTTTGAATGTTGAATTATGCCACATAATGATCTTTATTTAACTTGATATAGTCGTTGTGCTGCGTTAATCCTATGTTTTAACCTGTGTCTAATGTGTTAACAGTGATGTCTCGAAAAAAAGCCAATGAGGAGACCGATAAACTTACACGTATTGCGATCGTAAATGCTGATCGTTGCAAGCCTAAAAGATGTAGGCAAGAATGCAAGAAGAGCTGCCCTGTGGTCCGTATGGGCAAGCTCTGCATCGAAGTAACCCCCAACGATAAGATCGCAACCATATCAGAGGAACTGTGCATCGGTTGTGGCATTTGTGTCAAGGTATACAAGTTTTTACTTATTATTCAAAAGTATTACTTGATTATAAAATTTTAAAGAGCCTAACTTGCACACAAACTTCTCTACAGTTCTATTAATATTTTTCTTACAGAAATGTCCTTTTGATGCAATCACAATCATCAATATACCATCCAACTTGGAGAAGCATACAACTCATAGATATTCCAAGAATTCTTTCAAGTTGCATCGTCTTCCCATTCCTAGACCTGGTGAAGTGTTGGGTTTGGTCGGTCAAAACGGTATCGGAAAGTCTACAGCCTTAAAAATATTGGCTGGAAAGCAAAAGCCTAATTTAGGTAGATTTGCTGTAAGTATCTTGGTTTCTTATTTGGACACTATTATTGTAATAAAACAGTTAACAGTACTTGTCAACTAGAGATTGTCTTAATATTAATTGGATGTGATCTGAATTATGTACCTTTCTCTTAATAAAATAAATTAAGGGCAAGCATAGAATATCAAATGATTCTTTTAGGATCCTCCGGATTGGCAAGAGATCCTGTCCCATTTCCGTGGATCAGAATTGCAGAACTACTTCACTAAAATCCTCGAGGATGACTTGAAAGCTTTGATCAAGCCGCAGTATGTAGATCAAATACCTAAGGCTGTGAAAGGTACTGTCGGACTATTGCTTGACAAGAAGGATGAGAGGAAAAACCAAATGGAGATTTGTGCTATGCTGGGTAAGATTACCTTAGTGATTAGTTTATAAACTTATTTTGTCTTTATTTTATTAACCAACTTCCGGTTATATGCTTAGTAGCTTAGATGATTGGATGAAATTTTAAGTGACGAAGTAACATGACTCATACACTTTTGTCTTTGTAATATACAGTAGGGCCTCGGTGATCCGGACTCCCGCATGTTCGGTGATCGCTGTAATCTGGCCGGCCAATGGGATTCGTGGTGGAGGCCGGCGAGTGTAGGTGCGGACAGTCATGAGCCAATGCGCCGTCAGTCTTTTGTTTTATCGCTTTAGAAATGCAGCTACGCGTTGCATTGCTGTCTGAATCATGGAGCTAATACAAAGTATTAGCTCCATGGTCTGAATTAACCCTAAATCTTAATAGTACGTAGTGTCAATTTAGCGTCGTCGCGTTCTCCGTCGACTTAGGGAGATTGCACACGTCTCACTTTTTGTGTGATCGAGTCTGCGGCTTCCATACAGTCTGATGGCGCGCGCCACGCAGATTGTATGTAAGCCGCAGACTCAAAAAGTGTGACGTGTGCGATCTCCCTTAAGAGACCGGGCTTTAGAAACGAAGTACGAAAATTATAAACAGAAGAGTATTACAGACTTTTTCAAGAAGAATTATCAATTAACTAATGTTTTATTTTAACTTACTGATTTCCTACATGGTTGTAATTATGAAAATGTACATTTTGTCTTTATGCTATAATTTAAAAATGCATTAAATATTGCATACTATAATCCAGACTCCTCGATAATCCGAAAAGGGTCTTGTTTTTGCCTCTCTGGATTAACAAGGCCCTACTGTATTTAAGTTAAACGTGTGAAGATTACTGATTAATTTGATAGTGTAATTACAATGATATAGGTCTACCAGAATCTGATGGCAATTTTAGACAGCAAATTTTCAAAAAATATCCTTGATCATTGGATAAATTTTTATATTAGCATGTTTCACACACAAAATAAGCCACTAAAGGAATAAAAAAGGATGAAAATGTTTTATTCCTATCACACCGGTATTGCTAGAGTCAATTTATTTTCTCACTTTTTGCCATCAGATTCTGGTACACCTATAGTTAAGTTGCTACCTAACTGTCACTGCCTCAGAACAGGAAAATATCTTTAATCTGTAGTCACTGCACATGTTTTATGACTTTTATGTCAATTACTTTACAGATCTTTCTCACATTCGTGATCGTGAAATTTCGGCCCTCTCTGGAGGAGAACTGCAGCGTTTTGCTTGCGCCATGGTATGCATCCAAGATGGAGATATATTCATGTTTGATGAGCCCTCCTCATATTTGGATGTCAAACAACGTCTCAATGCCGCTCGCACAATTCGCTCGCTCATCCATCCTGATAAGTATGCCTTTTTTATAAATTCAGACAAATACTTTGAAGTTCCTAATAGAAAGTAAAATTCTCCAGAACTATATAAAATAATGTATTCTGTCATGTTCTCATCCATTGCGTAAAAGTTCGATTTTTTATAGCACCTAGTGCTATAAAACACAACAAACATTTCATCATCTAAATGCAAATAATATGAAAAAAAGGAAAAATTGGAATTTTATCACACTTTTAAAGTGGGGACTGTGTGTGAGATAGTAACAATTTACATTTTTGATTCTATGTATACACAAACTTTGTCTAATTAACTTTGTAATTATTTTTAACTTTGTCTACAGGTTCATCATTGTAGTAGAGCATGACTTGTCAGTGTTGGACTATCTCTCCGACTTCATTTGTTGTTTGTACGGAGTTCCTGGTGCTTATGGTGTAGTTACCATGCCTTTCTCAGTGCGAGAAGGTAAGATATCAACATTTTTCAGTATTATTTTCCTGTTTTGGAAGATGGCTTTGAAACATTTGTCCAAATATTATCTTGCCCTTTGGCCTCTTTTGCATACATATAAAAAAAGAGATGTGTAACATGATACTTATCCAACATAACTAACTTTCTAACTGGTACCTTAGCATTTACAAAATATTGTGCTGCATAAACCATTGTGCTGCACTAAACTCCTAATAAAAAAATTACACAGCAGCTAATAACCATACCAGCTCTGCTTGTCTTTGTCTTACACAAGAGAAAAGTCGCATGGCAAAGAAAGATAGCAGAACCATTATAGTGTTTATTCACTGCATATACTATATTTTTAATAGCCCTCTCATGCCTTGATTACACCTACCAAGTAGAATAGCGAGACAGGGCTCTCGGCTAATTTGAGTGCTCGTCCAAGTAAACAAATTATAATTTTTCAGGTATAAATATATTCCTTGATGGCTTTGTACCCACCGAAAACATGAGATTCAGAACTGAGTCCCTTGTGTTTAAGGTAGCAGAATCGGCTACTGAAGAGGAGGTAAGTTGGCCATTCTTATAAATATTATTGTTAGTCAATATCCTCTTTGATTTTCAGACTCACATGCAGATGATAGTAAACATTGAAACATCAAATGATTCATAAAAATTTAATTCTGATTTGAGTCTTTGTTTCTTAATTCATATTTATTACTATTTAATACTTGTCTACTGATGATATTTTAGATCAAGAGAATGAACCATTATGAATATCCTGAAATGACGAAAAATATGGGCGACTTTAGACTGCGCGTAATGCAAGGAGAGTTCTCAGATTCTGAGATTTTAGTACTCTTAGGTGAAAATGGTACTGGAAAAACAACATTCATTAGAATGTTGGCTGGCAACTTGGAGCCTGATGAAGGTAATGCATACTTTTTGTAGGTAAGTACATATTTTAGGCCATCGCTCTCACAAAAATCACTTTTTGTTACTTTCTCATTGAAATTCCAAATACAATAAAATTTAAACGATATACTATAATAGTATATCAACGAATGAATGAAACCCATATTATGAAATTGCTTGATGAAAAGAAATAAATTATTGCATTTTAGACCGAATAGTCTGAACATAGTGCTATTGCCAGGTCAGTGAATTCTAAAAAAATGTTAATTTGTCTATGGTTATGCCTACGTCAAAGTCAAATGACAACTGACAAGCTGGTGAAAATTGACAACTTGTAAAAATCAGCACAAAAATCGAGCTTACAAAAATCTCATAAATTATTTAATTAATAAATACAACTCACAATGAAATCTGTGCAATATGTTTAGAAATTACCATGTGTTGGAAAAATTGTGAAAAGATGAGAAGCAAAGTTGTTAATTTTAAGGTTATAGTAGGCTAATATTTAATTGTGCTATTTTCGTTCATGCAAACGTATTTTGAACAGTTGAAATGGCTAGGACAGAATTATTTGATCTATTTTTCCATCCTGTATTTCAAAAATGCTTAAAACACGCCGAGGCTTCAAAGCCATCTGAAGGTATTCTAGAATTTACTTTCTATAAGCTGTCTCATATTGTCATGTATGAATTTGGTACAAATATGTTTGTAGTTACGTGTATTATTATTGTAATTACATTAAATGTAATTTTATTAAATTACATTTAATGTAATTAAATGTAAAAAAACAAATTTTGTTTTAATGTTAAGGGTTGAATTTACATATTACCGGTAACTGATTATTATAGTACTTATTCTTAATGATATTGTGAATACTTTCAGGGACTGATTTAACTGAAAACTTGCTTAATTCTTTCTCTTAAATGTTTAAACTACAGAAGAAAGTAATAAATAAAATACAATACAAAGTTGTTAATAATTTCTTTCAGGCGCGAGTCAATTGCCACAGTTGCATATAAGTTATAAGCCCCAAAAGATATCTCCAAAGTCACAGGGACAAGTCAGAAATCTGCTACACGATAAGATCAGAGATGCCTACTCTCATCCACAGGTAATTATATAGGTTCTAGTTCATTTCATTAATTTTGATCAAAGATGTAAATGTTGTTATTTGTGTTTTTATTGTAATGTTATTATTATTATGTTTGTGTAAAGCACTCCTTGCTCACGGGCAATAAAATCCCGGACCTTTGAAGGCATGCGTGGGGCCAAAGCCAACACGTAGAGGCCCGTTACACAGTTTTAATCTAGATGTAATGTGACACTAGCCGGCGACTCTCCCTGTCCGTATTATAGGAGTACGACTAAGGAGAGCCAGCGGCCAGTGTAGGACTATTGCAGGGAATGGAATTAAAATGATACCGGGCTATGGGGGTGAGGTGCTAGTGGACTGGGTAACTGGGACTATGGAAGGACTATGGCGTCTGCCGATACAATGTTGTAACATGTATCATAATGTTGGCAGACAGTGACTCGCCAACTCTTTGAATGGGCCCCTCAAAATGGTCGCACACACGGTGCACCAAGGCGGCAACATTGACAGAGCAACTTGAGGCAGGAGAGGTGTCGCTGGACTTTAAACGCCGATCATTTGCACCCTCAGAGGGTCCCATCACGTCACCCACTCGCCACTTACGCTTCACATCCTCCCTCCGAGCCGAAGCTCTCGCGACTAAACTCTGACCGGCCGATTAAGGCAAGGCAGAGGTAGGGCCTGATTCTCTGTCAGTGTTCACTCCGACCGGCCGGTGAAGGCAAGCGGGAGATGGAGAACAGGGGCTTCCCTGGGAGCACTCGGGTTTGTGGGGTCGCTACTCCCCAACAGCTCCCACAAGCTGCCCTGCGGGCTTAGGGAACACACCCATACTACGTGACCCATTTAGGGGGGGGAGGGGGTTCACTGTAAAAGTGGCAGCGCTGAAAGACCAATTTTTTTTTCACTTTGGTATGGAGAAACTCGTTACACTGGGGCGCTAGCCCATACAAAAGTGAAAAAAAATTTTGCTAATTCAGCGCTGCTACTTTCACAGTAAACTCACTATTAGGAACACGTACACATCCTAAAGTATTATCACTTAGTTTTGTTACACCTTGTACATGTACAGTATATCTTAAATATTGGTGTCAAGTATTTCTTTTTGGCAAACTATTGGGTATTAAAGTATTTTTTGGTGATCGTTATTTTTATTCCTATATTTAATTAAGTAGTAATAATTATTATAAACATGCAAAGAGTCTTTTGTAATAAATAACTTAACTTAACACAAATATGAGTCAAATTATTTTCATTTGTTATCTACTATTTCTACTTACAAAATGATTAAAAATTATTCTTGTCAATACCACGTGAACAATTGAAGGGGGGGGGTGTCTTGGCATATACTACGCGTGGTCACCAGGGGGAGGGGGGGAGTCAAAAAAGCTTAAAAAGTAGGTCATGTAGTATGGGTATGCTCCCTTATTATTATTATTATATTCTTTGCCATTGCATATTGTGTTGTACTATCAGAGAAGTTGATTCCTAGGCAGATGGACCTACATAGTTTGGTTGCATTATGTCAAACCCAGGTGTGTCTATCACAAATAACATTGAATTGACATGATCCAACCAAATGATGGTCTCTCACCTGCCTAGGAATCAATTTCCTAGATGGTACAATAAAATATGTAGAAGAGTTTCTGCTCTTCCGAAAATACAAAATAAATATTAATACAAACAATTTAATTTCCATGTTTCGAAAACTGTTTTCACAAATGCTTATAAAATTCTTTTCTTGTTTCCAGTTTATCACAGACGTAATGAAGCCAATGAAGATTGAGGAGATCATGGATCAGGAAGTCCAGAATCTGTCTGGTGGTGAGTTGCAGCGTGTTGCCCTGGTGCTCTGTCTCGGCAAACCCGCCGAGGTCTACCTCATTGACGAACCGTCTGCATACTTAGACTCCGAGCAGCGTTTAGTTGCTGCTAAAGTCATTAAAAGGTAAAACCATAATGCTAGCATGATCAAATGAATTTTATAACGTACTCCGTTGCGCCAAAATCCGTTTGTCGCGAAAGAACCGTACATTTTTTCGAGATAAAAAGTATGTCCTTTCCTGGGGCTCATCATAGATCCATACCCATCAAAATCAGTTCAACGGTTTGAGCATGAAGAGTTGAGTTATGAATACTGTCTTGTTCTTAATGATCTAAAGAACGTAACTGAACTTATAACTCATATTACATATTTTTTGTGGAATGATACGTAAATGTATAACAGTGTCCATTATATCTTATATATAAAATTCTCGTGTCACAATGTTAGTCAGCGAACTCCTCCGAAACGGCTTTACTGATTGTTACCAAATGTTATATGCATATTCAGTAGGTCTGAGAATCGGCTACTGGGTACTTTATATATTGATAAGTGCATTTGTTGAATAAATAATAGTAAATTATTACAACCTGAGACTGACGGCGACCATTAAGTTTGTGTGACGGGATAGCGATCGACGTTGCCATGGTGACATACTTACTTAGTCACTTCAATAAAATAATATGGCAAATATATTAAGGCAAAGCAACGTATGCCGAGACAGCTAGTAATATATATTATGTTGACTGCCAAAATCACTATTTCCTTGTAATATGAAATTTATTAACCAAAGCATACTTTTCCAGATTCATATTGCACGCGAAACGCACGGGCTTCGTGGTGGAGCACGACTTCATTATGGCCACATACCTCGCGGACCGTGTCATAGTGTTTGAGGGCACCCCGTCCTCCAACGCCACGGCCCACGCCCCGCAGTCCCTCCTCAACGGGATGAACAAGTTCCTTGAACTGCTCGGCATCACGTTCAGACGAGACCCCAACAACTTCAGACCTAGGATCAACAAGCATTCCTCTGTTAAGGTAAATTGTATACAACATGTAACAAAACTAAATGATATTGCTTCAGGGGTAGTATGTGTCCCTTATACATAATAGAGTTCACTGTTAAAATTGCAGTGCTGAAAGCGCATATTTTTTTTATTTTATTTGTAGGGACATTGGACAAGCCCCCGCGTCTTGAGTTTTCCCATACAAAGATGAAAAAAATAGTTACTCTTTCAACGCTGCTACTTTCACAGCAAAATAGGGGACCCATACACACCCTAAAGTATTATCATTTATCACTAAGTTTTGTTATATCCTGTACATATCCTTTTGAATCATGATTCATGGTGCAATTTTTTTTGTGGCAAATCTCTATAAACTGTCTTTGTTATTTTACTTCTAATAATTAAAAGGCAAAAAAATATTTTAACAAATAGACAAGTTTTCTATTTATTAATAATTTTAAAACGACAAAATCGTTATACAATAATTCTCTAATGCTACAAATTCATTTCAATTATTCTTGCTTATGGGGCGTCCACAAATTACGTGAGGTGTTTGGGGTGGAGGGGGTCAAGTCAAATCTCATCTAATCTCACGTTGTTGGGGAGAGGGGGGTCTCGGCAAATCTCACGTAATTTTTTTTCTCAACAAAATAATACTATTTTGGTCCATTTTATCCAGATTTTACGTTATACGATTAAAATCATTCAGACATTCACAAATTCGTTCGAAAGAAAATCTATTGACTCTAAAACCAAACGTTTACGTAAGAAACCCACATTTTGAAAAATCTCACGTAATTTGTGGACGCCCCCTTACCTCCCTGCACTATTAAAAGGAGCTTAAATAGAATTGCAAGTATTTTCAAGGTAATAAGTTTCAAAACAATCTTAATGAATTGAATATTATTAATGTTCATTTATTTTTTTCAGGACATTGAGCAAAAGAGAGCGGGCCAATACTTTTTCCTGGAAGATTAGTACACTATTTAAATGATATACCATATTTATATATAATGCTGCTAAATAAAGGATGTATCCTGTCACAAGCGCTGGCCTGCAATGTATTTCCAATCAATGTATTACTGTAATAAATCGGTTTTTTACAATTTTTCATTTTTTTAATACTTACCTAGAAAATTAATGAATATACTGCGCACACGATTTTAGGGTGCGTTTCCACTGAAGCGGAGCGGAGCTTAGCAGTGCCCGAATTGACCAATCGTGCTATTCCAGCCGAATGACAGCGAAGCGGAGCGAAGATTTCGAGCATGGTTATTGGTCAATTCGGCACCGCTAAGCTCCGCTCCGCGTCAGTGGAAACGCGGCCAGGTCTCTCTGATGTGTGATAATAATGTTGTGCGTGGATTATTTTTATAGCCCATTGCTTTGTTTTGTAGCAGTCTTTTGTTTGTAAGTTTTTATCGTCGGACGGCGGAGTGACAGCGATAAATGAAAATATCATCATAATATGGACACGCAACAATCAGGCTCGTGGTAAGTTCTTAAAAACTTGGTTCTATACATGTATACCAATTAGGTACCAGAAAATGGAAATATAATAATCATTTTTTTCAAAATATTATACACATAGATCAGCTATTCTCAACCTGTGGCCCGCGTGAAGTCAAACCATTTTAAAATTCACGCCCATACTGAACACTATTACTCCTGTTCACGCCAATAGGCCAAAATAGTGCAGTCGTAGTGAAAGCCGTGAGTTGAGTTTTTTTCACTTTTAAGTCGTTAACTTTTAAAGTTAACTCTAAAATATTTTGATACGGCCCGCGACATCATAACCAAAACATGTTTGTGGCCCGTATACAAAAAAGGCTGAATACTTCGATCACGCTGAGTAACACCATAGTATAAGGAGGGGAAGTAAGTTATCTTCATACAAAGGCACCGCGCGCGGCTTGTATGTGTGCGCCGTAGTATCTATGCGTCGCCGCACGCACACTTATTAATATCTCGGACCGTTTTCGGACCATACCAGTCGGGGCTAACACTTTACGCTGCACGCCCGCGTCGCGCCACGCCGCGCCAAACGAATCAAAAATGTCCGATCATAATCGCAGCAGTAATAAAATATATTGCTGTGTGTTTGGGTGTTTTAATAGTAATGCAACAACCTATAACCTAAATCAGATACCTACTTACTTCTTTTTTTATTGTATTAGTTTTCTATCACACAAACTTTCCCACTAGAACATAGTATAAAATATAAGAGAATGTTTTAGGTAAGTAGGTACTTTTGATCAGTCAACTAATTTGCCGCTATTGCTTTGTTTATGTTTAGTAATGCCGATTTCTCTGTATTGTAGGTATATTAACTAACTACTTACAGTCAATTACTTATTTTAAATCGTTATTAAAAATAAGTAATTGACTAATTGTAAATCAGATATTAATTATACATGTTACATATGCACCCTCTATGAAAACCGGACTTAGCACAGATTTGCCGAACACCAGTATCACATCGTCATCATCAGCTAGCCGCAGTCAAACATCAGCTCTTGGACTATAATAAACTTGAAGCATACATAAAGTGTTGCCGTCTCCCAGACTATACAGATAAGACCACTCAAGAAGTTTCTTACTAAAATTGCGAAAGAACACGGAATACCGAAAACGCTGTCGCCGCATCATCGTGGTGGTCCCAACTCCGTGGGACCTGATTTTGGTAGTTAGTTAGCTCACTTTAGATCTTACATCGATCGGGGTCGGTACTTGTAATTTAGGATATAGTCTTTTTATACAGAATAGCTCTGTTAGAAAAAGTGTTTAAGTTATAAAATTAATTGTAATCTTATTTGAATAAATGTATTAAATTAAATCGGTTTTTTTTGGCACTCCCGTTCGAGAACACTATAATTGGCGCAGTCTTGGGGATTTTTCCAAAATTACGGAAAATCCAGAACCTACGAAAGTGTTCCGGGAGTAGTGAAATTCGGGTGTGTGTGAGATCCAGAAATTGATCCAGCAGATACCAGAATGTACATGTAAGTGCTTTAGTTTCTATCTAGAGTTGCTTCCTTTTATCCTATAAGTTTCATATAATTTTCCAAGATTTTCCATCCAAGGCAATCAAGGAATCCTAGAGTTAGTAATAGCAGTAGAAATAATTTATTAGACGCAAATAGAAATTTAGGAATTTTAGACGAGTCGCAGGAAAATTTAATTTTTCGTAAGGACTTTTCAGTAGATTATAATTTATTAAATATGTCAAATTTAGATGATATTTTTAAAGCTTTACGGTTAGTGCCGGAATTTGACGGAAATCCTAATGTTTTAACTAGATTTATTAAACTATGTGACCAGTTAGTGCAGCAATTTGTTCGGAATGAAGAAGGCTATGAACTTTGTAATTGTGCTTTAATTAACGGAATTTTAAATAAGGTGGTAGGCTCAGCTTCTCGTTTGATTAATTCTAACGGTATACCTGAAAACTGGAATGGCATTCGATCTGCCTTAATTAATAATTTTGCCGATCAGCGAGATGAAACATCGCTCTATAACGATCTAGCATTATTGAACCAGGGTTCCCTTAGCCCGCAAGAATTTTACGAAAAGTGTCAGAATTTATTTAGTACTATTATTACATATGTCAGTCTGCATGAAACGGTGCCGAGCACTATAGAATCTAAGCGTGCGTTATATAAAAAATTAACGCTACAGTCATATTTACGTGGACTCCGCGATCCACTAGGATCTCGTATCCGTTGCATGCGCCCTGACACAATAGAAAAAGCGTTAGAATATGTTCATGAGGAGATGAACACCTCTACATGCAGCAGCGCAGCGAGCGTCCGTCGGAGAAGAAATTGCAGGTAAGTGATAGTATATTTAAGCACGGTACGCAACCTTCTATGCCCTTATTTTCAGCGCGGCCATTTAATTTTATGTCAGGTACACCAAACCGCCCTCAATTAGGTACACACCTCCCACGCCCAGATCAGGGTTGGAGAGCACAACTGCAGCCGTTCCACAGACCGTCAAGGACGCAGCAAATGTTTGCCGCGCCCCCACCGAACTATAGACCTCAAAGTCATTTATTTAGACTACCTAAACGTCCCTCACAAAATGAACCACAGCCTATGAGTGGTGTAAGCCATTTCGTAACTAAACCATTTGGACAGACGAACAGACAACCTCATGACTGGCGAAAATTCGGTAACCCTCCACCAAATAATTATTTTAAGACTCGGGAAATGAATTTAAATGAATGTTACGACTCATACTATGACTCAGACTTTGACGAAAATTACTATGACTATACTGACAGATATTATGATAAATTTTAATTACGAATACCCAGTAGATTCGGAACCCCAATTTTCTCAAAATTGTATTGTAGAAGAGGTACAGACAGAGGCCGTATCCTCTACATCAAATAATGAGCAGGATTTTCAGAAAATAGCCAAGTCAGACAAGTTAAAATAGAATTAAATTTACAATCCCAAAGACAGTTGCCCTATGTTCAAATTAGTAATCCCCCTTTAAAACTTTTAATCGACACCGGGGCAAATCAATCTTTTATTAGCCCTGACGCCGTAAGAAAATTTTATTCCCATATTGAGTGTAATTATGATCCTTTTGAGGTAACCAATATTCATGCGACCACTAGAAATAACTATTCTATAACAGTGCCTAGTTTCCAAGAAGTAAATGACAGAGATAATATTACATTATATATTTATAAATTTCATAATTTTTTCGATGGGTTAATCGGGTTAGACTTATTGGAAAAATGGGAATCTAATATTGATATTAAAAATAAATTATTAGTAACAAAATTTTCCAAGATCCCCTTACATATGTATGATTCGCGTAATTGCAATTTATATGAGGAAATAATTCCAGCAAATTCTTCAAAATTAGTTGAAGTACCTATCAATTTTCAGGAAGGTGAAGCATTTATACCTGAACAAATAATTTGTAACTGTGTAATTTCTGACTGTGTGACCACAGTAAAAAATAGTCGTGGCATTATAGAAATAAAAAACCCTTCTCGTCATGACATAGTTTTTTCAATGGACCGTCCAGTTAATGCCGAAATTTTTAATTTAAATCTTCATAAAAATACCAAACCAGACCGTGTTTCCGAGGTTCTGTCCCGTTTGCGAACCGATCATTTAAACCCAGAAGAGCGTGCTAATTTAGAAGCTCTTTGTTCTAGATATTCCGATATATTTTACATAGATGGTGAACCGCTCACTTTTACAAATCAAATAAAACATAACATACGTACAACTGATGAAATACCGGTATATACTAGAAGCTATAGATATCCTTTCATACATAAGCAGGAAGTTCAGGAACAAATTTCAAAAATGTTAGAGCAGGGTATAATTCGCCCCTCTCAGTCAGCTTGGAACTCCCCCATCTGGGTGGTTCCCAAAAAATCAGATGCCTCTGGGAAAACCAAGTGGCGATTGGTCGTAGATTTCAGAAAGTTAAACAATAAAACCATAGACGATAAGTATCCAATTCCAAATATTTCAGATGCCCTTAATAAATTAGGAAATTGCCAATATTTTACTACACTGAATTTAGAATGTGGACTCTACCAACTAGAAATTAATCCTAGTGATATACCGAAAACAGCATTCAATGTAGATCATGGACACTTCGAATTTTTGCGAATGCCCATAGGCCTAAAGAATTCACCAACCACGTTTCAACGTGTGATGGATAATGTATTAAAAGGCCTCCAAAATAGAATTTGCCTAGTTTATCTAGACGATATAATCGTATTTAGCACATCATTACAGGAACATATGGTTAATTTAGAGAAAGTATTCCAAAGACTCAGACAGTCAAACTTCAAAATTCAAATGGACAAGTCCGAGTTTCTCAAATTAGAAACCGCGTATTTAGGACATATTATAGGCAAAGACGGAATTAAACCAAACCCAGATAAAATTGCAGCTATTCAGAAATTCCCAATTCCGAAAACCGTGACAGAAATAAAACGATTTCTTGGTCTATTAGGTTATTATCGAAAATTTATACCAGATTTCGCTCGTATCACAAAACCAATGACAAAATGTTTAAAAAAAGGCTCTAAAATAATTATAAATGACCCTGACTACATAGACTGTTTTGAAAAATGTAAAACCCTACTAACCAATGACCCTATCCTACAATATCCAGATTTTAGTAAGGAATTTATCCTGACTACAGACGCCTCAAACTACGCAATAGGAGCAGTTCTCTCTCAAGGATCTATCGGTAGTGATAGACCAATAGCTTACGCATCTAGGACCTTATACACCAGTGAAATTAATTACAGTACAATTGAAAAGGAGCTCTTAGCTATAGTTTTTGGCACAAAATATTTCCGCCCCTATTTATTCGGTAGAAAATTTAAAGTAGTAACTGATCATAAGCCACTTCAGTGGATTATGAACCTTAAAGAGCCCGGCTCAAGACTCACTAGATGGCGTTTAAAACTAAGCGAATATAATTTTACACCTATCTACAAGCAAGGTAAATGTAATACAAATGCCGACGCCTTATCAAGAATAGAAATTAACAATGAGGACGTCAGTTCTATCATAGTAAATGTGTCTGAAGCAGACAGACCTCAATCCCCATCAGGCTCCTCAACACTTACCGCTCACAGCTCCTCTACAGTCACCGTCCACTCCAGCGCAGAAGATCCCATCCTAGAAATTCCTATATCTGACGATCCGTTAAATAAATTTAGTAGACAAATATCTCTAGTAGTAGTAGGAGACATTAAGAAACGACCGACAGTTACCAAACCTTTTGAGACTCATACGAAAACTACTATTCAATTATCGGAATCCAATTTAGAAAATGATGTAGTAAATGCAATAAAAGAATATGTGGACCCGAAAATTAAAACAGGACTGATCATAGACCCACCTTTAGCCATGTATAAAATTGTTCCCATACTGCAAAATAAGTTCAAAAGTTCCGCTATGAAATTAGTTCTTACAAAAACTGAATTGGAAAATGTTAATGATTATTTAAAACAAAATGAAATTATTGGAAAATACCATGTGGGAAAAACTAACCACCGTGGTATTAACGAATGCTTTCTCGCTCTTTCTCGTAGATTTTATTGGCCAAAAATGAGAGAATCGATAACTAAATTTATAAATGAATGTGGAATTTGTGGTCAAGCAAAATACGATAGGAATCCAATTAATCAAAGATTTTCAGTAGTACCACCTCCAACAAAGCCGTTTGAAATCCTTCATCTTGATCTTTTTACAGTCGAATCTGAAAAATATCTAACCTTAGTTGATGCTTTCTCAAAATATGCCCAGGCCTACCATTTGAGAGATGGAACCGCCTTAAGCGTCGTCCAGGCCCTTCTTAAATTTTGTACCCATCATGGTTTACCCTTAACTGTAGTAACTGACCAGGGGACTGAATTCACAAATGCATTATTTTTAGAGTTCGTTAGACTTCATAAAATTCAGCACCACAAAACTCTAGCCCATGCTCCGAATGATAATGGTATAGTGGAAAGGTTCCACTCAACAATTCTCGAACATTTGCGTATACTAAAACTAAAAAGAAGAACTGAAACAAGTGTTAATCTTATGCCCTACGCCCTTTTGGCCTACAATAGTTCAATTCACAGCTTTACAAAATGCCGACCTATAGACCTTATTTCTGGACATTTTGACCCTAGAGACCCTACTGACATAAACCTAACGCAACACCTGTTACAACAATATATAATTGACCATAAGCTTAGGATGACTCAAGTATATGACATAATTAACGAAACCTCATTACAAAATAGAACCCAGTTAATCGAGAATAGAAATAGAGACCGAGAACCAGAACGTGAATACTCCCCAGATCAGCAAGTGTACATACGGAATCCTATGGCATGCCGTCAGAAACTCGCCCCGCGCTATACGCAGGATGTAGTTTTAGCTGACCTTCCCATACATATTTATACTAAAAGAAAGCGAGGTCCCGTAGCAAAAGCACGACTTAAACGAAGTACTAAGGACCCTGTATTGTTACAGGATACTTCTACTATGCCTACTGACACAACTGACTCGAGGACAAGACGTGACAATCGACAGCCTACAAGACGGACCAGGAGTACTTCCGTTTAAATTAGGAAACGCTAAAATCATATCTCATTACCACTCTTTTCTTGGTAAAATAGACTTATCCCAAATACACTCACAAATTAAATTAGTGAAAATGCAACTTCATCAAGCACATATCGATCTAAGTAATCAGACAATCTCTTTATATGAACCACATATAGAATATCTTACATCAAAATTGGATAGAGTTTTAAATCAGTTATATACATTTGAAGCCGACCGCAAAAAACGAGGTCTCATTGACGGACTTGGTTCAATAATTAAAAGCATTTCGGGTAATTTGGATTACACAGACGCAATTAAATATAATAATGCCATTGAAGTTTTAAGCAAAAACCAGCATAAGTTAGAGTTAGAAATTAATAATCATGTAAGCCTAAATAAGGAATTTACTTTAAGGAATTCAGAAATTTTAGAAAATCTTACATCTAATCAAAATAGAATAGCTAAAACTCTGGAATTAATCATGAATAGTGACAGTAATAGAGAAAATGAATATATTAAATACTCTCATTTTGCGCAACATTTAATTATTCTTAGTGACAATATAGATATGCTATCAGAAGAAATATATAGACTCGAAAATACTTTAGCTTTTATTAGAATAGCCAGTGCACCTCACTTTGCATTAAATATTAAGGAATTAAAATTAATGGTACATAAATTAAGAATATTATATTCTAAGGTTCAACTTATTAACGTAGATACTAGATATTTTTATGATTTTATTAGGTTAGCATATTTCTATGCAGATAATTATATAGTTATAGTATACAAGATTCCGATTGTCTTTCCTTTAACATATGACTTGTACAAGCTATCCCTCGTACCTAACAAATATAATCAAATTATCCTACCTATATCTCCCTACCTAGCAATCTCTGGAGACGATTCTAAGTACATGGAGGCTGAATGCCCGAAGGTAAAAGAATGGTACATCTGCCCAAAATCACACTATAAAGTAACAGAATACCCCGAATGCATCCATCACCTGATCACCAAGCAAGAACTTCACGCATCGTGCAAGATAACTACAGTCACCCTCACCCAAGGAGCAGTCGAACAACTTGACGACAGGCATTTTACTATGAATTTTCCGAACATCACGAAAGTTAGAATATCATGTGGACAAGAACAATACAGAAGCCTTCAGGGAAGCTACTTGACTACAATTCCAGTAAACTGCTACTTCAAGACGTCTACATTCACAATCTTCAACTCCGATGATCACATAAAAGGTCACCCCCTGAAAATAATAGAACTACCGAAGTATCAAGAACGTAATGGAAGCACATATCACACCCATGCAACCTTAAACTCAATCGATCTCCAAAATCTTCATTCTATTAATGAGAAAATTATATTCCAAAACCCCATGCAACTAGACAAAAATTTACAACTTAGTTTGTACCATACAACCATTCCATTTTATATAATAACGATTGCAGTTATACTATGTGCATCATATATCCTATACAAATATATGCACCGAAAAAGCCTCCGCAGAAGTCGTCACGACGTAGAAGAAAACTCCCATATACCTCTAGAAGAAAGAAGACCGCACCCTGCTGAAATAGCAATAGATCACAGCGATATTTCGGCAACTTTATCAAAACTTTCGAAATAGTCGCCGAACTGTGGGGGGAGGTGTTACATATGCACCCTCTATGAAAACCGGACTTAGCACAGATTTGCCGAACACCAGTATCACATCGTCATCATCAGCCAGCCGCAGTCAAACATCAGCTCTTGGACTATAATAAACTTGAAGCATACATAAAGTGTTGCCGTCTCCCAGACTATACAGATAAGACCACTCAAGAAGTTTCTTACTAAAATTGCGAAAGAACACGGAATACCGAAAACGCTGTCGCCGCATCATCGTGGTGGTCCCAACTCCGTGGGACCTGATTTTGGTAGTTAGTTAGCTCACTTTAGATCTTACATCGATCGGGGTCGGTACTTGTAATTTAGGATATAGTCTTTTTATACAGAATAGCTCTGTTAGAAAAAGTGTTTAAGTTATAAAATTAATTGTAATCTTATTTGAATAAATGTATTAAATTAAATCGGTTTTTTTTGGCACTCCCGTTCGAGAACACTATAATTTACACATAAAGCAAAGTTCGAATCATAACAACAGATTTGTTTATAGTAGGTACCTATAAGAGACAGGCGTTAGTTTTTAATGTTGTTTTAAAGGGTATATTTATAATTTTATTAAGACATCGGATTATATGCACGATCCAAGTGCCGAAATATGCATGCAAATATGCACAAAAATTGGCCGAAATATGGACAATCAAGAGTCAATTATTATTATCAAAAGTCGGAAGACCGTGACGTTGCCGCTGTTCATGCGGTTGCGAACGAAACGCGGACAGCCGCTTGCCGCTCCCACATCAGAACGCCGCCGCGCCGCCGCCGCCTAAAATTGACAACCCTAAGACAGTAGGTAATTAAATCGCGGATTGGGCCGGAGTTACCCTACTTCCCCTCCTTTTACTATGGTAACACTGCTCTAGTGGCATTCGAAGCCACGACCACCGTTTTACGCGACAACGCGCTAACCACAGAGCCAAAGAGAAAGACATACGACGCGACGTTACGCATCTTATGAATGGTGTATGAGTCAGTAGTTCGCGGGATTTCGTCTACTAATGTATTTGTATATTTATTTATAGTTGATGACTGAATGACGTAAACAACATTGATGACGAGTGATGATCTGTTTTTTTAGATCGTGACGAAGTGACATACGTGTTGAAAAAAAATTAAGTTAATATCCTACTTTTGTTAGTCACCCGGCATATAATAAAGTAATAAGAATATGGTGGCTTTAGACTAAGGTACCTCAGTTTATTAGATAGAAACTTGTGTCGAGGAAAAGCTGCTATACGCAAACTTTAAGGGTTCTATTATTTAGTGCACCTTAAATCTCATACTATCTCATAAAAAATAGGTACACATTATAATTATAGTAGAACTCTATTGTTGGGATACAAATTATGTCAGTCAAACACGGACTAAAACCTGCCCAGCTCTTCAGTGTGCTTCAGTCCCCCATTCATTTGAGTTCGCACGCGAATTGGGCCACAAACCCCCAACAAAAATGAGGAGGGGGTCGAGTCAAATCTCATCTAATCTCACGTTGGGGAGAGGGTGGGTCACGGCAAATCTCACGTAATTTTTTCTCAACAAAATAATTTTGGTCCATTTCATCCAGATTGTCGTACCTATGCTTAAGATTTAATCGTAAGCGTAATCGTTAATTCGTTCGAAAGAAAATCTATTGACTGTCAAACCAAACGTTTACCTACGTAAGAAACCCACATTTTGAAAAATCTCACGTGAGATTTGGGGGGGGTTGAATAAAATCTCACGAAATCTCACCAGGGGGGGGGGTCAAAAAATAAAAATAAAACACCTATCGTAATTTGTGGACGCCTCCTTATATTATAATGGATAAATAAATCCTTAATCCGGCACTGATTTCAGGTTGCATCTAGTACCAAAACCTAACAGCAGGCTAGTCATATTTTTTCAACGTTATCAGCGTCAGTCATCTGTGGCAGTTTTGTGGTAAACCAGTTGTCAAGGTCATTTGAGTCATCCTGCCTACTGTTCTAGCGGTTCGACGTCATACGAGGTCATACTTGTTCTAGTAATGTTTTGAGCTTAATTTTATAATACTAGACGTTTCCCACCACTGGAAATCACAAGGTAACCGTACATTTTCGAGTGATATCAAGTCATATCGTTTTCAGTCGGTAAGCCGATCAAATTATTAATTAAGTAGGAAGCTGTCAACTGAATGGATAATAATTATTAATTAATGACTATGCAGATGCTACCTAAATAGCCTAGTAAACGAATGCTCGAAATGCTTGGAAAAGTCGAAAGCAGAAATTATGACTACGCCACTTTGTTTGGACTAGTTGTAGGAGATAAACATACTAAAAGTCCTGACCCCTCCGAGGTGCGCCGGAGGGGAGGGGGGGAAAAGAAGGACCCATTTTTTGGTTTTTAGACTAATTTACGAAAACGGTGCTTCGTACGAAATTTTATTGTACTACATAAGAAAAGCTAATAAAATTCTCTACAACTTTGTCCTTTACACTTTGTATCACTGTATCTAGAGTGCGTTTCATCAAATAGTTCCTTTGCCGTCATGTTGGCACTAATGCAAATTAATGTTGCCACATTACCCTTACTGTGCTACCTTAAATTAGGGGAGCTAATATGCTATCACAAAATGCACTTAAAGAAAATTGTACATAATTCTAACAGCTTTCGCCCGCGGCTCTGCCTGCGTTAACGTCTATACCGGACCGTTCTTTTTCCCGGGATAAAAGGTACCCTATGTCTTTCTCCATAACCCGGACAACGTGTACCTATGAAAGTTTCATTATGATCCGCTTAGTACTTTATGTGTGAAGGCGTAACAACCAAATTCACTTTCGCATTTACTAGCTAAAAGCCGAGCTTTGTGAGGGCTCGCGTCATCACACCTTCACTGACTGATAATAACACATTTACATGTAAATACTATGTTAAAGCACAAATCAATAGGCGTCATAGTTTGTCCGTAAAGTGTACCACAAAATGTACAGGTTGTGAGATGTACTAGGGCTCGCTTCGCTCGCCCTGATAATATTATTGTACTAGCTTTTACCCGCGCCTTCGTTCGCGTGTATGCAGTTTTCGTTACTAGAAGTGCATTTCATCAAATAGTTCCTTTGCCATCATGTTGGCATTCTCTGTTAATAACGTAAGCATGGTAGACACGCTCTACAAGTATTCATAAGTTTTACTGTGTTTAGGGTAATTAAACTGACGCTGGTAACCCTATTTCACTAAGCCGTAATGGCGGCAACCCGAGTTTAATGGAATTATTGGGGCCTAGTTACGTTTTTCACGTTCACAAAACTCTTTCACTCTTAGCACCATCATTGTTTCACCACTCTTTAATGTTTTCCGTATGATTTTCTCACGAAATCACAGTAAAACTTATGAAAACTCGCAGAGCATGTCTACCTTGTTTACATTATTGACAGACAGGAATGCCAACATGACGGCAAAGGAACTATTCGATGAAACGCACTTTATCTCCAATCGTTGCCTAGCTATGAGATTCTAAAATTGGTCGATTTTCAAATACACACATCAATACGACCTAAGGGTATTTGTATTTTCTGAAATATCAGGAATTTTTGAAGACAGTAAATAGATAAATAATAGCTTATTTTATGGTCTTTAATAAAACATAAAAAACTTTTCTGGATTTTTTGTCTTTATGAAAAATCATTGATTTTTCTATGGCCATAGAACTTTCGTATGTAACCAACAAATCATTACTTCGTTTTATAAAACTGAAAATTTCATTCTAATGAGAAAAAATCTTCAACATTTTTATTGCCAATGGTCAAGTTAATAATAATGAATCCTAATCTATGGTTAGTGCAGACTATTTTCACCTAAAAATACATTTTTTGAGTCTTTCTGCGGTATGAGGCTCAAAATTCTTTGTAATTGCAAGTTATCATTTTTCCTGCTATCTAAGTTACTAAAAAATCTTTCAAATGCCTGTTCTAGTCACAATAGACCGAATTTATGCCAGAACAGCCTGTAGACCAGTTCAAAACTAGAATAATGTGGTTAAATCAGCCAAAAATTAAGCCGATGCGAGTCTCAATAATACCTACTAGGTAGTAGGTACACATAAAGAGCTTTTTTACCCGACTGCCAGGAAGGGTTATTTTAAAATTGACCTCGGACCAATTAATTTTACATAACTTTATTTTAAACTAAATAGGCTAAGGCTTAAATTATCTATAGGTAAGCCTTTAAAATCGCCTTAAAAATTAAAATATACCATCCCCAAGAAACTAGCACACGGTGGCCACAAATTCGCAAATCACAAATTGAGAAACCTCCTTTTTGAAGTCGGTTAAAAATAGTACCATAGATTACTTAACAGTGAAGTAATATAGTACAGTTAATGAAGGCAAAAATCAGGTGCAACCTCCGATTTCGTTGAACCTCCATCGATTTGGATGAAAATATGGGATTAATTACGTTAAGCCCTCTACTTTAAAAGTGACATACGCTCGTATCGCGCTTTTTTTATTTTAGGGGTGAAATCCACCCCTTTTGTTGGAAATAGAAAAAATGCAGATTTAACCATTCTGGCTTAACTAATTGTGTTTCATTTGATAAAATAAATGTTTTTAATGTTTTATTCATGATTTATGATTATATTATAATTAATTTTTCATTCCTTTTAGCAACCGTCCCTTTAATCGTGAAAAAAACATTTTTTGTATATCTTTGCTTTAAAATCGTATATTTACATAACATAAAGAGTTTGTTTAATATTTATGATATAATTTTTGGATAAAACTGAAATATAACTCCCTAAAAGTACACCTTTATTGCGAGATAACGGTCAAAATTGTGTTCAAAAACTTTTCACCCCTGCCTGTAAACTACCCAATTTCTGAATAATAATTGCTTTAAGTTTTTATTGTAAGTTTTTTATCAGCTTTAATGAGTTCGAATATTTTTTCATAGTTAAGATAAATTTTATATATTAATATATTTCAAACATTGATATTATTTAGTCCAAAATATTCAAACAACGATTTCAAACTACCCTCTGTGCAAAAAATTTACGCAAAGGCTGAATCTGCTAGACTGAAATATTTCATAGACGCACATCATTATAAAAAGCCCCTCTCTTATCTAATAGACATTTACCGTTTCGTTTCCTTTCTGAATATTGAAAGACTTGAAAAGATTAATGTATATTTAGTATGGATTATACGACACCTGCAATCGTGCTGGAACCGTACATTTTTTCGGGATAAAAAGTATCCTATGTCCATATTATCCATTTCCGAGATTCAAAGTATTTTCATACTAAATTTCAGCAAAATCTATTGAACCGTTTGGGTGTTAAAGAGGTAACAGGTAGACAAAAACACTTTAGCATTTATAATAATATTAGTATAGATGTACCTATTGATAGGGTTTCCTACAATATTTGCATCCCAAATCTCTGCTTCAAAATTGTTTTCAAAAAAATGTTCGTTAATATCACAATAGCTCTGTTAATTTTTAAGTTATCGGGTTCATTTATGGACCATTTTAAAGGTAATTTAAAGAGCTTTAAGATCGACTAGACAAATACTTTTTAAAGCCCTTGGTTTAAAAAAAAATAAGGGTTGAAAGGTCCCGGTTTCATGGTTCTCGCAGTGAAAGTTAGGCTTTAAACGTCTCTATCTTCGTTATTTTTCATCCTATAAAAATCAAAAGAAAATCAAAAGATTTCTTAAAAAATGGACTCAAATTTCGTTATTTATAATTTTTACGAAGGTTCAATATTTTTGAAGTTATGTTCAAAACAAAATGATATTTACGAAAATTTGAATAATTTCGATTTTACTAAATTATTCTTTTTTTCAAAACTAAGCATTCTAAACCAAGAAAAATTTTTGAGGTCATTACTTATGCTAAAATAAAGAAATGTCTTTGGGGATAACCATAAATTTGAATTATTGTAGAAATGGTCAATGTTTTATTTTTCGATTTTTGCAAAAAAAATTGAGAGGTCATCTTATTTTTATCATAACTAGTTCAATTTTGAAGCTATTAACTTTTTAAAATTCTCATTAGAAAGATACTTTCAAGCACTTTAAAAAGTCTTAAAGAAGTACATGTCATAAAATGCATCGGTTTATCGTTATTTAAGTTTGAATTCTTAGACTTAGGTACTCGCCGAAAGAAAATTTATATACAATCACCTATAGCTCACTTTGAATTAATAAAGGAAGGTATTTCAGAGTAGAAATTAGTTTTTTTTTTTTTATTGGCTTTAATTTTGGTAATTAGACATTTTTCGTAAAAACCTACAGTTTCTTATTTAATGATGAAAAACCGCTTTAAGACATGTATTTTTCTCACGCAAAAACATGATCTTTGATCATTAATAACTCCGAAAGTATTTATTTAATCAAAAAACTTTATATAACAAATTTTGCTTAAAATTTGTGTGTCTATTGATTCCTGGTGTTGTTTTTATTTTAAAAAAATCACCCCCCGAGAAGGGTTGGCATTCACCTCCAGGGCAAAAGCGCAAGTTGACACTATGTCACTTTTGTTTCTTAGGGTATCCCCCACCTGCTTACCAATTTTCATGAAAATCGATGGAGGTTCAACGAAATCGGAGGTGAAAACCTTCAATGCTGGAGGCTAATAAGTAAGACCTTTTTTAAGGGCAAAGCTACAATCTTCATCAAAAACCCGTCTGTAAATCCTTTGGACACTCAAACTGTTGTAAGTTGTAATCCCGCGGCTGCCCGCGGGCAGAGCTTGTTGACAAGCCGGCGGCTGAATCGATGACATCATCCGAGATGCAGGGATACGTAACCTTTTTGACGGTTATTATTTTAATCGATAGTCTTGTGTTTAATGGATTGCTTTATTATTGACTAATGATTATAATGTTTATAACACAGAACAACAAAAACAGTAGAAATGACATACCACGATTTGTTAACAGAACCACTGTCGCCAAACTCACACAAACAAACAGAGAATAAATCGTTGCACTACTAACAAACAAATGTTTTGATTGGACGCGTAATTCTAAACCCAAATAAGCCTAAATGTATTAATTTGAAACAAAAACGCACCCTCAGTGCTCTATAATAGAGTTTGTTATGCAATAAACAAAACAGACACTTACTACATTTCGTATTTGAGCATCAGTTTATTGTGCATTTACTAAAAAGTTTAGCTACTTCACACTAGATGTCAGCATTAACGTTTACTTCAAAATTATGCTTTATTCCTCAGGTAATAAGATTGTTTTTGGTTTGATTTTTCTACATATTGTGCATTTACTAAAAAGTTTAGTTACTTACGGTATTATAAAAAAAAAGACGGGTTGCACTCCGGTAGTGCCGGCAGAAGTGAAAACTTGATTATTAACGTTGTGCATTTTTTTAAACCCATTTTTATGAAAATCGATTATTAATTTTTTTTTAATTAATCGAAATCCTTACTGTTACAATCAATTCGAGTTCGAGTTCGACACAAAACACTACTCTCCAACCGTCTTACGGTTTTTCCAAGGTTTTTCGATCAGCACGGGAATCTGACGCGAGTTTCACAGTTTTTACCCATCCCACAAAAGTGCTCAACGCCGCTAAAGAAGTTTTCACTTCAAAAATTAACCAGTTCAACAGACATCAGTATCACAGGCCTGACAGCAAGTGTTTTTCGTGACGCGACGTGGAAATGGCCAAATGTTCTCCACACCTCACTTCCACGGCGAGTGAGAGGGACGAGGGTAAACACCGAGCGGCCTCTCAGTCCTCTCACCCGAGTGATTCCATTCCGCAACCCGTCGCGCACGCGTGTACACGTCTCACGTCAAAACTTAACAAGTATGTATACAAAACCGCTAATATTCCCCAATAAATCATCAAAATATCTTCTAAATTAGTGCTCCAATGGTATTTACGGCAAAAAAATTAAGTTTGCAAACGTAAAAGTCACAAAAAACGAGCGTCGGTGATCGTGTTTGCGTACGTAAACGCCGGCCGGAGTGTTAAATATATTTAGCACGCGTTCCAGTGTAATAAATTAACTTTTTCATTTCTAGATCCTATCAACATGAGTGGCCAACAGTACTACCCCTACAAGGTGAGTTACACCTACATTAACCAATAAGCTTGTAACTTGTTAAGTCTATACTCTATTGATTCGCATGAGATGATGTCATCTTTTCTGGGCAAGGTCTTTCGGCGAATTTCGTCAGTAAAGCGTATAGGTCAAAAATGTTATAATTCAACATGATGTTTGTGCTAAAATAAACATCTATGCACTTTTTACAAAAAAAAACGTATTATAAGTTTTTGTAAGAAATGTACTTTCCAATTTCTTAATTGGAAAGTACATTTCTTAAACTTTTATTACTAAAATTGGTTTTTAGAGTCATTCACAATTTCAATTCTATCAACAAAACAACAATTAAAATAATTTTTTTTGCAAATAAAAAAAATAAGCGCCCAAAAGCGGTTTTGCCGGGCTCCCCTCATTGCCCTTATTTTGACCTCAATTATTAAGATGTCCGAATCTTGTGTATTGATTATTTTCTTTGATTCACCTTATAATTTATAATGAATGTTTATTTTATCCTCTCTTCGTCTGGTTATTTATAAATAGAATCGGTTGTTTACAGCTTCTTTAGAAAACTATTCATTATAATATCATAACAACTAAGTATTCAAACAAGTTCGTGTTGTTCATTTTTCCTTGTGACTAATGTTTTATGACATTTTATGACTAATCAACATTAGCATCAGTCCTAGATCAGTCCTATATGTGTAAGGGCTTTCCCGTAGAATGAAATGGACCTAATATTGAAAAAAACATCCACATCCGAACACTGAACATCCACCTTTTCGGAAGTTCGTTAAAAACTCTGAATGATGTCGTAACTCGTAACATTTGACCTAGATTTTGGTGTTTAGGTACAGTTTACTCAGAAATGCATTCGCGCTTGCAACGGTTCTTTAATCGACGTAGTAGTTTTATATTAAACACGTAAGGTTGAGCTATCAATGCGTTGCAAATTAGATGCCAATGCAAAATCTTGTTATGTTTTTTAAACAGAAACATAATATAACATCAGTTTTAGGACGCTATACGCTTACCAATTACCACTGTAATGACGGATTAACCCTTCATCAAATTAAGCAATTGCCTATTAGGGCATCACTTTTTCCACTTTTTACCAGAAGAGTAAAGGTTTAAAGACCGATTCTAGTAGGTACTCGTATATATATGGATAGGAGGGCTCACAGGCATTGCTTTGCTTAGGGCATCAAGTAGATTACCAGATCTAACAGACATTTTCCCCACAGTGCACACCCACGGTGTACCCGGCTGAGCCCTTCGACCCGGCCGCGGACGCCGAGACCCTCCGCAAGGCGATGAAGGGCTTCGGCACCGATGAGAAGGCCATCATCGACGTGCTGTGCCGACGCGGCATCGTCCAGCGTCTCGAGATCGCTGAGACCTTCAAGACCAATTATGGCAAGGTAAGACATGATGCTGATGATGATGATGATAGATTATTTTTAAAGGACAGTCAGGTGTCTCTTTTTTGTTTAAATATTCTTGTTGGTAATTTCTATATAAAATGTTTAATTACCCAACACTGCTAAAGTCATCTTTAAAATACCGCGTAACTTATTCAAACGCTCTTCAAAATAAAAAATTAATAAGGCGAACCAATGGTTCCCCACCCCTGGATTCGTTTTTCAAAATTCTGAGAGCATTATTCGTTCAAAAACCGTATGCATAGTTAAGTGTTGCCACTTCTTACAAATACTTATTGTAATAATAATTAGTACCTATTATAATAGTAGTTCTTTGTACCTATGTAAGATTGATTCTTGAATTCGATGAATCATTTCCTGATTGTAATTAAACGTGATAACAAGAAGATCTCTTCACACGTACATTCTGATAGCAGCAGCATTCTTACCTCAATGTAACTTTAGTTTTAATTTTTAATTATACCGATTAAATACCCCATCAGTCGTGGCAAAACGAGACACAATAGCTTTTTCATTGTTATCGCGGCCGGATGTGGCCGCTTGGGGCTTCATGAATTAATTAGTATTTTTATTATGCATCACATTTAGTATTGTATGGCTATTGGTTAACTTCTTCGTATTGTAGAAAAATAATTTTAAGGATAAAATATTACATAAATCAAGCGATTATTCTATAGTTCGTGTATGTAACTTTAAAATGGTATCTATGGGTAGCACTAGCTCCACTCATAGGTAATGCCTCATACACTACATCCATTAGTAAAATCGATTAAAAAGCTATTCACAAAAACCCACTGACACACATTCACGGGTGAAAAGCATTACCCTATTTTATGCAATTGATAATGGTTTGTGCAGTATTCATCATCATCACCAACGTATTATAATCTACAAATTTTCTCTATTGTATAAGTAGGTATACCTATTAAGTACTTACTACTTAGGTAAGTACTTGTCTGAATTATTATTCTGGAAAATCACTATTTGTGCATTTAGATTTTCATGGAATCAAAATTTACTATGAGAAAGTAATAAAAATATTTCAATAAGTACTTACTTAAGTATTCCATTCAATTTTAAAATGCACCGGAGTGAGAAAAGTTATTCAAAATAAATAACATTGTTTTTTCTCTTTGAAGAGCGTTTAATTAATATTTAAACATTATGTATTAACTATTAATATTTAATACACTTTTAAGGAATATGTAACCTTAATCCTTCAAGCCCCATAAGATCACCGGCGATGACACGACAACATTAGAATACAATAGCATTTCCAAGAATCCGCGATCGATGGATTAATTTCGTGAATTGTACGTTACGAATAGATGAATGTGCAATTCGACAGAAATAAAATTATTAGCTTATTCCAGTTTAAAAACTTGAGTAAGCTTCTTTAGATTTTGCTCCCAAGTCCCAACTCCCAACATCCTTGCTCTGAAATTCATTGAAATTCATTTATCACGCCGAAACAGATGTAATATTTTTCTAGGATTAAAACTATTGTTTGTCCTTTCCTGAGACTTAATGCTTACTTTAATTTAATGAAGAGTTTCACTGATAATGTGGCTTAATCCTTCGATCGTGAATTCTTGGAAATCTATTGTTATTCTATTGTTGTCGCGATCACCGGTGATCTTTAATGGGGCTTGATATTAGGTTAATGTGGGGCTTAGATATGTCAAAATCTTCTTTTAATTAAGTACAGAATAGTAATCAAAAATCGTCTCTGAGTGCAGCAATTAAAGTATATTTAATTAGTGTGGGTTAGTTTTTACTTTAAATATTAACTAGCAAACTAGATTACAGACAATAACAAACATGTTGAAAGAAAGTGATAACAAATTATCGCATAACTTTACTCAAATGAGGTAATGTGTCAATCTTATCAATGTTTGCGACACCTTCACATGCTATCTCACTCATCTAAAGGTTCTCTCTCTCAATTGAAGACAGATAACAGATTTTACCTCTTTCTGAAATCTGAACCATAAAGTTAATATACCTAGCGGAATAGACAAACAAAGGCCTGAGCAAGCGTGATGGCACTATCAGTAACACTGCGTGGTAAAAAGAGACGTGTGATACATGACAGAAGGACTCTTTTTTTGACGTCCAGTCGGCACTTATCGGCACGCGCACGTTGACAATTTAATCTCAGAAAGATGCTTGTGTGAGCGTAATGCGTATGACACATATTTTTACACACAGACGTAAATCAATTTCGGTTTCGTTTGACAGCTCGAGATTGTTGCTCTATTCCGCTAGGTACCTATAATATTAACTTTATGCTCTAAACCCTTTGAAGTACTTAGTGTGAATTTAAGCAAGCTTTATCTGTAGAATGTACCAAGTACGAAAAATCTTTCACTTTAAAGGAAATTTGATTTTTTTTGTTAATCCTTCAATCCCCATAAGAGCACCGGTGATCGCGATAACCATAGAATACAATAGCATTTCCAAGAATCCGCAATCGAAGGATTAATAGGCAATTTAACTAAGTATTTCCTTGATTAGATTAAAATAACGAGCGTTTACAATCAGTTTGTTTACTAAAACTAGAAATAATAATTGATTGATAACTAATACATTAGTAGGTGGTTCGTGAATACTTCTTGCAACCTACGTACCTAATTAACTCTAGACTTTGTGTCATAGCTACAAGGATGTATTTACGTGTGGATGAATTGTCATAGGGGTGTGGCTGGTTCTCAGATAGCACTTTACAAGATAGGGCCTGTTTCACCACTTTTTGATAAAATGCAGAATAGCTATTCACAGCTTTTTTGACAGATTCTCCATACTTCATCTGTCAAGTTAAGTGGTGGATAGCCTATTCGGCACTTATCAGGAAGTGGTGAAACAGCTGGTCTTAATTTTAATTTCAGCCACGCACCAAAACATTCTTATATATTTTTTAACTAACTTTTTTATCGTGCGATTTCTATAAGTTCACCTACCTTGTAGCTCAATTAATTTTGATGAAATTGGGCATGAAGATCGATTGAATCCCGGGAAAACAGGGGATAGTTTTATTTCAGAAAATGTTACGATAAACGAATTTCAATATCTAGTAACTAACTTATAAAAGTCAATTTAAAAACTAGCTGCATAGATAAGTACATATAATCGTCAGTATGACAAATGGCCACCATGTTACAATTACTGTATGACCTTAGCCTTGTCTTAAAATTTGAGATGATATCAAGATTAAATCACTACTTTAACCTTCAGTATAACCTCAAAACTTAATAATCGCTAAGCATTTTTTTCTTAAGCTGTTATAACAGCTTAAGAAAAAAATGCTATAAAATAGTAGAAAATATAGTAGTTTAATTTAAATGAATATGGAAAATAAATAACCTCGAAAAAAACTGACAAACAAAGGTTTACTTTTGTTCATGATTCCTGTATTCTGATTCCTGGTCCATAACCTGTTGAGCTGGTCTTTTTAGTTTTGACTGTTGAGGTCTTATTAAAATTGTCAAAATGTTCTCAAGTAGGACTAGGTAAGTACTGGGTATTTTGTACTTATCTGCCATTTTTGGATTATTTTCTAAAAGAACTAAAAAGTTGTTATAAAAAATAAGAGAATACATTTAAAACTTAAATCTTAATACATATTTTGTAGTATGTTAGCTAAATAAAATCCATGGGATTGGCGCCAGACAGGCAGTCGCCAACCAACCCTCCGCTTAAAACAGTGAATAGGGGAGCGTTTCCCTATAGCCATGAAATATACCTTCTTGTTTAACCTTGGCAGTTTGTGTTGAAGGTCACTCGATACAGCTCGGGTGCTTTTCCCTAATGTCAAAGTGTGTCGGTCTGTTTATTACCGCATCATCATTCAAGACTAAAGTCCTGGGAAAAGATATAGGTACGATAGTTTTAAACCAGGAAATACATAATACAGTCAAAACCGTTTATGGCGACATCGTTTAGAACAACATACCGGTTAAATTGACCAAAATCAAAGGTCCCGGCTGAATGATATATGACCACCTGTCACTGGTTATTACAACTATCGGTTTTTACGACTAAATATAAGTAGTCCCTTCGATGTCGTTATAACAGATTTTGACTGTATATTATATTATAAATAACTATGGTGCCATTGGTTCCCGTGAGGTAGAAAAAATTTAGCGCAATGAATTTGCTGACGCCTAAATTTTAACCGACTTCTTAATAAGTAGGCGTTCTATATTCGGCTATATCTAATACTAGATGAAGCCCGCAACTCCGTTGCGCCAAAACTCGTTTTTCGCGCGGGAACCGTACATTTTTTTGAGACAAAAAGTATCCTATGTCCTTTCCCGGGACTCAAAGTATCTCCATACCAAATTTCAGCGAAATCGGTTCAGGGGTTTGGGCGTGAAGAGGTAACAGACAGACAGACACACTTTCGCATTTATAATATTAGTATGGATCTATACTTCCATACTTATAAATGCGAAAATGTGCCTGTCTGTCTGTTACCTCTTCACGCCTAAACTGCTGACCCGATTTTACTGAAATTTGGTATGAAGATACTTTGAGTCCCGGGAGAGGACATAGGACACTTTTTATCCCGGAAAAAATGTACGGTTACCGCGTAACAGGTGTTATAAATCGGAGGCGTGTCCCTCCCTTGTTGGTACATTTAACATTACATACATAGTTTATTAGCAATTAATTATTTTAAACCAGGAAATATGTACATAATATATTATAACTATGGTTCCCGTGAGGTAGAAAAAATTTAGCGCAATGAATTTGCTGACGCCTAAATTTTAACCGACTTCCTAATAAGTAGGCGTTCTAAAAAATTGTTTACGCCGTAAATATTGTTTTTTTACTATTTTAATCACGAATATTAGTAATATCTATGGACGCTTCACACCACGCCAGTCTGGCCCCGTGGTAAGTACCTGAGGGACTTGTGTTACGGGTACCAGACAACGGAAATATATTTAATGCTTTTATACTATACATATATTTAAGATTTTTATTATATTATACACATATTCGACGACCTCCGTGGCTCAATGGTTAGAGTGTGTGGCAACTCAAGCCGGAGGTCGCGGGTTCGAATCCCGCCGACGGAACGAAGTTTTTCAATGTTCCTGGGTCATGGATGTGTATTAAATATGTGTATCATATACTTAATAAAAATCTTAAATATATGTATAGTATAAAATTATTAAATATATTTCCGTTGTCTGGTACCCGTAACACAAGTCCTTCAGGTACTTAGCACGGGGCCAGACTGACGTGGTGTGAAGCGTCCATAGATATTATTATTATATTATTATATTTAATACACATCCATGACCCAGGAACTTTGAAAACTTTTTGTTCCGTCGGCGGGATTCGAACCCGCGACCCCCGGCTTGAGCTACCAAGTTCTATCAACTAGCCCACCAATTGAGCCACAGAGGTCGTCAATTAGTAGCTTATTTATTACATATGGGATTGGCTAATGTTACAGTATTAATCTAATAGTAATAATGTTACAACATGCGAGTAATATAATTAGCGATGAGGTTTTTTCCATTTTCGGGTTTGGTAAGCGGTGACCTAATACCACTATTTTAGGAATGAAACAAAGTGGGCTTTGTACACCTAAAAATGGCCGTTAAGAAGTTTTATAATAGTATTTTAAAAAGATAAAACCGACTTCAAATTTTTGTACGTAATTAAGAATTAAAATTCCCTATCTCAAAAACTACTGAACCGATTTTGATGAAACTTGCAGCACTTATTCCCTAAGTTGAACTATTGTACAATAAAAATAATAATCACTAAAATCGGACTTGTGGTTCCGGAGATATCCGTGCACAAACATAAAAACATACATACATACATACACTTGTGAAATTTGGCACATTTATTCAGAAGCTGTTATAGATTAACATATACAAAAACTGGGCAGTTCTGGAAATATTACATACATACGCGTCGAATTGATAACCCTTCCTTTTCCTTTTTTGAAGTCGGTTAAAAAAATAATAGACGCGGCGCTTCAGAGTTTAGGCTATGTTTCTAGTCACAACTCACAAGTCGCAACTTACACTAGCTGTAGCCCTCGACTTCGTCCTATCTATTGGTGCGTGATATTATAGATATAATAATAATATTATATATAGCCCAAGCCCTAAACCCATACTTGATAAATAGACTATCCAACACAAAACTATTTTTTCGGTTCAAACCGGTAGTTCCTGAGATTAGCGCGTTTAAACAAACTCTTCAGCTTTAGTATAGAAGTGGATTCCCCTGGCCCTTTCTAACCCTGAACTTTGTCACCAGGACCTGATCAGCGAGCTCAAGAGTGAGCTGAGCGGCAACTTGGAGAATGTGATCATCGCCCTCATGACCCCCCTGCCCCACTACTACGCCAAGGAGCTGCATGATGCTGTCGCGGGGCTGGGTACCGATGAGGAGGCCATCATTGAGATCCTGTGCACGCTCTCCAACTACGGCATCAGGACTATCTCCGCGTTCTATGAGCAATGTGAGTAGACCAGGCTTTCTGAGAGCAACGTGAGTAGAGTGTAGACCGAGCCATATACATATGTAGAGTAGACCATGGCTGACTGTGAGCAGTGTGAGTAAACCAGGCTATCTAGGTATGCGATGTGAGATGACTGCAGGCTATCTATGCGCAATAGTGTATGAGTTATGTTATGAGGAACCTAACGTCACTGTTAGACCGTATGGCATTTAAGTTTACGTATATTGCGGAATTTCCCATCACAACCTAAAGTACCTTCATAGTTACCTTCATATATCTATGTGGATTATACTGTAAAAAACTTAGCTAATTCGATTATGATTTTCTAATACATAATATATTGAGATAAATAAGTAGTACCCAGATAAATAGAGCGTTGTAGTGTTACATGATGCGTCCAAGACTCGTACTAATTCCTATTTGTGCCAAAAGAAGTTCAGTGCAGTTCATTAACCTTAAAGTGACAAAATTCGTAAGAAATACCGGATGTTGCACGATTGTGCAACCGCACCAAACGAATAGCGGTAAAACCGCCAACTGCTAGCGATTTTTAACTTTATTAAACTACCTTTACGAGGTTTTTTCTTTAAAAAATCTTGCATGTTGCAAGTTGCAGTTCTTATTAACGTAAATAACTTACTGCATTCTTTCTTGTATGCGATGTTATGAATTCTCGCATCCTACATTCTTTTGGTACTAAGGCAATTATGAGGTTTAACTTACAAGGTTTCTTACAAGGAATATCTTGAACATCTTTCTCAATTTCGCACCTATTTTAGGCTGACCTAGAAATCGTTATTTTAATCTAATTTTTCCATGGCAGTTTAATTCTGGGATGCTCAAATTGTTATGTCATAAGTCGTAAAATTAATTGTAGCATAACATAACCGACAGAAATAATATCTTAGACCACTTCAGATGAGATGAAAGAGTTTTATTTTTACTGCAATCGGTGTCTGATTTGGACCAAAATAGATTTTAACCCAGGAATGGAGATTACCGTTAGCATTCCTTACTTTTAGGGTTGCCACTTTGCCAGGCGTCCGGATAAAGCCGGACACAGTCAGGCTTTTCGCTTGCGTGTCCGGCCAAAATTAAAGGGAGTCCGGCTTTTGTAGGGCCTAGAATCTATAACTTTATATAAAAGTCCTACTAGATGGACACCTAAATACGAGATGTAAAATTGTAGAGCTATTAGATGTTAAATTGTTTTAATAAAACAGAAAATCTGTATACGCTACCGAACGTATTGCTATACTAAGGTTTAGATTCTAAGTACTCGATAGCAAGGCTTTTTTGTACTAATGTCCGGCCAAGCTGACTGCTTTGTCCGGCTTTTCGGTCTAGCAACCTAGCAACCCTACTTGCTTTCACTTTCTTTACGTGCCAGCGCCCAGCCGGCAGATAAATATCTTTCTGACCTATTATACCTATACCTTTTTACTGATTTCTGCAATTCTTGCTTACATTTCCTGTTAGGTTCTCTTCGAATCTGATTTGAAATAGTTACATAACGGACTAGAGAATCCTGACCACTGTTTACGTGCCAGTCGGCAGATAAATAATATCTTTCTGACCTTTTATATAGACCTATACCTTTTCACCGATTTCTGCAATTCTTGCTTACATTTCCAGTTTCCTGCAAGGTTCTCTTGGAATCTGATTTAAAACAGTTACATTACGGACTAGAGAATCCTGACCACTTATGCCAGCAACAAAGCTGTGATATTTAATCATGCGAGAACATTGCGAGAAACATAGCACGTATTAGGTATACTCGTATGTTGTATTCGATATTATATTTCCACTAGCTGTCCCGGCAAACGTTGTTTTGCCATTTAAAGTATTTCTACTTCATCAGTTGATACAAAATCTTACCCCCTCTTTTGTCCCCTAAGGGGGGTGGGGGGAAAAATTTTATACACCAGATGTTAAGTTGGAAAAACAGTTAATAATAATATGAAGTAATTCCATAAAAGAAAAAAGTTTGATACAAAATCTGACGGGGGGGGGGGGGGGGGGTAATTTTTATACACCAGATGTTGAGTTTACAACTCAAGTATATCTGCGAAAACCGTATGCAAATCGGATCAGTAGTTTTCGTGTTAAAGCAAGTCTTTAAATACAAAATCTGACCCCCTCTTTCGTCCCTTTAGAGGGGCGGGGGGAAATTTTTTTATACGCCACATGTTAAGTTGGAAGAAGACAAATATATCTGCGAAAACCGCATTCAAATCGGATCAGTACTTTTCGTGTTAAAGCAAAAGTCTTATACAAAATCTGATCCCCTCTTTCGTCCCTTTAGAGGGGTGGAGGGATTTTTTTTTATACACCAGATGTTAAGTTGGAAGAAGACAAATATATCTGCGAAAACCGCATTCAAATCGGATTAGTAGTTTTCGTGTGATAGTGGAACAAACATACAGACAGACAGACAGACAAAAAAACTGACCACATTTTTGGCTTCTATAGCGATGTAGTGACACCCTCCGCTTATTATTTTTTGAATATCTTTAATGTACAGAATCTTCATTTCTACAGTTTTATTTAATATAAATATAATTTAGGTAACATATTTAGAATATAAAATTTACGATAACAGTAATCTACAGAAACTTAAATAAAAAATAATACAATGATAAAAATTAGAATAAAAAAAAAACAAAAGGAAAAACTAAAGATCTTAATCAAAAAGGCCACCCCGCAGCGTACCATGCTCAAACGTCCCCATCACACTGGCCGCGTTACCGCGCTGAATGGCTAGGGAGACGTGTTGGGCCAGGTACGCCCCGGAGCGGGGATCGTTACCCGATTCCCGCAACCGACGTCCGAGCTGGCGAACGAAAGCTTTCGCTTCGTTACACCAGGTACCTCCTGTTTCCACAGCAAAAGGAACGAAAAGGTATTTCTGCTCCAGATCCGCATACTTGGTGTGTTTCTGCCTGGCTGCGTAATATTATTTATTATATGTATAGATTACGTTATTTACGTACCACAATGTATTTTCCTCATTTTGTGCAAAATGGTCCAGAATGTGTTGAATATTTTGATAAGTTCCATTGGCACTTGACACCAAATATAGATTTTGAAGCTTAATTCTTACCCAAAACGACTTCGTAACTAGTATAAAAATAGTTAAACCCTATATTAAATTTATTTTTACAATTATCCTTGATTGATATTTTTCTTTGATGCTGTCGGTAATATTTATGATTCAGGATATTGTTAAGGTGGACCTTCTGAGGAAACTCATAGATCGTCCATGAGTTATTAGGTCATGAGTAACAGATGACGTGGTCCATTAGTATTCAAAACGTTACGCTGTCTGTTGGTAACGCAATGTAATTGTAAGTACTCTTATCAGCACGGTAACTTTTCGAGCATAGTCTGGGTATTTTTAGGATGATGATAACCTTGAAAATATAGTTGTTTATTGTAGTTTAATGTATTTAACCTTGATCACAAGACTTACAATGATTGATAGTAAATTAGTAACACTTGTAGCTTGGTTCCTATTTGGTCCTAGTCTTTGAGTAGCATTAACACCAATGGGCAACTAGCAGCCCTTCAAATATTTTTAAATCACCAGATGCACTCTAAAGTAAGCACCATAACTCCCATACAACTTTCATAAGCAGGATATTTATAAGCACCTTTCTCCACAGTATACGGCAAGAGCCTGGAATCAGACCTGAAAGGGGACACATCAGGCCACTTCAAGCGTCTCTGTGTGTCACTGTGCATGGCCAACCGTGATGAGAACCAGGGTGTTGATGAAGGAGCGGCGAGGGCTGATGCTGAGTCGCTGGCTGCAGCTGGCGAGGGACAATGGGGCACTGACGAGTCAGTGTTCAACTCCATCCTCATCACACGGTCTTACCAGCAACTAAGACAGGTATGTGCTCCAAAAAAGGCTACCTGCGTCTACATTGGCCTCACTACGAAAGACTTAGGGCCTGTTTCGCCACTGCCTGATAAAGTACCGGATAGGCTATTCACAACTTATTTAACAGATTCTCCATACTCTATCTGTTAAGTGGTGGATAGCCTATCCGGCACTTAACAGGAAGTGGTGACACAGGCCCTAAATGACGCTGATGCAAGCAGACTTTAGACTTCTTTAAGCTTAAAGTAGTCTAGAAACTGCCTGCCTCGGGGTTTTTATCCCTCACAGAAGGGGCATTCTGTTTTCTGCCTTTCAAAGGTTACGAAAATTTCCAATTATTTTTGTTTACAAAAACAGTTCACCAACATTGTGTTATCTGAGGTTTATATTATGAACATAAAACAGCATACACAAGGTCAAATAACTTAATTTCATTTAATCACACTCAGATAATACATAGCACCGAGTCAGTGCAGAAATATCTATGAGTCATATAACTCATGTATTACCATTTAGTTATACGACAAAAGTTAATGTCTGACGTAGTGATCTGAATAATGCATATTCGCGCAGTTATGGCAAACATTTGGCATTGTTGCTTTATGCTTAGATATATGTAGAAACTCATTGTATTATTATTTGCTTTGCCAAGAGCAAACATAATATATGGCCCAAAATTGAGTCAATTAGGTATCTACCCATTAAAAGGCGTTTGCCTAAATGGATGACACCTTTTTTCGACTTCAGACTTTTGAACCTCACGTACGGTAGGATGTTTTACGTCTGCATTTAGAAGCTTTAAATAAAGGGAGTGCCTCCGCTGCCGGCGCCGGCTACCAAAAATATAAGTAATGGGAGCCGGCGGTAAGTACACTGCCGGCAGCCGAGATATAAAACAACGGCTGCCGGCGGTAAGTACACTGCCGGCAGCCGAGATATAAAACAACGGCTGCCGGCGGTAAGTACACTGCCGGCAGCCGAGATATAAAACAACGGCTGCCGGCGCTGGCACTCAAAGTGGGACGGTGATAATGCGTAAAGCGCTAGGTTCCAATCCCGATATACAAATTTTAAAAAGAAATAATTATAATCTCAATTAATATATTCGACTTTACCGACTTCCAAAAGTGAAAGTTAGTTAAGTAGGTACCTATTTGTTCGGCTGTGGATATTTTAGTTTTTTGTGATGCATTTTCTTAGCTTAGCTTTACCTTAGCTACCTTTTTTCAAAAAAAGTAAGATTTTGCACCACAGCTACAGTTTATAAACCCCGTGGTATACTTCCGAAGGTACTGAACAGAACTTCAGATTCCTTATAGATATTAGAGAGTTTCAGCGTTGTTTAAAGAAGCAAAGATATTGTATTATGCTAATATGCAGATCACATTTATCAGCACCATCAATACCACCATTAACCCATCAAGATTCAAGCCCCATACGAGCACCGGTGATCGCGTCAACAATAGAATACAATAGCATTTCCAAGAATCCCCGATCGAAGGATCCAAATATGCATCCTTACAATATGACTATTTATGACCTTATTATTTGTACTTTTCATAGTCCTTTAGCTCAAGACCGATGTTTTTGATCATTATTCTGTCATTTGACTAGCGATGTTTGCCGAATAGGCGCCGGCAGCCTATTCGGCAAACATCGCGTGACTTCGGCAAACTTCGGAGTTCGGAAAACAGCGCCGGCAGCCATTTCGGCAACCGGCGCCGGCAGCGGAGGCACTCCCTTAAATAAATGTTACCACGAAGCGCAATTCACGACCATCGGCATGTTTATTTTCAGATCTTCGCCGAGTACGAAGCTATCACTGGCAAGGACATCGAAGATACCATCAAGAAGGAATTCTCCGGAAGCATCGAGAAGGGCATGCTTGCTATTGGTAAGTTGAGTCCCAAAATGTTATGCTAAGGACCAATTTCACCAACGTCTGGCAGTGTTAACAGCTTGTTAAAATATCATGTCTGCTTTTTCATTCATTTGAAAAACGAAAGAAGTAACATGATACTAATTCGAGCATTCACTTTAACAGTTCTTGGTGAAATTGGGTCTTAATAGAACAGAACTAGCCCGAAAAGGTCATTAGTATAATGCATAGTTCAAATTAGATTCGATCACCCCTGCGATTGGTTTTAATTTCAGTGGGACATGTAAATCCCCTACTGAAAAAATCTAAGAAGTTCAGTGGGAACGTTGCATTTAAGTCAAAATACAAAGTGCACTAAATAGTGCTTTCAAATATTATGATCACCGCGCTTACCGTTCATTAGAACTTATTTGGGAGAAACGCGGGAAATAATCTTAAAACCGGCCAAGTGCGTGTCGGGCCACGCGCAATATAGGGTTCCGTAATACCGCTAGTTTTTTTTAATTTTTGTGTGGTCAATGAATGTACATTTATAACATCATCTCAGTTACTTTCAAAGGAATTTGAACGAAAAGTTCCTTTATATTCCGCCGAATACATTTTTTTTAGTTGATCGACTATTACTCAATAACTTATGAAGTCTTCTTAGCCGTGATAGTTTTCCTTTTAAATTCAGCATATTTCCTACTCCCGTGATTTTTTTCACATTTCCAGAAGCAACCGTTTAGCTGGTAGAAGGGGGGGACACTGGACTCTAATGATTTTTTCCACTTTAAAACTTAATATTTCACAAACGGATCCCTAAATCAGAAAATGATCTATGAATACTCAGAATAGTTTTAAAAAACCTATCCAACGACACCCCACACGATGGGGTGGACGCGAAAAAAAAATTTTCATCCCCGCTTGATGTGTATGGAAGGTACCATAAAAAAAATATTTTTTAAGATTTTATGTACCATTTTGTTGCCATCATTAATATGTGCATTCATGCCAAATTACAGCTTTGTAGGTCCTATAGTCGCTGAGCAAAACCGCGGACAGACAGACAGACGGACAGACAGACAGACGGACGGACAAACCGAAACTATAAGGGTTCCTTGTTGACTACGGAACCCTAAAAACTTACCAAGACCTTTCGATATTTGGAAGTGAGACAAAAATTTGTTCTTCTGAGTAGTCTGTAGTGAGACCAAATGAGCCTTATGGAATAATCTAGAATCTAGACGTCTCTTTGATCGAGGAAAAATTAGATTAGTCGGAGCCATTAACTTCGTCATACCTCGTGATTCAGGATTGAGTCATTGTAATGTAATCAAGGCAGAGGAAGTAGCGGTGGCCTTAGTTTTTGTGACCCGACTTTAGGAATTTAAACCTTTATCTTCGGGTCAAATTCATAATTGCCAGCAATAATTGGTCGTGGGATTTCCTTTACTGTTGAAGATGATTATGAATCGAAGTGACTTAATTATATTATAGATGAATTTAGATCCATTATTACGATATTTTGAGAATGCTCCAAATCGTTCATACAAGCATTTTGTAAGGATACATAAAGGCATGGACAAATTATACAAAAGGTCATAGTTTAGTGTTAGCATTCGTCCAGTAGTCAAATTCTTTGGCGACTTGAAGACAAATGCATGGGTTGGCTGTTTTAAAAAGACCTTGTAATAATTTTTGACTATTTAAACCCCTTTCAACAGATTATAACACGGTCAAATTAACTAGACGCACGGTTTGATGACGTCGACGTCTCGCATGTTATTGCATTCTAGCGGTGCGTCAAGTTAATGTGACCGTGCAGTTGTACTATTCTGACCGTAACTTGTTACAGTCAAATGCGTGAAGAGCAAAGTTGGCTTCTTCGCGGAACGACTTTACTACTCCATGAAGGGATTCGGAACCAACGACAAAACCCTCATCAGAATTGTCGTCAGCCGCTCCGAGATTGACCTTGGGGACATTAAGATGGCCTTCCAGGAGAAATACGGAAAGGCCCTGGAGACCTGGATTGCTGTAAGTATTCCATATGTGCTTTCAGTGTCTGCAATAACATAAGATATCTTCACGTTGAGCCATGGATAGTGGATACCCATGATTGCGCAAGCTCGACCTTTTTCACGATCATGGACGATTGCTATACACGTCCGTGATCGCCCATTTTTGTCCAGCATGGCTCAACGAGGAGGCCGCATTAGATAGTCGCTACTAATTACTTGTTGGATTGGTATTTGTTGTTTAAATCATGATGCAATTTTCTGTAATAAACGTAAAAAATATATTAAATTTTGAAGCCAGCCCCCATAGTTTATTGGTAACTTCAGTTAATGAATTAAGCTTTCGTGTAAAGCTTACATCAGTTGGTAATTGTTTCCTTTACCAACTTTAATTTAAACTTTAGTTTAAAATGTTTATGACAAGAAAAGAGTTTTAATTTCTCTATCGTTAGAAATAGAGTTTTTACAACTACCCACCATTTTATAAGAAACAAATGGAATACCTTCTGACAACTTTATATTTTGTGGCTTATTAACAATTTGTACCATAAACATTTTTGTTGTGATTTTTATAACAGCATGTGTAAATAAATAAAATTAGGAAGCTGACCCATACATTCTAAGCTAATACGATTCTGTTATCGAAAAAATATGTTTTGTAAATGTTTTGAATATTATTTATTACTTACATACATTTTATCTTCTATTCATTAAATACATTTATCTATTCGTTTCTTTTCTATAACTTACTCCCTTACTAATAAAAATATTTATAAAGTGAATAACTATGCAAGGTATGCCTTTCTTTGTCTGGCACATAGGAAAAGTCATACGATAGACAGAGACAGCATAACCTGAATAGTTATACGCAGAGTAAATATATATTTTATTAGTAAGAGGCAATATATTGTATACAGATCTATTTTTTAATATTATTAGAAAGTAGGTTTACATTCTTGAATTTGTTGATATTGTATATAACTTTTTTGTTTTATCATAAAACTTTTATGTAAATATGAGTTTCTATTATTATTTTCATCTAAAGTGAGAAAATCAAAATTTTCCAAATTGTAAATAACGAATAACAGAGTTCGTGTGCTTTTTTCAAAATTTTATCAGAGGTTTTAGCTTAAAGATACGTACAGTGTATAGAATAGAGAACCGTTTTGATTCCAGGACGATACATCTGGGGATTACAAGAAGGCTTTACTCACTGTTGTCGAATAATTTCGCGCCAAGACACCGACGACTGCCATCTTTTTTTCTCGTCAATTGCTAGGTTTTAAGTTAGGGTTTACTGTCCTCATGCCTAGTGTAACTCAGTTGAAAAGAATCGGTGAACATTCGTGAACAATTCCAATTTTAAATTGTCGGCAAATCCATAAGGAACTGTTTTTAAAAGAAGGAGAATATTTTGACACTTGATCATCGCTTGTCAACTGAGTTACATCCGGCTGCTCGACAGAACATCCGGTTTGTTGTAAATTTTTTAAAAGATCTGTATATTTTTTTCCTCTCATCATTTTCACGTAATTTCTTTGCACAGTAGCTAACTGCTTCATGTATGCATGGTTTTTGGTACTTAAATTGTATACAGACCGTTCAGGGTGATTTTACCTCCGTTAGGATCGTTATGTTTACGATATAATAATGATCATTGGGTGTTTTCACACTGCGACGGTAACGACACGACACGATACCACAGAATAGATAAGGGCCACCGCACATAATATATACAATTTCAAGTTGGCCGACTATCGTACAAACTAAATTGCGTAGTGTCACAATTTAATTGGACAACTTTATCGTGTACGCTGCCAGCCGCAGACTTTTAGATTTAGTTGGTAACGGTGTTGCTAGCCTAGCGACGTGCGTGTTAAAATGCGTAAAAAGCACGCTTTTATTGTGGCACTAATAAAACGAAGGCGAAAAGAAAGGATAATATTTTGGGTGCATTCAATATTAAGTGACAGAATATTAGAATTAGTAGGTAAGATAGTCAGTTTGTACGATAGTCGGCCAACTTGAAATTGTATAATATGTGCGGTGGCCCTCTATTCTGTGGTATCGTGTCGTGTCGTTATCGTGCAGTGTGCAAACGCCCATTGTCATAGAGACTAGGAGGTAAAATTACTCTCAACGTACTGTAGTTGGCTTGTTTTACAAAAAGAGTGTTGGCATTTTTCAGGAGGACGTAGGAGGCCCTATTGGTGAACTCCTCTCCGTCATGTGTTATTAAACTTCCGCTATCGGATACGCCAATAACCGTGTGATATATAAGTGATACTGTACCCAATGTACGCTGGTACATCATTGAGTTTGTAAATAGAACCGACTAACTATTAAATATTAATATACAACTTTAAATAGCAGGTGGACGTGGCCTTCAACTTTAGCGTTTGAATTTATTGAAAAAGTTGATATGTCTGTTGATATTCGAACTTGTTTTGTATTTTAAAAACTTTGAATGTTAGAGCGAAGAATATGGGCAACGGCTTATTGAAGTTCTAATTTAGAAACATATTATTAGAATGAGATGAATTAACTTTATTTTTTACTTACTTAAAAATCGGTTGTATTTACTCACCTCGATGCTCGCATTTAATTCTTACTTTAAGTAATATTCGAATAAACTTGTAATCTCTGCACGAATTGTATTATTAGAAATTATGGGCCAGTTTCCGATTATTATTTTTTTGCGACTACCTACAGCTGTGTTTTTCGAATTTGCAGGAAGACCTAACTGGTGACTTCAGGAATGTTTTAGTCACACTTTGTGCTTAATCCTGCAAAATAATGTTGGTCTCTTTGTTTTAAATTTGCATGCGTTCAGGAGTTTTTCTACTAAGTGTTGTGTAGTGAGACTCTAAGGCCTCAGCCTCGAAACAGCGGGCAGCAGGGCGGTGGCGGCGGCGGCGCGGGAGCGGCGCGTTCCAATGTAAAGATTTATATGGAACTGGCCTTATGGTGCGGAGTACCACTTACCAGATGGCGTCTCGCGCCGTCGCGCCGCCGCCGCCGCTCCCGCCCCGCTGCCCGCAAAATTCGAGGCTGAGGCCTAAGCGGAGTGTATTTTGCAGGATGATACGAAAGGGGACTACAAACGCGTCTTACTCACTATTGTCTCGTAAGAAAAAACCTTGTCTCCTAAGAAACTCAGTGAAAAACTTTATTGTTAGTCCGTGTAAGCTACGTTCCGTGAAACTGCCTTGTATACTTGAGATGTATTTAAAAGCTTGATATTTTTGTGAAAATGAGATATTTATTGGTGCTGTAGTTTTGTTTACTGTGTATTTATATATTCTTTGACACAATATAATAAAACTATCGATGTTCTTCATGTTTTATTCACATCCCTTATTCCTTCTTCTGTTATCTGAAAAATTAGATATAAAATGTGATAGATAACTCTCAAATCCTAGGTAGTTAGGGACTAGTATTTAGTAACAATACGTAATACGCCCTAAATTACTGGTTTTGTGTCCTTGACTGATCGAACATGTGTCATATTTCGCGTAGACATTTCTTGGCATCGATCCATACGCATGAACGTAGTTCTATGAATTAAAAAAATATTGGGACACGTCCAAGTACCTAAACACTAATGGATCAATCAGTTACTCAAGAAATACCGGTAAATGGGCGTACGTGTCGCCTGATAGCAAGAAACTAAGAACGCATCGCGTCATGTTACATGACGCAGGTCATTCTTAGGTTATGACCTAGAGTTATGACGCTACATAATATTCCTAAATTGAACGCCGCGTCTTTTAATAAACCTATTGACAGGAAATATTTAAACACAAGCCTAGGTATGGCTTTTCAAAAAAGAGTAGATGCTGTACACAATTTTGAAATGACATAAAAAATATAAAAACCTTATTAAATCGAAATAAAATGCGTTCTCTGTGGAAATACAAAGAGAAAAAACCACCTTTTGCGCGTGATTACGTTTAGAAAATTTTGTACTGCGTCTACTCTTTCTTGACAGACTGTAATAATATTAGGATCTTAAGTCTTTACATAGAGACGACGCGACACAACGATAATAATCAAAGGTGCTTTTATAATACAAGACGCTATCTGTAGTGGATGCAATTTCGTTCTTTCTCTAAACTAAGACTTACGAGCCGCATCACGTCTAAATGTGAAGTGACTACACAATGTCCCACAAAAACATAATAAAAGACTTTAATATAATAATAATAATACTTCACAAAATTGCTATTATAAGATCCTTACCAGAAACTGTCCGACTCGTTCCGGAGAATTGTTACTCTTCATCAGGACAGCGTGTCTTAAATTCTTCATGGGTTCCGGTGTACTGAGCAACAGTCGCTTGTTGCAGCGGTGCGCCCACGCATCTCCCAACGCACCCACCACGGCACCCGATGACAGTCCCACACGGGTACTCATTTCATTTGTTAGAACCACCTGAAAATGCGTGCAATGTAGTGTGAGATTATGAATGGAGGCCATAAAGTGAGATTTTCCAAGCGAACTAGGTGGTATTCTCGATCGAGCCGAAGCCCACACAGTCTTAAATGTCACAGCCAACTGGTTAAAATAGCCGTTCAATAAAACAGCTAGCCCTTTGACTGAACAATGCCATTCAATCATATGTCTAGCTTTTTAATTGCATATTTGAGTCGTCCCAAAGGTTCAACACTGCAGCTGATTCAAAAGCAATCAGAAAACTTTGATAGCGCGATCACGGGCGTATATATAGCTTTGATAAGGGGGGGGGTCCCTTACATAAAAAACGGCCAAGTGCGAGTTGGACTCGCCAATGAAGGGTTCCACAGCAGCAAATAGGTAACGTGTTTAGGAAATCAAAAGTATTTTAGGGTTCCGTACCCAAAGGGTAAAAACGAGACCCTAGTCCCTAGATTACTAAGACTTAGATAGTCAGTCCGTCTGTTTGTCTCCAGGCTGTATCTCAAACAACGCTATAGGCTACATAGTGGAGTTCCCAGAGCGTAAAAATCGTGCAAACCTCCGATTTTTGCAATAGTGGATGAAAATTGAAAAGAAAAAAAGGAATGTGTAGCTGATAACATAAATAATAAGGTTTACCTATTGAAAAGTTGTGCTTTTGATTTTTTAATTATTCTCTTCCACTTCAAGTAAACTCATAAACTGTAAAATTTTAAGGTAAATTTGCATATTTCTTTCTTTTAAATATATAGCAAAATAATAAAATATATTATATATTTTTTTTATTTGTATCGTTGCTTATATTCCAAAGAAAGAAAATAAGTTGAAAAAATATATAATTTAGATTTAAAATTAATATTTCTGTATGTAGATGAGCATACCTCCAAATGTGCTTGTTGTGTGCCTCGCCAGGTAAATGGCGTTCCTATTTTTCTTTGGTTTTAAATAGGAAGTTTAAAATTATTTTTTAGGCTTAACAAAGCCTTCTATTTTTTAATGTGTACTTATAACTTTTTAGCTCTTACTTTATTAAATTTTCTGAAAATGTAGCACAAACTTTTCACGGATATTTCGAAGGAAATCTGTATTTTATATCTTTTGGTTAGGTTTTTACAGAATAAAATTGTTTTTTTTTTCATTAATTATATTTGCTAAAACATACTTAAAGGAAAAAAATACAAATTAGGTTAAGAACTGATATTTTTTGTATTCAGGTAAGCATTTTCCAAACATAGGTCGCAGCATGCGTCTTTAGTATGTAGGTACGTGAGATATGTAGCACCCAATTTTTTTCTGGCTTTAAGTAGGAAGTTTAAATATATTTCAAAGACTAGAAAAAGTCTTTCATTTGTCGATGCATTTAATGTTTTAGCTCTCTCTTAAATAAATTCTCAACAAATATAGAAACACATTTTCGGTCTATTTTACACATTTTTGGAGATATTTAAAAGTTTTTGAGTACTTAAAAGTTATCATTTCTCTAAAAATTAAATACGCACAACAAGTAAGTTTAACACACTTTTCGTTACAACCCTTAAAACCACCCAAACCCTTTTATCTTGGTTACGACGAGCTGTTAAAACGGGATTTTCAAAAACCTTTTTAAAAAAAAAGGAAATTTATTCTCTGTAAAATACACTTTGAAAAATTATTACACTAAGAAATTACGAAGTTGAGAAAACGTCCGCGCTAGCCCGAGGTTGACACTGAACTGCGCTCCCGTCTGGCTAACTGAATAGGATGAGTGGGTGCTGATGCTGCATCAGCGCCTTGTCATCATTTCTATTAACTTTCAAGGGATGTAACAACCCCCCGCGTAAGATAAAACTTACCGGTAAGGGTAAGTTTTAAAGGGCTCTTCTGAGCTGAGGCAAAGGAATTTCTTCAGTTGCAGAGACAGAATCAGGAGATTCTGTCTGTATATTACTTGATTCTATTTCACGATTTTTAATTCGGGGTGAACGTTTTCTCAACCTTTGATATAGCTTAAAAATAATAAAAATTAAAATAATTAAAATTACACAGTATGTTAAGATAGGTAAATGGGAGTCATATTGTAAGAGTGGGTCAGGTTTATTTATAATTTTGTTTAATTCGGTAATTATTTGTTTACTAGCAATGTCAGGAAGTGTTTCTAAATTAACATCTAGTAATTTTAAAGGAACTAATTTAGACTTTAATTTATTTAATATTTCAGAATTACAGCAAGGATCATCAATGAGGTTAAAATCTGGTGAAACTGATTTAATAGTTAAATTTAAATATGGTTTATATGTAAATATTTTGTTTTTATAATAGGCTTTACATTCTATCTGTAAATCTAATATTTCCAATTATTTTATGTTGGGAAAATTGAGATGGACACTCAATGTCTACTTTTACTGGTTGAGTTTCAATAAATAGCCATTTATTGTTTTCAAGCTCTTGCCAAATATCAATTTGTCCATAAATAAACCTGATCTCACATTGTTTTGGAAGTGTCTTATAAATTTTACATAATAATTCGGTTTCACAGATAGGTGTATCTGCTACTGAAGCTATATCTGTATGATCACATAGATAACAAGAATTTATGGTTTTTACACAGTTATTAAAATCTTTAAGACATATATAAAAACTCTTATCTTTGCTTATGGCTATGTACTTACAAGTAGGTGCAATCATAGCATATGATTGGGAGACATTATCATGTGATACTGGTAGTGGAAACGGTTTATACATACTATATTCTATTCTATAAACTAAAGGAATTCTTATAACGAAAACAATCTTATTTTCTACATAATAACATGATAATTTTGCCATGTCGATAATATTATGAATATTATTCAAATTTAGATTCAGGGGTAATTCCTGATCTTTTGGAAGATTTTTAATATTTTTTCCAAGTTCATTATAAAATTGTTTTGGAGTTAAGATAGATGGGTGAATCGAGTGGCTTTTCACAAACATTATAGAATTAATTAAATTCTCTACTTTAAATGACAATGTAAAAATAGCAGAAGACAGTTCTTCATACAATTCATTAAACTTAGTTTCTAATTCAACATTTATCATATTTTTACTTAAATAATCAATAGCGCTATTCAAACGAAACTCATTTTCAGCAATTGATTTTAGCGTTTTATTATATTTTTCGAGGGCTGAAGTAGTAATTAAAATATTATCTTTTAATAAGGAAGCAAGTTTTTTATTCGAAGAATTCAATGTTTGAATGGCGTTATTATATCGAATAGCATCATTTTCATCCATAGTTCCAATTATTTGTTTAAATACAGTACCGACACCGGCAAACCATGCTGATCTCTTATTTCTATCGGAGGTTAAATGAGAGATGGCACTATAATCTCTCAGAATACCGTCATAGCGAACTAACAAAGGTCTTAAATGATTTTTACAATTAGTAAAATTAAAGCTATAATTAAAATTACAAAAAGTCTGAGCGGAATCTAAATAGTTTTTAATATTTTCAATATGCGGCTTTATATAGCCAATATCTACAGGGACCAAGACATGGAGCTGATCGTCAGAGATTTTAACTGTACCGACAGGATCGAAGTACGTACCGATACTTTTATTTATTGGTTGTATCATGTTCCATGAGAAAACGCAAACTCTTGCTACGCCAAACCTGGAATATAATAATTTTCTTTAGGCTAATTATATTTTATATTTTAAGATATATTTATTATTATTATAAGGTATCGATTTCAGCCAATTTGACCTCATCATAATGGTACTTAACGTGTCTTCGATTTACGAGTAAGGTAAGTGTATTGTTACCATTTATTTTTACGACTTTATATGGACCTTTCCAGATTGGTGATAATGCTTTACGGAGACGAAGATGATTCTTAACATATACCATATCACCTGCTTTATATTTTACCGGTCTAGAATGTTTATCGTAATAAGTTTTGGATATATTTTTAGATTTTAGGATATTTTCGATGGCTTTTTCTCTAGAAAGTTTTAATCTTTGTTGTAAAACTCTAACATAAGAATTGTAAGTCGGCTCTAAAGATGATTCAAATATAGATGTTGGTATAATAGCTTTGTGACCAAATACGAGTTCATACGGAGTGAAATTTGTTGTTGAGTGAATAGAAGTGTTATAAGTTAGCATTGCAGTATAAACGTATCTATGCCAATTATTTTGATTTTCATTAATAAATGATTTTAAATACTCTTTTAGAGTAGAATGGCTCCTTTCCAGGGCGCCTTGGGTTTGCGGGTGGTATGGCGTTGACCACAGTTGTTTTATTTTAAGGAAAGTACAAGTTTGTTTAAATAATTCGGCGGTAAAATTTGTACCTTGGTCTGTCAGGATAGATTTTGGGATGCCAAACTGAGAAATAAAATGTATTAGACATTCCGATGTTTCTTCGGCTGTAGTATTAAAAATTGGATAAGCAGCTGAGTACTTTGTTAAGTCGTCTTGAAGGGTAAGTATGTATTTTAATTTAGCGGGACCGGCCTCAGGAAGTGGGCCTACTATATCTAAGGCTACTCTTTCAAATGGTTGAGTTGATGTAGTGGTAATTTGCATGGGTGCACGATTACATTTACGAAGAGCTTTATTACTTTGACACAATTCACACCTTTTAACGTAATTTTCTACGTCACTACGCATACTTCGCCAATAATATTTCTCTTGAATGCGTTTTAGCATTCTATTCGATCCTAAGTGACCGGAGATAGGGATGTTATGATTTTCTTTTAATATTTTAGGAATTTCAGACATTGTAGGATAGATCAAAAAATTTTTGTATATATGAATAGTTATATCACTATTATTGAAAAGATACATTAACATATTGTAAATTTTGGAAAAATTATGACTATCGAAGGGATTTTTAAAGTCAGTAATACTTAATTCTTTTATACCCTTGACAACTAACTCATCTCTAAGGTTTTGAAGACTCATGAAAATGTCCTCGTAAGTATTTTTATCATAATAATAAACTTTTACAAATAGAAAATAATAATCAATATCATTATTGGTAAATTTTAAAAATGAATGTAAAGTTCTTTCACGATCTCGAATTAGAGCAGAATCTGGTGTATTACTAAGGATCTCTTCGACGTATGTATTGGACTCATCAAAATCTATAGAGGTAGGTATAATAATTGATTTGACTTTTGTTTTTAATAAATTTTCATTATATTCTAGGATTTTAACATTGGACGTAGATAATGAGTTATTTATCTTTTTCAGGTATTCAGAGTACGTGTCCCTATGGCTCAAGGATTCGTCGGGTGAAGGTAAGTCTATACTAGGACTCGGAATTATTTCATTTGGAATTTCAGGATTTTGAAGGACTTCATCAGGTAATTCAAAGAATTCATCTAAGTCTGGGAGTTCTGGTAGGCCAGGACTTTCAGGTAAAGGTATATTTTCAGGTTGGAGTACAACAGGAGGGGCCTCAGGTGTTTCATTATCTCCTAGGACATTAATTAAATTTTTAGGTTGGGTTATATTTACGGGGTACCGAGAAAGAGCATCAGCATTGGTATTCATCTTGCCCTTCTTATAATGGATTTCATACTCATATTCTTCAAGTTTTAATCTCCAGCGGACCAATCTGGAACCTGGGTCTTTGCAATTAAAGAGCCACTTTAGCGGTTTATGATCTGTTATGATTTTGAAACGGCGACCAAGTAAATATGGCCGGAATACTTTTGTTCCGTAGACTATTGCTAGACACTCTTTTTCGGTTACTGTATAATTTATTTCTGCTTTATTTAATGTTCTTGAGGAATAGGCAATTGGCCTGTCCTTACCAACTTCACCTTGTGATAGAATGGCGGAAATGGCGTAATTCGAGGCGTCACAGGTTAGCAAAAATGGTTTTGTATAATCAGGATATATAAGGACAGGAGCAGAAACTAATTTCGATTTTAATTGTTCAAAAGCTAATTGTTGGGCATTAGTCCATACGAAGGGTACATCCTTTTTTAATAAATTTGTAAGGGATTTTGCATATTTTGAGAAGTCTGGTATGAAACGACGACAATAAGAAGCCAATCCGAGAAAACTTTTAATGTCTTTGGGACATTTAGGAATTGGAAAGTTAACTACAGCTTTAATTATTTTAGGGTTTGTCTTCACGCCTTCATCACTGATAATATGGCCCAAATAGCATACCTCCCTACGGAGAAACTCACACTTTTCAGGCTGAAGTTTGAGATGGAAATGTCTGAGCCTATCAAACACTAAAGATAATTTTTTTATGTGACTTGCTAAGTCGTGTGAATATATTACAATGTCATCAATATATACAAAGCAGTGCAGTCCTTGCAGACCAGATAAAGCTGTATTCATTGCCTTTTGAAAAGTTGCAGGCGCATTTTTTAAGCCGAAAGGCATTCGATTAAATTCGAAGTGGCCCTATGGAACACTAAAAGCAGTTTTTGCTGCGTCATCAGGTTTCATTTCAATTTGGTGAAAGCCTGATGCGAGATCAAGGGTTGTGAAATAGTTACTCTGGCCTAATTGATCTAATATTTCATTAATTTGTGGAATTGGATAAGCTGCGCCTATGGTAATATCATTGAGTTTTCGGTAATCTATTACAATTCTCCATTTCCTATTTCCAGAGGCATCAAGTTTTTTTGGCACAACCCAGATAGGGGCGGACCATGGTGAATTAGAAGGTTTTATAATATTTTCATCTAACATTTTATTTATTTGGGTTTCAACTTCCTGTTTATGTACTTCAGGGAAACGGTATGACTTTACATTAATAGGTTGGTCAGATGATGTACGAATCTCGTGTTGAGCTAAATTTGTACTAGTTAATTGATCTCCCGGTAAGTGGAATATGTCCGAATATTGGCTGCAAATGTCGTGTATGCAATTTATTTCCTCTGAATTAAGATGGTCAGTCCGTAAAAGATTTAATAATTGTTGTTTTCTTTCGAGACTACTTTGATCTCTGCTAATATTTATTATTTCGTTTGTATTAATTTTATATATTTTTAATAACAAGTTTGATTTTATAGTTACAGGTTTCTCGGACATGTTAAGGACTGTTAGATTTACTCTATTATTATTTTTTACTTTTACTAAGCAATTTGATATCAGAAGTAAATTGGAAATATGCTGATCACATATTATTCCCTCTTCTAGATTTTCTGGATTATCAACTGAGCATTCAATGACTTTTTCTGACCGAGGTTCAATAACATAAGAAGGATCATCAAACGATAACCTAGCACTAAAATTATTAATTTCTAATGACTGTGATTTATAATTTATTTTGCAATCATATTTTAGGAACAAATCATTACCTATTATACCATCATAAGGGATATCAATATTATCAAAAATATGAAAGGTATGTGCAATTTTTACATTAGGATTAAATTGTAATTGTAAATTAAAGTGACCAATACTTTTTAATGAATTATTTTCTGAATCAATTCCTTTAACTGTGACATTTTCTTCATTGCAGATATTTGGTTTAAGCATAATAGAGCTGTTATTTATCAAACATAAGGATGCTCCAGAGTCTACGAGGAAGATAAGTTCTTTTTCATTTACAGATGTCTTCAGTTTAATATAAGGTAAGTATCTTTTATTAGTAAGGATTTCATAAATTTTATTAGTTTCTTTTTTGCAGGATTTATTTTCTAGGTTAGGAAGATCGTGAGTTTGGGGCTGGCTACCCTGTCCATTGACCTTTTCTATATCAGACAAGAGACCGTGAGTTTGGGGCTGGCTACCCTGTCCATTGGTCTTTTCGATATGAGGAGAATGACCGTGAGTTTGGGGCTGGTTACCCTGTCCATTGGTCTTTTCGATATGAGGAGAATGACCGTGAGTTTGGGGCTGGTTACCCTGTCCATTGGTCTTTTCGATATGGGAAGAGAAACCGTGAGTTTGGGGCTGGTTACCCTGTCCATTGGTCTTTTTAAATTTTGTATCGACTTTGGCTGAAGGAACTTGCCCCGCGCGATACCTAGACGGGACAAAAGTTAGTTTAAATTTCCGTCTACTTCGTCTGTACCTTGGTTATCATTATTTATTTCAGCATAATTAACTCTTGGACGTTGGTTATTATTCGGAGTAAACGGCTGATTTTGCATCCTCCTATTATTGTTATACTCTCGGAGGCTACAATTTTCTAGTACATGACCGGATTTTTTGCAATAACGGCAAAATGGTGCATCTCTTGATGATGATGAATTAGGATTTTGATTATTATTAAAATGTGGCTTAGGCCTAAAATTATCATTCTTAAAAGAAACTCTACGAGATGTATCTGATGGTCGGAAGGATTGTGATGATGATGACCTATAATTATTGTTCGAATGAGCATTAGAGTTATTTGTTGTCTGAGGACGTTTATAAATGCTTTGTTGTATGCGCTCCTCTGAAATAGCGATATTTACGGCCTGATTTAAATTTTTGGGATCTCTACATCGAACAATATTGGAGATACGGGGATGTAATCCTATCAAGAAATGATGGAGCGCCAAGTCTTCCATAGCTGCTGAACGACCAGGGAGTTCGCGTAAGGTGCATTGAGATAAAGTTATTTCTGTAAGCAATTGAGATAGGTAAGTTTCAACTCGTAACGCGTATTGAGTTACGCTTTCATTTAAGCCTTGTTTACACTCTTGGAGGTCCATAAGTATGTGCGCGTGATGTTTGCGCTCACAAAATTGGTTCCGTAAAAAGTCTTTAAGTTGACCCCAATTAGTAAAGTCTTTTATGGAGCAGGCTATTTCGGCTTTGCCTTGTAGTTGACTATAAATAAAGCGGAATAATATTGGTTTTTGATTTTCTGTTGCTAAATCATAGGCGTTGTTACAATTAATTATAAAAGAGTTTACATTTTCTCTGGATCCATCGAATGTTTTAATAAATTTAAATAAGGTGCTGAGGTCTAACTCAACCTTTTCTATACTCGGAGCAACTCCTTTCCGGCCCCCTTTTGGGGAACTAGGTCTCGTTTCGTCGGACGTACCGGCTTCAGAAATATTTAATGACAGACCGTCTTTATTAGCTTTCGACATTTTGAAAGTTAAAATTAAATTAGAATGTCTCACTGAACCTTAACAATAACTCAAGCTGACTCACAGTGCGTAGGCGGCGATGATAACGGGGACGACTCGTTGCATGCTCACTGGAGGTCTCGATCAGGATAACGAATATTTGGATTAATATCACTAATCACTATGCACTTATGGATTTATTTATTTTTTAACACTTTCCACTTCACACTTTTTCTGGATCGTCGACAGGAAACTCGTCACCTCGCTGGTCGGTGCTGGATACCGCTCTCGGGCTGACTTGGCCCGCAGCTAGGTACCACTTATGACACAGTGGACACAGGGGTGATGATGACAGGAACACACTCACGATTGAGATTAGGATTTGGATAATTTTTTTTTTTTTTTTTATGAAATATACTTTATTTTATTTTGGAATTAAAATGTTTTAGGAAATTAACGAGTTCAGATCACGGGAACAAGCGGGAGATACGGATCAACGTTTATTCTACGTATCTTTAGCACTAAAATTTTCACTTTTCACTTTTTTTGGATTTTTGGATTTTCGGACGCGTATTCGGGCGGATCGGGGATTTACGAATCCCACCGCTGCCACCAATGTTAAAACGGGATTTTCAAAAACCTTTTTAAAAAAAAAGGAAATTTATTCTCTGTAAAATACACTTTGAAAAATTATTACACTAAGAAATTACGAAGTTGAGAAAACGTCCGCGCTAGCCCGAGGTTGACACTGAACTGCGCTCCCGTCTGGCTAACTGAATAGGATGAGTGGGTGCTGATGCTGCATCAGCGCCTTGTCATCATTTCTATTAACTTTCAAGGGATGTAACAGAGCGTTAATCTCTAAAAACTTTGCAAAAACCTTATAGTTGTATTTAGCTTAGCAAAGCAAACTGTCTTTTTAAAAAATAACGTATTTGGTTAGTTTTCAACCGTCAACGTAAACAATCGGATAAGAGTCATTAAATAACAGGAACAACAAAAAAAATTCATTTTCTGGACCGGTTTTATATGGTGTAATATTAATTTTTAATTAAGTAACTAAAAAATTAAAAGCACAAAAAAATTTTTGGTAAACTTTGCAAGTTATACTTAGTGTAAAAAAGAAAATGACACCTCAAAAACAAAAATCCATTCACTATTACAATTTTCGGAGGTTAAAACAATGAGTTTCTAAAATACTAGAGTGGCAACGTCTTACAAACGATTCTCAGAAATGCGTAACCACTTGATAGCCCAAAAGACAATGTCACTTCATAATGTTATTATGTCATTATGTATGGCAGATATGCCTGCAGGCATCTTCAAAGTGGTGACGCGTTGCTGTCGTAAACTGCCAATCTAGTTACGTTAGTAACATACAATATCATTGGGTTAAAACCTCTGGCGACTGCACTAACAGCCTAACAACAGAAAAACACTAAAAATCTCTAAAAATTTTAGGTTTCTAGCTACAGCTAGACACCTAAAATTTTTAGAGATTGTGTATTTCTGTTGCCGCTATAACAATAATTAATAGTTGCTAAAAATATACGGTCTAATAAAATTAATATTTAAGGGAGGCTTCAATAATGTCAACAGGTAGGCACTTGTCACAAAATCCTCAATTTCAAATTTTAAGGGCATACTAATTACGGAAAACACATTTTTTTGGCCTATTTTGCTCTAATATAATGATGTAGTCTACGGAAGTCTTCGAGCGCGATTCCGAATCGCACTTGGCCGCATATTTATTTAAAATTTGAATATCGGAATGTTGAATACATTAAAAAAAGTAACAAAGGTTAAACCACAGAAATAGATCAAGATACCTGAACACCTGGCAATCGACGCTGCGCCTGTCACCGGGATCACGGAGACTTGTGGAGCTGGAGTCCCGCAAGTCGCTGCCTGTCCCCAGATAAGTGTCGTGTCCCTAAACCCGTGAATTAAAGACTGAGGCTAGGCTTCGTACCCTCGATACCCGCTCTCCGCTGTAGTGTAGTTTTAGTATTTATTGTAATAAATTTGTTATTTGTTAAATTCTTTTTCATTTCTCTCTCTTTTTATTGTCCCTGCACCGGGAACAGGTGATATCATAAATGCGAAAGTATCTCTGTCTGTTTGTCTGTCTGTCTGTCTGTCTGTCTCGCTTTCACGCCAAAACTACTAAACCTGAGAAAGGACAAAGGCTACTTTTTAACTGGAAAAAAGGGTTTGGGGGTGTTTAAGCGTAAATTTGTTCAAATTAAGTTAGTTCCAAAAATTCATAACAGATGGCGCGAAGAGTCGCTTACATCGCGCTATCGCTTGCTCATACGTCTTTGTATAAGACGTGGTACCATGTTGAGTTAGATTTTTCGATTCTTTCGATTGTTATACACGTTGATAAATAACTCACTACTCAGTACTTTATCTATGCAGTGACGTAACCTTAAACCTACCAATGATAAATAGTTTATGGGTAAAGCTAAAGTTGTGTAATGGGGGGCTAAATAAGCTTTCAAATTTGGTATTAATTAAAATAAAAATTAATTTAAAAAAATAAAATATTATGTGCACACTGCACAGCTGTTTTTGGGTATTTTGATCTAAGGGGTAAGTACCAGGGTTTTAAAGACACCAATTTTGTTGACACCGCGCGCTATAAACTGAAGCCCACGCGGACGAAGTCGCGGGCAACAGCGAGTTGATTAATAATTTCTTCGGAATCAGCTGCGCTGATTTCGGTGCACGCTCATTAAAGCCAGTCCAGTGAGTCTTTCATGCAAGTTTAGATGCACCAACACGGGCCCTGCGGCGAACTACGAACGCATCGCGGTACCTACTCTGCCTATGGACACGCTCCACCACAGTATACCTAAAGCGCTTATTCCATTTCACTAAATTTAGAAGTCCTAGCTAGGATCTTAAATATTCTTCTTATTTCACTTATCCTAATTTAGTAACTAAATCAGTTGTGACCACGCGGCGATTTTGGCCAGACGTCTTCTTAATGGCTCCAGTTCTATCAAGGCAACAAAAAATTGGTCTTCTCATAGGCTTAGCTGTTGGCTCAATGAACATCAAAATAAATAAAAGGCGAAAAAGATGGTTGAAAGAATTTTTGCTCCACGAAAAATTATGAATTATGAACTTTCTGAACTACTTGGAACCAGCAGACTTTAGAAATTACCTACGAATGGATTCCAGATCTTATAACATAATATAAATTGACTTTAATACAGATTAAAACGGCCCATTCACTATCCTGCATTGCAGTCCGCCGTGCAGGCCTGCAACACCATTCACTATCCTGAATTCCGGACCCCCAGGACCCCCCCCCCCCCCCCCCCCCCTTATATACGCCCATGAGCGCGATGCAGGATTATGAGTGCCGCAACCCTGCATCGCACTATCGAAGTTGAGCTCTCGCTTAAGGTGACGCCGCGTTAAAGTAAAAAACCGTGTTGGATATTTTTTAGATTGCTTATTTTCTATGAGAAAATGGAAAGGGCGTAAGCGACAAAATGGTTTTTGTCGCGTAATTTAAAAATCATAAATACATTTCATAATAATATAAGCTATGGGCAAATTAAAGTATACGCTTGAACCAATCTATGTACAAATTTAGGAAGCTTAAATCACTCTCCTCTGTTGGCAAAATAGGAATCCCTTTTTTTACAGAGGTATTTTTGATTGATTATTCTGTGTTATAAAAGTTGACCAATCGTGTTAAGCTATGGATAATTCAAAGACAAAGACAAGATGAATATTGAATACTGACAATGAACTTTAATGAGGCATTTTCTTAACTTTTTAATTTGATTGTCAAACAGTTTCCATTTTAGTAACTAGATGGCGTATGGGTAGACAACTATCGGTAATACCAGGGAAAACCATCAATAATTGCTACAAAACTGGGCAAAAGAATGTAAAACTGATACATTTCAATTTGAAAAAGAGGCAATAATATTCCATTGAGTAGGATAATAGAGTTATTATAACGATGTTTTAGTTAAAACTCACGGAAGAAATAGCCCTATTCACGCCAAATGTCACAGGAAATATACATTTTGGTTTTGACAATATCTTACCTGCACTTGTGCAAGATAACGGATATTTAATGGCTAATATTTTACCAATAATGAACATCAAAAACCCAAATAACACAATTTGGGAAAAAATAATAAAAACCACACCAACAATAAAAAGTAGAAGAAGTTTGAAACTGACATGCCCGCCAAAACTCTCTTTCAGTTGTCAGTTTTCAGTTTGACAATTTGCGTGTTCCTAAACTGTTACCAGTATACTGGCCTAATCGCTTAGGCCAATGATCGCTTAGGCGTATGCTCTTCGTGACTTGACAGTACACTGATATTTTTTGGAAACACAGACCATATGTAGTCAGTAGTGCCAACCTGCAGATAATTTCAGATCGGTGGGGAACCAATAGAAAATCTAGAAGTGTCTATCGTCGCGCCGTCTGGTGGAGATTAAAAATAAGAAAACTTCCCATTTCTTAGCTTTAGTTATTGCTCAGAAAAATCGATATCGCTACAGCCAAATAATCAAGGCGTCGCCTTAAGAGTCACAAACAATCGCACGACAATCTTGAGGGTCACTTTTGCAAATTTTACTAGTATTTTAAATGCGAAAGTACGTCCGTCTGACTGTTACCTCTTCATGCTTAAACGGTTGAACTTAGATGGGTAAGGAGATACCAGTTAGGAGATGGGAAAGGACTTAGGGTGGTTGTTGTTGCGGAAAAATGTACGGTTCCCGCGCGATAAACGAATCTCGGCGCAACAGATTTCCAGTCGTCATCTAGTACGAAATATCATTTTTTTTTAATGAAATAAGGGGGCAAACGAGCAAACGGGTCACCTGATGGAAAGCAACTTCCGTCGCCCATGGACAATCGCAGCATCAGAAAAGCTGCAGGTGCGTTGCCGGCCTTTTAAGAGGGAATAGGGTAATAGGGGAGGGTAGGGATGGGAAGGGAAGGGAATAAGGTAGGGGATTGGGCCTGCGGTAAACTCACTCACTCGGCGAAACACAGCGCAAGTGCTGTTTCACGCCGGTTTTATGTGAGAGCGTGGTATTTCTCCGGTCGAGCCGGCCCATTCGTGCCGAAGCATGGCTCTCCCACGTATAATCATCTAGTATGATAATAGATCTTTATATCTTAACTGTCTTGTGTAGTAATAGAAGATTTAAGAATAAGAACCTTGTGAATAAAAATATACCATCCTCATAACCTTGATGAGTGGCAGTCTTCCACCGTGCATTTTTCGCGAAACTTTTTGCCGCGCACTATTAAACTCTGGAACGAACTGTCACCAGCAGTATTTCCGGACCAATACGACGTGCAAACCTTCAAGAAGAGAGCACCTGCAGCTCTTCTAATGTTGCGAGTGTCCATGGGAGACGGTAGTTCCTTTCCATCAGGTGACCCGTTTGCTCATTTGCCACCTTATTTTATGAAACTATTATATATTTAAAAAAAAACTATGTTCAAAACATACCGCTATTTGTCCTTCATGAGCTACTCTATGTAGATCTGCCATCAATCGGTACAATAGACCGGTCCTCAGCTTTATATTTATGTCGTCTTTGAATGGAAATGTTATTGAATCTATTACTATCAGCTTTACCTAAAACAATAGTATGATAATTAATAATTATTTAAAATCGCCATCATTCACTGAGAAAGCACTATGTCCAGCTCAGGACAAGTAATGGCTGATTAGTTAGATAAAATATAATAAAGCCATATAAAAATCAGAGTGGGGAAAATTCCTACAAATACCCAAATCAAATGCTCTGGTATTTTCCATGAACAGATACCCATAAACACCCACATATGCCCAATATGCCTGGGCATTTACCCATCTATACTGACAAGACATTTCATTCACTATAACTTTTTTGTGGCCAAGACCTATAAATTATTATCCTATTATACCTATGTTTGTATCTATACAATGGCATAACTATCATAAATGGCAAGTTATTTATACCATTTTACAATCCAATATTGACATTTGCGTTGATGACTTACTACGAATGCTGTAAAACACAAACATTAGGAATGGACTATGGGTAATTTGAAGTAAGAACAAATACTTACATTTGGTCTACTTATTAAAAAATTTGGTATGTTGTGTAAGAACGCACAGAACTTTTCAATTCCAAATGCATTAACATGGTGCAATCTTCTAATAGCTTGATCTTCATTTATTACTTGTTTAGATTTTAGCAGCCTTTGACATATTTTTAAACTTGCATCAAGTATTTCTGAAAATAAAATAAAGGCTAATTAGGCATAGCTACAAGCATGGTTACGATTATCTGAGGATATTTAAAAATAATTTTTCTTTTAGATCTCAAGGTAAACAAAGCTCAGGTGGTTAATACCTCTACAATTGTTCATTAAGAGCACAATAAAAATATGGAATGGCATAATAAGGATGAGTTGAATTATTGTTTACATTGAAAACATACAAAAGAATATGCTGGATGAGGATTTTTAAACCATTAAATCTAGGTAGGAGAGAAGTAAATTATGAATAACTAGTTGATGCCAGAAATGCGCATAAATGTATCTGGTGGGAACCGATGTTTTTCAATTTTCTGGTATAAAATATCCTATGTCCTTTCCTGGTCTTAAAATATCTCTATACAAAATTTCAACAAAATCAGTTCAGCAGTTAAAGCGTGAAGAGGTAACAGACAGACAAATTTATAATATTAATAATAACTAGCTATTTGACCGAGCTTTGCTCGGGATTCGATAAAACACGAATAAAATGACATTTTCTAAAAATGATTCCTAGCTAGATCGATTTATCGCTCCCGAAACCCCCTATATACTACATTTCATGAAAATCGTTGGAGCCGATTCCGAGATTCCAATTATATATATACAAGAATTGCTCGTTTAAAGATATAAGATAATAATAAGCCTTTTTATTCTGACTTCAAGCTATAAAATGTCTCGAAGGTCAGTGTGCCTCTCGGCATAGGCCTCCTCCAGCCTTTTCCACTCAGTTCTGTCTAGTGCTACTCTTCTCCAATGGTGTCCAGCTGTTAGTGCAAGATCATCTCCCCATCTGGTTTGTTGGCGGCCTCTACTCCGTTTACCATCTCTTGGGAATTTATAATATTAGTCCATACTAATAAGATATGATCCATAACATACCTTTAAATCTAGTCCAGGTGAAATTTGTATTAGTATCAATATACAAAGCTTCTGCGTTAAGTCCACCCAACTCTTCTGGCACTTGAACTGAGGCACACAGTTGCAGACTAAAGACACAAACGTAAAAAAGTATAAAACTAACATTGTGGGAATCGCAGACACATAGATTTTCAATTATTGTTATGCGGCAGCCGGGTACCGCTTGGGGATTGATGGGTTATATTAAATATTGTTTAACCATTGCCTAAAGTTAAATTAGCTTTCAAATTGAGAAGAAAAATTAAGTATGATTTTATGATGAAGATGAACATTGTTAATATACTTACCAAATTTGTGTTTTCCCAGTTCCTGGCAAGCCTAAAATCTCTGTTATGGAACCTAGCTGTATGCCATCATTGCCTACAACATTATCCAGGTTCTGGCTAAATGTGGGTATCGAAGGCAAACTTGTTTCTCGCTGCAAATAAATTAATATTTATTATTAATATAGTTATAGCTATATTATATAATATATGTAGTTAAAGAAGCTATATTTTATTAATTCATATAGTTAAAGCTATTAGCTATATTAATATAGTTATAGCTTCAGTACAGTTATACCGTAAACACAGATTACCAGTATAAATTAAAGAACCGTAACTATCCTCATAGTCATACAGAAGCTGAGGGTAGTTTCATTTTTGTTTCTTTCAAACTTACCTGCCAGACTTCAGTTGCATTGTAAATTTTATATTTGTGCATTTTTTATCAGAAGCCTAGACTGCCTTTATTAATTGATTATTTTCTTGTATATTTTCACATAGAGTTTTTATTTGCATTTATAAATTATAATTTATAACACAAATTATTGAAATTAATAAATAAATAAAAATAAGTATTTTTTTTTAATTTGGCGTTTTTACTTTTTTTTGGTCCGTGTTGTCCACAGCACAGATTACTAGTATATATTTGTAGAGTCCACAGAATAATTATGTTGTCCGTGAATAATTTGTATTCTGTGGTGTTGGTCCGTGTGGTCAATCGCGTTATCATAATATACCGTAAGCTACCAGTCATTGGACAGCTAAGGATTTTTTTTACAGAAATAGCTGTAAAACATTAAATACTTCGCATGAAATAGAAAAAGATATTATATTTGTGTTCATAAATTATGTAGCTTAAGATGTGCAAACATAAAAATGCGATGGTTTTTCAGTTTATATTGTTTTTTTGGTAAAAACTGAATGGTAAGTAAATCAAAGTCATGGGATGGAATTACAGTAGTTGGGACACCCAAAACCAGTAGTTGGACAAGCAAAGTTTGATTGAAATTTGGTTAAAATTGGTATTGTAAGTAGGAAACATTATAAAAAATTGTTGTTTTCACATATATTTTTATTATTTATTGCAAAATAAGGTATTTTAATTAAATATTTAACAAAAACTGACTTCATAAAATTAAAATTCTTACCAATATTACATAGTACTAAGTATACATATCCATACTAATATTATAACTTTATAAGTATGAAAGTCTGTTCGTCTATCTGTCAATTACTTCTTCGCGCTCAAACCACTGAACGTATTTTGCATAAATTTGGTATGGAGACACTTTGAGTCCCGGGAAAATGAACGGTATCCACTCGATAAACAGACTTTGACGCAATGGAGTTACGGCCGTCACCTATTAATATTATAGATGTAAAAGGATGTCCGTCTGTTTCTTTATCAGCTGTATGTCTTTACCTACATATATTACATTGTTCAGGTAAAACGTAACTCAAATATTTAGAGATTTCAGATTGTCCTCATCGAGCCAATCGGCATAGGTACTCAGACAATATTTAAATATCGACCACAATGCGGAGCAGCTCATTTGTCTGCTGCCAAATAATTGGAGCTTACTTCACAATCCAGGGATTTCCTAATAAAACATAAACAAAAAGGGTAGCTGATTTTGAAAATTCTAATTCCTCTATAAAACGCGTTTAATAACGCATTGTTTAAATATCAGCCCTTGTGCAAAGCACCGTAGCATTTTACAAATTACAAGACCCCCAAATTGCGTAACGTTCCCTTATTCATTCCATACAACTAACGGCAATAATCAGTAGGTTCTTGAAGTATTCAGAAGTCACACTTCATTGAAGTATTCAGAAGACACACTACGTCAGCTGCAAATTAACATTCGTATTGAACAATACTTTCGAATATATAAATATTATCAAGTTGATCAGTATTATTTCATCTAATAACGTCCAATAACTGTTTTTCAGCACTTTTACAATACCAGTAGTAGGACAGGCCAAAAAAACCTTTAAATGAGATGAAAGGTTATTAAGAATGTGCAAAAAATACTTAATAGATTGTTATTTATACAATAACACGTTTATAATAACATACACAATGTGTATCATAAAAAATATTATAAAAAACTTTAGCATGTTTCTAAATTTTTTCTTTTCATTTGCAAAACCAAGGCGCACGTGATGACCATGGCGACAAAAAGATGTTTTATTTTGGTTACACCGCAACCTGAAAAAAAATACTCTATTTTTATTGTAGCGTGAATGCCCCTCAATATTAATTCCATTATTATTTACATCGTATAAAAACTACAAACTTTTATTTATACGATCAAAGTGTAAAGTGTCCCTCTACTGAAAAATTCTAATGACTCGTAATTTAACATTTAAACTATGTACTAAGTCCATGTGCTTCATGGATCATCATAGTGCAATACGTAGTTTATGTTCTTAATTCAAATTTCGGCTGTATTCGTATCCTGTCGACCCACCCTGCCCTGGGGCAGTGCAGATGCCGAAAACGATAATAGAACAGCCATTGCCCATTCCCAAAGTGGGCGATAACGCCGCCCCCCCCCCCCCCCTTGTGGGCGCTGAAGGTCTTAAGAGGGGCGGTGTGGGACCTAGAAAAAAAGACGGGTTGCACTCCGGGAGTGCCGGCAGAAGTGAAAACTTGATTATTAACGTTGTGCATTATTTTTTTTAACCCATTTGTTATGAAAATCGATTTTTAAAAATCGATTTTTTTAATTAATCGAAACCCTTACAATCGATTAAATTTTTAACCCATTTTTTATGAAAATCGATTTTACAAAAATCGTTTTTTTTCAATTAATCGAAACCCTTACAATCGATTAAAAAATATCGACAATCGAAAAAAAACAATCGATTGTTCGATTAGTCGATTTCGGTGTTACAACACTACTCTCCAACCGTCTTACGGTTTTTCGATCAGCACGAGAATTTGAGGCGAGTTTCACAGTTTTTACCCATCCCACAAATGTGCTCAACGCCGCTAAAGAAGTTTTCACTTCAACAATCGATTGTTCGATTAATCGATTTCGATGTTACAACACTACTCTCCAACCGTCTTACAGTTTTTCGATCAGCACGAGAATCTGACGCGAGTTTCACAGTTTTTACCCATCCCACAAAAGTGCTCAACGCCGCTTAAGAAGTTTTCACTTCAAAAATAGGGGCATTGTGTGTACACAATGCCCTCACTTTTTAGAAATTTTAGAAATTACAAATCACCCCCTAGGCCCTAACCCTAAGCCTCTAGGCCGGGGTGATTTGTAATTTTTAACCGACTTTAAAAAAGGAGGAGGTTATATTATGTAATATGTTTAGCTGTGGATATTTTTTTAATTCATCTGGATGCATTTTAAATTGAAACAATAGGGGGTGCTTAAACATAATTTGTTCAGTGTTCTCAAAGTGGACAGTTGACAAAATAAGTTTGGGACTTTGGGAACCCCTGGTTACTGGTATAGAAAATGACAAGTTTTTGACAGAGGTCAGAGAGTCAATGACCGCTACTGCCATGTTTCGCCGAGTACAGTATAGTCTCTTAAAATATATATCACAGAGTACTATATTAAGTATATAATAAGTAATAACTCTATGTAAGTATAATAAATTAATAAATAATAATTAATATTCGAACGAAGTTCCTTATCCCGCGTTCGGCGTAAATCTGAAGGCTAGACAGAACGATATTTGGCCTTGATTTGACCTCAACACTTTTTATTAGTACCTGCATGTAACCTGCAGATAGCGTTGATAGTAAGTATTCCTGTGCGACAACTAGATGGCGTTTTTTTTAAGTAAACAGCGACACGTTGTTAGTTTTCCCGGGCGTAGATGGCGTTTGTTAAATAATTTTTTTGAGTGTATGTATATGCATGCAGGTTTTTTGAACATAAAGAAATAACTTCGTTCCATTCGGGTGTCCCTTGACACCTCTCAAGTTTTTTGAGGTGAAAACTTCTTTAGCGGCGTTGAGCACTTTTGTGGGATGGGTAAAAACTGTGAAACTCGCGTCAGATTTTCGTGTTGATCGAAAAACCATAGAAAAAGCGTGAGACGATTGGAGACTTAGTGTTTTGTGTCGAACTCGAACTCGAGCGAAATTTCGGGGAAATGAGTTGTTTAGCAGAAATGTACAGTCGGGGAAAATTGTGCTAAGCAGAAATGTACAATCGGGGAAATGAGTTGTTTAGCAGAAATGTACAGTCGGGGAAATGAGTTCTTTAGCAGACGCGCTGATTAAGGCCGTGTTTGCCTGCAAGACAACTGTCGCGAGAAGTGTCTGACAGTCTGTCTGACAGCAGCTTTTATTTTCGATTGCCAATATTTTTAATCGATTGTAAGGGTTTCAATTAATTAATTAAAAAGATCGTTTTTTTATTATTTTTTTTAAATCGATTTTCATAAAAAATGGGTTTAAAAAATGCACAACGTTAATAATCAAGTTTTCACTTCTGCCGGCACTCCCGGAGTGCAACCCGTCTTTTTTTTTTAAATAAGTAGTCCTGACTCCTGACTTCCTGAGGGCCTGTCCACATCTCTACGACCTACGTCATGACATTGCGTCTGACGTCGTCAGCGTGGCACGGTGCGGTAATGTGGCAGTTGGCACGGACCACGGTACGTTGACGTGACGTGCAAAAGGTTAACGTAACGCTAACGTCATTTAAAATCATGGAATTAATATATACTACGTATAACTAGTATATATTAATTCCATGTTTAAAATGCACATCACGATAGGTACGGTATAGCATTATTGTACGTCGCCATGCCTTGTAAAACTGCTACATTCTTCACTAAATCACTACCTACTGATCAGTGATCTAGAATCTAGATGTGGAGCTCACAATAGGTGCATACTCTGCTTGTACGTATTGTATAATACGTATTCTGCTTTTGGTATTGTTGAAAACGGAGAAAGAGAAGAGAAAAGACGAGCTGTGGAAGTGGAGATGTGGACACTGGATAGCTCCGTGAGTATTCTGTGCTGGACAAGCGGTAGGCCGTAGGCCCTGATCACTGATGGGCTTGTTGACTGTTTATTGCTGGCTGCCGACTTCGTGTTTCGGCTTTTCGGCTTATTTTAGCACGCTATATTAAAAAAGAATCTGTCAAGTATCAACCAATTCTTAATCGGTGGTGTCAACTGTCATTTGTCAAGTGTCAACTGTCAACATTGACAGGTCATAGGACGCACGAACGCTGCACGTATTTAAAAAAAAATAGTCTGTTCTAAAAAATCTTTGTTATCTGATCAAAATCTGATTTTAAAGCAATCCGTACAAATACTGCAAATATTTTTGTTATATTTGCAGTAATTGCAATTTTTGATAAAAGCTATTACTTTTTTCAATAACACTCCTTTACGAAATTATGAGTGACTGGGAAGATGAACCACCGGCAGCGGCGCCGGTAGAGACCTACAATAGTCGTAGTTTTCATAAGTCCAATAACTACAATAATTCGAATTTCGGTCGAGGAAGAGGACGCGGTGCTCCATCGAATTCAAATTGGAGGGCACGTGGTCAAGACAACAGAGAAAATCGTCAAAACTCACGCCCTCAGCATGATGGTAACAAACAAGTTATAACTATACCTTCAAACAAGGTCGGCCGCGTTATAGGCAAGGGCGGGTCTAAGATACGGGACTTGGAGTACGAGACCGATGCCAAAATCAAAATTGGAGATTCCGGTGGTGATACTACCGAAATTACATTGTTCGGTACAGATGAGGCCATAGCCAAAGCGAGCGACATGATTACAGATTTGACCAAAGAATATGTTCAGCCTGCTCCTAAAAACGAATCTCATTACAGCAGTAATGCTAATACTTCAGGTAACTTTAGTACGACAAATGATTACGGAGACTCCGTTATTGATTGGAATAAGCTAAATGCTCACTACGAGGAGCAGCAACAAGAGAGGTGGAGTAAGCTACCCCCCATCGTTAAAGATTTTTATAAAGAAGATCCTGTTGTACAGAACATGTCGCCCGCTGAGGTGACACGTTGGAGATTTAACAACAATCAAATTCAGATTAAGAGAACCTTCGATGATAAGCCAGGTCTGAGACCCATACCCAATCCGGTCTTAACTTTTGAACAAGCATTCCAGCACTATCCAGAAATATTAGATGAGATATACAAACAGGACTTTAAGAAGCCCTCGCCGATTCAGAGTCAAGCTTGGCCTGTATTGTTGAGAGGAGAGGATATGATTGGCATCGCCCAGACTGGCACAGGTAAAACTTTGGCATTCCTTTTACCAGCTTTGATTCATATCGATGGGCAGCCTACTCCTAGAGAGCAGAGGGAGGGGCCCACAGTTCTTATCATGGCACCGACGAGAGAACTAGCACTTCAGATTGACAAGGAAGTCTCTAAATATCAGTACAGAGGTATTAAGTCAGTGTGTCTGTATGGTGGAGGAGACCGTAAAGAGCAAATTAAAGTTGTCTCCAAGGGAGTAGACATTGTGATAGCCACTCCGGGAAGATTGAACGATCTCGTTATGGCACGGCATTTAAATATTATAAACTTCTCGTATATAGTATTAGATGAAGCCGATAGGATGTTGGACATGGGCTTCGAGCCACAAATTCGTAAGTCCCTATTTGATGTAAGGCCTGACCGTCAAACGGTGATGACTTCTGCCACTTGGCCGTCAGGTGTTAGACGTCTAGCAGAGTCATACATGAAAGATCCCATACAAATAAATGTTGGTTCCCTAGACTTGGCAGCGGTACATACGGTTACCCAAAAGATTCTTTTTGTAGAGGAAGATGAGAAGGATAAAGCCCTCTTTGAATTTATACAGAACATGGATCCGACTGACAAAGTTATTATATTCTGTGGCAAGAAAGCAACAGCCAGACACATTCACACAGAACTGTGCCTAAAAGGTATAGAAAGTCAGTCATTACATGGAGACCGTGATCAGAGCGATAGGGAGGCAGCTTTAGATGACATGGTCACAGGTGCAGTCAATATATTGGTAGCTACCGACGTTGCTTCTCGTGGCATTGACATCAAAGATCTGACTCATGTCGTCAACCTTGATTTTCCGAGGCACATTGAGGAGTATGTGCACAGGGTAGGCCGAACTGGCAGAGCTGGTAAAACTGGAATAGCTCTGAGCTTCATCTCTAGAAACGATTGGGCTCACGCCGATGAACTGATAAAGATATTGGAGGAAGCCAATCAGGACGTTCCTGATGAATTGTTGTCTATGGCCAATAGGTTTTCAGCTATGAAAATAAGAAGGGAACAGGAAGGTGGTGGCGGTGGTGGTAGAGGCAGGGGAGGCCGCGGCGGTAGAGGAAGGGATAGGTGGTAAAAAGTATATTCTTACGCCCATATCATTTATCGTTTCCTGGAGATATTTTCCATTTGACTTAAGTCTATTCTCAAAAATGTCATTTATTCAACAAAACGTCATATTTATTGAGAAATGAGTTGAGTGGAGGAAATCTTGAGGAAATTACTAATAATATGGGTGTTACAGCTCTAAGCATTTTGTAAGATGTTTTAGCATGCTAGCATTTGTATTACTCTTTCCGATTAAACTCACACATTGTGTGCTGATTAAAATAGTGTTTTGTTTATAGAACATTCCATAGGTTTTGTTGATATTTTGAATCTTCATGGCAATAAGTACAATTATTCATTTTAGCTGTACAGGTTTATGTTGTAAGCTGGAACAATAATTAGTGTTTAGCTTAGTTTTTGTTTATTTATTTTTTAATTTTAAGAGCAGGATGTGCTTTTAAATACAGATTTTTTTAATTTTGTAATATTTAAAAAAAATTACCAAAAATTTTTAGCAATGTATTGTATTCTTATTATTTTACCCAATCCAATTAAAATTTCTATAAATTAATCAAAATTTTCAAATAAAGTTGAAAAAGAATTGAAATCTTTCCTGATAAACGTAGTTTCAGTAATAAGAGGGATATTCAGAGATTTCTGATGATTAGCAAATAGAAAGATGAAAAGTATACTATACAAAGAAGTTTAATTAATTATAATAAATACATATAACACAATAGAAACATTTCTCTGAGGTAATGAGTATATTTATTACACATGTAGCATTAATTTAACAATATAACTTCAACACATACCGTACAATGATTTATTTAAGCTGTAAATTTATATGAAAATTAATACTTAAATTATCAAATATGGACAACAAGCTTACACTAACAAGTGCCTCGCTAACATCGTAATAGACAGAACTAAGGAGTACCTCGACTTCAAACAAACGACTATCTACGCGTGTTGGGCGCGAGTACCACTATCAATATGTTTCACAATGCTGAGCATGGGCGTACCCAGGATTTCAGCTAGGCTCATACCTTCGAGAAGATGGTCTGTCTGGTATGTTGAAACAAAAATCATGAAAATTGACTTTTATTAATCTGCCTGAAAATATATTTTGTTTCTAACACTTCATTTTGCGCAGAATAGCTTTGTCCACACTGGGCCTTTTTTTGTTCATCAAGGGCATGCGTTATAGCGCAGTCAACAGCGAACGTGAGGCATGCCCGTGACGCGCATATTCGTGACGCATTGAATATGCCAAACGAAAGTTGAATAAAAAGAAGATGACGAAAATTGAAGATGAAATTGCATAATGTGGACATAGCTAATAAGTAACACATTTCTAATTCCCATTTGCCAGAAAAATTGTCGTTTATTTTATCTTCCATGGGGGGGGACGGGGGACGCTGTCCCTACCTGGGTACGCGCATGATGCTGAGTAACGCGTTAGTACGGTGCGGCCTACTCGTTAGTTCTGTTTACCCTGCTATATTTTAGTGCCAACATTGAGATTTAATAGGTATATAGACAAGGTTTGGTGTCAAGTTCACCCACCTCTTAGGACTTTCAACACGTCGATTAAATAAATAACTTCAATATAACTATTACTATACAAATTAAATTTGTATTTGACGTTTAGAATTTAGACGATTTCTAATCGTTTCATCTCTTTGAGTAGTTCGACGCCCATTTTGGCGGGAGAGCGAGTGACAATGACGTTAGCTTTTTCTAGAGCCTTGATTTTGTCCATGGCGCCTCCTTTTCCGCCGGAAATGATGGCACCGGCGTGGCCCATTCGTCGTCCGGGTGGAGCGGTCAGCCCAGCGATGAATGACACTACTGGCTTAGCTTTTTGACCCTGGAAAGTGAAAATGCCTCATTTATTTACAGTTCAATCTTACGACAATATTGTGGATGAATCGAACGTGTGTGTGACATAAAAATATTGGCAATGGGAACCTTACCAATAAAAATAGTTACACCATGGATAAACTTTGAGTAACTATCTTTATAATAATTAGGAAAGTATGTATTTCTTTTACTAGTCATGCCTGATGCCATTAACTGGAATTTAACATTCCGTAGCTTGAAATAATGCCAGTAGGCATTATTATTTTATGTGTCAAAATCTAAAGTCGGGGCGCCGTGCGCTGGATGGAGCGAAATGATGATACAAGCCAAGATGATAGTAGCATTTCTACTCGCTTTTTTCAACGTTTCTATCGCGTTCTTTACCACCTATAGAAGTAAGAGTCAGTCGACACGGCGCGTTGCGTCAGAGTAACGTAGACGCAGCGGTGCCGTTGCGTTGTTTTACATACAAATAACCAAGGTTCACACGGCGCATTGCGTCGTGACAACAGCGCGCAACGCACACATGACGGACAGCAGCCCCCGAGACGAAGCGGGTGGGGGCGTTGACGTTAAGACTGCTTCGTAATATTTTGCGATGACGCAGCGCCCGAGTGGCCGGCTATGCGTCAAACGGCAGCGCTGCGTCGACGCAACGCCCGTGTGAACTGGCTATAAGATAGCGTTAATATCGCGCACGAGGAAAAAGACGAGTAGCAAGGGCATCTTCAAAATGTATCTCTATCACCTGACCAAACTTTAGAGTTACACTGCCTTGACAACTAAACTATAATATTTCGGGATTAGCACTAAATGGTGTATTTGGTCGAAACTACATATAATTGACTTTCAAAACTACACCCAAGTAATCTAAAAATGTCTAAAATTAATTATTGTTAGATTACAAATGACGCAAAATCAAACCATCACACATCGTAAAGATATTCAAATTATTTTATTTTAAGTCATATCAAATCCTAATGATATCAAATGATATTATAAAGATGACTCTGATAATGTCACACCTCCAAAATGATAACTAATATGAATCGAGGTATGATAAACTAAGATAAAAACAAATCAAAATCTATTTGAAATGAAGATAAGTTCGATAAACAAAACCTTTCTGCAATCGCACTTCTTCATTACCTTGCTCTGTTAAAAGAAATCAAAATAATATTTTAGGCCGTAGAATGCAAAATTAATAAAAAAGGTAAAATATAGAAAAAGAAGCATGTTTATGATTAGAAGAAGAAAAAACATCTGTATCCTAATTTGAATTAATAATGCGAGAGTGTGCCGTGTGCCTCTCTAGTTTAAATATTATTATCAATTATGTTAGTATTTATGTGTCATCTAGTTATATATTTTATAATCCTTCGATCGCGGATTCTTGGAAATGCTATTGTATTCTATCGTTGTCGCGATCACCGGTGCTCTTATGGGGCTTGAAGGATTAATATACTAGTAAATTACTATAAGAAAAAAATACTTATGATTTTGTCCACATATTCTTTTCAAATTTCCTAAAAAGAACTAAACCGCTTTTAAAAACAAGAATATAAACTCACAGTGTTGTGTTGAGTCAAGTACTCCGAAGCCAACTCTTCAGCGTTGCCACCGATCTCACCGATGAGAATGATCCCCTTGGTGTTGGGATCCTTCAGGAACACTTCTAGGCAGTCGATGAAGTCTGTACCGTTGAACGGATCACCTCCGATGCCGACGCACAAAGTTTGCCCGAGACCGGCCTGAAAAATTTTGAAAATCGGTTAACAAACGGCGGTGTAATCATTGAACATACAACAAAAAAATCCACAGCCGAACATATAACCTCCTCCATTTTGGAAATCGGTTAAGAAAAAGATATTGCTATTAGCGTTCATATAGATCAGCCTTTCTCAAAGTGGAAGGAAAGAGAAAGGCTATGGATAGGCAATTGTGGGAGAGTTTAGGGGAGGCCTTTGCCATAAGGCAATCAGATTTAGTTAAGAAAAATAATTAATGCATAACGTATATATATAATATGTAAAAGAAACAAAATGTAAGTGTCTGAATAAAGGCATATTTTATTTTATTTATTTTATTTCCCAAAGTGGGCGATAACGCCCCCTTGTGGGTGCTGAAAGTCTGAAGGGGGGGGATGTGGGACCAAGAAAAAAATGGGGGCGTTCTGTAGAGGCTTGGGGGTGATTTATTTCATCAGGATGCATTTCAAATTGAAACAATGGGGGGGGCTAAAATATAATTTGTTCTTAAAGTTGGCGGTAGACAAGATAAGTTTGGGAACCTCTGATATAGATAATATAGGTGTACCATTGGTACATTATCGTTGAAGGAGTAAATTAAACACAGAATACTGTATCTCTGCACACTCTACTATCGGCTGCGGCTCTGGAGCAAGTGGGCGACAGCACTCACGTCTGGCGACCATCTTGTCCAAGCCTCGCCCTGATTGGTAGTTAAGCGGCCATCTTTATTTATCAATACACTACAATAGGTATGCGATAAAAAGTGCGTAAAGGTTGGAGCAGAGGGCGCTACTAGCACATACAGTAAATAGTAGTGTAACAAAACTAAGTGATAAATGAATACTTTAGGGTCTACACAGACGGACTGCATTTCAACTGCAATCCAACTGGAAATTGCAGTTGGATTGCAGTTTGAATGCAGTTGACACGACTGCAATAGAACTGCAAGCCAAACGCGCAGTCGGATTGCAGTTCAGTTGCAGTCGGCGTGCAGTCGTGTGAACTGTTTGGTTTGCAGTTCTATTGCAGTCGTGTCAACTGCATTCAAACTGCACTTGAACTGCAATCTGCAGTTGAAATGCAGTCCGTCTGTGTAGACCCTTAGAGTTTACGTGTTTCTTGTAGAGTGTTCACTGTGAAAGTAGCAGGGCTGAAAGACCAATTTTTTTTCATTTTTTTTTGGGGATACTCGTGACGCTGGAGCGCTTGCCCACACAGAACTGAAAAAAAATTGGTCTTTCAGCACTGCTACTTTCACAGTGAACTCTCTACAAGAAACACGTAATGTAACACATGTTCTTCGAAAAAGATCGTGCGTTCGTTAGCTATAATCTCTGCAAGTTTTCTTCATCACAAATTCGTCACAAACCCGAAACAAATATAACATTATTTACTTAATATGCGCTGCACGTCTCCTATGGGGTTTCAGAAAATTATCGCATGTCGCAACGATTGTCATCGTTTACATTCCTGTCATGTTTCATATTAAAAAATGTCTTTCATTCTCATACATAATATGTAATTTATCGGTGCTATATTATCCCATATTGTTCCCAAGTAGTAAACTCTCTATTGTAATTACTAATAGTAATTAGTAATTAACTAATTACCTACGGAATAAAACATTTGAGTATTTTCAATGTGACCTTCGTACTAATTGAACATTGATCAATTGCCACTGCCAACGAAAACAAATCTTTGAGGCCTTTGTCACGGATTTAGCGCTTAGCGGAGTTGTATCGCTTGATTCGCTCGAGCATTAACGAACTTTAACAGTCGTTGGTGAAATTCATATTCATTCATATACATCATATTCATATAGTTGGAATGAAACATACTGCAGTTCAAGTTATGTATTATTTGTGGTATATACATTATACATACGGCGCGGCCGCTTGAAAACCGAATTTAAAGTACTTACCTGTATGTACTAAGCGCGTGTTCACACCAAACGGACTGTGAGCCGCCGAATGTGAGCAGGCTCACTGTGAGCCCCAGTGTGAACGTGAAAATATACGGTATCGAATGTCCGCGCCTACGCCTAGCGTAATAGCATATTGTCGGTTTGGTGTGAACGAAAAAGTGAATATGTATGGAAATACAATAAACTGCGTAACGTTCGCTCACATTCGGCGGCTCACAGTCGGTTTGGTGTGAACACGGCCTAACAGTCTGTTATAGCATCCGAATCGCATATCACTATAAGATAGTAACATGTTACATGGCCTAATTTTGCTTCAATAAACATTCTCTGCCCTCGTCAATGCTTTCGATCTAATAAGTCGCCAATAGGACAATTGGTTTGTTACCTGACCTTGTGAGAGGAATTAAACGAAGCAGTTAGATTAAACTGGTTCTATTGGTTTAGTTGAGCTTACATAATCATCACAGTGATATGACAGTTTAGTTAGTTTCCATGTCCCACATTTTACACCTAGGAATTATTACCTCCTATGAGGTGGTAGGCCTCATGTAGATATTCAAAAGGCGTTAATTTATAACCACTTTGGAAAAAAATATACAAACATTAATTTCTATTCAATATTATAAATTGAAGTTTGTCTGTCTGATACCTCTTTACGCCATAACGGCTGATCCGATTTAGATGAAATTAACTCTTTGAAAGACGGGAAAGGACATACAATAGTTTTTGTTGGGTAAAAAATAAAAATTTTCAGCTCAATAAACGTCTAATGTTAATAAAGGTTAAAACAAAATGTGAATTTTTTCAGGCGTAGCTCAATAGATCTATTTACTCAATAAAAATATGAAGGAAAAATTTATCTTAATACTGAATATAAGCTACAAATAAAAATACTGTCTTAACTCTAAAGCAGGGGTTCCCAAACTTATTTGGTCTACTGCCCACTTTGAGAACAAATTATGTTTAAATTCCATTGGTTAAAATATTTAAAATGCATACATATTAAAAATCACCCCCCAAGCCTCTACACAACTCCCCCATTTTTTTCTGGGTCCCACAAGGGGGCGGCCCCTTTAGACCTTCAGCGCCCACAAGGGGGCATTATCGCCCACTTTGGGAAAGGCTGCCCTAAAACATTGTTTAAACTTACCACGGTGGTTTGGTGGCAAGCTTCGTATGTGAGTGTGCCAGATCGGGAGACAACACCAATGCACCCCTGCATATGAACAGCGGCAGGCATGATGCCGATTTTGCACTTGCCGGGTGCAATAATACCAGGGCAGTTGGGACCCACCAATCTTGACTTGTTCTGACGGAGCAGGGCGTGTTTTACACGCACCATGTCCTGAAATTAGGAAATATAGACTTAGTAGAAAACCTCAAATAATAAAACTTGAATTAATTGACCAATCATACTATTCCAGCGGAATGACAGCAAAGCGGAGCATGGTAATTGGTCAATTCGGCACCGCTAAGCTCCGCTCCGCGTCAGTGGGAACGCGGCCTAATGCAAGTTACTTTACATTTACTATAATGTGGTATATATAATAATGATGTGGAAACTTAAAATTCAAGTGATAAGCTACATATACTTAAAACACAATTTAAATTATTATCACACATTTTTGTTGCAAGTATTAGTTTATATAAAGACTGGAATTTTTAATGATAAGTGATAACTAACAAGGAAATGTAATTTAATCCTTCGATCACGGATTTTTGGAAATCTATTGTTATTCTATTGTGTCTCACTCACCGGTGAGCTTATGGGGCTTGATGGGTTAAAGGATCTTTAATAATTTTAAGTAAGATAACATAAAACACTTTTTTTTTTCATGGAAATGCTATGTACACCATTGTTGTCATGTGCATTAGACGTAATACTGTATGTGATTTTAGTTTTAACTGGTAATAATGTACATGATGTGGTAGTACTTAATAAATAAATAAATAAACTTCACTTATGATTTACCCATAAAGGTCTTTTTGTCTTGATGGGAACTAATAAGGATAAAACTTACATGCTGAGGTACTCCTTCAGTGATGCAAACAATCAGTGGAACCTCAGCTTCAATAGCTTCCAAGATGGCAGCTGCTGCGCCAGGGGGCGGTACGTAGATGACAGACGCATCAGCTCCTGTTTTCTCCTTAGCCTCCCTCACAGTACCGAAGACAGGCTTGCCCAGGTGTTCGGAGCCAGCCTTCTTAGGAGAGACTCCACCAACCACTTTGGTGCCATAGTCTAGTGCCTGCTGGCTGTGGAATGTACCCTGTTTGCCGGTGAAGCCCTGTACAATGACTTTAGTTTCTGATGTCAGTACCAAGTTCTTCCTGGTTTCAGCGTAAGGTGTTGCACTCGTACTGTACGGAAATCTGATGTTGCCAAGCTTTACGCTCTCTGGAAATAAGGGAAGTTTTATAAAGGATAAATAATTTATATAAAAGGTTTTCTAAAAATCTTATTTTTTATCAAAAATTTCAAAAAAGTTGTCAACATTTGATGACAATTATTTGTTTTTGTAAAGTTAATAAAGTGGAATTTCTATAACAATGATTCAACATCAGGAAAATAAATTTTAAAACCAATACATGTCACACCCTAAGGAAATTGTTTTTACATAAGAATCTTTGTTATTTCTGTCACACTTAATATAAAAGATAACATAGTATAAACAAATTATATTGTTGATCACTGTGTACTGTACACTGTTATTGTCCAAAGGTCAATGAAATTGTCAATCAATTGATAAATTGCTATAAGATGCTGCAATAAGCAAGGATTTTATATCATTTGTATGGAACTTTTTAGCATGGGAACATATTTATTATTTATAATATAAACATACGTAGTTTGACTTATAAATTAGATAGACATACATATTTTAAAATAGACGAAGGTTAAGGCCTAGGCGTGCGACATTGATTAATGTTGTTACATAAAATTGTTTTTCATTGTCCACGTTCCATGAATTGTAAGCTCAAGCCTTTAACGTTTAATTTTGAATAGCTATTACATACTATTTATAAGTAAGAAACTAGAGATATGCATTTAAAAATGTGATTCCATCCATAACATCTGAACATTAAACACCACATAGTGTTCAGGTACCCGACGTGGTAAACCCATTTTATACATGTTTTTAGGTAGTTTTACCTTTGCAACGTGAAAGAATCCGCACCGGTAAAGCCATTGTATAACAGAAGCAGAGAAATTTATAAAGTTTTATGTGAGATTTGTGACACTGACAAAGTGGCCATTATGTAATTTTGACAGTGACAGAAGGATAACTAATGACAGTTATTTTTCTTTCTGTTTGTAATATTCAATGAAACCTTGAATGAAACATACAGGCATCACATATTTTGCGAAAACCAACTTCTCTCTGGACCGGAGTCCGGGCTGTCCGGGTCCGCCCAATCTGTAGAAGCTTTTAGGGATACTACGTATGTTATGTCATATTATGTCGATAAATCGCACGATATATCACGCGATATACTTCAATTGCGGCGTTATTTAATCGCAGCAGTGTGTAACTACATGACCATCCTCATACAAAATGTACTGAAAACATATATCGCGCGATCTATCGACCAATAAATCGCGCGATATATCGCAGTTCGCACCTCACTACCTGTCTGCGGGACATTGCTGCGGGAGCCTTAAATATGGAGGTCAGACGGCAGACCATCAGTGTATAAGGCTGGGAATACACGTCAGATTTTGTATCCGTTTGTCTGATCAGATAATCTGATCGTATTTACTCGATACACATGACACATCCGATTCTTGCGCCAGACTTTTTCTGAACTCAGTCCTTCTCGAGCTATCTGTGAGCTTGCATACGGAGCAGAAAGAAAAGGTGGACGACGAACTAATTATTACGTTACGTTATATACGTTATTTGTATATTTGCTCATGTTAGCGCGAAAGAAGAAAAAACTCAATTTAACAAGACCATCCATACTAATATTATATATGCAAAAGTGTGCCTATCTGTCTGTCTGTTACCTCTTCACGCCCAAACCACTGAACCGATTTTGCTAAAATTTGCCATGGAGATACATACTTTGAGTAGTTTGAGTCCCCGGAAAGGACATAGAATACTTTTTATCCCGGAAAAATGTACGGTTCTCGCGCGATGAACGAATTTTGGCGCAACGGAGTTGCGGGCGTCGTCTAGTTAAAACAGAGATTCAAAGTTGAAAAATCTTTGGGGGGAGGCTTGTATTAGGCATATTATTCACCCTACATGATTCCCTTTATTTTTTAATGTTTACAAGTAAAATTTAGTCCTAACCACAACCATGCGATACGTTCGTTCAGTGTCATGCAAGAGAATCAACTGGTAAGTCGGAAGAAAGAATCGGACGTCTATTGGGTATCCGTACAAAAGTATGCAGACCGCACCTTCAGACAATCGGAACGGCAGTAAAATCGTAAACGCCTTGGCGCTGTTTCCGACTCGGACGTCCGATCCGACTATCGGATCGGATGTGTATTAATATATTCCAATTATATTCAAATAAATGCATGGCATGACTCAATGAGTGGTGCCTTCAGAGTTCAGACAGTCTGGGATCAGACAATCAGACTATCGGATGAAAAAATCTGACGTGTATTGCGGTATTGCCGGCCTAAAAAGAATTAAAAAAAAACTGCTTTCATACATTTGATTTTGACAGATGATACGTGTTTGATTTCGATTTACTACTGCTTCTATTGTTTGTATCGCTATTATTTTTACTACACTATTATTATTCTAACTCGCGCCACGTATATGGTGTTAAAGATAAGGTTTTGAAAATATTTTGCCTTAAACAAGAAAAGCAAAAATGGGTGACTCCGATAAGAAACTGGGTGAAATACGCGCACTTATTTTGGTTGGCGGATACGGGACCCGTCTGAGGCCTTTAACATTGAGTAGACCAAAGCCACTAGTCGAATTTGCTAACAAACCTATTCTTATGCACCAAATAGAGGCCCTAGTCGAAGCAGGAGTCACACAAGTAAGTATTTCGTGTGGGAGCCGGCATCTTATCTTGATAAGAACTTGTAAAATATTTATTATCGTGATCTCATTTATAGGTCATCCTGGCGGTGTCGTATAGAGCGGAAGATATGGAGAAGGAACTTACAGAACAAGTTTCCAAACTTGGTGTTTCTCTTACTTTTTCACATGAGACTGAGCCACTGGGAACAGCGGGCCCCCTGGCTCTGGCGAGGGAGCTGCTAAGTTCGAGCCCTGAACCGTTCTTTGTGCTGAATTCGGACGTTATTTGCGAATTCCCGTTTAAAGAGCTAGCAAAGTTCCATCGTAATCATGGCAAGGTACAGTTTGAATCTAGCATTCTATTCCATTTATTTACAGTAACGTAGAAGCTTCCAATTTTTTAGAGTGTTGTAAAGGTTGTGCAAGTTGAAACCAGAAATAATAAAAAAGGATAACTTTTATTAAGCCAGCACGGATCACTACGTAGGTATTGTGAACAAAATCTGTAAATACTCAAACTATGCTTAGATAAAAATATTTATTAGAATCTTTAACATAAGTTCTGCAATGTTGTATTATTAGAATACAACTTGCACACCTATTCACAACTACAAAGTTTCTGGTGGCCTACTACACATCTATTGAGTATAAATGTTATTTACTTACTAGAACTTTCATAGCTTTTTAAATACTAAGTAATAACTTTATTAGTCAAGTAAAGTTATTGTTGCATGTCTAAATTATTTTTAGGACAATCCATTGGTCCTAATATTAATTCAATCATAATTGAAAAATTTATAGATAGAAAGATAAGGTACATCCTGTAAAATTTTTCTTATCTTACTATAATATATTGATTATTATCACTATATTTGTAAATTTAGTGCAAAACTGATTAAATGATTACTAAATGACGCCTGCAACTCCGTTGCGCCAAAATTAGTTTATCGCGGGAACCGTACATTTTCCATGATAAAAAGTATCCTAAGCACTTTCCTGGGACTCAAAGTATCTCCATACCAAATCACAGCAAAATTGCTTCAATGGTTTTGGTGTGAAAAGGTATCAGACAGACACACTTTCGGCTTTATAATATTAAACATTTAAGCTGTTTGCGTTTTATAAAGTACAGTAGGGCCTCGTTAATCCGGAGAGGCAAAAACAAGACTGTTTACGAATTATCGAGGCATCCGGATTATAGTATGCAATATTTAATTCCCATATTTAATGTTAACAAAACACATGTTTAACCTTAGTTTCTTAAATACATTTTTAAATTAAAGCATAAAGACAAAATGTACATGTTCGTAATTACAACCATGTAAGAAATCAGTACTTAAGTTAAAACTTAAAATAAAACATTAGTTAATTTCTTTTTCAAAAAGTCTGTAATACTCTGTTTATGATTTTCGCACATCATTCAGAAAGCCCGCGAGTCTCTAAGTCGACGGAGAAACATAACTTCGTGGCTATCAAATTCGTTATCTTCAGCCCATTTTAAAAGCAGTATTTAGTACTACTAATATAATATATTCCGTGGCAGTATTTAAAGCTCCGGCCGGCCAGATTACAGCGAACAAGCGCGAGTCCAGATTACCGAGGCCCTACTGTAGTTTACTTAAGTATATTTTCCTTTCTGTAATTACAGGAGGGCACAATTGTTGTCACAAAAGTGAAGGAGCCTTCAAAGTATGGTGTAGTAGTTTACAAGGACAATGGACAAATTGACAGCTTTGTGGAGAAACCACAGGAATTCATTTCAAACAAAATCAATGCAGGTATGAAATTAAAAAAAAAACAGTATTAACAGTCATTTTCTAACAGGGTTTGAATCAGTTAATAAATAAAATAGTAAATACTAACAATATACTTTATTACTTAGCTTAGTCATTAAATTATATGTGAATATTATGAACGACCTATGTTGTAATTTGTTTAATAAATAAATGAATGTCAAAACCATGCAAAGTATTAATTTACCTCCAGTTCTTAATTTCAATATTTTTACAATATTAGATGCTGCCCATATCTTTATCTAACTTTATCTATGAAGAGACATTTTCTATAATAATATTCTGTAACTATCCTATGTCCATTGACAGAATGGCACAACTTTGTATCTGTTTAAGTATGGAAATAATAATTATATTAATAACAGTTTTTGTATTTAATTTCCAGGCATTTACATATTGAATCCATCTGTTTTGAAAAGGATAGAGTTAAGACCGACGTCAATAGAAAAAGAAGTGTTCCCGTACATGGCACAGGAGGGACAACTGTATGCTATGGAGTTGGAGGGATTCTGGATGGACGTTGGACAACCTAAAGACTTCCTTACTGGTAAGACGCGGGGTCATAAAATGTGAGCCACACAGCCAGAGAGGCTGCGTTTCCACCAGAGATGTGTTGCGAGGAATGTGTTTTTGAGAACCAATCGCTTCATTGACGTGAGCTTGCCATGACATCGCTCAGCGCGGCGATGCTAGTGGATCTTAAAAACACATTCCTCGCAACACATCTCTGATGGAAAAGCAGCCTTAGGGTGCAATCCCACATTGCTCTTTTGCGTTCGGTGCGTCGCCACAGCGTCAACGCTTTAGCATATACAGTGTGTAACAAAAATAAGTGGTAATATTTTAGGGCAGTGGTCCCCAACCTTTTTTTCATGCGGGCCACAAACATGTTTTGGTCTTGGTGTCGCGGGCCGCAACAAAAATTTTTTAGGGTTAAAAAATAACATTCTTCAAAATTAACGATTTTAAAGTGAAAAAAAATTTAACGACTATCACGTAGACTTTTCGTTATTTTGCCGGTGGGCGTGAATTTCAAAATTTTTTAACATCACGCAGGCGACAAATAAAGTCCCGGCGCGGCGGGCCGCGTGCGGCCCGCGGGCCGCGGGTTGGGGATAGCGGCTTTAGGGTGTATTTTTGTTACACCCTGTATTATACTAGATGTTCCGCGCGGCATCGCCCGCGTTATTTAGGAATGTCACGGAAACTGTACATTTTTCCGCAAAAAAAAACCTTTGTCCTTTCACGTGGTCTATTCTTCATGTGTGCCAATAATTTCCTCCGCTTTTTCCACATTTTCCTCTATTTCTTCACTCCTATTAGTATTAGCGTGATAAAATATAGCCTATAGCCTTCCTCGATAAATGGGCTATCTAATACTGAAAGATATTTTCAAATCGGACCAGTAGTTCCTGAGATTAGCGCGTTCAAACAAACAAACAAATTAACAAACTCTTCCGCTTTATAATATTAGGGCGTATTTTCACTGGTCGATAGGGCCCACATGCGGGGTGCGGGAGATTGTCTGAAACGCATGCCTCGACCAATCAAAATGCGCCATTAGTTGTCATAGACTCCCCGTATGCTGTATAACGCACGAGTTAACGACTAATGAAAATGCGCCATTATAGTATAGACTAGATGACGCCCGCAACTCCGTTGCGCCAAAATTCGTGTACCGCCCGGGGACCGCACATTTTCCCGGCATAAAAAGTATCCTAAAAATGGAACGTGAACGGTGAAGTCGTTGTCGTTCGACGACATGTCGCGTCGCTCCGCTGTAGTGCGGTCTCACATTAACTGCGTCATGCGGTCTTTTTATACAGGGTGCAATTAAACCTTCCTGCCAATTTTTTTCCAGGGCTAAAAAAAAAAACAACTAATTTTTTTTGGTTAAATGGACTTTCATAATGATACCTACATTACGAGAGTCCATTTAACCAAAAAAAATTGGGTGTTATTTTTTTTTCAATGACATATTTTATCCCATTTAAAATCGTTGCAGAATTGTCACTCGCGGCGCGGGGGAATTAGCGGGGGTGACGCGGGATGAGGCGCGCGCGCGGCCGACGCATCGTGTCCATTAATTGTAGTGTTTTTAACCGACTTCCAAAAAACGAGGAGGTTATACGTTCGGCTGTGGATTTTTTTTTTATGTATGTTCAACGATTACTCCGCCGTTTGTGAACCGATTTTCAAAATTTTTGTTTTGTTGTATTAGGTTTCACTCCAATTTGGTCCCATGTTCACAAAAGTGGTGACCTGATGATGGGATCCATGAGTAATCGAGGGAACTCCTCAAAATTCAAATGGAAACATATGGTTTTTTTGGTTTCATATGAAGTATTCCAGGCATATGTTAACAAAAAGTAAGATTTGGCACCAGGATATACCATGGCTCGAAGGTGGTAAACAGAACTCCTTACTCCTTATAGATACATGTTTGGGGGTTTCGGCGCTGTTTTAAGAACTGAAAGCATATACTACTAAGCTTATTACATTAATCATCATCATCATCATCATCACCACCATTCTACCAGGTAGGTATTTTTCATAGTATTTTTAGATCAAAACGGATCACGGATGTCTTTAAACATTGTTCTGTAAAAAGTTAAGCTGTTTTGAAAATTATTTTATTATTTCGACCTGATGATAAGATCCATGAGTGATCGAGGGAACTCCTCAAAATTTATATGGAAACATATTATGGTGATTTCGATTTTATGAGAAGTATCCTAAGCATATGCTACCAAAAAGCAAAATTTTGCACTAAGATATACCTTGTTTCCGAAGGTGCTAAGAGAACTCCGGATTCCTTATAGATGCAAGTTTGAGGGTTTTGGCTTTGGTTTAAGAACTCAAAGCATATGCTACTATGCAAGTTACATTCATCATTATCATCACCAATACCACCAGTCACCACACCATGAATCATTAAATCACAACTCTTAATTTGTCAAACGATTTCAAAAATTATATTGTTATATCAAAGTAAATGATTCAAACTTGGTGATCAGGTTACCAAGTTAGCAATTTGATCATGAGATCTATGAATTATGAGGTATGTCCATATGTAGGAAACTCCTTATTATTGGGACAAAATAAATAGTTATATTAACGTAGTTCTAATGCCCAATATTCCAAGTTTTGTTCTTGATGAATTGACAACCCCGTAACTCTTAGGTGACGTTTATTTGAAATAAAACAACCTATTATGCTACGAATAATAAAAAACTAAGGAAGAATAACTCCGTCAAAAAACATGCTCCAAAATACTTGTCAAAAAAGTGTACCTAAAGGTTCACTTTTCATACATTTGCAATATTTAGGTGACCTTGAGCGGTACAAAGGCTGACGTTACATGACAGTTCGAATGGAATCAAATTTAAAACTGTATTAGTATGGGAGTTACGTTTCCTGGTTTTATTATTCGTAGCTATTATGCGATTCATCCATCAAACCATTAGGTGACGTTTATAATTTACGGGATGGATTGACGACCCCGTACACTTAGGTGACGTACTATGTGGCGACGACGACGGTTGCCTTGACAATGAATCTTTTATAGAATGGCCGTCCGATATTTTACTTGTAAAATAGCGAACTCCCATAATTAATATACATATTTATCACAAACCTTCCTCTTTAATCACTCTATATATTAAAGAAAACCGCAATTGAAGGGAACAAAGGGACATGAGGACAGAAAAAGCGACTTTGTTTTATACTATGTAGAGATATAAGTCACCTAAGAGTTACGGGGTTGTCAATTCATCAAGAACAAAACTTGGAATATTGGCTTAGGGGACCCCTAAATTTTAGGTGTAGTTGGTGAAAACGGGCATAAGTAGTTTAAGCATAATATTATATGAACATTATGAGTGTTGTGATAGAAAGAAAGTCACTGAACAGAACTTTAGAGCCTTTAGAGATAGGCGCATGAACATTCATTTTATCACTGCTTGATTAACGCCAAGCTTATATTATTAATTGTACAGTGATACGAGTATACGATGGAGTTGCTTATGCAATTCTCTATTCCGAGAGGGCGCTAGGTATATTAACTTTATGGTTCTCATATCATAAATGTGTATCATGGCTCCAAAGTCACTTAGTAGAACACATTAGTATTTACAGAAAACCTTATAAATTACTTAAATTACTAAAAAAATTATTATTTTTAACAAAAAATTAAAACCGACTTCCAGAGTAAAAAACAATAATAATTATTATATAATGAACAAAAAAGTATGAAACAATTTTTACTCTTAATTTTTTTTTTTTTTTGAGGAGGGGAAATACGTTACGTATCCCCCACCCCTTCGGGGGAAGGGGCGGGGGTATGTGGGACTCCCTACTAGAGGTCTACCCACTAAAACCCCCCCAGCCCTCCGTCATGCGCCTAGTGCGGGAGGGACGGGTACCGCAGAGCAATTCAACTCCGCCCCTTCCCGCGCGCAGCCGCAACCGGCACCATTTTCCAGCGGCTATAGGCCGCTTACCTCACCGAGAGCCCCCCGGGCTATAGGGGGGCTGCCTTCTCGGGACCCATACTGTGGGCGGGATCCCCCGATCACCGCCCACGGGTCTAGGCGTCAATCTCCATGTCGGCGGAGACGGGCGGAGCCCGCGCGCCTTTAGGTCTCGACTCTTTGTGTCGAGCCTTTTTGGTCGGCGCCTTGCCTTCTCTGGGGGCCGGCTTATACGCAGATGGACATCTGCCCAGCTCGTGCCCCCTTTCTACTCTGCCAGCGGCCTCACACAGGGAGCAGTTAGGCTCTGCTGCCCCGCACTCCACCGCCTTGTGCCCCGGTTTCCCGCACCGGAAACAAGTCCGGCTACGGTCCACCGGGCACTGGCACTTGGCAGCCACGTGGCCAGTGTCCTGGCAGCGGAAGCAACGCGTTGGCCTCGCAGCCAACAACGCCACCCTCGCCGACACCCAACCAACACGCAGCCGCCCAGAGCTCGAAAGCTTCTTGGCGGCCGCGACTGGGAGGCGGACCCAACACGATCCGTCCCCCCGTGGCCCCTCTCTGATTGGCCCCGCCCGGACATCTCCGACTTGGCATCCACCTTCCAGTGCGACCGCCTCCACTACTTCTGCGGTCGTCACGGAGTCATCAAGGCCGGCGATGCGCATCTCCGCGCTTGCAACCGGCCGTCCGACCTTCACTCCCGAGGGCAGGACGGTCCTCAGCCTTGCGGCAAAGGCGTCTGCCTTCTTCTCTGCGCCCTCCCCGGATATCATGAGGAGGCGCCGTCCCGTTCGGGCCCGGCGAAAGCGGACTTCAGAAATATCAAATTCCACGATGTTCATCGCCCGCCGGGCCTTCTCAATTGCCTCAGCGTACGTGAGGCCCGCTTTAATGGCCGACTCTTCTACAGTAAGAGCGACGGCCGCAGTAGCGGGAACACGTAGCCTGGTTTTCTTCTTCTTTCTCGGGGCGGTTGTAGATGTTGTAACCGCCCCTTTCTTCTTTTTGCCCTTTGGACCCACCGTGGTCCACGGGGCCTCAATACGAGGGGAGCCGGTGTTCGCTCCCCCTTGTGCCGCTTCCTGAGCGGCCTTCGACGGCCGCTTCTTCTTTCGGCCCTTCTTGGCCTTTGGCGCCTCGGGCGTGGCAGTGGCCTCTTGCGAGACCGCTGCGGCGGCTGGCTGCCGCGTCTTCTTTGGGGCCGGTTTCCCCTTGGCCTTCTGCTTCGAGGGCCCTGGCGTCTCGTCCGGTGGTGCCTCAACTCTTACGACGGTGGCCGGTGTAATCCTCCGGGCTCTGTCCGCCGCAAGCGGAGGTCGCAGTCGAGGCTCTGGGAGGAGCCGACTCTCCAGACCAGCCAGCCGAGCGTTCAGCATGTTGCTGAAGGTCTCTACGGTAGAGCGAGAGACCTCAGACAACAGCTGGCGTATGTCCTGCTCAGCCGGCTTCCTCACCTGACGGCGTAGCTCCTCTAGCTCTTTACGCAAAGACTCCACTTGATTCTGGAGCCGCGCATTCTGAGCCTCGAGGGCCTTTACCTCTTCGGTTGCTCCGCGACTTCTCATTTCGGAGACGGTGGCGCGTATGTCGCTGACCGCCTCCTTGAGGAGCCCCCGGAACGTCCCCTTAAGGTTTTTCGACTTCGCTGCGACCATGGAGATCGTTTCCAGTGAAGTCTCAACACATTGGGCCAGTGCGTAGTTGGTCTGCTCTGACCTGTCTTCTTCCATGGCGGCGGGGCTTGCAAGGAGCGAAGAACGCGTCTCTTGCGCCACCCTGACCGCCTCGGCTACCTCCTCCTCGGCCTGGAGTCGAAGGGCCACCTTCTCACGGTCCAGATCGGCCTGCGCCTTTGCCAAACCGACATATCCGGCTGTAGGCGGGCGGCCGCGTCCTCTCTTGGCTTTGGACACCGCTCCTTTACTGAGGGGCGGTACCATGTCGTCATCAGATCGCCTTTTACGGCGAGTCAATGCGGGCAAGCTCTCGGAGTCCAGCGATATGCCAGACATTTCGCTGGAGTCCGAAAGCCAGTCCTCGCTGTCATGTCCGGGTAAGTCACGTTCACGTTGGGAGACTCGACCGCGAGGGGAGTCTCTACCAATCGGGACCTTTCCAGTGCTTGGAGGCGGCATATTCACGTCGCGTGTCAGAAAGACACGCGGCATATCCTTGTCGCCTCTCAGCTTCTTCTTTTGCATCAACTTCAGCAACCGCTCAGTGCCGTTGGGCTGCGGCTGACTGAAGTCAACGTCCTCGTCCGTTAAAAGCTCCGCCGCCGGCGCGGTAATGGTCGCCGGTTTCGGGCTGTCGCTCTTCTTCCCGCCATCGCCACTTAAAGCGGCTAAAATGGCCCTCTGCCTCGCCGCCTTAGCGGCCTCCTCGTCCTTCCTCGCAGTAGTTGGCCCCTCCGTATACACGGACCTCGCACCCCCTTGCGGAGGTGCACGGGATTCTCCGGCCCCAGAGGAGCCGGTACCCGCCCGGAGATTATTTGGACTAATGCGACCTTCCATCATAACTAACTCCGACACCCCGGGTCGCGGGCCCTTTCGTCACACTGTGAGCGCAGCCAAGCACACACACAATCACACACGCATACCGGCGTTCAGCCGTGCAACCGTGAAAAAGCTCACGATGGCACGGGGGAAGTGCCCAGGGACACGAACGTGGACGGACCGGCATCGCCCCCATGCAGAATACTCCTAAACCTCTACTATTTCTGTACACAATCTTCATAATTTTGAAGTCGGTACCAGTCTTTAAAATTAATATCAAAAGGTGAATGTCCATAAAAAAACCCATAGTCGATTAAAATAATTTATATACAGCAAAGTAGACCATTAACAGTAGATTGTAAATATGTAACTCATTTTATTCAAAACCATAACCGAAACGGATAATTTGAAAAAATAAATCTGAGATTTTGAGACAGCGCTTTGAATCAACTATGTAGTTTCTTCCTTTGTTTTTGTGTTTTCCTCGTAAAAAGGATGGTGACACGTAAGAATATACAATTTAGAGAAAATAAAGTCAAAACCGGCCAAGTGCGTGTCGGGCCACGCACAATATAAGGTTCCGTAGTACCGCTAGTTTTTGATATTTTTTGAATGGTCAATGAATGTAGGTACATATTTTATAACGTGTTATACATTACTACATCATCTCAGTTACGTTTTTAAAGGAATTTAAATTATAAGTTCCTTTAATACTTCTGTTACATTTTTTTTAGTTGATCGACTATTACTCTATAACTTATGAAGTCTTCTTAGCCGTGATAGTTTTTCTTTTAAATTCAGCATATTTCCTACTCCCGTGAATATTTTTCCATAAGCAACCGTTTAGCTTAGCTGGTAGAAGGGGGGACACTGCAGGACTCTAAAGATTTTTTTTCCACTTTAAAACTTCATATTTCATATCTCTAAATCGGAAAATCATAATATTTTTAAAAAACCTATCCAACGACACCTCACACGGTGGGGTGGACGCGAAAAAAAAATTCATCCCCGCTAAAATATGTGTAGGGGAGGTACTTACCTTAAACATTTTTTTTAAAATCTTATATACGATTTTGTCGGCATCATTAATATGTGCATTCATGCCGAATTACAGCTTTGTAGGTCTTATAGTCTCTGAGCAAAACCGCGGACAGACAGACGGACAGACAGACAGGCGGACGGACAGACGGACGGACAGACCGAAACTTTAAGAGTTCCTTGTTGACTACGGAACCCTAAAAAGAGATGTCTTATATTATACTATATTTTATGAGTAAACTAAATCACACGTGGCTTTTCACTGTATTCTGTTATCTGTACGGTCGGTTATATCACGGGGAGTGCTCTGAGGAATTGTTCGGAATCATACCTCCTGCAACTTTTCGCACTCGTTCCACGCAAAAAATATACCATCCTCATCACTTTGATAAGTGGCAGTCTTCCACCGTAGTCCGTACGTTTTTCGGAAGAAAGCGTATTCCCTCTTAAACGCACCTGTAGCTCTACTAATGTTGCGAGTGTCCATGAGTGACGGTAATTGCTTTATATCAGGTGACCCATTTGCTCGTTTGCCCTTTTATTTTCGAAAAGACGTAGATAGTTAACTGATATCATGTAATAATCGTTAAAAATACATTGTACAGATTATACCATTTCTATACCAAACTGACATTCTATACTTTCAGATATAAAAGTGATAAATATTTTAATGTTAAATACATGAATATAAGAATCAGTAGACAAATATAAATGTGTTTTTACTATGTACTAATCGTCACAATATCGTTTGTAGCGTCATGTCGTCCTAAGTATCATAGATTCCTATAAGAAAAGTCAATTGGTTACGATCGTTTTTAAAGTACAGTAAAACGATTTCACAGGGACTCAACCAAAAACGCGTCTTATGCGGGAAAGCGTATTATGCGGGATATAGAGAAATAAAAAACGAACCTACTACATACGTATATATTAATTTTTATTATGTTTTTTGGATGCAGGTGTTCCTATCAATGAAGATAATTATGCGTCTGCACTCTACATTTAATCTGGAAGTGATCATCTACAGCTTTTAACCAATCGATGAAACGAATGCCGGTCATCCAAGCTCGAGATTGTGTATCATAATATTATGTTACAGGAAGCGATTTTACGTTTTTGAAACAACGTGAATTTTTCGCCTTACCAATCACCAGCAAACGTAACTTTTCTGACCCATCAGAATTGGCACAGGCCAGGACAGTCAGTCTCTCTTTATTTGCTTTGTCACCATGACAAGTCTCTCCCTTGAAAACATAGGATTTTTCTGGCATCAATTAAAAAAATAAACCGAATTCATCTGTGTCAAAATGTCTCGTGGTTCGTAATTTTGCAACAATTCGGGAAGTGTTGACACTTGTCATCTACGTATCAACTGTCAACATCTCAATTCCCACTGATTTGACGGTACACAATGCCGTGGCGATGAGGTAGGAGGTAATATGTGTTGGCCGTTAGGGCGTATTAAACGGGATGACGATCGTATTAAGCGTTAAAGAATGTATGACAAAATGTCTCAAGTTGCAGGGACTCATGCAAAATGGCGTATTATGCGGGAAATCGTATTAAGCGTGATCGTCTTAAACGGGTTCTACTGTAGTTGGTGATTGTTTAGTGTTTGGTCCATACATTTTTGGGCATTCACCTTTGGCAGGAAGGTTTAGTTGCACCCTGTATAGAAGAAAAAAATATTTTTAAAGTAAAGAATATTTTTATCGATTTCCAGGAATGTGTTTATACCTGACAAGCTTACGGCAGAAGAACTCTGACAAGCTCCACGAAGGTGACGGTGTGGTTGGTAATGTGCTCATCGACCCTTCTGCCAAGATCGGCAAGGGATGCCGGATAGGACCCAATGTTACTATCGGCCCTAATGTTGTCATTGAAGATGGTGAGATTTTTTTTAAACATAAAGCCGATTCGTTTAATTACGAATTCTTACCACAGGCCAAGCAGTTTGTTCGATGACGCGCCATAAGCGTCATCGGCCCTGCTAAACGATGACGCGCCACGTGCGGCATTGTCCACTGGTTGTGTTTTATGCACATTTTATTGTTAATAGGCGTAAATCAGACAGAGAAACGATACATTTTGTGTGCAGTGTTCGTGTTATTTGTAATTCAAAGCTAGTATGGCGTATAAAAGTAGTAATTCATACTGTTAACAAAATGTATAAGTAGTCGTCAAACTTTGGTACAAATTTTGCTCAGATGTCGGTATCAATATATTCAATTTCAAAAAGATTCAGTGAGGCCGATGACGCGCCAGTCGCGGCATATAGGTTAGGATTGTTAAAAAACACGATAAAACTAATTTATTATAATTCCCTAATTATAATTAAAGTATACTTAATAAATTATTTTTTAATGTTAAGTTTTGTTAATTTTTGAAACGAAGAAAAGACTAGAGAGTCTTTTCGTCACATCTTGACTGACTGATGATAACACATATATCTATTTATATAAAAATGGATTTCCAATTATTGTGTTAGTAACGCTATAGCTTGAAAACGGCTGAACCGATTCTGCTAATTTTAGTGTTAAAATGATCCTCGAAGTCCAGGGAAGGTTTTAAAGTGACACGAAGTTCACCGGGACAGCTAGTACATATAAATAAAAATTACTATGTTAAAGCACAAATCAATAGCACAATAGACATAACTACCAGTAGTTCGACTGCAAATAAACAGACAGGTTTCAATATCTGTCAAATTCGTCGGGTTTCACTAGGATTATGAACGGAATGTGCCTCGCGCTGGCTGATTGCACAAAATCTAGTTAATTTTTAAATATTTAAAACAAAGATTTCAAAATTTGATTCTGACAATTTTAATCGCTTGTGCCAAAACACAAACAACAATACGACCAAAGAGGAACACGTCTAGCGAATATGTCATAGTTTTAAATTCGTAGGTAACAAGTTAACAACCCTAGCGATGATTTTCGTCATAATACGTCAAATTTAAAAATTTCAACATCAGTTCTTAGTCGGCATACTCTATAATTCTGTCTACTCTGTCAATAGGCATGATAATTTTTCCGTAAAATGTACCACAAAATGTAAAGGTTATGACTAGCAACTTCATCTATTTTCGTTGAAGAGTAAATAACTTAGCGTAGTTGTTTAGCTATAACAATCTAAATTTTGTATTAAAATTTAAAAGCTCACAGAAAATTGTGAATTTAAACAACTGAAATACATTTGTTTTAGATAATCAGTAGTAATATAATGACTTTCCTAAATGTAGCCAGCCACTATTTACAAACATAGATGAAAATTGCCCGGAAAACGACAATAAGGAGAATGAAAGTTTTCCAGAATATAGTCAGTCAATATTGCAAAACTTTACATTAAAAAGGACATTTAAAAGTTCTCGTACTTGTCATGACACAAAAAATAACTTAACAGACAGTAGCATCGAAGAAAGAACTGACACTGATGAAGATATACACATATTTGATCATTATCATTTATCACCATATTCACTACATTTCATCTCATCTAATTTTTGTCGCAAACGCACGCTGTACTTCACCTGTCATTAGAACTCATTTTATCTGTAAACAAATATGTACAAATTTAAAATGTTACAAATGCTGTTCTGTTGATGAGTCTATAAAGTAAATAAATAAATAAATAAATAAAGATGAAAGTATTAATAAGAAAAAAAGTTATATAAAAACGCCAATCGTAAAAAAATAGGGATTCTTCGAGTGAACCAATGATTGACGATCTCTGACTAGTAACCTTTAATTCTAAAATAAATGGCCACGCATAAAATTGAGTTGAACATGTACATTTAGGCTAGGGAATTGTAATTACAGTATTATAAAATTAGTTTTAACGTGTTTTTTAACAATCCTTATATGCCGCGACTGGAGCGTCATCGGCCTCACTGAATCTTTTTGAATGACGCGCTGGGCGCGGCACTGGCCACGAATCGGTTAACGTCAGTTACGTCACAGACGTCGCGACTACGCTGTGCTCAAATGACATTCCCTAGAATTTCATACCTCTGCATAGAATATCTATCTGTCGCTCTGTCGCAGCGGCACAGTCGTGGCGTCACTGACGCTATAGACGCTTGTTTCGAATGGCTACCTTAAGTGGGCGACTAACCCTAAATTTTCAATTTTATAATTCATTTTTATACTTGAAAAAACGCCCTGAATTGTTTCATTTTCTAAAATAAGATACTACATTATATTTCCAAGAATTCAATCTGAGCAAAAACACGATATCTAAAAATTTTCTCGATAGAAAAAAAACACGAAGATGCATCTAATTTTCACGAATTTTTCGTGTATTGCCATAACCGTGCATTGAACTAAGTTAATATTTTAACACATTGTATAAAATTCTATCATTGAGAATCCGACCTAGCGGATTTTTAAAATGTTATATATTTATCGAGTTATTGAGAAAAAACTAATTTGGCGATGAATCCGCGTCGTCCTTTTTCACCTGGCATATGAAAGACGGGCGTGAGTGTGAAGAGAGAAGGACGATATTTGATTTTTTGGGTTAGTCGCCCTCTTAACTTAAATGTTAGTGACAATACATACGCAGTCGGCAGGGCGGGCCGCGGGAGTCACAGAGACGCATCGCACAAAATCTAGTTAATTTTCGACATACGTAATGTGCCTATAACTGTAAGTTTTCGATATCTTCACTATTGCACGATGCAATAGTGCAGTGACTCAAATGTGTTAGTCGCGCTACAACTCGAAAACGGCTGAACGGATTGGGCTGAATTTAGTCTTAAAATATTCGTAGAAGTCCAGGGAAGGTTTTAAAGTGACCTGTGACACAAAGTTCACCGGGACAGCTATATCTTATATATAAAAATGGATTTTCAAATGTGTTAGTCGCGCTAAAACTCGAAAACGACTGAACGGATTGGGCTGATTTTAGTCTTAAAATGTTCGTAGAAGTCCAGGGAAGGTTTTAAAGTGACACGAAGTTCACCGGGACAGCTAGTTATATATATAAAAATGGATTTTCAAATGTGTTAGTCGCGCTAAAACTCGAAAACGGCTGAACGGATTGGCCTGATTTTAGTCTTAAAATATTCGTAGAAGTCCAGGGAAGGTTTTAAAGGGACACGAAGTTCACCGGGACAGCTAGTCTATATATATAAAAATGGATTTCCAAATGTGTTAGTCGCGCTAAAACTCGAAAACGGCTGAATGGATTGGGCTGATTTTAGTCTTAAAATATTCATACAAGTCCAGGGAAGGTTTTAAAGTGACACGAAGTTCACCAGGACAGCTAGTATTATATAGAAATGGATTTTCAAATGTGTTAGTCGCGCTAAAACTCGAAAACGGCTGAACGGATTGGACTGATTTTAGTCTTAAAATATTCGTAGAATTCCAGGGAAGGTTTTAAAGTGACACGAAGTTCACCGGGACAGCTAGTATAATTTATAATATTACTAGCTGTCCCGGCAAACGTTTCTTTGCTATATTATATAAAGTATATCGCCCGTATTATTTTATTGAATTAGTGACTAAATAAGTATGTCACCATGGCAACGTCCATCACTATCCCGTGACCCGTGTCGCATAAACAATGGTCGCTCTTTATAGACAAATAATTTGCAATAAAATAAAATTGCGACTATAATTAAAGAACTAAGCTATCCTATCTATCAAGTTGGAAAAAAGCACACATTAAAAAAACATTAAAATCGTTTAAGTAGTTTAGGAATCCATCGCGGACAAACATCGTGACAGGAGATTTATATATATTAGATAATACCACAATTGTGTAGGTCTTCAACGCTTATATCTAAAACTTATTTTACACCCTTAACTTTTCAGGTGCATGTATAAAGCGCAGCACAATATTACGCGGGGCGTGCGTGAGGCAGCACGCGTGGTTGAACGGCTGTATAGTCGGTTGGAGATCCGTCGTCGGAAGATGGGTCAGAATGGAGAACTGTACGGTCCTCGGGGAAGACGTCATAGTGAAAGACGAGTTATACGTCAACGGAGGTCAGGTATTACCGCACAAGTCCATAGCCCTGTCTGTCCCAGAGCCACAGATTATAATGTAATTATTTTTTTTTAAATTCGGTGAGCAAATTAGCCAATTGTCATAGATAAAAAAAAAATAGATGAGAATTTTACACACTTACGAGGCTGGCCTTGTACCATGAAACTGTTTTGAGACTCAAATAATCGGACGAGAATGCCGTGTCCTACTCTAACAAACGTGAAATGACGTTGTTAGAGCAGGACGCGGCATTCTCGTCCGATTGTTTGAGTCTCAAAACAGTTTCGTAGTAGGCCTACAGTAGGTTTGTGTCGTGACTAAAGCGCGCCGCCATATTCTAAAATGTAATTTAAGGCTGCTCCACACTTCTTTCCTGTCAATGTTAAAAATTTAGCATGTGGCCAAATTGTGAATTACCGCTGGTATAATTTTACAACACTGATGTTTGATTCCACCCCCATGTCAATGTAATAGAGATCAAAACATCCTAAGTTTATTCATCACTCATCATGATAATAATGTCACAAAATAGCTACTTGTAAATAGATTATTTGGGGCCTGTTCTTAGACAATAAATAATTCTTGATAAGGTTGTCCTCCTAACTTCTAATCTCAATGTCCTTACTATAAAACAAAGACCTCTAAATGCTATAAAAAGTATAATTTACACAGTAAACAATAGATCTACTTGTCTTTGACACGTAAAATTGACAAGACAGACAAAAACAGAAGACTTTGATTTAAAAGGTGCAGTAATTAGTAAGGTCGAATCCTAAGTACTCACATACGTCAGTGTTATCACGTAAAAATAGCCATCAACAATCCACTAGCAATAATCGCGCGAGCGATTGCTGCGTATATATATAAACAATGGTGTCATGTATTATAGAGATCGATTGCAATCGTATTGTTTTGGCTGATACGTGATACGAAATTGCGATTTTGGAGCAATTATCGCGCAATAATTGCTATCGCATTGCTCTCGCAAGATACGTGATACCGCGGCGATTTTGATCGATAGTTTTACTCCAAATCGCGTAATAATTACTGTGTGGACCGCAAAACTGGCAGCTCGAAGGCTCGCATCGTGCCGCTCGAAAGATTGATGGAACCGAATCGATCCGGATTGATGGAATGAAATACATAATATCGATTAAGAATAAAACCATCGAACAATGCTGAATGTGTGGACGAAAGCCCGAGCCGCGGGTTTTGCTCGACGTTATTGCTCGATTGAGCAAAACCGTATGTGAGTACTTAGCAGAATACAAACTTATTTGGTCCAGTAGTAAAAAGGGAACTAAAACCACACACTGCCAATTTAAGCTGTTAGTGTCACTTTAGCTTACAATCTTGGCCAAAGGAAAATTATAGAGCACTGAAAATAGATCTCTGGGGTAATGCAATAGAGTTGAGTGTCGTACGCGCGGCAGCCATTTAAAATCTTAGGTATAACTCCCTATTATTGGCACTTGAACATGTGTAACTATAAAAACCACCTAATAATGGTATTCCTAGTATTTTACAACTAAAATATTTACTGTGTCAATGATAGGATAACTTCCTTCAATAAGGTACTTTGGCCTGCTTGTATTTTTGTCTAGTGTGCCGCAATTCGGGCTACTTATATTGTCTCATAAGTCATAACTTCATAAGTCATAACTCATAACTGACATTTTGTTTTGTTAATGAAGATTGAAGAATAACCATGTTGGACTTGAAACAATTGCCTGTAAGTTTATCACCAATACATAATAACAGAAACGTAAGCCAAATATGTGAGTAAGCTTTTATTCTAGGGAATATGCAAAATATTCAGTTATATTGTACCTCACTAATAAATATACAGGTTGTAACAAAACAAAGTGATAGTAATTTTGGGTGTGTAAGTGGCCCTTGTTTAGAGTTCACTGTGAAAGTGGCAGCGCTGAAAGAGCAAATCAATTTTTGTATGGGCATATTTATGACGCTGGATATACACTATATACCTAAAGTATTATCACTTTGTTTAGTAACACCCTGTATTTACACATTGTATAATTAGTAATTACTATTCAAGGACCGCTATCATTGTTTGTCATGTGACAAAACCTTAAATAGTTATTCACTGTATAGTGTATACATTTTTTAGGGTTCCGTAGTCAACAAGGAACTCTATTAGTTTGGGTCTGTCCGTCCGTCTGTCCGTCTGTCTGTCTGTCCGCGGTTTTGCTCAGAGACTATAGGACTTACAAAGCTGTAATTTGGCATGAATGCACATAATAATGATGCCGACAAAATGGTACATGAAATCTTAAAAAAAAATATTTTTTTATGGTACCTTCCCTACACATCTAGCGGGGACAGGCCTGTCCCACTCGCGCGAATAGGCATCGAACTGTAAGTACCACCCGCGGGTGGCAGAACAGTAGGGACTTACAAGCGAGCGGTGACGCACGCGCACGAGTTGTTCATTGCATACCTGCGTATTGCGTAACTTATTCGATCGCTATCACAGAATTTATATTAATCTCACAATGGACAATAAAAAGAAAAGGGCAAAGGGCCCACTCGCCACTTACGCTTCACATCCTCGCTCCGAGCCGAAGCTCTCGCGACTCCACTCTGACCGGCCGTTTAAGGCAAGACAGAGGTAGGGCCTGATTCATTATTATTATTATTATTACACCCATCCCATTCTATGGGATCCTGTCATCAGGTCACCACTTTTGTGAACACGGTACCAAATTCAAGTTATACCCTATACAACAAAAAAAGAATTTTGAAATTCGAACCACAAACGGCTGAGTTATCAATTATCATTGAGCATACAAAAAAAATACAACCGAACGTAATAATATAACCTCCTCTTTTTTTCGATGTTGATTAATAAAAGTTGGGTTTACTAACATTTGCTCGAGAGAACTAAATAAGTATTTGTTTTTAGTTGTTGGCTCCTGGACTATTTGTTCGCGTCTTTGCTATTATATTACGTGATGCGTACTATTCGAAACCTCATTTGTTTACAAAAATAACTATAAGTTATACAAACACTTTAAGTAGGTAATATAAGACCGGTTTTAATAATATTAAGATACGGTACCTATCGAATCTAAGTACGCGTAACTAGTTACACGCGAATTTATGATAATTAAATCTACATAGTACTAAGACATAATATCTTTAACGATGTCAATACTGGTGTAAAAAGGTTATAATTTTATGGATATCGAGATTATTTCGAGTTAAATAAAATGTAGTTAATTAAATATAAAGATTATAATATTATTTTTAAAAAGAGACAACCCTGATTTCTTCAGAAAAGGTACGCCGTACGAGTTATGCGATAGAAAGAGAGCGGAGATGTAGGCAAATATAATTGTAGGCACCTAGCACTGCACGGTCGGAATTTGAACTTTATAGTATCGTAGCATGAGTCGTTAATTCTTTAAACGGGTTTCGTTAGTGGGAATTCTGTTGGTACAACTAATATATATATTCTGTGGTGGGGATGAATATTTTCTTTCGCATCCACCCCATCGTGTGGGGTGTCGTTGGATAGGTTTTATAAAAAATGTTATGAGTATTCATAGATCCTTTTCCGATTTAGGGATCCGTTTGTGAAATATTAAGTTTTAAAGTGGAAAAAATCGTTAGAGTCCAGTGTCCCCCCCTTCTACCAGCTAAACAATTGCTTCTGGAAATGTGAAAAATTTCACGGGAGTAGAAAATATGCTGAATTTAAAAGGAAAACTATCGCGGCTAAGAAGTCTTCATAAGTATTAAGTATGTATACGGCGAAGTATAAAGGAACTTTTCGTTCAAATTTCTTTGAAAGTAACTGAGATGATGTTGTTAGTAGTGTAAAACACACTTTATAAATGTACATTCATTGACCTTACAAACATTTTAAAAAACTAGCGGTACTACGGAACCCTATATTGCTTGTGGCCCGACACGCACTTGGCCGGTTTTTTTATTAGTAAGGCCGCGTTTCCACTGACGCGGAGCGGAGCGGAGCTTAGGGGTGCCGAATTGACCACCATGCTCGAAATCGCTGTCATTCCGCTGGAATAGCACGATTGGTCGATTCGGGCACCGTCAGTGGAAACGCACCCTTAGGGGTCGATCTGCTACACAAGCATGAAAAATTTCCACCGGCAGTCATAATAGTTTGTGTCTTTCTGCCATTATTTTTTAATAAAGCAAATGCGTACATATTCTATTAAATAGGTTCTATATGTATGGCATTTAGGCATAGGTATTAGATAGTCCAAACTGTAATAATTACTTTAAAAACATTATTTACATTACATGATACATCCTTTTTAGGGTTCCGTATTTCTTAATGTAATGATTGTTTTCTTATTGCAATTTATATTTTTTCTATAAGAATGTATTTTTGTTTTTTTGAATTTTATTGATTGATTTTATAATAATTATTTATCTACTGTATTGACTGAAACTGAAGCATATGGCTTATAGATTTCTAGCATAAACACAAAATCATAATATATTTTATGGTAAGTTATAACCACCTCCTTTCTTGGAAGATCGGTAAAAAATTCGCACAATCACCGATTGTATCTTTTATTACATAAAGTTATTTTAAAATTTTATTTTATTATTTAGTGCCTAAAATAGTTTGTAATGTTTTGTGTAATATTTAGTTTTAGTTTAAAAAAAGTAAATTTATATAAAAATATGAAAATACTATATTATGACTGATAGCCCCCCCGCGAATTACCTAGACTAGCAGCGTAGTCTGAGTGCTGCTAATTACCTGCAGATCCGTTTTGGGAAATAATACATTTACCTCCTTTATTTAAAGTCGGTTAAATACACTTGAATAGATATTCAATGTTTTGTCCTCATCTATTCAATGTAACAGAGAAGGACAAAATATTGCAATTTGCAATAATGCTTGTAGTACGGGAGCTCGTTAGGGCTCCGTTATAGGGATCTGTATTCAACAATACTTGGTTGACTACCGAACCCTAAAACGGAACCCTAACAAGCTGATTTTTTGTATATTGATAGGTTAATAGTTATAAAGGGTCTTTCAAATAAAGCGGGTCGATGTTAATAATCTGTGGCGGCCATTTTGTTATGGCGGCATTTGTCAAATCTATTTTTTCTTATTCAGTTACTCATGCCAAATCACCATGGCAAGTTACACGGTTGAGCAGCATGTGCAAAATATGATAAAACTTTATTATCAAAATGAGTGTCCGTTAGTGCTAACGTTGCGCGCATTGCGCCCATTTTACGGCTGACGCGGTGGCTCTTCAAAGTCTACTCTCCAACGATTGGTGACCAAATTTGAGACGACCGGTTCAGTAAACAACCAACCAACACCTTTACGTCAAAGGAACGCCAGATCGGCCGAGAACATCGCGGCTGTACGTGAGAGTGTTCAGGAGACTGCGAGGCAGTCGATTTCTCGCCGTGCACAAGAACTCGGCCTTTCGCAGACTTCAACTTGGAAGAATTAGCGTCGGGACTTGGGCCTGGATCCGTACAAGATCCATCTGATCCAAGAGATTAAAGTAAATGACCATAGACAACGCCGTGTGTTCGCTGAATGGACTACGCTTGGAAGTGGACCCCGATTTTGGCCGAAAAATAATCTTTAGCGATGTGATTTGACTCCGTTAGACTTTTTCTTGTGGGGTTTTCTGAAGTCCCAGGTCTATACCAATAAGCCACAATCGACTGTTGCCCTAAAAGCCAACATAACGCAGGCCATCGCTCAGATTCAGCCAGATCTATATAGTAGAGTCTTCAAAAATTGGACCTCTCGGATTCGTGCCACCATACGAAGCCGTGGCGGACATTTGAAAAATGTCATATTCCATCCAAAATGGCATAAATGGACCTTTCAAATAAAACATAAATATCGTTAATATCTCACACACGTCTTGTTTTATTCAATTTTAACATCGACCCGTCCTTGTTGAATGAATCCCTTTATAATTTAAGAGTAACATTGTCCTACAAATAGAACAATCCATATTTTAGGACCATCAAGTCAAAGTATGAAATCCTTTCTATCTCTGTTAGCTACCACTTTCAAGATTTTTTGCAAATAAAAATGTTGTTCGTCTTATCAAAATAAAGCTACTCACAAAAAAATAGAGCCTTGTTAGTAATAAAAAAAAATGTTCTAGGGCTCCCGTACTATTGAGCATTGTCTTAAAATTTAAGGGAATAATAAAATAATACTTAATAATAAAAAACAATTTACACAAGTTACAAAAACAGAAATACTTTGAATTGGCGGCCTTACTGCCGAAAGCAGTCTCTTCCAGGCAACCATAAAATTACCAAAAAATATTTAAAATAAAAAAATAAGATACTACAATTTAATATAAATATAATAATAATAAAATAAATAAATATAATATATACTTTATAGTTTATACCGAATGAAATTAATATACAGGGTGCAATTAAACCTACCTGCTAAATTTTTTCCAGGGCTTAGGTATCGTTGGGAGAGTCCATTTAACCAAAAAAAATTGGGTGTTATTTTTTTTCAATGACATATTTTATCCCATTTAAAATCGTTGCAGAACGGTCACTCGCGGTGCGGGGGAATGAGCGGGGGTGACACGGGATGAGGCGCGCGCGCGGGGGCACGTCACGCGCGACCGACGCATCGTGTACATTAATTGTAGTGTTTTTTAGGATAACTTTCGGAAGCTATTTCTCAACATTTTAGTACTGAGTGACTAGAAAAGAAAAAATACGTGTATTTTTATTTTCAACAAGGATCAATATATATCAAAATCTGGCAGGAAGCTTTAATTGCATCCTGTATATTATATAGGGAACAAGGTCTGGCTCCTACAACAAGGCAGTAACTTAATTGCACTAAGCAGTCTTTGACTGCTTAGTGCAATTAAGTTCCCTTGCAGTAATAAGTTGACTGACGATGGTTAGCTGCCAAGTGAGCGGGGGGCTTATATTTATGAATATTTAAGACAAAAGAGTGCATAATAATAATTATTAAATACGAATACAGATTGTAATGTTTCAAAACATTCCACAGAACGCTTTTTATTTGCCATGGTTATTTAGCTTATGTACTTATATAATTTAGCTTATATACCTACATAAAATTTGTAATTTTATAAATTTCTATTGACCAATTACTTTATTTTAATGTTGAGTGTACGCTCACAGTCTAGACCCGCTATCCCCAACCCGCGGCCCGCGGGCCGCATGCGGCCCACCGGGACTTTATTTGTGGCCCGCGTGATGTTAAACAATTTTGAAATTCACACCCACCGGCAAAATAACGTAAAGTCTACCTGATAGACGTTAAATTTTTTCCACTTTTAAATCATTAATTTTGAAGAATGTTATTTTTTAACCCTACAAAATTTTTGTTGCGGCCCGCGACACCAAGACCAAAACATGTTTGTGGCCCGCATGAAAAAAAGGTTGGGGACCACTGGTCTAGACTCTAGACTCTATATCCTAGACTCTACAGTGAAATACAAGGTGTACAACAATTATATAAGCTTGTTTTATTTTGAACACATTTGCTGTACCTGCCTGACTGATCTATAATAAATCTTGTTGTCACTTTATAAATAATTATTATAAGCATAATATAAGTATACATATAAGCTACAGTCAAAGTGACGACAAGATTTTCCGATAGGCTGTTTATTGTTACTAGGCTATTGTGAAACGTGTAATAAAAAAAATACGTAATATTTTTAATAATAATAATTAAATTTCAATAAATTTTTGAGAACAGTTTTAAGTACTGGCTAAACTTCTTTTTAGGGTTCCGTACCCAAAGGGTAAAAACGGGACCCTATTACTGAGACTTCGATGTCTGTCCGTCTGTCTCCAGGCTGTAAATCAAGAACGGCAATAGCTAGAGAGTTGAAATTTTCACAGATTATGTATTTCTGTTGCCGCTATAACAACAAATACTAAAAACAAAATAAATTAAATATGGGAGGCTCCCATACATCAAACGTGATTTTTCAAACATTTTTTGCTCGGTATCAATGATGACAACAGGTAGGCACTTGAAATTTTCACAAAGGCCTAATTATATGTGTACTTTAATAATTAGAGTGGGTTGCACGAACTAACTTTGACTTTAACTTTAACCGGAAAAATTGACAGATGTCGTATGAGCATATGGGGTGTTTGGACGCCATATTTAACTTTAACTTTAACCACGCCTCTGGTGCAACGCAGCCAAAAGTAAATTAAAAAAAAATTCATTTAAATATTATTACTGTTACTTAAAATTTTTGGCCTATTTTTGCTCTATAACGGTACGGAACCCTACGTGCGCGAGTCCGACTCGCACTTGGCCGAATATTTATTTTACACTAGCGACCCCCCCGGCTTCGCACGGGTATAAAATATATGGGAGTGCCTCCGCTGCCGGCGCTGGCTCCCAACAATATTAGTAATGGAACCGGCGGTAAGTAATAATGGCTGGTTTACTTTACACGTATTAAGTAGATAAGTAGTTAACTAAATTTTAACTTAATTTTAAGTTGTTAATTTTGCATGTAAACACAAAATTTAGTAGCAAGTAGCAAGTTAAAATTTAGTAAGTCCTAAACTAGATGACAATTAGAATTTAGTTACTACTTATCTACTTAATACGTGTAAACCGGCCCTAAGTATACTGCCGGCAGCTGAGATTTAAACAACGGCCGCCGGCGCCGGCACTCAAAATGGGAACCGGTGAAAATGCGTAAATGCTAGGTTCGGCTTGGTTCGGCCATGGCCCATGGTTTTGTGGTTAGTGTGCCGTAGCCGAAGTGCCATAGAAAACAAATCTGTATTGACACTTGACAGTTGATACTTGACAAATGACATCTGGAGTTTTGGCGGGCATGTGAAAGAGTACTGTTGTGTTTTTGTATTATTTTCCTAAAATTGTGTTAGCTGGGTTTTTAATGTGTAATATTGGTAGAATATTAACCATTAGATATTCGTGTTCATTCACAAGTGTAGGAAAGTGATGTAATATCCAGAAACGTGCTATTTTGTGTTCCCTCCAAAACTCCATCGAAAGTTTCAGTAAAGCGTCTACCACTTTACTGAATCGACCGACTTGACTCCTGTGACTGTATTGACTTTTACTTAGACTTTGACTAGACTTTAGACCTGACGATACATGAAAACGATGGTGAAAATTATAATAGGAGGAATATGGTTTTCCCGCCATATTCCTTACCTTTTTACCTTGTCTGTGGCACCACATACACATCCTTTGTGTCAAGTTGCCAAAAAAGAAGAAAAAAAAAATGACATCTGAGTTTTTGGCGGGCATGTGAAAGAGTGCTTTTGTGTTTTTGTATTATTTTCCTAAAATTGTGTTAGCTGGGTTTTTAATGTGTAATATTGGTAGAATATTAACCATTAGATATTCGTGTTCATGCACAAGTGTAGGAAAGTTATGTAATATCCAGAAACGTGCTATTTTGTGTTCCCTCCAAAACTCCATCGAAAGTTTCAGTAAAGCGTCTACCACTTTACTGAATCGACCGACTTGACTCCTGTGACTGTATTGACTTTTACTTAGACTTTGACTAGACTTTAGACCTGACGATACATGAAAACGATGATGAAAATTATAATAGGAGGAATATGGTTTTCCCGCCATATTCCTTACCTTTTTACCTTGTCTGTGGCACAACATACACATACTTTGTGTCAAGTTGCCAAAAAAGAAGAAAAAAAAATGACATCTCAGTCTCACGTCACTTTTAAAATTCGAATTTGCGCCAATGTTCACTATTCTGCTTGCAAATTTTATATTTCCCGAATTATATACTTGTAATTTACTTTAAAATTCACTAAAATTAATACTCGGATGTCTTATCAAAATGTCTAAACGCAACAGTATTGGTAGTGCCAACACACTATTCAACTATTTCACAAAAACCCCTCCAAGTACTAAGAAAACAATAGGTGAAGCAAAGAAGGCTTTAAACTCTTCAGCATGCAAAGATGAAGTTAAAAGTAAGTACAATACTATATTAATTATTTTCACACTACGCTTTTTTACAGTTTTGCGATCTTGTTTTGAGTTAACTTGATCGTTTGTTAGGAGCGCCGAGCGCGCATTTCAACTTGAAACACACAACTTTGGTTTTTATAAATACTTCGTAAGTAATTTGCTGAAGTTTTACATTAGTTCTTGGATTCCCTTTCTTTGTTTTTGTTCATGTGGCCTTTTCTATTTAAAGGCAGCAAAAGAGACAGATCATCTTCATCCCCTGAACCTCCACATGCTGAGGACAGTGATGAAGATATTGCGGTGAAGAAGAGGAAGAGAATAAGACCAAACCCTGTTGATTCCGATGATTCCGACGTGGAGAACAAAGGTATTCCTTTTAGTGATGGTTTTGTATAATATAAGAAATTTAAAAAAAACCCCCACCAAACAACTTTAAAAAGTAATAAAATAATATTTACTGCCTTTAAGTTCAAATAATTCCTAACTTGTGTAAAGTAATATTTTAGTCCATAATTGTTGTCACAGTGTGTCGGGGGACCGCCAAGTAAACTACAACATACAACCGCCAAGTCGCTGACTATCTCGATTCAGTTCGCTATGAATTGATTGTGAAATGAAATCAAACATCTACATTAGCCTCGAAGAAACTTGGTGTTCTTAACAGAGCGAGACAGTACTTCAGTCCAGACCAATGCTTACAACTCTACAAGGCGCAGGTTCGGCCTCATATGGAATATTGTTCTCATCTCTGGGCAGGGGCGCCTAAATACCAACTGCTCCCTCTGGATCGTATCCAACGAAGGGCCGCTCGAATTGTTGACTGCCATAGTGTTTCAAACAGCTTGGACCCCTTGGAATTAAGCCGAGATGTAGCTTCACTCTGCATCCTCTATCGGTTGTATCACGGGGAGTGCTCTGAGGAATTGTTCGGAATCATACCACCGGCAACTTTTCGCCATCGTCCCACCCGAAAAACATACCATCCTCATCACCTTGATGAGTGGCAGTCTTCCACAGTGCGTTTTTCGCGTAACTTTCTGCCGCGCACTGTAAAACTCTGGAACGAACTGTCACCAGCAGTATTTCCTATACGACCGACCTATACGACCTGCAAACCTTCAAGAAAAGAGCGTATTCCCTCTTAAAAGGCCGGCAACGCACCTGCAGCTCTTCTGATGTTGCGAGTGTCCATGGGCGACGGTAGTTGCTTACCATCAGGTGACCCGTTTGCTCGTTTGCCCCCTTATTTAATAAAAAAAAAAAAAAAAAAAAACAGCGGTCCCCCGACACACCTTGACAACAATTATGGACTAAAATATTACTTTACACAAGTTAGGAATTATTTGAACTTAAAGGCAGTAAATATTATTTTATTACTTTTTAAAGTTACTTGTGTTGGTTATAGTGCAGAATAATTCCTATCAACAGAATCATAAGTATTCTCACAATTACCATCTATCAATGTCCTTTTCGATGAGGCTGTTAATATGAGCCCAAACATGAAACCTCCACTTTGGGTTCATACGAAGCTCGGTTCCTATAGAATCCAGGTGATGCTGCAGCAGGCAGCAGCAGCGTGTAAATATTTACTGTTTGTTAACTTCTTACTGATTAAAATGAGCCCAAACACGAAACCTCTATGTTGTGTAATTGAAATACATTTTGTAATGTAGTACTTTTATTGTAAGAATAATTATTGAAGTCTGAAGTAAACAACCTCGGTGCTATGGCAACGACCCTAAAGGTACCATAGATTAAGTATATGTCAGCTCTCCCCCGCTATTCCTGAATGCCTGGGCAGGAGAGGCTAAAGCTCCAGTAAGTGCCGGCGTCAAATTGTTACAGCATCAGTGAGAACATTAGGTATAGCGTAGTCCAGGCGGCGTAAAATTGTTGGTAGCCTCCTCCTCCTCCCTTATTCCATGTATATTTGAGAGTAGTTCTCTTCTTGTATATGTTATGTGTATCTTTTATGTATCCAAAAAGTGGGTATGTGATATTGTAAATAAATCACTCCTTCCAGTCGTATTTCCATTCGCATTCTTCCTTTTCTTTCCATTTGTGCTTAATATGTATTTTTAACTCGAATGTCGCTTTTGTATAATATTTGAATCTGTTGATAGTATTTTTCAATTTCCTTTGAATAATAATATTCTGCCTTTTGTTCTCATTCTGTTCTGTATAATATTTTCCTTTGAGTGTCGTTCGTGTCCCGTTCATCCTTCAATGCATCGTTTATTTTGTCAATGGAATTGTATTCATATTGTGTATTCATTACTTCTCTTGATGGGAGTTCGTTCGGTACTTTGTTTTGTATGCTCTCATCCGTAGGTATAAATTTTAAGAGTCGTGTATGATGTCTTCAGTTTTGTCCACGGCATTAGCTGAATCTTCGAAAAATGTTGTAGATTGTAGGTTTTCTTTGTTTAAATATTTCTTCAATGTATCGCAGCGTGTACATCTGTTCTCTGTATCTAATTGTAGTATTCAAGTAGTTGTAGAATTACTTTCAGCTCGTTGTTGCATGTTAAGAAGTTATACTTTCATGGAAATAAATTCCTCTTCAATATTATAACTAGTCTCAATCTCATTATCTAATTCCTCATCTGGTACTTCAGATATTATATTTTGTTGCAGTTCTCGAATTATTTGAAAATCTTCGTGTAGGTTCTGTAGCCTGACATGAGTCTCCGCGTAATCAAGATTCTCATGTGTTTTTAAGTATGATTCCCACCTCGTAAATTGTGCTCATATGGAGGTGCGAATCCTCTTCCGATTCTGCAAGTTCGTAGTCATCCTCGTCGCCAACTATGTTGTGTAATTGAAATACATTTTGTAATGTAGTACTTTTATTGTAAGAATAATTATTGAAGTCTGAAGTAAACAACCTCGGTGCTATGGCAACGACCCTAAAGGTACCATAGATAAAGTATATGTCACTCTACCTACTCTAAGTTGGCGAGGAGTTGGATATTCTATTGATTACCAGGTGATGGTGCAGCACCAGGCCAACTTTCCATTATTATGTGTATACTTATATTGTATATTCACAAATGTCACGAACTAGAATGAAATATAAAACCCATCAAATGACTACAAGTTGCTAACGGCCTTTCATGAACCAGATAAACCCTGATTGTCCAGCACTGAGCAGGCTGATGATTATGAACTATAGCTAAGAACACTCTCGATCCTGACAGCTTTCAAACAAAAAAAACTAGATCAAAATCGGTCCACCCGTTTGGATGCTACGATGCCACGGACAAATACACACACAGACAAACAGACAGACAGACAGACACGTCAAACTTATAACACCCCTCTTTTTTGTCGGGGGTTAAAAATAAAATTATTACTCTATCATGTCACCTAAACTATGTTTCAACTCATTTTGATCTAAATGAAGCAAAATGTGGCTAAATAAATGACCTTACATAATACCTCGATTGTAGGAAAACCAGACACAATAGCTATTAAATTTTATCGCGGCCCACCTCGGCCTCTTGGGAGTTGAAGTGTTAAATAAATAATAATATTATCCATGCAATAACAAAACACACTGGTCTTTATTGGTTTGAGTTGATTTATTCAAGTCCAATAAGTAAATAAATACAAAATATTTGTAATTTTTAGCAGTAAATGAAGTAGAAACACCAAAGGAGACGAGTAAATTTGAAAAGAAACTCCAAGACAGCTTCAGATATGAACCAGGGGATTCCCCTAAAAGTAGCAAAAAGAAGAGTGCCACTACCAAGGACAAGTAAGCTTAATCTTATTATTATAACTAGACGTTCCGCGCGGCTTCGCCCGGGTAAATTAGATATTTCACAGACAAATTAGTCCAAAAAAGAGCCTATGATCCTTCACGTGATCTACTTTTTATCTGACCAAATAGCAGAAAAATTGCTCTAGTAGTTTATGAGATAAGCCCTTTCAAATAATTTCCCCCGTTTTTTCAACATTTTCCTCTATTTTTCGCTCCTATTAGTCTCAGCGTGATAAAATATAGCCTATAGCCTTCCTCGATAAATGGGCTATCTAACACTGAAAGAATTTTTCAAATCGGACCAGTAGTTCCTGAGATTAGCGCGTTCAAATAAGCTCTCTCAAATAATTTCCCCCCGTTTTTTCCACATTTTCCTCTATTTCTTCGCTCCTATTAGTCTCAGCGAGATAAAATATAGCCTATAGCCTTCCTCGATAAATGGGCTATCTAACACTGAAAGAATTTTTCAAATCGGACCAGTAGTTCCTGAGATTAGCGTGTTCAAATAAGCCCTCTCAAATAATTTCCCCCCGTTTTTTCCACATTTTCCTCTATTTCTTCGCTCCTATTAGTCTCAGCGAGATAAAATATAGCCTATAGCCTTCCTCGATAAATGGACTATCTAACACTGAAAGAATTTTTCAAATCTGATAATATTAGTATAGATAATACTGCGGGCTTCAAGCCAGAAGGTTGTATAGAAAAAAATATCTATATGTACTCCTGGCTTGAAGTCTGTGATGTAATATAGTATTATCATTATTTTATAAATGAATCGAGTAACCAGTACTACTAAAAAGATTTATACTTTTACAGACTTCAATAGTTTGTGTTTTGTTTTTTTTCTGATACATTAAAAAGTAGCTTGATAGAAAAGGACAAAATATTGTATAACTATAACATATACAACATTATTTTATTAGTAAACAGAAAAAAGTAAACAATTGTTATTTTAGAGTACAAATAAAATCTGAGCCACAAGATGAACCAATAGCAGCAGATGATGGAAATTGGACACACTGTAAGCTCGAGTGGTTGAAGCCGGAAAAGGTGCGGGATGCGAAAAGACGGAGGCCTAACGATCCAGATTATGATCCCTCTACGCTGTATGTTCCGCCGGAATTTCTTAAGTCACAAACCCCTGTAAGTGTTTATGCTAAGCTTTTCTTTTTTGGTAACATCTTGCTGGGGGCATCAATTTTATAGCACACATTTTTTTTTCTTATTTCATCAACAGAATTTTGAGGTCAATAATAGTTATAGGTCGTTTAATAGAATAATGATTGTAAACTTTGAATAGGGCTTTTTTTCATAATTAGTGGAAATAAAATAATGTGATATTTCTTTTAATAACCAGTTTTTTATTATTCATAAATTACATTAGAATAGGGTTATGTTGGCGCTGAGCAAAAACAACGTGAAGTTAGCGAGCATAAAACTAGTGCCGCTCTCCCTACCACTCAAAGTGCACGCAACTTCACTCCGGTGCATCCCCTCCTATTTCGTGGGTACTACGTTGGAGAGCTCGAGTCAGTCTTATCGGTTCTGTCAAAGTGTTCACTTGTGCAGTGTACTAGACTTCTAGTTGACTTAAGTATTTAGTGAACTGGTACTCAGTGTTTTGAATATAAAATTAAATACTATCAGTGCTGATTTGGAAAAACTAATTAACTAATGAAAGTTTTTGTTTTATTTAGTTATGTATTATCAATTGTTAATCAATTTGGTGTTTTATTTACAGTTATGTATTATCAAAATTTTTTTCAGGCACATCGGCAATGGTGGGAAATGAAGTCCACACATTTTGACTGTGTGTTATTCTTCAAGGTGGGCAAATTTTATGAGCTTTACCACATGGATGCAGCAGTTGGTGTCAATGAATTGGGTTTTTCTTACATGAAGGTTAGTTGTTTTCTTTATGAAGTACTGCATTAATTTTTGGCATTTTTACACTTTTGTTTAGAAGTAGGAGCAAACCTTTTTAAGTCCGCAAATAATATTTTTGTATTTATTTGTAACCAATACAAATAATTATTGTGATTGCAATTTAGTGTAACAATTAAAGATTATGTTTTTAAGCTATTGCATAGCTTTATCTTGGGCTCTGAGCTCGGCGACCGAATCAAAAAATTCCGTAACGAAAATAAACCTAACACCCCGGTACGGCGGTACGGCGTTGAAAGCCGTAGTCTAACCTTGTTTCAGTTCGGCAGACTTGGGCACGGTGTTTGTGTGCGTGCGACTAGACGTACGCGTGTAGACTAGATGCTATGCAATAGCTTTACCGCGGCAGTCCCCGAGTGCCACATGTATTTTTTATCTTGTAAAAATAATGTTTCCTAATGTGCGCTTTTATAATTCTGGACGTCACGTTATCGTGGAAGCCGACTTCCACGATAAAATGTTGGGTTCGTTAAATGCCCTTTTGATTTTACGCACCGCGGACGTTTTGTGCGGTTCAGAAAAGTGTAGACGTCGTGATATCCTCTAACGTGCACGTTAAAAAGTTATCCTCGACGGAAATTTAAAAGCGTCTTCATATATTTCCATGCATTTTATTTTCCTACTATAGATTATGCCCGCAACTCCGTTACGCCAAAATTAATTATCGCGCGGGAGCCGTACATTTTTCCGGGATGAAAAGTATCCTATGACCTTTCCCGGGACTCAAGATATCTCCATACCAGATTTCAGCAAAATCGGTTCAGCGGTTTTTGCGTAAAGAGGTAACAGACAGACAGACAGACACACTTTCGCATTTATAATATTAGTATGGAAGTATGGATGTTATCGTTTTACCGCAGACGTCCACGATATAACCGTCACATTCAAAATTATAAAAGCGCACATTAAAGCCTATTTTTTATTTTGTGATTTTTGTCGCACAGTATAAGTCAAGGCTCAAGCCTTACACCCTAAATGTAGGGTGAGGCCAAACGAGCGTTGTCGCAGAATTTCGGTCGGCAGAAATTCTGCTGCATTCAGTTTCATAGAAAATTCCTACTTCATTCACTCGAGCGTAATTTTGTGAGTCATGATTAGTATGAAAAATAATTTACGCGACCGAAATTCTGCGACTCACTACTCACAAAATTACGCTCGTTTGGCTTCAGCCTTGATAGTCGCACAGCATAAAACAGTCCAATTTTTATATATTATAATTAAAAAACATGTTTTAGGGAGAGTTTGCACACTCGGGATTCCCAGAGAGTGCGTATGCGCGTATGGCGGCTACGCTCGTGTCCAAAGGTTACAAAGTGGCGAGGGTGGAGCAGACAGAGACACCGGACATGATGCAGGAGAGATGCAAGCAAAGTAATTTATAATATACTAGCTGTCCCGGCAAACGTTGCTTTGCCATAATATAAAGTATTTCGTCCATATTATTTTATTGAAGTGACTAAATAAGTATGTCGCCATGGCAACGTCGATCGCTATCTCGTCGCACAAACAATGGTCGCCGTCAGTCTCAGGTTGTAATAATTTACTATTATTTATTCAACAAATGCACTTATCAATATATAAAGTAACCATTCTCAGACCTACTGAATATGCATATAAAATTTGGTAAAAATCAGTAAAGCCGTTTCGGAGGAGTTCGTGGACTAACATTGTGACACGAGAATTTTATATATAAAATTAAATTATAAATTACTAGACCTTCCGCACGGCTTCGCCCGCGTAAATTAGGAATTTCAAGGCAACCCTACATTTTCCACAAAATAAATAGTCTATGTTCCTTCACGTGGTCCCTCTACATATTGGCCAAATAACATAAAAATTGCTTCAGTAGTTCATGAGATAAATCCCCAGTTTCAAGTAACTTTCCCCGTTTTTTTTCCACATTTTCCTGTTTCTGCGCTCCTATTAGTCTTAGCGTGATAATATAATTATAGCCTTCCTCGATAAATGAGCTATCTAGCACTGAAATAATTTTTCAAATCGGACCAGTACTTCCTGAGATTAGCGCGTTCAAACAAACAAACTCTTCCGCTTTATAATCTTATATATAAAATTCTCGTGTCACAATGTTAGTCCACGAACCCCTCCGAAACGGCTTTACTGATTTTTACCAAATTTTATATGCATATTCAGTAGGTCTGAGAATCGGCTACTGGGTACTTTATATATTGATAAGTGCATTTGTTGAATAAATAATAGTAAATTATTACAACCTGAGACTGACGGCGACCATTGTTTGTGCGACGGGATAGCGATCGACGTTGCCATGGCGACATACTTATTTAGTCACTTGAATAAAATAATATGGGCGAAATACTTTGTAACATTATGGCAAAGCAACATTTGCCGGGACAGCTAGTATTAGTATAGATTATACTCTCTGTTCTAGGGCCACCAAGATACAGACTTTGCCTACTGCCTAGTTTGGTGTCCACAGATAAATCTTGTACAACGTAATAGTATATTATTTTATTATAAGTTTTGTGTTATTAATTCTTCATTCTTGTATGTAAGGGCTCCATTCCACCGCGGCGCACGGAGAGACTACGCACGTGCGTCAAGCTTCGCTTTGTAAGAAAATATATGTGACCGTGTCCACTGCAACCCACGGACACGCTACGCACGAATTGACTGAAGTCAAAGAAATAAATCCGTGCACGTCCACGCGTGCGCGTGGCCGTGCACAGCGTGCGCAGCGGTGAAATGGAGCCTTAATTTTGTTTTATGTATTGTATGGGTAAAAAATAATTAAAATATGAACTAGCTTTTAATGGCGGCTCAGCAAAACTTAGTTATCACAGTGTCTTAATTCGGAGCTTTTACAATGCCAAAAATTATAATTATCTGCATTATATGATGTAATGAAATAAATAACAAGTAAATATGAATGTGGAAAATGCTCTTTTTATAACACCGTGGTGATGCGTTTTAGATGGTTTCAAAATAATAACAGTTGAATTTAACCTAACTCAGTTTTTGTTTTTGCGTCACTTGCTTCGAAACTACTGGGCCGATTTTAATGTGGCATAAACAAAAGTGTTACTTTCGATTGCTCAAAAATTTACGATTACTGCGGGATACTATACACAACTTTTAGTAAATAATATTTTTCGATACGTTATGTGTCTTGACGTAATAACTAATAATAGGATTTGTTTGTCAGTGGGCACAACGAGCAAGTTCGACAAGGTGGTGCGGCGCGAGATATGCCAGGTGGCGGTGCGGGGGGCGCAGGCCTGCGGGCTGCAGGACGCCGGCCCCGCGGACTCCGGCGCGCTATACATGATGGGGCTGGCCGAGGTGAGGTGTCACATCAGCTGTCACAGTCAATGACACTAGGTGCGGGCTAATGTGACGCACTGCGGGCTGCAGGACGCCGGCCCCGCGGACTCCGGCGCGCTATACATGATGGGGCTGGCCGAGGTGAGGTGTCACATCAGCTGTCACAGTCAATGACACTAGGTGCGGGCTAATGTGACGCACTGCGGGCTGCAGGACGCCGGCCCCGCGGACTCCGGCGCGCTATACATGATGGGGCTGGCCGAGGTGAGGTGTCACATCAGCTGTCACAGTCAATGACACTAGGTGCGGGCTAATGTGACGCACTGCGGGCTGCAGGACGCCGGCCCCGCGGACTCCGGCGCGCTATACATGATGGGGCTGGCCGAGGTGAGGTGTCACATCAGCTGTCACAGTCAATGACACTAGGTGCGGGCTAATGTGACGCACTGCGGGCTGCAGGACGCCGGCCCCGCGGACTCCGGCGCGCTATACATGATGGGGCTGGCCGAGGTGAGGTGTCACATCAGCTGTCACAGTCAATGACACTAGGTGCGGGCTAATGTGACGCACTGCGGGCTGCAGGACGCCGGCCCCGCGGACTCCGGCGCGCTATACATGATGGGGCTGGCCGAGGTGAGGTGTCACATCAGCTGTCACAGTCAATGACACTAGGTGCGGGCTAATGTGACGCACTGCGGGCTGCAGGACGCCGGCCCCGCGGACTCCGGCGCGCTATACATGATGGGGCTGGCCGAGGTGAGGTGTCACATCAGCTGTCACAGTCAATGACACTAGGTGCGGGCTAATGTGACGCACTACGGGCTGCAGGACGCCGGCCCCGCGGACTCCGGCGCGCTATACATGATGGGGCTGGCCGAGGTGAGGTGTCACATCAGCTGTCACAGTCAATGACACTAGGTGCGGGCTAATGTGACGCACTGCGGGCTGCAGGACGCCGGCCCCGCGGACTCCGGCGCGCTATACATGATGGGGCTGGCCGAGGTGAGGTGTCACATCAGCTGTCACAGTCAATGACACTAGGTGCGGGCTAATGTGACGCACTGCGGGCTGCAGGACGCCGGCCCCGCGGACTCCGGCGCGCTATACATGATGGGGCTGGCCGAGGTGAGGTGTCACATCAGCTGTCACAGTCAATGACACTAGGTGCGGGCTAATGTGACGCACTGCGGGCTGCAGGACGTCACATTGGTGTTAACTCTAGTTATGTAACTTTGATGGACCCGGACATACACTCCATAGCTTATGGTCACTTTGACGTTTGAATTTTTTTAAACGCAATTTAAAAAGTTTTAATGTCAATATTTTGACGTTCACGCTTTTTAAATAGATTATAACGTCAAAATTGTGAACATTTGTACAACACAGTCAAATTAACTAGACGCACGGTTTGATGACGTCATTATGGAGCTCCCATGTTATTTAAGGCTCCATTCCACCGCGGGACGTGCACGGATTTATTTATTTGACTTCAGTCAATTCGTGCGTAGCGTGTCCGTGGGTTGCAGTGGACACAGTCACATATATTTTCTTACAAAGCGAAGCTTGACGCACGTGCGTAGCCTCTCCGTGCGCCGCGGTGGAATGGAGCCCTTAAGTATATATTTAGATGCGTCAAGTTAATTTGACCGTGTTGTAGTTAATATTTCAAGAAATTAGGCACAACGGTTTAGGCTTCAGCTGAGTTTTAGAGAGACAAAATTAAAATTTATTTCTACTTAATTTATATAGATTTAACATAATTTCACGCCAATAACAAAATTTTTATTATATTGCTTGTACAGGAAAACAACAGCGTCAGACGGTACGGCGTGTGCTTCGTGGACACGTCTATCGGCCAGTTCTATATCGGCGAATTCGATGACGACAAACACTCGTCCAGACTGCTCACTACGTTGGCGCATTACCCGCCTGTGCTGGTGAGTACTCGGCAAGGCCATAACAAGTATATACTCAGCTCTGTTGGGCAGGGAAGAGTCCAGTCCACACGGCGCGTTGCGTCAGCGTTGCGTCGACGCAACGCTGTAAAACAACTTACATACAAATGACCAAGGTGTTCACACGGCCTGCTGCGTCGTCGCAACGCACACATGACGGACAGCAGCCCCCGAGACGAAGCGGGAGGAGGGGTTGACGTTAAAAGTGCTTCGTAACAACGCTGCGATGACGCAGTGCTCGTGTGGCCGGCTATGCGTCAAACGGCAGCGCTGCGTCGACGCAACGCTGATGCAACGCGCAGTGTGAACAGGCTCTTAGTGGGCAGCGCGAGGATGTAAATGGTCACTCGTCATGCGGCTGCCGCTGCCCGACGCGCGACGCGACACGTATGTCTGTACATAACGCGTTAATCAGCCCTCTGGCTGAGTGTTAATCGTAATCGTAGGACAATAATAATTAATATAGCTAGCGATTATTATATAAACACCTACGAATAATAAAAACTATGGAAACGAAACTCCCATACTTCAATAGTTTTGAATTGGGTTCTATTTCGCACACTAAAATATGACAATTGCTACGAAACACTAAAATTTAGGAAATAAAGCCATTGTGTACTGAATACATGCATAAAGTATGCATGTATGTATTCGGGTCACATTTTGTAGACTCGCGGACAACATTTTTGACACAGTTACTCTTCCTTAGTTTTTATTATTCGTAGATAAACAGTAAACACATATCCGATTTCTTTTGGTGTGGAAATTCGTTGATTACTTTTTTCCCCCGGAAAAATGTACAGTTCCTCATAAACGAATTTTGGCGCAACGGAGTTGTCAAGTTCTCGATATTCCCACAGATAGTCCACGACCGTCGGCTATGTCAACACACCTCGCGCCTCCTGGCGACTCGCTGGCACGGCGCGCGCCGCGAGCCGCGAACTCTACGGGATCCCGAGGCAGTACTGAAGACCCTAGCTGACAACTACTACGAGAACGCCTGGCCGGACGGACTGCAGCCGCTGCTTAGCCCACGTGAGTGTTTTTATTAATCTATACTAATATTATAAAGCGGAAGAGTTTGTTTGTTTGTTTGAACGCGCTAATCTCAGGAACTACTGATCCGATTTAAAAAATTCTTTCAGTGTTAGATAGCCCATTTATCGAGAAAGGCTATAGGCTATATTTTATCACGCTAAGACTAACAGAAGCGAAGAAATAGAGGAAAATGTGGAAAAAACGGAACGGAAATATATTTGAAAGGGCTTATTTGAACGCGCTAATCTCAGGAACTACTGGTCCGATTTGAAAAATTCTTTCAGTGTTAGATAGTTCATTTATCGAGAAAGGCTATAGGCTATACTTTATCACGCTAAGACTAATAGAAGCGAAGAAATAGAGGAAAATGTGGAAAAAACGGAACGGAAATATATTTGAAAGGGCTTATTTGAACGCGCTAATCTCAGGAACTACTGGTCCGATTTGAAAAATTCTTTCAGTGTTAGATAGTTCATTTATCGAGAAAGGCTATAGGCTATACTTTATTACGCCACAACTAATATGAGCGAAGAAATAGAGGAAAATGTTGAAAAAACGGGCTAAATTATTTGAAAGGGCTTATTTGAACGCGCTAATCTCAGGAACTACTCGTCCGATTTGAAAAATTCTTTCAGTGTTAGATAGCCCATTTATGGAGAAAGGCTATAGGCTATATTTTATCACGCTACGACTAATAAAAGCGAAGAAATAGAGGAAAATGTAGAAAAAACGGGGGAAATTATTTGAAAGGACTTATCTCACCAACTACTGGAGCAATTTTTCTGTTGTTTGGCACAGATAAGAAGTAGATTACAGGCTATTTTTTGTGGACTAATACGTCTGTGAAATATCAAATTTACGCGGGCGAAGCCGCGCGGAACGTCTAGTAAAATTATAATTAATAAAATACTTTATTAAAATTTTTAAAAGCACTCAAATTCATACTGCTCTAAGTCATCATCAGCCGCAAAGTTTTATTTATTCACTCGTTTTATAATTCTCCTTTAACAATCTGTAGTTTTCATTCAAAAACGTATCAAAATAAAAAACATAAGCCATCAAATAGAATATCAGTAACCAATAATCATTAATAAAGCAGCTTACAAAACTTTGCTCTAAGTGAACTTTTTAGTAGTTCGTTATGTATAACCTCATTAATAGAAAAATCGAATTTATCTTTAATATTAAAGTTGCCCTCTCTGCATTTCCAGTCGCTCACTTAGTAATGTAGTCGCTCGGATAAAAATTTTAATATGTGAAATGGATTAATCACAGTCCACTTTTTGTGAGCTCCTTCTGGATTTTATTATTAATCAATATTCGTCGTTAGTTTAGTTTAGTTTTTCGCTTACTAAAATTCATACCGCTCAAGTTATCAATACATATAACTATAACTACTAACTAATATGTTGTTAACATATTTCGTGAAATGTTGCTAAAAATAATAATACACTAAATTTTAAAGGGGGAATTATAAAACGTGCGAATAAAAAAAATTTTTGCGACTGATGATGACATACTGTTTTATATCAAAACACGCTATGGATTTCCGCAAAGTAACGCTCGATTCTATTATTAACATCTTAACTACTTTAAAATAGCAGTAAGTCGTATGTCTTTCTTTACCAAACAGGTGACGCTTTGGGGCTGACGCCTGCTCCCAACTGCTCGCTGGCCATCAAAGCGCTCGGGGCGTGCGTCACATACCTCACGGAATGCCTGCTGGACCTGCAAGTATTGACCATGGGGCACTTCACGAGGTACACGCCACCGGACGTACAGACAGACACGAATACAAACACGCAAGAGAAGAGCGAGTGGACCGGCGGCAACACGATGGTGCTTGACGCCATAACGCTCAAGAACCTAAGGATTGTACAAGACGAGGGCTGCTTGTATGACAAATTGAATTTCTGCTCAACGCCTATGGGAAAGAGGTAATTATACATATAATTTAAACGCGAAAGTGTGTCTTTATACCTGACTCTTTATACGGTACGATATGAAGTAACACTTTACGAAATTGCGGCATTCCTATTTTGGCCACTCAATACATCCTTCATCCTTGTAGTTGTAATAGTCATGGACATGCCTAAAATCTAAATAATGAGATTTAGGTCGATGTACCATCGAGGAAATTGATTCCTAGGCAGTTGACGGACCTAAGTCATTTGGTCGGCTTATGTCAATTCAATGTTAGCTGTGATCGGTCGGATGGGTTTGACTTAACGCGACCAAATTGCTTAGATCCGCCATTTGCCTAGGAATCAACTTCTCTGATTGTACATTTTGGTGTTAAATGTAGTTAATTTCAGCAGTCCTTTGGGTTGCTTCAGTAATAATTCTCTTGTTGCTTTATGTTCAGATTCCTGTACCAATGGGTTTGTTCTCCGAGCTGCAACTTAACAGTGATCAGAGAGAGACAGGAGGCGGTGAAATACTTGTTCAACGATCAGCAGATATGTCAAGACGCTAAGGATATACTTACGTCGTTGCCGGATTTGGAACGGCTGTTGTCTAAGTATGTACCCTCGAAAAAGTAGATTCAGATGGCAGACCTAATATGTTGTTTAGTCGGGCTGTTCAGTAATATTATATATCATCCGATGGTTGATAACGCCATCTAGTCAAAGAGTGGCGTAACGGAAGTGCAATGACATGAACACCGCGCGGTTTGCAGCAGCGTGACGTCGACACCCGCAGCGCCGCGCCGCATCGGGGGCAACTGCTCTCCCCTTCACCGCTGAACGCGTAATGGTCGCTATAATTATTGTCTTCACGTTAATTTTTAAATTTTGTAATTTTTCTTCTTTACAATAAACGTAGTCAGAAGTTCAATAAAGCACGTTATTGAAGAGTTCATCCTGCTCCTGAACAAGTAATGGTCCTGCCGAGCCATATACAAGATACAAAGAGCCAGGCGGCAACGTGGAGCGTTACTTTGGAGAAGAGGATTCTCCAGTCCAGGATTGTCGTCAAGTCGCATCCGGTCAGGTTACAAACCCCTTTTCCCCCTTCCTTATCCAATATTTGCGTTAATATTATTTTTTTCGTCTTAGTTGCGGTATTGCGCGGCGCCAGTGCCGCGTCAAGGCGTGGCCGAGCGGGAAACTGTAAGTACTTTTGCTTCTTATAACTTTTCAAAATGAGTGACGATGAATTTAATGCGTTAGAACCTCCCCAGGGGCCTATGAAAACAAATGAAAGGGCTAAATCTCCTCGCTTAAATATTAGCACAAACTCAAATAAACGTCTCGCTGATTTAAAAAAGCAGCGAGGTACGCTAAAAGGCAGGCTTACGTTATTTGAGAAGTATATTTCGAAACTAGATAAATTAACACTAAATTTTAATATGAAAACAGAATTAGATTTACGAATTCAGTCAGCTTACAATTTGTTCCAAAGTTTTAATGATATTCAATCTGAAATGGAACAACTAATTGATGAAACCGATTTACCTACTCAATTAGAATATCGGGAGTCATTCGAACAGCAATATTTCTCCATCATGGCTGAAGCGAAGTGCTTGTTAAATTCTAACGATAGTGAACGAAACCATGTTCCTTGTCAAGTTTTACATAATCCTGTGTCAATTAAGTTGCCAGAAATTAAACTACCAGCATTTGACGGTGCATATGATCAGTGGTTGGAGTATAGAAATTCATATCTCACCATGATACATAATCGTGAAGATCTTAACGATATACAGAAATTCCATTATTTAAAATCATCTCTTAGTGGTACTGCCTCTCAAGTTATAACGGCGTTGGAATTTACTGCTGAAAACTACTTACATGCATGGGAGCTTATAGAAAATAGGTTTCACAACAATCGTTTGTTAGTGCAAAATCATGTTAAAGCTTTGTTTACTGTCCAGGCTCTTCAAAGTGAATCATATATTCAAATTAGAAAATTGATAGACTCAACATTACGTAATTTGCGTGCACTAAAGTCACTGAACGAGCAGACAGAGACCTGGGACACGTTAATTGTCTATCTCATTGTATCTAAACTTGATCAGTCAACTGAACGCGAATGGGAAACCTATAAAGGTACTCTCGTGTCTAAGAATGATTCGAATAACATTAAATTAAATGATCTGTTAGAATTTTTAAGAAACCGTGCGGATATGTTAGAAATGATTAAGTCTAGTAATAATAAAGGTGTTTCTACAATTAAGCATAATTACAGTGATACAAATAAGTTAAATTCTAATTATAATAAAAAATATATAAGTAAATCAAATCACATAAACTCGCAACCTGTCACACATTCATACGTTTCTAATTCAAGTTCTAATAAACATAACTCCGAAAATAATAAATCTAGGCGTAATTGTGGTAACTGCGGTGGAGATCATTATTTATATTCATGTCCAAAATTTTTAAATTTGTCTGTCCAAGATAGGAATATCATTGTGAAAAATAAAGGCCTTTGTCAAAATTGTATTCGGTCTAATAGTCACTCAATAAGTGAGTGTTCGTACGGCCCATGTAAAATATGTAAAAATAATCATAATACATTACTTCATAATAATAACAGCGATAGCGTAGGTAAAGCTGCATCTACGTCGACTATTTTGCATCCGTCTGCGAGCGTTAACAAATCAGCTGACGCGCAAAGCCTACGGTCCGAGCGCAATGTACTTACGTGTAGTGCCGCTGTACAACCGGTTTTGTTATCAACGGCACTTATAGATGTTCCCGATACAAATAATTGTTATCATACAGTTAAAGCACTCCTCGATAATGGGAGTCAAAATTGTTTTATTACAGAATCGTTATGTAATCGTTTACAATTACCTATTATACAGTCCACAATTCATATTTCTGGTGTAGGACAAAGTGTTTCAAAAAGTTCTCACACTTGTAAATTAAATATTCGTTCTAAAGTTAATGATTTTAATACTAATATTCAATGTTGGGTTCTTCCTCGTATAACATCAAAGTTACCTTCGTTAGACGTTCACTGTAAACGTATACAGATTCCTAAACATGTTTCGCTCGCGGACCCTACGTTTAGCGTCTCGTCGGACATTGAAATATTGTTAGGAGCGGACATATTTTGGGATCTTTTAAATAATAATAAGATAAAACTCAGCAGTGGTCCATATTTGTACGATTCCAAATTAGGATGGATCATCTCTGGTCCTCTTCATATTAATAAGTCGTTTAAACCTGAAAAGGTTCAATGTAATTTAGTTCAAATAAATAATCAATTGCAAAAATTTTGGGAGTTAGAAGAATTGACTGACTTACCAAATATCATGTCGAATGATGATCGTTATTGTGAGAAGTTATTTACAGAGACTACTAAACGTGATGAATATGGTAGATTTTCCGTTCGTATTCCTTTAAAGGAGTCACCCGAATCGTTAGGGGACTCGTACACTATGGCAAAAAATCGTTTTTTATGTCTGGAAAGAAAGTTAGATCGTTTACCTAACTATAAAAAGCTTTATTTTGAATTTATGCGGGAATATGAGGCACTCGGTCATATGACTCCAGTTGCATCAAAGGATATCCCGGATATACTTAGTAAACCGCATTATATATTACCTCATCATGGTGTTTACCGAGAAGATAGTGTCACTACGAAATTACGCGTTGTGTTCGACGCGAGCGCGAATACGTCTAATAATAAATCATTAAATAATATACAACATGTAGGTCCACCGTTACAAAATGATATATTGTCTATATTACTCAGGTTTAGGCAGTATAAATATGTAGTGTGTAGCGACATCCAGAAGATGTACAGACAGATATTTGTTGAACAGGATCAACGTGTCCTGCAATTAATATTATGGCGGGAAGGTCGAGATTTACCTTTACAATTATATAAATTGAACACAGTTACGTATGGTACTGCGTCGGCTCCTTTTTTAAGTATGCGTTGCTTACAACAATTGGCTTTAGAATGTGATGATGATTTAGTAGCCAGGACTATAAAGGATAATTTCTACGTAGATGACCTTTTTACAGGATCCGATGACCTCGACTCGTTATTACAGTTGTGCAATAAAATATCTGCAACTTTAAAAAAGGGTTGCTTCCCGTTACATAAATGGACTTTCAGTCACGACGTTTCTGCTAGTAAGTGTAAAGACCTAAATGTCGGTGAACATCGCTTGTCAAAAACGTAAGGGTTAGGGTGGTGTACAAAAAATGATGAATTTTATTTTACAACTAAAATTACACATAGTGATACAGTAGTTACAAAGCGTTTAATATTATCGACAATTTCACAAGTGTATGATCCTTTAGGTTTACTCACGCCTGCGGTAATAACAGCTAAATTATTGTTACAAAACCTATGGTTACATAAACTAGATTGGGATGACGAAGTTCCTAAAAATATTACGAATGCATGGCAAAGCTTTCTTTCAGATTTAAAATACTTACGCGATATTAAAATACCTCGTTACGTGGTTCGCGGTAATTATATAGAACTTCATATTTTTACGGATGCGTCGCAAAGTGCCTACGGTGCGTGCGCGTACGTTAGATCGTGTCACAATGGTTGTGAAACTACTATACCTATTTCTGTGCATTTGTTGTGTGCTAAAAGTAAGCTGGCGCCGATAAAGACTGTTAGTATTCCCAGGTTAGAGTTATGCGGAGCTTTAATAGGTGCGAAATTGTATTGTAAAATAAAAAAGTCTTTATGTTTAAATTTTAACAAGGTTTATTTTTGGACTGACTCAACAATCGTGCTGGGGTGGCTTCGTATGTCACCTCATCTACTAAAAACGTTTGTACAAAATAGAGTCGTCGAAATTAACGAATTGACCGGTGATACCATCTGGCGTCATGTTAAGGGCACGGAAAATTCTGCTGATATCATAACGAGAGGTTCTACATTAGACACATTAAAGTATGATCATAATAATAAATGGTGGTGTGGCCCTACGTTTTTACGAGAACCTGTGGCTAAGTGGCCAATTTTTGATAATAATATTGAATCGTCATCTATCGATTTACCCGAAACTAAGCCTGATACTATTAATTTATATTCCATTCAAGTTACTTCATTGATGGATTTTGAACGGTTTTCGTCATTTATTCGTTTGCAAAGAAGTTGTGCATATTTATTGCGTTTTATAAATAACGCGCGAGTAAATTCGCGCGGCGGTATAGGTTCGCGTTTAACCGGTCCGTTATCAGTAGACGAACTGCAGCGGTCGCTCGATGCATTGACGCGGCTCGTTCAACAAGAATGTTTTAGTGAGCAATATCGTGATCTAAAAAATAATATACCGTTGAGTAGTAATAAAAATAACAATAAATCTAATAAATTATTATATAAACAATTATCAGGCTTAAATATATTTTTAGATAAGTTTAATATAATTCGTATAGGTGGAAGGTTATCTAACGCGGTTGGATTTAATTATGAAAAGAAACACCCGGTATTGTTAAGTAATAAACATCGTTTCTCGAGGTTATTGTGTGAATATGAACACAAACGACTACTTCACGCTGGACCTCAACATTTAGTGTATTCTATGCGTGAAAGGTGGTGGATTTTAGGAGCTCGTAATTTGGCTAGACAGGTAGTACATAACTGTGTCGTATGTAAACGAATGAAAGGGAGAACATTGACTCCTCTCATGGGTAACTTACCTACTGAGCGACTGGAGCCCAGCTTCCCATTCATCCAGTGTGGAGTCGACTATGGGGGCCCACTGTTCATACTGGATCGCAAAGGCAGAGGTGCTAAATTAATTAAAGCATATATTTGTTTGTTCATATGTTTTACGACTAGAGCAATACATTTAGAATTAGTAGGTAGCTTGAGCACGCAAGATTATATTTTAGCATTAAATCGTTTTATAGCACGACGCGGAAAGCCATACCAAATATTTTCAGATAACGGGAAAAATTTTGTGGGTGCTGAAAAAGAATTGGCAGCAATTTTTAATAAAACTAAGGATATTTCTGATTTTCTTACTAATAACCAAATTCGTTTAACATTCATACCGCCCTATAGTCCTCATTTTGGTGGGTTGTGGGAGGCAGGAGTCAAGTCCTGCAAGTACCATTTGAGACGCGTACTCGGTAATGCTAAATTAACACGCGAGGAGTTTGAAACAGTATTAACGCAAATAGAAGCTGTTCTGAACTCCCGCCCTTTATCCCCTCTGTCCTCAGATTCTGACGATTTCCTCCCACTCACTCCAGCACACTTCCTGATCGGTCGACCGCTGACTGCGCCTGTCTGCGAGAACCTCACGACGATCGAGCCTACGAGACTGGGACGCTACGACCGTGTGGAGCAAATTAGACAACACTTTTGGCAACGATGGTCTAAAGAATATGTTTCAGAGCTCCAGCAACGAACAAAATGGAAGGGCAACAATGAGGACATCACACCTAATATCTTGGTCCTTATCAAAGAGGATAATACTCCACCACTTAACTGGAAATTGGGCCGAGTAACAGAAGTATTCCCTGGGACTGATGGAGTATCCCGTGTAGCTGAAATTCGTACAGCGCACGGTATTATACGACGATCTTTCTCGAAGATCTGTCCGCTGCCTGTACAATTATGAATACGAATATGTTGGAAGACCCTGGTTCTTCCAAGGCGGCCGGTATGTTCAGTAATATTATATATCATCCGATGGTTGATAACGCCATCTAGTCAAAGAGTGGCGTAACGGAAGTGCAATGACATGAACACCGCGCGGTTTGCAGCAGCGTGACGTCGACACCCGCAGCGCCGCGCCGCATCGGGGGCAACTGCTCTCCCCTTCACCGCTGAACGCGTAATGGTCGCTATAATTATTGTCTTCACGTTAATTTTTAAATTTTGTAATTTTTCTTCTTTACAATAAACGTAGTCAGAAGTTCAATAAAGCACGTTATTGAAGAGTTCATCCTGCTCCTGAACACGGGCTTTGCCAAATGAATCTGATTTGAGATCCGTCGGCTGGATTTATAGTTAGCGACAGTACTCAGATACTTGAACTTCACGATATGTTCCTCTCGACATTAAATTTAGACGACCTCTGTGGCTCAATTGGTTGAGTGTGTGGCAGCTCAAGCCGGGGATCGCGGGTTCGAATCCCGCCGACGGAACAAAAAGTTTTTTGATGTTCCCGGGTCTGGATGTGTATTAAATATGTGTATGATACTACGAATAATAAAAACTAAGGAAGAGTAACTCCATCAAAAAACATGCTCCAAAATACTTGTCAAAAAAGTGTACCTTAGGCACACATTTCAATACATTTGTAATATTTAGGTGGCCTTGAGCGGTATAAAGGCTGACGTTACATGACAGTTCGAATGGAACCAAATTTAAAATGGTAATAGTATGGGAGTTATGTTTCCTTAGTTTTTATTATTCGTAGGTATGATATAATAAAAATCTCATATATAAAAATGGACTTTCAAATGTGTTAGTTGCGCTAAAACTCGAAAACGGCTGAATGGATTGGGCTGATTTTAGTCTTAAAATATTCGTAGAAGTCCAGGGAAGGTTTTAAAGTGACACGAAGTTCACCGGGACAGCTAGTCTAAAATATATGTATAGTATAAAAGTATTAAATATGTATATTTCCGTTGTCTGGTACCTGTAACACAAGTCCTTCAGGTACTTACCACGGGGCCAGGCTGACGTGGTGTGAAGCGTCCATAGATATTATTATTATTATATAATATATTAAAGCAGTATTCAATGGAATCTAAACCTATAACATATCGAAAATGTAAATCTAAGAGAAAAAATCTATAAGCAAAATGTTATTTGCAGAGTGCACACCCTAGGCAACCTAAAGAGATCGAAGTGCCATCCCGACTCCCGGGCCATATTCTACGAGGAGAAAACCTACACCAAGCGCAAAGTGCTAGACTTCATAGCGGTGTTGAACGGGTTCGCGGCTGCGCTCAACCTGATGAAACTCTTCTCCGAGGTTGATTCGGCGTTTATCAAGAGGGTCTCGCAGTTCGCTCCGGATGGACGGTATCCCGATTACAGGGATACGTTGAAATTTTTCAAGGTAAGATTGCTGCCAGAGTATACTCTATACTATGTGTACGATAATGAGATTATTTTATTTCTTGTATACAGTATGCTGTGGCCTGTATACAATAAGTTGTATTAATTATTTCTTTCTTACTGTGCCGTCCCTTTTTGGGAGGTTGACTATCATTGTGGCTATTTTGGCAATCGCTGTTCTAAACAGCGATTTGGAAGCTTTATAAGTTTATACTATCAGAGAAGTTGATTCCTAGGCAGATGGCGGACCTAAATAATTTGGTCGCGTTAAGTCAAACGCATCCGACCGATCACAGCTAACATTGAATTGACATAAGCCTACCAAATGACGTAGATCCGTCAACTGCCTAGGAATCGATTTCCTCGATGGTACACTTCTAACCACTAAAATTCTTGAACCAAGAATTCGTCTGCGGCCAGGTCTCCTATCTGCCACTTCACAACAAGAACAAAATATTTAAGCTTTCGTCTTTATATACTTGGGAGTATTTCTGTAAATGAAGACATTATGTACCATCGAGGAAATTGATTCCTATGCAGTTGATAGACCAACGTTATTTGGTCGAATATGTCAATTCAATGTTAATTGTGATCTGTCGGCTGGGTTTGACGTAACACAACCAAACTACGTAGGTCCCCGATCTGCATAGGAATCAACTTCTCTGATAGTACATTTCAATACTGTTTCGTATGCGAACCGTATTATTAATGCTGCTTCAAATCGTCCTTTTTCATACATGATCTGTAGAAAACGATTGTGGAGCCCCATTTGCGGGTTGGTAATGCTGTCACTGTATTTTTAGGAAGCCTTCAATCAAAAAGAAGCGGAGAAAGAAGGTCACATTCTACCCAGTGCAGGCGTAGACCAGGAATATGACCACACCCTCACTCTCATAAAGGAAATAGAAGGAGAATTGCAGGAGTATTTGACAGAGCAAGAGAAATTCTTCAGATGTCGGGTGAGGATATTTTTAAATAATAATCCATATTAATAATAGAATTAATGCTAAAGTGTGTCTGTCGGTCTGGTTAACTTTTCACGCCCAAACTGCTGAACTCATTTTGTTGAACTTTGGCATGGTAATACTTTGAGCCCCGGGAAAAGACATAGAATACCCTTTATCCCGGAAAAACTTACCCTTTTAGGAAGGAGATCATTTAGTTTCTAAATACTTACCTAATAATATAATACCTATATCTCCCACAATTATTTCGGTAACCGTAGCGGATTAATTTAAATTTGACCAACTACGCTGGAACTGTTTAGTGCCCAAATGTGTGTTCGCTACACACGAGCACTTTCTGCTTTTGCTCACCTAAAACACGAAGTCACCTTTTTTTATGCTGGCCGATTAAAGCTCATCGCACATTACATCGACTCGACGCCAATCCAACTCACAGCATGGCATGGAAATGTATGCTATATTGTTAGGACATAAGAGCAAAATTTGCCTAACTCACACCGCATGGACAGCCAGTTGGCGACTCCTCGTCAACTACATAGTTGTTCGCTTGTCAGTAAATTAACTCCTAAGTAACACTACATAAAGCTGAGAATTCAATGTCATTCTGTGAGATGGATTGGAGTGGAGTCGGTGTAATATGCGATGACCATTATAGAGCTCAGTGTCTAAAGTACCCCGCAAACGATCAAATTGGTTTGACAAACATGTTTGATGTAATTTACGTTTTCATCAAACAGCAGCGCAGACGAACAAACGTGCATCAAACAAGTTTGTCAAACAATTAGCTAGAATCGGTTTGAGATCATGAGATCTTGTTTGACAAATACAGCGGAACACGTTCAAACACGTTTGTCAAACGCTACGCCAATCCAAATTTTCTTCAAACAGGTCAAACACGTAGTTTGTTTGACAAACGCTTCAAACAAAGCTGTACAGTGTACACTATCAAATTGTTTGACAAACACGTAAAATTGAAAGTTGATCGTTTGCAGGGTACTTACTCTGTTCCGATTTTGTTTTTTGTAACATAAATAAATGGATCCTATAACTCAGATAGTTATTATATTATAGTAGACTGTTTTCAGGTGACATACGTAGGTACGGATAAGAAGCGATATCAGTTGGAAGTGCCGCTAAGCGCGGCCTCGCGCGCCGGACCGGACTACCAACTTGAGGGTGCGCGCAAGGGATTCAAGAGATTCTCCACTGATGAGACGAAGGTAAGGGCTATTAATGCTCCCATACAATCTTGTTCACATAATATTATAATAAAAAGACTAATTGTTATTTGTGAATAAAGTCCCTCGAAAATTTTACTTGCATGTCAGTATGAAGTTTTGTAAAACATTTTTGTTTTGCCAATATGGTAAAGTTGGAAGGGTAAAACTCTACCGTTAAGTATAGTTTTCACAGAGCCAGTATTGGCTTGGTATATGCAGCGTGTGAACAGTTTGGCCTGGCTTGAAAAACTGTTCACACGCAATACTGGCTGACAGTCTTATTAGCAGCCAGTACTGGCTCTGTGAAAACTATATTTTAGAGCCTGAATTTGATAGCAGACAATTGCTTTAGCATTTTGAAAGCTAAGAAACTCTGGTATACGTAATAGATATTATACAATTTCAGGAACTATTAGAGCGCATGATAGCCGCGGAGGAGCAGAAACGCAACGTGCTGAAGGACTTGAGTCGGCGAATATTCGAGAAGTTCTCCTCCCATCACAGTCAGTGGGAGACGGCGGTGCAGTGTGTAGCGACCCTGGACGTGCTGCTCGCGCTGGCGGAGTTCGGCCGGCAGCAGAGCGGCGACGTCTGCGTGCCGGACATCACGTGTGATGACCAGGTAACTCATCATCATCATCACAGCCAGTGGGAGACGGCGGTGCTGTTAGCAGTTACAAAATCCGCGAACAAAAAAGGGGACGTTCCTTGTGTAGAAGAAAAAATTGGGCCGTCGCTACTTGTCTATTTGAATCATGCACTAACAATATTATTGTTCACGTACGTATTGTTACGTGCTAGGGTTCGAGGATTCGGAGAGAAAGACCTGGTGACTCTCTTGAAGACTTTATTCACTGACACTAGCTCACACAAATCACTAAGTCCAAACACTAAGCACTAGATCCAAATCACTGAGCACTATCACTGTCCTAGGTCCTAGCCGAGTCGTAGGTTCACTATCACAATCACTCACTATTGATCACTTGTTTTCACTTCGAAGTCGCCTCGAAGATCGCTCAGATAAAACTGAACTGCCGGCTGCAGTCTGCGACTATTTATACGGGCCGGATTGAATCTCAGAAAATTCCGGAACATCCCAGAGTAAACCCGATATGCGTAAACAAGTATGAGATATCTCTAGAAATTACTCGCAGGTACCCACTCCTAGCGCCATCTAGTATCGAGTAGGGGATTTATGTTGCCTGTGTTCCCTTGTTCAGTTCGCTGGTCCGACGCTAGATGGCACCACGTGTCCGTATCCGTAACAGTATTAATGTGTACGTACATTATACATACCTGCGGGAATGAAAGATCAATCCTAAAGGCACGTAGTGTCAGCAAATATTTTCGTGCGTAGTATGAGACGTAGAGACGGAAAAATATCTGCTATTCTATCGTCCTTCCATATTCATACTAATATTATAAATGTGAAAGCGTGTCTGTCTGTTACTTCTTACCGCCCAAACCGCTGAAACGCTGAAATTCGGTATAGAGATACTTTGAGTCCTGGAAAAAAATATGATTCCTGCATGATAAACGAATTATAGCGCAACAGAGTTGCGGGCTACATTAATTAGTCTAAAATCTTTGAGTATTAGTAACAGTAGTACCACTGTTATAAATACTCTAAGTCTAAAATATATCCATCTCTTTCCAGCCCTACTTAGATATAGAAGAAGGCCGGCACCCGTGTATCACGGTCGAGGACTTCATACCGAATGGCACTACGCTGCGTGGGGATGGCAGGCTTCTCTTGCTAACCGGACCGAACATGGGGGGCAAGTCCACGCTCATGCGACAACTGGGCCTCATCACTGTGTTAGCGCATTTGGTAAGTCTGTTGCATTGTTCAGAATAGTGTTAAATGTATGAGTTAGATTAAGTACTTTTTCTAAAAGAAATGTATTGGCGTGTGTTTTTTGGTGATATTGTTTTATAATTTATGTTAAAATCGTAATATTTTAGATTACTAAGGCTGCCTTCACACTAACTAGCGTTTGTCCAGCGTAGGTGTTCGATGAACGTATGCGCAGTGCAGACGCCGCTACAACGCGGCGCGTACGTCGCGTTGTCGCCGCTTCTCTACTGGAACAATCAGTACGCTGCGCTAGCGCCGCGTGTGCGCAACGTATACGCCGCGTTACTGCGGTGTCATGTAATGTACCCCTGTGCACGCGTTGATTTTTTCATTCGTAGATAAGCGCCCGAAGTAATACGAAGTAAAATGAGTTCAACAACAGAAAGTACTTTTGACATCGAAATGATTGTACATGACACCGCAGTAACGCGGCGTATACGTCGCGCACACGCGGTGCTAGCGCAGCGTACTGATTGTTCCAGTAGAGAAGCGGCGACAACGCGACGTACGCGCCGCGTTGTAGCGGCTTCTGCACTGCGCATACGTTCATCGAACGCCTACGCTGGACAAACGCTAGTGTGAAGGCAGTCGAAGGAGTTGCCAATACAACAGCGTCGCTATCGTATCTGGAGATCATTACTCAGCTGATTTCAAATAATTTTCGAACTATCACAGGGTAGCTACGTGCCGGCAGCTCGCTGCAGCCTCAGCCTCGTCGACCGCATATTCACGCGTCTGGGCGCGGCGGACGACATACTGGCGGGCCAATCGACCTTCCTCGTCGAGATGAACGAGACGGCCGCTATTGTGCGACACGCGACTCCGCACTCGCTTGTTCTGCTGGATGAACTTGGTATGGAAACTATATATAAATAATGTATTGTCAGAAAATACAATGGTTGTAGACACAGAAATAAATCAAGATAGAACGGCTAAGCGGGTGGAGTACGCGTGTTTCAATCTTGCACAAGTGGGCAAGATTCGTTGAACGTTCATTCAGTCAGCGCGCACGTCTCGACTTGATTACATCGGAGCGGTTGTGGAAAAATGCCTCAATGTGCAGTGTCTAATACTAAAAACAAGTACGAAAGTGAATCGGTCAAAAGGAGGTATTTTTAGCCACGGGTAAGTTATTAAACTTAACTAAAAGCAAAGCAAAAATTGACACGCGCGATTCCTTAGCAACGCACGCGCGTCGCCGTTCTATCTTGATTTATTTCTGTGGTTGTAGATCATTTACATACTTTTCGAAATGAAGGGGTCCTAAAGTAGGGCCACATGTGGATCTCTTTTCATTTATGTCATTCTATTTTTAAAAAACTAAACTTCAAGAAGGCGAGTGTTTTGCTAGTTTATTTATATTACGTTTTTATAGCATACCTTACTGATCAAAAATATGTGCTTCATAAAGGCAAAAGCCTTAGAGAGACTTATGGCTAGTTTACATGTATTAAGTTGATAAGTAGCTAAATAATTTTAAGTTGTTAATTGCATGTAAACACAAAATTTAGTAGCAAGTTACAATTTAGTAAGTACTGAACTAGATGACAATTAGAATTTAGTTACTACTTATCTACTTAATACGTGTAAACCAGCCATTAGTTTTGACTCACCCTGGCATGTATTTATTGTTTTTGTCATTAATGCATTACAGGTTACACTATTTTTAATCTCGTTTCCTTGCAGGTCGTGGAACGTCGACTTACGACGGCGCGGCGCTGGCGTGCGGCGTGTGCGCAGCGCTCGCGGCGCGCGGCTGCCGAACGGTGTTCAGCACTCACTACCACACACTGGTGCACCATCTAGCGAGCGCGCCGGGCGTGCTGCTCTCGCATATGGTAGGTGATTTTTTTTTTAATTTTTTTTAATAATATCTGTGGACGCTTCACACCACGTCAGTCTGGCCCCGTGTTAAGTACCTAAAGGACTTGTGTTACAGGTACCAGACAACGGAAATATATTTAATACTTTTATACTATACATATATTTAAGATTTTTATTATATCATACACATATTTAATACACATCCAGACCCGGGAACATTGAAAACTTTTTGTTCCGTCGGCGGGATTAGAACCCGCGACCCCCGGCTTGAGCTACCAACGCGATCACCACTGAGCCATAGAAGTCGTCATTTTGTTCAAAATTGCGTTATGTTATTGAAAGAGTTATATGTCATCGCGCTCCTAACTAGGATCGCAATGGCAATTTCATGTACGAGTGAAGAAGTAGCAATACTAATCCAACATAGTAATAACAATCAGTTGGCACCCTTTGCAGCCTAAACGGATAGATTTTAGCTTGAGAGGTGTCGTTAGATTCGTGTTTGCTGTACGTGATACTGGGTATATCAAAATGCTGTCAGGTTTTTTTATAGATGATAAGGGTCTTTACAGACGGACCGCATTTCAACTGCAATCCAACCGCAAATTGCAGTTCAAGTGCAGTTTGAATGCAGTTGATAATGGTTTGCAGTTCTATTGCAGTCGTGTCAACTGCATTCAAACTGCACTTGAACTGCAATTTGCGGTTGGATTGCAGTTCATCTGTATAGACCCTAACTCCAAAGGGTCTATACAGACGGGCCGCATTTCAACTGCAATCCAACTGCAAATTGCAGTTCAAGTGCAGTTTGAATGCAGTTGATAATGGTTTGCAGTTCTACTGCAGTCGTGTCAACTGCATTCAAACTGCACTTGAACTGCAATTTGCGGTTGGATTGCAGTTCGTCTGTATTGACCCAAAGCGTTAACGCACACATTACATCTGAGAATTTTAAATACTCACTTACGCGCGCGTTCCGCAACGGAAATTACGCCGCGAAATTTCGGCTCTTCGCGTAATTTATAGTGTGTCGCATCAGACGTAAGCGGCTGAACGTAATTTCGGCCACGTAAATTACGCCGACGTAATTCAGCCTAGTGTGTTTAGACCCATAGAGCAGGGCCCGCACGATTACCATGGCGAGCGCACGGCGCGGGCGCCCGCGACGGGCAGCCTCGACGGGCACACACTCAACGCAGCGAACGCCCTAAGAACTTAGGGGGCGTCCACAAATTACGTGAGGTGCTTAAGGGGGGGAGGGGGTCGAGTCAAATCTCATCTAATCTCACTTTTCTCATTGTTACAAAAAAATTATAACGGTAAAACATGCCAACTTTGCCACAGGATAACTTTGCCCTAAGATCCATTTTAAGCAAATCTTTGATGTACAGAGGTATTTTAATATTATGGCAACATTTGTTTAATTTGGCAGAAAATAGGTTATACGACTGGTAACATTGACAATACCCCGTAGTGCTAACTTTATTCAGTAACTTGTTGGAACTTCTGAAAAACGGTACGTATTTTTGCGGGCTATTTGTGGTGCAGATTTGTGGGTGAATTGTGCGTGGTGACGAATTCTTTTACTGGATTTTGATGCCACCTGCGCAAAGTTCATATTTGCGTGAAAAATCAAGGTGGGCAATGTTGTCTACAAGTCCAGGTAACTTTACCCGGCATGAAAATCAATCATAAATTGAATTAAATGAACAGAAGTAATGTTTTTGACATTCCTACACCTGCACATGTAGCCTTGTAGATGCAGAGGGCAAAAAAAACTTACACTTCCGTACATTTTTTTTACAAGAATTAAAATTATTCGAAAAAAGCTGGCAAAGTTGGCATGTTTCGCGTACTTACTATTTTGGTCCATTTCATCCAGATTGTACGTATTAGAGATGAAACGGATATCCGGCAACTATCCGGTATCCGGCCTATCCGGCGGTCTTAATACTATCCGGCCGGATCTGCTATTCGGCCGGATAGGCATCCGGCCGAATAAAAAAAGATCTGGATAAAAAAAATATATTTTTAAGTAATTATTTACTTTATTTAGTTAGTCTTAAGAAATATAAGTGGTTTTAGTTTAAAGTAGAAAATGAATTAATTAGTATTCATACTGCACTAAGGGCAAATTATGGTGAATAAAAACCAACTTCTCTGCATTGAGAGGTAGCGGTTTCGCTTCTATTCTTAACTAAGGCCAGCTTCAGAAAAAGTCTTCCGCTGTACACACTGCTACAAGGTGCTGAAAGTATGTGTGCTTTGCACCAAACGGCTAAGTACTGCCGGATATTCGGCGGCCGGATATCCGGGTATCCGGCCAGGTGGTTGGCCGAATATCCGGTATCTGGTATCCGGCCAAACTACTATCCGTTTCATCTCTAGTACGTATGCTTAAGATTAATTAATCGTAAGCGTAATTGTAAAACGATTAAGATCATTCACTAATTCGTTCGAACGAAACTACTTTGACGTTATACATCTACTGACTGTCAAACAAATAACAATCCAACGCGCTAAGGCCAACCCACACGTACCACAACCACACGACAATCGCAACCACACGACAACCACACGACGTGGTCGGGCGTATATTTCGTATTGTAAATGAACTGGACCATTCACACGTACCACATTTTGCAGTCGTTGTCGACCACTTGTCAGATAACTTGTCAGACGCAACCACGGCCGACCACATCGCAACCACATCGCAACCACATCGCAACCACATCGTAACCACATTGCAACCACAACGTTGCGTCGATGCAACGGCAGTGCGCGCACACCGCCCGCGCTCTTCCCCCCCTGCGTTTCATTGACTTTCGTACGTAACCACATCGCAACCACTGGCGACAACGCAACCATGTCGACATTTTTTCAGTACCACAACGCAACTACAAAAAGCTGCAGCGACACCATTCACACGTAACCACTGCTCGACGACATTTTGTCGTTGCGATGTCGTGTGGTTGTGGTACGTGTGTGTAAGAAACCCACATGTTGAAAAATCTCACGTGAGATTGGGGGGTAGGGGAGTTGGTTGAATAAAAATTAAAATCTCACGAAATCTCACCAGGGAGGGTCAGAAAAATAATTAGGTATGTAAAAAAAACACCTCACGTAATTTGTAGACTTTACTGTTTCTGTCTGTTTCTGTTGTTTATTTTTAATGAATAAATCTACTTATTGATATAATTATAATCATAATATTATAATTAATAATTATGTAAATTACATAATTAGTACATAATGCCTATTACATAAGTGGGGCGGCTGCTTAGAACAAACATCCGCATTCCGCTTTAAAAATTTGTGTCAGTTATTTGCAATCGTCTTGACTACTTAACTACGTCGGTCTTAAGTTGTGACTAGGCCCTATACAATTACCTACTTATGATTGAGGTCCGTGCCAATGATAGCGCGAGGCAGCACGCGCTTAGCGACATCTATGTTCCTCAAAGACTAACTAGGTGATAAAAAATAAAGCAGAATTAAAAGTATATTAAATATTAATATAAAGTCGATTAGATCATTGAGCAACTTCATCCTTTTTAACGCGCTTTTATTAGTTTATTTTTTTGGTTAAATGGACTCTCCTAATAATACCTAAGCCCTGGAAAAAATTTGGCAGGAAGGTTTAATGGCACCCTGTATTATGTATGGATGTAACGAAACTCTAGAAGTCAAACGAAACTTTGGAAACGTAGCGCAATCAAGAGCCAATGACAATAGTAATCATTAAAATATATTTTTAAAGTAATAAAAATATATAATTCGATTTGCGTGTTTAACTGTTTTATTTCGCTGGTAGAACTTGTACGTCTAGTCCGAGCTTTCGTCCATGCTTCAGCCTAGCAGCGCCACCTAGTTTCACCTAAAACGAGCACAGAGATCATAGTTTCACATCGTAGCTTCTGTGACATGCGGTAGATGGCGCATATTAACCCATCAAAGCCCGTCAACCCATTAACCCAGGGGCGTCTTTCCCTTAGGTGCAGAGTGTGCGTTGCACACGGGCGCCGCGGTCTTAGGGGCGCCGAGCGCCGCTCGCAAATCGACGCGCGCCCGCGTTGGCCGGCTTCCGCGCTTTAATGACCAACGTAAAAATAACTCCAGTTTGCATACATTTTGTGAAGCATCTGGAGCTCTTCTTATTATACGTATTTTGTCGAATTACAGCAAAGCAAGGCGCGCCACAAGCGGCTCGGCTTTTGCAATATAAATATAAACTTTATTTTTCAACGTTAAATGAATCTTAAAACACAATACACATAAATGAAGATTATATTTGTCGTCAAGATGGGCGCCAAAATGGGAGCCGCGTAACTCACGTCAGGCTGGGTTTATATGCGTAAGCGCAGTTTCGCCGCTAAACCACATGATCACAAGCAAATGTACTCTTGACGGCGCCCTTGCGGTCGCACTGGGTGCCGTGCAGCCTACGCCCTCCGTGCCTCCTCATGGGATCTGCGTATTAATTTACTTCCCGCTATCTTTATGCAGCCTCCGTTTGCAACATAACAGTTTCGCAGAGGGTATAAGCTACTGCCTACTACCTCCCAATAAGTAGTAAGGTCCAATCCAAGGACGGTGCAAAACTCAGCCCGTTGCTCAGTCCAAGCAGAACGTTCATTCGTCTTTCTCAGGCTGTGGGGGCACCTAAACGATGTTTTACTTCTGTCCGTATGGTTTAGGTAATGAACGAAGATAAGGGCGCCCCTTGAATGTGCTATCCACTGTTTTAGTATCGACCGGATCGCTTTCACAGTTCGGCGGCCGGCAGCTGGGGACGCCATCTGGTCTTGCCAGGTGCATATTATAATGACATGCGCCTGGTGGCGCCTTCGGGTTGCCAGCTCTGGTAGCAGCTGTTCTCCTCGCTTTTTAAAGCTGTGTGTTGATACACCCTCCGACAACACGCGTGCCACCAGATCCCACGGAGGGGACCCTGTCAGCGCCAAAACCGCTTCGCCTGCTAACGGTTCGATAGCAGCATAGTATCCGCAGCTCTAAAGCATGCTGCGGGCTTCTGAGCAGTTGTCTATTCCGGGTGCCTATGTGTTCCGCCAAAACAGGACTGCAGGACCCCTGTATAAAGCCGTCTGCAGGTGGGCCCTGGACGTCAGATTTTTGCAGAAGGCAATTCTGGGCCATGGCCATCTTCTTCAGTCTTAGTGCCAATCGACGAAAATGAGGGGTAAAGATCCATTCAGAATCAAAGACCAAACGCAAGCACTGCATTTCAGCGCCGATCGGCACACTCTCCTCCACATCTCTGCGATGCGCAGTGATACTTCGACGGGGGCGGTGCTTCCGGGGCCCATAGAAAAACATGGCCTATGTCTTTTCGACTGCGACTCGCAGCCCGCAGCCCCAACGCTTGAACTATAAGCGCCACAACCTGAGACACACCCACTCTCGCCAGGCGTATTGTCTCCTCAAACATGTCTCCGTGGGCCAGCATGTATGTGTCGTCTGGATGACCAAACGTAGCTCACGGAGATGGGCCGTTCGCAGGATACAATGGTAGCCGATGTTCCACAGAAGAATGCCAAGAAACCGTACCAGATCAGACCACCTCAAAGTCATTAGAATTTGAGGTGGCCTGGTAAAAAAAGTATTAACTTTTAGGCAGTTTAAGGGTCTTACGGCTCACCTCATATTTATTCTGGTCATAGACTGCAGGTCATAGATGGCATTCATTATATTCTCTATGCTAGAGAGTTGAAATTCTCAGATAACAGATTACGTGTCAGTACTAAAAACAAAATAAATTCAATATTTAAGGATACAATCCCATACAAGAAATGTGATTTTTTGGCCATTTATATCAATAACGGCTACACATTCACAAAATTCTTAATTGTATATTTTGTACCCATAAAAAACATAATTTTTTGCTTATCTTTGCTTTATAATCGTACGGAACCCTTCGTGCGCGAGTCCGACTCGCACTTGGCTGATTTTTTTTGACCGCGAGCTTGCTAGGGGGCGCTAGGGTAATATTTGCACACGGGTGCCACACGGGCTAGAGACGGCCCTGCATCAACCCATGAGCACCGGTGATCGCGACAACAATAGAATACAATTATAGCATTTCCAAGAATCCCCGATCGAAGGATTAATTGCTGTTATTGTTCATTATGATCATCATCATCATCACAGCCTATACAGGGTGTAACAAAAATAAGTGATAATACTTTAGGCCTTAGGGTGTGTACGGGTGAGGCCGTGGATTTTGCCACTTTGTAACGTATAGTATCGCAGAATATTCTACGTTACAGTAACACTAAAGTAACGCGAAAGTAACGGTGTTGCTTTGTTAAGCTTATGTCATACTGACGCGATAAAAAAAACTAGTGGGTACGGTGATAAAAAAATATATTTTTTAAATTGTAACAAATTGTGTGTTTTTTGATTATTGTCGATCAGAATAATCAAGGAGACAATTAAGTAAGTAAATATTTAAAAAGCTATGGAAATTTTTAATTTTAATTTTTTTAAGAAATTTTTAATACTTAATTTTAATATTATATAGAAATAAGAAGTGTTTTTTTATTGTTCATAATAAGAAATTAACGCATGTAAATACTAATCAATTATTTACAGAACATTTCTTAATGAGATTTCCAAAAAAAAAAAAAAGGCATTTGGACAAAAAATACTCTGTATAGTAAACAGCGAAATTAACAATATGCATATTTTGTCTTTACAATACTTCTACGTTACGTAACATAGAATATTTGTTACCAGTAACATAGAAGTAACGCTTAAGACGTAACGCAGAAGCTCGATGTTCAAGGTTATTTCAGGTTATAATTTCTAAATTAAGCCAAATTTGGAATAAATCTATAAACTATCATCTACATTATCCATTTTGACACATAGTTTTACGTAAACAATAGTTAAAAAGTCGATATTTACCTTTAATTTCACCAAAAAACTCTTTTGATTTTCGCTGCCGAAACACGCGTCATAAACTTGTCACAAATTTTAACGCACAAGATGGTGACTTTTAACTTTTTTTCTAGGCCCAATAACTCGGTGTTGCCATAATAATTCCAAATTTCTACTAAAAATTACATTTATATGCTTGTGTCTCGAAATACTGGTAACGAAGAAAACAGTAACGTAGAAGTGAAAAAAGGAGACAAGTGTTTAAATGTTTATAAATTACTGATTAATGCATGTTTTCAATAGTTTAAAACCACTTTCTTGTGTCTCAACTATCAGACAATTAGATTCAATTAAATTTGCTCAGTAGACTCATAAAATAAAAAAGTAAAAATAGCGACAAGTAAGTAACTTACCATCAAAGACATCGCTTTTTCATCTAAAATTAGGGCTCTGAAATATTCAGATTGGCGTTTTAATACGATAATTCACCAAAATCCGCTTAAAACTATCCTAAAAGAGATAAAAAATGACTGAAAGAAGTTATATAAGAGATCAGTGTTATAGTTTATCTGGTATTTTCTGTTTTATTTTATGATGAACATAAGTGTCTAAACACACTAGGCTGAATTACGCCGGCGTAAATTCCGCCGCGTTTACGCCGCGTTTTAAATGCATACAAAATACGGACGGAACGCGATGGACGACACACTATGCCGAAATTCCGTCGCGAGCCGAATTTCCGTCGAGCCGAGTCGAGCGTAAAGTTCGGCAGCGATTCGGCGGTAATGTTTTGTATAGCTACACACTATACGCGACGGAATTAAGCAAAACCGAACTTTGAATGCAGTTGATAATGGTTTGCAGTTCTATTGCAGTCGTGTCAACTGCATTCAAACTGCACTTGAACTGCAATTTGCGGTTGGATTGCAGTTCGTCTGTATAGACCCTAACTCCACGCATTTCAACAGCAATCCAACTGCAAATTGCAGTTCAAGTGCAGTTTGAATGCAGTTGATGTAAGGGTCTATACAGACGGACCGCATTTCAACTGCAAATTGCAGTTCAAGTGCAGTTGACACGACTGCAATAGAACTGCAAACCAAACAGTTCACACGACTGCACACCAACTGCAACTGAACTGCAATCCGACTGCGCGTTTGGTTTGCAGTTCTATTGCAGTCGTATTGCAGTCGTGTCAACTGCATTCAAACTGCACTTGAACTGCAATTTTCGGTTGGATTGAAGTTGAAATGCGGTCTGTCTGTATAGACCCTTACATCTGAGAATTTTAAATACTCACTTACGCGCGCGTTCCGCAACGGAAATTACGCCGCGAAATTTCGGCTCTTCGCGTAATTTCGGCTCTTCGCGTAATTTATAGTGTGTCGCATCAGACGTAAGCGGCTGAACGTAATTTCGGCCACGTAAATTACGCCGGCGTAGTTCAGCCTAGTGTGTTGAGACCCTTACAACAAAGTTTCTGGAAACATGATCGTAATAGGAAAGGTCGTGATAGGCCGCCTGCCAGCGTCATAAACTGTCAACGGCTGCCGTCGACTGCCGTAAACTGCCGCCGACACGTGCCGTCGACTGCCGTGGACTGCCGCCGACACGTGCCGCCGACACGTGCCGTTCGTCTGTAAGAAGCCTAATCGGTTCGCCGCTGTTTCGCAGTTCGCAGCGTCGGTGGACTAGAGGCGTAAATATTAACACCGCGTTTGGCGTTAGTAATTTGACAACAGTTGAACCGTGAGCGTAAATACTGTCATCTTCCATGACAACCGTGGCCGTCGGTGACACAGCTCATAAACAAAGTATATGCTACTAAATAGCTACAATATTAAAAAATTACGACTAAAGTACCCCGCAAACGATCAAATTGTCAAATTTTACGTGTTTGTCAAACAGTTTGATAGTGTACAGCTTTGTTTGGAGCGTTTGTCAAACAAACTACGTATTTGACCTGTTTGAAGTAAATTTGCATTGGCGTAGCGTTTGACAAACGTGTTTGAACGTGTTCCGCTGTATTTGTCAAACAAGATCTCATGATCTCAAACCGATTCTAGCTAATTGTTTGACAAACTTTTCTGATGCACGTTTGTTCGTCTGCGCTGCTGTTTGATGAAAACGTAAATAGCCGCGTACTGACCAAGCGAGCCGCCTCGCCGCGGCAGCCTCGCGCGCAGTTGCTCGGTCGGTCAGTACGTGTCAGTGTGCGGCAAACGTCCGAGCATCGACCAAAAACCGACAACTTTTGGCTCGGCCGCGGCACGCTCGGGCGAGGCAGCGAGGCTGCTCGCTTGGTCAGTACGCGGCTAATTACATCAAACATGTTTGTCAAACAAATTTGATCGTTTGCGGGGTACTTAACACCATTTCTCTATTTCCAGGCGTGCATGGTTGAGACGGACGAGACGACGGACTCTGACGAGATTCCCGAGGAGACGATAACGTTTCTGTACAAACTGTCGCCGGGCGCCTGTCCCAAGTCGTACGGGTTCAACGCGGCGCGACTTGCGGGGATTCCCCGGGACATTACACGCAGGTAATTGAGACCACGATTAGGGTGCGTTTCCACTGAAGCGGAGCGGAGCTTAGCGGTGCCCGAATTGACCAATCGTGCTATTCCAGCGGATTGACAGCGAAGATTTCGAGCATGGTGATTGGTCAATTCGGCACCGCTAAGCTCTGCTCCGCTTTAGTGGAAACGCGGCCGAATTGGCCAATCGTGCTATTCCAGCGGAATGGGTAATGACAGCGAAGCGGAGCGAAGATTTCGAGCATGGTGATTGGTCAATTCGGCACCGCTAAGCTCCGCTCCGCGTTAGTGGAAATGCGGCCTAAGGCTGGTTTTAGTGTCTCGCGGACCGTCGGTACGGATCGCTCCGTATAAATGCAATATGCATTACGCTCTAAGGAGCGTTTTAGAGTAATGCGGAGGGGTCCGTACGGACCCGTCCGCATTACTCCTTAAAACTTCATACAAATCGATCTACGGAGCGATCCGTACCGACGGCCCGCGTGACACTAAAACCAGCCTAAGGCTGTGTTTTCATCAGAGATGTGTTGCGAGGAATGTGTTTTTGAGAACCAAAAGAATTGCTTCATTGACGTGAGCTTGTCATGACATCGCTCAGCGCGGCGATGCTATTGGATCTAACCAATTGAAAATCTATTGTGTCTGCGATACCCACGATGAAGGTGTTAAAAAAACATTCCTCGCAACACACTTCTGGTGGGAAAGCAGCCTTAGGCTGGATTTATATGTGCCAGCGAACTCGCGATTTGATCGCTACACCACGAGATCACGAGCAAGTATAATATGTAACTACTAGACGAATTAGATATTTCACAGACAAATTAGTCCACAAAAAATAGCCTATGATACTTCACGTAGTCGACTTCTTATATGTGCCAAATAACATAAAAATTACTCAGGTAGTTCTTGAGATAAGCCTTTTCAAATAATTTCCCCGTTTTTTCCACATTTTCCTCTACAGGGTGTAACAAAAATAAGTGATAATACTTTAGGGTGTGTACGTGTTCCTTGTAGAGAGTTCACTGTGAAAGTAGCAGCTCTGAAAGACGAAATTTTTTTTCACTTTTGTATGGGGAAACTCGTTACGCTCGGGCCCTTGCCCATACAAAAGTGAAAATTTTTTTTCATCTTTCAGAGCTGCTACTTTCATAGTGAACTCTCTACAAGGAACACGTACACACCCTAAAGTATTATCACTTATTTTTGTTATACACTGTATTTCTTCGCTCGTATTAGTCTTAGCGTGATAAAATATAGCCTATAGCCTTCCTCGATAAATGGGCTATCTCACACTGAAAGAATTTTTCAAATCGGACCAGTAGTTCCTGAGATTAGCGCGTTCAAACAAACAAACTCTTCCGCTTTATAATCTAATATATATAAATCTCCTGTCACGATGTTTGTCCGCGATGGATTCCTAAACTACTTAACCGATTTTAATGTTTTTTTTTAATGTGTGCTTTTTTCCAACTTGAGAGATAGGATAGATTAGATCTTTAATTATAGTCGCAATTTTATTTTATTGCAAATTATTTGTCTATAAAGAGCGACCATTGTTTAAGGTGAACGCAGATTTGGGCCGCACCGCACGCACCGCAGTCGCCGCATTCGAATTCTTTATATGAAGTTATAGGCAAGCTCGCATACCTACCTACCCGCGCCGCAGTCTTCGCAACTTCATAATAATATGAAGAATTGCGAATGCGGCGACTGCGGTGCGTGCGGTGCGGCCAAATCTGCGTTCACCTTTATGCGACGCGGGTCACGGGATAGCGATGGACGTTGCCATGGTGACATACTTGTTTAGTCACTAATTCAATAAAATAATACGGGCGATATACTTTATAAAATATGGCAAAGAAACGTTTGCCGGGATAGGTAGTCTTATATATAAAATTCTCATGTCACAATGTTAGTCCGCGAACTCCTCCGAAACGGCTTTACTGATTTTTACCAAATTTTATATGCATATTCAGTAGTAGGGTGTGTCATTTTTTCCAACTTTTGATTTTTTACATGTAATAGTTTTCAAAAGTTGTATTTGTCCGTAAAAATAATAACTGCATTTATTTTTTCTAATTAAGTTTACGTTTTTGGCTCGCTCAAAGACCTTGAAATTTCGAAAAAAGTACAAAATCAGACATTCAAATAAGATTTTTTTTTACTATTTGCAATTAGAAAAATAAAAACAACGGACTGTTTTAATATTATTAACAATGTAAACAATATCTAAAAAAAATTTAGACGTTATACGACGGTTTCTTCATATTTTATACTTACATACCCGCACCCTGTTTTTATTCTACCTCATTCGACTCCTACTCAACTAAGCGGTATTTTTCAATTATCTGAGTGGTTTAATTGTAATTTGTGAGCTAAATAATAAATAAGAATTATTAATTCGTTTCGTTTAATTTGATAAAACGATTAAAATCACTTCAAAACGTGAGACAGAAACGAGAGGGCAAACTAAATTACTATAGAGTTATGAAAAGATATACCGTCGCATACGAGTAGAAGAGCATATAACAATGGTACAAAAACTAGGTTTAATTTATCTGGGGCATGCAACTCATTCATCAGAATCTCCGAAGGCAGTTTCGGAAGCTATTATTTTTTATTTGGCGGAAATCGACTAAATTGGATTTGTTGAACGCAGCCGACTGTAATTTTGCCTTATGTTTAAACTTCTTTTCTATAAGTTAATAGATTAAAATTATTTTTTTTACTTTCTATAATGTATAAATATATATTTATAACTGATAAAAAATAATATTTATCATTTTAACCGACTTAAAAAAAATAGGACAAAAATTCATTATTTTGATATTTCAAGACACTTGAGCGAGCCAAAAATAAAAGAAATATTTATAACATATACATAATCATATAAGTCCAAGGCAACTTTTGATTCCTATTACGTAAAGAAATTTAAAGAAAAAAAAATCGCCTATACAACGTGACACACCCTATTCAGTAGGTCTGAGAATCGGCTACTGGGTACTTTATATTATATTGATAAGTGCATTTGTTGAATAAATAATAGTAAATTATTACAACCTGAGACTGACGGCGACCATTGTTTGTGCGATGAGATAGCGATCGACGTTGCCATGGCGACATACTTATTTAGTCACTTCAATAAAATAATATGGGCGAAATACTTTATATTATGGCAAAGCAACGTTTGCCGGGACAGCTAGTAATATGTAAAGTTGGCAAAGGATCTCTCATAAAGTTGGCAGAGGAGCCCACATGGGCTGCACATAGGGGATTCGATCCCGGGCGAAGGGTTCTGTACCTAAACGGTAAAAACGGGACCCTAATACTGAGACTTCGGTATCTGTCCGTCTGTCCATCTGTATGACAGTTTGTCTCCAGGTTGTGTCTCAAGAACTGCTAGGTATAGCTAGACTTCTGAAATTTACACAGATTGTGTATTTTAGTTGTCGCTGTATAGTGCAGTCGCCAGAGGTTTTAACCTCCGAAAATTGTAATAGTGAATGGATTTTTGTTTTTGAGGTGTCATTTTCTTTTTTACACTATAACTTGCAAAGTTTACCAAAAATTCGCCATTTAACTGGCGAGGCACACAACAAGCACATTTGGAGGTATGCTCATCTACATACAAAAATATTAATTTTAAATCTAAATTATATATTTTTTCAACTTATTTTCTTTCTTTGGAATATAAGCAACGATACAAATCAAAAAAAATAATATATTTTATTATTTTGTTATATATTTAAAAGAAAGAAATATGCAAATTTTCTTCAAAATTTTACAGTTTATGAGTTTACTTGAAGTGGAAGAGAATAATTTAAAAATCAAAAGCACAACTTTTCAATAGGTAAACTTTATTACTTATGTTATCAGCTACACATTCCTTTTTTTCTTTTCAATTTTCATCCACTATTTCAAAAATCGGAGGTTTGCACGATTTTTACGCTCTGGGAACTGCACTAGTAACAAAAATACTAAAATCAACTTAAAATTAATATTTGACGGAGCTCTCATTCAACAAATGTGATTTTTTGACCATTTTTGCTTGTTAATAATGGCAACAGGTAGAAATTAGATTTATTCACAAAATCCTTAATTATTTTTGTATTTTAATAATTTATAATTAAATAAAAATAAAATTATTATTTGAGGGCGACTCACATAAAAACACAATTTTTTGCCTACTTCCTAACTACTTCTTAACTTACAACGGTTCGAAACCCTTCGTGCCCAGTGTGACTCGCATCTGGCCGATTTTTTTTAAATAAATTCATTGATTTTCACTAATTAACACAACTATCAATACTTACACGACGTAAAAACGTGTGGGGTTCTTACATAATTTTACTCATAAAACGATACCGGTCGTTAGCAACAACAAATGAAATTAAGTGTATTAACAAGATGGCCGACATAACGTCAAAAAAGTAGGTAAGTGCGTTTTGTTTCACGCACATTTTTATCAACTTAATTAAAAATATTTATCAGTCCCGAAAATCCCGGGATTCATTAAATTACAATCCCGAAATTTCCGGGACTAAAATATGACCGGGACCCAGGGATCCAGGGATCGAATCCTCTAGCTGCACAAGATAAAGAGTGATATAATATATCTTGCGACAGCAATGCAACAGACATTTCAATACAGATAGTATGGAGTGTAGATAGAGGAGAACTATCTCTGTGTGTAAAAAGTGTCCGCTGAAATGCGTTAAATAGGGAACATGCAAATACAATATTTATGAAAATTTTGCCATTAAAATGTTAAAAAAATATAAAGGAAAGGCCACTGTAAGGTTATTATTTTATAAAATATTGTTTTTTTACAAAAAATATGAATTAAAAGTAGCTTGAAACGGAACGTATTTCAAAACACCAATCAGCGTTCAGTGACGTCACACGTGCTTTTGACAACCATAGAGAATTATAATACATATATATTATTATGTTTGACAACTTTTTGAGAGGTTAAGGTTCACGAAAGTTTAATAATTGCATTTTTCCAATAAAAATGGAAGCTGGGTTTATCAAAGCAGACTCTAGAAATCCAAAGAGAATGTAATCACTACGTTTTATAGAAATCTTCTAAAGTCACTGTTGACATTGTAGTACTTAACATTTTTTGTCGAAAATGCAGAGTAAGTATGTATTCCAGTGTAGAAATGAGAGGGACTAAAATATTAAATATCATTTATTTACCTTCATTCAGCGGCTTCTATATACATATAGCAGTTATTTTATTTCAGCTCAACAAGAGAATCTTATAGCACAATGCCATCTGAATGTTCAACTCCAAAGAGAAGGAGAAACGTATACATACAATAAAAAGTAGAGTTACCATTCGAGTTACTCCAGAACACAAAGTACGTAAAGGAGGTTACGGTATCGTGTTATAGCTATTATAAATGAAACGCAAGGTTCGGTTCAGGCCTGCAAATGCGAGGTCCTGCAAAAGGAGCCTCCGATTACGTCCGTCACATGTTATTGGAAGAAGTCTAAATTATGATTTTACCTCTTTACAGTGCTAGTGAACACGCCTAGCGTGCTACCTAATTTCATCCTGCAGTGCCGAGAGCACACCTAGCATTTTTGCGTTTTTTATAGGGCAGCATCGCTGAGAACTATTAGAAAATAGTGGTGGTAATGAATATGTTAATAGACGATGCGGCGAGCAACCCATCGCTATTCTGGTTTCATTTTCCAATTATATACACCACAAAATGCTTAATGTGGCCTTTGGGTCTTATAAACTTAGGTACTGTCTAACCCGTAAGTGATATAGACATGGTTTATGTACATTATTTTCTAAAATGTTTGAGTTAATAAAACTATATCGTTTTGTAAATACAGTTTTTATTTCATTTTAATTAAAGGTGATTGTAAATTGACAAGTGCACAGCAAATGATTCAGAAAAGCAAATTCGTGTAGTTTTCTGATCACTCTTTCAATGTGAATTCGAAGACTTGCAATCTTCTTTGACCTGAGTACATCATCTCTTGAACTTTTCGTAGCCGAAAAATAATGCAAAATTAGGAAAGCCTTTGGGAAAGCCACTGAGGACAAGTACGATCAGGCCGCACAGCACGTAGTGATTATATTCTCTTTGGTGCACAGATTATATATTGATCAGGTGGGGCCATTGTCAATAATTGTCAAACAGTAGTGACGTCATACAGACTATAGATTCGTTTTGGCGCCAAAATTTAAATTGACAATTTTAAACCGCATTTTTTGCAGTAAATTCCAGTGTTTAAATTTTTTAAATATACTTGTGATCTATTCTACATGGGGTTCTTTAAAATAAACACAAAAATAAAAATATTGCATCTTCCCTATTAGGGTGGCGCTACAGTAGCAACAGCGTAAATTTAAAATCATTTAGCAACTTTTATTTCAGCTATTTTAGGTTATATTTTACAAGATATATTGGTATTAACCCAGTAATTCTATTTATATTTTGTTCTATTCAATTTGTCCTATTCTATTCTATTCAATTTATATTTTGTACATTCATTCCATACCCTTTGCTGCAGCTAGCGCCACTCTTGGAGGATTTTTCAACTGTTATTTACTGCGTACAGCTGGACACTTTCAAATATCCCCCATATAAGATAGTTCTCCTCTATCTACACTTCATAACAGATAGTGCACAATTTATTAATAAGATAATAATAATTTGAAATTAACTTACCCACAGAGCTCAACTGGTGTCGCGTGACTTGGAGAAGGAAGCAACGGCGGTGCGCGCTTTCCGCACGATAATAAAAACGCCAAACGCCGACTCGATCAGGGAGATGTTGAAAACCCTAGTAATATAACTTCTTGTAGCATAAGGCTATACTACATATAATTTCTTGTAATATGAGGCTATATAATCTCTTGTAACATGAGGCTATATAACCTTTTGTAGTATAAGGATATATAACCTCTTGTAGCATGAGGCTATATAACCTCTTGTAGCATGAGGCTATATAACCTCTTGTAGTATGAGGCTATATAACCTCTTGTAACATGAGGCTATATAACCTCTTGTAGCATGAGGCTATATAACCTCTTTTAGCATAAGGCTATATAACCTCTTGTAGCATGAGGCTATATAACCTCTTGTAGTATGAGGCTATATAACCTCTTGTAGCATGAGGCTATATAACCTCTTGTAGCATGAGGCTTTATAACCTTTTGTAGCATAAGGCTATATAACCTCTTGTAGCATGAGGCTATATATAGTCTGTCAAGAAAGTGAAGAAATTAAGAAGTGGCAACATCGTAGTGTCACTCCTTTCAAATCAATCTAAGTAAAAAGGGATGACACTACGATGTTGCCACTTTTTAGTTTCTTCACTTTCTTGACGGACTATAACCTCTTGTAACATGAGGCTATATAATAACCTCTAGTAGCGTGAGGCTTTATAACTTTCTTTTGTGGTTTGTTACTAATCTTGTTATTATTGTACTCTACAAGTATTAATTTTTATAATATGTGATGTATTTTTATGTTTGATTAGATGTATACTTACCCACTTACTAATTAAGATATTAACGCAGTTTAAAGATTTGCCGCCTCGTGTGTATCCTGTGACTTTTTTTTCTTTTTTTCCTTTTTTTTCCCTTTTTTAGGGTTCCGTACCCAAAGGGTAAAAAACGAGACCCTATTACTAAGACTTCGATGTCTGTCCGTCTGTCTGTCACCAGGCTGTAACTCAAGAACCGCTATAGCTAGACTTCTGAAATTTTCACAGATTGTGTATATCTGTTGCCACTATAACAACAAATACTAAAAACAAAATAAATTAAATATTTAAGGGGAGCTCCCATACGACAAACGTAATTTTTTTGCTATTTTTTGCTCTTAATAACGGCAACACGCAGGCAATTGAAATGTTCACCAAATACTTAATTTTATTTGTACTTTAATGATTAATAATAACATTTAAATAAATTAAATAATTAAGGGGGGCTGCCATACAAAAAATACAATTTCTAGCCTATTTTTGCTCTGTAGTGGTACGGAACCCTTCGTGCGCGAGAACAACTCGTACTTGGCCGATTTTTTTAAACAAAGGCAAGCAGACTTCGTCTAGTTATTAGCTGTGTAAATATTTTATTAGTAAGTGGGTTGGAATTTAAATCCTTCGTGTAAGATTTTAATCAGTAAGAGTGCTTTTTAAATGAGGGCGCTTTTTTTATTATAGGTAACCCTATGCTAAGCTTGAACGCACTTTTGATACATGTTGAACTAGTGTTGACAAGTACTGTAATGTTGCCATAAATAAAAAACTTAATTTCAGCTGTCACCTCGCTCTTTTTTGCCAAGCTTTATCTAACATGTTGTAATTTGGTCACCTACGTTTTGAAGTTATTCGTTAATTGATTTTGTTATATTGAATTGATCTGATTGTTGCTTTTTTAACAGTATATATTATGATAGTAACCTAGTCTTTTGACTCGAGAACAATTGAAGACATGAGTGGATGATAATATGGTATTATAATAACATTTATAATATGAGAACAACTACTCTTTTTTTACCTTATCCTTTGAAAAAACTTTTGGCTACATTTCTTTGATTTTTAATACTTTTCTCGGTCCTAAGGCCTCCATTTATACAAAAACGACAATTTTCAAATTGTTTATAGTTACCCATCTCATTCACTCATGTCTTCAATCATATTTTTATGTATCCAAAATATCTCATAATTGTTGCCCACCGTTGATTTGTAACTATACATTTAAGTTTTAATTGAATTGGTCGTAATATGATCGAATGTGATAATTCTCTGTGCCACTTCATTATATAATTAAATAATCAGTTTTTATAATAACGCCTTTTCTTCTTAATTCCTGTGTCCGTTTTTGACACAAATTTCGAGGTCTGATCTTAAGAAATAAGCACATATTAATAAGTAGACTGTATTCAACCTGTCTTTTAAGTTCTACACATACTTCAGGACATCTTTTTTTATCTTGAGTATGGTATATCTCAGCGGCGTGCACAAGATTTTGACACTGGTAATGCAGCGATATCGGTTCAGTAGTTTTGGTGTGAAAGCAAAACAGACAGACAAACGGACAAAAAGAGATATTTTCGCATAAATTATAATAATAGTGTGGATATAAATTAAAAACTATGTTTTCTAAACTATTACTTTAATTACGTTCTGTTATGAAGAAATAAAAAACGCCATCTGTTGTCACGCGTTGGAACTACAATGAGAGTTTATTTCATCGAAACCCATGGAAATATACCAATTACCATACAACATAATATTGTGCGCTAAGCTAAAATAAATAAAAACGCCATCTATTGTTACGTATTAGAAATACAATGTGAATTTATTTTCATCGATATTTCCATGGAAATTAGATAATATATTTTTGCCTCATCAAAATGTAGCCTATGGCGCTCTCAGGCTCTAGACTAACTGTGTACAAAATATTATTACAATCGGTTCATTAGTTTTGGCGTGAAACAAAACAAAACAAAAACTTTTTCTTTTACAACTTTTTCATTTTTATATCTAGTATATTTTAAGTACTCACCTAATCAGCTTAACTTTTGTCTTTTCACATAATCAAGGTTCCGGTTACTTGAGATCCGGATCCATAATCCGATGTAAATAAATGCAAAATTTTGGCCACCACAAATTATATTATCCAAGTGAGTGATAGTTATGAATGTACGCAATTATTAATGTTAAACTGTTAAATATTATACAAACTTTCAAATATTAAAATCTAAAATATTCTTAGAAAACTATAAAACCAAAAATAATAATATAATATAGTACTAACAGTGCTCGATCACATGAAAAAATCACATAAAAAACACAAAAAATTTCAGCTATGTAAAATGTTAACAAATATTATAAACCTCACAAAACAAAAATGCATAATGTACATATTATACGTAATTAATTAGATTTGCGTCTATTCATTTTACTCGGATTATATCCGATTGCTCACGAATATTCACGAGTAGTTCCGATCGCCGTCGGCATGGATGGCGCGGGCGCCCACGCCGGCCGCGGCGCCAGTGATGCCATTGAATTTCAACCAGAACTCCCCAACTATTATTTAAATATATTATTTATTACTTGGGGTACTTTCCACTGAGAGATCAAAACGCTGAAAATACTACTTCAGCCGACCGCAATTATTGTTTGCGGCAAAAACGTCACTCATGATGTCATTATTTATATAAAAACAGTAATAAAAACCAAATAAATATACATTTTTGCTTAAAAAATTTCACGCCCATGAATATAATATAATATTTTTACTCCCTAAAATACGCACTATATATTAAATTTTTCCCTACTAAAAGTGGGATATCCCCATAGTTGGCAACACTGCTGGGGTCTGCCGCAGAGCTTGCAGTACAATAATCGCATTCGATATTCATGGTTGTGTGCGTTTTCGGCTGTGCACGGACACACTCACACATACGCGCAATGCAGGCACCTCAACACTGAGCCTATCTTGACCTCTCGTGAACCCGTTCGCGCGTGTACCTGATTACATGTTGCTATTTTATAAATTGAGGCGTTTTAAATGTGTATTATTTATTTTTTTACTATATTTTTTACTATTATTGTTAAAAAATTAACGTCATGAGTCATTTAAAAAGTACGAAAGTTAAATTAAAATATCTGTTATCTGTGAATGGCAAGCACTGCCTTTTTGCCTACAAAGACGCACGCCCATGGTATATCTAGACACGCGGCAGCGTGTAAAGCCAAGTATACTGGAGCATAACATATAATTTTTTGGCACGCTCTGCAGCCTAAATGACTTGATGGATTTAGCTTCAGAGGTGTCGTTAGATTCTGTGTAAAGGTACAAGTTGGAAGCCGGCTATATGAAACGGCAACAGACGACGTGTCGTCGCGACACTACTGGTTTCTATGTATTTCTATGAATAAGTGTCGCTAGCTGCGGAGGGTATTTCATATAAATACATACAAACCAGTAGAGCCGCGACGACACGCCATCTGCGGTTTGCTTCGTGTCGCCCGCTGCTAACCGACACCTTTAGGGCCAACCCACACGTACCACAACCACACTAAGTGGTCGGGCGTATATTTCGTATTGTAAATGAACTGGACTATTCACGCGTACCACATTTTGCAGTCGTCGCAACCACTTGTGTGATACCGACCACATCGCAACCACAAGCGAACTAGTGGCCGACCACATCGCAACCACAACGTTGCGTCGATACAACGACAGTACGCGTACACCGCCCGCGCTCTTCCCCCCTCCGTTTCATTGACTTTCGTACGTACATCGCAACTAGTGGCGACTGGCGAAAACGCAACCATATCGACATTTTGTCAGTACCACTACGCAACTACAAAAAGCTGCAGCGACACCATTCATACGTAACCACTGGACACTGCTTGACGGCATTTTGTCGTTGCGACGTGGTGTGGTCGTGGTACGTGGGTTGGTCCTTAGTCGACTGTGAGAGTGACACTGTTTAAAAATTATTATATAAATGCAGTTAAATAGTTTTAAGTTTAATAGGTTAAATAGTTTTTAAATCACTTTTTTACTTGAATCCACTGTTCTGAACATTGATTTAAAGGCAGATGGGTAGACCTGTCATCTACCCTTATAGGTAGTAAGAATAATTAATTCCTCTGATTGTGCAATGGATTAAAAAAAAACAAAGTATATTTACACTTATTTATTTACCTCCACAGCTCTGTTACAAAAATCCTTATCTATACATCACTTACCGATCGCATCGTATTTGTACATGTTTATAATTAATTTAGTTGTGACTCTAAATTAAATATTAAGAACTTTATTTTTGAACTCCAAAGTCATCTACGTAGCTAACCGTTGTCACGTTCTTAGAAGAACTTAAGAAAAACTCGCCAATATTAGACTCCCCGCGCATTAGGCGGCCAGGTCGCGCGACTAGGTCGCTGCGGCCAACTAATTCTTCTATGGTATATGTAGGTGCGCGCATTACGCGACCAGCGGCCAGCTGTCACGCTCTGGTTGCGCGGCCAACGAAAAACATCGCGACACACACGCGGCCACTTGGCCACCGCGGCCAACGAGATACGGGAATTTGTATGAAATTACTCAGTGTGCGCGCACTGGTCGCCGCGGCCACACGTTTTTTGTATACAGAAAACTAACTAATGTTCAAAGTTTACTCATCAAATCACTACTCATACGAATATGGTCGCAGACGTGGCCGCAAAGTGCGCGGGGTGGTTGCAGCGACCTGGCCGCCTAATGCGCGGGGGCCTAAAACATCACTGGATAAAGAATAAGTAAGTATTTACAATTTTAGATACTTTATAATTATTTCAAAATGCCTTAAAACAAAGTTGGTATATCGGAAATAAACTTTAAAAGTTAGGAATATATTAATAATACTTAGAGGTATTTAAGGTAGTACAGACATTTGCAAAAAAAAAAATAGTTAATAGAATAAGTTATTAACATAAAGATATTGGACAGCCAATAAAATAAATACCTAACTAAAGTAAATATAAAACATTTATTTTGCTTTAAAATCAGTCCATTCAATTGCTTACTAATTAATATGGAAATTCTGTTTCTATAGTCAACTCGTGTTAAGAGTTCTATGGACTAATAAAGTATCCGTATATTATAATTAATTTGTTAACATTTTTTAAATATAATTTTATTTGTTACATACATACAAATTACAAGGTTCTTATGGCACTTGGTTTACACTTTACAGCATTCTTTCTGGCCACATGCAAAATGTTATTTGGATGAATTTGAGACTGTCTTTCAGGTGACACGTTAAAATATGACATTCTCATGTTAGCCACGCACCAAAAGAGCCTTGTGTGTGTAAACACGGTCTAAATTCTAAAGTATAGTTTTCACAGAGCCAGTACTGGCTGCCAATAATTAATAAGACTGGCAGCCAGTATTGGCTTGGTATATGCCGCGTGTGAACAGTTTGGCCTGGCTTGAAAAACTGTTCACACGCGGCATATACCTACCAAGCCAATACTGACTGCCAGTCTTATTGGCAGCCAGTACTGGCTCTGTGAAAACTATACTTAACGGCCGCACTCAGAGACAATAATTAACGATGACTTAACTTTAATGTGAAGATTTTTCATAAGTTCTATGAATTTTCTGTCAAACTCTTCATTAAATTAAAGTTTAGTATACATTCATGTTTGGCGTTTTAGATGGTTCACTGCCTCATATAAATATGCTGTCTTCTAGAACTATAGTTCTATATTATGATAAATAGATAACTCTAAAAAATGTTTCTATGACGAATAAAAATATAACAGTGCACAATTAAGACAAATTACCCCATCATTGGAACTCAACCTATTATTGGCACCATAGATTTTTGTAAACTATATAGTCTGTCAAGAAAGTCAAGGCGGGAAAATTTTTAAATGAAATAAAAAATATGAGAACTTTATTAATTCGAGATAAAAATGTGCAAGTTGACAATATTTAAAATGTAATAAGCGTTCTCTGTGAAAATACAAATAAAAAAATACACCTTATAAGCGTGATTACGTTTAGAAAAATTTCCCGCCTGTCATGACTTTCTTGACGGACTATATGCCAATAATATGATTTTCTGTTTAAAGTGCCAATGAAATTGTGAGCTCTAACTTCTACCTTATCTAGGTACTCACACGTTAAAATCTGTTTAGCCTCAGTCAAAATACGATACTTCCAGGAATTAATAATAAAATTATTTAAATATATATTTTTAAACATTAGAAAGCGCGAGCATTAAAAACATTGACCATCAAAAATCATAATATTATGGATTTTTCCAATTTCACCAACGCCCAGTAATAATAAAAAAACGATTATTCTTCACCGGTGTTGGTAAAATTTGAATTTGGAAAAAGTTGCCGCTATATTTCTCTACATTGGACTGTAATGGTTGGGTTGCCGCGCAATCCAGTGTCGTCATTTTAAATAAATATATATTATTATCTAGCATCTTTATATTTTTTATATTAAATTAGCAGTCTTAGGGTTAATTCGAAAGCACTTTTTATTTTGAATGGATTGGAAATACATACTTTCATAATCTTTTTTGTATGGTATATAAATTATGAATACATACTTTCTGAATTATTATTTTCAACTATTCAAAGAAATATTTTTTTATCTATTTATTTATCAGCAATCTCCTATGCGATTCTAAATGTGAGTTCTAAGTACTAATATCCAGTGCCCTGGGTCGGATTTTGTAATAAACGACTAAAAAGAAGAATTTTTTTTAATAACATCATATTGTTGAAAAAAAATTGCATCATCCTAAAAATAAATGAAAAAATTCGGACGCAGTTCCTTGATTCAGTCGCCACACTAAACATAGCTATGTTTTTATGTTTTTTTCAATGCTTATTGATGTGCTCCATACACAGTCAATAACATAATATTTTCATGATCATTTCCTTCATCTCCAATTACTCATGACTACATTCCCATTGTGGCCGTCATTTTATCATGACCAGGAATATAAAACCTTACCTTCAAATCTAAGTTTCAAAAAAAGACAAAAGCTCATTAACAATTAAAACAGCAGTATTTCCGAACCAATACGGCCTGCAAACCTTAAGAAGAGAGCGTATTCCCTCTTAAAAGGCCGGCAAGGCACTGCAGCACATCTAACGTTGCGAGTGTCCATGGGCGACGGTAGCTGCTTTCCATCAGATGACCCGCTTGCTCGTTACCCCCTTATCTTATAAAGAAAAATCCCGGGCATTGCAGTGGTACTACAGTCTAATACGCTCAGCGTAAGGTTTTTATATACCATGTCATTATTTGAAGTGAAACTTCTTTTGAGGGCTCTACACTCGCGGCGCGAAAGCCCGCGAACCGCGAGTGTGGAGGGTTTCGCGGCTTCATGTTCGGGCTTCGTGGCTTCGTGTTTGTTTTGCGGGCTCTACACTCGCAACACGATTCGAACAAAAACGAAGCCGCGAAGCGCGAACACGAAGCCGCGAAACCCTCCACACTCGCGGTTCGCGGCCTTCGCTGGCTTTCGCGCCGCGAGTGTAGAGCCCGCATAAGAATCGTGTTCACGGCGCGAATCGCGGCCGCAATTCGCGCCGCGAGTGTAGAGCCCGTATTTGAAGGTGTAACCGCGCTCGACAAAACGGGAGCGACGCGACACGTCACAGCCAAATATTGGTATGAAATCATACGAGCTAAGCCAGACTACGCGGTAATAATGCGACACAAAACGTCAGTACTGTGAAGTATCGCTCCGATGCGATGCAGTGCTGTGTCGTTTAGTGCGATCTCACCTTAATTATCGGGGACCTATCAATCAGATAGAGCGGTCAAGCGTTCAAACGGGTTGTTTTGCGTTCTTTGTTTTAATATTAAGTTACATAGATATAGGCATCGACACGGTCAACACAGAACGTTTTATGGCGTCTCCACATTAGGCGTGCGGCGCTCGCGTCGCGGATGAACGAGGAAATCGCATGCCTAATGAGGGGTCAGCCTTACGCATGACCGCTCCCTGTTCTGTGTTCCTTTTGAGTGAAATTTAAGGGCCGATCTACACCGGAATGGCAGAGGCGAGGCGAGCAGTTTCAGTGTCATATGATTTTAAACTTTATCTTCATTATTGTAATACGTAGTATCGCTTGAGAAATCTACGGCCGCCCGTGGACGCTCGTGGCCTCTGGCGGCCGCCGGCAGCGGCGATTTCTCAAGCGATACTATGTATTACAATAATGAAGATAAAGTTTAAAATCATATGACACTGAAACTGCTCGCCACGCCTCTGCCATTCCGGTGTGTTTTGAGCCTAATGGTGTCACAATTCTTCCACATTCACAGTTCTAGTATTGCCATTTTTAAGTCGTCTAAGTTAAATTTCCTCGATGGACGAGCCGTCGGCTTCGTCGAACGGACGCGCTCGCTCGCCCCAGCGTTCCCATCTCTCCGAGCTCAGCAGAGATTCCGTGTCTTCGTCTTCTTTCGGCAAAGGGAACACGATGCCGTCGCCGAAACTATGTGGTGAATGAAGCAACGTCATAATAGTATTAAAAAAAAACAAGAATCTCCTTTAAGGGCCTTATCACACTGGCGATTAGCGAGCGATTTGAAAGCGACGCGACTGCGCAGCGCACACGCCGCCATGACGCCGCGATTGCGCGGCGTGCACGCAGCTTGCCTTCCGCGTTTTGGACACTCAGTAGCACTGTCACATCCCTAGACGAGTGTACAAAATGGCGTCCACGCCACGCCGCGACGACGCTGCGCTGTCGCGGCGTGTGCGCTGCGCGGTCGCGTCGCTTTCAAATCGCTCGCTAATCGCCAGTGTGATAAGGCCCTAAGTAAAAAGAGAGAAAGGGACTACACAAATCTATCGGCCGAGAGTCTTGTGCTCCCAATTTTTAGGTAAGACGAGTGCTTGGGAATACAAAACTTTATATTATTTAATGCAGTCATGAAATTCCACGGCAAGAACTTAAACTTTTGTGTTTGAATATTTCAGCATTACGACATAGCAAATGATCGATAGATTTCATAAATAAAAATATAGAAAAAAATATGTACGGTATACTAGTATAGCACAAAATACGATATCACAAAATACTAGCAAAAACATCAACCATGAATAAAACTTACCAATGTTGGCTATTATGCTAGCCAAATTTTTACACAAATTAATTTTCTGTTAAAAGCCGATTGTGTTCTTGTGAATTTTAATTTTATTTATATAATTTATTATTTTAAAGTACATACAGATTCTATATAATATTTTCGTATCTAATATAAATATTTATGTAGTAAACAGAATGTGAACAAAACCTAATAGATAGTCATAATATTATTATATTCAAGAAAACTTGCAAAATTTACCAGATATGTGAATTCATTCATTTTTGAGAAAAACTAAAATTCTAGCAAATAGCAATCCTTTGAAAAACAAATTTATTAAAAAATTGGAAGGCAATAACAGTAAAGGCGAAACCACACTAGTGCGACCCAATACGATACGGCGCGATATTTCATAGAACTGATTCAGATTCACGTTTGTTAAGGTGATATCAGACGGGTCATTTTTTGTTCATTTTCGTATTTCATTTTGCATCTTTCACTCCAAGTGACACATCTAAACACAAAATGAAACATTAGTGCCGAATGAATTCATTAGTGAACCGATCCAACTGTGTTGGATATTGTCATTCGGCATCTTTCACTTCCACTCCGAATGAACGAGAAATGAACGGTCTGAACACTGAGAGAACGATCATTCGGGTTCAGTCATTTTGTCTCGAGTCCTGTAGTCGACGGACGTCACGTGTTGACGACTCTAAACTTCCAAAACTATCACCTCGACTGCCCCTAAGTATACTGAGTCAACTAACAAATTGCAAACTTTACAGGAGAGCGTTTGCAAGAACGAAACGTTATATTTTTAATGTCGTTAAAATTACGGAAAAATAAATGATCATAGATCCTATAAAAAGGCCCTTCAACAGGGCAAAATAAAAAATACATTATTTTAGTATTTATTGAGATAATGTAGATATACTAGTATACGTCGATTATCTGTAAGTTGAAATTGGATCAACTACCACTTATATTTTTATACGTCGTATCATTAAATCTACGTATTTCGACAGTTCTAAACCTAAAATATGGTAAAACTATTTCTCATTTAGAGTTTTCTTTCCTTCGGTATCGTCATTTTGCTCTCATAATTCGTTTTTGTATAAATCTTGGCAGTTGTCTCACTGTACATGGATATAAAGTTAAAAGCATGTTATTTTTGTTGGTGAGTCAACTGTCACAATGTAAGTAAAATAATAAAAACATCTTTTATTTCTTAAATTTTTTATTTTTTTATAATACTTAATCGTTTTTTATAATTTATAATAATCGTTTCCATTCAGAAATTAAATATTTTATTATTGAAAGTTCTTTATTTTTATAAAATTAACTAAGCTAAACCTCTGTAGCTAAGACTTAGGTTTCAAGTAACAAAACACAAAATATTTAATAATGTCTATTGCGTATTTCTTATTTAGTATAAAAATTTGATGAATTACTAAATAGCAATCATTTTAGAACTCTCAGTTTTAACAATTTACAAAGGCATGTTAATTTGTACTTATTCTGGGCATTGGCACATTGAAACCAAACAAAAAGGGGAAAAAATTATGTTTGCTTTATGGGAGACTTCCTTAAACATTTATTTTAGGTATTTTGTTTTTAATATTTGTTGTTGCAGCGGAAAATAGCAACAGAAATATGTACATAATTTGTGAAAATTTCAACTGTCTAGCTACAGTGATTCTCGAGATACAGCTTGGTGACAGACAAATGATCAGATTGACCGACACCGAAATCTTTGTAATAGAGTCCCGTTTTTACCCTTTGGGTACGGATCCCTTAGTAGGGGAGCCCAAAAGGGGATTTTGAGCCATGCCCGATATGTCACGTTAAGCTTGTATAAGCTTCCCAAATGTCTCTGTTTAGCATGGTACGAAAATCTGATTTCCCAGTTGGCGGATTAAAAAAGTTTTTTTTCCAAGTGTTGAAATGTCATACATTTGTAAGATTAAGATAGGAAATGTTAAGTATACTCCAAAGTATCTACCACGTAAAGAACTGGTGATTTAAAGGCAAAGTAAACATGTATGGCCATTTTAAAATAAAAAAAATAAAATAACTTTATTTTTAAGAAAATAAGCTTTACAGATGGTTTATGTTGCACTCTATTAAATTGTATAGTCCTTGTTGTCTAAAATCTTATAAAAAATTACCAAATATAATAATTATTTTAAATATTTTCATAGGTGTAAACTGGCTGTAGCCAGTAAAATAAAAACGCTCATATATATATATATATTTTTTATCCGTTTTACCTAATCTACAAAACCTACTAGGCTTCACAATACTCTACTAACTACATAGAAAGCACTTTGGGCTCCCCAACTACTTTAAATTAGTGGTTTTTTGGTCTTTTCACTCCGCGCTGACCATAATATGAATACTGAGTCAACTTTCAATTTAAACCAAAATGGCCGCGATCGCGTCCCTCGTATACTGGTAGAATATAACTTGACTCAGTATTCAATGCGTAAATTTAAATAAGTCAGTAGATGACTCTGTATACGTCATTTTATTTCCGGTATTAATAAAGATACAAACTTTTTTAAGCCAGCAGGTAGAATATGATCTAATTAGTGTAAATATACCAAAAAGTACAATTTGGAAAATTTGTTAGTTGACTCAGTATACTTAGGGGCAGTCGACCTGTAGTAGGTATCTTAGTACAATTTGAAGTTTTATTCGGTTAGGTGTGCTGTCTCTCATTAAAGTATTTTATTTCGTTAATAACGGAGCAACAAGAAGCAAAAGTTCTTCAAATTTATTTTCATCCATTCGAAGATAATAATATGAATCAGGATCTTCAATGTCTATCAACAATGTATTTGAAGCTTCTAATAAATTTCTTCTTTCAATCTATGATCACGCCCACCACCGTCGACGTTTTCTTTGCTTCTTTTTTTTGTTAACTCTTTGATTAAATGATCACAAATTAAAGTAAAACCAAGACGCGCGACTTCATTCGAGGACATATTAAAAGAAATGAAAAGTGAATGTTCTTTTCTATATCATTCCCTATAAGCCGTGTGAACATAGAATGAAAGGAAAATGAAGCATTCACTCGAGTGAATATTCATCCGAGTGAACCGTCTGATATCACCTTAAAACGTCAGATCTATTATGGAGGTGAAGTGACGCGTTATCGTGTCGCTTACGGTCGTTCCCAATATTCATCTATCTCTGGTTTGACATACGACCGATCGCAGCTAACATTGAATTGACATAAGATAGGTAACTATTCCTATCTCTAGTAGGGCAAAGTCAGAGATAGATCAAATATTAGAAACGGCCGTTAGTGCGGTTTCACCTTAACTGTAAATATTATAAATAATAAATAATTATAAATATTATAACTGTACTGTCAATTATTATAATATTATACAGAACCTGACATTAATTATAGTTTTTGTCACCCTCGCTAGTTGCGGTTGTTTATTTTTTAATTCAGCCAATCGCCTTTATTACTATGTTAAAGTTTTCTATTACTCCCAAATGTATCTTATTATTACAAAACACATCACAAAATAATCTACTATGTTGGCTCGTGCATTGCTGTCTAAAGCTAAGTACTGACATACGGTTTTGCTCGATAGTTTTACTCCAAATCGAGCAATAACCACCGTGTGGACCGTAAAACTGACAGCTCGAAGGCTCGCTTTGAGCCGGCTCGATGGAATTAAATATGTCAAATATGTCATTTCCTTCGATGCGGAGTAAAACTATCGAGCAAAACCATATGTGAGTATTTAGCATTATGTACTTTAATGTTAAACTGTAGCCAAGAGATAGGAGATAATACATTCGTATTTAAAATACACACCCCCTTACTAATAAAGATATTTAATTGATCCGCATTACTAATAAAGTCGGTTAACCAAGGTTAGCTGTGTTAGGCCCAATTTCACCAACGTCTGTTAGAGTTAACAGATTGTTAAAATGACACGTCTTCTCTTTCATTCATATGAAAAACGAAAAAAGGTAAAGTGATACTAATTTGACACTCTGTGTGTGAAACAGTGAACTTTAACACTCGTTGATGAAATTCTGCCTTAGTGACATCTGTCTTTTCCAATCTGTCAGACATAGGTAGATTAGATCTTGTTAATCGCTGCGTAAATATTTTTAACAGTGAAGGGGAATACATAAATAAATATAATATTACCTATGAATAATTTCAGGTTATCATCCTGGCTACAGTTACGATGTTCAGTGAAACTAAGCTAAATCATGCACAGGGACACTGATTTCATTATAAAATACAAAAGAAGTGAATGACGGTTAGAAATTTTGTATCGAATGTTTCGCCAATGAATGAAAAGCATGTTGTAATTTGTATGAATTTATTTAGTAGATATAATAAAAAAAATTATCATAATGTATATTAACTGTCTCCTTATACTATTTGCGGGACGGTGCGACCCCGTCGGGGGCAAAGTCTCCATCTCTCAGTCTCGTGTTGGAACTCCACGCTAAAATAGTAATAATAAAGCTGGTTTGAGCTAGCCCTTAGATAAAAGAAAAAGCGTTAGTGGGCGCTTCCAATCGATAAGTGACAGAATAAATAATAGGCAAATGTGAAAAAAAATAAGGAAATATATAATAATACATTTCAAAAACAAAATAATGTGTTTTAAAAAAGGATAGGAAAATTTGTAATGGTGTAGTGACAAAAATGTTTGTTTCAGTATATTTTAATTAGAAACACCCACAAGAAGAAGAAGACTGAGAGAGAAAATGTAAAGATAATGAAATCTAGTTAGTCCAGTTCTAGAGTGAAAACAGAAAAATAGCAAACAGCGTATTATTGTATATATTAGTAGCAGTTGAATGGAGCACACCAAAACTATGTTATTTTATAATTTTGACATTCTTAAAATATATAAAGTTTGTCAAAAATTTGTAAACCAACTATCAAAACGGTATTTGTCAAAATAACACAATTCTAGTGGCATATCAAATATATTCATGGGATCTTCTTCATAGTGTTGAATTAGTAATCACAATATATTTATGATTATCAAACATTATATTATTGCTCATACATCACACAGAAAACCGTATCAGGTTAGTGAAATCTCAGAGGTGTTGCACTTAATAATATAAAAAATAAAAGAAAAAATAATAAACAAAACGATTTATTGTGCTCAAAAGTTTACAAAATAACAGAAATTCTAGTTATATCAGTCTTGTGCGTTGTATTGAGCTCCAAAATGCATTACAAAGCTACTTTGTATTATTAAATATATTTATATACTCGTGTCAATACAGTCGCCCACACATAACTTGAGAGGGGATAAAGTTATATAAAAATATACTATAGGATCGTGGTATTAAAGCTAATATATCTCCAAATCTAATACTAAAGAACACATATTGTAAATCAAAATCTTAATTTTATGAATACATTTCATATAATTTCTGATCGTTTTTTTGTAAAAAAATATATTTCAAATTTATAAATTAATGTGAACGAAGATTTGGCACATTATTGACAAGATTTTAAAAGAAAGAATACAATATCACCAAAAAGAAGTTTTAAATGCCTATATAAAATGCATTTTTAAGTTTCTTTTGAGACAAACATAATTTGAAACATTAAAAAAATAACCTAATTATTAAAATAATCATAGGTTTTAAATTTGAAAATAGTAAAGAACTAAAGAAGAAATAAAAAATAGACAGGAATTTAAGCTAAGAAAAGTGTATAATACATATAGTATTTTAAAGTTGTAACTGTAGATGGCGCTAGTAGTTTAATTTTGCGACTCTAGCGCTATTTCAGTCGCTATGTCAAGATAAATTTTAGGGATTTTTTATGTCACAATTTTTATATTATAATACTTTTCCCTGTGTGGGATTATTCTGTGTAAAAATTTTATTCTACTATAAAGTGGTGGGTATATAAAATATATAAACTACGTTAAACTGTGAGATATTCTTGCACACACATACATGGTGGTAAAAAATCTCAAAAATGTGCATTATATTATGTCCTAATATGAAAGACATGTTGTTTTCTTATCGTAGGATAGAAAACAATATAAAAATAAACTTTAGTAGTAAAGTAATACGACTTTCCAAGAATGTACGGACGATTTAACCTTGCGAGGAGAATAATAGAATATTAAGCGTATCCAGGATATTTCCTACTAAGAACCCTCGAAGAGAGAACTTCTCAAATAATTATCTTTCTTTTTCAAATTGTATTCTGTGGGTATTTTAATTTAGCATGGAAGATATAGTCTGTCAAGAAAGTCATGACTAGCGGGAAATTTTTTAAATGAAATAAAAAATATGAGAACTTTATTAATTCGAGATAAAAATGTGCAAGGTGACAATATTTAAAATGTAATAAGCGTTCTCTGTGAAAATACAAAGAAAAAAATACACCTTTTATGCGTGATTACGTTTAGAAAATTTTCCCGCCTGTCATGACTTTCTTGACGGACTATAATTCTCGTGAATTTTGAACCCAGCATGGCGGGTAATTCTAGCATGGCGCATAATTCTTGTAGATTTAAATCTACCACGAAGGGCAATTTTCGTGGATTTAAACCTAGCACGGAGGGTAATTCTCGTGGATGTTAACCTAGCATGGAGGGTAATTCTCGTGGATGTTAACCTAGCATGGAGGGTAATTCTCGTGGATTAAAACCTAGCATGGAGGGTAATTCTCGTGGAAGTGTAATCTCAAGGTATGTGCGGGGCGAGGTCCTGCTCTGACCTGGAACGCGTGGTCCCCATGGACTCGTACCGCGCGTCCGCCGCCGCCGCGAACGTCTGCAGCTGGTGCTCGCGCCGCACCGGATATTCGCACCCGTTGCCGACGCTGACGAAATATTGCGTGTGAGTCGATAAAGAGAGGGATGGGGCGATGAAGTCCGGTCGCCGGGAATGCTTTTGTAATTTGCCGTGACGTCGACCGTCGTCGCGGTAAAAAGATAAGCGTATGGAATAGTATGCAACCGCTTTTAATTGAACTTAATGACAGTGGCATTTGTGAGCGGTAACATAAAACGTTAGTGGCCAGTACCGAGCCACGGCAAATTATAAAAGCGGCCGCTATGCGAGAGAGAGAGAGACTTATGCATCTGATGATGATTCCGGACCGTTCGTGTTAACTTATAACATAGTAAATAAACTGTAAATAATATATATCATAGTGGAAGAGATGCATGAGATCTGTGTAAAATAATTGTGAAACTTATAGTCTGTCAAGAAAGTCATGGCGAGAAAAATTTTAAATGAAATAAAAAATATGAGAACTCTATTGATTCGAGATAAAAATGTGCAAGGTGACAATATTTAAAATGTAATAAGCGTTCTCTGTGAAAATACAAAGAAAAAAATACACCATATAAGCGTGATTAGGTTTAGAAAATTTTCCCGCCTGTCATGACTTTCTTGACAGACTATAATATGCTTGTCTCTTTTGCACGAATATGTTTGTATCCTGCTAACGTGCGCGTGGGGACGAGATACCAATATTTTTGTGAGCATTTGAAAGAGTAGACTTGGGTCAATAGCCAAATCTCTGTCTTCTATTCGGCGACTGGACTTTATTGCAGTGTTTCATAGCTATGCGGATTTGGTAATACATGATTGTTTTAACACTGTCAAGTGCTCTAATTATACAGGGTGCAATTAAACCTTCCTGCCAATTTTTTTCCAGGGCTTGGGTATCATTAGGAGAGTCCATTTAACCAAAAAAAATATGGGTGTTAGGTATATTTTTATTGACATATTTTATCGTCTTTAAAATCGTTGCAGAACGGTCACTCACGATGCGGGGGTAACACGGGGGGAAGCGCGCGCGCGGGTTCAAGTCACGCGCGGGCGACGCGTCGTGTCCATTAATTGTAGTGTTCTTAGGATAACTTTCGGAAGCTATTTTTCAACATTTTAGTACTGAATGATTATAAAAGAAAAATACGTGTATTTTTATTTTTAACAAGGATCAATATATCAAAATTTGGCAGGAAGGTTTAATTGCACCCTGTAGATAGCGCGCGAGTTGAACGCAGAGCTCAGGAATGCGGTAGCGATGTGATCTAATTAGAATTAATAATTCGATACGTCGATACATTTCAAATACGCTTTTAGTTTAACATTATAATTTTCCGAAAAAAAAACAAGAAAGTAATTATCACACTTTTTATTAAGAGTCCGTATACGAAATTTGCCGATTTCGCTGATTTAACAGACGTGATTTAACAGTTAAAATACAGTATTTCTATAAGTTTTAATGCACAACATGTAAGATCATTTCAATTATAATCTAATGTTGGAACTAGATTTTTTTTTAAGTATTTTTAAATAATCCAACTCAAACCCGCGACAGTTTTGTGATTTTTGCTGAAAAAGGTTTAGAATATCACCTGTTTATGGATTGTATTGACGTCTTAACGGTATGAAAAAAATACAATGTACTGTTGAGAAAGTCGTCTATACAATGTTGGAATTACTTTTTACCACTTTAATATGAAATAGTTGAGTAAAAAAATATGTAACTCGGCAAAATTTTAGAGAAAATGGGCAAAGAATTGCTGTTAATTTCGGCAACTTGGAGCTGTAATTCATAAAAAGAAAACGACAGAAATAATCTATACTTAGATAAAATTCTATCCAATTCAAAGAATTCGAGAAAAAAGAAAACAAATTGTGCCAAAAAAAACGCGATTCAAAACAACCTAAATCTCACATTATATTACTCGCCGCAAGTTTCGAGTCGGCAGTTCGCGCTTAGACATATTTTAAATCTAATAATTAATATATATTTTTTTAAATCTAATAAGGGGAAAAAACCTAATAATATTTCTGTAGCGAACCTTTGCAATTTCATATTCATCGGCAAAATTTCGTATACGGACTCTTAATTCAAAATCAAATAAAAAGTAGTTTTTTAACAGAACTTGCTGGACTCGTTTCAGTCATTATTGTAAACAACAATTACACGCGGCTGTAACTAGAATATTGTTGAAACTCTTTTATACAATTTATTCTTTATTTTATTTAATTTATCAACAATTATATTTAGATTTTAAATATATTTGTTTCAACAAAATATTATAGTATAACGCGATTAAACACACTACACGAATGATAGCTGTCAAGTTCCGCACAAGTCACAACGCTACTGCAGGCGTGCGTGGGGTGCGGTCGGCGGGGGGATCGGCGGGGGCCCCCGCCCTTCGTCTCAGGCCCCAACTGCATTCAACTCGCGCGCTGTAGTTCAACTGTAGTTGGGTTCGTCTCATTTTTTATCGAGGACTCCCATTGCGTATGTCAAAATCATGTCAAGTCATGCTAACACCACAAACAAGTTGTTTATTTTGGTTACACGTCAAGTTGCGATGCCATGACTTGACATGATTTTGACATGCGCATAAAAGCTGCGCGAAAAATGAAACGAACTATTGCTTATTAGATGTGTCCCCAATTACGCATGGCTCTAAAACTGACCGAGTGTACTCGATTTCTCATTATCCGTCTCTTTCTTTTGTACCGTTGGATACAGAATTCTGGCTGGGATAAACCCATAAAATATACATTAATATTTTGAAAATATTCTAATTTTATTTTCCCTTTTACGTTTAGTCTAGTCTGTAAGATTAATAAAAAGATGTTAATTGGACATACTATTATGAAAATTATGTAGTTAATTATAGATTATATTTATAGATTAGACTAGTTTTACGCTATTACTATTTACATACTGGTTTTATTTACTAATGACACATTAAGTAAGCACCGATCTTTAAACAAGAAGTTTTAATATTTTCATTACTCGAATCGAGCACTCTTATTATTTTCATTACTCGAATTAATGTGAATTTATGAGTTTGTCCAAGCCAATAAGAAGTATAATATTACAGTGCTTATAAAGCATATTTAAGTACTATAAAATAACTTTTTTGTAATATTGACCTTATACATATTTGAAGGATCTTATACATATTTGAGCATAACACAATATAATATTTAACATTAATAAATACTGATGATCCTTATACATATATAAGTAATAATAATTAACTTTGACGACCTCTGTGGCTCAATGGTTAGAGTGCGTGGCAACTCAAGCCGGGGGTCGCGGGTTCGAATCCCGCCGACGGAACAAAAAGTTTTTCAATGTTCCTGGGTCATGGATGTGTATTAAATATGTGTATGGTATAATAAAAATCTTAAATATATGTATAGTATAAAAGTATTAAATATATTTCCGTTGTCTGGTACCCGTAACACAAGTCCTTTAGGTACTTAGCACGGGGCCAGACTGACGTGGTGTGAAGCGTCCATAGATATTATTATTATTATATAACTATAATAAATAATTATTACTATTACAATAAGTGTAATGATTTGTAAAATATAAAAGTTATTGTAAGTTTATCATAAAATTTTAGAAATATGATCTTGTTAAAGTTCTGAGTTTATCTAATATATTTGTTATCACATTAAGATAACACTTCTAATAATATTCAGTTGGTAGTCAAAAAATGACGTATTTTCAATAAGATTAAAATATAATCAAAATTAGTAATACATACCTCATTAGCCGCGTACTGACCAAGCGAGCCGCCTCGCTGCCTCGCCCGAGCGTGCCGCGGCCGAGCCAAAAGTTGTCGGTTTTTGGTCGATGCTCAAAGGCGCCTCGGACGTTTGCCGCGCACTAACACGTACTGACCGACCGAGCAACTGCGCGCGAGGCTGCCGCGGCGAGGCGGCTCGCTTGGTCAGTACGCGGCTATTGATAATCGCGATTGGTTTCATTGAAACCGTTTATCGCACGGGAACCGTACATTTTCACAAGATAAAGATTATCCTTACACCCAATCGGTTCTGTGGTTTGACCGTTAAGACGACAGACCCATTTGTTAATATCGAAATATAAAATAAATACATAGATAATAAAAATAATTTTGACGTTACAGATATTTAATATTTAACATTTACACATACATATTATAAACTATAGTCATTCACTTCTTTTGTACATGAACTCCATCCTTGCACGTACAGTGGGAAGGCAAAATATGTATGCATTATTAAGGCCCCTCTACACATACATAACCGCCTGATTTTATGGGCCAATGTAGAGACAACTGTGAAATAGCCCTAATGTAAAAAAAGTATTTTTTAAATTAGTTTAAAGGAGATAAACATTTATGCTTTTGACTGTACATGATTTTAATCGCTAATTTTAAATGCACTACTCTGCCAGATTATAGATAGAATTATATTAATTGCTAGAACCCGGTTTCTAAGGTGAATTTATAGGTGGTTTGTGTTACAATCATTAGCTGTATTGGTTCGATAACTTGTGTAATGAAAAGGCCGTTTATGAATTCCATAACTCCTTATTGCCATTATTATAGATGACAAAAAACTTAGGATCAATCAAATCGTTATTTTTATTAATTAAGGTTGTTTAAACCTCTATATTCTTGTTAAATAAAAAATATTTTTATCAACTGGAAACAAAAAGATTCGTCCAGTCACCACTAGATGGCGTTTTTGAGATACTACGTCTGACAAGTTTATCTAGTTTTTATACAAAATGTTTAGAAACCGGGCATTCTTGATTCTATTACTCTACCGAATTGTTTAATCTAAGTTGCACACCAAAAACTGCTAAGAAAACACTCAATAAAACTGATGCTATTCTGACTTTTTGTCTATTATGTTCTTGATTTCGTATACGTTTAAATCATAAAGTTAATATACCTAGCGGAATAGAGCAACAATCTCGAGCTGTCAAACGAAACCGAAATTGATTTACATCTGTGAGTAAAAATATGTGTACGTATACACTTAAATTGTCAACGTGCCGATAAGTGCCAACTGGACGTCAAAAAAATTGGTTCTGCTGTCATGTATCACACGTCTCTTTTTACCACGCAGGTTACTGATAGTGACATCTCGCTTGCTCAGGCCTTTTTTTCTCTATTCCGCTAGGTATATTAACTTTATGGTGTAAATATAAAAATAGGATTATAATCAATATTTACTTATTTTATCTAAGTAATATCACAATGAAAGATCCAAGCCAGCTCACTGTGTGCACTTGTCAGTAAATTCATTTGTATTTTAATGCTATTTTTGCAACTGACTATAATAATTCGAAATAAAAATTCGAAAAAAAGCCTCATTGCTTTCGAAAGAACAACGAACCTTATTGGCATACCTGTCGTATTTTGGTGTACACCTATGAAACATACGCCAATCGAAAGAGAAGATGTTTACAAACAATAAATATTCTTTGACAAAATGTCGTAAATAATATACTTTCTGAGTTATTTCAGTTTGAAAATGTAAAATAAATAACATTTTAGATAAAGAACCTGAAATATTTAAAAAAGTATAACATTTACGACATTTTGTCAAAGAGTGTTTGTTGTTTGTAATTATTTTCTGTGTCGTAAAATATACCATTTTAAGTACATTTAACTAATAAGGTATGCCACGCTCCATACAAAAAGTTTCGAACTCTTTTGGCAGATTGCAGAAGTTTTGATAATTAAATGGTTAGTCCCCCCTCAAAGGTTGTTCTTCCCCCCTCAAGGGGGAACAACCTTTGTTAGCCTTTCCCTTGAGAGGGCGGGGGTTACCCTTAGTTCTCTAGCCTAACTAACTTACCTAACCTTAAGATTAGCTACGCCGCTGCACCGGGTGCATCTCCTACTCCCCTTATGTTAGCTACGCCACTTGTACGTACCTGGTGAAGATGGGCAGCGCCCACAGGTTAGGCCGCCTGCCGAACACCTCCTTAAAGTTATTGAAGGCACCGAGTGAGAAGCCGTTCTTGTCGGCGCCACCGCGGAACATCGGCGCACGGAACGCCTCTGAAATTGAAAGATATTCATTGAAAATACGTGTGGCACTCAGATACTAGTAATTTTTTTTATTTTTATTGAAACACGTTAAACGATGCATGGCAACACTGTGCCGGTCGAAGGAACAAAAAAAACCTAACACCCCCAGTGTTAGGTTTTTTCGTTACGGAATTTCTTGATTCGGTCACTATGCTCAAAGCTCGTAATAAAAGCTATGCAATAGCTTAATTAAATGATAAGTCATCGACACGAAATGATTTTCATTAACAGTAGTGCTATTTGCTAATAGCGAGTGCGCACATTGCCGTACACTAAAGGGAAATTATGTAAATTCAGGAATGTACGTATGATCGTACAAACATAGTGTTATATACATGGACCGCTTCAAAGACAATGTTAAAACATTATTGCTGTAAAGTGTAAACTGTAAATAGTTTACACTTTACAGCAATAGAAATTGAGATTGAAGAGGATATTCATATATGCAGAGGATATTCATACATGCAGAGGATATTCATATATGCAGTAACGCACACGTCTGCGCTGCGCAGACGTGTGCGTCACTGCATATAATTGCATAGGTTCTATTTCCACGGACTAAAAAGTGCGTCACGGAGACGGATAGTCTGCCGTCTGCTCTGCGCCTTAAAGTTTAAATTAGCTTCAGAGTTTGACTGTCACTCATCACACTATCATTATCATATGCTATAATTGATTTATAGTCAGATAGTGGATAGGTCTACGTTATTTGATAATGAATCAAATTCTTTGATAGTACATTTTTTAGTCATCGTGACATTCGTGACTAGCCGGTAGGGTGTTTTGTGTGCCCATATTTGATTAGTTTAAAGTAAAGTGATAAAATAGGTATTATGATATATTACGATCGAAATAATATACGACATTTGGTAAGTCAGATTAGTTTTGAAGAAGAAAGAATTGGTTACACCCGCGATAGCGCTTGAAACTTGTTTTGTGGCCCTTCGTACATGTGGTTTTCATTTATAAGTCATCGTTTAACTAGTTCAAATGTATCCCTTCATAGGACAGTTTATTAATAAATATATTTTATTTTACGTGTTAGAAAAGCTTTAAATGTGTCAAATTGTTGCACCTGCGATAATGGAATCGCCCAATACGTACTTTTGGTATTAATAAAACTTTCCTCGGGATTATAGTATGTGATAAGATGACTACTGTTAAGATGACAACTAAATGGTCAATTTTATTACAAAATACTTTCAACATAACTACTTTTAATATATTTTAAGTTTACCGATTGCTACCGACTTAATGACTGAGAAACTTGTCGGCTTGTCCTTTGGACGAGAACTAAGCACATCTGAAAGTGAATTGGTTTATGTCAAACTAAATTTAGCAGTCGTCCTAACATTGGCATCTTAGATTTTTGTTTAAAAACGCAGATGCCAGTAATAGGACTTTCCGTGCCTATAAATGGGTGTTTTAGTCTATCAAGACTCAAATCACAAGTTAAAGTGCTCCAACACCGGAGTTAGAAAATGTTTAGTAACGTTAGTAAACATTTGTTAGCAAACATTTAATCACAAATGTTAAAAAATGTCAAAAATGTTTTCATGTTAGAAAATGTTTAATAAACGTAAGTTAACAAATTATAGCAAAAACAATTCAGTATTTTAAAAAAAATGTTGTTTTTTTTAATGTATTTTAAAACTTTCATATTAATAATATTGATATTTAATGCAAAAACCTTAAAGAAATGTTTTTTCAATTAATTATGAACAATTTCATGAAATTTAAATAAAGTCACGTGACTTATAAACGCGCCATGATTGAGATGTGACGTCACAATGTATACATTCAAAATTCAAGTCAAAATTGTTTGCGCTAACTATAATACCAATCTACGTAGCTAAACTTTTTAGTAAATCCACAAACTGCTCCTTTGACTTGAAATGAGAAATGTGGTTAGTGCCCGTTTTGTTTATTGTAAAACAAACTCTATTTTAAGTATTCAGTTTTAATAAATTTGAGTTTAGAAGTACGCGTCCAATCAAAACATTCGTTTGTAAAACAATACGTGGTATGTCAGTTCTACTGTTTTTAGTGTTCTGTGGTGAACATTAACAATGTGACGTCACACGCGCTAGGTTAGTGCGGGAGCTGCCGGCGTGTCTTCGGTATTTTTATTTTGAAATAACTTTTGAATTATTGCGAAAAACAATAAAAGAAAATTGTTTTGTTATAAAACTTATATATGATCTTTCCATTTATCACAAAAAAATTTTTTGTTGAAATACTCAATGATAACAAAATAAAACATGTTTTGTTACCTTTTGTTTGTAAACCTTTTTTATAGGACGACGGGGTATGCAGTGAGCCAACACCAGATTTAAATGTTATAAAATGTTAGTTAACATTAGTAAACATTTTCTATTAGTGTAGGAGCACTTATAACATGTAACAGTTACTAACAAAATGTAACAATTGGCAACATTTGTTAGTAAATGTTTTTATGTTGGAAAATGTTTATAAACATTTTCTAACGGCGGTGTGGGAGCACCATTACAGTAAAAACTTACCAGTTGTAGAAGTAAAAATATAATCTTAAATCTAACGAGATATTGTTTTATTTGGTACAGAGGTAAGGTGCTCCCAGACAGAAGTTACCTATATAACGTTATAAAACATTGTGTAACACGATAACATTTTATAACATAGTATAACATACGCTACAACATGTCAAAAAATAACGTGTATTTTGTTATAAATTTTTAAAAAATGTTATACAAAAAATACGAGTATGTTATATAACGTTATATAACTTCTGTCTGGGAGCACCTGTAGACAAAACTTCAGTTATGAAGTATGAACCAATTTCTATTACAAGATTAATGAAACAAACTATGTATGAATAACTACAGGGCCCTACACACCATCTGTAAGTTTTTCATAATACAAACTATATGCAACTTTTGAAAACTGTAGGTTTGTAGAGTCGGTAAATAGGGGGCCTCTAGGGGATTTCTGAGGCTTTTTAACAGGAGGTTATATTTTTAAACAGCTTTATTGATTGGTTAATAGTTTGAGGTTAGATTAGGTGATCTCAAAGCCTAATAAATTGTAAAAAATTACCCTTGTTAAAAACCTCAAAAGCCTCTATTAGGGTGCGTTCCACTGACGCGGAGCGGGCCGGAGAGGAGCTTAGCGGTGCCCGAATTGACCAATCGTGCTATTCCAGCGGAATGACAGCGAAGCGGAGCGAAGATTTCGAGCATGGTGATTGGTCAACACCGCTAAGCAGTGCCGTAAATAGCCTTTTTTGCGCCCTGTGCGAGCTATAACTTGTCATAAACACCCTTGTTTTTAACCGACTTCCAAAAAGGATAAGGTTATTTTTTATTACATTGGGAAACATCCCTGGGGCGCAGCTGGAACTTATCGGAAGCAAGCCGAAAAAATAAGAGTGCCTGGTCTGGCCATTCTTGCACCCCTCAGAGTCTACGCCCGGTGCCCAGGACCGGTGGCACCGCCCTATTTACGGCACTGCCGCTAAGCTCCTCTCCGCCCCGCTCCGCGTCAGTGGAAACGCGGCCTTATCAAGCGTGATTACCGTCGACAGCAGTCTTTACAATACTGAACCCAGTGGGACTCCACATGCGACGAGAGTAAACGAGCATCTCTGAAAGCAAATTTTGTGAAAAGCGATGTCCCCATTTAAAAAAAACTCTTACTAATATTACAAAGCGAAACAGAAGGTCTGCTAGACTTCGTCTGACACATTGACAAAAGTTATATATGTAAAAGTCATATAAAGACAGCGGATCTTGAAATAGGCTGCCTTCACACTAGCGTTTGTCCAGCCGCGTAGGCGTTTAACAACGTAGGCGACAACACGGCACGTGCGTCGCGTCGTCGCCGCTTCTCTACTGGAACAATCAGTACGCTGCGATAGCGCCGCGTACTGATTGTTCCTGAAGAAATTGTGTAACGTCTGCGCCACGCTAGCGCAGCGTTTAATTAAATCTGCAGAGGAAACGTTACGACAACGCAACGCACGCGGCGACTGCGCTGCGCATACGTTCATCGTACGCCTACGCTGGACAAAGGCTAGTGTGAAGGCAGCCTAGAAGTCATACACAGCATAAATAACTTATTAGTAAGGTCCTTGTTACACCTACTGAATAGCGAGTCATTGGCGAGACAGTGGTCTCGGCCGAGCACGTCCATATACAAGGTGTAACAAAACTAAATGATAATACCTTAGGGTGTGTATGTGTCCCTTGTATTGAGTTCACTGTGAAAGTAGCAGCGCTGAAAGAGCCAATTTTTTGTGATTTGAATGGAGAAGCGCCCGCGCTGACGCTGACGAGACACAACCTTTTTTTTTTAATGAAATAAGGGGGCAAACGAGCAAACGGGTCACCTGATGGAAAGCAACTTCCGTCGCCCATGGACACTCGCAGCATCAGAAGAGCTGCAGGTGCGTTGCCGGCCCTTTAAGAGGGAATAAGGTACTAGGGGAGGGTAGGGATGGGAAGGGAAGGGAATAGGGGAGGGTAGGGAAGGGAATAGGGTAGGGAATTGGGCCTCCGGTAAACTCACTGACTCGGCGAAACACAGCGCAAGCGCTATTTCACGCCGGTTTTCTGTGAGAAAGTGGTATTTCTCCGGTTGAGCCGACCCATTCGTGCCGAAGCATGGCTCTCCCACGTATAAACCACGTATAACCTAAAGTATTATCACTTAGTTTTGACTTTTGTTACACCCTGTAGAAAATATACTGAATGATGGGCCGAGGCCACTGTCTCCTCTCGCTACTAGGTAGGTGTGAACAAGCCCTAAGAGGAGATATCGATAATACCCGAGGAAAGTATTATAATTTGAATTGGGCCTAAAATATTTAACATGGGTAAGTAAGCTTTCAGTTTTTGTGTACAGCTAAATTTTGCTGCAATAATAATTAAAATATATGATTATAAGTCGCTTTTTTTTCCCTCATGTCCCTTTGTTCCCTTTAATCTTTAAAACTACGCAACGGATTTTGATGATTCTTTCAGTGTTAGATAGCCCATTTATCGAGGAAGGTTATAGGCTATATTTTATCACGCTAAGATTAATAGAAGCGAAGAAATAGAGGAAAATGTGGAAAAAACGGGAAAAATTATTTGAAAGGGCTAACTTGAACGCGCTAATCTCAGGAACTACTGGTCCGATTTGAAAAATTCTTTCAGAGTTAGATAGCCCATTTATTGAGGAAGGCTATAGGCTATATTTTATCACGCTAAGACTAATAGGAGAATGTGTAAAAAAACGGGGGAAATTATTTGAAAGGGTTTATCTCGCGAACTACTGGAGCAATTTTTATGTTATTTGGCACAGATAAGAAGTAGACCACATGAAATTACTCCTGCGTAATTGGCCTGGCTTCATTGAAACCAGAGTGCTCTTTTGTTTTGCGCACACACTTGGGCACTATGAAATTACTTCTGCTCAACTGGCCTGGTTTCATTAAAACCAGGGTGCTCTTGTGTATTGCGCACACACTTGGGCGCCATAAAATTACTCCTGCGTAACTGGCCTGGTTTTATTGAAACCGGCCACCGCAACCGAAACCGGTGTGGAAGCTTTCCATTTATTATAATTACCAGCATTGGACATTGTAATTGGGCATAATTAAAATACTCGTTAATCTAATTAAATTTAATCTAATTGCAAACTAATTAGAATACATTTGAGTCTAAATACATCCTAATCAACTTACGCGTAATTTCAGGTGCACAATTCTTCATCAATCGGATTAATTTGTAATCTGATTAACAATTACAAAGTATTTGTAATTCTGTAATTGTTAATCTAATTACTTTTTGCCCAAATCTGGATAACACTAGAGTTTAATTAATAATAGAACTCATTAGTATCTAAATATCGTAACAAATTCAATCTATCACAAACAAAAATAAATAGATATATCTGTAGTTATTGAGTTTATGATAATTTCGCTTCTACAGGGTGTAACAAAACGAAGTAATAATACTTTAGGGTGTGTATATGTTCCTTGTACGTAGTATTCACTGTGAAAGTAGCAGCGCTGAAACAGCAAATTTTTTGAAATAATTTGTATGGGCAAGCGCCCCAGCGTCAGCAGTTTGCCATACAAAAGTTAAAAAAGGTAATCTTTCAGCGCTGCCACTTTCTCAGTAAACTCTAAATGGGGACTCATACCTACCCTGAAGACGCTGAAGTATTATCACTAAGTTTTGCATGTTGTATATTATGAGAGTTATAGCTACGTTGGCATGTTCATTTTAAATTTATTTCAGCCATTTAAAAAAGCCTTGAAATATTAAAAAGTACCGTAGGGACTACTTTAAAAGAATATCATTTTAAAAGAAAATCCCTACGGTTTATTTTAATGGCGCACAAAAAATGTTTTTTTTTTAATATATGTATAGATTATACTTATAATTTTAACTTGCGAGTGTTTACCCATTATGAGATACTTTAAAATGTACCTTGTCTTAGACATAACGCTTACTAAACACCTAAATTTTGACCAATATTGCGCAGAAAATGACAAGGACAGGTATAATTCTCAAAGACTCTGTCCTTCTCACTTAGGTATTTCTGTCGTTATGTGTAACCTCTCTTACTAGGGCCTAGGCGATAAGGAGGGTGACTAACATAAAGCCACTTTAATATGAATCATATTATGGAAATTGGACTCATGACTTACCTAAAGTAGTTCTATTATGTGCGACGAGGTAGCAGTGGTATCCGAAGAGGGAACCGAGCGAGATAGCGAACATGAGTGCGACAAAGAAAGCGAACACTATGTGGTATCTCCCGGGGGAGCCGGCTGTGTTTATTTCACCCTGAAAATAATAAGAAAATAGTAAATACCTATTGAACTCATAACTTTTCTTAATTTTAAATAACATTTGTTAATCTTATATAAAAAATTTTCGTGTCACAATGTTAGTTACCGTACTCCTCCGAAACGGCTTTACTGATTTTTACCAAATTTTATATGCATATTCAGTAGGTCTGAGAATCGGCTACTGGCTACTTTTTGTATTGGTAAGTGCAGTTGTTGAATAAATAATAGTAAATTCTTACAACTCGAGACTGACGGCGACCATTGTTTGTGCAACGGGATAGCGATGGACGTTGCCATGGTGTCATACTTATTTAGTCACTTCAATAAAATAATATGGACGAACTACTTTATATGGCAAAACAACGTTTACCGGGGCAGCTATATTAAGACACAAATTACCCCTGACTCCAAACTCAAGTAGGTAACAGACAAACAGAGAGATGGACAGACACGTCAAACTGATAACACCCCTCATTTTTCGCATGGGGTTAAAATATATACAAAGAAATCCTTGAACAACTACATCGTTAAAAATTAAAAAAAAATTACAATCATTTTAGATTTTCCTTTACCGTTCTACAATCTACATACCTACTTAGTATTTTACAAGGGAAAGTTGCGCTATTGTGGCCTCTAAAAGTGGGAAAAACATAAAACATATAATAATTGACCATTGTTTATAAAAGGCCCTGCTCTACTTAAGTTACATTCTTGCTACTATTTCTATTATGTAATTTTAAGTTATGTAAGCAATTTAATCGTCTTTCCTATAAAACAATTTGCCATACTAATTACTATGTAAGCAGTTTGTAAATACTAAATGAGTAAAATTGTAATTGTTACGTTTTTAATAAATAAACAAAATATTATTAAATAATAAAAAATAATTATTTTTTATAAATAATATGTACTCGTAGATTTGAATGCAAAAGTTGCAAAAAAACATGTAGTTTTACTAACAGATCTTTAGCTCAAAATTCTGTCGATGTAATCAAAGACTGCATATTCTAATAGTAGATAAATCAATTAGTACTCGTAATGACTAATGACAGATAAGATACGTTTTTATTTCCCATCTGTGACAAAACTAATTCACACTACAAACTAATGCTGGATTTACACGGGTGACTAAAGCCGCACGATTTTAACGCCGCATGCGGCTAAAGCCGCAAGCCCCAAAGTCCGGCCATTGGCCGCACGCGGCTGGTGACTAAAATCGACCGTGTACGATTTAAGCTCGATTTACACGGGTGACTAACGGGGCGATTTTAGTCACGCGGCAAGACACCAGTCGAGTCGCCTGTCCAAGTCGAATCGCCACCCCATTTACACGGGTGACTAACGGGGCGATTTTAGTCACCCGGCAAGTCACCAGTCGAATCGCCTGTCCAAGTCGAATCGCCACCCCATTTACAAAAATCGCCTGTGACTAGTTTATAATTATCGACACAATATGTCTAGTATATTGGCGAGTCAGTGCACTCGGCCAAGCACTCGGTAGGTATGTTTATCATCAACACCTACCGAGTAGAATAGCGAGGCAGTACACTCGGTCAAGCACTCGGTATGTTTATTATCGACACAATATGTCTAGTATATTGGCGAGTCAGTGCACTCGGCCAAGCACTCGGTAGGTATGTTTATCATCAACACTTACCGAGTAGAATAGCGAGACAGTACACTCGGCCAAGCACTCGGTATGTTTATCATCGACACCTACCGAGTAGAGTGGTGAGACAGTTCACTCGGCCAAGCACTCGGTATGTTTATTATCGACACCTACCGAGTAGAGTGGCAAGTCAGTACACTCGGCCAAGCACTCGGTATGTTTATTATCGACACCTATCGAGTATATTGGCGAGTCAGTGCAAGAGTGGCGAGACAGTACACTCGGTCAAGCACTCGGTATGTTTATCATCGACACCTACCGAGTAGCGTAGTTTATCATCGACACCTACCGAGTAGTGGTGAGACAGTACACTCGGCCAAGCACTCAATATGTTTATTATCGACACCTATCGAGTATATTGGCGAGGCAGTGCAAGAGTGGCGACACAGTACGCTCGGTCAAGCACTCAGTATGTTTATCATCGACACCTACCGAGTAGAGTGGCGAGACAGTACACTCGGCCAAGCACTCGGTATGTTTATCATCGACACCTACCGAGTAGAGTGGCGAGACAGTACACTCGGCCAAGCACTCGGTATGTTTATTATCGACACCTACCGAGTAGAATAGCGAGACAGTACACTCGGCCAAGTACTCGGTATGTTTATCATCGACACAATATGTCTAGTATATTGGCGAGTCAGTGCACTCGGCCAAGCACTCGGTATGTTTATCATCTACACCTACCGAGTAGAGTGGTGAGACAGTACACTCGGTCAAGCACTCCTACCGAGAAGAGAAGCGACTCGACACCTATCGGCCAAGCACTCGGTATGTTTATTATAGACACCTACAGAGTAAAATAGCGTGACAGTACACTCGGTCAAGCACTCGGTATGTTTATCATGGACACCTACCGAGTAGAGTGGCGAGACAGTACACTCGGCCAAGCACTCGGTATGTTTATCATCGACACCTACCGAGTAGAGTGGCGAGACAGTACACTCGGTCAAGCACTGCTACCGAGAAGAAAAGCGACTCGACACCTATCGGCCAAGCACTCGGTATGTTTATTATAGACACCTACCGAGTAAAATAGCGTGACAGTACACTCGGTCAAGCACTCGGTATGTTTATCATGGACACCTACCGAGTAGAGTGGCGAGACAGTACACTCGGTCAAGCACTCGGTATGTTTATCATCGACACCTACCGAGTAGAATAGCGAGACAGTACACTCGGCCAAGCACTCGGTATGTTTATTATCGACACCTACCGAGTAGAGTGGCGAGACAGTACATACACTCGGCCAAGCACTCAGTATGTTTATCATCGACACCTACCGAGTAGAGAGGTGAGACAGTTCACTCGGCCAAGCACTCGGTATGTTTATTATCGACACCTACCGAGTAGAGTGGCAAGTCAGTACACTCGGCCAAGCACTCGGTATGTTTACTATCGACACAATATGTCTAGTATATTGGCGAGTCAGTGCACTCGGTCAAGCACTCGGTATGTTTATCATCGACACCTACCGAGTAGAGTGGCGAGACAGTACACTCGGCCAAGCACTGGGTATGTTTATTATCGACACCTACCGAGTAGAATAGCGAGACAGTACACTCGGCCAAGCACTCGTGCGACAAATTCTGCGTGAAAATGTCGCGTCTGCGCTCGCCACAGTAGTATTCGCAGCAAGCGATCGCTTGCGACTGAGCGTTTACACGGTCGATTTTAGTCACCAGCCGCATGCGGCCATTGGCCGCACGACTTTGGGGCTTGCGACTTTAGCCGCATGCGGCGTAGTCGACTTGCCATTTACACGGTCGATTTTCGAACGGGTGACTAAAATCGTGCGGCTTTAGTCACCCGTGTAAATCGGCCATTACACGGGTGACTAACGGGTCGATTTTAGTCGCGCGGCAAGTCACCAGTCGAATCGCCTGTCCAACCCGAAACCCATTTACACATTCTACAAAAATCGCCTGTGACTAGTGCCGACAAACTATGTATTTGCAACAAGCGATCGCTTGCCACTGAGCGTTTGCACGGTCGATTTTAGTCACCAGCCGCATGCGGCCATTGGCCGCACGACTTTGGGGCTTGCGACTTTAGCCGCATGCGGCGTAGTCGAATTGCCATTTACACGGTCGATTTTCGCCGTGCGGCGTAAATCGTGCGGCTTTAGTCACCCGTGCAAATCGAGCAGCTTTTAGAGCTAGAAACTTGAAATTTCGCACTTGTGATGTATTTTTTATATTTTCCCGAGGGGGAATAAAAAAGGATCAGAGATTGCATCATGCATGGCAGGAATACTATTTTCTGGCGTGGAATCTTTGTATATTATACATACTAATATTATAAACACGAAAGTGTGTCTGTCTGTTACCTCTTCAGAATTAAACTGCTGCACCGATTTTTATGAAATTTCGTGTGCAGATACTTGTGAGCCCCGGGAAAGGACAAAGGGTAGTTTTTATGCTGGAAAAATAAACGGTTTCTGCGCGATAAACGAATTTCGGCGCAACGGAGCTATTGCAAGTGTCATCTAGTAGGTAGTGTGGCGAGTCGTCGTGCAAGTTGCGAGACAAGTTGCAACTTGCATGTAAACGCAGCATAGAAATCACGCCACCTTGACGTCACGATCACCTGATTCCCGGGGATGACACTACGCATTGCGTTAGCTCCGCCCACGGCAATATGGCCGCACGCGTATCGATTGCCTATTTGTCTACGCGTTGCGGCCATGTTCCTGCGCATACCCGCTCCGACATACAAATGGTCAAGCGGGAGTCGAAATTATTATTAATTATTTGTGGCTATAAATTGACAAATTTTGTAATGCATTTTGACATTCACTATTTTTAGGGTTTATTGTTAACTTGGTGTCCGTATCGCGAATAATTGTAAAATAGTGAATAAATCGAAGTGTTTGTTTTCGGCATCTTTTATTTAATTCCTTTTAAATCTAAATTAGTTAATTTTGAGTTTTGGCAGTTTTTCTAAAGTTAAATTAAATTAGAGTCAATAGTAAATTCCTAGTAAATTAATATTAATCGTAGGTAGCTCCTAGGCCCTAGCTGCCTTCACTGGTGACCCCTAGTCAGCACACGCCCCTTCGGTTCATCATCAGCATCGGCCCAGGTGACCCAAATGGCGGGCCAAGGTAGGACACTTCCGGCTGCACTAAACACTGCACCAGCCGCTGCACCAGCCTCCGCGCCTGCCACTGAACCTGCACCTGCCAAGGACGTGCTGCAAGAAGCATGCCGTGTTGGAGTACGGACACCTACTTTCAACTCGACCCAATGCTATGGTTTGCACAGTTGTAAGGTCAGTTTCTTTTGTCTAATATAACGGCGGACACCAACAAATTCTACTTCGTACTGTCTCAACTGGACCCCCAGCATACCATGGCCGTTCGGGACCTGCGGGCCGATTCTGTATCGTACATTTGTGAGTTAATCACTGAGTGAGTAACGAAACGGAGGAGTGAGCAACCGAAAGTCTCACTTTTGTATGCAAGTGAATACAAAAAGTGGCACTTTCCGTTACTCACTCCTCGGTTTCGTTACTAACTCAGTTATTAACTCACAAATGTACGATACAGAATCGGCCCGCTGGTCGTTTTCCACCAGCTTCAGGCAAGAACGAGAAGCTGAAGACCGAGCTGATCAAGAGACTCTCAGCATCATAGGAGCGGAAGTTAAAGCAGTTCGTCTTGCATGAGGAGTTGGGCGATAGAAAACCCTCGCAGTTTCTCCGTTACCTGCAGCAACTGGCCGGTCCCACCGTACCTGAGGATCTCATACGTACAATATGGTCCAGTAGACTACCAACCAACTTGCAAACCGTAGTCGCATCGCAGGTGAATATGAGCCTCGAGAACGTAGCTGAATTGGCGGACAGGATCAACGACATCGTTACAGTGAACGCGCAAGTAGCTGGCGCCAGTGCACCCCCGATGGTTGATTTTTCGCCTGCTTCGACTTCTACTCAACAATCAATAGAGATGTTGACCCGGACAGTAGCTGACTTGAGCAGAAGGTTGGAGACAATGAGCATGGAGCTCCGTGAACGCCATCGCTCCCGATCCAGAGGTCCATGGAGATCCCGCTTACGTTCCCGCTCTCGTTCCCAGTCCAGAGATCGCTCCTTCTGCTGGTACCACCACCTGACCACCTCCTACCATCCCGCTGCCAACGGCCTGGTTGAGCGTTTACATCGCCAGCTCAAGGCCGCCATCACCTGCCACGCCACTAAGAGCTGGACCGAGGTGCTGCCCTGGGTGCTCCTTGGCATCCGCAGCGCGTGGAAAGAAGACCTTCAGGCATCGGCAGTAGAACTAGTCTTCGGTGAACCGCTACGTCTACCTGGCCAGTTCTTCACTTCCACTGTCAACGAGCCGGTAGACATGAGCAGCTTGGTGAGCAGACTTCGTTCCCACATGCAGAAGCTGACACCTCAACCCACGTCTTGGCACACTAGCTCCAGTCGACCGTTCTATGTGCCAAAAGACCTGGACAAGGCATCGCACGTCTTCCTCCGCCAGGGTCCTGCACGAAGACCACTTGAAGCCCCGTACCTTGGACCATATAAGGTGCTCCAGCGAGACAAGAAGACGATGGACTTGGAGGTCAAAGGAAAGGCTCAGAAGGTCACGATAGACCGCGTGAAACCAGCTTTTGTCGCGAGAGAGACGCCTTCATCAACCCTGGACAGTCCACCGGCCGAAAACTAGACTGCGGTCAAGAAGACGAGGAGTGGACGCACGGTCCGGTTTCCAGATTTTTTCCGCCCGTAGTCACGGTCTCAGCGGGGGAGTAGTGTGGCGAGTCGTCGTGCAAGTTGCGAGGCAAGTTGCAACTTGCATGTAAACGCAGCATAGAAATCACGCCACCTTGACGTCACGATCACCTGATTCCCGGGGATGACACTACGCATTGCGTCAGCTCCGCCCACGGCAATATGGCCGCACGCGTATCGATTGCCTATTTGTCTACGCGTTGCGGCCATGTTCCTGCGCATACCCGCTCCGACAAACAAATGGTCAAGCGGGAGTCGAAATTATTATTAGTTATTTTTGGCTATAAATTGACGAATTTTGTAATGCATTTTGACATTCACTATTTTTAGGGTTTATTGTTAACTTGGTGTCCGTATCGCGAATAATTGTAAAATAGTGCATAAATCGAAGTGTTTGTTTTCGGCATCTTTTATTTAATTCCTTTTAAATCTAAATTAGTTAATTTTGAGTTTTGGCAGTTTCTCTAAAGTTAAATTAAATTAGAGTCAATAGTAAATTCCTAGTAAATTAATATTATCGTAAGTAGCTAGGTAGCTCCTAGGCCCTAGCTGCTTCAGTAGTATACAATATATCTATACTAATATTATAAATGCGAAAGTATCTCTGTCTGTCTGCCTGTCTGTCTCGCTTTCACGCCAAAACTACCGAACCGATTGTAATGAAATTTTGTACACAGATAGTCTAAAGCCTGAGAAAGGACATAGGCTACTTTTTTACTACAAAAAGGGGTTGTAAGGGGGTGAAAATGCGTAAATTAAAAACAGATGACGCTAAGAGTCGCCTACATCGCGCTATCGCTTGCTCGTACGTCTTTCTATAAGAGGTGGTACCATGTCGGTCTCAATTTTTCGATTCTTTCGATTGTTATGTACACGTTGGTAAATAACTCACTACTCAGTACTTTATCTATGCGCTATGCAGTGACGTAACCTTAAACCTATCAATGATAAATTATAGTTTATAATGGGTAAAGTTGTGTAATAGGGGGCTAAATAAGCTTTAAGGGTCGAGCGTCTGCAGTCTCGCCACAAGGTTAACTTTAGCTCCTTTGTGGTGAGAGTGCCGACGAATCTTCTGTCGACTTTCGAGGCGCCGGAGTTCTGGCCGATGGATGTAGTCTATCGGAGGTTCCGGGGGAGACTCCGGAACGAAGCGAGTCACGTCGCCGGCAAAACGTGACAGTGTTAGTTTTTTAAGTATATATAAAATATGTACGTTAGTTTTAAGGTATTTATTATATAATTATAATATGTATGTTATATTTTAAGGTATTTGTTATATGGGCCTCTGATGCCCGAAATAAATGATTTGATTTGATTTAAAATTTGGCATAAATAAAGTTTAATTTAAAATAATGAAATATTATGTGCACACTGCACAGCTGTTTTTGGATATTTTGATTTAAGGGGTACTAGGGTTTTAAAAAGCTTTTAAATTTGACAACAATTTTGTGGACACGCGCGGCTATAAACTGAATTCCGCGCGGACGAAGTCGCGGGCAACAGCTAGTCTATAATATACTAGCTGTCCCGGCAAACGTTTTTTTGCCATATAAAGTATTTCGCCCATATTTTTAATTGAAGTGACTTAAAGAAGGGCACCATGGCAACGTCCATCGCTATCGGCTATCCCGTCGCACAAACAATGATCGCCGTAAGTCTCGAGTTGTAAGAATTTACTATTATTTATTCAACAAATTCACTTATCAATATAAAAAGTACCCAGTAGCCGATTATCAGACCTACTGAATATGAATATAAAATTTGGTAAAAATCAGTAAAGCCGTTTCGGAGCAGTATGGTAACTAACATTGTGACACAAGAATTTTATATATTACTAGCTGTCCCGGTTAACTTCGTGTTACTTTAAAACCTTCCCTGGACTTCTACGAATATTTAAAGACTAAAATTAGCCCAATCCGTTCAGCTGTTTTTGAGTTTTAGCGCGACTAACACATTTGAAAATCCATTTTTATATATAAGATAAGATTTACCTATTAGGTAAGCTGTGCTTGCTAGATACTTGTACTTTGAACTACAGTAAATCATGAGATAACATGATTCAACCTATTGGCCTATCTAAAACAACAATTCTAAGTTTGAAGATTAAATATTATTTTGCATGATTTTCTCTTTCTTTACATAAAGAAAAAAATGTTACAAAATAAAATGAGAATAATTAATCTAACAATAAAAAAATACAAAATCAATACAAGAAAAAAATAAGATTTACATCAAACAAATCCTCGTATTCTTTTCAATATTTTTTCAGTTCAACATAACGGTCACATTGTCGATAACTCTGAAAGCAATATATCACTTGAGTTGAAATTGTCTGAGTCAATGTCAATGACCTTAACAAGAATTAGCTCGCATGAATTAACCAATCATTGAGATAAGTTGGCCTCTGCCTCTACAATGTTATCTGTGAAAATTGTAAAGGTTGAAGTATTTTTTTGTAGTTTTAGATGCAGGGCTAAATTTGAATTAAACTTAGAGGGAATAGTACAAAAGACCTATTTATTTTCTAGGGTAAAAAACTTTCATCACTTTAAATGAGAAGAGGTAATAGACAGACAAACACATGGCACATATTATTAGTATTTAATATGAATATTAAATTTTTTCCTGTTAATATGACCTATGCTGTGAGTAATCATGGCCACCTATAAAACAGGAAAATATCCTGAATTTCTTATGAACATTTAACTTTATCACTACTTTAAAAAAAGGGTTAATAAATAAATACAGAAAATTACACAACATGATTTGTAATTTTTTATGAAATTTACTTGTGGCCATGGGCGCCGGCAGGAATAATTTCCAAGGGGTGCAGATGAACAACAGTGACTGTCTATTTTCGTCAACAGAATACATTTAGTGCCAAAACATTACAAGCTATCTTGGTACGGCATGGTATTAGGGTTACAGACGGCAAGTGCACCACCTGGCACCCCCCTGCCGGCACCCATGCTTATGGCATAATAAAGATTTCAATGATTCATACAGGGGAAACATAATATGTCATTTGGTCAGATAATGTCAAGCCCAGCCAGCAGATGTCATAATCTGTTTAATCCGTCGATCACCAATTCCTGGAAATCTTTTGTTATCGTGGCCCAAATGGGCCTTACGGGGCTTGATGGGTTAAATTGACTGACATATCACACCCAATTTTTTCCTCAAAAAACTATAACTCACGCAAACTAAATGACCCAAATAACATTCCCACTTTCTGTTATGGTACAACTTTTGCAGCATTACATTAGTGTAAACTGAGTGAATGACATATTCAACATACCTTCCAAAACTTGATGAAATACGGCAAACATGTAGACATTATGAACAGGCAATACAGAAGTGCGTAACCCAGGAACAGCATAAAAAACTTGTAGTTTTGGAAACACACACAGTTGTTAACCCAAGGGCAGTGGTGGTCCATTTTAAGTACACATCGCGAGCAGATGCTGCAGTGGTGAGCTCGATCAGGCTTTACGAGCAGACAACGGTTGCAGTAGCGGACCGAACCCGACATTGTTCTGAGAAAAAAAGTTTAATATTAGTATTTATAAAAAACAATTTTGAATTAAAATCTTTTGCATGCCTCTGGACTGTTGACTGCTGTCAAGTGTGAACATTTCAAATAATGTTACAGTATTATTTTAAAGTAACGTTTTGTTACTTTAAAATAATACTGTTAAATAATCAAAAATGAATGAATGAATGAATGAAGACCTTTGAAAAATGGGGACCAAAAGATGTATGTATGTAGTAAAAGAATAATATAGTATAAGATAATAATAGTAAAAGAATGTATGTAGTGTATGAAGTAAAAGATGTAATTTTATTTTGTTTACCTAGTCACAATGGGAAGGTCCTTAGCAAAGTTTTCAATTATTGTTCTTTGCTCTTCTTCAGTATCTACACTAAGTAGTTTCTCCAACTCTGCCCCAGTAAGGAAATACTGCAATATAATGTCAAATGAGACACATGTAATGTACTGAATAAAGAAAGTTGATGGCAAATAAATATTTATGATTAAAGAACACAAAGTTGGTTTACTATATATCTAAATTCTTTTGTCACTTTCTATAGCCATAAAATATTGCTTATCTGTTACCTCTGCCATTTCATTGTTTGGCTAAATAGGTCAGTGATCTTATGAGTTTAGCCACAAAGCATAAAGTAAACAACATGGTAATTATGATGATTTCTACTCACTTTGCTTGGTATTTGTTCGACATTCGCGAATATTGTTTTCCCATAAGACCAAGCGAACATTATTAATAGAACATGGTATATCACTAGGTATACCCACTGCTGTACTGCACTTTTAATTGTAGCTGCAAGAGGCGTGTTACGATTAGTATGAGTAATATCAGCACTTTACTTCATAAATAAACGGTACTCACAAAAGCACAACTGATAAACGTAAGCATAATATGACCAAGTTACAATGGAAACGATCAGGAGCACTGGGAGCCATTTGAAGGCTCTCCAGCACCACATGTTGCATGTCCTCCAACATCCGCAATAGTTTGGCGTTGAAGGTCTATTACTTTGCACTGATGAAGCCATTAATGATAAAATGTAAAGTTATCCTGATCCATAACTTAGCACAACACTGTTTTATTAAAAATTTCGTGACAAATTTTTGTCAATTTTTGATTCACTGTTTGACACTTGACAGTTGACAGCATCGTAACCACAGATTACAAAGTATATATTTGTCATTGACTTTGAGGGAGATCGCACACGACAGACTTTTGTGCGATCAAAGTCTGCGGCTTCTATACAATCTGATGGCGCGCGCCATGCGGAATGTATGGAAGCCGCAGACTTTGATCGCACAAAAGTCTGTCGTGTGCGATCTCCCTTATAAAGATATTTGTAGAATCGTAACTCATTTGACCATTGAGTTAATATATATATCCTTAATCTGTGCATTTGACATTTGACTTTTGAGATTTTTTTTTCTTATTATGGCACTTCGGCTGACCATGGCCAGTGTCGAGTGTATTATGGCGGGAAAACAATTTTCAGAAGTCAAGTCGGTCGATTCAGTAGTACTCTACCACTACTGTAAAGCGTCTACCAGACTACCACTGGTAGACGCTTTACTAAAACTTTCGATGGAGTTTTGGAAGGAACACAAAATAGTACGCTTAAGGGCTACGAATAAAAAAACTACGGAAACGTAACTCCCATACTAATACAGTTTTAAATTTGATTCCATTCGAACTGTCATGTAACGTCAGCTTTTATACCGCTCAAGGTCACCTAAATATTGCAAATGTATGAAAAGTGAACCTAAGGTACACTTTTTTGACAAGTATTTTGGAGCATGTTTTTTGACGGAGTTACTCTTCCTGTAGTTTAAAGTTCACTGTTTAAGGGCCTTTAAGGGTTTACCTACGAATAATAAAAACTAAGGAAACGTAACTCCCATACTATTACCGTTTAAAATTTGGTTCTTTTCGAACTGTCATGAAACGTCAGCCTTTATACCGCTCAAGGCCACCTAAATATTGCAAATGTATTGAAATGTGTACCTAAGGTACACTTTTTTGACAAGTATTTTGGAGCATGTTTTTTGACGGAGTTACTCTTCCTTTTATTATTCGTAGGGCTCTACCATCAAAAAGCTTTGTCTATACTGTACCTTTTTCTGTTCGTCAAGGGCATGCGTTATAGCGCAGCGCAGTCAACAGCGAATGTGAGGCATGCCCGGGACGCATGCCCTCTGACCGTATCCAAAACTTCAAAAAAGACAATGTTGGCGTGCGTTTGTTGACGCATTCAATTATTGAATGCGCCAAAACGAAAGCTGAATCAATGAAAGAAGATGACGAAAATTTAAGACGAAAGCGCATAGTGTGGATATAGCTATTGACTTGGAAAATACGTCTTGTGCACGATAACGATTAACTAATGGAAGCACTTCACATGGCTATTTGTATTGGCGTATTTAATGTATTCGTAAAACAATCACCATATTGTGTAGACGGTATGTTTGACAAAGTATTGGCCTTATTTGCCTATTTGACAAATATGACCAATTTCATAAGTTATTGAATATGACCAATACCAAATACACGTATCCGTATTCCGTACCTTTGTCGGGTTTTGCAACGCATCAAAAGAGTCAAATAGACAAGTAAACAAAATCAAGTAAAAGTTTGGTATTTGACGTCCATGTGTGGAAGGCCGTAATTTGCCTTTATTTGCTTGTTTGTGTATACGTCAATAATTTTGCCAAATGCAACAAATAGCCAATAGCAAATACAAATAGCCATGGGAAGTGCCTCCATACTGGTTATTAACCTACCAAACTATCCTACCAAATAAATTACACATTAAAAACCCAGATAACACAATTTTAGGAAAATAATACAAAAACACAACATCACAATAAATCAGTGGTCGCCAACCTTTTTTCGTACGGGCCACAAACATAATGGATGTTTGTGGCCCGTATGAAAGTTATGATGCCAAAGTTTTTAATAATATTTTTTATGATACACATTGTGTAAGTTATTAAAAACGTGTTATTGTATAAATAACAATCTATTAAGTATTGACGTGATAACGTCTTATAATTCGATATGGGCTGCGCGCACGAAAAAACATGACGCAATGTGTGGCGTTACCTCACTGATCGCTCTGAGGCGTTCCATTTATCCTCTCAAGTCTCTCAACAACCGTAAGGCTTACCTGGGCCGCGCTCTTTGTTTCGATTATATTACGTATTTCGATGACTTAGAGAATACTTTTGTATGAAGAAGTTTGGTTAGTTATGACCTTTGATACATTGACCACACTCTGAATGAAAAATAAATAAACAATCTGTGTTATTAGATTATTATTATATAATACTAATAGCTTATATAGATTAATATAAGCTATTAGTATTATTTCGGCTATTCAAAATTGTGCTCTATTTCCTACGTGTCAAGGTATGACTTGTGCTTTGTTCGAAGATTTTACTGGATTTCACGAATGTATGTAGCGTTTTGTATTGCGAATAGTTTATTTTACTCATGATAAATATTTTTAGACAATCATTTGAAATAAATACATTGAAATAACTTTAGGTTACACTCGAAAAAGTTTGTTTCTATTTATAGAGATTCGGAAGCGATTTGTTTATTATGTTTGTAAATAAATTACGTTAAAAGCTTGTAGAACTACTAGTCACTATTGTATGAAATGATTTATTGCCCTATTAAGCACACAGACCGGCAGGGAACCGATAAACATTTGACATAATATGTTTAAGGGCCTTCTGCCGGCCGCGGCCATTTTGAAATTTATTTGTATAGCACTAAGGTCGATGTTTGCTTGCGGACTATTTTTTCTTTGCAGAGGAGTGTCCTATTTCAAGTAGTTTGTTTTTATACATCTCAACATCATTCGTCGATTTGTTTACAAAAATAGTTAGTATGTGAGTTTATCATTGAGATAAGAATAAAGTTTATTTCTTCTGAACAAGTCACTAATTATAGTTTCGAAAGTTTATAATTGAGAAACTAATATCACATCGGACTAAATACTATATTATGATGGCTTGATAGATAGACAATTTAACATATATTATAATGTAGTTCACACAAACATAAAATATGGATTGTATGTAAGGATATTTCATATTACATTAATTTTACAAAGAGGGTAGGCCGGGCGCCATTTTTTTTGCACATTGACCTGCCAACTTTTTTGCATAGATTTTTCCCGGAACTGAGGGGTTAAGGCTATGACGTTGTCACGTTCAACTATCGTTAGTAAACCGACTTTACAGACAACCGATTTTTTTTTGTATATTCTATAACCTTTTATCTCATATAAAGGTTTTTTGGCCTGTCCCACTACTGGTATTGTAAGGGTTCTGAAAAACAGTAATTGGACGTTATTAGATGAAATAAATAATACTGATCTACTTGATATAATATTAAATTCGAAAGATGAGAGCATTATTCAATACGAAAGTTAATTTGCAGCTGACTTGTGTCTTCTGAATACTTCGATGAAGTATGACTTCTGCAGGGCAATCGCGCTAAATTTTTTCAACTGAAACGCAAATGAAACTCGGACGTTGATCGACTTTTGGAACGATTCGGTATCGCGCTAACGTTTTGACAGCTAGTTGAGACGTTACTGAACCTCAGCCCGAGCGCAAACGCTGTCAAAACAAAAAGTTGATACAATGCAACTTTTACTCGCACGTTTCTGAAACGTTTCTTATTTTGGTGTGTTAAATTGACGAAAATCGATGGAAAAATATAACATAAGCTATAATCAAATTATAATATAAGCTTATGTTTTACTTCAAAGCTGTAAAATAACACTACGGACTATTTTAGTTTGTTAAAAAGTGAATTGAATTTTGACATTACTAATTACTTCTTTACGTAAATATTTTCTACTTTTGTCACAAGTCATAACTCACAAGTCACTATTCAACACTTATATGGCGTTTGTAAAATACATATTATAGTAAAACAATATTATGAATTCAACTACGTAAATTAAAAACTCCAAGTACTAATCATTCACATTCATATTAAGTTCTACCAACACAACTTCACCCGTGTCATATTCATCCATATGTAAATAAACAATTTGTCAATTGACCAATTAACACATCGGAAAAAATTTGTTCATATTTAAGCCAATCAAAACTAAATCAGAAGGGCGCTGATTGGTCCGCTGCAATGTCTGTCTAAAGGTCAAACGTTGCGCTTCGTTCGAGTTCCATCTAAGGTTGAGTTACGGTTGAAACGATAGCACGATACTGAAATTTGTTCAGACGCAGCGGAACCAAACCGTAACTGAACCACAACCAAAGCAGATGTGAACCTGAATTGAAACGTTTAAAAATAACGCGATTGCCCTGCGGAATACTTCAAGAACCTACTTGTTGCCGACTGCCGTTAGTTGTATGGAATCATAATATATTTGAGTTAAGTTTTACTCTTGTTTCTTATGTCAATGGTTTTACTAAACAATGTAATATACAGACATACAAGAGAGACAGATATCCTTTCACATCTATGTATAATATTAATAGCTGATGGCAGCCGTAACTCCATTGCGTCAAAGTCCGTTTATCGTACGTTTTCCCGGGACCAAAAGTAAGTACTATTTTTCCTTTCCCGGGACTCAAATTAGTGTCTTCATACCAAATTTTTGCAAAATCCGTTCAGTGGTTTGAGCGTGAAGAAGTAATTGACAGACAGACAGCGAACAAACTTTCATACTCATAACGTTATAATATTAGTATCAAGTATGGATATGTTACAATGTAATACTATGTAATAAGGTAAATGACTAGTAGATTGGACAGTACCAGTCATTTGAAAAAGCACAAAAACACAATATTTATTAATGTTGCGCTAACAATTTCCTGTTTTTAAAGTAAAAGAACGCCTGTTTTTAAAGAAAAACAGTCAGTTTTTAAAGCAACATTAATAAATATGGTGTTTTTGTGCTTTTTCCAATGACTAGTACTGTCCAATCTACTAGTCATTTACCCTATTGGTAAGAATTTTAATTTTTTGAAGTCATTTTTTTGTTAAATATTTAATTAAAATACCTTATGTTGCGTTAAATAAATAATTGCATTAAATAATAAAAATATAATAACATGTGAAAACAATTATTTATAATGTTTCCTAATTACAATACTTTTGCTTGTCCAACTACTGGTTTTGGTTGTCCCAAGTCCCAACTACTGTAATTCCGTCCCATGACTGTGTTTTACCTACCATTTAGTTTTTAACAAAAAATCAATATAAAATTGAAAAACCATCGCATTTTTATGTTTGCATATCATAAGTTAGATAATTTATGAACACAAATATAATATCTATTTCTATTTCATGCAGTTCAATCTTATGTCAATGCATGCGAAGTACCGTATTTTAGGGATGTTGAAAATGACAGAATATATCGATATATCGATACATCGATATTTAAAAAAATAATAATATCGGTCTTGATATATCGCGAAAAAAATATCGATATATCGAAATATCGGTCAAACTTTTCGACCAATTTGCTTTTTGAAGTGAAAACTTCTTTAGCGGCGTTGAGCACTTTTGTGGGATGGGTAAAAACTGTGAAACTCGCGTCAGATTCTCGTGCTGATCGAAAAACCTTGGAAAAACCGTAAGACGGTTTTAGAGTAGTGTTTTGTGTTGAACTCGAACTCGAACTCGAATTGATTGTAAGGGTTTCGATTAATTAAAAAAAATCGATTTTTTAAAAATCGATTTTCATAAAAAAAGGGTTAAAATTTAATCGACAGTAAGGGTTTCGATTAATTAAAAAAATCGATTTTTTAATAATTGATTTTCATAAAAAATGGGTTAAAAAATGCACAACGTTAATAATTAAATAAATAAATAAATGTTTATTTCCAACATAAATTACAATAATTGAGTAGGACACATAGCCACCTAGTAAGCTCACGCCTGTATCAGGTGACTAGGCTCTTCCATCGCTAGTATTACAAGACTTTTATATAATAGAGACTTACATACTAAATTACAAAATAAAAATAAAGGAAAAGAAAAAAAGACAAAACTACGTACTAATTTACAATGTAATTGGGAGAAAAACCCAGCTTAAAGACTATTTATGTATGTGTGTGGTGTGTGTGTGTGTGTGTGTGTGTGTGTGTGTATGTGTGTGTGTGTGTGTGTGCGTGCGTGCCTGCATGTGGATGAGGGTATGCAAGAGGTATGTTTTTATATTTTAATAGTTTATTATTAATTATAATACATTTTCTGATATATTTTATATTTTAATGTTTTCTACAAGACGTTTTTCGGTTTTTTCATAATTTAAGTTAGATAAATAGTTACTTAGTGTTGTTTTTGTATCATAACATGATTTGTTCCAAAAGTCTAAAATTTTATTGAGCTTGTTATACAACATAATAGATTTACTGGCATATTGATTTTTTGCAAACTCCGTTTTTATAATAGGTATATCAATTTTATGTTTACTACGTTTATTTTTACAACATATTTTGTCGCCTCTATTTTTGTGTTTTTTTAATATTGTTCGTAAGATATACAGTTTTCTAATCGATAGGACCTTGCTGATACAATATAGTTCGTCGGTTGGTGTTCTTCTTTTTTTAAAATGAATTAATTTTAATAATGCTCGCTGAGCCCTCTCTACTTCTAACGTTTTCGTTTTGCTGGCACCTCCCCATACAGGTATACAATAGACCATAATAGATTCAGCCAATGCCGTGTATATTTCCTTCATAACATTTCGAGAGGACTGATTATCATCGTTTGAAGAGACATTGGGATTAGGAACTATATATCTCAAGCTTTTGAAAATCCAGGTTAGTTTCCTTATCCTATTAGCTACTTGTTCCAAATGCGGATGCCAAGATAGCCTCTGGTCTACTATAATACCCAGATACTTTATTTTATCTACTTTTACTATTGGTGGACAGTTACATGGTAAGTGAGTACTCGTATTAGGGTGGCAAGTGTGTATTTTTATGCTATAGTTCGAGTCTGGTTGCATACGGTTAAGGATGCTGAAGCACATATATTTTGTTTTGGCGGTATTTAAAGATAATAGATTAATTTCTAGCCATCTTGCGATTTGTCTCATGCCATGTTCTACAAGTGCTTTAAGTTCCGTCCAATTTTTCCCCTTAAATATAATCGCAGTATCGTCAGCATATGAAATGATGCTAGCATTAGTGATTTTCAAATTACAAAGATCATTTATATATATTTTAAAGAGTGTAGGACCCAATACACTTCCCTGCGGAACACCGAATGTTATTGAAACATCTTGGCTAGTATATTGATTAATTTTACTTTCTGTTTTCTGTTCGATAAATAGCTTTCGAAAGTTCCGTGCCTCTTATGCCAATACTTTTTAACTTTTGCACAAGGATGGGTATAGAAACCGTGTCGAAAGCCTTCTTTAAGTCCAAAAACACTGCTAAACATCTTCCCCCTTTATCAATTTGTTTTGTTATGATTTCAGTAAGAGCTATAACTGCATCTTCCGTCGATCTGCCATGCCTGAAGCCAAACTGAAAAGCAGATAATAAATTGTATTTATCTAAGTAACCGACAAGTCTGATATTTAGCAGTTTCTCCAATACTTTAGAGATCGCCGGAAGAACAGAAATAGGTCTATAGTTACACACATTGTCTCTATCCCCGTTCTTGAAAACTGGAGTTATTATTGATCTTTTCAATAGATCCGGAAAAATTCCCCTCTCGAAACAGAGATTGGCGAGGTGCACTAATATTGGAACAAGCTCTCCTGTTGCAAGTTTTAAGAAGCTAGTAGGAATACCATCCCAGCCAGGTGCACAATTGTTTTTTAAATTCATGATAATATTCTTTACTTCATCAAAGTCGGTCTTCAGTAACGCGAAAGAATTTAGAGCAGTAGGGGAATTACTTACTGTAGTGCTACAATTTAAGGAGGAATTGGATAATATCTTACTAGCAAGATCGGCTCCCACATTAGAAAAGTAAGTATTTATAGCATTAACTGATTCATTAGGGTTGTGCGAAATAGATAAAAGTTCTTTGTTATCAGTATGTGTTATTTGTTATCTGTTTAATGTTGTTCCAGAGTAATTTATTATTTTTAATTGATTTATTTAGTAATTCTTCTTCATATGTGCGCTAATTAATAATCAAGTTTTCACTTCTGCCGGCACTCCCGGAGTGCAACCCGTCTTTATTTTAGGGTTCCGTACCCAAAGGGTAAAAACGGGACCCTATTACTATGTCTGTCCATCTGTCCGTCTGTCCGACTGTCTGTCACCAGGCTGTAACTCAAGAACCGCTATAGCTACACTTCTGAAATTTTCACAGATTGTGTATATCTGTTGCCGCTATAACAACAAATACTAAAAACAAAATAAATTAAATATTTAAGGGCGCCTCCCATACAACAAACGTGTTTTTTAGCCATTTTTTGCTCTCAATCAATAACGGCAACACATAGGCAATCGAAATGTTCACAAGATACTTAATTGTATTTGTACTTTAATAATTAATAATAAAATTTAAATAAATTAAATAATTAAGGGCGACTCCCATACAAAAAACACAATTTTTAGCCTAATTTTGCTCTGTAGTGGTACGGAACCCTTCGTGCGCGAGTACAACTCGTACTTGGCCGATTTTATTTTAAATATAAGTAATAAAAAGAGTTTTTTTAGGGTTCCGTACCCAAAGGGTAAAAACGGGACCCTATTACTAAGACTTCAATGTCTGTCCGTCTGTCCGTCTGTCTGTCACCAGGCTGTAACTCAAGAACCGCTATAGCTAGACTTCTGAAATTTTCACAGATTGTGTATATCTGTTGACGCTATAATAACAAATATTAAAAAAGTAAATAAATTAAATATTTAAGGGAGGCTCCCATACAACAAACGTGATTTTTTTGCTAATTTTTGCTCTTAATCAATAACGGCAACACATAGGCAATTGAAATGTTCACAAAATACTTAATTATATTTGTACTTTAATAATTAATAATAAAATTTAAATAAATTAAATAATTAAGGGGGGCTCCCATACAAAAAATACAATTTTAGCCTATTTTGCTCTGTAGTGGTACGAAACCCTTCGTGCGCGAGTCCGACTCGCACTTGGCCGATTATTTTTATTCCAATCATTACTTTATTCTCAATTTTATTGAAGGAAATAAGGAATCAGTCAATTATACCAGTATTTGTCCGGAATTGAGAGTAAAAAACTCTAGTTTTGATATGCTCTGCCGTCAGCCAGCTCCTGTTGTTAGGAACTGCCAGATTGACGGCAGAAGCCACTCTTTCTGACGGCACGGAGCACAGTGTGATAAAAACCTCGATTTTGTTTCACCGCGTTTTTCTTTCAAAATACTATAGTTGATAGCTATATAAACATTTGAGTAAAACTGCGAGATCGATATTCTTTGTAGTTATTTTTTTAAATAGTGTCAAAGTTGGCTTTTTTCCGGGTCAAAAATTTGCATAAAAATTAATTAAAAAAAAACTAATCAAGTAACATTAATTTTGTTTATACTAATTGAACAAGCACTTATTATTTTACTTTTTCTCCAAATTTGGTTACCCTACTGTGATCAAGTAGGGAGATATTTATTTATTTAATAATTTTAGTTTTTCATTTTTAATTTCGCGATTAGATCGAATTAGAAAAAGTTTTAAGCATGAAATGATAGTGTGAGTAATCTTTTATCAATGTTATTAAAAATCACACTCTTATAACCTCTGTGTCAGAAGTTATATCCAATTCAATGATTTTTTAATAAAAATTTGGATTTTTTATACCTAGGGTTGTCACTAAAGTTGATATTTTATTTTCCCCGACTACATCAGAAGGTGATTACTGATTAGATACTGTTTGAGCATATAAAATTATTAGTTTACGTTATATTTGAAGTTATACTTCTTTAGGCGCGTTATGAAAAAATGATGAGAGTGAAATTTTAAGATGCGCGCGCACCTGTGACACAAAATTAACAGTATGAAGCCGTCTGCTTAACCGCTCATTAAGTCTCGAAAAAAAAGCTACCAACAAAATAGGAATTGAACCTCGATATTAGTCGCGCATGTTGGTACGCTCGTCACCTCTGATCACTGTTTTCATATTTATAATATTTATCAACATGTCTCTAGTTTATACATTCACAACACGTGTTTGAGTTTCATACAAGTGCGAATTATATATGTGCTAATAAATTATATTCAGTAGTGATTTAAATAGAATATTTTGATTGATATTACTTACTATTTGTGAATATTAGTGAAAAAAATTGTGCTTATATACTTTTTCAGGTGCTCCAATATAATTGAGGTTAACTATCCGTATGTATTATTTATTGATATAAATTAAAATACTTTTATTTAATATAATTAACACTAAATATTATTAAATTATTAATGTTAAATACTTATTATTGGTTATTTAATATTCACAAAATAAAGAAATAAATTTAATAAAACATTTAATAAAAAGTTTGTGATAAAAATTAAAATTGAACATCAAATTATAATATTAATTTTTAATATTTGCTATTTAATGATGCCAAAGAAGTATAACTTCTCACGCGCGTACATAAGTACACGCACCCATTTTTTTCACTTTTTAGATTTTTTATTATTAGACCTACCTAAACGTGATCTTGATATTTTTCACATAGGATATCGATTGCGAATTTGCGTATCAACCGGATAAATCAAACAAGAGGCCTTAAGTGACAACCCTAGGTACAAAAAATTCGATTTTTTATTAAAAAATAAATAAATTGGATATAACTTCTGACACAGAGGTTATAAGAGTGCAATTTTTAATAACGTTGATAAAGGATTACTTACACTATCGTTTTATGCTTAAAACTTTTTCTAATTCGATCTAATCGCGAAATTAAAAATGAAAAACTAAAATTATTAAATAAATAAATATCTCCCTACTTGCTCACAGTAGGTTAACCAAATTTAGAGAAAAAGTAAAGTATTAAGTGTTTGTTCAATTGGTATAAACAAAATTAATGTTACTTGATTAGTTTTTTTTAAATTAATTTTTATGCAAATTTTCGACCCGGAAAAAAGTCAACTTTGACACTCTTTAAAAAAATAACTACAAATAATATCGATCTCGGAGTTTTCCTCTAATGTTTATATAGCTATCAACTATAGTATTTTGAAAGAAAAACGCGGTGAAACAAAATCGAGGTTTTTATCACACTGTGCGGAGGAAGCCGTAGGAGTTAAATATTTCTAGGCTAATAGGGCTAGACCCGAAAGAACTGGTGTAAAATGTCGAGTGTCTACCCAAAATTACACCACACACAACACTTAAAGAAATAACTATAATGGCTGACTTGATTCTTGATTTGAAATTGAGCCCTTACTGCCTAGTCAGATACACAAATGAATGAAATTACCAATGATGAAAATCTCAAAGCAGGTATTATGTTACTACCGCGCGCGTTGTGAAGATTCAAATACGGCCCAATTGGGTCGTCTGTTATTTAGGCTGGTATAAATAGTCAGTACTCAAGATGCATCTTGGTCTCAAGACACGGTTCAGGCTCTGTGATTGGTTGGCTGTCAAAATTTGGACCAATCACAGAGCCGAACCGCGTCTTGAGACCGGGTCGCATCTTAAGTACGAACGTGCCGCGTCTTGTCTAACGTAAATAAATTGAAAATGACATCGTGCTCGTGTGTGTTTCGAAAATGTACCATTTATAACTCAAAAGTAAACAAAACACATGGAATCTCTTACCACATGTCTTGATTACAATAAATACCTCGATTATTTACATTTTCAATTATTTTTTCGAACAATCTGGAAAAAAACGAATTTTCGTCATAACTCAGGCGAAGAAAGAGACAGCGATACGATTCGACGTTTAAAAATAGAACTGTCTCTTTTATGTAAATAAGGCATTTCTTATCTTTTGTTTCACTTATCTGTCAAATTTGTCAATGTTTGCAATTTTGAATTAGAAAATTATTGTTCGGAAGAGATTTAAGCCGGAAAATAGTATGGACGTAACAGATCTGTAGTTATAATAGACTACAGGCCCATGTCGAAAATGGATGGAGTGATGGAGGAGATGGAGTGCTAAATCTTATTATTTTATGCTCTAATATCGTCCTATATACGTCCCCAGGTGGTTCATATGACCCATCCATTTTCGACGTGGGCCTGTAGTCTATAAATGAATATCATTGGAAATTACCGGAAATTACTGAACTTTACTGAACTGTCACAAAGACAGAGTTGCCAACTTAAGAATCAACATAAGTACCAAATTAAAAAGCAGAAAATATCGTTTTTGATACAATTTCGATATTGGATATTTGATATCGATATATCGTAACAAAATATGTCGCCCAAAAATATCGATATATCAAATTGAAAATATCGATATATCGATGTATCGATATTTATTCGACAAGCCTACCGTATTTAATGTTTAATCTGTATTCTGATTTCTGTGGTCGTGTTGGCAACACTGCTACCGCCTCCGGGCTTCGCTTCGCGTCTGTCAAATTGGACTTGTAAAATTACTGATATATTTCTTGTTTTCGAATTTAATTTTTTTGTAAAATTGAAGAAATCTTTTAAAACATGGAGGTCAAAGAATGCAACGACCTCGCGGAAGAGGTATTTGCATGTTCAATCTTGTTCGTATTTCCCAGCTTTCTTTTTTTACATACTTACAACTTACCGACATGGCGTGTTTCAGAATCAGTTTATTGTGGACGACGTGAGCAAAATTATCAAAGAAGCTATCGAAAATTCTATTGGAGGTACCGCCTATCAACATAATAAAGTGAATCAGTGGACATCGGCAGTGGTTGAATCTTGCTTGGGACAATTGACGAAACTTCAAAAGCCATACAAATATATAGGTGGGTATAAATAAATAATTATTGCGTTCTAATTTCTTTTGTTATTAACTTTCACTATTTGCAATTGAAATTATATAGAAATTGAAACAGATTATGATACTTAAAAGTCTCATAAACAGGGGTGTACCCAGGATTTTAGCTAGGGGGGGGCTGGGGCGGCAGCATGCCTGTTTCGAAAAGATGGTCGGTCTGGTATATTGAAACAAAAAATCATGAAAATTGACTTTTATTAATCTGACTGAAAAGATATTTTGTTTCCTACACTTCATTTTGCGCAAGTTGGTAACACATTTTTAATTCCCACTTGCCAGAGTTTACGTTTATTTTATCTTCTAGCATTAAGATAAAATAAACGGGGGGGCAGCTGCCCCTACCTGGGTACGCCCTTGCTCAAAGCAAAGCAGTGTAGGAAATCATAATATAGAAACTAATTTCAAAATTGGTGAATTCCAGTGACATGCACAATTATGCAGAAGAATGGAGCAGGCTTACACACGGCGTCATCTTGCTTCTGGGACAACAACACTGACGGCTCCTGCACAGTCCGCTGGGAGAACAAAACTATGTACTGCATTGTCTCTGTCTTTGGTTTAAGCATATAAACTCTCTTTGGTTACATTGTCTGTGCACTTGCATAGTTTGCAAATTAAAAGTAAGAAATGCTTATAGGAATAAACACTTTCTCCTTGCTACACTAAAACTATGTATGGAATGATTGGGAAAATTATGAAAAGAGCAATAGAAATTATGCTATCGGATGACAGTTTTAAATAGTGATGATTACAAAATGATTACATATAAGAATGATTAAATCTTTCCGTAAATTCCTTACTGTAGCTACAATGCTTATTATAATAATTAACTAACAGTTGTAATGTAAATCTTTTTATTTTGTTAAAAAAATAATTAAAACATCATATTTACTTAATTTTAAACTAAAATTTGCATTATAAAACTCATGATTTTGGCATTAAGTTTATGTTTAAAGTCATTACTTATGTTTAAGTAATTAGGGTATATTTTCATAATTCATTAAATATAGAAAAAAATAAAAATATTTTTATTAGAACCCCATTACAAATTGTGTATAGTATGCTTAGTGATTAAACGAATTTCCATGAAGGGAAGTTCTATCACAATTATACAAGGGCTTTGTCTGAAGAGATTAGCATCCCACCCACCCAACTAAAGTTTCTCTTCCGAGGGAGAATAAAATATCAACATATTATTATAAGTAGCTCTGAACTAAATGAAGACTTTTCAATGAAGATTCACTTCATGGAAGTTTGTTTAATCACTTAATGCTTTGTCCTCGAGATTAGCAATAAGTATACAATATACATGTAGATGTTGAGAGAAAAAAATATCAACTATCTATAATCAGAATGTTTTATTTCAATATAACGTAACATAACAAAGGGTGTGAATGTTACATACCACAATAATAATTATAATAATGAATAATGACAATAATTAGTAATGACAATTAAGAATCTTCTTCTCTTATATATAAAAATGGATTTTCAAATGTGTTAGTCGCGCTAAAACTCGAAAACGGCTGAACGGATTGGGCTGATGTTAGTCTTTAAATATTCGTAAAAGTCCAGGGAAGATTTTAAAGTGACACGAAGTTCACCGGGACAGCTAGTTGTTTATAATACTTTCCGCAAAGGAAACATTATTTTCCATATAAATTGGGAGCTGCCTCTCCAACCTGTGGTTTTTTTATGGTGCCCTAGAAGTTGCAGCGTATATGTCACCGTAAGATTGTAAATACCGTTAGATTATAATCTATCTCGCGAGATTGTAAACTGTCGAAAGATTGTGAACCGCAACACACTGCTTACAATTTAACGTATTATTATTCGGTAGATTATAATCTATCGAAGTGAAACCGTTAAATCACAATCTTAAAATTGTCAAATTATATACTTTTCATAAGTAACATAAGTGTGATATAAAATAAATAATATTAATTAAATTTACGTATAATAATCATTAATAAATTATTAAATTACATAAATAGCATAAATTGTAATCCTTAACGTACGATAACAAACGAATAAGACGACACGGGGCATATACCGTTCAACCAATCAGCGCCCGAGGTGCGTTCCGTTTCACAATTTGACGGTTTTACTTCGATAGATTACAATATTCCGAATAATAATACGTTAAATTGTAAGCAGTATGTTGAGGTTCACAATCTTTCGACCGTTTACAATCTCGCGAGATAGATTATAATCTAACGGTATTTACAATCTTACGGTGACATATATGTATAAGCGTATTACTGAGACATCGATACCACAACTTGCCAAAGTTAGTTTTATCCATCTACTTAGCGTCTGTGAAGGGGTAAGGTAGAGGCTTTTTTAAACCAATAAATTAGATTCCTACGTAATGATTGTGTTTTGCTAAGGTAACACTAGTGTAACTACTGGACTTTCTGTGAAAGACGGAAGAACTAAAATTGGTTGCGCAGCACCTGGGCGGGGCGGAGGTTTTTATTAAGTCTGGAATTTTGATAAGAATTTGATTTGAAAAAAAAAATGATGTTTTTAAATACATACTTATATATTTTTGAAAGAGTTTGAACTGAGCCACGTAGTTAGAGCAAGAAGAGTTGCCAACTTTTTTGATAAATCTTCAAGATTTCAGTGGATTTGGGAGATCGCACACGTCACACTTTTTGTGTGATCGAGTCTGCGGCTTACATACAATCTGCATGGCGCGCTCCATCAGCATGTATGGAAGCCGCAGACTCGATCACACAAAAAGTGTGACGTGTGCGATCTCCCTTTAGGTCATCTTTTCACATTTGCAGTGTCGCAAATAGGGCGGTGCCACCGGTGCCCAGGCACAGGGCGTAGATTCTATGGGGCGCAAGAATGGCCAGATCATGGAGGCCTTAAGGTGGGTTTACACCAAAAGAACATAGAGCAAGAACAGCACAAGAACATTCTTTCGTATTCGTTTAGTGTAAACTATAATTCGTTACAACATACTTTAGATCGTTTACACCAATCGAATCAACAAGAACATCAAGAATAAGAATTTTTGCTCTATAGCTGAGAATAATTTAGCTCTGTTTAGACCAAACGAGCGAATGCTCATTGCTCATTCGTCAACGATAAGGTAGTTAATTTATTTTTATAGTCATCAAAGGTTGGATCCCATAAACATCTTTTGTTATGGTATAATTCTATCATTTGTAAACATTTTTCATTACTCCTGAAGTGAGCACGGTCCTCGCGTCGTTGCGAGGTGAATCGCTTGCCCGACTTTCAGTTTAGAAGGTGCAAAGGAGAATCTTGTAAAATAACGCACTCGATGTTCAAGATGAATTATTATAATCTCATGACAAAATCTATCAAAAAGTAAACAAGTCAAAATACCATAAACTAAAGAGTACAAAATAATATAAAAAAGGTTTTTATAAAAGAAATTTAGATATGTACACTACATCACCCCCCTCCAGAGACCGTCAAGGGCGATAATAGTCAGTAAACATGACCGAAGGTAGAATCTTTAAGTCTTGTCGCTTAAGTCGCCAGAGTTCCTGTGAGTCGGAACTGTTGCAGTGAGTCCCAGTGAGTCGGAACTGTAAGCTGCTGCACGGGATCCAGTGAGTCGGATAGCTGCCGTGCGGGGCCGATGCTACGTGCTGACCAGGAGAGATGTGCTCTGCTTGCTGACCGGTCGGTGTAGTGAGAAAGCCCGTTGATGCCGATGCGGAGTCGTCCAGGACGCGGTACATTGCGGCTAGTGGACGAGATACCCGATGAGGCGATGCTGGCTGACGCGGTGCGAAGGGGCGGGGAGTGATGGTGATGAAGATGGCGTGTATGTTCACCGATGTCTTGCGCCGTCTCCTTGTTCGCTGGTTACATTCTCCTTCAGATTCTCCATCCTGTGTTCCTTCCGGGGTCACCAATGAAGTGAGCACGGTCCTCGCGTCGTTGCGAGGTGAATCGCTTGCCCGACTTTCAGTTTAGAAGGTGCAAAGGAGAATCTTGTAAAATAACGCACTCGATGTTCAAGATGAATTATTATAATCTCATGACAAAATCTATCAAAAAGTAAACAAGTCAAAATACCATAAACTAAAGAGTACAAAATAATATAAAAAAGGTTTTTATAAAAGAAATTTAGATATGTACACTACACTCCAATCCATATTTACGAAATAACCTTTGATAAACTACCTAAAACCAGCCGCCAAAAAGTAAAAATATCAAGAACACTAGAATCCCTTTGAAGATACCGCCTCGAAGAGCGAGCACGTCCGAACACGAAAGAACGCTCTAGGCAATTGCTCGAGCGCTCTTTCGTCGTTTACACCAAACGAGCGAGATTCTTAGAACATTCTACCTATTTACCGCCGAACACGTGGCGAACACACTAGAACAACGAAAGAATGCTCGTTGTTAGTTTACATCAAAAGAGCTTTACTAGAATGAGCATTCCCTCGTTTGGTCTAAACGGAGCTTTATACAATACACAAAGCATTGCTCTGGTGCCTATAAATTATAATATCTAAAAAAAACAAGGGCGCAGTCATAGAAGCTTGCACAGGGCGCTAAAAAGGTTATTTACGGCACTGGCTGGCAGGCCGTGGGTGGTGGGTGTGGGAGTAGTGGGGTGGGGAAAAAATGAAACAAATGTAGGTTCAGCTGTATTAAAACTCCGTTAGCTACTTCTCTGAACAACCCTTTCTGATAATCTGCGTGCTGGCACTTGGCAGGCCGTAGGCCGTGGGTGTGGGAGTCCCCACCAATGAAATCATGTAAAATAAATTTTGCTTCTAGAGATTTACAACGGGATGGGGGGCCGCCTGTTGTGGTGAACGTGCTATAGTGGTATTAGTGTAGGAAACGAACCAAGTGAACCTCGGAGTAATTCCTCAGTCAGAAAAAAGCTATATAGCATGGTAAAGTATCAATGAATTAAAAGTTTTGTATAAATATCCAAAAAATAATAATAATAGAAGTTAGGTATTTTTACCTAAATTCGTAATTAATTAATATCTTTTTTAGCAAAAATGCTCCGTCGAATCTTTTTTCACTGGACATACTTATTCATGGAACGTATAGAAACAATGTATGAAATATCCAAAAAATTATCCCAGCAGAAACACCAAATTTTAATAAAATATGTTTTTTTGGCGTGGATTGGACGCCAAAATTGCTCTGTCAAACTTTTTTACGGGAATGACATTATATTGAAGTTTTATAGCCACAAAATGAAAATCCAAAACTTAAACCATGTATTTATACTATTTTTAAAAATTGCGTTTTTACTAGCAGGGCAAAATTGCTCTATCTGTTTTATTTATTGATTTAAGTACACTGTCAACTTTCTTTTCAACTAGAAAAATATCCAAAAAAATCATCAAGCGTATAGCTTGTTAAAAATCAATGAAATATCAACTTTAGAAAAATTTTAACAAACTCGTCATATTATGGGCCCTAGATTAATATAATTCATGAAGCCCCAAGCAGCCACATCCGGCCGCGATAACAATGAAAAAGCTATTGTGTCTCGTTTTGCCACGACTGATGGGTTAAATACGTTCCAATTTTTAGCGTTATCTTAATAAATAAAGAAGTTATGAATTTTAAATATACTAGGCCAATATTTGGCTCTCCTGTAAAGTTGGGTTTTTCGAGATACGCCACTTCTGCTTTCACCCGTCGATAATCGATATACAAGTACAACAACAAATATTTTGTTGCTTGTACTGGGGACTTCCGTCACAGAATACATAAACAGTACCTGCTTCCGTACCGTTATGAAGCAAAAATAGGCCAAATTTTTAGTTTTTTTGTATGCCCCCCCATTTTTAGGGTTGCGTACCCAAAGGGTAAAAACGGGACCCTATTAGTGAGACTTCGATGTCTGTCCGTCTGTCTGTCTCCAGGCTATATCTCAAAAACTGCTATAGCTAGACTTCTGAAATTTTCACAGATTGTGTATTTCTGTTGCTGCTTTAACAACAAATACTAAAAACAAAATAAAATTAATAAATAAGGGGGGCTCCCATACAAAAAACGTGATTTTTTTGGCCTTGTTTGCTCGATTTCAATAATGGTAACTATTAGACACTTGAAATTTCCACAAAACCCTTGATTGTATGTGTTCTTTAATAATTAATAATAATATTAGAATAAAATAAAAAATTGAGGGGGGCTCCCATTTCTTTTTTGCTCTTTATCAGTACGGAACCCTTCGTGCGCGAGTCCGACTCGCACTTGGCCGATTATTATTATTTTAATATTATGATTAATTATTAAAGTACACATAATATAATAATTGAATATAATTGTATAATTAATATATTAATTAATTTTTATTAATTATTTTTATTTCGCTTTCGGTATTTTTGTTATGGCGCGGGCGGCCGCGGCAACAGAAATACATAATGAATAATCTGTGAAAATTTCAGAAGTCTAGTTATAGCGGTTCTTGAGATACAGCCTGGGCCCTGGAGACAGACAGACGGACAGACATAGAAGTCTTAGTAATAGGGTTCCGTTTTTACCCTTTGGGTACGGAACCTTAAAAATGCAATAAAATATTATGTAAAATGTAAAGAATCACACACCGACTCGCGACCCCTAGACCGTGCGGGTCACGCGGTCAAGGTCGTACTATATGCACGAGGACGCTAATCTGGACCCAACTAGGAAAGCAAGACGGTACATTATTGCGTAAACACGGGATAGATACATAGCTTCGCTTCTAAAATTTCGGTCTTTTGAATATTTTGTATTTGTGTGTATATTTGACTACTTAACATAGTTTTGAAAAGAAATAATGCTGAGAAATTTTGCTTATTAACTTTTTTATAGATTTTTAATATTTTTTTATTGGCATGGTTTTTTTTTGGATTTTCTTACTCGTGACGCCAAATGACATTCTTATTTCTTAAGTCATATGCGAAAAAAAATACTGAGAAATTTTGCTGTGAAAATGAGGTCAGAAAAAAGAATTATCGTACAAAAGCAATACTTATATTTGAAAAAAGTTTTGGATTTTTATAAAGTATCACATACTTGTATAAATAAATCATTTGGTAAAATAAATTTAGACTGAGAAATTATGGCGTTCGATATATACACAGATTTGTACTTTTAGGTATAAATAACTGACTTCCTAGTGTTTTTTTTTTTTTTGGATTTTTATATGATAGTATTGGCTCATACTATTCTATAACCCTGCAAAGTTTCATCGGCTGAGGAATTATTCCGGGGTCCCCATACAAAGAATCGGTTCGTTTCCTACACTATATGTGGACTGACAATGAACGTTCTATGCATAACGTAACTTTACTACACATGTTACAACCCAGTTACTACATATTGTTACCAATAATGTACACTAGTTACATAAATTATCCCGAAATTTTAGCCGCCTTCTTCGGTCTAAAGGTGTTTGCAAAAAGTAATCGAGACTGCCACATTCTGTTGAGAATGATAACACACCCATATAGCCATTTTCGGTCGCAGATTTGTAAATCTGTAACAAGTCGTAACAGTTTCGTAGCTGATACGACACCTTGCGACTGTGTGGGGGTTTGTTTCTACGTGTTGTAACCGTGTCTGCTTGTTACGGAAAAAAATGTGTACACACGCTTTCCACACGTAGCGTATGGTATGTAACTAGTGTACATTATTGGTAACAATATGTAGTAACTGGGTTGTAACATGTGTAGTAAAGTTACGTAATAATTAAACACTAACTTTGATAAATGTACTTAAGTCACCAAATCCCAGTCATTCTAAAACTGTGTTTTGTGATAACTGCCAGTTTATAATTTAATTAAAATAAATTAAATTAAAATCAAAAAACTTTTTAAAATGAAGGTTTTAATTAAACACTCTAAAAATGTTGGCCTATTTTTGCTCTATAACGGTACGGAACCCTATGTGCGTGAGTCCAACTGGCACTTGGCCGATTACTTAGTTATTTCTGGCTAGATTCCTTAGTCTGTTTGATTGTAGTTTGTGCTACGACGTATGCTCTGCATCTCCCAAATGGTATTTATTCCTGTATTGATATAACGTTAGGGATAGTAATAAAATAAAAATTAAAGAAAAAAACAATTTTTATTTCACGATTTAAAACTCACAAAATCATCATTATTACACTTGCATTATAATATAATTTTACTAGCATTATCTACTTGACATTAATCAAGATTACTTGTCAGAATCTTCGCAGTTAATCACCGTTTGTACTTTTGCTGCACAGTACGTTATGCAAGTAACGAATATCAGAACTGATATTCAATTTTTTTTGTGTCTGGCGCATCATCATCTGAAAAAGAATAATTAATATTAATTTATGTAATATTTATTTCGTTTGAATAAGGTACTTGCTTGGTACGAGATACATTAACTCGGAAGAGCTTTCTTTTGTCAAAAGAATTCAATATAGCATTTTGTCAGGAATAGTTTGAGAAACTGTGAACAGATAATCAGGGAGATACCATTTTAAAAATACAGTAACTTTGTGAATATTTTAGGTAACATTCCCACAAAAAGTCGATAGTTATCGTAACTTTGTAACTAGTTGTGCCGAGAAAAATTTTCACTTAACGAAATATATTTTTTTCATTATTTATTTATTGTACGGTTTATTGCTGCTAAAAAAGTATGCTATTCAATATTCAAGTTTATTATTGCATTGGATATAAGCTTTTGAGAATACAAAATAAAATTATTGCTATAAAGTATAAGCCAACAATAATATGTATTTTCGTATGAATGGTTAAATTATGATAATTATGCGGCGCGTTGGTAAATTTCGAACTATCCCACTAAATATACGATGAATTTAATTTCCCATTAAGATTCAGGCATAAAAACCATAATATTGAATAAAAACGAAATCTTTGTTTATTTACCTTGATGATAAGATGGCAGTTTCTTATTTTTAATTCTTTCACTAGTCAATGTCAACGAATGAACGACTATGAGCGTTTAACGTTGATAGTGGCGGCCGAAAAGGAAGATCTTCCGACCGGGCGAGGTGGATTGCCCGGTCAGGCCGAAGCCCACAAACGTCATTTCAGACGTTGTATATATCTTGCCGTTCTCCGAAACTTCGATAGGGCGATGTAGGATTGTTAGGCGAATTGTGGGTACCGCCACATCACTCCCCCCTGAAGACCTGTGGTATTCTTCGAAGCACTTGTGTTGTCAGGTGTGGGCCGAAGCTGCGCGTGCAATGACCAGGAGAGGGAACCCCGTGCTCTGCTTGCTGACCGGTCGTTGTAGCCTATGGCTGCCCCGTTCAAGCCAGACACGGGTTCGACCGGCGCGGACGCCCAACGCGGCTTATGGTCGAGGCGACCCGGTTATGCTTGATGTCTGCTGACGTGGTGCGGATGGGCGGAGAGTGTTGGTGATGATTGATGTCCATGATGAAGGATGCGTGTTCTTGTCGGTGGTCACCAACTTAACGTTGATAGTGGCGGCCGAAAAGGAAGATCTTCCGACCGGGCGAGGTGGAATGCCCGGTCAGGCCGAAGCCCACTGACGTCATTTCAGACGTTGTATATATCTTGCCGTTCTCCGAAACTTCGATAGCGCGATGTAGGATTGTTAGGCGAATTGTGGGTACCGCCACAAGCGATTGAACGAATGATTTGTGGAATCTAGTTACATTATGGTAACAATGTTGCGACACGGCGTCGTAAATTAGAAACCGAATGTTACTGTGTCGGCTCGTCCCCAATTTTAGTTGCAGCGACTTAACTAATATGAAACGGCGACGCGATTAAGTGTCGAGAACAAATAAGTGTTAGCACAAGGTGTCGAAACCGTTACGTCGAGTTCCCAAAAATGGCTATATGGTGCTTTTGCTGCTGCTGTTAATGCATGTTGCATGCTGCATGCTGTTGCATGGCAGTATCTTACATTAACCGCAAGGGCGGTGTGCAGTTTCCACACCTGACTAACGTCACTCGACAACTGTGCAAAATGCAAATGGTGTGAAGAAAGTAATTTATTAATTGAGATGTAGATCTCAATGAATTTATTAGTTTTTTTCGTCATATACATCTGCAGCTCCATCGGACACAGAATCACGGCGTGTTCTGCACCCTGATACCTATGGAGTGAGAATTAGCCGATTACGCATTTCAAAAAATTGTTGATCATTTTGGTGTTCCCGAAATTGACTTGTTCGCTAGTAGGATAAATAAAAAGTGCAAAAAATATGTATACAATCCTAGCACCGGGCCCCGGATGCCTCATGCCGTATAGGCCTGGAGATAGTGACACAAAATTCTTGGTGATTTGTGCCAGTATGGCGGTTTTACAGGGGTATAATTACGTAAAGGCAAAAAGGAAAATGATGGTCATAGCGCTCGCACTGGCAGCCCAAACGCGTGGGCGTTAATCGAACGTGTCGGATAAATAACGAGTGTCGAACGATTTGTTCCACAAAAATGCTTGTATTTTCAGATAGTCCAAAAAAATAAGTAGGCGAAAGCGTAATGCCATACTTGTCGGGTGCGGCTTACAGCCCGCCATACCGATGCGAATACGTTAATTTTAATAAAAAAATTGAACCATTTGTACCAGGCAAATTTTTGCATAGCTAATCATCGTCGAGTAGCCATTCACGAAAATCACCTTGCCATACTTTTCCGTCAGCGCCCAATGGCCGCCATACCACTGCAAAGGTGTAAGTTAAGTGCCATACTGGCACAAATCACCAAGAGTTTTGTGTCACTATCTCCAGGCCTAGTAGGCCCGTAGCCATTGATGCATATTTTACGTTGTCATATGGTCTAACTTTTATTTTTATAGCTTCCCCCTTTTGCTATTATGTATTTAAAAACATTGAAAAATTATTGACGATAGAGCTCATTTGGAGCTCATGGTATAATCATACAGGGTGCAATTAAACCTTCCTGCCAATTTTTTTCCACGGCTAGGTATCATTAGGAGAGTCCAATAAAAAATTGGGTGTTATTTTTTTTCAATGACATGTTTTATCCCATTTAAAATCGTTGCAGAACGGTCACTCGCGGCGCGTAGGAATGAAAGGGGGTGACGCAGGGTGAGGCACGCGCGCGGGGACACGTCACGCGTAACGCGTGGCCGACGCATCGTGTCCATTATTTGTAGTGTTTTTTATTATAGTCTAAGATCCCACTGCAGAATTGTGCAGGTATCGAGTACACGCTTAAAACCACATTTTTACAAATATTTATGATAAGGAGAACATATTTCTACTGGGGTGCTAGTCCAAATGTGGCCGCAACTATTTTTAAAAAATTAAAAAAAAAATGAGTTTGCGGGATAAAATGTTTTCATCGGGTATTGAAAGCAAACATGGTTCATTTCACGGCAATGATTTAAAAAAATCCGGTGTGCCATTGGGCACCCGGCCGCAACTCTATTGTAACCGTAACTCTATTGTAGGCGTGAACAGGTACGATTCCGATATATTTTTGCATCCATAACGTATATTGATCTTTTATATATCAAATGGAAGCTTATTTTCCTCTTATTATTATAATATAGTTGTGCCTAATTAAATCTGGCCGCAAATAAGGGGTGCCGGCTGTCAAAGATGGCAAACTATCGAAGGTTGAGGGAAAGGGAGCTAGCGCGTAATTTTACGGGCTTAACGAGGATAGTGATTGTACATCATGTTAGTGTACTTAACCATCGGTTCAAACAATAGTAATAATCGGCCAAGTGAGAGTCGGACTCGTATTTTTTATATTAAATTTGTGTTTTTGTATGGGGGCCGCCCTTATTTTTTAATTTTACTTTAATTTTATTATTAGTAATTAAATTGCACATTTAATTGAAGATTTCATGAAATTTTAAAGTGCCTATCCATTACCGACATAAAGCGAAAAAGGCCAAAAAATCACTTAGTGTTTTGTTGTTATAATATCGGCAACAGATATTATACACAATCTGTAAAAATTTCAGAAGTCTAGCTATAGCGGTTTTTGAGATACAGCCTGGGCCCTGGAGACAGACAGACAGACAGACAAACAGACAGACAGAAGTTAGACAGACAGACGGACAGACAACGAAGTCTCAAAACTCAAACTCAATTTTTTTTGTATGCGGTCCGGATATTGTGGAATTTTTTTTAACGAGATCTAGAAAAAACACTTGTCCTATGTAGCTTGAAAATATTATTTTAATTAAATAAAGGTATTACGAATACCTAATCTATGAATTAATTTGATACTTGGTATATAAAATGCATTACAATATTTCACGGTCCGAGATTCGACCTTTCGCGGTTTCGCGGCCCGCCTGTTGCCTACCGTTGCAGTTGGTCTACAATCTACATGATGCCTACCACTGGTTCGGGAACTAACCCGGCGAGAAGAACCTCTCAGTAATAGGGTCCCGTTTTTAGTTTTTACCCTTTGGGTACGGAACCCTAATAAAAAGATTTTATTGTAAATTAAGGGAAAGGACCTAATGCTAGACACTGAACTAATAGATGACACTTACGACAAAACTGTCATAAAAATAAGAATTACTCTAATTATTTCTCAACACTGTAAATTTTATAAGCTTCTTATGCTATCTGTTGATGTGAAAAAATATATAAGGGGCGCCTTCGGGAACAAAATTTAAAATGGGATCAGTTTTCGTAAATGATGTGACCGCGTCAACACGCGCTCGGCAATTTCTTAGCAAATAGGTTAAGGAAGGCGAAATTTTGCACGTAAGTTTTGAATACATTTATTAGATTTTTTGTAATTTCTATTGATTTCGTTGGATTAGTGGTCATGTTGTTTACACTAATTAATGTTTATTTATGATCTTTTCTCCATTTTCCCTAACAATATAAAGGGTGTCTACTATTAGTTCTTGAAAATGTAAAAAAACCTAATAGATGACATGGATCTCATCTTTGAGTTTTGCAATACATACTAAAGTTATTTTGTACTTTATTTTACTGCAAATATCATCACTATTCTCTAAAAATATAATTCTATTAACAAACTAAGAACTTAGAAAGCTACTGTACCTAAAAATTGACATGGTGTCTAATATTAGACCTTGTACTGATCTAAAAATCGATTGCTTTAGTTTTGTAGCAGTAAAAAGAAGAAAAAGGAGAGCTGAGAACAGAAAGAAGAAAAAAGAAGAGGCAAAAGAAGCATGGAGACTAAAGACTGAAAATAAATTTGCTAGGAAAAAAATATGAAAAATAAAAATAAAAGGAAAGATAGTTTCAGCATGGAAGAAGAATGAATAGAATCTGGAGACAACGTGGATAATATTTCTGATGCATGTAGTTACTATGATGAAGTAAATGAAATCTTTTGAAAAACGGCAGATAAAGACCTAATAATATGAAAAATGTAATTTAATGTTCTATGTCAACTATTAGTTCATATTGGTGTCTACTATTAGTGATGTTCGCTTATTGTGATGTCATCTATTAGCTCTTATGATTAAGTTTACAAAAAGACCAATAATATATTTTTTTATTGATTTATCAGAGAATAATTATAATAGTTTCATTTTGTAAGAGTTACTGAAGACATGGAAGAAGTTATCAATCCTTTATTTTCATAAATTATATATTTTATAACATTCAAATGTTTCATGTTTCCTTAAAGTGTCTGCCATTAGGTCTTTTCCCTTAAATATATTCAATTAAAAAACTTGAGAGGTGTCAAGGGACACCCGAATGGAACGAAGTTATTTCTTTTAAATTTAAACCCAAAAAAAAACTGTAAAATCCATCTATTGACGCCCAGGAATACCAACAACGCGTCGCTGTTTAATTAAAAAAACGCCATCTAATTGACGCACAGAAATACTAACTAATAACGCCCTCTGCTCCTAACATGCAGGTACACTAATAAAATGGCCTTTTTCGCTCTATGTCGATACTTTAACAGATAGGCACTTTAACATTTTTCGAAATCTTCAATTAAATGTGCAATTTAATTACCAATAATAAAATTAAAATATAAGGGCGGCCCCCATATAAACACACAAATTTTGGCCTAATTTTGCTGTATAATAGTACGGAACCCTTCGTGCGCGAGTCCGACTCGCACTTGGCCGATTATTACTATTGTTTGAACAGATGGTTAAGTACACTAACATGATGTACAATCACTATCCTCATCAGACCCGTAATATTACGCGCTATCTCCCTTTCCCTCAACCTTCGATAGTTTGCCATCTTTGACAGCCGGCACCCCTTATTTGCGGCCAGATTTAATTAGGCACACCTATATTGTAATAATAAGAGGAAAATAAGCTTCCATTTGATATATAAAAGATCAATATAGGTTATGGATGCAAAAATGTATCGGAATCGTACCTGCGGGCCGATTCTGTATCGTACATTTGTGAGTTAATAACTGAGTTAGTAACGAAACCGAGGAGTGAGTAACGGAAAGTGCCACTTTTTGTATTCACTTGCATACAAAAGTGAGACTTTCGGTTGCTCACTCCTCCGTTTCGTTACTAACTCAGTGATTAACTCACAAATGTACGATACAGAATCGGCCCGCTGTTCACACCTGGTTACAATAGTTTGCGGCCGGGTGCCCAACGGCACACCGGATTTTTCTAAATCTCTATACCAGCGGTTCTCAAACTTTTTTGGTGGCGGAACCCTATTGGAAAGCAATACTTGACGGAACCCTACAATAAAATAATATTTTTTAAAAGTGTATTCTTTATTAATAAACATAATAAAAGTATAATGTAACAGTTACTAATTATTACTTACTTTAACATGCCACATGGCAAGTACATTATTACAAGATATTAAAAAATAAAAAATCTAACTAATGGGAGGTATGAAACTGTTTTTTATTTTTCATTAATTGGTTGATGCCAGGTTTGATAGAAGACAGTTGCAGTCTCATATCAGGTTCGGCGTCCAGTCTATTGCGATATTTTGTTTTCATGGCTGCATACGTTGAGATTCCTGTTTCGCACAAATATGTTGTTGGGAACGGGAGAAGAATATTCAGAGCCATTTTGCCAAGCGTTGGATATTCATTACGAATTCTGCACCAAAAATCGTTGAGAGGCATCGTTTTGAACAGTGACTCCATACTTGTGTCTGATGACATTTCTAAAGATAATGGTAGATGGCTTCTTAGCTCGCCAGCTCGTGGCCATTTTATGCTTGTGTGCAATTGCCGTAGTGTGCGTGTAGGGATGGGCGATCTGCTTGTATATATCGATAAAAATATAAAATTAGACTACAGCTATCGACCAATAGTCGACCATAATTTTATGTTATAGATTTTAATTAAACGACATCACAAAAAGGAGGTTATCAATTCGACCTGCATGTTCAATTTAGGATACAATATTATGATCATTATAATATAAAACTACTTATATAAATAAAATATTTAAGTATATAACAACACAAATACTTAAAAATAATATACATAATATGTATACTCCATAAGTCACGAAGGCTTGACCGGAGTGTAATATCAATAAAATCAACAGTTTTTATAAAAAACAACAGAAGATCAAATATACTTTATTATACTTAACTATTAAACAACAATTTTGTAAAATAACAGTTGTTATGCATTGTCGAAGAAATAAAGACGTTAAAGCATTGGATACTTCATACTGGTGACGGGACACATAATAATACATATAATGTGTCCACTGTCCCTACTCAGTGGCCGATCCTTCAGTCAATAAAATATGCCATACATCATAACATAATTATAAGGATTGGACACCGGTGTTAGGACACATTGTATAATATTACACACATATTAAAAATTAGAAATTAAGGGGCCGGGTGCCATCAAAATTCTCATACATACGTTATACCAAAATCATTTTCTCATACGAAAATATTTAACATGTTTGAGTTATTTTTCAGCTTTAAAATAGTAATTACCTAGGTTCCTGCACAAAAATTTACTACAAAATATTTAAACACTAAAAATATAGTATAACACTAAAAAATATATAAATAAATAGTAAATTTACTACAAAATATTTAAATAGTAAAAAAAAAATTTTTTAGTTTAAATATTTTGTAGTAAATTTACTATTTATTTATATATTTTTTAGTATTTTACTGTATTTTTCAGTGTTTAAATTTACTACAAAATATTTAAATACAAAAAATATTTTTTAGTGTATAAATTTTTGTTCAGGAACCTAGGTAGTAGTTTTGAAGTCGGTACCAGCCCGGAAAAGTTCTGAGATCCTTGACATAGCAATTACGCTAAGGTACCGACTTCAAAAGCATGAAGATTGAGTACAGAAATAGTTGAGGTTTAGGCGAAGTCTGAAGACGCCACTATAATAAGGAATAAGAATTATTTAATTCTTTTTAGATTAAGAATAAGTATTAGTTTTGTTTTTACCTTGGAAGTCGGTTTTAATTTTTTGTTAAAAAATAATAATTTTACCCTTTTTAGTTACATAATATGAGACGACAAGGCTATAATATTATAGCTTGTTGTCTTAGAGTTGTACATAATATTACTAGCGGTCGCCTGCGGCTCTGCCCGCGTGGATGTCGGTTACGGCTGCAAAAAGCCTACCCAGGAAAGACTCGGTCAGCAAAATGATTCCCAGGTCAATTCACAGACTCCGACACTGACATCGACGACGCGGACGCAGTCATTATCCGAAGGGAGTACACTGTACAGTGCACACTGCACAGTTGTCTTCCTCCCGGCAAGCGCATCCCGCTTGGTGACGCCCACTATCGTAATATTTTAATTTCGCCATAATTTCAAAACCAAACGTCCAATTTTAATCATTCAAAGACCAAATGTTATCTACATAAACTGTACTTAGTGATGAAATAATTTATTTTGATAAGGATTAATGGCATGAGTAAAATAAATGCGTTTAAATGTTGTCCAAAAAAATTCAAGATTTTTAAATAAAAAAAATGGTTATTGTGCCTCACTCGACAATCGACATAGATAAGTATAGTATGTCGCGGACTTTTTGTAGATATTTATAAGATCTACAATACTTATAACATTTTATGGTTCTATCTTTTATAGTTTCGGCAGCGTACGCAAAATAAGTAACTTTTCTGGTTGATTTTTTCACCTGGCGTCCGAAAAACCCAAATATCTTACGAAACGCTAATTTTTCAAAAATAAGATTTAGCCTATGTTCAGCACAAATAATGTAGGATTTGCTTGGAGTAGTTTAAATAAAGCCAAAATCCTCAAACTTGTATCTATAAGGATTCAAAAGTTCTGTTGGGTACCTTCAGAACCAGGGTATATCCTGGTGCAAAATCTTACTTTTTGGTAGTATATGCCTGAAATACTTCAGAAAAAATCGAAAGCACCATATGTTCCCATATAAATTTCAAGGAGTCCCCTCGATTCCTCATGGATCCCATCATCAGATCACCACTTTTGTGAACATGGTACCAACCTCGGATTCAACCTTGTACAACAACAAAAGAATCATGAAAATCGGTCCATAAACGGCGAAGTTATGGTTGATCATACAAATATATATATATATATAAACAGACGAACGTATAACCTCCTCCTTTTTGGAAGTCGGTTAAAAATATTCAAACAATGAAAACAGTTGACAACAGTCTTCTTAATTTTCTGATTCTCCTTACTTAAACCATTCCCTCCTCACTCCATCTCACCACCAGAATAATCGGTTATAATCTAAGCTTAAAAATAATATTATCTTCATTATAGGTCTCTCCGTCATCACCATCATATTGAACTTTTGTTTAGAAGCATTCCAAAAATCTAAAAAAATAGTCAGTTTAGTGTCATTAAATGTACTTAATACTATAAAATACATATATACATACATGATATTGTATACGGGGCAATATGATTTATGTAAGTTTTCCATACCTAACCCATCAAGCCCCAAGCGGAACTCAAGTACCGCATAACAACTGAATATCTATTGTCGTCTGGTATCCGACGATCGAGGTATTAAATTTATTTTATTAAATGATTATGACTTTAGCCTTATTAAAATTTTACATTTTATTTAAAAAAGAGTAATGCCAGGATAAAATTTCAAAAAGTATATCCAAGTAACGATTTGAGTACTTACAGGGGGGAGGTGTGAGAGCTGTTGATCATTTTACTCTCCGTTAGAAATTTTTTTATTTCAATAAAATCATTATTTCAAAATTACGTTTGAAATGATAATCCCAATATTGTGATGCCTTCATGAGGGAAGTAAGGATTTAAAACTTGCATGAAACTTGCGTCTAAATATTTCTGTTCGTCGTCTATTTTGAAGCATTTTCAAATCCTGAAAAAAAATCATTTAGTCCATGACAACAGGTGGACGCAAGTTCCGAACAAAAAAAAATTGGGTTCCAAATTTAAACGTAGCTACTAAATATAATAGCATAATCTGTACTATTTTTAAGCACGGTCGACTGTGATTGGCTGATAAAAAAGACCATAGAGAATATAAACTATATGAGAAAAAAGAGGAAGAAGAAGTTTAAAACTCAAAGTTCGAATTTCAGTTTGTGAAAATTATTTATTACAAAAATACAAAAATTGTAAATTAAATGGATTAATTATTGAAAAACGAAAGGTAAGCCATTGTAAAATGTAAATGTAACCGTAAATTGATAAATTGAAGCAAAACATAACGATATCAAACCATGTTCTAATATAAAGTATGTCGTAGTATTATTTGCAATAATTTACAACATAAACTATATTAATATGAAAAAGATAGATTATCATTTCATAGAAAATATTATAATGTATATCGTATGCAGTTAATTTGGATAATGATGAAATGTGTATCATGTGTTACATATTGTTTTATTGTAACAATACATAAGGTTATTAACTATAAGTACTTAATAATTTATGTAAACTGTATGGAAATGTAGTAAGTAAATGAAAAATGTTTCATTAATTTCAGATTTTTAGGTCCCTATACAGCTAGTTTGCAACATTTTAGTCTGCAAGCAATAGCTGTTACCTCGATCGCGGATTCTAGGAAATCTTTTGTTCTCGCGGTCGCATGCGAGCGCTTGGGAACGAAAGCAGCAAAGAGATTCAAAGCAAGGAGATTTTAGGAGAAGGAAGGTATGGGATTATGAGTGGTACGGCCACCAAGGAAAAATCCTCTGATCAAGTGAGGTGGTATGCAGCTGGCCTGAGCCCGCGCGATAGATTTCAGCTGTCGTATACAGAGTGTAAGAAAACAAAGTGTGTATGTATAAAGGTGCGGTCCACTGGATCGGAATCGGAGCGTAGGTACGCAGTGGACGGATTTGTTGCTTTGTATGTATGGTACTGACTACTATGAACTGCACTAGAAGTACTGGAACGTCATTCCGCGCCTGACAAGTATATGACGACACGACGTGCCGTCCGCACCGTACGTCCCGTTTCCGACCTGGTGGACGCGCAGCTTTAATCCCCTCCCTATATAGAGTTTACTGTTTATGGCAATCAAGTAGTTAGTAGAGTAGCATAGACAGCTATTCTATTATATTTATAAATAAAATACATAAAATACTGTAATATTATAATTCTTAACAGGGAGTGCCTCCGCTGCCGGCGCCGGCTCCCAAAAATATCAGTAATGGGAACCGGCGATAAGTATACTGCCGGCAGCCGAGATATAAAACAACGGCTGCCGGTGCTGGCACTCATAATGGGAGCCGGTGATAATGCGTAAAGCGCTAGGTTCCAGTGCCGATACACAAATTTTAAAAATAAATAATTATAATCTCAAGTATAATCGACTTTACCGACATCAAAAGGTGAAGGTTAGGTACCTATTTGTTTGGCTGTGGATATTTTAGTTTTTTGTGATGCATTTTCTTAGCTTAGCTTTACCTTAGCTACCTCTTTTCAGCTACCAAAAAGTAAGAATTTGCACTACAGCTACAGTTATAAACCCCGTGGTATACTTCCGAAGGTACTGAACAGAACTTCAGATTCCTTATACATGTTTGAGAGTTTCAGCGTTGTTTAGAAGCAAAGATATTGTATTATGCTACTATGCAGATCACATTTATCAGCATCATAATCACCACCATTAACCCATCAGGCATCAAGATTCAAGCCCCATACGAGCAATACGAGCACCGGTGACCGCGACAACAATAGAATACAATAGCATTTCCAAGAATCCCCGATCGAAGGATTCAGATATATGCATCCTTACAATATGACTATGTATTATGTACCTTATTATTTGTACTTTTAATAGTCCTTTAGCTCAAGACTGATGTTTTTGATCATTATTCTGTCATTTGACAAGCGATGTTTGCCGAATAGGCGCCGGCAGCCTACTCGGCAAACATCGCGTGACTTCGGCAAACTTCGGAGTTCGCCATTTCAGCAACCGGCGCCGGCAGCCATTTCGGCAACCGGCGCCGGCAGCGGAGGCACTCCCTATTTAATAATAGAAATCAACCAAAGCTTGTGGATTAAATCTGTTTTATTGTTTAATTTACCTTATTAGCCTATTTATCAAGTTAAGTACAATAATTTTTATTGAAATAAAACATTTATTTGAGCTAATTTCTTTTTTATTTTTATTTTTTTAAATTTTTGGTATGTTTAGAGTGAAAGGTTTTGCACTTAAAAATTTTAACTTCAGTTTCAAATTAAAAAAATAACGGATGTTGGTTTTTTTTCTTCTAAGTCCGACCTCTTGTTACGTAGTATACAGTATATATCCTCTTTGCATGACAATATTTTTATCGATAAACTATACTACAAGTATAGTGCATCCCTAAAATACACGTAAAAAGTAATGCAATATTTGTAGCCAAATTATTACTTGATGTGACATTTTTATCACTAATGCCTTATATAGCATGATTGAGGGATTATTAAACTTATAAATTTTCTTTTTAGCTTACAAAAATACCGATTGATAAGCCCAAAACACGTTGTTGAAAACTTACGTATGCTATGTTAAATCCACGTGTTTGAGGCATTCCTTGGCCGTTTTTATGGTTTGTTATATAGCGAAACCACAAAACCCAACAAGATATTGCATTTAACGTTCACTAAACACTTTTATTAGCACTTTTTAAAACATGAAATATGCAGACCGACTCCTTTGTTATGTCCCATTAGGTAGGACATAACATTACAAACTTTTGACGTTCATACACCGATATGAGCTTTCTCTTTCACTCAACTTACTGCATTGTTAGTTAGAAAGAGTAACATGATCAACTGTCAAAATAAAAGGCGCCCTCCAATAGTGTACCTCCAATATCTCGTTTGACATACTTTCGGGCTTTTGCAAGTTGGGTAAAAAAGGATTATGAATCCATGAATTCAGTTTTATTTTTGTATTCTGTTCTTCGGGAAAATACTTTTCAACACGTAGTGATTATATTCTCTTTGCTTTTCAAAAGATGCGCGCATCGAAGTGAGATATTGGACCAATTCTTCAAACATATCATCTTGAAACATTTTTGAGTCGTTATCGCTAACAAACTCACTGAGTGACGTAAAGCTTTCTATTTCTCTCTTATCAACGCAAACAATCCAAAAATGTAATTTTCTTTTGAAGGCAGTTATTTTATTATAGGTCTGGAACACTGTTGTCTGTTTACCTTGCAATGATAAATTCAATTCGTTTAGTTTTTGAAAGATATCCGCCATAAAAGACAATCGGAACAACTAAGTTTTATCATACAAACGGTCTTTCAAATTAAAAGAAGTATCAGCTGAAAGAAACATTTGTAACTCCGCTCTAAGTTCAAAAAGCCTTGTTAAAGTTTTACCCCGAGACAGCCATCGCACTTCTGTATGGAGCAGCAGTGTTTAATGTTTGCTGCCATAATCTTCACACAATAATGAGAACAATCGGGATTGTTATAGTGGTCGTCATTTGATAAAATTAATTATTTTTACCGCTTCATCCATAAAAGGCCGTATACACGATCGGTTCCAACCACCAACAGAGGTCACCTTGGTAGGGTTGGAACAAAAATCAACCGTGTAGATGTTTGTTTTTGGTTGACCAACCAAATACTGGCGGCACCGGCGCGCAATGAACGCGAAATCTTGACTGAATTTTCAGAAATGTATAGGAATTTGCCTACGTTATGGAATATTGCTTCCGATCTTTATAAAGATCGGGACAAAAAGAGTCAAGCGTGGTAGTTGCTTGTCGAAAAATTAAAGGAATATGACTCTGAGGCTGATATGTCGATGGCAAAAAAGAAAATTGAACACATGACATGAGGTTTAGATAGTGGTCCCATTGTTCACTTTTCTACAGCCTAGCCAAGACAGCCAAGACTGACGAGTTGATTTACGTGTAGATAGAGATTCAACTTTGTTGACCCAACCAAGGTGACCTCTGTTGGTGGTTGGAACCGATCGTGTATACGGCCTTTAACTAATTTTAGATTTGACGGCATTTGCTTCATCGCAAGTGCTTGTCTATGCAGAATACAATGGCTGGAACTACAATAAGCCGCTTTATTTTTTATGCGTGACTCTGCTCCTGCTGTTTTACCTGTCATCGCCTTGGCCCCATCTGTACAAATGTCAATGCAATCGTTCCAAAGTTCCAACTGAGATTATTTTCTTCAAAAAATATGTTTATTTTATTAAAAACACTACTGTTTGTGGGCAGCGGTGAACACATAAGCATATCTTCTTCAAAAGAACTTTCATATGGATATCTCACGATAACCAGCAAGATAGACAGACCAGCGACATCAGTTGACTCATCCATTTGCAAGGCGAATCGTGTTTTTTGTAGACGTGAAACTAGTCCTTGTTTGATGTAGCTTGCCAGATCATGGATTCGCCGTGACACAGTATCGTTTGATAGCGGCACAGTAGAAAGATGCTTTGCAGATTTTTCATCGAGCATACATTTTGTTATGTCTAACACACATGGCTTTATTAAATTTTCAGCGATAGTGTGCGCTTCACCTGCTTGTGCAATGCGATAGCTAACTAAATATGATGCCTCCGTGGCCTTTTCATTGATAGTTTGTGTTACATGCATCATATTTTTTTGACTTTCCAATAACTGTTCTTTTCTGCGAACAAAAAATTCTTTATTCTTGTCTTTAGACTCGGGGTGTACAGTTTCTAAAGCGCTTATTCCATTTCACTAAATTTAGATATCTAAATGATTTAGTGACTAAATTTAGTCAAGTGGAATAACATTTAGTAACTTTCTAAATGTTATTCCACTTGACTAAATTTAGTCACTAAATCATTTAGATATCTAAATTTAGTGAAATGGAATAAGCGCTTAAATGTCGGCGCAATTTGGCAGGTGCCATGGAACTATTAGGAAGCAGTTTACTACATAGCATGCAGAGAGGTGAGCCGTTGGAATCAACAAATCCGAAACTGATATTCCTAATCCGATTCATCATACTTCCTTTTTTTCGTCTTTGAAACCGTGGAGCTTGACGTCGTGGCATCATCGTCTGGATCGGTAATTGCTGCATTCTCCGTGCGTACTGCTTTTGAACATTCAGAGTCATTAGAAGATGATGTTGCAACACGTTTAACGCCTTTAAGCCAACATTCCATTCTTCTTTATTAATAATGTCACGTCAGGATGGTGGGGTCAAAATAATTCACAATCGTTACTGCTTATAAGAGACTAAGTTTAGTCCAAAGAAGAAATGTACAAATCTGATACAATCAGAATACAGCAGGCAGTAGAACAATAAACACTAGTTACATTATCACGTTTAAGCTCCGCAATTCGCTAGCTAGCTTGTAAGTAGATAGGTAGGAACTTATCGCTCCGAACGCTTCAACTGACTGACGAGGCGCGACGCGCGATCGCCGCTTTTATACTTAGTCCTAGACTCAATCTCGAACATTCTCAAAAATACTCGAGTCGGCGCCTTTGATAAACAAAAAGCGGAAATAAAAATACAAAAATGCGTTGTAAACAATCTCGACTTTATGTGTTGAAGTTAGAGCCGAAAGTCGCTTGTTCAATAATAATGTTTAATTCAGAGGCGGCTTTTATCAAAGGACGCGCGCTCACAATTAGTAGGTATGCGCGCAGCGGCGGCGCGGCGGGCGGAGTCAAAACGTTCGACCAGAGAGAGTTGTTTTGATATTTTTTTCTAAATTCTTACGGAACCCCTACAGGGGTATCGCGGAACCCTAGGGTTCCGCGGAACACACTTAAGAGTATAGCTGCTCTATACCCATTGCCGTGAAATGAACCATGTGTGCTTTCAATACCTGATGAAAACATTTTATACCGCAAACTCAATTTTTAAAAAAAAAATTAAAAATAGTTGCGGCCACATTTGGACTGGCACCCCAGTAGAAATATGTTCTCCTAACCAAAAATATTAGTAAAAAGGTGGTTTTAAGCATGTACTCGATACCTGCACAGTTCTGCAGTCGTATCTCGTACTATTAGGATAACTTTCGGAAGCTATTTCTCAACATTTTAGTACTGACTACTGAGTGATTACGAGTATAAAAGAAAAAATACATGTACGGTATTTTTATTTTTAACAAGGTTAATATTATCAAAATTTGACAGGAAGGTTTAATTGCACCCTGTATAATGGTTGTGCCACTCGGGCCCACGTAACCGTGGTACCCTGTATTTAAGAGCCTACTCCGGAGCCCCTGATCTTTCGACCATCTAAAACTTTGATTACCTCTCATTCCAGCAATCGAGATGTTTACCAGAAGGTTACTCTGGTTGCCGCGCTGTTATCGAGGCGTCATTTGTAAGAAAAGGCATACCTGTATCCGATCCTCCATACCAATCATGTTAGCTTCACTTTCGTACAATTCGCTGAAGCAGTACGACACCTGTCTTAAAAATGGTTTAATTACTGTTAAACTGCTTCTACCGAAGATTTGTAAATATTTTTTACGCAATTATTCGAAACAGAAGCACAATTTGGAACTTCAAATTCTTGTAGATCAGCCTGTGAGATCAGCCCTATCTCTTATTCTCGGTAACGAGAAAACAAATGAAGATTGCATAAAGCGATTCTTTTAAGTAACGCCCGTCTCTTCCCAAGTACAACACTACATGAATGCCAGCACGCAGCAGATTATCAGAAAGGATTGTTCAGAGAAGTAGCTAACGGAGTTTTAATACAGCTGAACCTACATTTGTTTCATTTTTTCCCCACCCCACTACTCCCACACCCACCACCCACGGCCTGCCAGCACGCAGATTATCAGTAAGGGTTGTTCAGAGAAGTAGCTAGCGAGTTTTAATACAGCTGAAGCCACATGACCGATTTGGTCGTCAGCTCTAGTCGATAACGTATTTTCAATGGACTAGATTTAAATTTTCCCGCTTACTCCGAAAGGCGCAATATTATTTTACCACGTGACTCGCATCGATCCAATGGTTGAACGCGTCTCGGGTCCATTCAACTCGGTTTTAGGGCAGCGCAGGGGAGGGATACTTCACAACACTGATTCTATTCATACGTAAGAAATATTTATGTATTTCTATCTCTATCGCTCGTATTATGAAATAATTAGATGAATGGTGAGCGAGCGAAACGGGAATACATTCGAGTGGAAATTATGATGGGCTACTAGGCTAGGCCAGTCGCCATGTAGAATTTTTTGGTGTGGGTGTTTTGTCTCGGGATGTCAAACGTGAAATGATTATTATTTTCAAGTGGACCATAAAAAGTGTGCAAATAGTTATAAAATTATAAATAATCGCCTTTCCTCGGATCGATTGACATTTCTTTGTGATCGTGAACGAATCTTGTGCAGTGAACAGTGAACACCCATAATAATTCGGTGGAGAGTGCAGTTAAAATACTACGATACAATAGTACCGACGTTTTCAACTGGAGAGGTGGTCGGGTCCACTAAAATTTCAGTTCGGTTCGGACACGGCGGACTTCCATTTTGTTTTATTATGTGTGGATGTTTACATAGTGCGTGTATGCGACAATGGGAGCCAACGGTGAGTTGATAACTCGGCGATGAGCGAGTGTAGCGTAAGGTCTGCGCATGTATGTGGCCACGATGATCGTGCATCAGTAAATATGTAATGATATTCGATTTTGTGCATCGTGCAGCGCAGCCGTGGCCCGGGTTACGGCGCGGCCTTACACTTTTATCATTAGTCATAATTTACACTTGGTGCACATGCCGTTTCGACGTGGTTGAGACGCGAGCGAATTGATTTCGTACGAGAACCAAGCATGCGCCCACCGGCCGTGCTGCCTGGTCTATATCTAGCTTATCAGCTGATGGGAGTTGCACTGACAGCTTGGTGATATGAAATGTTTATAAAATATGTACTCAAAGTGAACCTCTTAACTTTGGCTGAAATGCTGTAAGTATTAATTTTCGTTATGTTAAGATTATGGAAATAATACAGCCATGATAATCATAATTCATTTGTTAAATTGCTACATAAATGTCTCCAAGCCGAACCCTTATTTGACAACACAGCCAATGTACACTCACTACTTCATATTGTTTCTACATAAGCTTTAGACTCAATGAAATTCAAGGTCAGAATTGTAAACATAGAAATTATATAGTTTTGGCCAGAGTAAAAGTACTGATAAGAGTATGAAATACTATTATTAAAACTGTGTTCAATTCTGCACACAGTGCGGAGGTTTAACCCTTAACCACTGACGTGCAATTAAGTTACATTACCACTGACGTACATATGGGATACGTATGCCATTTTGAACGCCTCCTGATGTGTCGATAAAGTTTAATTCTGATGACAATTGCAGACTATTTATTTGGATACTTTCAAATTACACAAAGATATTAAAAAAAAAAAATATTTATTATAAATAAATGTTTATGTAACAAAAACCTTAGTGACATACAAAGTAGACTTTTTATATAAAATTAACAAAAAATATTTTCTAGACATAGGAACTCTTTTTTTGGTTTATATTAATTATCTAGGATTATATTAATTAGGAAAAAATCACAATCACCCCAAATCAAATTACAAGGCACCTTTTAACGACAGTTGTTGCAGGTCGACTTAGAGCACTGCAAGCAAACCAATTTATGCAAGCAATTGACATCCGTTTCGGGTTCTGCGACGTTTTTCTTTGAAATATATGGCAAATTTTCATTGTGTAAAATTTATGACTTGTTGCTTTTTTGACCAACTTCATCACCCTTATCCTTGGCCAACCAACAAGGCTAGAGAGCTCATGTGAAAGCTACAGTATCAATTCAATTTGTTCGTTATTAGACGTAGAGGGTTCCCAAGATGAATAAAACAGCCTACAATTCATTTTTATCTACGGACAAACAAAAAGTAATTACTTGAAAAAAGTCACACTAACACTGACGCTACGTACCTCATACGTCAGGTCGTCGAAGTCACCTGCTTGCAGATATGTACTGCATCCGCTCTCCCTTGCCTTCGACTGGCAACTAGGAAACTACCAAAAATGACACGCAGTAGTAGTAGATTTTGAGTTTTGAATGAAAAACCGCGTGGGTGACGTACCACATACGTACGTCAGTGGTTAAGGGTTAAAGATCATTCAAAATGCGACATGGACACACCCATTCTCCTAAGGTCCGGCCAGTAAGGTGTGCAAAGATTTATTTAACTTTTCATTAAAAGGATGATGATTGGATTGTGCTAGCATTGTAGCAAAAAAGATATAATATATGATAAGTCGGTTGTACTACCTTCTGAGAATTATAGTTAGGCGTAAACTATTTAAATAGAAAACTATTTACCTAAAAACAAAAAGAGTAACAATATATAAACACAACGTAATTTATATGTTGTTACTCTTGTATTAAAATCCTCTATAGAGTTGCAACCACTTGCAGTTACAACACATTTACTCAGTAGTCAGTAGCTATGGGTATTACTACCACACATACAATATTGTCCAATGTTTTAATCATTGTGGAGACATGTATGGCAACACAGTATCCTCCGAGTGAATGAAAGTTTTAGTTCACTTAGCAACTTGTTTTTTATGGTTCACTGGGTCTTACTTCCTTTAAATTATTCATGGAAGCCATCTGCTATGAGGTCTTATTACATCAAACTTAAACCTTCATAAAAAAATTCAAAGTGTGTTACATGTGTGTATGAATTTGTATGAAGCTTTAAGGAGTAATACATATGCGGACCTACCCGCATTACTCTAAAACGCTCCTTACAGCTTAATTACAGATGATGATGATGTGACACTAAAACCAGCCTAAGACCCCTTTCTTGTAATGAGGGATAAAAAATTTCAATTTAAAAATGAATTGAAGTACAGTATAGGAAGTATAATCAGGGGATAAATTTTTTTAACATTAAATTGAATTGAAGTGTAGGAAATATATTATTATCTATTTTATCTTTGTTTGCCTATTTTCCTTTTTGTCATTTTCAAAAGACAAAAGCATTCTATTTTGTAATCCATTATTAAATTCTATAAAAATTATTTAGTCAGGATAATTTTTGTCTAAAATCTATGATGTCTTGTTCTAAAAGCTAAAATCTATGATACATCATAGATTTTAGCTTTTAGAACAAGACATCATAGATTTTAGACAAAAATTAGTATGATGGAAAAATATTGATCAAGTCAATTTTGTAGCATGAGTAATAACCTAATGCATGGGTAGGTCACACTGTATCAAGGTCACAGGGAACAATGATAGACATGTCAGAGCATGATAAAACAGGTTTGAATAAATTATATTGCACATGATTGCACGGTGTCCTGTGGGTTTCTTTGATTGTAACTGGAAAGTTTTCTTTTATATATATTATGACTAGATGACGTCCACAACTCCATTGCGCCAAAATTCGTTTATCGCGCGGGAACCGTACATTTTTACGGGATGCAAATTGACTACATGTCCTTTCCCAGGACTTAAAGTATCTTTTAAACTAGTCGTTCCGCGCGGCTTCGCCCGCGTAAATTAGATAATATTTCACAGACAAATTAGTCCACAAAAAATATCCCATGATCCTTCACGTGGTCTACTTCTTATCGGTGCCAAATAACAGAAAAATAGCTCGACAGTAGTTCGTGACATAAGCCCTTTCAAATAATTTCCCCCGCTTTTCCACATTTTCAAATCGGACCAGTAGTTCCTGAGATTAGCGCGTTCAAACAAACAAACTAACAAACTCTTCCAATTTATAATATTAGTATAGACTAGACGTTCCGCGCGGCTTCGCCCGCGTAAATTAGATATTTCACAGACAAATTAGTCCACAAAAATAGCCTATGATCCTTTACGCAGTCTATTTCTTATCTGTGCTAAATAACAGAAAAAATTCTCCAGTAGTTCGTGAGATAAGCCCTTTTTCTCTATTTCTTCGCTCCTATTAGTTTTAGCGTGATAAAATACAGCCTATAGATTTCCTCAATAAATGGGCTATCTAACACTGAAAGAATTTTTTAAATCGGACCAGTAGTTCCTGAGATTAGCGCGTTCAAACAAACAAACTTCCGCTTTATAATATTATTTATAATATTAACTTATCTAAGATAAAATATAGCCTTAGCCTTCCTTAATAAATGGGCTATCTAACACTGAAAGAATTTTTTAAATCGGACTAGTAGTTCCTGAGATTAGCGCGTTCAAACAAACAAACAAACTCTTCCGCTTTATAATATTAGTATCTATATTCTATTCTATAGAATACATAATATACCAAATTATAGCAAAATCGGTTCTGCGGTTTGGGCGTGAAGAGGTAACAGTCAGACAGAAAAACACACTTTTATAATATTAAGTAACTAGACGTTCCGCGCGGCTTCGCCCGCGTAAATTAGATATTTCACAGACAAATTAGTCCACGAAAAACAGCCTATGATCCGTCACGTGGTCTACTTCTTATTTGACCCAAATAACAGAAAAAATGCTCTAGTAGTTCGTGAGATAAGCCCTTTTAAATAATTTCCCCCGTTTTTTCCACATTTTTCTCTATTTCTTCGCTCCTATTAGTCTTAGCGTGATAAAATATAGCCTATAGCCTTCCTCGATAAATGTACTAACACTGAAAGAATTTTTCAAATCGGACCAGTAGTTCCGGAGATTAGCGCGTTCGAACAAACAAACTAACAAACTCTTTCGCTTTATAAATAATATTAGTATAGATTAGCTATAATGCTACTAATTTACTAAACAACATGTTATTAAGACATATAGACTGTACTTGCATGGATAGGTGGAAGACAGTCGGGTGTGTCATCTCTATGGTTCTTCGTATTTGTGGAAGAGAGACAGAAAGATAATATTGATGTTTTAAAGACGAAAGAAAGAAAGTATTATAGGCCTGGAGGTAGTGACACAAAATTCTTGGTCATTTGTGCCAGTATGGCGGTTTTACAGGGGTATAACTACGTAAAGGCAAAAAGGAAAATGATGGTCATAGCGCTCGCACTGGCAGCCCAAACGCGTGGGTGTTAATCGAACGTGTCGGATAAATAACGAGTGTCGAACGATTTGTTCCACAAAAATGCTTGTATTTTCAGATAGTCGAAAAAAAATAAGTAGGCGAAAGCGTAATGCCATACTTGTCGGGTGCGGCTTACAGCCCGCCATACCGACGCGAATACGTTAATTTTAATAAAAAAATTGAACCATTTGTACCAGGCTAATTTTTGCATAGCTAATCATCGTCGAGTAGCCATTCACGAAAATCACCTTGCCATACTTTTCCGACAGCTCCCAATGGCCGCCATACCACTGCAAAGGTGTAAGTTTTTTTTTCGCCAAACGATTTGTACCACCCTGAAACTTTTTTTAACAGTTCCCTGTATGATCATAAATAGGAGTCTGATAATGCCATACCTGTGGGAGGCGGCAAATATGAATAGTATTATTTCAAAATCCTAAGATTTTATTCGTAATTTCAAACGGTTTTTCAAGTATGGCGCCACTTTTTCCCTCTACTACAAGTATGGCAAATATAATAATGGTCACATTTATCGTATAATTTCCAAAAATCCAAATGCCATACTGGTACAAATCGTCCAATTTTTATCACTTTTTTGCTCAAGTCCGATAGTCATCCCGGCCTATGGTTACAATCTGTAATAAATTTTTTTTGGTACAATTGTCAAATGACGAGAATACAATGATGCCATGATGTAAAAAATGATTTTACGTATTTTATAGTAGTACTAGCTGTTGCCCGCGACTTCGTACGCGGTAACATAGTATAATAACAAAGATGGATAGCTTTCCCCTTTTTGTGGTTACTTATACAAAGGGTAAAAACGGGACCCTATTTAAGCAAACGTCAAACGCAAACGTCAAAAAACTTTCATATTTCTAACTCAAGAAATGATGGACTTTCATTGAATCTTTCTACCCCAATTTCACCCCCTTGGGGGTAGAATTACCATAAACGCTTAAATACGTATCCATTCATTTTTAATCAGTAGCACAAAATTAAAGTTTCATGTTTCTAACTCAAGAAATGACGGACTTTCATTCAAACTTTCAACCCCAATTTCACCCCCTTGGGGGTAGAATTTCCAAAAACGCTTAAATACCTATCCATTCATTTTTAATCAGCAGTCCAAAAATAAACTTTCATGTTCCTAACTTGAGAAATGACGGACTTTCATTTAAACTTTCAACCCCTATTTCACCCCCTTGGAGGTAGAATTTCCAAAAACACTTAAGCACGTATTCAATCATTTTTAATCAGTAGCCCAAACCTAAAATTTCAAGTTTCTAACTTAAGAAATAACGGAATTTCATTCAAACTTTCAACCCCAATTTCACCCCCTTGGGGGTAGAATTTCCAAAAACGCTTAAATACGTATCCATTCATTTTTAATCAGTAACCCAAAAATAAAGTTTCTTGTTTCTAACTCAAGAAATGACGGACTTTCATTCAAACTTTCAACCCCTATTTCACCCCCTTCGGGGTAAAATTTTCGAAATTCCTTCCTTAGTGGGTGTCTACTTAATAAAACAACCCTACTCACCAAATTTCGTGGCTGTAACTTTAACAGTTTTTGCTCAGCGATGATGAATCAGTCAGTCAGGACATGTAATTTTATAAGTATAGATTTTTAAAACGTGTCAAATAAATTAAGTATTTCAAGTATGGCAGCACTTTTTCCCCCTACTAGAAGTATGGGAAAAATAATAACGGTCATATTTTGTCAAATACTTTCCAAAAATTTAAATGCCATACTAGTACAAATCGTTTGGCGAAAAAAAAAACTTACACCTTTGCAGTGGTATGGCGGCAATTGGGAGCTGTCGGAAAAGTATGGCAAGGTGATTTTCGTGAATGGCTACTCGACGATGATTAGCTATGCACAGTGGCGGGGCAAGACCAAAATTTTATGTGGGCAAGATATATCTTGCGAGGCCCCTTAAAATATATTATGCGAGGCCCCCCTGATGGATGACGCTATAGAACGGATTTATTGAGAGAAATAATTTTTTGATAAGTACTTAAAGTTTTATTTATAAAACTTTTTATTTATGAAAATTTTAAGTATCACGTACAACTCGTAAAACCTTTAAAAAAACCTAGTGGTCCAAGGGGCGCGAGGCCCCTAGGACCGCGAGGCCGTGGGCGGTCGCCCACACCGCCCACGCCTTGCACCGCCTCTGGCTATGCAAAAATTAGCCTGATACAAATGGTTCAATTTTTTATTAAAATTAACGTATTCGCGTCGGTATGGCGGGCTGTAAGCCGCACCCGACAAGTATGGCATTACGCTTTCGCCTACTTATTTTTTTTCGACTATCTGAAAATACAAGCATTTTTGTGGAACAAATCGTTCGACACTCGTTATTTATCCGATACGTTCGATTAGTGCCCACGCGTTTGGGCTGCCAGTGCGAGCGCTATGACCATTATTTTCCTTTTTGCCTTTACGTAATTATACCCCTGTAAAACCGCCATACTGGCACAAATGACCAAGAATTTTGTGTCACTATCTCCAGGCCTATTACGCTGTAACTGTAGCATAGTTAGGGTTGTCACTTGTCAGGCTTCCAAAAAAGCCATCTACGAGATTTTTTGATATTCAATGAGAGATTTTGATAATTATGTTCTTGATAGACCCTGAGACTACAAAGCGGCACCTGGTGGCAAATATAATATTAAAAACCCTCATAAGTCATAACCAGTGATCGGAATCGTGGGTGTGATTGATATGAATAATATGGATATGACCACAAAAATCAGGGATTTCCCGGAATCAGATTTTTCGGATTCCGGGATCCAGAACCATAGTAAAAGAATTAAACACATTACTAGGATTAGGAACATGCATGATTTTACAGTGATTTCACAAAAAAAAAATCAGTATAAAATTATTATTTTGTGTTATTTTGTTATTCATATTTTAACTTTATTACTTAGTAAGTAAAAGGTACGGGCAACGCAGTGTTACCGGAGCGCGCGAGCGGACAGAGCGAATAATATTATGATGTGCTGTGCTGTGACGTCATCGCGTCAAGCGCCGATCCCGAATTGCGCACTTATTTTTGAATTAAATATTTCAGAAACTACACGACGTATTGTAATAATTTTTTTCTCTCTTATTTTTTTATTTTCGACTTAGTTTACGGAGAGCTAAAAAATAATAAGTGAACATTCTTCATTTTATTTACCAGCATAAATTATGTACAATATAATATTATTATGTAATGTATGTATAATGTAGAACATATATTTTTTTCATTTTATGTTTCCTATTTCATTCCGCCCTAATATTTGGAAATTTCTATTCAAACTATTTTATATAACATAAATAATTTTATAAACAAATTAACATCATTTTGATTCATTTATAAATTTAAAATTAAGTACTCGGACATTTTCTGATTTTCCTGGGATTCCCGGGATTACAAGTCTTATCCATATTATTCTTTACATTGAAAATTACACCCAGATTCCGATCTATAGTCATAACACATGCCTCTGTACTCTGGATTCTGAAATCATCTCAAATGATACTAAATTCGAAACACTTGACACCTGTGTGAGTAACGTCTTTCCGCCGACTCTGGCTAGTGGCTACATAATCTGTCTACTCTGCTGGCTACTAGGGTGCGTTTCTGCTTTAGCTGAGCTAAGTTGGGGTGTTTCTAAAGCCCGCTGTCATACATCCAACATGTAGAGATCTACTTGGCCATAAGAAAGAAGTTATTACCACCAGTGTTCCGCAAAAGGCGTGCCGCGGCACACTGGTATACCGGGGCCAGTAGTTAGTGTGCCAGAAAAGATGACATTTTACCTGGGAATTGGGAAAAGAGCACCCCCGTACTGTATACTGATTAACACCTCCATCGTGGGTATCGCAGACACAATAGATTTTCAATTGTTATGCGGCAGCCGGCTGCCGCTTGGGGATTGATGGGTTAATTCGTGGTATACCTCCAAAAATTTTCATTTATCAAGGTCTACCTTGAACACAAAGAGTTTGCGGAACACTGCTCTACATTTTGGCCTCATGCTTTGGCCCAATTTGTACAGTAAGAACCAACAGAATCGCTTCATGATCTTATTCAGCGCAGCAATTCTATTCGATATTCAATACACATTAGCTCTACTTCGGTGGAAACATAGGCCTAGGCCCAATTTCAACAACGTCTGTGTGTTGACTGTTAACAGCTTGCTAAAATGTCATGTCTTCTCTTTTATTCAAATGAAAAAGGAAAAAGGTAACGTGATACTAATTCGAGCATTAACTCTAAGAGTAGTTGATGACATTGGACCTTAGGCTCCATAGAGGGCAACCCTAAGCACAGTTTCCGCATCAGTAACCACGTCCCCATCCTTATCTTAAGGTTCCACATATTTACTTCGAACTTTAATCGCGCAAAAGGTACGGTTCCCACGAGATTTCCTTTTGACTGATCGCAGACAGCATCAGCAGCAAATCAGCAATTAGAATCTTTCATAATATTATGGTTTCCTAGATGTTTTTCCTAGATGATGATGAATTTGTTTATCGCAAGAGAGTCGCCTTAAGGCGCTATATCGAAAGTAATTTTACCGCAAGGGCAATTTTATACTTAATTTGTATGACTATTATTATTTTTAACAAAAAAATTAAAACCGACTTCCAAGGTAAAAACAATAGTAATATGAACTAAAAAGTATTAAATAACTCTTACTCTTTAATAGTGCCATTTTCAGAATTCGTCTAAATCTCAACTATTTCTTTACATACTTCATAACATAAGTCTTCATTATTTTGAAGTCGGTACCAGCTAATTTAATCGTGAGTTCAGTCAGTGTCAGAATATATTCTGAAACTTTTGGGACTGGTACCGACTTCAAAGTAATGAAGACTGTAGTATGTAAAGAAATAGTTGAGATTTAGACGAATTCTGAAAATGGCACTATTAAAGAGTAAGAGTTATTTAATACTTTTTAGTTCATATTACTATTGTTTTTACCTTGGAAGTCGGTTTTAATTTTTTTGTTAAAAATAATAATTTCACTCTTTTTAGTAAGTAATTATCTACAAAATAAGGCTTAATGCGTAAATAACCAATACGAATGTTAACTATTCACATTATGTTACTGTAAGCGAAATTGTGGTAAATGCTTGCAGTTATCTAAGCGATGCTGCAATTTCCAAACTTTTATCTTTAAAGGTTCAGGAGTTCTATTCAGTGCCTTTGGACCAAGAGACACCTTCGTATGAAATTTATCTTATTCGTAACATATGTTTAAGTTACTAGAAACAACATTTTAACCACTATGAGTGTTTTGATAAATTTCAAGGATTTCCCTCGATTGCTCATAGATCCCATCATCAGTTCACCACTTTCATAATTGTTATACAAAATTAAGATTATATCATATACAAAAACTGAAAATCGGTCCACAAACAGCGAAACAATCATCAAAAACATCTGCTTCGATGCAAAATATCACGAAAAGTACCAATAATTGGGTCATAATGTGATGACCCATGGTATAATTATGGTTGTGATGATGATGATGATGATCAATCAAACTGATGTGTTGGCTTATGCTTTCAGTTGTTTAAACAACGCCGAAATCCCCGAACCTGTATCTATAAGGATTCAAAATTTCTGTTCGGTACCTTCAGATCCAGGGTATAACCTGGTGCGAAGTCTTACTTTTTGGTAGCATTTACCTCGAACGCTTCAGAAAAAATCGAAATCACTATATGTTTCCATACAAATTTCAAGGAGTCCCCTCGATTCCTCATGGATCCCATCATCAGATCACCACTTTTGTGAACATGGTACCAAATTCGGATTCAACCCTGTACAGCAACAAAAGAATCATGAAAATCGGTCCACAAACGGCGAAGTTATGGTTGAACATACAAAAAAAATATATATACAGACGAACATATAACCTCCTCCTTTTTGGAAGTCGGTTAATAAAGTCGTGAATACGCTGCGGCCAGAAGCTATCGGCTCGCTCGGAAAACATGCGAAAAAACGTAATTATAATCATTAAAAAAATAACTAGGAGCATTTAAGCAAAATGCTTCTATACGATTTTGAGTTGCAAATGTGTCTATCAATTAGACTAATTTCCTACAATACATCTATTTTCGTTTAAAAATAATCTTCAAATTTCGTATTTTTAAGAGGTCATTTCGAAAATTAAATGTATCGAGGCAAAATACATTAATCGTGTTTCTAGTTCTTCTCAAACCTAGATAAGGCTATGAAGATATTATGTATTATATCTCATTACCAGATTTGTAACATTTCTGAGGGTCTTATAGTATTACGTCAAAAAGGACAGTTTTTTCAATATAGCGCCTTAATATGTCCTTTCACGCGACTTCATCATACTAAATAGTAAATTGCATCAAAATCGCTTCATCGGAGTGAAGAAGTAACGGACACTTTCGAATTTATTATTTAAGGCCATCCCCCGAGCAAACGACCTTTTGACCATACATTTGCCGCGTTGCCGAGATCGCGCCAAAACCCTATTTTTTTACTTATCTTAGTTCAAAATTTACGTAAAAAAGATTAAAACGTGAAATATGTAGTTTAAATGATATTGTCGATCTATTGGCGTGTGTTTTAAATAAAAGTAATTTGTAAATACTAAGGAGATGCTGAATGTATGCTTGAATTTTAATAAATTGGTTTTACTTTGGAAGCTGATATCATGAGTATAATAAACAAAAATAGAAAATTTTAAACGGGGAAAGGAATGTTGATATACTGAAGATTATTGCTGTATTTTTATTATAACTTTGTAGCTTTCAAATTATGAGTTTATAAGGCTCTAAATACGGCGAATTACGGAATCTCCGTAGGGAATGCTCTTAAATCAGTGTACAGCTATAGAATTATGGATCTACTAATAATTTAGTTATTAATACATCCAAAGTATCGTCTTATGCTCGGGCCACACTAACGAGAAACGCCGTTAATTATCGCGTTAATTCTAAAACATGTTATAGCATTATCGCCTTTACATGCCACTTATTAAAGGCGATAATGCTATAACAAGTTTTAGCATTATCGCGATAATTAACGGCATTTCTCGTTAGTGTGGCCCGAGCATTACAAAATCCCATCAAAAGTTCAGCGTGAAGAAGTAACAGACAGACAGACTTGAATTTATAATATCATGGAGTATAATAGTACTAATAACTTACATCAAGTGCTGATCTAGTTTAGCCGGCAAAAAATCTCTCAGCCTTGAACTTATGTGCTTCGTGCGGAAAAAATTGTTACCATACAATTAAAATAGACGTACGATTCAGAAATACCTACTTTTTATGCCTAACTGCTTACATAGTCAATAACAATCACCATTGGCATTATTCCTGTCTTTGTATTCGCTTCGTCCAGTAGGACAGGGTAGGGTAGGACGCATTTGAGGAATATTTCATATTTCCAAATCGTACTTAGCAATTTTGAGAATTTACAAATTAGAAGCTATAGCTATAGTCTAATTCTAGACGTAGTTCTGTTCATCATGTTAAGCTACAATCTAAATAACGAGGCACAGAATTTAATACTTTATATGTAGAAAGTTTTTTTTCCCCGATTATCCGTTTCAACTTTTAAGAAAAATTGATATTTTTCAGAGCACAAAGGAAAGGCTGTGGACCTATCGTCGCAGTCTGTCCTAAGGCCACAATCCTTGAAATTCTTACTTTTTACCCGACTGCCAGCACTGCCGGCATAATATTTTATATGATTTATGAATTAATGTTAAGCCCTGCAAAATGTATGTGCGCCGCAGACTCGATCACACAAAAAGTGTGCCGTCTGCGATCTCCCTTGGTGCGACATGCCTCCGACTGCATTTTGCAGTCCACCTTCTTCTTCAACATTTTTCTGCACGTTACAACGTGTATGTAACCTTCTATTCATCCTGGCATGAAACTCGTAAGCAAGAGTCGTATCAATTAAAACATGGATTTGATGCCTCCGGCAGAATAAGGTCTTGTTTCGTTCTTTTTAGTTAACTTTTTTTTGCAGTCGGGTTTTTTAATTATTTAATTAATTTATTACTGATATAAACAAAAAAGTGTTTTTAATATTACTCGTAGTAAAATATTATATCTGTTACCATTTATGCTTGAACGACGGAACCGATTTAGATGTACATAGAGATACTTTGAGAGTCTAGAAAGGATAAAGGATAGTTTTTGTTGCGAAAAAATGTACGGCTCCCGCTGTACGAACTAATTTCGCCACAACGGTGTTGCAAACGTTATTTTTAGGGTTCCGTAGCGAAAGGGTAAAAAGTTGGACCCTATTACTAGACTTCGATGTCTGTCCGTCTGTATGTCATCAGGCTGTGTCTCAAGAACCGCTATAGCTAGACTTCTGAAATTTTCACAGATTATGTATATTATATATCTGTTGCCGCTATAACAACAAATACTGAAAATTGAATAAAGTTAATATTTAAAGGGGGGCTCCCATACAAGAAACGTGATTTTTTTAGCCTTTTTTGTTCGTAATTAATAATGGTAACAGTTAGGCACTTGAAATTTTCACAAAATCCTTAAATAATATGTGTACTTTAATAATAAAATTAAAACAAAGTAAATATATTTAAGGGGAAAAAAATCATTGTGTTTTTTGTATGGGATACAAAAAACACATTTTTTTGTCTACTTTCACTCTATACCGGTACGGAACCCTTTGTGCGCGAGTCCAACTCGCACTTGGCCGATTTTTGAGAATTATCAAGGCTACTAATGTCGCCCTCGGGGATGTCCCTCTAGTACGATATCTAGGCAACGCAAACGTAGAGGCTGATAATTATAATATTGTAATTTAATGACGTCATCAGTTGTAAAATTTATCAATTAAATAGGTTTGTCATACGAGTATGTTCGTAATTTGTATTATATTATAGATAGTGTTAGGAATGTATGAGAAATAAAAGGCATAGTTATAAAAAAGGAATACAGTTTAATGGGGAATTTATTTACATGACCCGTTTTCAAATCGAAATTTAAAGCTTTATTTAGCCTATGCTACCACTGCTGGGCTAAGGCCTCCCCCAGGGTCCTTCATTTTCTCCTCCTGCGCCACCATTAGCCAGCCGGTATGCGGTATGCCTATCGTGACCATTTATTTTTTTAGTCAGAGCGGGACATCTACGGATCCCCCCCCCCATTTTTCTTGTATAATAAAAAGACTTTTATTTTCATTTTGTTATTACTTATTAATTATGAAAGTATAGAGGTAAATACACGCCTGAAAGCGGGACTGTCCCGCCCAAAGCGGGACGTATGGTCACCTTAGGTATGCCTCCAGCTCGTCGCGCCATCTTTTTCTTGGGCAGCCAATGAATAGGTACTTAAATTTAATTTTATGAAGAGTTTGACTTAAATTTTTGTTTCTCGCGGGTTTTATTTTGTCTTTTCGCGTTTTCTATTTTAGTGACAGGCGAAAGTACTTTCTTTCCCTTATCACTTATCAAATTATTATACTCGTATCAAAATTTCACCACAATCAGCAATATATGACAAGGTCGATGACCTATGTAGTATGCAGAGTAACCAGTGCTAGTTTTTGAGGTTTTCTGACAGGAATTTATCTATATAATTAATCCTTCGATCGCGGATTCTTGGAAATCTATTGTTGTCGCGGTCGCCGGTGTCCTTATGGGGGTTGATAGGTTAATAGAGCTTATATAAATAAATAAAATAAAATATGTAATATGCTTATTTCCTGGGGGAGGCCTTTGCCAAGCAGTGGGACACTATAGGCTAATAAAAAAATGTTTATTTCTGGCTTCAACCCATAAAATATTAGTAAATGTGTTAGTAACAACAACAGTAATATTATGATTCGTCAAAAAGTTTTATAATATCTAAGACGTTCTTACCACTGTAGCGCTCATAAACAGGTTCAGCTTTTATAAAATGACGAAAGTCTGGTTGTCGATGGCTTTAACTCTATTTCGCTTTCGTAATGGCTTATGTGATGCATCCCAAGCGCAATGCCTAAATATGCTCATTGGCGGAGGCAACTGCTAATGCCCCCTCGTCACCCCAGCAGGCCACAGGCTCAGAGGACTCTTAATACGTATGCAAAGTTTCGAAGTTATAAGACAACTGGAGATAGGTAAAAATCGTGCTTAAAGATTGATTTACATACAGCCCAAGCTAATAAAAGCGTGTTAAAAATGAAGTAGCAACCAAGGTTTTCGGCCTAAAATTGTATCTGCCTTTGTCTGCAGAAATGTTAAGAAAGGTGCGCAGTTATTGATTTGGTCCTAAAATAGTCTGCTATTTTCAGAATAGAGACTTTTGCCTCTATATTGCATTCTTGATTCTCGAACGATATAATATTATATTTTACAATTCCATGTTATTAACTTCTCACTCGATCAATATCATATAACGGTGCGTCCACATTTGTATCATTTGCGCGATCAGATCTCCGATCAGACCTCCGTCGCGATCATCGCGCCGTATCAAGTATGCGTATCATAGTGTGGACGCCTATTAGATCATTCTGCCGATCATGCGCGTATTTGATACGACACGTCACGACACGTATCAGATACGCGGTTAATAGCGATCGGGGCGTATCATGATACGCGTATCATTTTGATACGCTTCGATGATACGCGACGGAGATCTGATCGCGCAAATGATACAAATGTGGACGAAGCCTTACATTCCAAAAGGTTAAAAAAGTACATGTACTAGTATCAATTCTAGGCAAACATAGTAAAGGCAGGGAAACGGGATAAAATATTCTGAAAAAATCAAACAAGAATCATCAAAAGTTGTATTATCATGTATTGATATTTTTAAGCACTCTACTAAATAACCTATTAATGCAAAAGGCCTTACCCATAACATAACGTTAAAAAAAAAGAGTTAAAATAATAGAACTCTTTGCAGTAGTTATAAGCAAATCTTATTACTTCGGCCGTGGTCGGTGGCAGTCGCATCGCTGCCGTTTACCTATCGCACTAGAAACTTAGAAGAGGCTTTCTTTATGTCTATCGCCGGAGTCGCAGAGGTCTTGATGTTTCCGTGGCTTTGGCAAGGACTTGTAGGGGCTATACGTCCCTTTATAACCTTTCGGGCGCAGCGAGATCTTCATATCCGCGGTAGGAGTCCCCAATCCCCCGCGTAAAGAACGGCATTTCTTTCTGAAAAAAGTTAGATTTGTCTTTGAATTACAATTTTTGCCTCTGGTTTTCCAGGAGGAGGTACAATGAGTGAGTAGCGCGGGCTGTGATGCAGCGCGCTCCAGCGGGCGGCCCCTCGCAGCCGCTCCAGTCGCTCCAGCCGCTCTACCGGCCCCTCGCACACCATGACACCGACATCGACGACCAGGTACATACCCCACTGTACACTGAGCGAGTAGCGCGGGCTGTGATGCAGCGCGCTCCAGCGGGCGGCCCCTCGCAGCCGCTCCAGTCACTCCAGCCGCTCTACCGGCCCCTCGCACACCATGACACCGACATCGACGACCAGGTACATACCCCACTGTACACTGAGCGAGTAGCGCGGGCTGTGATGCAGCGCGCTCCAGCGGGCGGCCCCTCGCAGCCGCTCCAGTCGCTCCAGCCGCTCTACCGGCCCCTCGCACACCATGACACCGACATCGACGACCAGGTACATACCCCACTGTACACTGAGCGAGTAGCGCGGGCTGTGATGCAGCGCGCTCCAGCGGGCGGCCCCTCGCAGCCGCTCCAGTCACTCCAGCCGCTCTACCGGCCCCTCGCACACCATGACACCGACATCGACGACCAGGTACATACCCCACTGTACACTGAGCGAGTAGCGCGGGCTGTGATGCAGCGCGCTCCAGCGCGCTCCAGCGGGCGGCCCCTCGCAGCCGCTCCAGTCGCTCCAGCCGCTCTACCGGCCCCTCGCACACCATGACACCGACATCGAGGACCAGGTACATACCCCACTGTACACTGAGCGAGTAGCGCGGGCTGTGATGCAGCGCGCTCCAGCGGGCGGCCCCTCGCAGCCGCTCTAGTCGCTCCAGCCGCTCTACCGGCCCCTCGCACAACATGACACCGACATCGACGACCAGGTACATACCCACTCTACACTGAGCGAGTAGCGCGGGCTGTGATGCAGCGCGCTCCAGCGGGCGGTCCCTCGCAGCCGCTCCAGTCGCTCCAGCCGCTCTACCGGCCCCTCGCACACCATGACACCGACATCGACGACCAGGTACATACCCACTCTACACTGAGCGAGTAGCGCGGGCTGTGATGCAGCGCGCTCCAGCGGGCGGCCCCTCGCAGCCGCTCCAGTCGCTCCAGCCGCTCTACCGGCCCCTCGCACACCATGACACCGACATCGAGGACCAGGTACATACCCCACTGTACACTGGGCGAGTAAACTAAATCTAGTGAAATGTCAGAAACGCGGATACCGCCGAATAAAAATCGAGCCACTCATTTCTCTCGCTCGATCTAGTTCCCACACGTGACACGGGCACTAGTGGGAGTGAAACAAATGCGTCGCTCGAGCTGGCGCGGCTTGTCTAGCCTGGAGACAGACAGACTAACCCTTTGGGTACGGAACCGTAAAAACTATGATAATCGAAGAGCTGGAGTACCTGTAGTACCTGTGCTTGTACAAGAGCCTAACCAAACTAGAGATCGACATGCCACCTTTACAAAAAATATTCAACTTGGTCGGCCGCTTCATTTGACGTCAAAAATCAAAGGTCTGAAGTATCTGATGAAGAACCCTCAGCTGGTTTCAGCTGTATGATTCAGAGATATGGTGATGCCCCCTTAGATCTGCTATAGTTGCATTACACGTGTGATGATAATAATAATAATAACTCCCACTCTGGTTTTGGTGACGGTGGTCGGTTTCATTGAAACCAGGCCAAGAGTAATTTCATAGTGCCCAAGTGTGTGCGCAGTACACAAGAGCAATCTCTACATTCCTTTACTCGCATAACCCGGTGGGACGGAAGACTGACACGACCGGCGAGAGATCAGGCGCAGGACCGACTTTTTACATGCCCATCCGACGCATGGATCATCTAACATCTTACTTGTCAGATTCAGATGTTAGATGATCCTATCAAAGTACCCGTGTGTATACTAAAGCGAGCGAGAAAAATGCGTGGCTTGATTTTTACTAGACGGTGTCCGCTTTTCTGACGTTTCACTAGATTTAGTTTAGTGAAATGACATATCACTAGATATTTTTAGTAAGAAGACGTAACAAACAAGAATATTCGGCATCTACCGGGAGTTCGTGATATCCCTAGGGATATCGTGAAATCCCTGATATCCTCTTTTCCCTGCGACATATAGACTCATCGAATAGTTAAACTTTGCCTAGTAGTTAAGCCTTTGTACTTGGACGCCAAAAAATATCTGAACGCAAAAAGAATCGTAGTCACAGACACATATCCATATAGTATATTAAATTATCTTAAAAGGAAAATGTGTAAATATGTCCCTAATCGTGAGCTTGCAATATTGTATAATTATGACTCATAACTAGATTTGGTAATACCAAAAGGAAGATATTACAAGAAGTTACACGAAAGTCTATACAAAATTGTATAATAAATTCATTACTGGTAGTTCCTGTCATAGAAATAGGAGTCCAGTTTTTCTGGTCTGATTTCCTTTAGTGATTGTTAGTAACATACAAATTTGATATTGATGATTTTGTAAAATTTCTAGATAGTCGTCATTATTGTTGTAAAAAAGACAAGCAACTAGTCAATGGCAAAGTTTCTCTATGTTGTGCGACCGGACTATGGTAGGTAGCAAATTGATATAAAAATATCATTCTTCAGAATTCTTTATCATCAACTTGTTTACTTCTAATAGGTAGCAATAAAATTAATAGGTTCCAACGAAAAATTCAATTCTACATTCATTATATTATTTTGAATTTGCAGGTAAAAAATATAAATAGGCGCTACTATTCGACGGACGCATTATTTGCTTCAAACATAATACTTGGAAATGATGTTTACATCATTCACAAAAAAATATCAGTTTGCGTACGAGCGTACGAAATGATTCATGCATTCCTCTAATAGAGGAACCACAGAGGAACTAAGGTGTCAAACAGATTTAAATAATGTTTTATTGAATAAAATAAGTTTTTCCCCAATACATTCTAGAATTACACCAGAGTATGTGCCATAGAAGAAATTGATTCAGGCAGCTGACGGACCCACGACATTTGGTTGGATCATGTCAATTCAATGTAAGTCTTGATCTGTCGGCTCGGCTTGACAAAACGCGACCACTACTACATAGGTCTACGTAGTAGAGTAGTAGTACACAACTACGTAGGTCCGCCGTCTGCCTATGAATCAACTTCTCTGATAGTAAATTATATCACTGGAGCTTAGCCTATGACGTGAAATAATGTTCGCAGATACCGGCTTCTGTGATCAGCAGTGTTGGGACGGTGAGCCTGGCTCAGACCACCATGGCGAACCCCACCAACCCTGGCACCGCCAGCAGCAACGGCCAGCAGACGCAGCCGGTCCGCAACCTGCCCAAGAAGCGGAAGTTCGACCCGTCAGAATTGGAGGAGATCGAACGCAACTCCATGAACACCATCCCCGAACGTCAAGAACGAAACTGCATCAACATAGCGCCTGTAGTGGAATATGCTCAGTACACCCCGGTGCTCCAACCCTCGCCGATCATCCAGCGAACGTCGCCGCAAGAGCTGAAACCCTACATGTCGTACCCAAACATCGATTTGTCCGAGTGGCGCGAGCACAGGATACTGGCGAAGCAGCGCGGGCTATACATACCTGGAGTCATACGCCAGGCGGACGGCTGCAAGGTCATAGTGGAGTTGGACGGCCAAGAGAACGATCCGATTGAGTATAGTGACGTATTCGGTGCGAACAAGTATGACGTCATCAGTGATGCTAGTCCCCAGCTAATACATCTGTTAATTGGCTCGCCGTGTGTGGTCAGGACGACGGATCCGAACAGGGAAGTCCAGAATGTGTTTGTGGCGGGGCTGGTCTTCGAAGTGCACAGCTCGCCAATACGGATTAGAGTTAAGGTGAGTCTTACGAGCTGATTGCCAGGTCGCACACAAGTTTATAAGGTCGCTTGGCAAAATGGAAGGGGACTTTTTTGGTGAGCCTTTGGTTGTTGATCAGACGGAACAATCCGTCTGAACAATAACACGCTATTGTATGTACCATATTATCTAAATTCGCCGAGCCATCTTTAACTTACGCGTGACCTTTTAGCGATAACCATCTGCTGCAAAAAACATCTTGCTTTAGTAGATTTATTTGTAGCTTTTACCATAATATTATGCTTGAATCAGTAGGCCAAATCAGAGTAAAACTAAAAATAACTACTAATAGTTCTAGTCGCTACTACAATAACCGGATATTATTTTGAACTATGTTATGTTTGTGTTTTCCGTGTGTCTGCAAATGGAGATAATTATTTCACTACTTTCCTCAACAAATAAACCACAAAAGGTTAAAGCCCATGTAGTAAAACAAATACATACATATGACATATAAAATTGAAAGTGTAGTTGATATTATATCTACAGGCTGTAACAAAACAAAACCAACTTTAGGATATGTTATGTGTCCCTTAGTACATACTACTATACATATAATAGATTATAGTGTGAAAGTAGCAGCGCGGAAAGAGAAACTTTTACTTATTACTCTATGGGCAAGCCCATGACATTGAAGCATTTCTCATAGAAGCTTAGAAGTCAAAAGACGTAATTATACACAGTGTATGTGTAACTGATAATACTTTAGGGTGTGTCACCCTAAAGTATTATCAGTTTGGGTGGGTTGCACCAGAGGCGTGGTTAAAGTTATGGTTATAATTAAGGCTAACTTAGCTCCTTAACTTTAACCTTAACTTTGACCCATAAAGTTAATATACCTATCGGAATAGAGAAACAAAGGCCTGAGTAAGCGAGATGTCACTATCAGTAACACTGCGTGGTAGAAAGAGAAGCGTGATTTGAGGTTGCATAGCTTTTTTTTCATCTCTTTGACAGTCTGTCTGCCCCTGAGCCGATCGTTGTCAATTTGGGCTCTCAGAAAAATTGTAATTTTAAGTTAAATAATGAATAATTTTTAGAAATACTGCTCTAGAAACATGGTTAAATGTTTGTGGAATGATTGTGGATCCACACATCGAAAAAACCCGGACAAATATTCATTTCACAGGTGAATTATTCTACATCGACAAGACCTAGTTTTAAGTTTATTTTTGCCAATTCCCTACGAGTTATTGGTATTGATTTTCATAATTCACTTCTTTAAATATTTATTTATATGGAAAACATAACTTGACTAGCTATGGTGCACAATTTAAGGATATTTTGTGTAAACAATTTTCATATATTTTACACTAGGGCTGCATCAAGTTATCGATAAGTAGTATCGATATGAAAATATTTTTTAGTTAAGTATACTAATTATCTACGAATGTTGAAATGATAACATACTCATCCGTAGTTTATAATTAGTTTAAGTATATTAATATACTATCATACATAATTTATCGTTTTTAAGGGTCCGCACCCAAAGGGTAAAACGTCCTAGTAGTCGGGTCCCGCTCTACTACTAAGACTTCGTTGCCTGTCCGTCTGTTCATCCGTCCGTCCGTCTGTCCATCCGTCCGTCCGTCTGTCTGTCTCCAGGCTGTATAACAAGAACCGCTATAGTAATAGACTTCTGAAATTTCCACAGATGTAATGTCATTCTACATCCAATATGGCTGCTCATCCAAGATAGGGGAATAGTTTTAAAAAGCACTTCTGCAAGATGGGCATCAAATAAAAGGGCTCATTGAGAGTGAATTGAAAATTAATAGGGTCTAGTGAAGTCGTGTCGTGTCGTGTACTGATGTGACGTGACGTGACGTAACCTGTCGTGTCGAATCGTGTCATGACATGTCGTGTCGTATCGTGCCGGGTTTTAGAAAATGCCCGGTTGAAACCGGTCACCCTTCATGCGCGAGTCCGACTCACACTTGGCCAATTTTTCAGATTTCCTGCTGACCTGGATACCAGAAATTCATGGCTTAAAATAATTAACCGTCCAAACTGGACTCCGAAGAAAAATTCATGCATACTTAATTATGCAGCAAGTATTTTGAAGAAAACTCATATTTTACTTCAAAATTACAATTTTTATTATACCTATCTATGCAGTTTTATTTTATCCCATTCTGTTTTTACAATCTTACAATTATTATTCCATGATCGATATTTTGTCGAATTACAAGATGTTTGTACATCACTGACACGCACACGTAAACATAATTGTATACACAGATGTAAATCAAATTTTGGTTAAGCTTGACAGCTCGGCATTGTTTCTCTATTCCGATAGGTATATTACCTTTATGCTTTGACCACAGAAGTTGACAGATGTCAGCGTTTATTTTTTTATTAAAGTTACAGGTAATGGGATTGAGAGTACTTATACAAAATTGGATTGTCCGTAAAAATCGACAGGAAAAATATTTCTTATAAGTTATAACAACACAGTAAATTTTCACGAAAAAATTTCGATATAAGTGGGTATGAGCGGTTATGGTTAGGCGTCCTTAACCAAATATTTGACATTTTGCACTGTAGTTATACCTAGTTAAAGTTACAGTTATAGTTAAAGTAAGTTGGTGCAACCCACCCTTAGTTTTGTTACATACAGGTATATTAGTCTCTATAATACTGGGGCTTGGGGGCACCTGCATTTCAATCGATATCTTATACTCGTGCGGCTCATAAAATCGATTATTTAGAGGCCTCTCATAACAAGTTACCGGTCGTCCTTGGGTCTCTGTACATCTTGGAGAGAATTTTTCATTCTTTTTATTATTCATGATTCAGGGCAAATGTATTCAGGGAAAGGTTTAACATTTTGGTAATCGTCAATTAAAAAAAAAACCTGCATCGTATTTTTACTGCAGTTAAGAGTAGCCTATCCTCGCGCCCAAATTTATGTCTATGTTTCATTAGAATCAGTTCGTCATAACCCTCCTGGCAGTCGGGTAAAAAGGTAACAGATAGACTTAAAAGTTAGAAAAAATTAATGTGATTATCGTGCCAACAAAAATCAGTTGATTATTAGACTTTTCTAATATTTTTAAAACTTTCGATTAACTGCATAAACAGCGTAAAACACATCAGTGTTTTACGCTGTTTATGCAGTTAAGTCTTAACATTAGCATAAGATTGTTAACAGTATAGAATATAGATAGTAAATGACCTATGTCAATACAGTTATGCAATAAAGTACAGCAATTTATTAAAGGAAAATAATACCTGTACTAATAAAATGCGATGGTCTCTCCGACAATTTCAAATTAAGCGTATAACTATAAGCGTAAAACACATCAGTGTTTTACGCTGTTTATGCAGTTAAGTCTTAACATTAGCATAAGATTGTTAACAGTATAGAATATAGATAGTAAATGACCTATGTCAATACAGTTATGCAATAAAGTACAGCAATTTATTAAAGGAAAATAATACCTGTACTAATAAAATGCGATGGTCTCTCCGACAATTTCAAATTCTTTAAGACAACATAAGGATAAAGGAATAAGAGTAAAAAATAGTTATTGCAAAGTGGTGTGGTATTTCCATGTCGTATTTCTTACTAGATGACGCCCACTCTGTTATGCAGAAAGTAGTTTTTTTTTTATTCTATGGACGCTTCACACCACGTCAGTCTGGCTCCGTGGTAAGTACCTGAAGGACTTGTGTTACGGGTACCAGACAACGGAAATATATTTAATACTTTTATACTATACATATATTTAAGATTTTTATTATATGATACACATTTAATACACATTCATGACCCAGGAACTTTGAAAATTTTTTGTTCCATCGGCGGGATTCGAACCCGCGACCCCCGGCTTGAGCTACCAACAGCCCACCAACTGAGCCACAGAGGTCGTCAAAGTTTATCGCGCGGTAACCGTACATTTTTGCGAGATAAAAAGTACCTTGTCTTTTCGCGGGACTCAAAGTATCTGGATACTTAATTTAATTAAAATCGGTTCAGCGGTTCGAGCTTAAAGAGGTAACAGACAGACACACACTTTCGCATTAATATTATTAGTATGGATTATGACGTAGATCTATGTAAGTGAATAGTTGTCATAGTCTCCTATTACACTATGAATGTTTTACTGTTTATATTATGTTCATTACGTATGATGCACATTTTCTTTAATCACTTTTTAATTTTATTACCCGGATAATTAAAAAAATCTCTTGTTTAAGCATTTATTTAGTTAATGAAATACCATACCTCGTTAGAGCCTCTGAGTCAATAATGGTGGTTAGTTAGTGGTTATATTGTAAATAAAGTTACTGTATGTACTATCAGAGAAGTTGATTCCTAGACAGATGGAGTTCCTAAGTAATTTGGCCGCTTTACGTCAAACCCATCCGACCGTTCACAGCTAACATTGAATTGACATAAGCCGACCAAATAACGTGGGTTTGTCAGCTGCATAGGAATCAATTTCCTCGATGTCAAAAAAGAGTAGGCGCTGAACAAAATTTTCTAATCGTAATCAGCAAGTATTGAATGATGTTTTTTTTTCGACTCGTATTTCCACTCAAAACGTTTGTACACTTCAAATATCATCATTCTGGCACATTGTAGAATTTTTCAATATTTTATGACATTTAAAATTTGTGTTCGGCGGCTACTCTTTTATGACGACCTATATTAAACACTGGATGGAGATAGGGATAGGCTTGATGTCTTAAAATATTATACTGATTACTAATTACTATACTACCACTACTTATATAAGCTAATTGTTACTAACTGTCACTAACAAATCTATGGACAAAATTAGTCTGAAATAAAGCTTTATTTATTTATTTATCAACGTTGTTACATGTTAGTTTCACAATAGCTGCAATTTGCAAAATAAAAATATTCTCATCCAATTTCAGGTGACAGACGGCGAGATTATAGGCAAGGAGATGATAGAGGTGAAGCGAGCTGATATCCGGCTGCTGCAGCCGCCGTGGGCCGATGAGCTGGAGGACGCCGGCACGCACGCGCCCGCGCAGCTGATGCAGCACATGCGAGCACACCACGCCCCCACGCACGCCGTGAGTATACTGCATATCTAATATATAAAAATAAGTCAGGTTTTCCTTCCTGACGCTATAACTCCGGAACGCACGAACCGATTTCGACGGTTTTGCATTCGTTGGAAAGGTCTCGGGCTCCGTGAGGTTTATAGAAAAAAAAAAACAGAAAAAACTCCAAGAGAAAAGCAGGAAAACAGGGAAAATCATTTTTCACATACAGCGCCATCTCTGATACATAGCATGTACTACAACGGCGCCAGTACGTGGTGTGTGAGTATCCCTCACGAAAATAAGTACGTTTAAATATTCTCAACTTGGGATCAACTAAACTTGGAACAACTTTAACATCCACAGAAAAACAATCTGTGCAGCCTGCGGAAAATGACTGCGTCGTCGATGTTTTTGTGAATTGTGGCCGATAACGTGGCGCTGAAGGTCCAAAGGGAGGCGGTGTGGGACCCAAAAAAAATGGGGGCGTTGTGTAGAGGCTTGAGGGGTGATTTATTTCATCAGGATGCATTTTAAATTGAAACAATGGGGGCGCTAAAATATAATTTGTTCTTAAAGTGGGCGGTAGACAAAATAAGTTTGGGGACCTCTGAAATAGCGTAAAACACCCGATTATTTTTATATTTACACTATATAATATCTTATTAATGGAATTCCTAGTATTTAATTTAAAATATTTCAATAATAGGATGACTGGAAATGACTGTGTAGTTTTTCATTATTTCTATGTTACAGTTCGCGACGTCGTCCCCTCTTGTGGGCGGGGCTAATTCGGGGGGCGTGGCGGTGGGCGCGTTGTCCAATGGTTCCCGCCCCTTTGATGACTATAGCGACGACGACCTGCCCGCTGAAGATATCATGTTCACCGACGCCTCGCATATGGGTGAGTAATACTCCCCACACCGATTTCGGTTACGGTGGCCAGTTTAATTTAAACCAGGCCAGGTACGCAGGAGTAATTTTATAGTGCTCAAGTGTGTGCGCAGTACACAAGAGCACTCTCTATTCCTACTCTCTCATAACCCAGTGGGACGGAAGACCGACACGACTGGCGAGAGATCAGGTGCAGGTCCGACTTTTTACATGCCTATCCGACGCATGGATCATCTTACTTGTCAGACAATCAGGTGATCAGCCTGCATTGTCCTAACCAAACTTGGGAATAACATGTTTCCAACGCGGGAATCGAACCCACGACCTCCGAGTCGAGAGCCACGCTCTTAACCACTAGGCCACGATGGGTGAGTGACGCTGCAGTCGCGTGGCTATCAGAGAAGTTGATTGCTAAATCCTAGGCAGATGGGGGAGGTCCCCCATCTGTGCCCAACGTAGTTTGGTCGCGTTACGTCAAAACCAGCCGACAGATCACAATGAACATTGACTTGACATGATCTGACGAAATGACGTTGGTTGTTGGAAGTTGTAAGGTGCCCACAACCAGGGCGGGGGGTTATCACTGATTTACAAGCTTTATGTTGTAGTTGTATTGTTCGGCGAGTCTCGAAGTTTGTGCAGCCAATAGCTCTATAATGCTAAGTACTCACATACGGTTTTGCTCGATAGTTTTGCTCGAAATCGAGCAAAAACCACCGTGTGGACAGCAAAACTCACAGCTCGAAGGCACGCATCGAGCCAGTTTGAAGGCTCGAATCGAGCCGGCTTGACAAATTTTTTGACACTAGTTTTTATTATTCGTAGCTAATTTCCTCCGAACTGGAGTAAAACTATCGAACAATGCTGAATGTGTGGACGAAAGCCCGAGCCGTGGTTTTTACTCTACGTGAGTGCTCGATCGAGCAAAACCGTATGTGAGTACTTACACTAAAGAGCTCTATTTACGTGCTTGATTGTCTTAAAGTTCAACAAAGTGTTATGATGGAAGCTGTTGTGTCGTTATACAGTCAAAATATGACAAAAAGAGTTTAAAATTAAGTCAAGTGATAGATAAATATGAAAAAAACAAACAGAACTTGATAAATATAATCAGAGCAGCGGGTAATAAAAGCTGTTTTATGATACACGATAGAGCAATATAAACTAGTTATTTTTGTCATTTGCCCTATTGGAGCAGCTTCAGCTACAATTCTAACCCTCGGAAGCAGTACATTTTTAGTAAAAAAGATCTATCAAATAGCCGTGGGCGAAGTTTAATTTCTATACATTCTTTTACGCGTAAAATTCTTCTTCTTTTTGGCGTAAAAAAGACACAGAATTACATAAACTTTGCCATTTCCAATAATTGGTTTTCTTTTGATGTTCTATTTTTGCTCAAACAAGCATAGATGAAATATCAAGCCGTACTTAATATAAAATAAGAATAGACAAACTATTTTCTATTTAAAGTTTATCTGTTTTTATTCTTTGTTGAAAAGCGGTAGAGTGGGTTTCGATGTTTAAGTGATGAAGTTCTATTTTTGAATAGCTGTAGTGTCTATTGAAATTGGGTTTATTGATTTTTTAGCTTTAAAGTTAAATGTTATTGTTTTTAAACCCCTCATTAAACTTCCTATGGCTACTGTGGTTATCGATAATATTAAAGAGATTAAGGGCCTGTTTCACCACTTCCTAGTAAGTGACGAATAGGCTATCCAACAATTAACTTGACAGATCAAGTATGGAGAATCTGTCAAAAAGTTGTGAATAGCCTATTCGCCACTTTATCAGAAAGTGGTAAAACAGGCCCTTAAATTACTTAATTAGATTGGGTTTGTGTCTAATCGAAGATTCATACTAAATACAATTCTTCGCGGGAATTTATTTTGTGTAGCCGTACTCCAAATTTTAGACCCATAATATATCGACACAACAAATGTATACAAATTTATTATTAACCACTCTTTTTGAAACTATGAATTTAAAGTTAGTTTTTTATAATATGTTGATATAATGTTAACAGATATAAGATCGTCTAATTACTAATAGCTTACTTGTTTTCAGATTGCGGGAACAGCAAGCGCAGCAGTTTGCAGAGTCGAGGCAGCACCTCGAGCCTCATAGAGGGCAGTCTCACACCCAGATCTCAAGCGCCCACTCCTAGGTAAGCACTATACCATACTTCCATGGGTTGAAAAACAACGATTACAGCTTTTGAAAGTGAGCATTTAAACTCTTGACACTCCTGTCATGACGTTATTGTTGTGATGCGACCTTAAAAATATTCTCAACGCGCCTAAAAAAGTTTGATTGGGTTTTGGATTGATTATTCTGCACTTATTTACAAAGTGTACTTTAGATAAGAGACTTGTTATTCTAAGTACCTTATTATAATGTGTCTTAATAATAAATGTCTCTTCTCTATGTGATATGATTGCTTTTTTTCTTAGATCTCAAGCGGCAACACCGCACAAATACAAGAAAGGAGATGTGGTTTCCACGCCCACGGGCATCAAGAAGAAGTTTAACGGCAAGCAGTGGCGGCGGCTCTGCAGCAAGGACGGGTGCACCAAGGAGAGCCAGCGGCGCGGCTTCTGTTCTCGACATCTGTCGCTGCGCGGCATCACGAGGTCGTCCAACACGCCGCTCGCGCAGGGCAACACGCACACGCCGCAGCAGAGGTGAGCGAGATAGATGTATCCCTGTCTCTTTCTGTCAGCACTCCAAGCTACAGGCATCTGTCGCTGCGCGGCATCACGAGGTCGTCCAACACGCCGCTCGCGCAGGGCAACACGCACACGCCGCAGCAGAGGTGAGCGAGATAGATGTATCGCTGTCTCTTTCTGTCAGCACTCCAAGCTACAGGCATCTGTCGCTGCGCGGCATCACGAGGTCGTCTAACACGCCGCTCGCGCAGGGCAACACGCACACGCCGCAGCAGAGGTGAGTGAGATAGACGTATCGCTGTCTCTTTCTGTCATCACTCCAAGCTACAGGCATCTGTCGCTGCGCAGCATCACGAGGTCGTCCAACACGCCGCTCGCGCAGGGCATCACGCACACGCCGCAGCAGAGGTGAGCGAGATAGACGTATCGCTGTCTCTTTCTGTCAGCACTCCAAGCTACAGGCATCTGTCGCTGCGCGGCATCACGAGGTCGTCCAACACGCCGCTCGCGCAGGGCAACACGCACACGCCGCAGCAGAGGTGAGCGAGATAGACGTATCGCTGTCTCTTTCTGTCAGCACTCCAAGCTACAGGCATCTGTCGCTGCGCGGCATCACGAGTTCGTCCAACACGCCGCTCGCGCAGGGCAACACGCACACGCCGCAGCAGAGGTGAGCGAGATAGACGTATCGCTGTCTTTTTCTGTCAGCACTCCAAGCTACAGGCATCTGTCGCTGCGCGGCATCACGAGGTCGTCCAACACGCCGCTCGCGCAGGGCAACACGCACACGCCGCAGCAGAGGTGAGCGAGATAGACGTATCGCTGTCTCTTTCTGTCAGCACTCCAAGCTACAGGCATCTGACTCGTGACTTAGTAGAATAATTAGGTTATTGTCTGATTGTTTCCGTGTTTGTTAAACAAAATAATATGTTAATATAATATTATGTTTCCATAACGAGTTTTTATTATGATTCCAGGAGTAGCAGTAAATCCCTCTCGTCGAACGGCACGGGAGTGGAGGGGGACGAGACGTCGCGCGAGTCGGACACGACCCCGCCCAACTATCGTGTCACGGCACGATACGATTCCGAGGAGACTGAGGCTGCTAATATGCTGGGTAAGCTAAATACCCACTTACTGGTAAATAATAATTTACACAGTAATTTAATTTTCAAGGTCAACTGTGTTTGTCAAATGACTTCTATATCTATACATATTATAAAACAAAGTCGCTTTTTTTCCTCATGTCCCTTTGTTCCCTTTAATCTTTAAAACTACGCAACGGATTTTGATGATTCTTTCAGTGTTAGATAGCCCATTTATCGAGGAAGGCTATAGGCTATATTTTATCACGTTAAGACTAATAGGAGCGAAGAAATAGAGGAGAATGTGGAAAAAACGGGGGAAGTTATTTGAACGGGCTTATCTCGCGAACTACTGGAGCAATTTTTATGTTATTTGGCACACATAAGAAGTAGACCACGTGAAGGATCATAGGCTATCGGTTTTAATCATTTTTTCAGTGGCTATATATTTTATACCCGTGCGACGCCGGGGCGGGTCGCTAGTTTCCTATATGTCAAAGGGTATACGCAGACCTTGTATAGAAAGTAGTCTTGGATTATATTTCATACTCGCAATATATTTTTTGTTGTGATAAATCTATTCAATGAAGACATACTTTGAAGGACGGGAAAGGACCCGTCCTTCAAAGTATGTCTATACCAAACATTTAAATCAGTACAGTGTTAAGGGGGCGACTAACCCAAAATATTCGATTTTATAATTCATTTTTATACTTGAAAATAAGCCCCGAATTGTTTCATTTTCTAAACATCCCCTCACCAGTGGCGAAGCCCATTATGGGCCGCATGTAAAAAGTCAACGTATGTGGCGCAGCCCTTTATGGGCCTCGGTGTACGCGCACATGTTTAATGTGCAAACACAGCGATAAAACTACTTTTGTCTTTGTTTAACCTTTTAAAACACGTCTAAGTAGAACAAGACAGCTAGTAAGCGTCGTTGAGTTCTCGGTAGACAAGGAAGGACTGCAAAATCGCACTTCAAAAAACGGCCGCGTCGAGGTGAGAGCAGTGTTTTGTAATTAAAAAAGTTATAAAATACAGATACTTGCTGGAAAGAATTTGGGAAGTGCCTAATATGTAAGTAATCTTTCAGTTTTTATTAGAATTAAGTGTGTGTTTAACAAATAGAAGTCAAAAAAAGAGTTAAAACGGCAATCTAACCCGTGCCTGGCCCTTACTCGCACAATGATTTTGGCTTTTCGAACATTAAATAACATATTTATGTAGTTCATATTACGTTACTGTAATGATAATTTAACGTAGTTTCGTTTAACTAAACTACTACTAATAGAACGTTCTATATTTTCTAAATAATGACGAAAACTAGTACCGTTCGAATCTCTACCCAAATAGGGTTTCGTCACAGACAGGTGACAACCCATATTGGGTCGCCCCACAGACGCCTGTTCGCATAACATGGAATAGCCGGAATTATTTATTTTCGTTGTTGGATTATAAGAAAGGAGGCAGGAGGGATGTAATATTTTTCTGCAGTAAAAAGTACGCTATCCTAGAGATAAAAATTTATTTTTTGTCTACGATGGTCAAACACTTGCATTGTATCCAAGTACTAGATGAAAAAGGTCTTATCCATACTAATCTTACACTTTTTAAGAAAATTTTCGCATTTTCGCAAGTTTTGTTTTCATGTTTCTACTCAGTTTTCCTTTAATTCATGTAATTTGGAGGTGTTTATTTTGTACTTAATTTTTAGTTAATTATAAGAAAATCAAACTTCTGTGGATAAAAGTTACTACTTATTTTGTAAATTACATTAGTATCAAGGTAGGATTTTTCATGAACAAAACAGATATCTTTTTGTGTAACTCCTACATATCATTTACTGAGCCTACAATATTGATACTCTTGTACAACCCAGTTAATAACCTTAATTTACTGTTTATGTTGTATTGTAATGCCTAGAGTATGAAATGACTTTAAGATATCATGTAATACACAACCTACTTGAAGCTGTTTGAAAGGCAGCCTCCATTTTTGTTCTGTACTTAAATCTTTGATTTTATAAAATATTTGTATGAGAGTCATGACTTGAGTGATATTATTTTTTAAATAGTACTATAAGGTTATAAATAAATACTCTTGGCTCGCTAAATAGTGGTTTATTATTAAAATATGACCCAAAATCTACTGAACTTTTGGGTACCCAGTATTATACCAGTGATACCAGCTGTAAAACATTATTACCGACAAAATATATTATATTTCTAGGTAGAAAATTTAATTTAAAAATGATTTAGATCCTTTTATGGGCTCCTGCAATACCAAGGAACAAGAAATTGCAGTTTTAGTGTATGCTGGTCGTGTAGAAACCTCGGCCTGTGGCGAAACCCACTATGGGCCCCACAGACATGACAAATCTGCCATTTTGCATGCCACTGGTGAGGGGATAAATACTACATTATATTTGCAAGAATCCGATCTGAGCAAAAACACGATATCTTAAAATTTTCTCGATAGAAAAAAAAACACAAAGATGCATCTAATTTTCACGAATTTTTCATTTGTTGCCATAACCGTGCATTGAACTTAGTTAATATTTTAAAACATTGTATAAAATTCTATCATTGAGAAACCGACCTAGCGGATTTTTGAAATGTTGTATATTTATCGAGTTATTGAGAAAAAACTAATTTGGCGATGAATCCGCGTCGTCCTTTTTCACCTGGCATATGAAAGACGGGCATGAGTGTGAAGAGAGAAGGACGATGTTTGATTTTTTGGGTTAGTCGCCTACTTAAGCGTGAAGACAGACACACTTTCGCATCCATAATAATATTATTTTTCTTATTTCATAAATATTAATTTGGCAGTGTCGCTGGGCAGCTCGCGGTCCGGCAGCCCGGGCGCGTCGCCGGTGGGCGGGGCGTCCCCGGTACTGCGGCAGAACGTGTTCGTGCCGATCTCCTCGCCGCAGCCGCCGCGGCCGCACCACCCGCACTACACGCACCACCTCGTCAGGTGAGACCGAACTTTGTTGGTGTGTTATTATATATGTTATGCTCAAAGACCGAAAACGCTCAGTGAGTGTAAACGGCCACGACGCGTTCTGGCAATCACAAAAAGACCATAACGCGAAATTCGTGTCGTGGCTGATATGCTATTCGTTTTTCTTGATATTTTGTTCTTGATTGATTAATCGTCCATAGGTATGGAAGATTATATTTGAATTACCACGCGTACTACAAAATATTTTTTCTTTTACTTAAGAGGCCGGGTACACTTGGAATTTCTCATACATACGTAATTCCAAAATCATTTTCTCATACGAAAATATATAACATGTTTGAGTTGTTTTTCAGTTTAAAATAGTAATTACCTAGGTTCCTGCACAAAAATTTACTTCAAAATATTTAAACACAAAAAATTTTTTTTTTGCTTTAAAATTTTTTTTAGTAAATTTACTACTAAATATTTAAACACTAAAAAATAGAGTAAAACACTAAAAAATATATAAATAAATAGTTAATTTACTATAAAATATTTAAACTCTAAAAAATATTTTTTAGTATTTAAATATTTTGTAGTAAATTTACTATTTATTTATATATTTTTTAGTGTTTAAATATTAAGTATTAAATTTACTAAAAAAAATTAAAAACAAAAAAAAAATTAATGTTTAAATATTTTGAAGTAAATTTTTGTGCAGGAACCTAGATAATTACTATTTTAAACTAAAAAACAACTCAAACATGTTAAATATTTTCGTATGAGAAAATGATTTTGGAATTACGTATGTATGAGAATTTCGAGGGTACCCGGGTCCCGGCCCCTTAATTACTGCATAACGTGTTTATCATTATTACATTACTCCCAAATTAATAATGCGCATGCAAATCTTCGCAAATTGTCGTAATCACGGAAACACCCGAATCTATGAAACGTAAGAGCCCCAAATAATGCTTTTGCATTTTGCACCTTGTGCGAAAGAAAAAGAAGTAAATATAATATAAATTGTCTCTATTTTTGGCGCATGCGCCACAAAACCTTTAATTGCGCATGTCCAAATCATGTCATGCCATGGCAACGCCACCAACAAGTTGCGGCGTTGCCATGGCATGACATGATTTGGACATGCGCAATAAAAGGTTTTCTTCTGACGCTCGAAAAAAACGATCGTTGCCGAACAATGACGAAAATTTCTATGCGCATTATCACTTTGGGAACACTGTATGTATGTATTATTTTTTTGTGATTGCCAGAACGCGTCGTGGCCGTTTTATTAAAGCTCCGTTTAGACCAAACGAGCGAATGCTCATTCTAGTAAAGCTCTTTTGATGTAAACTAACAACGAGCATTCTTTCGTTGTTCTAGTGTGTTCGCCACGTGTTCGGCGGTAAATAGGTAGAATGCGCTAAGAATCTCGCTCGTTTGGTGTAAACGACGCAAGAGCGCTCGAGCAATTGCCTAGAGCGTTCTTTCGTGTTCGGACGTGCTCGCTCTTCGAGGCGGTCTCTTCAAAGGGATTCTAGTGTTCTTGATATTTTTACTTTTTGGCGGCTGGTTTTAGGTAGTTTATCAAAGGTTATTTCGTAAATATGGATTGGAGTAATGAAAAATGTTTACAAATGATAGAATTATACCATAACAAAAGATGTTTATGGGATCCAACCTTTGATGACTATAAAAATAAATTAACTACTTATCGTTGACGAATGAGCAATGAGCATTCGCTCGTTTGGTCTAAACGGAGCTATATGATTCTCATCTATAGAGCAAAAATTCTTATTCTTGATGTTCTTGTTGATTCGATTGGTGTAAACGATCTAAAGTATGTTGTAACGAATTATAGTTTACACTAAACGAATACGAAAGAATGTTCTTGTGCTGTTCTTGCTCTATGTTCTTTTGGTGTAAACCCACCTTTAGAGCCACAACGCGAATTTCGCGTCGTGGCTGTTTTACTGTGACCACAACGCGTTGTGAGCTATTTTTTCGCTCACTGAGCGTTTTCGGCCTTTGAGCGTAACATATACATAATATGATAAGCATTGTACTGTGTACAGCTGTATAGGTCGTTTTTAATGAGAAGTTGTGCGCAGACTATAAGACTAACTGCCGCAGCCAGAGAAAATTTATTATGATTAAACATCAATTTTACACAATTTTTTATATGGGGCTTATGTCAAAATCTTCTATTAATTACAGTACTACTAATTAATGTTTGTCTGTGAGTGCGGTAGTATGTCTTGTTGTGAAATTAAATAAGTATAACCTACAATCCACATATTGTTTTCTTGTGCTTTGCTAAGCCAGACACACACACTTTTTAGGGTTCCGTACCCAAAGGGTAAAAACGGGACCCTATTACTGAGACTTCGATGTCTGTCTGTCTGTCTGTCCGTCTGTCTGTCTCCAGGCTGTATCTCAAAAACTGCTATAGCTAGACTTCTGAAATTTTCACAGATTGTGAAAATTTCAGAAGTATTTCTGTTGCCGCTATAACAACAAATACTAAAAACAAAATAAAATTAATAATTAAGGGGGGCTCCCATACAACAAACGTGATTTTTTTTGGCCTTTTTTGCTCGATTTCAATAATGGTAACTATTAGACACTTGAAATTTTCACAAAATTTCAAGTGTCTAATTTCCTTGATTGTATGTGTTTTTTAATAATTATTAATAATAATAAAATAAAATAAAAAATTGAGGGGGGCTCCCATACAAAAAACACATTTTTTTTGCGTATTTTTGCTCTTTATCGGTACGGAGCCCTTCGTGCGCGAGTCCGACTCGCACTTGACCGATTATTATTACAGAAATGTAAAAGTATGGAAACAGTGGGTTTAGGGATAAACTAGCGAATTTTCTCTGCCAATTTCATTTTGTCTTTGGTGGTCATTGGTGATCATACTTATAGTGTGTTAAAATTTCTGTAGCAAAAAAACGTGCATTATATTTACAGATGTTTGCAACCTTTTAAATAATTGTGCTAATATTAATTTTTCTTCATCTAGGCCCGAGTTGCTACGACCTGGTAGGGTGTCATCACCAGTGGGCGGAGTTGCCACATCTGTCATCCGAGTGTCACCCGGCCCCACCTACCAGTATCAGGTATTTACCACACACATGACATGACATGACAGCCTAATGCGAGCACGGGCGCTGGCGTGTAAAGTTCCGTTGACGCGCGTACTACGATTTATTAATTATTAATTGGAAATACAGTGGATCCAACTGACCATCAGTTGGATATACACTACAGTACTCCCAAATTAATAATGCGCATGCTAATTGTCGTAATCGCGGAAACACCCGAATCTATGAAACGTAAGAGCCCCAAACAATGCTTTTGCATTTTGCACCTTGCTCGAAAGAAATAGAAGTAAATTTCATATAGTCGGTACTCGGTGGCTGTCGCTGGTCCGTCAATTGTCTCTATTTTTGGCGCATGCGCCACAAAACCTTTTATTGCGCATGTCCAAATCATGTCATGCCATGGCAACGCCACCAACAAGTTGCATATAATATTTGGTTACGGTCAAGTCGTAAACAGTTGGCGTTGCCATGGCATGACATGATTTGGACATGCGCAATAAAAGGTTTTGTGGCATCGTCTGCCGACGCTCGGGAAAAACGATCGTTGCCGAACAATGACGAAAATTTCTATGCGCATTATCACTTTGGTAGCACTTTTATACTTAGTCGTTATTTGTAGCGGTAAATACAAAAAAACCAAATGATAATGCTTATGGTGTATATGTGTCGCTTGTACAGAGTTCACTGTGAATGTAGCAGCGCTGAAAGATTATTTTTTAATTATTGTATGGGCAGATTCATGACGTTGTGGCATTTCTCATACAAACATAGAAGTCAAAAGTAACTTTTTCAATGTTATTAGTTATTACTTTCACATTAATTCTTTGGCTCTTAACTTTTTTTGTCATTTTTCATGCATGCATGCCTATTCATTTATTTATATTATTTTCTTAACATTACTGGTACATTTTATTTTTATAATATTTTTATTTATAGTCGACTCTTTTATTTATTTTAATGGTACATTTTTTTTTTAATATACTTCATGTGCGCACTTTTATTTGGTACAATACATTCATATTTTATACAACATTAAACGGGACTTTTTTTTAAGACTAACCCACAAAAAAAAATATGTCTCCAACCATTTTACTTAAATGAAGGATTGTTCCCGCCGAGCATGCTCTAAGTACCATTTATTTTTGTACCATTTTGTACCATATTTAATACCAAGGTTTTTAAGGCTACTTGACCTCCAACTATTCTCACAGAGAAAACTCGTTTACAACGTGATCGAATGAAGGATTCCCTTGCGTATTTTTTTTAATGCTCTCGGCATTTTTTTCTCTTAATATACGTAGCATTGTAGCTAGTATTTTGTACCTAATGCTCTATGGCATTTTAAACCTATTCTATACCTATGCCTATCAAAAATACCTATTCCATAATTTTATGCAATCAATATTTAAAATATTCTTAACTATTGGGTGATCAGGCCAACAGCTACCAAACATTTTAAACATTGATGCAACCCTATCGACCTAAAAACAATACTTTCAATCAAATACCTTCTATAACACTAAAACCCTTATTCCTAACTTCAAAATAACCATTTCTATACCTAAATAATAGCTTTCAGCTATTTTACAAACCAAATATCACATTCCTAATCCTTTCTCACAATAATATTACGTCATATCTCGTATGAACGTAAGTAAATCCGTGTAAGTCATATCCAGTCACCAGTGTAATTTCTTAGAAAATGCAGCTAATCAAGTTACAGAATTATTTCTCCTTTTCTCTATTTCTTAACTTCACCTAAAACATAGTTTTAATTTGTTTACCTATATTATATTATACTCAACTTTCTTTCATAACACGCTTCTTACGTAATATTATATTATTTTCTTTATTTTTCTCACTCTACTTTTTCTATATTTTTTTTTACAATACGATCTACAAAGTAATCATGCGCGGAATCATACAGTTTTAAAATTATCAAGATTTTATCTCTATCTTCTTATTGAATTTAATTGGGTTGGAATACATAGCAACATAACATTCCATAAAAATCATAACATCCTAATCCCCACTTAATTTATTTTACTACTATTTCTTTTTAAAAATGCCTCTTTTGTCATTATTGTTTATTATTCTTTATGACTATTATTTTTTCTTTAATTACAAAATTATTCATTATTAACTTCTAAGTTCGAATTAAATAATTGAATTGATATAGGTACATAGCAACATTACTTTTTTCTTAATCACTTTATTAAATCATCACCTTTTTGTAAATTTTTATTAACGTTAATTAAATGCACCTATTATTAAAGTTATTTCAAATACGCCACCTATCCTTTAGATTTTAAAAATATTATATTATTTTTATCAAGTATAAATTATATCTATTTTTTTTTCTTTATATTATGTAATAACTAATAAAGTTATTGGCACACCTTTTTCAGTTGTTGTTTAATTTTAAAAAAGTCATAAATTTACACAAAAAATAAAGCAACGTAAGTACGGTACAATTATTTAAGAACTATTGAAAATATGACATACTTATTTTAAAAGAATTTATAGGTACTTAAGTACTTAATTTGGAAAAAGCAGACTTAAAAAAAATTATTATAAAGTACAAAATTTTGTAAAATTAAAAAAAAATAATCTTAAACTACCTAATTTGGAATCAATAACTTTTGAAATAAAATTTAGAATCAACTATTTGAAATGAATTAAAATCAACTATTTGACAGCGACCACAAAAAAAAATCAGAAAATTAAATGTTGTAAGTATCTTATACAAAGTTAACTTTATTCTATTAAGCTAGTTTTATATTTTATTTAAAAGCATACACATTGTTAAACTATTAGTTCTAAAAATTTAATAAACTCATGCCCTGGAATGCATGCTAATTACGATTGTAAGTTTGGCAACAATTACTGGAATTAAATTACTGGAATCATATTCAAACATACTCGCAAATATGGACTGCGCTTACATGACATATTTGGATGCATAAACTCATTGCATCATGTTTCTTTGTACCAAAATATAATATGATGCATGAAATGTTTTGATATTGTTATGCGAAACCAAAATAATATGATGATCTCTTTTGGACCACCCATATTGTAAAATGATTATAAACTGTACTGTAAATATTAATTAGATTTTTGACAACTGTGACACAAAACAAAAATATTTTGCATTTTCACAAATAACAACAAAATAAATTTAACATATTTTTAGTTTTAATCTAGTGACCCATTTGAAACTTTAACTGCCTTTACCAAGAATTCGAAGAAAAAAAATTAGATAATACGTGATACAAAATAAAGAATGGAACTATTAGTACTATTGAATTTGAAGAGAATATTATAATAATTTAGCTAATTAAGTGCAACGACACTTTAAATTATGTTGATTTGTAGGAGAAAGAAAAAAAAATCGTAAAGTTTTTAGTAATTCATACCTTTTTAAGAAATCTATGTTGATTAAAATTATTTGAACAAAAATTGTACTTGGTATAACTCTTGCAATCTACGAGTGCGCGTCGCCCTTAGTTGTGTGAGTGACCATATCTATACACGCGTACATGGCTCGCTCGCTACTGACTGCTCCGTCGGGTACGCACACCAACGAAAATGTCTATTCACATTTCCAACTACAAATAAAGGCTACGCGCGCTCGTAGATTGCAAGAACTATACAACCCTATGAATAAAATATATTTAAACGAACAAACAAGCTACTCCTTTTTGTAAAGTCGGTTATAAGAAATAACAGCTACTTACATTTCATTGCGCGAATGCTGAGTTGGCACCGCGGACATTTGACGCTTTTCCCGCAAAGGTGTTGCATACCGTGGAAACTTACCTGAGTTGTTACCTACCTGTTTTAACCAACTGCGCATAATATTCGATTAGTTATGAGTTGCTATGTATTCCTATATTCCAAAAAAAAAAATTAAGAACCCTTCATCTCTACAAAATTACCATTGTCCTACAGTCTACACAATTTCCTATTTTTTCAATTCTTTTGTCATACTACACATAGTATTTAATAATTATTATACTGTAAACACACTTTTAAAATAAAATATTATTGTACTACATATACCAAAACTTATTTCATAGAAAAATTCATCGTCAACACCCTATTTTTAAAATTTCTAAGTTTTGCTTTATGACACAATAACAGCACCAAAACACATTTTATTTTAGAATATTATTCCAATTAACATTATTTTCTATTTAAAAATAATTTTTCTTTTGACATTATTTTCTTTAAACTTTTAAATTAACTTATCTTCCAATATCTAAATATTTTACAAGTTGCTAAGTTGCAGAATAAAACCATTATTTATTTATTTATTTTTACTCTAAAAACATTAAACCAGACACGTAATCTCCAAAAAATAAATCTTTTCCAAAAATAATGCAGAATTATTTGATAATACCTATTAAATCAATTAAAACAAAATTAACATGCAAAAAAAAAAAAAAAACTTACTAAAATGTCTTAAATATCAACTGCAACTATTTTGAAGATTCCAATTAGTCAGATATAATTGTAAAACATAATATATTATGAAACTATTACCAATATTATAAATTTCGCAAAAACTTATTTATTTCTCATAGCAATCTGACTTTCCATTAATTAATTAACTGTTAATTTATAATTTTACTTATTTTTTACAGAAATCTTTATTTCTAGAAATTAAATTACTTGTATTCAAAATATTTAAAATCAAAATATTATTTACTCAATTAAAAATACATTTTATACCTTTTACGTTTTATGATTATAATTTTTTCTTATATATTTTGTTAAATTGCTTAAAATCATATTTTATTTTTCTAAACGGAACTTTCTATGTAATTTTCATATCAAAATAAAATTTAAATTAAGACATAAATTGTAACATAATTACTTACTAATTTTATACATACCGCTGCAGTTACAAATAAGACATATTATAATTTATTTTTATATTTAAATTTAGACAAAATAACTTCAATCGCATTTTTCTATCCTCTTCTTTCTGTTCTCCCGGCTGCATCCACTTCCGACACGAACATCTCCCGGCCGCCTGCTCTACATTCCTCTCATCCGACTCCAACATCTCCCGGCTGCCAGCATATTCCACTCATCTGACACCATCAACTCCCGGCTGCCAGCTTTGCATCTCCACACCAAAATTTTGATTTTTCTTCAGACAGTTTTTTTTAGCAACTTTTATTTTTCGGTTTCATATTATATTATTCTTCTTGCAACTTTCCAACTTCTGTAATTTAATTTTGTGTTTAAATTCTGATTACAATTTTTTTTATTTTTCACTGAGTCTATTATGAGTTTTATATTATATTTATATTTCCACTACACATACACATTTGTATTTATCTTTTTTTAAGTCTCTAGTCTCTACACTATTTACTTATTTTTAAACCTACATAATATTTTTACTCACTAACGGCCGTTTAGTTCATTTTTACCACTTTAATTTGTCCATAGTCACAATTAAATTTCACTTTTGATTACAGTTTTTTTTTTAATATTTCACTTAAAAGTCTTATTATTTTTAAATCACTAAACTATATTCACATTCCCTGTACCCGGTGCGCAGCGCTGCCGCAAGGCAGCACTGGCAGGGTCGCCATGCAATGTTGCAGGCTTCAGGGAGACTAAATGAAAGATGACTTGTCTTCCTTAATGTTGTATATTAACTAACTTAATTATTAATTACAGCTACCTTATATAGGAGGGAGGTGTGACATACACTACAGTGAACTCTATATTAAGAGACATATTCACACCCTAAAGTATTATCACTTTGTTTTGTCACACCCTGTATATTGATTGCTTAAAAAATCGAAGGATATCCTATACATAATGGCGCATTTTCACTGATCGATAGGGTCCGCATGCGGGGTGCGGGAGATTTCTGAAACGCATGCCACGACCAATATGCGCCATTAGTTGTCAATAGACTCCCTGCATGCTGTATACCGCACGAGTTAACGACTAATGAAAATGCGCCCTTAGATTAGCGACACCACCTCGCATCACCTTTCCCACATCGTTTACGCGTCAACGGACATACACATCGGCGCTCGTGACAATACAATAACACCCAGAAGTAAACCCTCCGCAGGCCGACAGTCGCAACGGCACGAACGCGCCGACCTTCCCCCGTCCGAACGAGCCCCACGATCTAGTTATACGCAACGGCGACTTTCGCAACGGAATGGACTACGAGAATTTTGCGAGTAGACCGGAGTATTCCACCTCGCCGGAACCCCCCCGAGTGCCGGACCCACCCAGAGTGGACCCACCTCGGGTCGACCCGCCCAGAGTCGACCCCCCCGAGGAGAGGACCAAGCCGGTGGCGCGATTCGTGTCCTTTGTGGACGCGGACGCGAAAGACGCAGTCAAGCGCTTCTACGTGATTCCGCAGAATACTCTGGAGAAGAAATTAGTTCTCATCAAGAATGAACCCACAGAAAAGGTAAATTCTTTGTTGTTACTTTAAATTTTTTTGCACAAACCTTATGTGTTTTGTCGAGTACCTATTTTCTAATATGGATAAGCAAGGGCAAGTTGATGCGATTTTCAAAAAGCGTTTGATAAGGTTGATCATTCTTTGTTGTTAGATAAAATAGCCTTCAACGGGATTCGGGGAAATTTGCTTCGTTGGTTTATGTCCTATATTTTTAACAGATCACAAAGGGTGGTGATAAACGGCTATCGTTCTGAATCCATATTTGCTAGCTCAGGTGTTCCCCAGGGATCTATACTTGGTCCGCTTCTTTTTGTCATTTTCATAAACGATATACAATGTTTTAAAAATTCGCAATTTTTGATGTATGCTGATGACATAAAATTTTTCAAATCGATCAGAAATATTGCAGACTGTCTACTTTTGCAACTAGATCTATGTAGATTACATAGCTATTGTACTCGTAATAAGTTATTTCTAAGTCTTCCCAAATGTCACACTATTTCATTCACTAAAAAAATTAATAAACTAAATTTCACGTATACCATTAACAACATACCTTTAAATAAAGTCAGTTTAGTTCGTGATCTGGGGGTCCTCTTGGATACACCTCTACATTTCAATCAACATATTGATAACATAATTAATAAAGCTTATCGCATGTATGGGTTTGTAATTAGGTCTACCAGGGATTTCGTTCGACCTTCCACACTTTTGTTACTTTACAAAACGCTAATAAGATCTCAGCTTGAATATGCCATACCTGTATGGAACCCTCTCTATACCAAATATACAAATAGTTTGGAATTGGTACAGAAAAAATTCTTACGCACTACTTATTTTAAATATAATCGATCTACTCTACCTTATACTGACTTGCTTAATCACTTTAAATTACTGAGCTTGGAATCCCGACGTCAGCTCCTAGATGCCATGATGCTGCATGGTCTATGCAATCATAAATTTGACTGCTCAGCCCTAACTTATAAAATATGTTACACCGTTCCTAGAACAGTCCATCGACGTAGAGTTCGTCAGTATAACCTGTTTCACACTACATCCTGCAAGACTAACGCTGGTCTTCGTATTCCCCTTCGTCGCTTAGTGGACACATACAATAAGTACTTTATTGATATTGATATTTTTGCACTATCCTATAATCAATTTAAAAAACATGTCCATGACCATTTAAAAAATTGTAATTAGAAAATTATCCGCAGAGCTCTGTCATATTGTTTTTTTTTCTTCTTTTTTGTGTAAAAATTATTTGCATAATTAAGTATAGTATCAGAAAATATGTTTTTCATCTTTTAATGATCATGTATTTAACTTTTTCCTTTTTTTTTTGCAAAATTTGTATTATTTTTGTTACGCCGCGATCAATAGTGTGGGTTATGTGTTTGTCTAATTGTTTATCTAATTGTACTTAGTTTAAGATTTTAACATGTAACTGTTTTTTTGGTCCAATAAAGAAAATAAAATAAAAATAAATAAAATTAAATTAACATGAAACATCATTATTTGACGTTCGCTGTGGCTCACTGGTTAAGCGTGTGGCGGCTCAAGCCGGAGGCCGCGGGTTCGAATCCCGCCGACGGAACAAAAAGTTTTCAATGTTCCTGGGTCATGGATGTGTATTAAATATGTGTATCAATCATATCATTGCATTTAAGATTTTTTATTATATTATAATAAAAATCTTAAATCCAATTATGTATTGTATAAAAGTATTAAATAATAAATATACATAAATATTTCCGTTGTCTGGTGACTGGTGGACCCATAACACAACTTCGGGTACTTAGCACGGGGCCAGACTGACGTGGTGTGAAGATTAAAAAAATTCTGTTCTGCATGTTCCCTGTGTTGTGGCCCTTATATAATAATATGCAATCCATACGCTATACCAGGGGTTCCCAAACTTATTTTGTCTACCGCCCACTTTGAGTACAAATTATGTTTTGGGGCCCTCCTTGTCTAGATTTATAATGTATCCAGATGAAATAAATCACCATCCAAGCCTCTACAAAACGCCCCCATTTTTTTCTGGGACCACACCGCCCCTCTTTAGACCTTCAGCGCCCACAAGGTGGCGTTATCGCCCACTTTGGGAAAGACTGCGCTATACAATGATGATAAACTCAAACTACATAACTTCGACTCTGTGTTTTTATAACTTTCAGCTTTCGCAGATAGAACAAATAAAGCATCAAATCAATCATCACATCATCAACAATAACGAACCGGAACCGGAACACAGGATGATGGACAATGGAGACCATGTATGTCAATTTCAAATTATTTTTTATTATACACAATATTATACAGTAGTACAAGACAAGCAACCATAATATGGTTAAAACATAGACCAGGGGTTCCCAATCTGTTTCAGCCTGCGGCGCAGTTACACGTCGCAATATTTTGTCACGGCGCCCTACTCTTAACTCTACCTAGTTTTTAGAAAAAGCTAGGTGTAGACAGGCACACTTTGGGAACCCCTGCCATAGACTATTTACCATAGCCATAAACCATAAGTAAATCACACAAACAAAAAGAAACATCACTACATATTATAAAACAAAGTCGCTTTTTTTCCCTCATGTCCCTTTGTTCCCTTTAATCTTTAAAACTACGCAACGGATTTTGATGCGGTTTTCTTTAATAAATAGAGTGATTACAGAGGAAGGTTTGTAAGTATAATAACATTCATTAAATAGTGGACTGTGCACTTGCCGTGCACTGTAAAACTCTGGAACGAACTGTCACCAACAGTATTTCCGGACCTATACGACCTACAAACCACAGAAAAAAATCAAGATAGAACGGCGACGCGCGTGCATTGCTAAGGAATCGCGCGTGTCAATTTTTGCTTTGCTTTTAGTTAGAACAAATAACTTACACGTGGAAAGAAATACCTCCTTTTGACCGATTCACTTTCGTACTTCTGTTTTTAAGTATTAGACACTGCACAATGAGGCATTTTTGTGCAACCACTCCGGTGTAATCAAGTCGAGACGTGCGCGCTGACTGAATGAACGTTCAACAAATCTTGCCCACTTGTGCAAGATTGAAACACGCGTACTCCACCCGCTTAGCCGTTCTATCTTGATTTATTTCTGTGCTGCAAACCTTCAAAAAGAGAGCGTATTCCTTCTTAAAAGGCCGGCAACGCGCCTGCAGCTCTTCTGATGTTGCGAGTGTCCATGGGCGACTGTAGTTGCTTACCATCAGGTGACCCGTTTGCTCATTTGCCCCCTTATTTAATAAAAAAAGTGGAGAAATACTGTTATTTTTGGGGTTTCTAATGTGATGTCGTAAATAATTACCTTTTTTTCCGCTGACGTTGTGAACGCAGGCTGAACCCTACGAGATTTATCAAAATAATGTACTAAGTATTGTACATATTGAAAAGGTCTGCAGAAAACTCCACGACGGTATAAATGTCTATCTCATATGGATATCCTACAATATCATTTTTTTGTCATTTACTTTTAACTTTAAATAATGGCAAATTTTCGAAGCGATTTTAACCAATACGGCAATAATCCTTATTGAATTAAATACTTTAAATACGTTATTGATTTAATATGGATCTATATGGCAATTTACAGGATATGATTTAAATTAATATTTTCGAAGATATTACAGATTCTAAAATTGCGGGACGTAGCTTTTGCGGCGGTACCGACCAATGCGGGCCACGGGTAGTAATGAATATAATTAAAAACTACTGAATCGATTTTAATCATTAATGATTCTTCAGTAAATGACATAGGCTATATATTTTATACCCGTGCGAAGCCGGGGCGGGTCGCTAGTTAAATTATAATACCATGTTTATTACAATATACTAATGTCCACATAAGTTTGTACAGGCGATTGTACCAAAGACTGTATTTGTAAATCGTTATTTATACAACATGACTGGTGAGACATGTTCAATACTTAAGGAGAGTAATCTGTACTCGATTCTCATAAAATTAGGTACTTAATTTTTTTTAGAATTTCCCTTTAAATAAATGAATCGTGGACACTAAGGGCCTGTTTCACCACTTTCTGAGAAGGTGCCGGATAGGCTATCAACCACTTAACTTGATAGATAGAGTATGGAGAATCTGTCAAAAAAGCTGTAAATAGTCTATTCGACACTTTATCAGAAAGTGGTGAAACAGGCCCTAAGTAAATTACGCGGCTAGACAAGTAGGCATACTATGCGGCCGGCGCGGCGGCGTGCGCCACCAACTTGCCACCAAAGAAAAACCACGCCGCTACCCTTCCCGCGCGCGGTGTCCATGCATGGGTAAATAAATAATTAACTTTAAGCTACATTTACTCAGTGGTCAATTGATATTCAAATTCTTTATTAAGCATACAATAATATACATTAGTATAAAAGCTAAGTAGCGTACATCACGTCGTCTATTCCCATGCTAAGTAAAAACTTGTGTTACGAGTATGGCAATCAGACAACGGATGCACGCCCAACAATTTTATCCTAATATATATTACTAGCGACCCGCCCCAGCGTCGCACGGGTATAATATATATAGACACTGAAAAAAATATTAAAATCGATAGCTTATGATCGTTCACGTGGTTTACTTCTTATCTGTGCCAAATAACATAAAAATTGCTCCAGTAGTTCGCGAGATAAGCCCTTTCAAATAATTTCTCCCGTTTTTTCCACATTCTCCTATTAGTCTTAGCGTGATAAAATATAGCCTATAGCAGTGTTTCCCAAACTTGTCGGGACCGCGACCCATCTACAAGAAAGTTTAAAGTTCGCGGCCCACCTTGTGCCATGAAGACAAAAAAAAAAGACGGGTTGCACTCCGGGAGTGCCGGCAGAAGTGAAAACTTGATTATTAACGTTGTGCATTTTTTTAACCCATTTTTTATGAAAATTTTCGAGTTTTCGAGTTTTCGAGTTCGAGTTCGAGTTCGACACAAAACACTACTCTCCAACCGTCTTACGGTTTTTCTATGGTTTTTCGATCAACACGAAAATCTGACGCGAGTTTCAGTTTTTACCCATCCCACAAAAGTGCTCAACGCCGCTAAAGAAGTTTTCACTTCAAAAATATGTTGCTGCCGCAGCATTTACCCGTTAATTCTTATGGTAGACCGTAGTTCACCACCATACCATCATCGTCAGCCTACTGACGTTCACTGCTAGACTTGGGCCTTTTCTAAAGCTCGTGCCTCGTCACCACACCCATTTCAATTAAGAAACGTACGTAAGTACGACAATCGTCCTATAGTTTCAGGGCCCACCCAAAATCTACCTGCGACCCACCAGTGGGTCGCGACCTACACTTTGGGAAATACTGGCCTATAGTCTTCCTCGATAAATGGGCTATCTAACACTGAAATAATTTTTTAAATCGGATCAGCAGTTCCTGAGATTAGCGCGTTCAAACAAACAAACTAACAAACTCTTCCGCTTTATAATATTACTAGCGACCCGCCCCGGCTTCGCACGGGTATAAAATATATAGCCACTGAAGAAATGATTAAAATTGATTTATCCAGCAGTTTTATATTCATTTAATACTACCCGTGGCCCGCATTGGTCGGTACCGCCGCAAAAGCTACGTCTCACAGGAAATTGGAGCCTTTTGCAAGGTATAGGAAAATCAGTAGGGATCATTGGTATTCTCGGTATATGAACTAATTCACCAGCTGCAGGGCCGGTAATAATCTTCGTTACTGCGCATCCCCGCCTTGGTAAGTTGGTAGCGCCCACTTCGAAACGGGCATAAATCGCAATTTTTAATTTCACCATAACTTCTAAACCAAACGTCCAATTTTAATCATTCAAACACCAAATATTATCTACATAAACTGTACTTAGTGATGAAATAATTAATTTTAATAAGGATTATCAGCATGAGTAAAATAAATTTTAAATGTAGTCCAAAAAAATCAAGATTTTTTAATAAAAAAATGGGTGCTGTGCCTCATTTGACATAGATAGGTATAGTGTGTTGCAGACATTTTTGTAGATATTTATAAGATCTACATTTACGTAGAACATTGTATGGTTCTATCTTTTATAGTTTAGGCAGCGTACGCAAAATAAGTAACTTTTCTGGTTGATTAATTTCACCTTGTGTCAGAAAAACCCAAATATTTTACGGAACCCTATATTTTCTACAGTAAAAAGTAGCCTATGTTACTCGTAAAAAAGTAGCTTTCGAATGGTGAAAGAATTTTTAAAATCGGTCCAGTAGTTTTTAAGCCTATTCATTACAATTAAACAAACAAACAAACAAAGTTTACCTCTTTATAATATTAGTATAGATTTACACATTCACACACACACAATCACACTACACTTTATCACGTAAAGTCTCTTTCGGCGACGTGATGCGCGCTTCGTTCGGGAGCCTCCCCCGGAACCTCCGGAAAACTACACCGGCGGGCCAGAACTCCTCCACCTCGAAAATTGATAAAACTTGAGTCGGCACTCTCACCACAAAGGAACTGAAATTCACTTTGTGGCGAGAGTGCAGATGCTCCACCCTCAAGGTGTAGACCGTGGTCTTCTCGCGGATGTAGTTTACGACGTCTTCGACCGTCATGGACCAGTGCAGATATTTTTTTAAATATTTTTTTTCATCTGATATAATAGCCAAATATCACGTCCTCGAGTATTGAACATGTCTCACCAGTCACGCAGCCTGTTATCTTATAACACATTGTCCTTTGTGCCATTAGTGAAAGCATATTTTTTTAAATAAGCATTGATGAAATAAATTAAGGATCTGTTCTATAAATTGATTGACAGCAACAGCAGCAACACCAACAACAACAGCAACAACAACAGCAACAGCAACAACAGCAACAACAACAACAGCAACAAGTGAATAGCATCAACAGTGCAGTAATAGTGCGTCCAAACCAACTGCTTCCCGTGCTGCCACCGCCCACGTCACACACCGCCATTATTGGTAAGAACTTTCGTTATTTGGTCGCGTTATGTCAAGCTTGACATGGCCCCACTTAATTAGGTAGGTCCACCACCTGCCCATAAATCAAACTCCCTGATGGTACAATTACCTTTTGGCATGGTAATGGCAGACTAGTGTTGATAATTTTTAAAACAAAAAAAAAAAAAAGACGGGTTGCACTCCGGGAGTGCCGGCAGAAGTGAAAACTTGATTATTAACGTTGTGCATTATTTCTTTTCACCCATTTTTTATGAAAATCGATTTTTAAAAAATCGATTTTTTAATTAATCGAAACCCTTACAATCGATTAAAAAATATCGACAATCGAAAAAAAACAATCGATTGTTCGATTAATCGAGTTGTAATAATTTACTATTATTTATTCAACAAATGCACTTATCAATATATAAAGTACCCAGTAGCCGATTCTCAGACCTACTGAATATGCAAATAAAATTTGGTAAAAATCAGTAAAGCCGTTTCGGAGGAGTTCGTGGACTAACATTGTGACACGAGAATTTTATATGTAAGATAAGTAATGCAGTTGCATTAGGTTGGGTTTATAAGTCTATTAAATAACGCTTTTTAACTCGTTTCAGTATCAAGTAGCGTGCCGTCGGCGGTTTTTCCGTGGCAGTCGCTAGTGCCGCTCCTGCGCGCCGCATCGCCGCCCGCGCCGCCGTCCCCCCGCACTCCGCGAACCCCGCAAACACCGCATACGCCGCATACGCCGCATACCCCGCATACGCCACACCACCCGGCGCATATCAAGGCGGAGGACATCAAGACTGAGGTGAACGGTGAGTGATACTGTATTCTAAATAGCGCCCGCAACACTGATGCGCCGCATACACCGCATACCTGTCTATCGATCAACTTTATTCATAAAATACTATTAACACACTTGTAAATTGCTCTTTTATCCATTGTTGCTTCATTTAAATCGGAGTAGGTAGTATGTATTTATTTAATAAAATAAACTTGTTTCCAACAATCGTAATAGTAGATAAGTGTGTATAATCGTTATGATTCAGATCACGTGACATGTGTATAATCGTTATGATTCAGATCACGTGACATGTGTATAATCGTTATGATTCAGATCACGTGACATGTGTATAATCGTTATGATTCATATCACGTGACATGTGTATAATCGTTATGATTCAGATCACGTGACATGTGTATAATCGTTATGATTCAGATCACGTGACATGTGTATAATCGTTATGATTCAGATCACGTGACATGTGTATAATCGTTATGATTCAGATCACGTGACATGTGTATAATCGTTATGATTCAGATCACGTGACATGTGTATAATCGTTATGATACAGATCACGTGACATGTGTATAATCGTTATGATTCAGATCACGTGACATGTGTATAATCGTTATGATTCAGATCACGTTACATGTGTATAATCGTTATGATTCAGATCACGTGACATCTATGTGCGCGGACGAGGACGACGAAGTATTCGAAACGGAGGACACTAGCGGCGGTGACAACAGCCGACAGAAGCAGGCGGCGGTGCAGAACCAGCCACAGGGTCAGGATAAGGTACGTGGATGGATATTGTCAGATATATTTAGAATTTAGATAACGTCATCACTCATCACCCGTCACTATGTCGACGACATAATATTATTTAAAACCCGAGGACGGCAGCCGTTAAACGTAGGTGGGCATTTTCAAAAAAAATTGTACCCCTGGTTTTTACCTTGTCCCTTGACTTCGCTACAGATAATTTGTAAAAAATTACATACTAACATTTTGTAATTTTAATGTAGGAGCAAGAACAAGACGTTTTCTTTTATTAAAATAAATTCACGTTTGTATAAAATTTTATTTAGTATGAGATTTATAAGGGTTTTTATGTACCGAAAACTATTAAATTTACCTGTCCCCTTTCCAGAAGTTGTAAAAAAATCTTTAATAACTAACTTTTTCCTTAAAGTAAGTTGCTTAAAAACATATTTTAGATTCCTGAATAGTTAATGTATCAATTGAATGTGTTGTTATTGAAAAATCTAACATAGTTTATCTAAAAATTAATTAAAATTATAATCATGAAAAAACGACCCGACCGGAATGTTCAGTTTAGTGACCGTTTTTTTTTAGTTTTATAAACATACTACAAAAATATTTCGGCACTAAATGATAGCACTATATTTCATTGTACATCGAGAAACTCCAATTTGAATTTAGTAGTTAAAAATCTGGTACAAGACGCGGACGCAGGTTGACGGTTCTTCAGGAACGGTTTCTTTGTTCAGATAAGTGACCATATTTTGTAAGCATTAATAATATACTTTCTCCAACTGTTATTACTGTTGACACGTTGCAAATTTCGTTTAGTATTTAGTATAAAAAATGAAATTGTGATAACTATCATCGGTTATTTACAAACACTTTAAAAGTAAAAGAAAGTAGCATTATGTGACTTCCGATTTGTGACTTTTCGTATGGTCACCTATAATGGAACGGATAAGTCACAACAGGCGGAAAGCATAAGGCTTAGTTCACATTTTAAATAAATTATTTTTATATTCACAGATTTTATTAAGAAAATTGGAGATTTTTAAACCAATATGATTGACGTACAAATATTTTTTTATTACTTATGTGTTAAGGTGACGCCGCGTTAAAGTAAAAAACCGTGTAGGATGTTTTAGATTGCTAATTTTCTTGTTTTTTAGTTTTTTTGATTGCTAGTTTTACTTTAAGCCGGGCCGGCCTCTCATAGAAAACAAGCAACGGAACAGCAAAAAATGGAAAGGGCGTAAGCGACAAAACGGTTTTTGTCGCGTAATTTAAAAACCATAAATATATTTCATATAAGCTGTGGGCAAATTAAAGTGTATGCTTGAACCAATCTATGTACAAATTTTGGAAGCTTAAATCACTCTCCTCTGTTGGAAAAATAGGAATTCCTTTTTTGTTTTTGATTGATTATTGTGTTATAAAAGTTGACCAATCGTGTTATGTTATGGGTAATTCAAAGACAAAGACATGATAAATACTGACAATGAACTTTAATTTCTTAGCTTTAGTCATTGCTGAGAAAAATCGATATCGCTACAGCCAAATTATCAAGGCGTCGCCTTAACTTAACAATAACGAATATAGTATTTAAAATGTACCTAAAAGTTTTATTTCTTAAAAAAAGACGGGTTGCACTCCGGGAGTGCAGGCAGAAGTGAAAACTTGATTATTAACGTTGTGCATTATTTTTTAACCCATTTTTTTATGAAAATCGATTAAAAAAAAAAATAAAAAAAAACTATCGTTTTAATTAAATAATCGAAACCCTTACAATCGATTAAAAAATATCGACAATCGAAAAAAAAAGCTGCTGTCAGACAGACTGTCTCGCGACAGTTGTCTTGCAGGTGGAAACGCGGCCTTAATCAGCGCGTCTGCTAAAGAACTCATTTCCCCGACTGTACATTTCTGCTTAGCACAATTTTCCCCGACTGTACATTTCTGCTTAGCACAATTTTCCCCGACTGTACATTTCTGCTAAACAGCTCATTTCCCCGACTGTACATTTCTGCTTAGCACAATTTTCCCCGACTGTACATTTCTGCTAAACAACTCATTTCCCCGACTGTACATTTCTGCTTAGCACAATTTTCCCCGACTTTACATTTCTGCTAAACAACTCATTTCCCCGACTGTACATTTCTGCTTAGCACAATTTTCCCCGACTGTACATTTCTGCTAAACAACTCATTTCCCCGACTGTACATTTCGTTCGAGTTCGACACAAAACACTACTCTCCAACCGTCTTACGCTTTTTCTATGGTTTTTCGATCAACACGAAAATCTGACGCGAGTTTCACAGTTTTTACCCATCCCACAAAAGTGCTCAACGCCGCTAAAGAAGTTTTCACTTCATTAATTTTGATTTTATTTCCACTACTTTTCCATCAGTAAAGTTGAAAATCATTTTGTGTCATTGATATTTGCAGATTTATAATAACTTAGGAATTCGTAGACATGTGAACACATCTTTATGATTATGAGATTTTCGTCCCTCTAATTAATGAAGTTAAATCTGTGAAATCAAAGAATTTTCTACTTTTATAAGCAGTGCAACAATAAAAATGTTTAAATAAAAGGTTTTTGTGTTATAAAAACTTATTTAAATATGTTAAATATTACTACTCGTGTAAAAAAATGAAAAATAACCTAGTGGGTAGGTCACAAAGTCACACTACGGAATAAAAATAATTGCTACTTTTGTTGATACTTGAAATTATCTATATTTTCTTTAAATAAACAATTAAATATGCATTTCACTAGATTAAATGAATGAAGAAATCCATTTATTGCTGTCTACGAATAATAAAAACTAAGGAAGAGTAACTCCGTCAAAAAACATGCTCCAAAATACTTGTCAAAAAAGTGTACCTTAGGTTCACTTTTCATACATTTGCAATATTTAGGTGACCTTGAGCGGTATAAAGGCTGACGTTACATGACAGTTCGAATGGAACCAAATTTAAAACTGTATTAGTATGGGAGTTACGTTTCCTTAGGTTTTATTATTCGTAGATTGCTGTATTTTTTGTATTAAATTATATTTTACATTTAGTCACACAACGGAATCTGTTTCGGCGAAAATTCGATTTTGTTTCATTAATATCAGAATAATATAACGTTTTCGGCGTTCTTTTTAACTTATTCCATTAGTTCAATATTTTTCCTTGTTTATGACATTCAAATATAGGTAAATAAATGACCTTAAAAAATATAGACATATTTTTGCAAGGGTACACGTTTTTTTGAAAATGCCCAGGTAATCAGACTAAGCTTGTATGACGTAACCTCTGTATGTGAATGTTAACCCAAGTTCAGGAACCGTCCTGATTCTAACGCAGATTCTAATTATTAGAACGGTATTATACCGATAATACCGTTCTAATAATTAGAATCTGCGTTTCCATAAGTTTTGAAAACCAATAGAATCGTTTCATTTAATAATAGTAATAGTAATAGTATCTATGGACGCTTCACACCACGTCAGTCTGGCCCCGTGGTAAGTACCTGAAGGACTTGTGTTACAGGTACCAGACAACGGAAATATATTTAATACTTTTATACTATACATATATTTAAGATTTTTATTATATGATACACATATTTAATACACATCCATGACCCAGGAACTTTTTAAACTTTTTTTTTTGTTCCGTCGGCGGGACTCGAACCCGCGACCTCCGGCTTGAGCTACCAACGCGCTCACAACTGCGCCACGGGGGTCGTCTTCTTTTGTCTGACAGTGAAAGGGCAGTTATTATATAACTAGCTGTTGCCCGCGACTTCGTCCGCGTTAAAATAGTATAATAACAAAGATGGATAGTTTTCCCCTTTTTGTGGTTCCTTATACAAAGGGTAAAAACGGGACCCTATTTAGCAAACGTCAAACGCAAACGTCAATAAACTTTTATGTTTCTAACTCAAGAAATGACGGACTTTCATTGAAACTTTCTACCCCAATTTCACCCCCAAGGGGGTAGAATTACCAGAAACGCTTAAATATGTATCCATTCATTTTTAATCAGTAGCACAAAAATAAAGTTTCATGTTTCTAACTCAAGAAATGACGGACTTTCATTCAAACTTTCAACCCCAATTTCACCCCCTTGGGGGTAGAATTACCAGAAACGCTTAAATACGTATCCATTCATTTTTAATCAGTAGCACAAAAATAAAGTTTCATGTTTCTAACTCAAGAAATGACGGACTTTCATTCAAACTTTCAACCCCTATTTCACCCCCTTCGGGCTAAAATTTTCAAAATTCCTTCCTTAGTGGGTGTCTACTTAATAAAACAACCCTACTCACCAAATTTCGTGGCTGTAACTTTAACAGTTTTTGCTCAGCGATGATGAATCAGTCAGTCAGTCAGTCAGTCAATCAGTCAGGACATGTAATTTTATAAGTATAGATGTATAGCTACATAGGATCTTAAAAACACACGCAACGTAAACCTGGTGGAACGCAGATTTTACATAAAACTAGATGACGCCCGCAACTCTGTTGCGCCAAAATTCATTTATCGCGCGGGAACCGTACATTTTTCCGGGATAAAAAGTATCCTATGTCCTTTCCCGGGCCTCAAAGTATCTCCATATCAAATTTTAGCAAAATCGGTTCAGCGGTTTGGGCGTGAAGAGGTAACAGACAGACAGACAGACAGACAGATAGACAGACTTTCGCATTTATAATATTAGTATGGATGGATTATAAATAATAAATTTGATAAAAATAACACGTACTCTTACAGAAGGAGCGTCGCATCCGTCGGCCCATGAACGCGTTCATGATATTCTCGAAGCGGCACCGACAGATGGTGCACCAGAAGTATCCCAACCAGGACAACAGAACTGTCAGCAAGATACTAGGCGAGTGGTGGTATGCGCTAAAACCTGAGGAGAAACAGAAATACAATGAACTGGCTACTGAGGTAAGTGTTACGTATTAACAGTATTAACTAGATGACGCCCGCAATTCCGTTGCGCCAAAATTCGTTTATCCTGAGGGAACCGTACATTTTTCCGGGATAAAAACTATCCTATGTCCTTTCCCGGGACTCAAAGTATCTCCATGCCAAATTTCAGCAAATTCGGTTCAGTCGTTTGAGCGTGAAGAGGTAACAGACAGACAGACAGACACACTTTCGCATTTATAATATTAGTATGGATAATAATAGCTCCCACACCGGTTTCGGTGACGGTGGCCGGTTTCATTGAAACTAGGCCAGCTACGCAGGAGTAATTTTATAGTGCCCAAGTGTGTGCGCAGTACACAAGAGCACTCTCTATTCCTTTACTCTCATAAGTCATAACCCAGTGGGACGGACGACCGACACGACTGGCGAGAGATCAGGCGCAGGACCGACTTTTTACATACCCATCCGACGCATGGATCATCTTACTTGTCAGACAATCAGGTGATCAGCCTGCATTGTCCTAACCAAACTTGGAAATAACATGTTTCCAACGCGGGAATCGAACCCACGACCTTCCGAGTCAAGAGCCGAGCTCTATACCACTAGACCATCGGAGGTGTCCAATGTGTATATGTATTGAAACTCAGGTGTCGGACAAACAACTGATTTATTATAATAAGTTTAGGACATACCTTACTATATTAATTACTTAGGTACCCAAAATACTACGAATAACAAAACTACAGGAAACGTAACTCCCATACTTCAACCGTTTTAAAATTGGCTCCTTTTCGGACACTAAAATATGACAATTCAGATTCTCGCCAAGGTCGTTTCCCAGGTAACGTATCATAATATTGCGCGCTGAACGACAGCCTGCGCGGTTATTGTCACTGTCACAGTTATGAAACAAAGCCGTGGACATCCGTGGACAATAATTGTCAAAAGCGGATGGCATTATGCAGTATACACCAAACATATCTACTATCACGAAGAAAGGAGTACATAATTATTATTTTAAAATCAAACCTTTTTCTCTGATCCTTAAGTCATCGATAATAATAATATATAATAATTTTGAACAAACCTTGTACGACTCGGACGAATTTAAAACTATCCAGAGCACCTAGACAAGACGTTTTCAGATTACAAAAATCTATGTGCTAAATTATTACAGAATTATTACAGAATTGAAATAAAAAACTTACGGTGCAAATGCAGATTTTCGTAATCTCTTTAATTTTCGGTCATTACTCATACAAAATATATCATGACTATTAAAGTGTATGCTACATAAACGAGTAATCTGGCTCGGCATCCAATTCGGTTCGTTTCTTACTAAACGAAGTACGAACGGCATTATAAAAATAAGATACTCCATACTGATGTCAGTCAGACCCTCGTTTATGAATTATGATTAAATTGTTACATCTTGCATAACACTGTCCATGGCGACTTTGTAAAAATTTTGTAATTATATTATTTTTTGATTTTTGCATTTTTACAATAACATGTAAACATAATAAGACAAACACAAAGAGACCAGCTTAATTTTACGCAAATACCCTGGCATCCAAATTAAATAAACTATCTTTTTGGGCATGTTTTTGGGTCGGAAAAAATACAAGAACTTTACCTAAGCATAATTAAAAAAAATCACTTACTGATGAAACTTGAAAGGTTATTCCTGTATTAAAAGTCGTATCTGTATGACTTCTACACCATTATGTCACAGGGCATTTAGGTATTTTAACAACGAAAATTTTGTAAAAAGCTACGTAAAAAGTAAGTAAACAAATTGTAAAATGAGTTTGACAATAATTATCATGTCAACCTGGTTGAATGTCACTCGTGTATATATACACGAAAAATGTGTACCGAACACATGCATAAAGTATACATGTATTCGGGTCACATTTTGTAGCCTTTTGGTGCACTTTTTTTGACGGAGTTACTCTTCCTGTAGTTTAAAGTTCACTGCCAAAATAGTAAGAATTGGTAATGCTAGGTTAGGTTAAGAGACACTTAAGGGACATGCTTAAGTATGTTGAGAGTTTAGCCACAAAATTTAATATGTATTATGAATAAACCGTTTATGAGTAGTAAAAAAGTTAGTAAAAATGTTTTACAACAGTGTAGTAAAAAAGTTTTTATTGGCCCTTCGTCCAATGAATTTCTGATGCATTCACAGTTTTTTTTTCGGTTCCCAAATTTAAGAAACGATAGAATGATATTATGTCATCTTAAAGAATGCGTAGCATTATGATCTATATCAATTATGTTATATATATATATATACATATTAGTTATCTTAAATTAAAAAAATAAACAAATAATTTTATGACCAGGTGAAAGAAGCCCACTTCAAAGCCCATCCTGAATGGAAGTGGTGTAATAAAGACAGAAGAAAATCTTCCAGCAGTCGAGATCCGACGGGCTCCATGCCACAGGTAAACAGCAATTTGCATGTTTTGTCTCTGCTGCCCAGAGAATAAGTTATCTGGTACTCATTGTGAAACTAGTCCTAACTTTTTTACTTAAGGTGGTTCGTTTCCCATACAAAAAAACAATCGACTTTAATTAGCTAATTTCATACTATTACTACATAAATTTATATGCACATCTATTTATTTTGCAATACCATTATCGCGAAATATATTTAAAACACTTTATTTCACACAGAAGTCACATTTTTATTGATTTTTTTATAAAAAGTGACATAAGCCACAAATGTCACTTTTTATGAAAAAATCAATAAAAATGTGACTTCTGTGTGAAATAAAGTATTTTAAATATATTTCGCGACAATGGTATTGCAAAATAAATAGATGTGCATATACATTTATGTAGTAATAGTATGAAATTAGCTAATTAATGTCGATTGTTTTTTTGTATGGGAAACGAACCACCTTAAACTAATCGCCTAACATAAAATAAGTGTAATATGCGTGCATTTGATTTTCTTTTAAATCTACTTCCAAAAAGAAAAAAGGTTACATCTTTGTCTGTATAATGTGTATATTCGTAATACTTCATTATAATAATCTGTGATTTCATTTCAAATATATTGTCTATGTCCAGAGTCCTCGAACGCCGTCTGAGGGCGGCATAAACTCGGGCGAGCCGCCATCTAGCGCGCCGCCGTACGTGAGCGCGTCACCGCACCACGAGCACGCTGACCACGACGCCCACGACGCACACCACGACGCCCACGAGCTCAACGACGACGACCACATGGTAAGAGTACGTATATCCAATGAGTATTAATATACTGAATGCGGCAATGTGATCACGTCCACCACGAGCCCGCTGACCACGACGCACACAAAATTCGATATTCCTGAATATCAAAAACCCTCATTGATTTTTGGAACGAAGTTCCTTATGGCGCGATCGGCGTTGCGAAAGGAGGCTAGACGGAACGACACTTGATCTCGACACTTTTTTATTAGTACCTGCCTAGTATGGGCAGAGGGCGTTGATAGTATTCCTGTGCGTCAGCTAGATAGCGTTTTTGAGAATAAACAGCGACATCTACCGGACGTTTATATAAATTTTATTACAATTCCACAAAAGTGTCGTTAGTATTCCTGGGCGTCAATAGATGGCGTTTTTTAATAACTTTGATCCATCCGAGTGTCCCTTGACACCTCTCAAGTTTCTTAATAATAAATTCTTTCGTCCATAGATTACCCAGCCGATGGAAGAAGTGGCCGAGATTGACTTAAAGTGTGGCGAGCGCGTGGCGGACTCGGACGATGGGTTGGAGCGGGACTATCTGACACATCACGACCAGCGCCGCCGACCCAAGCCGATTAAAGCGAGGTGCGTCCCCCTTAGAGTCTGTCCACACGGCGCGTTGCGTCAGCGTTGTGTCGACGCAGCGCTGCTGTTACGTTGTTTCACATACAAATAACGCAACAACGCACACATGACAGACAGCAGCCCCCGAGACGAAGCGGGGGCTGCTGTCAGCGGGGGCTGCTTTCAGTGTCATATGATTTTAAACTTCATCTTCATTATTGTAATACATAGTATTGCTTGAGAAATCGAGCAATACTAGGCCACAAGCGGCCACGAGCGTCCACGGGTGGCCGTAGATTTCTTAAGCGATACTATGTATTACAATAATGAAGATAAAGTTTAAAATCATATGACACTGAAACTGTTCGCCTCGCCTCTGCCATTCCGGTGTGAATCGGCCCTTAGACTGCTTCGTAATAACGTTGCGATGACGCAGCGCCCGTGTGGCCAGCTATGCGTCAAACGTCAGCGCTGCGTCGACGCAACGCTGACGCACCGCGCCGTGTGGACAGGCTCTTATTCTATTAAATAAAAATTATTCGCTGAATATGTTGCTAAGCGGTAATCTTGAGAACCGAATTCGCTAATGCTATTTTGTTGTATTCGTTGATATAGGAACCTTCTTATGATATAAAAAAATACGTGGAAAATTAAAAATTCCATAAAGAAAAAATTTCGTAGATATGACGGGACAAAAACTTCATAGATATGACTGGACAATGTCCGCCAGGACTGCTGGTTGTGTATAGAAAATGCACATGTCGCAGTGTTGTTGTTTTGTGTGCTTATCCGGTAGATTTGAGAATAGGCTACTTGATTCATTCTAATCGCTTCCTAATCATTCATTTTCACCAAAAAAACTAATATTTTAATATTTTAAACAGTAGAAACCCATAAAAATGTTGATTGAAAAATATGCCTTTTATATGGCGCCGAAAACACTGTCCGCCATTGTGCCGCCATAGTGTGACGTCATGTTTTTTGTATTTTATACTTTCTTTATCGAAAAAGTTTTATGTGCTAAGCGTACGTGTCTAACAGTGCCAAAAAATTAGAAAAGAATTTAGAAATAATTTGTAATGTTGGACACTTTTGTAGAAAAGTTTTGGCCATTTCATTTCCCAACTACAATAAATGGAGATAATATATAAAACTGATGTTTTATTTGAATTATTCAAGAAAATATATTTTATAAATCTTTGATGATGATGATGATGCTGCGATAATATTTCCGGAAGCGCGAGGAGCAGCGGTAGTTGCTGAGAGTAAACGACGCATTAAGACTCGTCCACATTTGTATCATTTGCGCGATCAGATCTCCGATCAGATCTCCATCGCGATCATCGCGCCGTATCAAGACGTATGCGTATCATAGTGTGGACGCCTATTTTTGTCATCGCGTCGTATCTTGATCGCGTATCATCTCGCCGATCCTCGTATCGATCTATTTATTTTGATGATTGGGGAAAAACCGCCTCGATCACGTGACATAGCCGTATCATGACACCGTATCAAAATGTGTCTACACTAGATCATTCTGCCGATCATGCGCGTATTTGATACGACACGTATCAGATACGCGGTTAATGGCGATCGGAGCGTACTAGCGATCATGATCGCTTCGATGCTACGCGACGGAGATCTGATCGGAGATCTGATCGCGCAATTAATGATACAAATGTGGACGAAGCCTTAACCTCTCGAATACCGGGATGTTAAAATTCTATTGAACCACAAACACCGCGTTCTATGGCGCAATTTAAATTTTTCAAAAAAAAAAAAATTTTCAAGTCTTACAAAATTGCGCCAATCAGGAACTGATTTAGTGCATTCTTTTTGTAGCCAACTTCATACTCTTAAAAATAATGCATAGAACAAACGAAATTAAATCTTATACACACTAAAATAAGTTACAAAACAGCGTGAGGTCGAGTGCATCAGGTGGGGCTCCATATCGAGCCGGTGGTACACAGAGGTATTTTTACGGGTGGCTCGTTACGTTGTCGGTGGGGTTCAAGAGGTTAAAGAACTTAAACTTGAAAAGTGTCATTAAAAATAACTATTAAATTTTCTGCGTCCAGGGCTGGCTCCTCGGACAATCTGCTCGGTGGTATCACGGCTTCGAGTCCCGGTGGGTCGAAGGTGTTCCAACCTACGGGCGGCGCCTTCAAGTCAACGCACGCTGACTCTGGTAACTATTTATATTTACTAACTATCTTTTGCCCGCGGCTTCGCTCGCGTTAAGTATTACTATGTTATATACAATCTTTTATCCCCTTAGATTTTGATAAATACCACCCGTATTTATCAAAATCCTTTCTTACCGGATGCCCACGTCATAACATCTACCTGCATGCCAAATTTCAGCCCGATCCGTCCAGTGGTTTGGGCTGTGCGTTAATAGATCACTATGTCAGTCAGTCAGTCACCTTTGAGTTATCTGTTATATACATAATATATTTAGATAGCAGGGCTGAAAGAAAAAATCGGTTGTCTGTAAAGTCGGTTTACTGACGAAAGTTGAACGTGACAACTACCTTTGTTGAGATTTGTAAACTTCATAATATTTTATAAGTAAATTTAGTTCTGCGATTTGATAACAGATGTCGCTGTTAGGCCTCTAGATCTCGCTATCGCTATCGGTATATGTAATTCAATGGAATAAATTTTTGTTTTTTCGCTGACACTCACTGGTTGTTTTATTTATTATTACGCCAGAGGGATTTGCGTCCCAGGGTAACCCTACAGAACTTAAGCCTAGTATCCACTTGAGCATGCTCGGGCGAATGAGCCGCTCATTCGTGCGAGTTCGAGCGTGCTCAGGCGTCTCCACTTGAGCGGCTCGGCCAAATGAGCGGGCTCATTTGGCCGAGCCGCTCAAGTGGATACTAGGCTTTATATTGGAACGCCTCAGAGCGATAAGCAGAATTGCAACTTTTTTAGCGCTGCTATTTTCTCAGCGAACTCTTTTTAAGAGACACATACACATGTTTTTTTTTTACATTCTGTTTAATATCATAGTTATATTTAATCTACTAAAATTGAAGGTCCAGCTAAAATTAAACAATTTCAAACAAAGTGATATTTTGAAAGTAAGAGATATTTAAATTGGTAGTGTCCTTGTTTCGTATTAGTTACTTGTTTTCGGTGTTTGGATTAAATAGATAGATGGATGAGTCAAAAATCTTGACGCAGAAATTCGTACATAAATTTTTTGTATGTAAATATAAAGTATATTGCGACGGGTCTTTCGTCTTGTAAATATTTAAAGTAATGTTTATTTACAAATTTGAACAGGATAATTATTTACTTACAGGTGATAATCATAGACAGTGGACTGCGTTTACGTCTATAAACAAGCAGAACTTACAAGTGCCGAGCTCGCCGCACCATGCGTTGTCGCACGCACACACGCACGTAACGCACACGCCAAGCACGCAAAGTCTGACGAGTAGCGTGCAAGGTATCTCTTTTTTTTTCCTGTCCTCCTAACGTTATTAGGGATTGTCTTAAGCTTTACTTATTCTTATTCTTTTATTTTTCTTTTTCAAAATTTGCTAACCGCGTGGGAACCGTACATTTTTCCGGGATTATAGTTCTTTCCTATTACTCCATACCAAATCTCATCAAAATGGTTCAGCGGTTTGGGCGGGACAGACAGACAGACACACTTTCGTATTTATAATATTAGTATGGTCACAGAGTACTATAATACTGGCGTAACAGAGAGACAATCGCCATACTTCATTTGGAACCCTTCTAACTCTAACTAAAACAGCGCCAGCACTAACAAGAGGAACTAACTCCACGCATAGTATTGCATATTGCTAAAATTACGTTTTTATCGCAATAGATGGCATTTTTAATCACCGTACTCGGTCCATAGTAGCCACTAAGCTGTAATAGGTGGCGTTGACATACTTGTCAATAACTCAAGGCGGATTGTGGTGGATGGATTCAATGCAACTACTTGTACTTGCATTACCTACCCAAGCGGGAATTACATTTGACTATGCATTTTACACTTACCTGCCACAGGACCACTTACAAACTGTCTGCCCCACAGTTTCACCCGTGTTATATCGTTTTTTTTTCCTGGGGTAAGAAATAGAATAGCCCATGTCGGTTCCCGGATGTCAAGCTAAAACCGTATACGCCAGTATTATAGTACTCTGACCGTACTAAATTTCATCAAAATCGGTACAGCAGTATACATTTGTTTGTGCGCACCGCGTTTTCACTTGCAATTTCAAGGGTTTAGCGTGGGAATGAGATTTTTTCTCGCGGTTAAAAGCAGTTTGTCAGTCCCAAGTGCCTATCTAAATTTCATCAAAATCGGTTCAACAGACAGATTTTAAAAGCTTGTATTTAACTTGAGCGTTTTCAAAATAAAGTGTACCATGGCTGAATTCATGGTTAAATTTTAAATGTTACATTTTTGATGAAATTTTGATTTAGATATTTTAAAGGTACAGTATAGTTTATGGAAATTATATTTAATTGCTTGCAGATTAATTTATTTTACGAGAAATCATTAAATTAATTTGACACTGTGAAAAAAAGTGTCAGTTTTGTCACAGTCTTCAATGCTCATGTAACTATTAACTATGAAGAAAGACGCGAAATATTTTAATTGCGTTACGAAGATTATAAAATATATTATTTGAAAAATAGAATATTAGGTCGACTAATTGAAAAAAATGCCAATTAAACTAGCTTTAAGTTCTGTTTTGTCACAACTGATGCCAAGGTAGCCGCTACTTTTTAACCGACTTCCAAAAACGAGGAGGTTATACGTTCGGCTGTGGATATATATATATATATATATATATATATATATATATATATATATATATATATATATATATATATATATATATATATATATATATATATATATATATATATATTTATTTATTTATTTATTTATTCATGTATGTTCAACGATTACTCCGCCGTTTGTGAACCGATTTTAAAAATTTTTTTGGTACCATGTTCAGAAAAGTGGTGACCTGATGATGGGATCCATGAGTAATTGAGGGAACTCCTCAAAATTCAAAGAGAAACATATGTTTTTTTGGTTTCATATGAAGTATTCCAGGCATATTATGTTACCAAAAAGTAAAATTTTGCATCAGGATACACCATGGTTCGGAGGTGGTGAACAGAACTCCTTACTCCCTACGTTTGGGGTTTCCGGCGTTGTCTTAAGAACTGAAAGCATATACTACTATGCAAATTTCATTAATCATCATCATCATCACCACCATTCCACCATACATCCATGAGTAATCGAGGGAACTCCTTAAAATTTATATGGAAACATATAGTGATTTCGATTTTATGAGAAGTATCCTAAGCACATGCTACCAAAAAGCAAGATTTTGCAATTAGATATACCATGGTTCCGAAGGTGCTAAGGGAACTCCGGATTCCTTATGAATACAAGTTTGGGGCTTTCGGAGTTCGTTTAAGAACTGAAGGCTTAAGCTACTATGCAACTTACATTCATCATTATCATCATCATCATCACTTCCACCAGTCACCACACCATGAAATATCTAATTACAACCCTATTATTGGTACTTTTAATCGTCTTTAAGATCGAAACCCGAATTTGTCGTACGATAAAAAAAAATATAATGTTATTTTAATGTTATAAATGATTCGACCTTGGTGTTTTAGTTACAAAGTTAGCAATTTGATCATAATTCATAACAATATGAGGTATGTTATTCTCCTGAAAATTTATAAGGACGATTATAGTTATATTTGAGCATAATATTATATTATGTTGAGCTGACGAGTTTCCATTAGTGTAATGATAGAAAGAAAATCACTGAACAGAACTTTAGGCCGTGTTCACACCAAACCGACTGTGAGCCGCCGAATGTGAGCAGGCTCACTGTGAGCCCCAGTGTGAACGTGAAAATATACTGTATCGAATGTCCACGCCTACGCCTAGCGTAATGGCATATTGTCGGTTAGGTGTGAACGAAAAAGTGAATATGTATGGAAATACAATAAAGTGCGTAACGTTTGCTCATATTCGGCGGCTCACAGTCGGTTTGGTGTGAACACGGCCTTAGAGCCTTTAAAGATAGGCGTATAAACATTAATTTTAGCAATTATGAAGTGGTAGTGATCTCAGACAATGAGTTCTCATATCATGAAAGTGTATCCTGGATCCAAAGTCCCTAAGCATAACACATTAGTCTGTACAGAAAACCTTATAAATGACTAAAAATAGTGAAATTATTATTTTTAACAAAATATTAAATCTGACTTCCAGGGTAAAAACAATAATAATTTATAATGAACAAAAAAGTATTAAATAATAATTTTTACTCTTTAAAGTACCTTAAGCATAATTTTCCTAAACCTCAACTATTTCTGTACATAATCTTCATTATTTTGAAGTCGGTACCAGTCTGAATATTAAAAATATTTTATCATAGAACTCAGCATTCTTACCTGGTACCGTCTTCAAAATAATGTAGATTGTGTACAGAAATAGTCGAGGTTTAGGAAAATTATGCATAAGGCACTTTAAAGAGTAAAAAATATTATTTAACTAGCTGTTGCCCGCGACTTCGTCCGTGTTAGCATAGTAGATCACATTCCAAGTATTATTTATAGTACAAAAATATTCAATGTACAGAATTGACTTTCCTACGATTTTATTATATAAAGATGTTCCGCGCGGCTTCGCTTGCGTAATTTAGGAATTTCACGCAACCGTACATTTTTCCGAAAAAAATAGCCTGTGTCCCTTCACGTGGTCTATTCTTCATGTTTGCCAAATAACATAAAAATTGCTCCAGTAGTTCTTATAAGCAATTTCATATAATGTCCCCGTTTTTTCCACATTTTCCTCTATTACTTCGCTCCTATTAGTCTTAGCGTGATAATATATAGCTTATATCCTTCCTCGATAAATAGGCTATCTAACACTGAAAGAATTTTTCAAATCGGACCAGTAGTTCCTGAGATTAGCACGTTCAAATAATTTCCCCCCGTTTTTCCACATTTTCCTTTATTTCTTCGCTCTTATTAGTTTAAGCGTGATAAAATATAGCCTTCCTCGATAAATGGGTTATCTAGCATTAGTTCTTATTAGTCTTAGCGTGATAAAATATAGCTAATAGCCTTCTTCGATCAATGGGCTATCTAACACTGAAAGAATTTTTCAAATCGGTCCAGTAGTTCCTGAGATTAGCGCGTTCAAATAAGCCCTTTCAAATAATTTCCCCCCGTTTTTTCCACATTTTCCACTATTTCTTCGCTCCTATTAGTCTTAGCGTGATAAAATATAGCCTAAAGCCTTCCTCGATAAATGGGCTATCCAACAGTATAAGAATTTTTCAAATCGGACCAGTAGTTCCAGAGATTAGCAAGTCAAGCAAGCAAGTTAGTCGCAAAACCGATAGACCATATTTTATAAGGCTGGGTTTACATTGAAACCAAAAATTTACATGGTTAAAATAAATCCTTTTCGCCGCTTCTTTTTGCGACATTTGTGATTTTTTTTGTCTCTGGGCCTCTTTTCTATTTTTCTCTATACCAGTGTTTCCCAAACTTGTCGGGATCGCGACCCATCTACAAGAAAGTTTAAAGTTCGCGGCTCACCATATGTCATGAAGAAAAAAAGCAGCGGTATGTTGCTGCCGCAGCATTTAATTGTTAATTATTATCGTAGTTCACCACCATATCATCATCGTCAGCCTACTGACGTTCACTGCTGGACTTGGGCCTTTTCTAAAGCTCGTCACCACACCCATTTCAATTAAGAAAAAAGAAAAACTTCCAGTTGTAATATATTCTAAATTCTAATAGACAATCGAGCGAGTACAACAATCGTCCTGTAGTTTCAGGGCCCACCCAAAATCTACCCGCGACCCACCAGTGGGTCGCGACCCACACTTTGGGAAATACTGCTCTATACCTCTGAGATCTTTTTTCGCTAATAAAAATGTAAAATCTTATAATGACATGTAGACTTAGCTTTATGCTGTCATTTTGCGACTTTTCTTGTCAGCCTATATGTCACGAAGCACTATGTCGCAACTCGCAAAACTGACGTGACGTTCTCAGTTTGTAATCAAAATTATATTCTGACGAAAACATTTGCCTACACTGATGATCAAATATAAATAACGTTTTAACTTTAAGTAATACATTGCTTATCTTCTGAAAACAGTTAAATGATGTAAACTAGCCTGTATCAAGTAGATAATGTGTCTCAAACCAGACAGTAGAAATCTTGACGGCCGTTACACTCACAAGACATGTCTATTTTACTCAAAATCTATTAGAAAAATAGCTTTATAAAAATGCCAGACAGTGAATATAAAGGATTATGAAGCCATTTCAAAAATTCAAATAGTCATCTAAAGTTTTCAACGGTAATTTTTTACCGTGACAAACCCGACATGTCCGGTCGGCACCACTTTTTAAGATATTTTTTGAAATCAAATTGTATTTAACCCATCAGTCGTGGCAAAACGAGACACAATAGCTTTTTCATTGTTATCGCGGCCGGATGTGGCCACTTGGGGCTTCATGAATTAAATGAGCATTACAGTTAAATTATGAACTATATACGACGATTTGCAAATATAATTATTTTTAAACAAAAAATTGAAACCGACTTCCACACTAAAAACTACGGTGAATAAACTAAAAAGTGTTAAATAATTCTAATTCTATAGTAGTGGCTTTTTTAGGATTGGCCTAAGCCTCAACTATGTCTGTACTCAATCTTCATACTTTTGAAGTCGGTACCAGCCAGAGACAGCTAACTTTTATGTCAAAAATCTCAGAAATTTTAGGAGCTGGTACCGACTTCAAAAGTATGAAGATTGAGTACAGACATAGTTGAGGCTTAGGCCAATCCTTAAAAAGCCACTAATATAGAATTAGAATTATTTAACACTTTTTAGTTTATTCACCGTAGTTTTTAGTGTGGAAGTCGGTTTCAATTTTTTGTTTAAAAATAATTATTTTTCTCTTTTTATTTATGTATAATGTATAATATTATGTCCATTATGCATATCATACGCAGTCAGTTGTATATCATAATTTTATCTAATTTGTGTATAACTACTACAAAAGTTAACTATGTACCTAAGTGGATTTCAAAGAGTTACAAATCTAGATCTTTTAAAAAGAAAGACTACGGTTTTCCATATATTTTACGATTATATTATTGTAATGATAACTTGCAGTAATCATCAAATAGTAATAGAAGTACCAATAATAGGCTCATAATATGATGGTGCGTGGCATAATGATTATGGTGATGATGATGATGATTGATGAAATTGATGTATTGGCATTTGCTTTAAGTTGTTTAAATAACTCCGAAATCCCCGAACATCTATCTATAAGGAGTCAAGAGTTCTGTACAGCACCTTCGGAACCAGGGTATACATTGGTGCAAAATCTTACTATTTGGTAGCATATACTTGAAATCCTTCAGAAAAGGTTAAAATCACTATATGTTTCCATATAAATTTTAAGGAGTTCCCTCGATTCCTCATGGATTCATCATCAGATCACCACTTTTGTGAACGTGGTACCAAATTCCAACTATATCCTTTACAACAGCAAAAGAATTTTGGAAATCGGTCCACAAACGACGGAGTTATCCGCGAACAAACATAAAAAAAAGAACATAATATATACGGTCGAATTGAGGAACCTCCTCCTTTTTGGAAGTCGTTTAAAAAGTACTTTCAAACGATACTAAAACCTATGGTACCCTAGTATACATTTTTTGAAAAAAGCTTCTACAACGAGGAATTTGAGAGGGGACACGCCAAAAACTGACACCTTGGTCTTGGTTTTGAAAATGATCAATTTAAAAATATTACGCAAAGTTTAGTGAATTTAATAGTTTGAATTTATAAAGTTATGATGTGCTTATTACTTGTCAAGCATTACAATAATTAGCCACATATAAATTTTACTTGTTATTCGACTTCAAACACGGGGGACAGGCCAAAAGTGAGGGGTACACTTTTTTTTGAAAACGCTCACTTGCAGTGTTTGTATTTATACCGGGTGTAAGGGGCAGGTTTCCGATAAACTGTAAGGGGTTGCTCAGTCAACGAAACTGAACAACTTTCACGGAGAATTTTTTTCAGGAATAGAATGAAGATGATTGCTTTTTGTAACATAAAAATCCATGCATAATTGCGGGAGATATAAGCACGACATATTCTGATACATGGGATGGCAACCCTATTTTTTTAAGGTCTCTAGTTAAGTCTCTAGATTGGTTCACAATCGATGGCACTTCATTTATTCAAAAATAAGATAGGTCATTTTCTCTCCAAAACGGATTTTAAAATTCATAATAAAGGTACTTGCGGCCGGATCTGCTAGGCAACCCGGCATGGTTGTATTTATAAATTATAATACGCCAGTATTATAGTCCGCGCGGAACTAGTTGGCCGCGCGGACTAGGTAGGGACGGGGGTGAGGGGGCGCGTTGCTTGCTGCTCGCAATGCACATGAGATTAGACAGTGACGACCAATCTCGCGATATCGTGAGCAATAATATTATTAAATTATTGGAAAGAATAAATTAAAGACATTAGACAATTGATCAGTTTTATATTCTAAAATCTAAACTATTCACATCGGCTTTCCGTTTTTTTAAAAACGTATGCACTTTAAATATTATTTTCTTAGATAGATCTTTTTATCGGCGGACTCATCTTGCTATTGCAATCTCTTGTGCGAAGCGCCCCTGCCTCTCCGTCCCACCGCTCACATACCTCAGGCGCGGCCAACTAGTTCCGCGCGGACTATACCTATATAGTCGTGTGCGTACAAGACAAAAAAACGAGGAATACGGCTTTTGCTGAACCAAAGATTTCCTTTGGTATGATTGATCTTTATATTAGTGGAGGCATTGAAGGTTTTCACCTCCGATTTCGTTGAACCTCCATCGATTTTCATGAAAATTGGTGAGTAGGTGGGGGATACCCTAAGAAACAAAAGTGACATAGTGCCAACTTGCACAAAAGTGACATAGTGCCAACTTGCGCTTTTGCCCTGGGGGTGGATGCCAACCCTTCTCGGGGGGTGAAGTTTTCAAAATAAAAATAACCCCCCAGGAATCAATAGACACACAAATTCTAAGCAAAATTTGTTATATAAAGTTTTTTGAATAAATCAATACTTTCGGAGTTATTAAAGATCAAAGATCATGTTTTTGCATGAGAAAAATATATGTCTTAAAGCGGTTTTTCGTAATTAAATAAGAAACTATAGGTTTTTACGAAAAATGTGTAAATATCAAAATTAAAGCCAATAAAAAAACAAACTAAATTCTACCCTGAAATACCTTCCTATATTCATTCAAAGTGAGCTATAGATGATTGTATATATATTTTCTTTCGGCGAGTACCTAAGTCTAAGCATTCAAACTTAAATAACGGTAAATCGATGCATTTTATGACATGTACTTCCTTAAAACCTTTTAAAGTGCTTAAAAGTACCTTTCTAATAAGTATTTTAAAAAGTTAATAGCATCAAAATTGAACACCCTTACAATTTTTTTTGGAAAATCGAAAAATTAACGTTGACCATTTCTACAATAATTCAAATTATTATTTCATTAATTCAAATTGGGCTATCCCCAAAGGATTTTCTTTATTTTAGGATAAGTAATGACCTCAAAAAATTTTCTTGGTTTAGAATGCTTAGTTTTGAAAAAAAGAATGATTTAGTAAAATCCAAATTATTCAAATTTTCGTAATTATCATTTTGTTTTGAACATAACTTAAAAAATATTGAACTTTCGTAAAAAATGTAAGAGACGAAATTTGTCTCCATTTTTTAAGAAATCTTTTGATTTTGTTTTGATTTTTATAAGATGAAAAATAACGAAGATAGAGACGTTTAAAGCCTAACTTTTACCGCGAGAATCATGAAACCGGGACCTTTTAACCCTATTTTTTTTAAACCAAGGGCTTCAAAAAGTATTTTTCGAGTTGATCTTAAAGCTCTTTAAATTACCTTTAAAATGGTCCAAAAATTAACCCGATAACTTAAAAATTAACAGAGCTATTGTAATATTAACGAAATTTTTTTTTAAACAATTTTGAAGAAGAGATTTGGGATGCAAATATTGTAGGTAACCCTGTCAATAAGTACATCTATACTAATATTATAAATGCTAAAGTGTTTTTGTCTACCTGTTACCTCTTAACACCCAAAAGGTTTAACCGATTTTGCTGAAATTAAGTATGAAAATACTTTGAATCTCGGGAATGGATATGGACATAGGATACTTTTTATCCCAAAAAAATGTATAGTTCCAGCGCGATTGCAGGCGTCATCTAATCCATACTAAATATACATTATTCTTTTCAAGACTTTCAATATTCAGAAAGTAAACGAAACGGTAAATATGTCTATTAGATAAGAGAGGGGCTTTTATAATGATGTGCGTCTATTAAATATTTCAGTCTAGCAGATTCAGCCTTTGCGTCAATTTTTTGCACAGAGGGTAGTTTGAAATCGTTGTTTGAATATTGTGGACTAAATAATATCAATGTTTGAAATATATAAATAAAATTTATCTCAACTATGAAAAAATATTCGAACTCATTAAAGCTGATAAAAAACTTTTATTATTTTTTTGAATAAAAGATATTACTAGTATTATATATTATATTTATTTATATAGTATATAATATTATATTTTTGAATAAAAGATATTACTAGTGCTCTAAAACTAGGAATAATACTAATAAGTTGAAATTTTATTAGAAATGTGGTAAGTAGTGCCATCTGTTAGAATTTATACGTAATTAAAAGTAGAATGTATGTAGCTAACAGGACATGGTATGGTTATGGATTAATACAATTTTTTATTCTTATTTGTTACTGTTCTTTACATTTGTAGAGATAAACTACGATAACATGGCGCGCCCCTCCAAAATTCAAAACGTTTGAAGTGCGTTGTCAAAACGTTTAAAGTGCGTTGTCTTGCGGTGCGTCCACATTTGTATCATTTGCGCGATCAGATCTCCGTCGCGATCATCGCGCCGTATCAAGTATGCGTATCATAGTGTGGACGCCTATTAGATCATTTTGCCGATCATGCGAGTATTTGATACGACATGTATCTGATACGCGGTTAATAGCGATCGGGGCGTATCATGATACGCGTATCATTTTGACACGCTTCGATGATACGCGACGGAGATCTGATCGGGGATCTGATCGCGCAAATGATACAAATGTGGACGCACCCTTAGATCATTCTGCCGATCATGCGAGTATTTTATACGACATACTATCAGATACGCGGTTAATAGCGATCGGGGCGTATCATGATACGCGTATCATTTTGACATGCTTCGATGATACGCGACGGAGATCTGATCGGGGATCTGATCGCGCAAATGATACAAATGTGGACGCACCCTTGAGCGGTCGGCTAGTTATGATTAGTTGACCAACAAATCTTGGTAATAAGTGACATTAAGTGAAATATTACGAGTACTGGTTGATTGGTTGAATAGTTACTACATACAAACTCTTTCATAAGGATGTGACTACAAACATTGAAACAGTAATTTGGAGGGGCGCGCCATGTTATCGTAGTTTATCTCTATATTATATTCCAAAGGTATATCTCTGGGTACGCCCAATCCGGTGACACAAGCGGCGTTGGACAGTGCCATAGCGTCAATCATCAATAGCCCGCCGCCGAACTCAGGGGGGGTGCTGCAGGTGATATCGAGCGGTACGCAACAGAATCATCAACCGAATCTGTTGAAGAGCGTCACTCTGGTCAAACAAAATCTATCGGATAGTACACCAGGTGATTTTTTAATAACTCTATCTATATATTAATATGCGAGCGAAAATTTTTGGAACCCTTTTTACGAACAACTGTATTTTAAAAAGATAAAACCGACTTCAAAATTGTACGTAATTGAGAATTAAAACTCCCTTTCTCCAAAACTACTGAACCGATTTTAATGAAACTTGCACTATTCCCTAAGTTGAACAATACCTAGTACAACAAAAAAAGAATTACTGAAATCAGAATGGTAGTTCCAGAGATATGCGAACACAAACATAAAAACATACATACATACTTACATACATACATACACTTTTGAAATTTGGCACATTTGTTCAGACGCTGATATAGGCTAACATATTCGAAAATTGGGCAGTTCTGGAAATATTACATACATACCCGTCGAATTGATGACCTCCTTTTTTTGAAGTCGGTTAAAAATGCGAAAACATAGGAGCATGAAATTTCGCATTGTTGCAGTTTATATGGTGAAGGAGTGCATCGAGCTAATATTATTTTGAAATTATGCTTTTAACATAAATTTTTTTAACAAATAAAACGTTACACACACTACAACACACACACTAGATTTTGAATGACAAGCCTATACACACGAATTGTACTCTTTTATTTATGGTTGAAGTCTGTTGTCAAATTGAAAATAGATTTAGTTTTTTTTATTGAATCTTAAATACTGTTAGACAATTATTATTACACGGCCAGTCTATCATCATTTGACTTTATTAAGTACCAGAGTTGCAAAAAAACAGAAAATTTAAATAAATACAAGTTTTATATGGTTTTTTTGTTTTAATCAATGTTTTATGTTTAATTCAATGTTTTTTTAAATGTTTTATGTAGACGTTTTATTCATGTTTAAAACATTGATTTATTTGTATTAACTTGACTGTATGGGTTTATTTTCCTTTGCCCCATGGCAACACTGGCGGAGCGCGCCTTTCTTTGTCATTGACAATAACACTGACAGTTGACATTGCGATAATAACCGGCGTGAAAGTGAAGAATTCCTATTAATATTTTAGAGCACAGGTCTTCCCCTTTAATGATTTTTTTTTTATGAAATAAGGGGGCAAACGAGCAAACGGGTCACCTGATGGAAAGCAACTTCCATCGCCCATGGACACCCGCAGCATCAGAAGAGCCTCAGATGCGTTGCCGGCCTTTTAAGAGGGAAAAGGGTAATAGGGGAGGGTAGGGAAGGGAAGGGAATAGGGTAGGGGATTGGGCCTCACTCACTCGGCGAAACACAGCGCAAGCGCTGTTTCACGCCGATTTTCTGTGAGAACGTGGTATTTCTCCGGTCGAGCTGGCCCATTCGTGCCGAAGCATGGCTCTCCCACGTCTAAATTATTTGTTTACCAAACATGCATTGGTGGAAGTTCAACCTTTGATATGGTGGCAAGCCCTAAAAGATAATGTTTGCCCAGAAATGATGAATCCAGCACACCAAGTTCACACTGCAATAGCGTCCTCAGCTGTTGTAGAAAAGATATTTTCCACATTTGGTATTATACACTCAAAATTGAGAAACCGTCTCTCCAATGAAAAAATTAGCCAAATTGGTTACAGTTTTTAAATCTCTCAATAAGAAAATGCCAAAACATTATGATTATTTACAATTGCAGGAAAGAGAAGAAATAATTGATACTCGTAATGATAATTAGATTAAGTTGTATTAAATTATTAACTCAGATTATAAGAAAATTATAATTAAAAATAATAATAATAAAAAGCTTATTTTCTAAACATGAACCCGTTGTATTTGTCAATTAGAATGTTGTTTAAAACATGTTTAATACGCTGTTTAAAACATTGTTAAAAAACAGGATGAAAAAATCAAAGTTTTTTTCCTAATAAGTTTTAAACATGTTTTAAACACATTGTTTAAAACAATATGTTTTTTTCGTAACAACTCTGTTAAGTACTTAATTTGAGACTGTCACAGGAATTATGCCTAAAAATAATAAAGTCAACACTAACATTAGAATGTCAATAGAAAAGAGTTGAAATTTGAAACTTATAATTTAATTTTTTATTTGCGGTCGAATTTCGACCATTGGGCGTTCTCTAGTTATGATAAATAAAGTAATTTAAATCATATTCCTTGAAATCAGAGACAATACTGTAATGTTTCATTATGGGTTAAAATTTAAACAATAAAAAGGGAAATGAATTATGTTACAAGATAAAAGAAGAAATTTTTAGATTCGTTGGTATTGGTTTGCAATGAACTGCGAAACGCTAGCGAACCGCAACGACGAACGACGCAACTGTAACGACGATTTCGCAGTTCCTCGCGAACCAATACCGACAAGGACGCAACTAATTAATTTAAGCTAAAGCTGCGTATCGACTTCGCGCGGCAAACCAACGAACATTGGCTCGCGCGGCGGCCGCGCATTATGGGTACTGCGCCGCCGCGCGCGGCAACACGATCATCTGCGCGCTCGAACGTGCCGCGCGACGAACCAATTTGTGTCGGTTTTTGACGGCGCGGCAAAGGACTAAGGAGCGTCAGTGCGTTGTGCGCGCGCAATTGGGACGGACCTCACGCATTTTTAGTGGATACGCGCGGCAAAAACATGGATAACGAGAAGTGTCGTACTTTAATTATTAGATTATATGGCACTAAACAATTTCTATGGAACAGTAAATGTAGTGATTATCACAACAAATCATATAAGAAAATATGCATGGAACGACATCAGTATAGAAATGGGCATGCCATTGTCGCGCACAAAATGAACGCTCGTTCACGGATCGGCTGCCGCCTCGCTATAATGAAATAGTACGCAAAAAATGGCTCGCGAACCAAAACACAGATTTGCCGCGGTCGAACAATGCTCGCGCGGCCGCCGCGCGAAATCGATACGCACCTTAATATTATGCTAAGTACTCACATACGGTTTTGCTCGATAGTTTTACTCCAAATCGAAGGAAATGACATATTTGACATACATATTTAATTCTATCGAGCCCGGCTCGAAGCGAGCCTTCGAGCTGTCAGTTTTGCGGTCCACACGGTGGTTATTGCTCGATTTCGAGTAAAACTATCGAGCAAAACCGTATGCATTAGAGCGAGACAAAGCGTATGCGAGATTTTGCCATACTACTGACAGTTTACTGTCAGTTTTCGCTGTCGTATGCCAAAGCATCGGTGGACTAGAGGCGTTAGTGGGGTTAGTGACCGGACAGGTGCGCGCACACGTAAGGCGCTAGCTATTGGTAGATCGTCACACTGATTGTTATTGGTATATTGCTGTCATAACTCATAAGAGTCATAAGGGCCCCCGCGCATTAGGCGACCAGGTCGTGCGGCCAGGTCGCTGCGACCACCCCGCGCACTTTGCGGCCACGTCTGCGACCACACTCGTATGACAAGTGATTTGATGAGTAAACTTTGACAATTATTTTGTTTTCTGTATACAAAAAACGTGTGTCCGCGGCGACCAGTGCGCGCACACTGAGTAATTTCATACAAATTCCCGTATCTCGTTGGCCGCGGCGGCCAAGTGGCCGCGTGTGTGTCGCGATGTTTTTCGTTGGCCGCGCGACCAGAGCGTGACAGCTGGCCGCTGGTCGCGTAATGCGCGCACCTACATATTATATCGTAGAAGAATTAGTTGGCCGCAGCGACCTGGCCGCCTAAGCGAACACAATAATCGTTATTAATAGTAGGGGAGGGGAAGGTGCTATTTTTGTAGTCACTCGAGCGTGATGGAAACCTAGTAGGTTTTTTACATTAGGTAAAACTGATACAAAAATAATAAGAGCGTTTTTTATTTTAGCGGTTGGTTCAGAAACTGCAGCCATTTTAAAGTTTTGAATAAGAAAATATATCTAGAAAATTGCTTATTTAGGTAAATTATAAACATATTTTAGACCACAAGGACTAAATCATTTAGTTTAGTGCAAAAATAATAATATATAAGTAATATATCTGCGAAGCTTAGTTAAGAAAATATGAAGCTTTATTTTTTGAAGTGAAAACTTCTTTAGCGGCGTTGAGCACTTTTGTGGGATGGGTAAAAACTGTGAAACTCGCGTCAGATGCTCGTGCTGATCGAAAAACCGTAAGACGGTTGGAGAGTAGTGTTGTAACATCGAAATCGATTAATAGAACAATCGATTGTTTTTTTTAGATGTTTTTTAATCGATTGTAAGGGTTTCGATTAATTAAAAAAATCGATTTTTTAAAAATCTATTTTCATAAAAAATGGGTTAAAAAAATTGTAAGGGTTTCGATTGATTAAAAAAAAAACGATTTTTAAAAAATCGATTTTCATAAAAAATGGGTTTAAAATTTAATCGATGGTAAGGGTTTCGATTAATTAAAAAAAATCGATTTTTTAAAAATCGATTTTCATAAAAAATGGATTAAAAAATTGTAAGGGTTTCGATTAATTCAAAAAATTGATTTTTTAAAAATCGATTTTCATAAAAAATGGGTTAAAAATTTAATCGATTGTAAGGGTTCCGATTAATTAAAAAAATCGATTTTTAAAAATCGTTTTTCATAAAAAATGGGTTAAAAAAATAATGCACAACGTTAATAATCAAGTTTTCACTTCTGCCGGCACTCCCGGAGTGCAACCCGTCTTTTTTTTATATTTTAAAATGCCCCTACAGGCTTACCTGACCTTTGAACACAACGTTAATAATCAAGTTTTCACTTCTGCCGGCACTCCCGGAGTGCAACCCGTCTTTTTTTTATATTTTAAAATGCCCCTACAGGCATACCTGACCTTTGAATCGTCAGTGCTTCATATGGAAGCTTCTTTGGGGTATAATAAACATCCCCTATCTTAATCTGACAGATACGATGACATTTCAATATTAAAAAAAAAAATACCCACCACGTGATAAATCTGATTTCCATACCATGATAACTAGACACATGCCGGAAGCCTATACAAGCTTAATCTGACACGCTCGAGCTACTCCCGAAATCCCCTCTTCCCCACCCAACTATAAAACATATATGCATACAAATGCTCCCATTTCTTACTTCAGATTTTCCGTGCGATCTTTAAGTTGTGCGTGGCGTATGTTACGACGCTGGATTAATCTACGGTGTAATATGCAGGTCCAATCACTCTGTCGATGGACGCCCAGGGCTACTTACTGATCAAGGCGAGCCAGGCCGGCGACTGCCCCGCCGACCCGCCTCTACACTACGTACAGCTGCAGCGGCTACTGGTGCCGTACTCGCACTCAGGTAAAACACGCACGCAACTTGCGTACTTGTGTATACACGTACGCGCACGCGCGTATCGGCACGTACGCATACGCACATACACACTTGTTGATTAATCACAGTAAGAATTTGTAACTAAGTGTAGCTAAATTTCTCCTGTGCGTCACTGCGTTTCTTTAAAACATCGTTTGCGACGTCGTACGCGATGTTTCAACTGTTTGACGATGAAAAAAGAAGCTCTCTTGAACATTCTGTGACAAGTGCTATGATGATTGGCTGATCCAATTGCGGCCATGATTTCTTTGGTACGGTAATGTTTTCGCCCAAACGCGCTCTTCCACTTTGTAAAAGCTTATTCTAGATTGTGTGACAATTTTTACTATTTATTTCAGAATCAGAGGTGATAAAAGTGAGCCAGAACGCGAGTGTGCAGAGCGCGCCGCCGTCCGTCATAGTATCGCAGAACAGCGCACAACCCAAGCCGAACATGTAAGTGTGACAGAATTTACTATACGTGTATCGCAAACAGGGAAGATACTTAATTATAATATAACTAGCGACCCTCCCCGGCGTCGCACGGTTATAAAATATATAGCCACTGATAAAATGATTAAAATCGATAGCCTATGATCCTTCACGTTGTCTACTTCTTATCTGTGCCAATTGCCAAATAACATAAAAATTGCTCCAGTAGTTCGCGAGATAAGCCCTTTCAAATAATTTCCCCCGTTTTTTCCACATTCTCCTATTAGTCTTAGCGTGATAAAATATAGCCTTCCTCGATAAATGGGCTATCTAACACTGAAAGAATTTTTCAAATCGGACCAGTAGCTCCTGAGATTAGCGCGTTCACTTGAACGCGCTAATTTGCGCGAATTATTTGAAAGGGCTAACTTTAGCCCTTTCAAATAATTTTCCGTTTTTTCCACATTTTCCTCTATTTCTTTGCTCCTATTGGTCTTAGCGTGATAAAATATAGCCTATAGCCTTCCTCGATAAATGGGCTATCTAACATTGAAATAATCATCAAAATCCGTTGCGTAGATTTAAATATTAAAGGGAACAAAGGGACATGAGGGAAAAAAGCGACTTTGTTTCATAATATGTATAGATATATCCCATAATTTTCGATAATAACGCAGAAAGAACATGAAATAAGGCGAATGTGCAAAGGTTTGAGCAGAGGGCGCTACTAGCACATACAGTAAATAATTCGACGTGTTGCTCACGTCGAATAGGAATATTGAAAGATACGTTGTCAAACTTCCTTTTGTGTACTTACTGTGCTGTGCGCAGCTGCACTCTGTCATAACATTGCAGTAATATATCCTGCTACTGCAATGTTATGATTTGTTGATAATGGGAAAAACGTGGATCGTTTTCGATTCAAAATTTAAACAGTCAGTTTGGGACTCTATAATTTTGCATCATTTTAATTAAAGGCATTACCTAAAAGGCAAACCTAGACAGGTCATGGAGTTCACAGACCTTGTCCCCCCAATAACATGCACTAATTTACACATGGCAACACATGGGGGACATGAGCCTGGCGACCCCACTAGCTGACAGCTAGTAGATTCGTCACAGAACGATATCTTCTTAACATCCTAGAAACTCCACCCAGCTTGAATGACCGCTCTCCACCAAGCCAATGTCACAACATCTAAAGGCAAAGGGTGCATCATACCCGAATAAATCCGAAAATGTCTGATCTGCTGGCTATACTGGGACCACACACGCCCCTTCGGGCATCAAACATTACAATATGGTGATAAATACAGGGTGAAATTGAACCTTCCTGCCGAATTTTTATATATTGATCCTTGTTAAAAATAAAAATACACGTATTTTTTCTTTTATAATCACTCAGTACTAAAATGTTGAGAAATAGCTTCCGAAAGTTATCCTAAAAACACTACAATTAATGGACACGACCCGTTGCCCGCGCGTGACGTCCCCCCGCGCGCGAACCTCCCCCCGCGTCACCCCCGCTCATTCCCCCGCACCGCGAGTGACCGTTCTGCAACGATTTTAAATGGGATAAAATATGTCATTGAAAAAATAGCACCCAATTTTTTTTGGTTAAATGGACTCTCCTAATGATACCTAAGGCCTGGAAAAAAATTGGCAGGAAGGTTTAATTGCACCCTGTATATATTTATTAAGTTAGGTAGTTTTCTATAATATGTATAATTATAGAAAGTAAGTATTATATAGAAATAAAGTATTAAGTATATTATAATATATAATGATAGTAATAGTATAATAATGTAGGTATAATTTAAAAGGTCCGAGGCGTGATGGACTTACAGTAGATTAAGAGAAAATGTAATCTTGGTACGCGACAAAATTATGTAAATGAGACAAACCGAGGATATGGATGACTGGCCCATAGACGGCCCTAATTATTGTAATAAAAAAAAAATAAAAAAATTAAAGGCATTATAAAAATACTGCGTCTTCCCCACTATGAACCGTTTATTTATTAAAAAATGTTACACAGTTAACACACAGCTGCACAATGTTTTGTCCTTGGCAGTTGGATGTCTAGTATGTTTTTTTAAATAAATAAGTTTTTTTATTAAATGTTTACAGACAATGGGATGTGCCTATGGAGGAGACTCGTCCGTTCCCGTTAGCGCCGACGCCCGCGCAGCTCGGCCGAGCGCCGCTACAGAAGAGATTGAGTCGAGGTGAGCCATTTGTATAATATACTATACATTGTATAAGATAACAAACTTTGTATAAAAACTAGATGATGCCCGCTACTCCGTTGCGCCAAAATTCGTTTATCGCGCGCTAACCGTACATTTTTCCGGGATAAAAGTATCCTATGTCCTTCCCTGGGACGCAATGTTTCCTTATACCAAATGTCAGCAAAATCGGTTCAGCGGTTAGAGCGTGACACACTTTTCACAGATAGACACACTTTCGCGTTTATAATATAAAGTATGGAAGTACGGATTGATTTGACACCGTAAAGAAAAAAAAATGTGTTGAAACCCAAAGGAAGTGTGTATATTATTTGGTATGAATGCTTGTTACACCGCAGCGACAAATTGCTGACTTTAACGAATGGCGAAAGATGTGAGAGCGGAAATAACATATTATACAATAATATAATGCACGCAGTATAGAATTCGAAAATATTACTTTAGTGTACATGTATACAGTAACGGAATCTTTGAGCACGATTTTTATCTATCTCCAGTAGTCTAATTAATTCGAAACTTTGCGTACGTATTAAGAGCCAATGACAATGCAATAATTTGTTAAAATTTTTGACAAAAAGATATGAAAAAAAAAAGCATATTTTTCTTAGTTTTTTTTTTATACTTTACATGTTTACAGGCATGTCAACCGGCTCATCGGGCGCTAACGACCAGCAAGTGCCCCGCTCCGAGGCCCCAACAATAACCTACGAGAGACCTATGACTCACGACCGGCCGCCCGTGTCCCACGACAGAACGCCTGTGTCCCACGATCGGACGCTTGTGACCCATGATAGGACGCCCGTGTCCCACGATCGGACGCCTGTAACCCACGATCGGACGCCCGTGTCCCATGACAGGACGTCAGTATCCCTTGACAGGACGCCCGCGTCCCACGATCGGACGCCCGTAACCCACGATCGGATGCCTGTGACCCATGAAACGCCAGAAGCGGTGAACTCGCCAAAGAAACTCGAGAATCTACCTAGCCCGTCGCTTAAGAAGAGCCTCTTTAAAAAGGGCAACGAAGATGGGCGCGACAAGTAAGTACCATCGAAGAAATTATCGTATTTAGTCCTTATATAGTCAGTAGACAGACCTACGTCGTCATTTGGTCGGATTATCTCAATTTAATGCAAGTCGTCATCTGTCGTCGGCTGGGTTTAACATAACATGGCCAAATTACGTAGGTCCGCCATATGCCTATTGCTAAGTACTCAGTACTCACATACGGTTTTGCTCGATAGTTTTACTCCAAATCGAAGGAAATGACATATTTGACATATTTAATTCCATCGAGCCGGCTTGAAGCGAGCCTTCGAGCTGTCAGTTTTAGCGGTCCACACGGTGGTTATTGCTCAGCTCATTGCAGTACTTAGCATATTATGAATATCACCATCGATAAAATTTATTCTTATAGCTGATGGCGGACCTACGTTATTTGCTCAGGCCATGTCAAGACAAGTTTGTTTCGACGCGCTAATCTCACGAACTATTGGACCGATTTTTATTTAATTTGTCACGGATACAAAGTTGACCTCGGTGAACGATATAGGTTACTTTATCGCGTAAAAATATACGGTTCCCTCGGAATTCACTGTCTATGCGGGAGGAACGTTTAGTTATACACTACGAATAATAAAACTTAAAGAAACGTAACTTCCATACTTCAATCGTTTTGAATTTGGTTCTCAAGGTTCTTTTCGCACACTTAAATAATATGGCAATAGCTACGAAACACTACATTCAAATTGACAAAATAAAGCCGTTGACAATAATTGTCACTTCCATAATTACACAAAATTCTTGCATGTATTCGGGTCTCTTTTTGCATAAAGTATGCATGTATTTGTAGAATTGGAACAAATTTTTTGACACAGTTACTCTTCCTTAGTTTTTATTATTCGTACGTTATACATAACAGTTTATTTATTTTAATAATTAACTTACAACTAAGCACTAACTTAAAATCCAATTTTGTAACATTAAATAAAATAAAATTCACATTGCATAAAACAATAATTTATATACAGGGTCCTCGAGACGGTGAACTTCGAGGCGAAGTTCAGCACGCTGCCGCAGTTCAAGCCGGAGGCGTGCAGCCCCAGCGCCATGGTCGTGCCGCAGAGCCCGCTCTACGTGCGAAAGAGACACAAGATCGGCATGGGTACGTACAGGCCTACAAAGATGTGGTCTTGGCTCATATTGATGAGCGAGGATGCTATAGTTGCGAAGGTTATGAATTACTACGAAGTACGAAGATTGTTGAATTAGGCAACATTTAAAGCCCTTTAATACTAATATGCAACCAAAAACCTTAAACAAGAAAAATATATTTTTTAAGCTAAATTACATTTTTTAGGACCATTTCTTCCTTTAGCTATTCATTTACAAGCTAATATCGATCAGTGAAAAAAAAAATATAGATAAAAGTCTCCATTATTACATTTTACTCTAAACTGTTAAGTCTAACACAATTGCATATATTTTCAGACGACGAACAGACATCTGTTATGGTGGGCGGAGAGAGCGAGCCGAGCATGCCGACGCCGCACTCGTACGGCACGCCGCACGCGACCACCAAGCTCGTCGGCAACACCTTCTTCGGCCCGGACTTCAACGTCGACAACTTCCGCGGTGAGTGCAGAGAAGACAGAACTGAGCAGTATCTCGAGTTCAAACAAACGGGCGAATATACGCGAGTTGGGCGCAATTGTCACTTTCGACATGTCTAACAATGCTGAGTAGCGGAGGAGCGGGTATAAATTTCGAGATCTAGGGCGACTTTTACCAAGCGGTTAAACATGTTTAAAATTTTATTTAAGCACAAAATTCTGTTTAACTACACAATTTGTCTTGCACCACAAGTTAAACATGATTATAAATTTGTCAAATTTAAACAGCCAAATATCGCTGTTTAAGCTGCTAAACGTATTTAACAGTTGAATTTGAGGTTAGATTTTTTTGGTCGAGAATAATTTGCGAATAATTTGAGTGTGAAAAGAATATAAACGAGTTTGTTTGAGTTTCTTTTGATGAGATTGATGACGACTACGAAGAAAATATTATATGAACAGGCCTCGAGATGTCAGGGTTATTGAGGCAAGATCAAATTTGTTTGAAACACTGACGGAGAAAAAGTTCTTTCGAAGATTTCGCCTATCCAAGAAGACGACGATGATTTTGTTAGAAATAATTGAATCTAGATTATTGTTTAAAACGGTAAAGTTACGGGGGCCACTTTTTACCTATATCACTCATAATTATTTGTCGATTACTCTACTAACAGAACACCTGCACGAGTCTGTACAACAACCTTAAGTATGTGAAACAAAACAACATGTGTACAACAATACAAACATCTCAAATCTCAAACAAACCCTTGCGCGGGCGGATGCCGGTCACAGACTAACTAAACGGATACTACCTGCGCCCTGCGGGCCGCGCCTGACCCATTGATAGAAAACTCGTTTTACGCAAAAAAACAAACCGAATTTCGTCAAACAACCCTGAAATACCGTTATTTGTAACGATACTGCTCAAATCGTGAAATGGAACGCACAAGACATAATGCGGCAACACCACGCAACACCCCAAAATGCGTTTAGTTAATTTCAAGCTTCAACATCGTGGTGCAAGACAAACTTAAATAAGTTTAAATTAAGCGTGTTTACAAATGAAAACATATTTAACTAAAAGCGTTTTAACTTATTTTAAATAAGGTTTGGTATAAGCCGCTCCTATTCTGAGTCGGCCTACTCGTTAGTTCTATTAACTCTGGTGAGTGTGTGTAGTGGGCGGGGCCAGCAAGCCGGACGTGGCTTGTTTGTGATGCCAATTCGGATTTCGGAAGGACCCTGTATTACAGACTTAGTATTTTTGGATGAAGGCGAAGGTTAGTCACAGTCCAAATCGTTTGTTCTAATTACAAATAACTTGTATTGTGGTCTTTATTTGATGTAAATTGCAGAAAATAAGTTATTACGTTTGTTAATATACTGATGGTGCGCCCTAGGGCGCTTGATGAGAAGTGGCGCCAGCATCGCCGAGAGGGGCGCGGTGGGGGAGATGCCGGCAAGATGCTTGCATTTGGCTCATTGAAACCGTGTACGCGCCGTCACGCGGTATCGCGTACACAAATAATATACACTTCCCACATCTACAATGTGGTAGCGAGAAAAGTGTCTCATTATATGAAAAAATAAACAAGCTCTACAGCTTAGTGATATTAATATTTTACGAGCTATTGCCCGCGGCTTCGCTCGCGTTAAGAAGTATTATTATAGACAAACTTTCATCCCCTATTTTAACACCTTGGGGGTAGAATTTATCAAAATCCTTTCTTAGCGGATGCCTACGTCATAACATCTACCTGCATGCCAAATTTCAGCCCGATCCGTCCAGTGGTTTGGGCTGTGCGTTGATAGATCACCATGTCAGTCAGTCACCTTTGAGTTTTATATATTTAGATATTTTAACATATTTTTAGCTGCGGAGGGCGCAGACGAGGTGTCACCGCGTACGCCGTGCTCCGCGGCAACGGGCGCGCGCGCCGAGGCCGGCCACCGCCGAGTGCTGGAACAGCGCCGCCAGCTGGTGCTCAAGCTGTTCCAGGACCACGGCATGTTCCCCACCACGCAGGCGACTACGCACTTCCAGGTAATACATTAAAAAAAAACTTGAGAGGTGTCAAGGGACACCTGGATGAAACGAAGTTATAAAAAAAAACGGCATCTAGTTGACGCCAAGGAATACTAACAACGACACTTTTGTGGAATTGTAATAACATTTATTTAAACGTCCGGTAGATGTCGCTGTTTATTCTCAAACACGCCATCTAGTTGAGGCCCAGGAATCAACACCCTCTGCCCCTACTATGCAGGTACTAATAAAAAAGTGTCGTTACAACTTTTTACGTCTAGCCCCCTTTCGCAACGCGCGATAAAGAACTTCGTTTCAATAACTCCCACACCGGTTTCGGTGACGGTGGCCAGTTTCAATGAAACCAGGCCAGTTACGCAGGAGTCATTTTATAGTGCTCAAGTGTATGCGCAGTACATAAGAGCGCTCTCTATTCCTTTACTCTCGTAGCCCAGTGAGACGGAAGTCCGACACGACTAGCGAGGGATCAGGCGCAGGACTGACTTTTTACATGCCCATCCGAAGCATGGATCATCTTGTCAGACAATCAGGTGATCAGCCTGCATTGTCCTAACCGAACTTGGAAATAACATGTTTCCAACGCGGGAATCGAATCCACGACCTCCGTGTCAAGAGCCGCGCTCAAAACCACGGAGGCGTTTTTTTATTTTAACAATACATCGGTGATATTGTGGGGATATGAATGGCGACCACAAAGGAAGATCTTCCGAGCGAGACAGCATGCTCAATTGGGATATAATTTCAGACGTTGAATTAATATAATCTCTCAGAAACATCGAAAGCGTGATGCAGGATTGTGGTGCTGGGTGTTCTGCCACAATATAATATTGGTAGACTTCAATATAGATTTGACGTTCAGATTTTTTTTTTATAAAATTCATTCTGAACAATAAAATTCATCGTGATTTTTTTATTTGATTTTACTGTATTTCTCGGGAGAAACCGCGTGCAACCTAAATAGAGTAATAGTCAATTTAAAGACAGAGTAATAGTCAATTTAAAAAAAATGTTTTATTGCGGGAAAAAAGTGTTTTATCGTAAACGATTACTCTTGTTGGCCTATTGTTACTTCCTGTCGTTTAATTTGCCTATGCCAAATTAATATCAAAATAGCTTAGTCAAGGGCGTACCCAGGATTTCAGCTAGGGGGAACATGAGCTGCCTCGTCCCCCACCCCGCCCCTCTAAGCTGAAATCCTGGGTACAGGTATGAACCTAAAAGATAGTCTGGTATATAAGTGGGGCTGGTCTGTTGTAAATAGATCATAAGTGGCGCCCTCTCGTCATAAAATATCCAATGGCATTTTCAGGCGGCGCACACGGACATATTCCCGACGAAGACGTCCCTGCAGCTGAAGATCCGCGAGGTGCGGCAGAAGATGATGGCGCAGTCCAACCTCACGCCGCACTCCGACGTCAACACGCCCACCAGTGAGTTACTTTGACCACTGACCTCTATAATACGGTGGTAGGCACCATGTAGTATCAATATTCTGAAAGCATTTTTTTAAAATCTATTCAGAAATAAAACTATTTTTATTTTTTTATTGAACTGGACTGGCTATGCCGTACAAAATGACAGCTATTTTTTTGTGCCGATTTGAAGCGCCACCGGTGAGCGTACTGTGAACTAATTACATAGCAAATTGCAACGGCCGTTTGCAAAGTAGTAGTTCCGAGTACACTCACTACTGCTTTCACATAGCAATCAGCGCCAATATGGCGACTTTAAAATAGGAACATTTATTGATAGCGATCGCCGGTCCAATGTATTATAGAGGTCAGTGACTTTGACTCAATATTATTGTATGCGTTCTAACTTCTAAGACAAGCGTGACAGTTCTCACACACTGACATGCTTTTTGCGCATATGTGGACCCCTAGCTAGACGATCAATTAAATTGAAGGCGCGCGATGTTCAATATCAACCCTAGACGGTCAATGATATTACACATAACGCAATACGTGATATTGCACAAAAAAATTGATTTATTCTAAGGGCCCGCTAAGAAGATATGCGTGAGTCGTGACAGTTCTCACACATACCGGCATGCTTTTTGCGCTTAAATTATGACAAAAATGTCAATGTCAGTGCTTTAAAGGAAACGTTTGTCATTAAGATTGGCTCTTTGGACACTGTTGAGTCGACAAGAAATCTATAAATAGGAGCCTTCTCGAGATAACTTCAATTTCCAACGAATTCGATATTTTTAAGTAATCAATTTTCGTGAGGCAACTTTACTACTATTTTTTAGTTACTATTGTAAATTTTAATTTAAAAGATTAATTTTTTTCTGACTTTTTTGGTAAAAAGTGGGACCCCGTGCGAGTTTCTTACGCCGGTTCTTCTCGACGGGATAGTTCCCGAACCGGTGGTAGGCACCAGTAGTATCAACGTTCTGAAAGCATTTGTTACAAATCTATTCAGAAATAAAACAATTTTTATTATTTATTTATTTATTTAACGTAATCTATCGCGCATATTTTTTCGCATTTCCCATTTGCGACATTTTATTTAAAAAAATATACGTTTTATTCCATAACTTTGACGACACGCGTTTGTTAACTTGGCACAAACTTCTATGCCCGTTTCTTACTAAGTAAATATTTTTTTATTTCCAGATGTGAATTCACCTTTAGTGTCAGCGATATTGCAGCCGACATCCACGGCCAGTTAGCGATGCGGCTACACCATATCCATCGTAGTACGCGAGTGATATGGAAATGGTTGACGGACAATACAGAAACTTGCTTATGGTTGTATCGAGTGATATATCATGTAAGTTGAGGGTGTTTTAGACGTTAAAACATAAGAAGCTGTGTTCATGTTTGTTGGTACGCGTTTGCGTATACGTTACGTGTTTACGTATACGCTGCGTACGTGTTTGCGTATACGCTGCGTACGCGTTTGCGTGTACGCAACGTACGCGCCGGGTTAGTTCAATTTAAGCTTTCATGTACTGAGTTAGGATTCAGAATGGCTTGAGTATTGATGTTATCGAAAGTACGAGAGTACTATAAGCTTATCTGTGGTTTTATAAATACAGTTTACGAAATTAATTTTAAATGTCTCATTCGTGTGAAGTTAGCTGTGAACGACTGGCTGACTTCACACGAAAAGATTTTGGCGTGTACTTCTGGGTAATAAGTTATTAAGTTTTAAAAATCGATGTCTGCACGTGGTATCGTTATTTTATAAGACAAAGTTATTACTTATTAACATCTTATTGTATTCTGATATTACATTTGCAATATTCTCGTGTTCCTGCGGTTGATTGAGTTAAACGCAAATTATAATTTGGCGTTTACTCAAATCCGTTATTGCTAGGGCCAACGCCATCTTACGAAACTAACATTTGCAATAGCTGGATATACTATATCCGTTTCTTTCTTGCGCCGTAGACTACTAGATTCTGGGGTTAGTTTGAATTTTTATTTTGAGATTCATAAAAATGCCTCGAGCATTTACGCTAGTTATACGCCTACATTAATTGGTTATTTTAATTAATTATTCAACAATATTTTAAGTTAATAAAATATTAAAATATAAATAAAAAATCGTGTTACTGACGTGCGACTGTGTAAATAACAATAATCCGCTTATTTAGGTATTCAATTATTTTTCCTATAGTGAATGTCTACTATAACATATTCATTTTATACTATAACAGTTCTGTAGTATACAAATACAATTTTCATTTTGCTTACGATAATTTGTGTAAAATATACACAGTTTTTTAATTTAATAGCAACATTTATACTTATGACTTAGTTGTCAATGTTTTATAACACAAAGGTGCAGAATATATTCATATTTAAGTAACATTGAAATAATATTAATATTTATAATATTAAAATTACTAATTTCATTCGAAGCCTTTGGTCGGTGACGTCTGGCCGTATTTATTTCATTCATCAAGTTGGTAGTAACTAAAATAAGCACTTTACTCATATAGGCACGATCTCATGTAATTTATATTTTTTTAAGACTCGTTCTCTTAAAAACAGGGAGTGGACAAATGAAACTTGCATGTAAGATTTGGAATAAAATCTATCAACATTTTCTACCAAAACTTACATAATATTATGGTGTGGTGTCAACTACGCGTACAAATATTTTTAGTCGATCAAAGCAAATTTGTCTATATACAGAAAGACTTTTTTCTCGAGTAAGACTTAATTTTCGTCTAAACCTTTATACATAGAAGATCATCTGCTCATATATAATATCCATTATTGATTATATCATACCTAGTAAATTTTCTTTGTCATACTCTCTGTCTTTATTGCAACGAGTTGATCGTAGTTACTCATCTGGTATGGTGGAAATGCGACTCCATTTATAAATATGGGAATTGCAATAGAGAGGCCCCTCGCCTGCATCAGGGGTGGTTAACATTTGGTGCGTCTACTTTCTTTATTTGTATCGTTTTTCTATTTTTGTTGTGATGTTGGTCTTCCACAAGTTTAAAAAAAAGTCTTATAAAAATTAATATCTAATTATTTAATATTGTAGCGAATAGATAAGCGAATGGGATGTTGCCATGTTTTATCTATTGTGATTAAACGTAAGTTCATAATGATAGTTTGTTACGGAGCTTAAGTTTTTTTTCTGTTAAGTTGTGTTTCATGTTGAGGCGTCGAGCGTGGTTTAACATTATAATTTTCTTATATTTTAGCTATTAATTAATTAGTGAGAAATGGTGTTAGATCATTGACAAAATACTACTCAAATATCAAAGTCTTTTCTAGAGAAATCTATAAAGTTACTTCCGTTTCTTGCCAACCTCACTCTGGTTTTTGCGGTGTGAAGTTACTGCGTGTTAGACCACGCTCGACGCTACCGAAAATTATACAGTTCTATAATAATTCAGCTCAAATCATTAACGACACTAGATAATTACATATTTATATATTAACAATCTCACTGTACATAGTTACGTAGTTAAGTTTCCCGGCTCTCAAAGTAATTTTTTTTTTATTTTAGTGAATGCTAATAATAGGTATTTGTACTTGAAAATTCGGCCAATACAAAACTGATTGTATATCAAAAGAATGTATTTTTATTGATCTCTTTGGCGCTTAGAATAATTGCTTTAGGAGTGGGGAAGTCGAGAGAATTTATTAAAGTAATGTAAGAAATATTTTCGCACTGTTAAATCTTAGCTTAGGACTATACGCGCCGAAAATACTGAGTTACAGAATTTACAGCATTCTAAGAACTCTGCGTCAAAATAATAAAGCTGAAAATTGAATATCCAATTATTTTTGGCATCGCAATTCGATTTTAAACTCTATTTTATTAGCGCAGAGTTCTAATTTCGATGGTGTGAATATTCCCGTATCTTTGTAATTTCGACGCGTACAGTCCGAGCATTATAGTTAAGTCACTGAGCCGTACCGTAGTCAATTCATGTTGTTGTCTTGTTACCATAGTACTGTCTACATCATAGGGGCTCGGCGATATCGAAGCGATAACGAAGTTAGAAGAATAAGGGCATACGATTCCGCTACGAAGTATGCACTGACCTCCATTAGGGGCGTATTAGATTATCATTTATATTGGATCCTAGATCATTGAATCATTTATATTGGATAGTGTAATATAGATAAATGATTCATTTCTTCCTTGATCATAGATTTTTGACATTTGCTGAGAGATTGGATCCAATACGGTCATAGAAATTGGTGTTGCCAGTTATTTAATATAAAAAAAAGAGTTTTTAATTTCTTGTTCGTTAATATGTTTCAAATAATGTAATGTAATTTTTTTTCTAATTATATACTTGAATAATCTTGCTGAAATAACAAAAAAACAAGCCATATTAAAAATGACGATGTCTTTTGACAAATCGAATTCTCTGAGATCTAGTAACACTGATGTCAATACCTGTCAGCGTTAGCGCTCCCCATTGGCTATTGAAACCACATATGACGTAAAATAGGATCAATGTACCTAAATGATAATGTAATATGCAGATAAGATCAAATGATCATTTTTATTGGATCCTTTAAATGATCCTATAAATGATCCAATATAAATGATAATGTAATACCCCCCTTATACAAGTACGCTGGACTAATGATACCCTTTGAAATGACAGCTATTTTTTGTGCCTATTTGAAGCGGAATCAGCTCCCCCCCTGTTAGGGATAGGAACTAAATTTGACGTAAAAATTATGTTTGAAAGTCGCCATATTGGCGCTGATAGCAGTAGTGGGAGTACTTGGAATTAATACTAGTTTCTACCATGGAGGTATACTATTATCTGTGATTTCTACAACCAATAGCGATTGAGCTGCCATTTGCAAGTTACATCAGATTTAGTTCTCTTCCCGAATATTGGGGGAGCTGATTCCGCTTCAAATAGGCACAAAATACATCTGGGTGTCATTAGTCCAGCGTACTTGTATACTGGAGGTCAGTGGAAGTATGTCAACCCAACATTTTTTAATTAGTCAAGTGCGTTGGGTATGTTTTTGAAACAAAAAAAACTTGTGATAATGTCACTTCAGTTTCCACAACTCTTTGTAATTTCATTATCATTTTCATATCGTCGGGTAAGCCCCGAGTCTTCGCACGCACGAACGAAAAACATCGACTGGCGAAAGTACGATCGATTTAACGAAGTATTAAGTGCTGTCTATAGTGACCAACGTTATGCTTTCTCTTTCATAAATACAAACAACGAGAGGGATAAGTGATAACTGGATTATTACTAACCTATGGATTATTAATTCTTTTCTTCACAATTGAATTTTTTTGAATATGTCTGCATTTTTTTGTTCAAACGCGAATCACAGAACAGAGAAAATATTTGAAAAATGCCTACCGTACTCTTACTCATGGACGAAAGTATTGCTATCCCGTATTTACAGCATTAAATTGGTGCGCGAGGGAAAGAGAGAAGCGTTAGGTGTTTCTTAAATTTTTACCTGTTCAATGACTTTACAGTAAGATGGTCACTACAGATTGCAACGTAATTATAAATGCCTAAATTACATTATTCCTTAAATCAAGCTTAAATTTTAAGTTTATTAGGAGATAAATTAGTAAGTTGTTTTTAAGACTCAGTTGTATATATTATATTCCAGTGTGAGTACAACGATTTAATATTGATTTAATCTATAGGGGGCTTAGCCAACATGTTTTCTTTATATCTTCTTTACTTAATCACCGACATGAGTTGAATTTCGAGTACTTATGTATGAGTACTTATGTATTATCTTACATTTATGTCAATTCCATACGCCGGGGATTCTATAAGAGAGAGTTAAAGAAAACGCGTTGGCTAGGCGCCCTGTTTTATTTTATTCGAGATCAGTGATTGTATTTTATTTTAAGTCTATATTGTGTCATCACGATTACAATGATCATACTGAGTAGCTTGTATTTATTTTATTGGAATCAATATATATTTAGTATTTTAATCAATTGTTTATTTTTCAAATCATTAAATTTCAATGTTTGATTTTTACTGTAAAGAAGGAAACCGTCATGTTCAGTTTTATTCAGCTTATTCGAATGGTTTCTTCCTGATTGTGATTTAAGCCTAAAGGTTTTTACTTAAATCTTATATTTTTAATCACAAGGAAATACAGTATGATTATTAATTATTGTAATATTAAATCATCTGATTTCGTCTTTTTAAGCCATTACATTTTAAACTTTCAGTTAATGTTTTGATAAGAATCCAGGGTTTATTTTTTAAATATTCAAACTTATTTTGGTGTCTAATGCATAAATATTTGTACCTTATTGTCTAAAAGCTTGATATTTTAAGGAGTAATGCTAAGTTGAGACTAGGGCAATAGAAATCACGCACAAACGCTTAAATACAATTTTAAATCTTGAAATTCAATATTATGGTTCCGCTACGTGAGATTAATTTGTGAGGTGGTTTATCTCTAGCTAGCATTTGCCTGAATTCACTTGACACTAAAATTATAGATTATTTTTATTCTATATGCTTCAATAGACAAATTTCTTCAGAGTATGTACTCTGAGAACCATACCAAGGTGTAAATTGAATAGAAATTGTGACCTGAAAGAAATAGTGCAGGAATGGCAAGCCTTTCCTTATCAATGTGCTACTTTTCTGAAGAATTCTTTAGTGATGTCATAGACGTGCCATCAAATAGTATTTTTCTTTGTAATCCTGACGCGTATTTAAAAATATAATGCCCCAAGCCTAACTTGGCACTTTTGTACAATAATCACTATAATACTTTTGTGATCAGTAGCATGTCCAAAATTTTATGAGGCGTGCCACTTCTGGCACGCGCGCCAATGGTTCGCCATCCCTGGTGTATGGTGTCTACTGCATTAGTCTCAACTCAGCTTTAAATAGGTAGATTGACTGAAAGGTTGATTAAGACAAGGTATAATATTAAGATAGAAATTAAAGGGACATAAAATTGAGCATTTCATATTTGTTATTTATTTCTTCTAAATAAGGTATTAGTTAAATTGTTTAGTCAATGTGGTACATGTAAATATTTTGTTTAGAAGGACGACTTAGATTTAAGTATTCAAATGAATAGAACCTGACAGAATCCAAGTCAAGGACCAAACACCAGAAATATTTTAACAAAATATAAACCCCGACGCAATTTACCATGCGGTAATGGTCGTTCTGTTGGATATTGAATCATTGTATGAACTTATGTTAAAACATAAAAACCTGGAAAACGATAAGTGTTTCTTATTTTATACGTCCCTTACCTAATAATAAGATATTTACTGGGAATAATAAGATATATTCAGAAACGCAAAAATTTAATCTAATATGTACAGAAAATAATTTAATATCTATTTGCACTAGATGTGGACATTTATTCTTTAGTCACTTCAGTAGTTTTTTCATCGTCTAAGCGTATTAATAGTTCAGGATTTTCTTCTTCGAGCATTCCGAGAGCCACTTGCAGCTCCATATTGTCTCCAGGGTCATCTATGACTAACATTTTTAAACCTGTCATTCTTGCAATGGCATGGACGCCACCCACACATAAGTTACATCCAGTTATATTAAGAAATTCTAAGGAGCTGCTATTCTGTCCCGCTATCCGATCTAAGCACCATACGTCTACATGCTTGTTGTTTCTCAAAGATAACCATTTGAGGCAAGTCAGTCCTGTCAAGTTTTTGACGCCTTCATACCTTAAGCCTTTGTTATCAAAGTTACTACAGTCTACTGCTTCTACGTAATAACCCTCAGTGTACTGATCTGGAAGTTTTAGTTTGTGGAAGTCTCCTAATATCCAGTGTTTGCTGTCCTTGAGTCTGCAACAAAAGAATTAAATGTACAGTGTAAACTCTATATAACGTCACTGAAGGGACCATGCATTTTATGACGTTATATAGAGTGGCCGTTAAATGGAGAGAAGGGAAATGAATACTTTTTCGTCAATATACAGTGATTTTCTTTTACTAAACATATTTACAGTTTGAAAGTTTATGTTCAACTGAGAATATGATAACGAATAGATAATAATCCATGACTCCTTATTATTAGTTAGGGTCTAAAACAGCCTACACATGCAATCATACTCAATTTGTAAACAAAAGAATGAATTTCTTAGAAATTTCTGTATGCATGATGCCGAAAGTCGAGTTTATTGCGGGCTAGAATAACAATGCGACAAAAAAACGTACACAGCTGCGCAGTTTTTACTAATTTTAGTAATTTAAAAGGTACTTTTTATTGTTCAATCGTTGTGATGCTGTCGTTATTAGGAGTGGGTGTGATGCTATGTAGAGTGTATCATTGTATGGTAGACAAGCTAAACCAACCAAAGTCCAATGATTTCGACGCTTTAGAGAGTTTGTCGTTAAATAGAGTGACGTTACATGGAGTTTACACTGTATTAAATATAATCATCTCGAGTGTGTAAAGGAGTTTCCTTTACTGGGGACATTCACATGCAATACAAACACAATTAAGTTAGACATTCTTGAGTTGGTAGGAAAATAGAAGTAAAAATATGAATTAGTTTAGGTTATAGTCACATCAGACTGACCTCACTGCACAACCACGATAGGTAAAGAAATGTAAAGCAGCCAGATTATAGCCTAACGCCGCCACTCTCTCAGGTAAAAACTCTTGGTTCTTGATTTCTTGTATAACCTGCATGTTTTTCCACCACTCTTTCACATCGTCAGTAGTCACGTACGGCGCTTTTTGTAGAGCATTCATTATCTCCATAGGAGGGCTTTTTTCGACGAATATAGACAACTTGCTTTTCCATTCCCCTTCCCGCTCGATCCAAGGTTTCCTCCACTCGGGGTATTCCTGACCGAACACTTTCTTGGGCTGCTTACCAGCTTCATGCTTTTCGTACAGCGACTTAAATTCGCAATAATTTCGAGAGGTTGTACGTGACCTCCGCAACAGGTTACGACTCAAATTCAACGCCATATCGGGTTTTTATACTAGAGATTTCTTGTTTAATACATTATTACACTGAAAAATATATTTATTTTGCGTTTTTACAAATATTTTGCACTTTAAAACTATTGATAGACCATGCTCAAATTCATATGGCATATCGAATGTCATTGTCATTTTGTCAAAAACAGCTGCGAGCTGTCAAATGTGTCAAATGTCAATGTTTTAATTTTTTTTTTTACTTTGGTCACTACTCACAAACTTGGAGCCAATTACACTATACTCTCGTATTTTATGAAGCGACTACGGAAAATACGGAATGAAGAATATTATTAATGATGCCAGCTAGTTACGAACAAAAATGCGTTTTGCCTCTTACCAATAGGTTACGTTAGCAATAATACAGGATTACCGGACCTTGTGTCTTTAGGTTAATAATAATTGTTATTATCATTCATTTTCTTGCATTAATACAAAGAGAGAACATGATAAACAAAATACAATATTTAGTTTAACCTAAACTGGTGCATGTGGGCCTAAAATTATTATTACATATTTAGCTCAACCTTTGAAATTTCTTAAGTTTAAGTGTCTAAACATACTAGGCTGAATTACACCGGCGTAAATTCCTCCGCGTTTTAATTTCATACAAAATACGGACGGAACGCGATGGACGACACACTATGCCGAAATTCCGTCGCGAGCCGAATTTCCGTCGAGCCGAGTCGAGCGTAAAGTTCGGCAGCGATTCGGCGGTAATGTTTTGTATAGCAACACACTATACGCGACGGAATTATTAAAACCGAACATAGCAAATCCAACCTTAAGGGTCTATATAGACGGACCGCATTTCAACTGCAATCCAACCGCAAATTGCAGTTCAAGTGCAGTTTGAATGCAGTTGATAATGGTTTGCAATTCTATTGCAGTCGTGTCAACTGCATTCAAAGTGCACTTGAACTGCTTTCCAGCGGCTGAGGTCACGCCACAGACTAAGAAGAGATACTACGTATGGTCACGCGTGGACTGAGGTGACAGACGTCCAACTATGTTTTCTTATTCATTGCGTCCAACTCGCAAAAGTTTTTAAAACTACCCGAATTTTTTTCAATTACTTATTATTTGTGTTCCGATATACGCAGAACTAGGTACGTTCTGAAAAAAAGTGTTTGTGAGAAGTGCCTTTACCCCTACCTACAACTGTTATGATAACCCGAACCCGAACCCGAACCCGAACCCGAACCCGAACCCGAACCCGAACTCGAACCCGAACTCGAACTCGAACTCGAACTCGACCGCTGCTGCTGTCACAGATTCAAATGGATGAACATCCGCACGGTCGCCATCGGTGTTCGACATATTTAAGTTTTAACACTTTTTAACACAGTCAGTGCGCACACCCGGCGCAGGCGATGTTCTCCGAGCAAGGGAGGTCTCGACTAAAGAACAAACGCACCACTGACAGTTATAATGACGTTGACATCTGACAAGTTGTCAAGTTGACAGCTGACAGTTGAAGTCTGTACAGTACTTCCGGTACAATTAATTTTTTAAATTATATATATCAATATCAATATATATATAATTTATATAAAAAAATATTATATATATATCAGAGAGAGAGACAGATATATATATATATATATATATATATATATATATATATATATATATATATATATATATATATATATATATATATATATATATATATATATATATATATATATATATATATATATATATATATATATATATATATATATATATATATATATATATATATATATATATATATATATATATATATATATATATGTATATATATATTTATATATCAGAGAGAATAAATAATTTTAAATGGCTATTTTGTTGTTTCATTACTGTAACTGCATCGAAACGTAAACAAAGAAGAAAATCGACGAAATTGACGAAAACTTCGATTTGTCGTTCGATTCCTCGTTCGAGCGAATTCACCGTTTGAGCGAATTCGCCGTTCGAGCGAATTCGCCGTTCGAGCGAATTCGAGCGAATTCGCCAATCTAGCGAATTCGAGCGAATTCGAGCGAATTCGCCGTTCCAGCGAATTCGAGCGAATTCGAGCGAATTCGCCGTTCCAGCGAATTCGAGCGAATTCGGGCAAATTCGAGCAAATTCGGGCGAATTCGCTGTTCGAGCGAATTCGAGCGAATTCGCCGTTCAAGCGAATTCGAGCGGATTCGAGCGAATTCGCCGCTCCAGCGAATTCGAGCGAATTCGAGCGAATTCGCCGCTCCAGCGAATTCGAGCGAATTCGCCGTTCGAGCGAATTCGCCGTTCCAGCGAATTCGCCGTTCGAGCGAATTCGCTCATCATTATGAAATTTCATTTAATCTAATTCGCTATATTTCATTTAATCCAAATTTCATTTAATCCAAATTTTTTAGAAATCGGACGCTAGAAATCGGACGCTAGAAATCGGACGCTAGAAATCGGACGCTAGAAATCGGACGCTAGAAATCGGACGTTTCGTATCGTAATCGTAAAGTTCGGCAGCGATTCGGCGGTAATGTTTTGTATAGCAACACACTATACGCGACGGAATTATTAAAACCGAACATAGCAAATCCAACCTTAAGGGTCTATATAGACGGACCGCATTTCAACTGCAATCCAACCGCAAATTGCAGTTCAAGTGCAGTTTGAATGCAGTTGATAATGGTTTGCAATTCTATTGCAGTCGTGTCAACTGCATTCAAAGTGCACTTGAACTGCTTTCCAGCGGCTGAGGTCACGCCACAGACTAAGAAGAGATACTACGTATGGTCACGCGTGGACTGAGGTGACAGACGTCCAACTATGTTTTCTTATTCATTGCGTCCAACTCGCAAAAGTTTTTAAAACTACCCGAATTTTTTTCAATTACTTATTATTTGTGTTCCGATATACGCAGAACTAGGTACGTTCTGAAAAAAAGTGTTTGTGAGAAGTGCCTTTACCCCTACCTACAACTGTTATGATAACCCGAACCCGAACCCGAACCCGAACCCGAACCCGAACCCGAACCCGAACTCGAACCCGAACTCGAACTCGAACTCGAACTCGACCGCTGCTGCTGTCACAGATTCAAATGGATGAACATCCGCACGGTCGCCATCGGTGTTCGACATATTTAAGTTTTAACACTTTTTAACACAGTCAGTGCGCACACCCGGCGCAGGCGATGTTCTCCGAGCAAGGGAGGTCTCGACTAAAGAACAAACGCACCACTGACAGTTATAATGACGTTGACATCTGACAAGTTGTCAAGTTGACAGCTGACAGTTGAAGTCTGTACAGTACTTCCGGTACAATTAATTTTTTAAATTATATATATCAATATCAATATATATATAATTTATATAAAAAAATATTATATATATATCAGAGAGAGAGACAGATATATATATATATATATATATATATATATATATATATATATATATATATATATATATATATATATATATATATATATATATATATATATATATATATATATATATATATATATATATATATATATATATATATATATATATATATATATATATATATATATATATATATATATATATATATATGTATATATATATTTATATATCAGAGAGAATAAATAATTTTAAATGGCTATTTTGTTGTTTCATTACTGTAACTGCATCGAAACGTAAACAAAGAAGAAAATCGACGAAATTGACGAAAACTTCGATTTGTCGTTCGATTCCTCGTTCGAGCGAATTCACCGTTTGAGCGAATTCGCCGTTCGAGCGAATTCGCCGTTCGAGCGAATTCGAGCGAATTCGCCAATCTAGCGAATTCGAGCGAATTCGAGCGAATTCGCCGTTCCAGCGAATTCGAGCGAATTCGAGCGAATTCGCCGTTCCAGCGAATTCGAGCGAATTCGGGCAAATTCGAGCAAATTCGGGCGAATTCGCTGTTCGAGCGAATTCGAGCGAATTCGCCGTTCAAGCGAATTCGAGCGGATTCGAGCGAATTCGCCGCTCCAGCGAATTCGAGCGAATTCGCCGTTCGAGCGAATTCGCCGTTCCAGCGAATTCGCCGTTCGAGCGAATTCGCTCATCATTATGAAATTTCATTTAATCTAATTCGCTATATTTCATTTAATCCAAATTTCATTTAATCCAAATTTTTTAGAAATCGGACGCTAGAAATCGGACGCTAGAAATCGGACGCTAGAAATCGGACGCTAGAAATCGGACGCTAGAAATCGGACGCTAGAAATCGGACGCTAGAAAAAAATGTACGCCAGGAATAATAATTTATAATTTTTATAATTTTAACGATTTACGTAATGTAGAACATAATATTTCATTGATTTTAGAATACTAAATTATCATAATTTAATTATCTTTACTAAATTAGATGGTAGTTTTAAATATTTAAATCTGGCCACACTGACAATGTGCAATCCCTTCTACCGTCGCCGCACTTGAAGTGGGGGTTGACGGTTAAAAATTGGGTATAAATACCCCAGGAGCTCAGTATGGTGTGGATTTTGACGGAGGAACAATAATTATTGTAAGAGGAATCTCTGCCCGAAAGTGTACAATATTGTAGAATAAATGTATTACAATACAGATCGAGTTTTTTATCACAACTGACATCGTATAATATAAGTCCCACAAAAAGCGGAATACACAATAATATTGTATAACTATAGTATCTTAAAAAAATATCTCATTTGTGTACTTCCATAAGTTGTAAAGCAGTGCCAATGAACAGCAAAAAATGGAAAGGGCGTAGCGACAAAATGGTTTTTGTCGCGTAATTTAAAAACCATACCTAAATACATTTCATATATTATATGGGCAAATTAAAGTGTATGCTTGAACCAATCTATGTAAAAATTTTGGAAGTTTAAATCACTCTCCTCTGTTGGCTAAATAGGAATCCCTTTTTTACAGAGGTCTTTTTGATTGATTATTCTGTGTTATATAAGTTGACCAATCGTGTTATGCTATGCGTAATTCAAAGACATGATGAATACTGACAATGAACTTTAATTCCTTAGCTTTAGTCATTGCTGAGAAAAAACGACATCGCTAGATGCTACAGCCAAATTATTAAGGCGTCGCCATAAATAAATGGTCAAAATACCTCATAGTCTCTACATCAATTAAGTAGAATAATTTTAATAACTTGACCAAGTTACAAATGGTTAAAATAGCGTAATGTACTAAAGACTAAAGTTGGTGTAACCTCATTATTTCACACCGCTACTAATGTAACTTAGTAAGTTGTAATCCGACAATAGCAGAAATTTCCTTAGACAGTTTCTCATTTATCTTGCGTTTAAAAGAACTTAACTCGACACGAATGTAATTCGAGAAGAAAGTGGATTGGGAACGTGAGCTAATTGGATGTTAATTCGATGGGGATTCGTTTGGTATAATAATGTCCTCCGTTCTGGTGATATTTATCTAATACTTAGTTAATTTCAAGAATTAAAGGCAGATGTACTATCAGAGATGTTGGATCATAGGCAGATAGCGGACCTACGTAATGAGGGTGTTTGATATTCCATTTGACACCAGGTGCCGCTATGTAGCCTTAAGGACCTTAAGGTATATGCCCTATGGTGTCAAATAGGTATATTATCGTGACACATGATAGCTATATCCTGATATATTTTTTTATTAAATAAGGGGGCAAACGAGCGTCACCTGATGGAAAGCAACTTCCGTCGCTCATGGACACTCGCAGAATCAGAAAAGCTGCAGGTGCGTTGCCGGCCTTTTAAGAGGCAATAGGGTAATAGGGTAGGGGAGGGTAGGGAAGGAAATAGGGGAGGGTAGGGACCTGGCCCCGGTACCTGGTGGCAAATATAATTTCAAACACCCCCATTAAAGGCACATTTACATTCATAGTCAGTAATAAAATAAATAAAAAAAATAAAAATAAAAAAGCCTTTTATTTCTCACTAATTACATAATATTTCGTGAGTAACAGTTAAGATGATTAATGTTTGTGTTAGTAAGAACCCCTCGCTTCGAAGGTGAAGGCCTCCTCTAGAGCTTTCCATGCTTCTCTATTTTTCGCTACTTCCATCCATCCTTCGCCAGCTACCTTTATTATGTCGTCAGTCCATCGAGCTATAGGTCTCCCTCTCGTTCTAGTGCCCGTGGGCCCTTTCCATGCCGTTATTGCTTGAGTCCACCTATTATCTGTCAGTCTCGAAAGGTGGCCCGCCCAGCGCCATTTTAGTTTTTTGCAGTAATGGAGAGCGTCTGCTACTTTAGTTCTTTTTCTTATGCTTCTGTGTGCTATTTTATGTATTCTTTTGATATTTAGCAGACTTCTCTCCATACCTCTTTGACACGATCTTATTTTTGACTTGATCTTATATGTAAGTTTCCATGTCTGGCTAGCGTAAGTTAATGAGGGAAGTATACATGTGTCCATTACTTTTTTCTTGACGGCAATTGGCATATCTCCTTTAAATACCTCCTTCAGACTCCAGTACTTTTTCCAAGAATTGGAGATTCTCCTGTCAATCTCTTGTTCATTTCTCTGTCTCAGAAAAGAGATTTGTTTTCCCAAATAGATAAAGGAATCGACATACTCCAGCTCGACATTTTCTAGGTATATTGGACTTTTTGTAGAGTTTGTTAGTACTTTGGTTTTGCTTCGGTTAATTTCCAGGCCTACTTGTTTACTTGCGGTGTACAATAGGTTTATCATCGACTGTAGCTCGGTTACATTTTCTGATAGTAAAACGATGTCGTCTGCGAATCTCAGATTACTCAAATAGCGATTGTTGATTTTTATACCTACATTTCCCCAATTTAGATTATCAAAAATCCTTTGTAAAACAGAAATGAACAGGGTGGGAGATATCCCATCCCCCTGTCTCACCCCCCTTCTGATGGCTATAGGAGGTCCAGTCCTTTCAAGCTTGATTCTACTATAACAATTACGGTAGAGGTTTTTCAGGATTTTTATATATGCTGGGTCGACTCCTTGCGATTGTAGGGACTCCCATATGGAGTGGTGGTAAAGAGAATCGAAAGCTTTTTGGTAGTCTATAAAAATAAGGTATATTGGTTTGTTAAATTCTTGATATTTGTCTATTATTAGTTCTATAGAGTGGATATGATCAATCGTGGAGAAACCACTTCTGAACCCCGCTTGTTCTGCGGGTTGATGTCTTTCGATATTGTCTCTGATTCTCTTTTCTAAGATGGACGAGAAAACTTTATATATTGAGGACAGCAGGCTTATTGGGCGGTAGTTTCCAATATTATTTGGGTCTCCCTTTTTATATATCAAAATTATATAAGATTCCGTCTACTGTGTTGGTACTATAGCCGATTCAAGCACGAGGTTGAAGAGATGCGTGAGAGGGACAGCTAGGTATGGGCATCCAATTTTCAAGGCTTCGTTAGGTATTTGATCCGGTCCAGGACTTTTGTCGGTTTTGGTTTTCGTAATTGCCTTTATTACTTCCTCTACGTCGATCTCGTGTATATTTATAGGTGATTCCAACGACGTGTTGATGGTGGGTGTCGACTCTACATATTCGTAAAGATTTTTGTAAAAGCTAGTTGCTACTTTTAGTATTTCGTTTCTATTGCAAGTTATATTATTATTATTCGAGGTTTTTAAACCTTCTATCCATGTCTTGTGTAATCTAAGTTCCTTGTTTGCTCTTTTTAAGCTGCCTGACTGTAATATATGTTTTTCAAAAGTGTTTTTACGATGTATGTTATAATCGTTCCGGATATATTTACTAACAAGCTTATACAAAGCTTTTAGTTCATTTTTTAAACTTCTTGTTTTTGGTTTAATTTTTTGGATTTGCTGTCTCCTATAGATCAAATTCTGCGTCTTAGTAGAAAGAATAGTCTTATTTTCTGGAGGTGTATAGGTCTTTTTGAGGCTACTACTTATTGCTTGGACAATTTTATCGTTTAGTTCTTGTACTGTAGAGCGTTGTTTCCAAGTAGGAAAGTTTTCTAAATTTTCTTTAAGTTTTTCCTTATACATTTGTATTTCTCTATAATTCTTAAGAGAACTCTTTCCAACAGTTCCGTAGCTTTTCCTGCTTTTTTTGTGTAGCTGTAATTTAAATTTTGCTCTTATTAATCTGTGATCACTAGGGAAATCAACGTTAATTACCTGTACGTCTTGAGCCGATTTTTGGAAGTTTGTAAGTATATAATCTAGTTCGTTCTTTACCAGAGCATTAGGTGATCTCCAGGTCCATCTTTTCCCGGGTTTCTTTTTGAAAAAGGTGTTTAGGATTGCCAGTTTATTTTCGCGTGCAAATTGTATAAGCCTCTCACCTCTACTGTTTCTTCTTCCATAGCCAAATCTTTTCATTATAAGGTTTTCATCGTGGCGAGGGTGGCCTATTTTAGCGTTAAAATCGCCCATGACAATCACATATTTATTTGTTATTTTTATTGCTTCGTTAACCACAGTGTAGAAAGTTTCTAAGTCGTTTTCGTTAGCGGATTCTGTAGGCGCGTAACATTGAATAATGCTTATTTCTATGTTATTAATACTGAGCTGTAATATAGCTACTCTTTCCGATAGTCCTTTGAAGCATATAATGTTTTGCTTATGGCGTTTGTTAACAATAAATCCCACACCGTATAAACCTGGAGTTTGTCCTATATAGAACAAAATGAAATCGCTGTATTCCTGTATAGACTCGCCCGTTCGCCTTGTCTCACACAGGCCGATGACGTCGTACCTGATATCTTTTATAGCGCAGCTTAATTCTAATAGTCGAGAATAGGATGATAGAGTTCTGACATTATAAGTTCCTACGTAGAGCATGATTTCCTCTTGAGGGTTTTGGTCTACTCCTCCCACGAGGACCGGCCGTCTTGGGAGGGGGCTAGGAGGAGGGGCTTCAGTTGTTAGTTTTTTGTCAACAGATTTATCTCGGTAGAGTTGGAGGTAGAGTCGAGATTTTTCGGTTGCATAGGGCTTTGCATGTATGATTTGATGTTATTAATTTTATTTCTTTTTGGTATTTGCTTAGCATTACTCCCGCTAGGCATTACATTTGGATCAGTAGGAGACGAGGACATGTTCCGTTTTTTCCTTGAATCAGTTGCGGTGTTCCGGTTTTTTGGACTACCAGGCAGTATTACTATTTTGTCATACCGTAAGACAGCATTTTTTCCCTGTTTGCGTTCCTTTTCTACCATTTCTTGTAATTCTTTTCGTTTCGCTATGGTCTCTCGTGAAAAGTCTTCCTTAATGTTATAGTGCGAGCCCTTCAGCAGAGTCTTTTTCTTTAGAATTTCTAATTTTCGTCCAACCGTTGTAAGTGTTACTAATAAGGGTCTTGCGCTATTTCCTTTCTTACCAAGTCTCTTTACTTGTTCTATTTCTGACTGTTCAATTGAAATCTCCATGTGAGTTTTTATGTGACATATTATTTTATTTTGTAAATCTTTATATCCGTGCTCTGTCTCTTCCACTCCGTAGAATATTAAATTTTTCTTTTTCAACTGTTTCAATAAATAATCTATTGTGCTTTGTTGTTGATTAATTTTCGTTTCCAGGCTATTGGTTTTATTCTCTATCACCAAAAATTTTTCATTTATGTTATCATTTATAGTTTTCGTAATGTTTTCTTGCATTTCTTTTATTTCTTGTTTCTGTATAGTTAAATCTCCTTGAATTTGTTTTAAAATTTGCAAAATATTTTCCATTTTCTGGTGTTGGTAGTGCCCTCTAGTGTATTAATCGGGTACTGGTTGTGAATCTATCGATTAGGGTTGGTGACCCGTTTGTCACGTAGTTTAGCGCCTCGTAACTAGATGGCGCTAGCAGTAATGTTTTTTTTTTGTAATATCGTCCGGGAATGATGATCAGCTGTTTTTCTTTTAGGTTATGAATTGTTAATTCGATCTATTTACCTTATTTAGCTTTCTTTTATGCATTTATGTTCTTACTGAAGGGCTTCTTGAGTGTCTTCAGTTTGATTTTCCCTGAGATATCACTATTCTGGCACAAAAAGTACAGTTTGTTGTTATGCGATTGTAGATGGATTTCTGTTATTTTCACTCACTGTTCTTTGGATTCTTATTACTTTGCACTATTTTGAGCACTAACTTTACTGATTTTTGCACTTTACTTGAAAATATAAGCACTCGGTATATTTTTTAGACAAAAAATATTACGGAGCCGATGTTGACCATAGCACAGAGGCGCCCTCTCCCTGGTACGTAAGTCAACTGAGGTGTCAGTGGCTCAGTTCTGACCTGGCAATTCCACTGTTTTACATAGTCGAGCATTGATTAGTAACATATTGTTACGTGCTAGGGTTCGAGGATTCGGAGAGAAAGACCTGCTGACTCACTTGAAGAATTTATTCACAAACACTAGCTCACACAAATCACTAAGCCCAAACACTAAGCACTAGATCCAAATCACTGAGCACTATCACTGTCCTAAGTCGTAGCCGAGTCGTAGGTTCACTGGTTCACTCACTATTGATCACTTGTTTTCACTTCGAAGTCACCTTGAAGATCGCTCGTATCGAACTGAACTGGCGGGCCGTCTACCTGCGGCTTTTTATATGGCGAGACGAATTCCAGAAAGTTCCTTGCCCGATTCACGTAAACAAGTAAACACGTAAACAAGTAAACAAGGGTTGGACTTTTCTAGAAAGTGCGCGCAGGTAAACATACACCTAACGCCATCTAGTATTGAGTAGGGGATTTAGGTTGTCTATGTTCCCCTGATCAGTTTCGCTGGTTTGACGCTAGATGGCACTACGTGTCCGTATTCGTAACAATATTTAAGCCTTAGGGCCTGTTTCACCACTTTCTGATAAAGTGCCGAATAGGCTATTCACAACTTTATTGACAGATTCTCCATACTTCATCTGTCAAGTTAAGTGGTGGATAGCCTATTCGGCACTTATCAGGAAGTGGTGAAACAGGCCCTTAGTAAAGTAAATTCTTACATAGAACATAGAACCTCCTATTTTTGTTCAGTAGCAAACAATAATTTGGTTTTTCGTTTCTCTGTACAACAGAATACGTACTTGTTAATTATTTCTCGGTGCTTTAATTTGAAGTTCGCCACAGTTCGCACGCTCGCCGCTATGTGAGTTAGTTACACCCACAGACATGTCGGAGAGAGCGATCAACATACAAATAAAATATATAAGAAGACAATATTATGCATGTTTTTTGGAATAATTCTATTTGGTGTGGTAAATCGACTGGTTAATTTAGGTTGTACATAGAATTAAAAATAACAAAGTTATAAACGTTTATAATAAGAGAAATCAAACAAAGACGAAGAAAGTGTTAGGTTTTTTTCATTACGGAATTTCTTGATTCGGTCGGCGCGCTCACTGCTCAGCCCGCGATAAGAGCTATGCAATAGCTTGAAAATTATATTATGATGCCATGAAATGCTTGTGAGTTGATCATGCTAGGTATTTTTAACGCTATAGCGTTAAAAATACTCGTTATAATATTCGTCAAAGAGTAGACAATTATTTGCATTTTTCAAGTTAACACAAATTAACTTATTTTCCAGTTCTAAAATTGTATTAGTAAAAAAATCACGTACTATTTAGATTTTAGTGCATTACAGGCCACAAATTCACTCCACCTCTATATTCAGAATAGTCTGTAGTGTATGTCACACCTCCCTCCTATATAAGGTAGCTGTAATTAATTATTAAGTGAGTACAACATTCAAGAAGACAAGTCATCTTTTATTAGTCTCCCAAGCCTGCAAAATTGCATGGCGACCCTGCCAGTGATGCCTTATGTGGCAGCGCTGCGCAGCAGGTACAGGGAATGTGTTTAATAGTTTGTGTGAATTGCGATTTAAAATAATTGTACTTTAAATTTAAATGTAAAAAATGTGACTATAGAAAGTGAACTTTGAAAATGTGAACAATAAATGTGCTAAAAATGAACTTAGAGAATAGAGACTTAACGGCCGTTAGTGAAATAAAATAGTATAGGTTAAAAATAGGTGAAATATAGTGTAGAAACCAATATAAGAAGTAAAAGCAAATCTGTTGCTAAAATTCTACGAATAATAAAAACTAAGGAAACGTAACTCCCATACTATTACCGTTTAAAATTTAGTTCCTTTCGAACTGTCATGTAATGTCAGCTTTTATACCGCTCAAGGCCACCTACATATTGCAAATGTATTGAAATGTGTACCTAAGGTACACTTTTTTGACAAGTATTTTGGAGCATGTTTTTTGACGGAGTTACTCTGCCTTAGTTTTTATTATTCGTAGCTAAAATTAAATATAATCGTTACAAAAAAAATGACTCAGTGATTCAGTAAAAATTAAAAAAAAAATTCAAACTCAAAATTAAATTATAAACATTGGAAAGTTGCAAGAATAATATTAAACCGAAAAATTAAAGTCGCTAAAAATCGTCAAAAAAAATAAAAATAATAATCTTGGAGTGGAAAAAAGCAGGCAGCCGGGAGATGATGGTGTCAGATGAGTGGAATATGCTGGCAGCCGAGAGATGTTGCAGTCGGATGAGAGGAATTTAGAGCAGGCGGCCGGGAGATGTTCGTGTCGAAAGTGGATGCAGCCGGGAGAACAGAGAGAAGAGGATAGAAAAATGCTATTGAAGTTGTTTTTTTAAATGTCTAAATTTTAATATAAAAATAAATAATAGGTATGTCTTATATTTTGTAACTGCAGCGGTATGTACAAAATGAGTAATTAATTATGTTTCAAATTTTTCTAAATTTAAATTTTATGTTGATATTATACAATATTATACAAAGTTCCGTTTGAAAAATATAATTTTAAGAAATATAACATACGGTACATAATAAAATTAATAGCAGTGGAATTACACTTAACATTTTACAATATATTCAGTTTTATATATTTCGATTTAACATAGTTTTGAGTAAAATAAATTAAATTTTGGGAATACAGATGTCGGTAAAAATAAGTAAAGTAATAAAATAACAGTTTATTAATTAATGGAAGGTCAGATTGCTTTACTTATGAAATGAAAATTTGCGATTTGGCGAAATTTATAATATTGGTATAATATTTTTATAATGTTTTACAATAACTGACTCATTGGATTTTTCAAAATAGTTGGGGTTTATTATAATGAACACATTTACTTACTAGATATATTTTTTTGTGCATGTTAATTTTGTTTAGAGCCTATTCATATTATCAAAATATTGTTCTCAGTTATTTTTGGGAAAGATTTTCGGAGAATTACGTTTTAGCAATAATAAAGTGTTTTTGAATACTTTTTGTGATGTCTTGTTTATTGTTTTGAGAGTAAAGACAAATAATCAATGGTATTATTATGCAACTTAGCAACATGCAAATTTTGTCGTATTGAAAGATAAGTTAATTAATTTAATAATGTCAAAAGAAAAATTTATATAAAAAAAAATAATGTTAATTGAAAAAGTATTCGGCAAATAATTATTTTTAATTAAGAATGTGGATTTGATAAGTTGTTATTGTGCTGTCGTATAGAAAAAGTTAAAAATTTCAAACAGGGTGTTGACGTTGAATTTTTAGATGGAATAAGTTTCGGTATAAGCAGTAGGTACAAAAATATTTTGATTTAAAGTAAAGTGACAAGTAAGAGTTTTGACAAAAGAATTTTGAAAGTAGATAACTGTGAAAGACATTTAAGGTAATTTCATAGAGTTGAATGATTTTAAATTTTGATATTACAATATAGGAATACATAGCAAGTCATAACTAATCGAATATTATGCGCAATTGGTTAAAACAGTTAGGTAACACCTCAGGTAAGTTTCCACGGTATGCAACACCTTTGTTTTTATTTGCGAAAATGCAAGGTATTTTTTTTGTGACACAGTAATCAATGACATAAGATTTTATGAATCATATTTTACGGTACAGTCTGCAATATGGGTGGTCTAAAGAGAGCATTATATTTTGGTTTCGTAAACAATATCAAAACATTTCGTGCATCATATTTGGTACAAAGAAACGTGATGCAATGAGTTATTATGTCATGTAAGCGCAGTCCATATTTACGAATATGTTTGAATATGATTCCAGTAATTTAATTCCAGTAATTTGTTGCAAAACTAACAATCATAATTATCAGCACACATTCCAGGGCATGAATTTAATTTAATTTTTTAGAACGAATATTTTAACAAACTGTACCTATGTTTTTAAATAACATGTAAAATTAGTTATACAGATAAAAATTAACTTTCTGTAAGATACGTTTAATTTTCTAAAATAATTTTTGTTTCTGGTCGCTGACAACGTTAGTTGCAAGTCAACGTCCATGAATAATATCTCATCTTTCTGCTCAGTCCATCCTGTATGTCTTAAATCTCGAGCTATTCCCAACTTAACCTCGCCTCAAATACTTAGAAGATTGCATTGCACATGTTTGCACTTTGGGCACTAAGATGCCAATGTGCTGGCTAATTAAAAATCAATAGCTTAGGTAATATTAGTCTCGAGAAACATCCAAGCTATAATAACAACGCTAGGTTGCTACTCGTACTACGTATGGAATGAATAGATCTTTTTAAAATTAAAAATGTATAGTTTTCACCTTGTTTTCACTAAAAAAATCGACAGTGAAATTAACGAAGGTGTTTTGTCTAAGGACCCTGATTATAGCGTGATTGGCTGATAGATTAACGCACAGACCACACTCTTTGGCGCTAGAAACTTAAAAGAACGTTATTCCACCTAAGGGCCTAAACCGATTTAAATAAAAAAATGTACGCCAGGAATAATAATTTATAATATCCAGAAAGATAGTTTTTAATATCCATATTCCATCTTGACTTCCGTCCGTCCGTGATCAGTCTGTAGCCTCCTGCAACCGACTACCGAGTTCGATTTTATTTTTAATAATTATTATTCTTTAAGTACTGTGAAAAAAGTTTTATAGAGTCAAAACGTGCGGCTCCCGAGCCATATTTAGTACCAAATAACTTAATTGCCTGTATATAAAAGAGTATTACAGTAACGCGGTCTCAGGGCCCAAGGCAGGCGCTTGAGCGACCAATTTCAAAACAATTCACGTTAAAGATTTCCCTGTAGGCCACTTGTGAACACTATTTTCCTGCTTATAGCTTATAAAGCATTTTGACTAAATCTACTTGGTGAGTGTGAAAAGCTGCTTCTGATTTTAACCGTAAATGTACGTTATAATACGTTACGGTTAAAGTCGATGATTTCATTGAAGACTGCTCATCTTAGGTGGTATATGCAGATTGCTTTGATTGATAGGTTCATCTCATTGGCTAGTTTCCGAATCGGTGGTAGGCATAATTGTAAACTTTACGTTCAAGAAACGTATATTATAGTAGAAACAATACGTGATGGACCAAGAGCCTGCGACGGCCAGACTTTCCTCGTTTTAAAAACGCTGAAAGTTTACCTGTTTGTGATATTGACAGAGGTAAGAACGACCAGCAAGTATGATGTTTCGGTCGCGGTTACTTTAAGAAAATTCAAAGGAGTCTGGCAGTGGGAAGCAACTGTCAAAAATGTCCGGCACTGAAAGACGTGACTCCTCCACTTACCGCGAAGAATGTAAGCTATGAAATTGAGCTTTACTCTTTCTCGAAGGTCAGGTAGCCCTAAGTAGGTATCCAGTTCCGATATCCAGAACCGCGACTGAACCTCCATACTCCATAGTTGCTGGTCGTTCTTACCTCTGGTAAAGGTCACAAACAGGTAAACTTTGAGCTTTCCTAAAATGAGAAAATTCTGGCCGATGCAGGCTCTTATTCTATAATGTCAATCTAGATTCTAAATCAGGGGTTCCCAAACTTATTTTGTCTACTGCCCACTTTGAGAAAAAAAAAACGTTTTAGCGCCCCTCATCCAGATGAAATGAAACCCCCCAAGCCTCTACACAACGCCCCCATTTTTTTCTGGGTTCCACACCACCCCCTTTAGACCTTCAGCACCCACAAGGGGGCGTTATCGCCCACTTTGGGAAAGACTGTTCTAGAGACACCGCAACGACAGCGTTACGAGCGCTGAAAGTAAAACGCGTCAAAATCTATACTATGTTCTTTCCAGGGATTCAAAGCGTCTAAATTCTAATACTAATCTAATGGTTATAAAGTAATAAAGAGACAGACAGTTAACTAAAACAGTCATAGTACTAAACGATTGAACTGCTTAAAAATCACTAGAATCAAAATAGACTAAAAACTAAAGTATAAAAATTAAAAATGGAATCATCCAAAGTAACATCCAAGAAATCTATCATTATGTTTATATGTAAGACAATGTCTATGACAATGTTAGTAGAAATCACATTATTTTTAGTATCCTGGTAGTTTTTGTTTCCGCTTTCCATATTCGCAATAAGTTAGCGATAATATTCGTGAAACTCGCTAACTTGCGCTGACGTTGTCGCGTTCACTTCGTTATTAAATACTAGCTTTATCTAGAAACATAATATCAATGTTTTTATATTGTGCCTTTTTGCGTTTATTCCTGGACTTATAGACAAAACTTGTTGTATGTTTTACTTTTCATGATTTCCCCATAGCACAGGCTGCTAGTTTGGAGGCATATTTTTGTAAAACTTTGTAGATTATTATTTATAACAAAAATGATTTTGTATTTTTGCACTACCACTTTCACAGTATTATTATGCAACTTTTTTACCGCTGCTTTTACAATGAACTCTATATATTATGTAATACGAGGCGTAACAAAAATAAATTATTAAAACTTGAGGGTTTGTATGTGTTCCTTATGCAGAGTTCACTGTGAAAGTAGCAGCTCTGAAAGATTACTTTTTTGGGTCGTTTATAATATGAGAAAGCGCCCGAGAGTCATGAATTTTCCCATACAAAAGTAAAAAAAAGTTACTCTTTCAGCGCTGCTACTTTTACAATGAACTCTATAATATAAGGCACACATACACACCTTAAAGTAAGTATTATCATTTATCACTTGGTTTAACACCATTATACATACTCGTACACCATGTTGAAATTACAATGTAAACCACGACCATTAGTACCTGTTATCAAGTCAAGACGGTATCGTACAATCTTTGAGCGCTGACGGCACTCTGCAGACGGTGAAAAATTAAACCACGTTATGGAATTTGCATTTTAAAATGTGGTTTAGGCCTTAGGGGAGTTTAAAGTTGGGTTGAAAGTCGATCTACTGTGTTGATGGACGTTAAATAGATTGGATACATTTAACTCGAGTTTTAGATCTATCACCTATGTGAGGTTTGTTACAAAGTTTGTTTAAAATTATAGGAGAGATATCCTACAACATAGATTTTTGTATTTTTATAAATTTTATATCGAAATTATTTAAATACCCTAGAGAGGCTTGGCTTACGAGGAAATCAACTGTCCCTTAAAGCTGACTACCTCACAAACCGCACACAATGTACTAAGATTGGTAGCACTTTATGCTCAGACTTACCAGTAACATGCGGGTCCTACCTTGTTTCTCTGCTACATTAATAAGTTTTGTAAATTAAGATTACCAAACTGTATGATCACATGCTATGCCGATGATACTGCATTGACTTTTTATGGTAATACATGGAATGATGTGTACAATACAGCACAGTTCGGGTTAAACATGGTTGTAAGATGGCTTGCAAATCACCACTTAACTCTTAATTCGTCAAACACGAAATTCATTCCATTTGGTATAAAAAAATCCTCGCTGCCGCAAGAGCATAATTATTTTAAGCTTATAGTCCATAATTATTGTGTTCCCCAATCTGATTCACCGTGTGACTGTAGCCAAATCGACAGGACACAAAGTATACGGTACCTGGGTGTGATTAGAGATCACAAAATGAATTTCGATGAACACATAAATAAATTGGCTATCAAAATTCGTCGACTTACTTACATATTTAAGCGCCTTCGTTATGTAGCCAATAATAATTTGCTAAGATATGTGTATACAAGTCTCTGCCAATCTATAATAACTTATGGTATCACCGCATGGAGTGGTGCACCCAAAAGTCTCATGATAAATGTTGAAAGGGCGCAAAGGCTAATTCTAAAGATCTCCTTTTTCAAACCAATTCTAACTCCTACTAAAGAACTGTATGAGCTTTGTGATGTCCTTACAGTTCGGCAACTCTTTGTGCTCTACTCCATCATGTGTACGCATAAGAATACTCCCTATGACCAGCATAATCCTGTACTTTCTGACAGAAGGCATTATTGAATTTGAATGTCCCATCAACTAATACATACTTTGCACGAAGATTTTCCTATTATATAGGTAGAAAACTATATAATATAGCAAATAAGAAATATAATATATATCCTTTATCTTGCAATAAAGTCAAATACATATTAGTAAAGTGGCTAAAATCGTTAAATTATGATGAGACCGAGAATCTCTTGATAAGAACAGAGTAGTGCTATTGGTATTTTAACTGCAATTTCTGCTATCTTTGCACCCTAGCAGTGGTATAACTGATCCCAAGACTTCTGTCGTAGGGCTAGGGTAGTGCAACATTTGGCAAACTTCTTGTACAGCAAAGACGACAAACTTTCACCTTGTCACATTGCCGTATTCAATTAGTCCCTACCAGTGCACCCCAGCAATTTTTCAACTAATCCCAAGACAATACTCGTAGGGCTGGGGTGTGATCATAATACACATACTGAATATTAATAATATATTACATTGCACACACAGACACATACACACACACACACACACACACACACTCACGCACGCACGCACGCACGCACGCACACACATCGTTTATGACTAGATATCATTAGAAGAATATTATATGCTCTCACAACTTGTGACTTACCTCTAAATGATGTTATACACGATTCAATAATACCTTCTGAGGGGGGGCCTGGTGACCCCTCAGGGCAACCTAGTTAGGACACCAGTCTCCTACTATAATTTGTAACTAAGTACATCATAATAATTATTGTATATGTGTTTTTTTTGTGGGAGAAATTAATAAAGATTTTTGATTTGATTTAAACAGCAGCAATTATTATCCATGGGCGACGATAGATTAGGTGACCCGTTTGCTCGTTTGCCCCGTAATTTTATATAAGAAATATAATTGTATGTCTACTAATTTCAGCTTATTGAACGGCGCAATGAAGAATAGAATATATTATATTGTTACACTAGATGCCTGCAACTCCGTTGCACCAAAATTCGTTTATCGGGAGGGAACCGTATAGTTATTCTAAAAATGTTTAATAACTAGAGTAATAACTATGCACATAAAATACGTACAACACCTTTTCCGTACACTTCAAACTCTACATCGAGTAACGGTAACTGCGGGGGAGTTAATTAGCTGCACCATCAAGCTATCAGCTGTTGGTCTCCGAGCTAATCTGCCATTAGCACAAGCTATATCATATTCACACCCCTCTCTATACTGATGAGGGATGCTGCGCCTACAGTGCCAGTGTTCTTTGCCAGTAGTTTAAATTTTAAAAGGTTTATCTGTGCTAGCGATGTCTGAGATTAGGTTTCATAACAAGATTTTCGTTTATTACTCCTAAATTGTGCCTTTTCAGCAATGAAAACAATCCATTAGCTTTGTCCACACTGTGCCTTTTTTTTGTTCATCAAGGGCATGCGTTATAGCGCAGCCAACAGCGAACGTGAGGTATGCCCGCGATGCATGCCCTCTGACCGTATCCAAAACTTTCGCTTTGTTCTTTAATGACAATGTTGGTGTTGAGTTCGTTGACGCATGCAATTATTGAATGCGCCAATATGAAAGTTGAATAAAAGAAGATGACGAAAATTGAAGATGAAAGTGCACAGTGTGGACATAGCTATTGTCATTTTTGTTCAGTTGCAGTGTCTGTCAGCTTATTGTAACATGTGCGACGAGAACATTTTACTGTGTGGAATATGTGCGGCTTGTTTGGTCATAAGAAATTCCAGAAACAAAATAACAAAGCGAAAGTTTTGGATACGGTCAGAGGGCATGCATCGCGGGCATGCCTCACGTTCGCTGTTGACTGCACTATAACGCATGCCCTTGATGAACAAAAAAAGGCACAGTGTGGACAGTGGATACAGCCAATCTCCTTTTCGAGTCTTTCTATCTGTGAGCATTGGCTGAATAGCTTAAGCGTGAACACAGCAATAGGCAGATGAACAAATTGAAACATGTTACGCTTTTGGTGGAAAATAGCTTAGCGATAGTAATGAAAAAAAAACATTCCTCCAATCCAAGACAATATTTACTCTTTCAGTTCTTGACCACCCACTTTTAATATCTTAGTAGGTATTAGTGCGGTTTTATAGCACCCGTGCGGACAGCAAGCGTCAAAGCTTAGGGGGCGTCCACAAATTACGTGAGGTGTTTAGGGGGGGAGGGGGTCGAGTCAAATCTCATCTAATCTCACGTTGGGGAGAGGGGGGGTCTCGGCAAATTTCACGTAATTTTTTTCTCAACAAAATAATACTAGTTATTTTAGTCCATTTCATCCAGATTGTACGTATTCTTAAGATTTAATCATACCTAAGCGTAATCGCTAGATCATTCACAAATTCGTTCGAAGGAAAATCTACTGACTGTCAAACCAAACGCTTACGTAAGAAACCCACATTTTGAAAAATCTCACGTAAGATTTGGGGGGGGGGGGGTTCTCACTAAATGTCACCAGGGGGGGAGGGGGATAAAAAATAATTAAAAACACCTCACGTTATTTGTGGACGCCCCTTACCGTCTGCGTGGGTGGTAGACCGCGGTCAGTATAAGTATGTAAGGCGCGGTTAAACTAAGATGTAACGATCCACGCAAAGTTCGTGGCTCGCTTACTATCCGCACCGACGATGGCGTAAGCATAATAATAACGCTGGCATGCAAGTTCACTCGCTCGTGTAAGCCTGCCCTGTACGTACAAACTGAAAGCACTTAGTGTATTTCCCTGGGAACACGTCGTCACGCCTCCCGTCACGTCGTCCCGTGCGTCGCGTGATTGACGGAAAAGGATTCACGATGAACGGGACATTTCGGTTTTCGATAAACGAATTATACAATGACTGACAGTGCAGATCGGAGTAATATTTTGTGCTTGAGTATATTATGGTTTTGTATGTCAGGTAGATTACAATAGTGATAACTGAAAATAAACTTATTACTTAGGGTCAATTCAGACCGCAACGTGACGAGGCGAGTCGAGGCGCGGCGCGCCATTAATTTGTATGGATTTTACGACGCGTAGATGAATTTCTAATTTTGTATGGATAATATGCCATATTCGCAAGACGTCTCGCGCAATTGAAATCTGACAAATTCATACAAATTTTTGCCGCGGTCTGAATCAACCCTTACAATTTAAATGGCCAATGTCAAAGTATAAAATGTAGTTTTAACCGACTTCCAAAAAGGAGGAGGTTATATGTTCGGCTGTGGATATTTTTATTTTTATTTGTGTATGTTCAACGATTACTCCGCCGTTTGTGAACCGATTTTCAAAATTTTTCTTTTGTTGTATAGGGCTCAACTCCAATTTAGTACCATGTTCACAAAAGTGGTGACCTAATGATGGGATCCATGAGTAATCGAGGGAACTCTTCAAAATTTATATGGAAACATATAGTGATTTTGGTTTTATGTGAAGGATCCTAGGCATATGCTACCAAAAAGTAAGATTTTACACCAAGGCATGCTATGGTTCCGAAGATACTAAGAGAACACCGGATTCCTTATAGATACAAGTTTGGGACTTTCGGCGATGTTTTAAGAACTGAAAGCATATGCTACTATGCAAATTACATTCATGATCATCATCATCATCATCATAATTATCACTACCATCACACGATGCATCGTTATGAGTTATGACTAACGTGACCATTTATTTTTTTAGTTTGAGCGGGACATCTACGGATCCCCCCCCTCCCAATTTTTCTTGTATGATAAAAAGACAATTCTATTTTCATTTTATTATTAATTAATAATTATTAATGTATAGAGCAGTGGTCCCCAACCTTTTTTTCAAGCGGGCCACAAACATGTTTTGGTCTTGGTGCCGCGGGCCGCAACAAAAAAAAATTAGGGTAAAAAAATTATATTCTTCAAAATTAACGATTTAAAAGTGGAAAAAATTTAACGACTATCACGTAGACTACTTTATTTTACCGGTGGGCGTGAATTTCAAAATGGTACGCGGGCCACAAATAAAGTCCCGGCGGGCCGCGGGTTGGGGAAAGCGGGTATAGAGGTAAATATAAAATACTTATTGATTGAGTATTTTGTGAATGTCTAGTCACTAGTGCCTATCTGTATTCTGTATAAGCAAATTATGGCAGAATAACCACATTTGTTGAATGGGAGTGCGTTATTTCCAGGCATTACACAGGCATTTCAAACATAAAAATAGTTTTAAATTGTCGTTTGGTCTGTTTGCAAAAGCGGGACAGTTTCGGCCTCGCGGGGGACAGCGGGACAGACTGCCTGAAAGTGGGACTGTCCCTCCCAAAGCGGGACGTATGGTCACCTTAGTTATGACCCTATTATTGGTACTTTTCATAGTCTTTTCGATCGAGACTCGAGTTTGTCGAGTGATTTTGAAAATTATATTAATGCTGTTACAAAGTAAATTATTTAAACTTGGTGTTGCGGTTACCAAGTTGGCAATTTGTTCATGGGATCTATGAAGTACATAGGAAAAAACTTTTTTGAAAACTGCCTGAGTATAGTAGTTGTGATAGTTTCATACCTAAATCCTATATATCTACAACTGACAGCTTATAATATGTTTACCGGTAAATAACTAATAAGAGTGAAATTATTATTTTTAACAAAAAATTTTACACGACTTCCAAGTTAAAAACAATACCTAAGTAATAATATGAACTAAAAAGTATTAAATAATTCTTACTTTTTAATAGTGCCTCTTTCAGAATTCGTCAAAATCTCAACTATTTCTGTACATACTATAATAGTCTTCATTACTTTGAAGTCGGTATCAGTCCCGAAAGTTTCATATATTCTGACATTGACTGATTAACTCACGATTAAATTAGCTGGTACCGACTTCAAAATAATGAAGACTATTATAGTATGTACAAAAATAGTTGAGATTTAGACGAATTCTGAAAGAGGCACTATTAAAGAGTAAGAATTATTTAATACTTTTTAGTTCATATTAATATATTACTTAGGTATTGTTTTTAACTTGGAAGTCGGTATAAATTTTTTGTTAAAAATAATAATTCAAAACAGGATTGCAATTTGCATAATGTTGTTACTGCTTAACCTAAATGTTATTAACCGAATTAAAAAAGGAGGATATTATTTGGATATTTTAAGACTAGCTAGAGATCAGATGTAGGACCGTTTTACATGTCCATCTGATAAAAGTATAATTATTTGAAACTATTATATTTTTGCTCTTCCAGCACGGCAATCGAACCAACTACCAATACTAATTATAACCCAAGTAACAAAATCTGGCCTTGTAGTGGTTCCGGGGCCAGGACTATAACAAGCTAGTAAACGTTTATAACCACGGAAAAGGGCCCATTTTATACGCGTACTTTTGCTAATAAAACACTCATAGTAGACTTGTCTAGCACTACTTAGACCAATAATACACTTATTGTTGGGCTACGCAGAACTATCTGCTCCCACGAAGCCAACTATGAGCATCTAATAGAACCAGTGAGTCCTTAATATATTTATAGTTAGACTCCGGACAACTATCTGCTCCCACGAAGCCAACTATGAGCATCTAATAGAACCAGAGAGTCCTTAATACACTTATAGTTAGACTCCGGACAACTATTTGCTCCCGCGAAGCTCACTATGAGCAAATAAATAGAACCAGGCAGGCCTGTTACGTACTCCGAGCGTCTATTACTAGCTACTTCAAACATTTGTGAATTGTGTTGTGACTTGTGAGGTTGATGACAAAAATAGAAAGTAAATAAAAGGTAAGTTAATCTATATTATATCAAACGTATTAACTCTCTAATAAATTTAAACTGTTTTATATTAATATAAAACAGTTTAAATTTATTAGAGACGCATTTTCATTGTCATATTTTTTGAGACCTTGCCTCTCTTCTTATAATTATGTTGGGGGGGCTACATAATAAAATATATAACTACTACTCATAAAGTATATCTAAGGTATATTAACTTTATGCTACTACTAGATGAAGCCCGCAACTCCATTGCGTCAAAATTAGATTATCGCTCGAGAACCGTACGTTTTTCCGGGATAAAAAGTATCCTATGTCCTTTCTCGGGACTTAAAGTACCTCCATACTAAATTTCAGCAAAATCGGTTCAAACAAATATATACATACGAAAGTATGTAAAATTAGCATTAAAATAACTCTCTTAATTTGTGGATACCAAGAAAATAACACAGCATTATATATATATATATATATATATATATATATATATATATATATATATATATATATATATATATATATATATATATATATATATATAAATATATATAATGCTGTGTTATTTTCTTGGTATCCACAAATTAAGAGAGTTATTTTAATGCTAATTTTATACGAAAGTGTATATATATATATATATATATATATATATATATATATATATATATATATATATATATATATATATATATATATATATATATATATCGATACCAAGAAAATAACACAGCATAATTCATATTTCTTCGAAATTTGCAACGTATTTCATATTCCGGATTCATTGGGAGCAGCGGCTAATTTAAATAAACAGTCGATAGTTGCCGGCCATATTATTCAACGAATCAACAGAGCCGGCTAAATTTACATATTTCAAAAACTGTTCACTGCATGTGCTACTATTTGTTTTCCACTTGTTAAATTAGTCAAACGTTATGCAATTGTTACTGAAGTTGCATGTGAAATTATATTCGGCAGTCGCTTTGAAGGTAAAAATAACTTTTGGCGCACTGTAATGTGTATTCAGTGACTTTATAATAAGTGACAGACACTTTTTAATACTCATATTAAAAAGTGTCTGTCTGTTTAACCAATTCAATTTTAAGCTACTGAATAGATGACATAATTAGTGTGTCTGTCTGTTGTGAATTCACGCTTTAAACACTGGACCGATTTTGATGAGGGGCTTGGGCGCATGTCATCTAGTGGATACTAATGTTACAATTTTAGGACCGAATATTGCATTTATTAGAGGACGCAATTTTATTTTTTGAATATGTTAGGGGGTCAATAGAAGCTTAACCTCAAGTTTGTGGGGTCGCCACTCTTGTCCCCCAGCCGCCATCTTCAAAAAAAGGGGTGACAACACTATTTTCGTGATATCTCGGAAACTATAAGCTTTACAAAAAAATTTTTAGAATATAATCTGTTGCAAATTATTTTGCCTACAAATATATTATATTTTACCCTAAATTAAAAATTTAAAAAGTTATAAGTAAAAAAGTGATAACTTTTTTTAAAGGTTTATCATCGGTCTGAAACTTTGTTTAATAATACATTTTACAAAAAAATTACCTTAGACTAACCTTGTAAATGATCTTTAGAGAAAAAGATCCCCCAATCCCCCCCGATCTCATGAAATTAATTTTCTGCAGATGCAAAGGAAACTGTGAAAGCAATGTGTGGCTGCAGAAAAGCAGGCTTAAAATGCTCTACAGTATGCCTACTATTCTGTAAAACATTTCAGGCCTGCTTTTCTGCAGTATGCCTGCTACACTACATAAATATATGCAAACTATGTTATAGTATGCCTACTATACTATTCTGCACATGCCTACTATACTATAAAGCATTTCAGGCTTGCTATCCTGCAGCCACACATGGTTATTGGTTCCACAGTTTCCTTTGTATCAGGAAAAAATAAATTTCATAGGATCGGGGGATCTTTTTCTCAGAAAGTCATCTACAAGGTTGGTTGAAGATAATTTTTTTGTAAAATGTATTAAATAAAGTTAAAAAGTGATAATAAAACTTTTCAAAAAATTTCTGACTTTTTTGTTTATACCTTTTTAAATTTTTAATTTAGGGTAAAATGTTATATAAACATATTTGTAGGCAAAATAATTTGCAACAAATTATGCTGTTACAAATTTTTTGTAAGACGTATAGTTTCCGAGATATCATGAAAATAGTGTTGTCACCCCTTTTTTTGAAGATGGCGGCTGGGGGACAAGAGTGGCGACCCCACAAACTTGAGGTTAAGCTTTTATTGAGCCCCTCAACATATTCCAAAAATAAAATTGCGTCCTCTAATAAATGCAAAGCAAAATATGTAACATTTCAATGGACTATATTATGTTAAGACTTACAAAAAAGTAAAATAATTTTATATCATGTCCGAATATTTTTTCATATTATAAACATAGTTATGACTACAATAAACATTTAATGCCCCATAAAACATGATTAACACTGTTTATAGTGATGCCGACAAATTAAACTTTCATCACAGTAAATAACTTTAACCACTGTGATAGAGGTGTATGATGCTTTTCACATTTTTTTATTTAATCTTTTGTTAGGCTAGATTGAAAGATTACGTGTTTTACCTGACTGCGACCATGATATAAGAAGACTCAAGAGGTGATGATTTTAAAAGTATATTACATATTTTTATCATAGAGAAAATTCCTTAGTCCAGGGGTTCCCAATCTTTTTCAGCCTGCGGCGCACTTACATGCCCCAATATTTTGTCACGGGCGGCGCCCTACTCTACCTAGACGTTACAATTTAAACATACATAAATAAACACCTTTAATGATTGTACGTTAGGTTAAGCAAGTAATTAATAATAAACAAGTATTTTTTATTTAACCTATCAAGCCCCATTAGAGAACCGGTGATAGCGACAACAATAGAATAACAATAGATTTCCAAGAATCCGCGATCGAAGGATTAATCATCTGTGCTTTGTATATTTTATATTATAATTTTATTTTATAATATTTGTGGTTAGGGATAATGATAGAGGATCGACTCGCGGCGCCCCTTGCCTTTCTACGGCGCACCAGGGCACGGCGGCGCACAGTTTGGGAACCCCTGCCTTAGTCTATGATTTTATGAATAGATATATTCTAATTGAATAGCCTAAACTATTGGTCCGATATTAATATAAATTTGTCTCTCTGACTCTGAAGATTATTATAAATACTATACCATAATTTACGTAGTCCAGTCAAAGTTTTTTAGAAGACAAATCTTCATTGATTTGAAGTAAAGAAATGGTCTTTACTTTTCTGGAATCACCGTTATTACCACCGGAATATTCTTAAATCTAAAGCTCGATAAATCAAAATTGCCGATAATTTGCCGAACAATTTATATTTGAAATTGTGCCATTAGTTGCGCAGCCCTGATTGCGGGTACAATCGATACTCCAGTCACAATAGACATAACGAACCAGTAGGTCGACTTAGAAGGATCGCGGTTCTCTGCCTAAAGTGGAAAGAGGGAACACTCGTTGGGGTTTTAGTGGGTATGCTCTCGGGCGCGGCCTTTACCGCCCTGGGAAGTCCCACATATCCCGGTGACCATTCCCGGTCTGGGAAAGCGTAATTGCATTTCCCCATGGAAAAAAAGGTCGACTTGGAAGTGATTTGAAAATTATACTTTCGACGTAGTATCATATCGGCCGGCTCGCGGCGTGACACGTGGTTTTTTAGTATCTACGAGTTCTGATACTTAATTTTTTATAAATAAAAATTTAGGGGGCCTCCTAAAATATATCTTGCCCACACCAAGTTTAGGTCTTGCCCCGCCACTGTTTGTTAGTTTGTTTGAAGTCGGCCTACCGGTTCGTTCTGTCTATTGTGCAGACGAGACGGTACAAAGAGCGTTCCTGTTGTTAACAACCTTTTTCCTTGCAGGCTCCTGCTACAAATAGTTGGATTTTCTAAAACATCTTGTAGGGTTTTGTTATAATTTTATCATCGCACTTGATTCTTGGCAGAATAAAGCGTTTTTGTACTTTGCTCTTTTTTTTTTTTTATTATTCAGTGCGTCTTTTGAAAACTTTCCCGGGACTCAAAGTACGTTATAGTAAGTATAAAGGATGCACCATACCAAATTTCAGCAAATTCGCTTACGTGGCTTGGGCATGAATACTATTACAGACAGACAGTCACACTCTCGCATTTATAATATTAGTATGTATTGAATATTTAATAACGGTTTCTCATTTGTGCGACCACAAAACTAGTATTTCCTGGAATATGGGCAAAAACAAAGGCCTGGTGGTGTCCGACATAATTGCTCTCTCGCCTGAGTTGCTCTGTTTACACCGGGCTTCCCGCAGACCGCGGTAGCCGCAAATGTTACACTCATTTACGAGCTTTACAACTTGTTACTGCGATTCGTAATCTATATTATAAACGCCTCCGTGGTCTAGTGGTATAGAGCGCGGCTCTTGACTCGGAGGTCGTGGGTTCGATTCTCGCGTTGAAAACATGCTATTTCCAAGTTTGGTTAGGACAATGCAGGCTGATCACCTGATTGTCTGACAAGTAAGATGATCCATGCGTCGGATGGGCATGTAAAAAGTCGGTCCTGCGCCTGATCTCTCGCCGGTCGTGTCGGTATGCCGTCCCACTGGGTTATGAGAGTAAAGGAATAGAGAGTGCTCTTGTGTACTGCGCACACACTTGGGCACTATAAAATTACTCCTGCGTAACTGCAGGCCTGGTTTCAATGAAACCGGCCACCGTCACTGAAACCGGTGTGGGAGCTATATTTTATAAACTAGCTGACCCGGCAAATGTTGTTTTGCCATATAAATTATTTCTGGTATCAATATAAAATGTAGATAAAAACCTATTGTCACACATAACGAATGTACGTACAAAATTTCATTAAAATCGGTTGAGCCGTTTTGGAGGAATTTGCCAAATTTTAGTCTAGAATAATTTCTAGACTAAAATTTGGCCTTTTCTAGGCTAAAATCGTGGAAGCCAGGGATGGTTTATAATATTAGGAGGGAAGTGATACGAAAATCACCGGGACATCTAGTTATAATTTAGTTTTTAATGCTTCGCTTTTCAGTGTGGGGTTGAATCCCGCGTTGGAAGAATGTCTTTTTCTGTAACTTTAGACACATTTAGAATAAGAATAATAAGTAATTATAGGGTGGCAGGACTGGCCAAATGCCACGGGCCCCCGACCCAAGAGGGCCCCGAGGCCGGTACCTTAGATTTTTGAAGTGAAAACTTCTTTAGCGGCGTTGAGCACTTTTGTGGGATGGGTAAAAACTGTGAAACTCGCGTCAGATTCTCGTGCTGATCGTAAAACCTTGGAAAAACCGTGAGACGGTTGGAGAGTAGTGTTTTGTGTCGAACTCGAACTCGAACTCGAACTCGAACTCGAATTGATTGTAAGGGTTTCGATTAATTAAAAAAATCGATTTTCATAAAAAATGGGTTAAAAATTTAATCGATTGTAAGGGTTTCGATTAATTAAAAAAATCGATTTTTTAATAATCGATTTTCATAAAAAATGGGTTAAAAAATGCACAACGTTAATAATCAAGTTTTCACTTCTGCCGGCACTCCCGGAGTGCAACCCGTCTTTTTTTTTTAACATTGTATCCATGGAGTAAGTACAAAGAGGAGTGTGGTACATAAGTAGGTTATTAAAATTAAAGTTTAAACTATAAGTACAACCTGATGATTTTTACTGATTGGGCCCCATCAAAAGAATTTGCAACGGGCCCTAGATGATATACCTAGTTACGCCACGGTATATACGTATATAAGTATATTATCAGATACCTACTTTTTAAATGTAAGTGGATACAGAATTTACGTTGAAAAAAAACGTCAATTTTAAGTTGTTCATTTATTTAGTGGGAAACAGGATTCCTTACTTTATCAATAATACTCGTAATTGATAACTTTATCATCTCTAAATTAACAGGTGTTCAAGTATTAATGACACTTCTGATTAAAATGGCGGCTAATTCCAAATTCGAAATTGCAGCGTTATTTGCGGAAATAGTGAAAGAGCAAACTAATAACTTCTGATTTGGCGCGGTGTTCTAAATTTAAATGAATTCAAATTGCTCATGACACATTGAAAACTGTTTATGAATTTAATTGGAAAACGTCAACGCATAGACTAAAAACATAGTCGTAGTTCGCTGTGCATTTGACGACCTTTGTTTAGTATTAGCAACGAATTTTCATAGTTGAATTTTTAAATGAACCCGTTCAAATTATTTACTACATTCATATCAATAGATATAATATCTTTATAAATATTAATTGTATATATGATGCTATTTTATGTAAGTTAATTATTTTTAGTGCATGTTTAGTTTCATTAGGTTTTAATTATTCTCTTGTGTACTATCTGTAATGTATAATTTACACAGAGCCAGTACTGGCTGCCAATAAGACTGGCAGCCAGTATTGGCTTGAAATATGCCGCGTGTGAACAGTTTGGCCTGGCTTGAAAAACTGTTCACACGCGGCATATATAAGGTGACCATACGTCCCGCTTTGGGCGGGACAGTCCCGCTTTGGGGCAGTCTGTCCCGCTGTCCCCCGCGAGGCCGAAATTGTCCCGCTTTTGCAAACAGACCAAACGACAATTTAAAACTATTTTTATGTTTGAAATGCCTGTGTAATACCTGGAAATGACGCACTCCCATTCAACAAATGTGGTTATTCTGCCTTTAAATTTGCTTATACAGATAGGCACTAGACATTCACAAAATACTCAATCAATTGTATTTACCTCTATACTTTCATAATTTATATCTATACATATTATAAAAAAACAAAGTCGCTTTTTTCCCTCATGTCCCTTTGTTCCCTTTAATCTTTAAAACTACGCAACGGATTTTAATTATTCTTTCAGTGTTAGATAGCCCTTATTTATCGAGGAAGGCTATAGGCTATATTTTATCACGCTAAGACTAATAGGAGCGAAGAAATAGAGGAAAATGTGGAAAAAACGGGGAAAATTATTTGAAAGGGCTAACTTGAACGCACTAATCTCAGGAACTACTGGTCCGATTTGAAAAATCATTTCAGTGTTAGATAGCCCATTTATTGAGGAAGGCTATAGGCTATATTTTATTACGCTAAGACTAATAGGAGAATGTGGAAAAAACGGGGGAAATTATTTGAAAGGGCTTATCTCGCAAACTACTGGAGCAATTTTTATGTTATTTGGCACAGATAAGAAGTAGACCACGTGAAGGATCATACTCTATCGATTTTAATCATTTTTCAATGGCTATATATGTTTTATACCCGTGCGATGCCAGGGCAGGTCGCTAGTTAATAATAAAATGAAAATAAAATAGTCTTTTTATTATAAAAGAAAAATTGGAAGGGGGGAATCCGTAGATGTCCCGCTCTGACTAAAAAAATTAATGGTCACGTTAGGCATATACCAAGCCAATACTGGCTGCTGTCTTATTGGCAGCCAGTACTAGCTCTGTGTAAATTATACTTAACGTCTCTTCATTTCTCAATGTCTTGTTGTAGGTCTGCTGGCAGAGATCTCTTCTAGAGATAAGCACACCTACACACACTGGCAAAATTAGCGGAACATAGGACGACCTCTGTGGCTCAGTGGGTGGGCTGTCGGTAGCTTAAGCCGGGGGTCGCGGGTTCGAATCCCGCCAACGGAACAAAAAGTTTTCAAAGTTCCTGGGTGGGGATGTGTATTAAATATGTGTATCATATAATAAAAATCTTAAAAATGTGTATAGTATAAAAGCATTAAATATATTTCCGTTGTCTGGTACCCGTAACACAAGTCCTACAGGTACTTACCACGGGGCCAGACTGACGTGGTGTGAAGCGTCCATAGATATTATTATTAGATATTATTATTATAGGTAAAAAAGGCCACAACTTGAATTTGAAAGTGGGTCGGGCTGTGTGATGAGCTTAAAAACTATAAAAAAGGATTTCTCCTTTTTTATAGTTTCTAAGCTCATTTAAGAAATAAAATATTGAACAAAACTGGCAAGTTGATAGATTTTTATTGCAATTATGCCCTACTAAGTGTTTTTCGATGATTGACGTTACAAGTGTTCCTGATAAGAATGGCGTTTTTAGCGGGGTGCAAGGTATGCAGCTCATTTGATTGTTTGGTTTTTGGAAGAACACATTGCTTAGATACAAAATTAGTAATTTTCCAGCATCTACGACAGCTAAAGCTGTAGCCACGATAGAGAAAGGTCACACCTACCGTTCGGTCAGTCAGGCCTTAGGTGTGTCGGCTTTCGTGGTCCATCGTAACTTTCAACGCTACAGAGAGACTCGATCTTATGTTCGGAGACGAGAACAAGGCAGTTATCGGGTGGCAATGGTTCAGGATGACCGTTTTGTAAGGGTACAAGCCTTAAGAAATCGACCTCAAACTGCTTTGCAGACATGAAACCTGTCGGAACAGGTCCGAGATGTACGTGTAAGTGATTGTACAGTAAGAAGAAGACTCAAAGAAGTTAAATTAAACTCAAAGGTGCCAGCAAGGGCACCAAAACTTGAGACAGGACAGCAAAGAGCCAGGCTAAGATTTGCGCGTGAACATCAAAATTTGACAAGTGAGTGAAATCGTGTGCTGTACAGTGATGGGAGCAAATTCTGTGTAAATTTTGTTGATAGGCGATAAAGAATGTGGATAAATCGTATCGAACGCTATAGACCATCAAACTTAACGGAAACAGTGGCCTATCATGCAGGCTTCGTAATAGTTTGGGGTGGCATATGATTTGGAGCCCGCACAGAGCTGATGATTGTTAATGATGGTATTTTGACAGTACAGGGCTATAGCACAGACATCCTAGAACTGAATGTTGTGCCTTTTGCACAGTTTTAGGCAGTAACTTCAATTTTATGCGCGTCCATAGAGTAAAAAAAAAAACGGTTGTCTGTAAAGTCGGTTAACTGACGATAGTTGAACGTGACAACGTGCCTCTTTGTCGCTCGTTCCGCGCTCTCGCTTGCACTTCAAGCCTTAAATGGAACGCCTCAGAGCGAGGTAACGCCGCATGAGTCATGCTTTTTCGTGCGTGCAGCCGGCTCCATCGAATTATAAGACGTTGTCACGTCAAAACTCATTTCCCCGACTGTACATTACTGCTTAGCACAATTTTCCCCGACTGTACATTTCTGCTAAACAACTCATTTCCCCGACTGTACATTTCTGTTTAGCACAATTTTCCGCGACTGTACACTTCTGCTAAACAACTCATTTCCCCGACTGTACATTTATGCTAAACAACTCATTTCCCCGACTGTACATTTCTGCTTAGCACAATTTTCCCCAACTGTACATTTCTGCTAAACAACTCATTTCCCCGACTGTACATTTCTGCTAAACAACTCATTTCCCCGACTGTACATTTCTACTTAGCACAATTTTCCCCGACTGTACATTTCTGCTAAACAACTCATTTCCCCGACTGTACATTTCTGCTTAGCACGATTTTCCCTGACTGTACATTTCTGCTAAACAACTCATTTCCCCGACTGTACATTTCTGCTTAGCACAATTTTCCCCGACTGTACATTTCTGCTAAACAACTCATTTCCCCGACTGTACATTTCTGCTTAGCACAATTTTCCCCGACTGTACATTTCTGCTAAACAACTCATTTCCCCGACTGTACATTTCTGCTAAACAACTCATTTCCCCGACTGTACATTTCTGCTTAGCCCAACTTTCTCCGACTGTACATTTCTGCTAAACAACTCATTTCCCCGACTGTACATTTCTGCTTAGCACAGTTTTCCCCGACTGTACATTTCTGCCAAGCAACTTATTTCCCCGACTGTACATTTCGTTCGAGTTCGAGTTCGACACAAAACACTACTCTCCAACCGTCTTACGCGTTTTCTATGGTTTTTAGATCAACACGAAAATCTGACGCGAGTTTCACAGTTTTTACCCATCCCACAAAAGTGCTCAAAGCCGCTAAAGAAGTTTTCACTTCAAAAATCGGGCATTATTACCTAAATATGCTGGCGTAGCCCAGGTGGAGAGGTCAGCACGGTCTACGGATGTGGATCCGATTGAGGACGTGTGGCACATCAATGGGTGAACGGTACGAGTCAAAACTCCAGCTCCAAAATGTATTTAGGAGCTCGAGTTGGCGCTACTGGAGGAGTAAAAGAATATCCCACAGGAAATGATTGACAATCACAATGCAAGCATGGAATGGCGTATCCAGATCCATAGAAAGCATTACACGCTTTTAACATGGCATTTCTTAAGTAAAAATGGAGAATTTAACTTAAAAACTTACTACTGAAATTTCAAAGATTTTTCTTAATTTTTGATTTTTGCAGATTTTTTCTATTTTACACGTTTTTATGCCCTAAATTTATATAAATTTTATTTTTTAATCATGAATTATTAAATTAATATTTTTAATAAAAACATAAAATTTTGTTATGTTCCTCTAACTCTAACCTCTGTGTGTGTTTATGTACTCTATTAATGTATTGTGTATATTTTAAAGCTAGTTTAAAAAAATGTACATAAAGAATAAATAAATTCTACTAGGTAACGCTCGCAGCTCCGTTGCGCCAATGTTAATTTGTCGCGCGGGAACCAGTCATTTTTCCAGTGTAAAAGGTATCCTTCGTTCTTTCCCGGGACTTAAAATATTATATCCATAAAATCAGTTGTGTGGTTTGGGCGTGAAGAGCTAATAGACAGGCAGACACACTTCCGCATTTATATTATACTAGCGACCCGCGTATAAAATACTGAAAAAATGATTAAAATCGATGGCCGTTTTTCCATATTTTCCTCTATTTCTTCGCTCCTATTAGTCTTAGCGTGATAAAATATCTAAGCCTATAGCCTTCCTCGATAAATGGGCTAATAATCTAACACTGAAAGAATCATCAAAATCCGTTTCGTAGTTTTAAAGATTAAAGGGAACAAAGGGACATGAGGGAAAAAAAGCGACTTTGTTTTATAATATGTATAGAATGACTATGGATATTTAGTAAAAGTGTAAGACTTTTGGAATACAATCAATTAGTATACTCGTAAAACATTGTCATACAAACAACTCAACTATAAAATCTGTGGCCCAGGTAGCTCATCTATATTTAATGGCTGAAGGAAAAATACTCTGGGTTCGATTCCCGTCGTAAATCAGGGGTGGATTCTCGTAATCCCGAAGTCGAATGGCATATCTGGACCGATAGCAGATTTCGAGGACAATAAAATTAAAACTTTCCCGTAACTCACGAACTCGGCTCGATATTAATGCTAGTGAATTACAAGTTTTGAGTTTTTATCGACTTCAGCTGATCCGTTTGCAGATACGTTGGATATAAGTTTTTTTTTCCTTTTCGATGGGATCTAGCATGTAGATACGAGTATATCCGTTTTCGTTTTGAGCCTAAATTGCTGTTTCTGTATACTTACTGACATTATAAATGTGAAAGTGTATCTGTCTGTGGCCAAGAGGCAATCGGTTCAGTGGTTTAGTTGGGAAGACACAACCAAACCGCTGAACCGATTTTACTGAAATTTGGTACGGAGATTCTTTGAGTCACGGGAAAGGACACAGGATACTTTATCCCGGGAAAATGTATGGTTCCCGCGCAATAAACGAATTTTGACGCAACGGAGTGAAGAAAAAAGTAAAAAGTGCAAGTGCATTGGTATAATGCTTTGAAAAAGTGGAAATTTTGGGCATCGGGACTTTTCCAGATGGATATAGTAACAAAAAAATGTAAAAGTGTAAAGTTTTATGTTGAGTTCAAAATTAATGTACATTTTAAATTAAAGCCTATATCCCTCGGACTATATTTTTGTGATACAATTAAAAAACATTTTGACCCCTCAACACGGTAAATTAGTGATAAAATTTATAATAATGGCGTCCATTTGAGACATAAAGTCATTGTATGAGCATAATGTACGGGGTCCCGCGGGAAATCATCGGGAATCTGACGACCTAAAATACAACAAATGCGATCGGCCAACGAGTGATGATACATAATTGAGAAGTGGATGAAATAGATAACTAAAATTTTAAAAATTTTCGTTCTTTTGCATAAATGATGGCTTTAACGCCGGCAAAATGATTTCAAATCATGAAATGTAGATTTTATGTTTAGACGAATATATTAGCCAGATGATGAGGTAGGTAAGTTACAAGGTTTGTTCAAATTGTATGGGAAAAAAATAGTCATTGCCCGTATGTTATAAAATTTCAGTTATCCGCTTCATCCACTCGCGTCTTCAATTTCACATATTTACATTTTCATTTCGATATCGAACAATTTTAGCAAAAAAGTCGGAGAACCTAATTTTATAATTTTTTAAGGCTAATGCGCCGGTCATTTTAGAAATATAAAATAATAAAGATTTAGTTATATACCTAGCCAAATTTTAATGGAGAGCTTGTAGGTTAAGAAAGCAAATTTTCAATTCCTAATCTTTGTGATGGTGAAGCTATCCACAATTAATTATCTGTCTCTGAATATTAATTGTTATTTGATCACTGCAGCTGAATTAACTATAGCTACGTCTAAATTAACTCGAGCATAATATTTTTTTCATCATAACACTTTTACCTAAAAATGATTTTCATAAAAAAATCTGCCAAAGTGTATTTTTTTAAATTAACTGTAGATTGAAAAGTCTCTCATAAGATAATGTCATGTATAAAGAGTACACCAATGAAAAATCGCAATCACCGCTCGTACTATGATAGTGTGAGCGTTGATGGCGTATTTTTATTGGTCATCTTGTACATTAGTAAATGTTGATTGGATAACATCAATTTCCAGCCATAAACCAACAATAAACTCCTAATCCCAAAGTAATTAAAAAACTTTCCAGAAGAATCATTAACGAAGGATATCGAAATACAATGCATTATACGATACTAGAAGAAGCCTGGTACTCCGTTGCGCTAAAATTCCTTTATTGCGCGAGAACTGTTAATTTTTCCGGGATAACAAGTAAAAAGTATCCTATGTGCTTTCCCCGGACTCAAAGTATCTCCCAGCAAAGCTGTTTCATCGGATTGGGCGTTAAGGGGTGACAGACAGACAGAGAGACATAAGGAATGGAAAGTATGGATATGGATAACTAGATGACGCCCGCAACTCCGTTGCGCCAAAACTCGTTAATCGCGCGGGAACCGTACATGTTTCCGGGACAAAAAGGTATCCTATGTCCTTTCCCGGGACTCAAAGTATCTCCATGCCAAATTTCAGCAAAATCGGTTCAGCGGTTTGGGCGTGAAGAGATAACAGACAGACAGATAGACAGACATACAGACAGACAGACACACTTTCGCATTTATAATATTAGTATAGATATAGAACGATAACTCTTATACACTGTACCGCTGAAATATGGCTTTTGTTACTGTCATAAACATATACCTATGATAACGAAAAATGTTATTGCGGACACTTCTATCTTACCTGTAGGAGCGGGGAGTGGATCACCATGGGGTTTAGTGGGTAGACCCTACGCCTTGGGAGTCTCACACTCCGCCCGATGTCCCCAATCCGATGGGGATGCGTAAATTATATTCCCATGTAACAAAAAAGGATAACGACAATGAAAATTGTATAACCGACCCGAGTATGACAACTACTTAAAGGTATTTCTTGAATTTTCTTGGTGTGTATTGCATGAACGCCTCCGTTGTCCAGTGGTTTAGAGCGTGGCTTTTGACTTGAAGGTCGCGGGTTCCCGCGTTGGAAACGTATTATTTCTAAGTTTGGTTAGGATAGTGCAGGCTAATCCATGATTGTTTGTCAAGCAAGATGATCCATGCGTCGAATGGGCATGCAAAAGTCGGTCCTGCGCCATCCATCTCTTGCCAGTCGTATCGGTGGTCCGTCCCACTGGGCTATGAGAGTAAAGAAAGAGAAAGTACTCTTATAATCTGAGCACACACTTGGGCACTATAAAAGTACTCCTGCGTAACGGCCTGGTTTCAATGAAATCGGCCAACGTCACCGAAACCGGTATAGGGGTATGTTGGTATGCACTTCGTGGAACCATTTTTTTACTCAGTTATTCTTACATATTATTGTATATCGATGACGAGGGAATAAAAATCCACATGAATCTAAGACACGCAATCACAAAAGTTGGCTAAACTTCCTACTTTTATTAAATAAGTTAAACGCAATATTGGATTTTAGTTAACTCCGGTTCGACTAATAGGAGCGGAATGGCCAAACGTCGGCAGTTTATTTAATTGGCAATATTCGTAGTGAAACTTACGTGGACTTAACAAGTAATTCCTATATTTACTTACTTTCATAAATCTCACATGTAATTAAAAATATACTGTACATAAAGCACGAAGGTTTGTCCGGTGTATATAATTTCACAATGCTTATTTTTGTATATAATTTAATCGATTTTTTTTTATATTGATCGACTTGCAGGCATGAAACTGGTGTCACTCGTAAATTTTCACATTCAATTCCAACTTTGGACTGGTAGGGACAATAACTACCCGTAAAACATGGAGATAGCATTTTTACAATATGGGAATCGAATACACGATCAAGCAAGAAGCCTAAAACTATTGGGCTGTATCGTCGCATTAACTGACAACATTTTTTGGTGAATTATGAATGCAGTCTAAATGTACAAGTTGGAACCGAGCGACACGCGACAACTGCGACGACTTGTCGTCGCGACGCTACTGGTTTCTATGTATTTCTTCGAAATACCCTCCGCAGCTAGCGACACTTATTCATAGAAATACATAGAAACCAGTAGTGTCGCGACGACACGTCGTCTGCTGCCGTTTCATATAGCCGGCTTCCAACTTGTACCTTTATTCTCATTTCTAAATGATCTAAAGAACATGACTCCATTCATAACTCAAACCTATTTTTTTGGCGGGTTGATATACAAATGCTTAACGGCGTCGTAACAGGATAGTATATTTTACCTATAGGGCTTAGCCCCAGGAAAAACAAAGACAAATTGTTAATAGACACCAGTGGGGCAGAGGTATCTACGTATAAATTGCTTGGTGCGTCAGAGCGACAGCTCCCAATTGAAAGTGGGCTGTGCATTGACTTGTATACTGTGGTAAGGACAGGCTATATCGACCCTTTGTTGTCAAAGTAAGTGCCCTATTGGGGCCAATGGATGTCTACGGTCCGGGAGACTCGTGACCGCTGCGCGCAAAATGTGAGTTGTAGTAAACGGTTTGGTTGTATTAAGAATTTTTATGGACAAAGATTCAGAGTAAAATATTATATTTTAAAACACCTTTAAAGTGTAATACGTAACGTCTGTCTTAGTCCTTAGAAAACACAAAAGTTAAAAAAACATAATTCCTTGGTATTTCCGCAGAATTTTCTTATGTGCGTTTACACCTCGTCGCGTTAAAAAGTGACCTTAGTGATTTTTCTTGGTCCATTTTTTATCAGTATCGCCCTTCATAAAATTCGATCGGTTTCTTTTCTTTGAGTCTAATAAATGAAACGAACATGCAAATAAACTTTATTTTAACCCCCTTTTTAAATAATATAAACATTTACACTGTGCTTACAGACATGGCTTAACACACAATAATGGTGTCGTAACCTATCCTTACCTGCCAAATCATTGGTGTTGTGTGAGATGGTCAAACGCCTATTGATCCACGCTCGTTAGGTGCAAATTATCGAGCACCAGTTGCCACAAACAGCTTCTAGAATATTCTAAATGCTATTATGTAGGGCCAAGCAGATATGCAAACTCAAAACTCAAAACTCAAACTCAAAATTTTTTATTCAGAATAAATTTTTGCAAATATTTTCTGAAAGTCTACATGATGCCTACCACCGGTTCGGGAACTAACCCGGCGAGAAGAACCGGCGTAAGAAACTCGCAGGGGGCCCACTTTATTTACCAAAAAAAGTGAGAAAAAAATTAATCTTTTAAAATAAAGTTTACAATGCTGTAACTTAAAATTATACAATGTCAACATACATACATAATTGTAAGTCATAAAATAATGTAGAAGTAGCCTTGCAAGCAGCCATCCTACTCCCAAGATGTGCCGTCGTTTATGAAATCATTGACCTTATAATAGGCTTTGGCACACAAACGTTCTTTGACTACTTTTTTAAATTTATTAATGGAAAGATTTTGAACTTTTTCTGGGATTTTATTGTAAAGGCGTACACATTGACCTTTAAAAGATTTACTAACTTTACTAAGTCTGATCACCGGTATTTCTAGTTTGTACTTATTTCTAGTGTTTCTTCCGTGACTGTCACTTTTGGTTGTAAATTTACTAAGATTCTTTCTAACATATAAAACATTATCCAAAATGTATTGAGAAGCAACAGTTAGAATACCAATTTCTTTAAACTTTTCTCTCAGAGATTCAAAAGCTGACATTTTATAAATTGAACGTATAGCTCGCTTCTGCAGCACAAAAATCGTATTAATGTCGGCAGCGTTTCCCCATAAGAGGATGCCATACGACATTCTACTATGAAAATAACTGAAATAAACTAGTCTTGCTGTGTCTTTGTCAGCAATTTCCCGTATTTTTCTGACTGCGTATGCTGCAGAACTGAGCCTATCTGCAAGATTAGCAATATGAGGACCCCACTGTAGTTTACTATCTAGTGTAATGCCTAAGAATACAGTGGTGTCCACCAAATCCATCTTCTCATCATTTAATAGTATATTGGTTTTAACTTGCCTGACATTGGGCAAAGTAAATTTTAAACATTTAGTTTTCTTAGAATTTAGAAGTAAGTTATTAACGTTAAACCAATGTACTATTTTTGAGAGAGCACTATTTACCTCGTCGTAATTTGACTGTTGTCGCTTCACTTTAAAAATAAGTGAAGTGTCATCAGCAAAAAGTACTATCTCATTATCCTTAACAAGATAAGGTAAGTCGTTTATGTAGATGAGAAAAAGGAATGGACCTAAAATGGATCCCTGTGGGACGCCTAATTCTATTTTGGTCCCATTGGACCTTTTACTATTAATGTCAACCCTTTGAGTTCTATTTTTGAGGTAAGATGTCAAAAGGTTGAGTGCTGAGTCCCTAATGCCATAGTGGTGCAATTTCCTGATTAATGTAGCATGCTCAACACAGTCAAAAGCCTTGGAGAGGTCGCAAAAAACCCCTAGGGCATCCTGCGAATCCTTCCATGCTTCAAATATACTATAAAGAAGACCTATACCAGCATCCGTTGTGGATCGACCCTTAGTAAAACCATATTGATTTTTGTGCAATAAACTATTTAAGTTAAAATGTAATAGTAACTGATTTAAAATTATTTTTTCATATATTTTACTTAGAGTCGGTAGAATCGATATAGGCCTATAATTTGTAGGATCAGATTTAAGTCCCGCTTTAAATAAAGGTACAACCTTACTGTGCTTCATCAAGTCAGGAAAAACACCACTCTTTATGCAGTCATTAAAAATCATTGATAGATGAGGAGCTATGATGTCAATTATTGATTTGATAATTTTAGTAGACATACCCCAGAGATCAGTAGTATCTTTAATATTTATTAATTTAAAAGTATCAACGATATCTTTGGGGACAATCTCTCTAAACCTAAAATTGACATTACATTCCTTTACATTGTCTCTGAGTAGTTTTTCAGCAGCTGCAGGTGAGGAGTTTAAATTTTTCGTAGTTGAGACCGGAATGTCAGCAAAAAATTTCTCGAAGACCGTCGCAACCTCATGATCATTGGTAATCTTTTTATTTTCAAAATAAATTTCAAAATCAGAGCTACGACAGGTGACGTTTCCAGTCTCACCAGCTATTACTTTCCAAGTAGTTTTGATTTTATTTTTCGAATTTTTAATTTTATTCCTAATGTGAATAGCCTTAGCGGCTTTACAAACTTTTTTAAAAATCTTTGAATAGTTTTTTACATATGTTTTGAATTTATCACTAGTATTCATGCATTTTTCATCATACAATTCATATAATCTTTGTCTGCTTATTTTAATTCCTGTAGTTGCCCATACTGTGAAATTATTATTTTTTTTATGGCTTTTTTTAACCGTTCTAGGAGTAAATACAGTATTAAATTGGGTTCTTATCATCTTAAACAATTTGTTAAATGCTTCATCTGAGCTATTCGTCTCATCCAGTAATAGTTGAATACTTGAACTTAAGTTATTTCTAAACTTCTCAATACGTTTTGTATTCACAGGAACAAACACACGCTTTTCCTCTAGGTAACTATCGCAATGTATATTAAATGAGGCTAGTTGCCCACAGTGATCAGAGCTAAGCTTATTTATTATTTCTTTTTTACATGGAGAAAAATTTGTAAAAATATTATCAATACAAGTTGCCGTTGTGTCACAGATTCTTGTTGGCTCATAAAACAAGTAATTTAGGTTATATGATTTAAATAGAGATGTGAATCTAACAGTAGTAGAGTTCAAGTCAAATAAATTAATATTAAAGTCACCACAAACGATAACTTTTTTGTTAGATGCACATATCTTTGATAATATTTGTTCCATGCTTTGTTCAAAGGAGTCATATAACCCTGATGGTGGCCTGTATACGCTTACAATAATTAGTTGACTTAACTCTATGCAGGCTACTTCTATTATCCGTTCAGAAGAGAGGTTCACAATGTCTTTACGTTCTTTGAATTTTAAATTTTTTCTAATTAATATAAGTGATCCGCCTCTAATGGCATTCTCTCTGCTGAACGAGCTTGCCACCTGGTGATCATTGAGATTGAAAATGAGTTCATGTTTTCTAAACCAGTGTTCTGAAATACAAATAATATCAATTTGAAATTGTTTTAGAAATAACTCAGTTTCAAGCTCTTTACCTACCATTCCTTGAAAGTTCTGATGCACCAAGCTTATAACATTCTTGCTATTTATATTGGAGTAAGTTTTGGTAGGATTTTTCACACTTAAGCTATTAGTGCAAGAGACATCCTCCATTGTCTTATGGTCTAATTTAAATAATTAATTGGAACATATTCCAACTCGTTACTATAACTAGAATACTGCTCAATAGAAGCAGGAGTCAAAGAAGCCAAATTCTTGGCAGTCTTGCAGTGGGGAGATATAAGGAAGTCCGATGCACCGATCTGGGTTAAAGTTAAAATTGGGTTAAATATTATGTTAATCTATATTTTCGTGATTATAAAAGAATAGGTATGATATATTAACATAGAATTTGCTTGGATTGGTGGAAGTGTCTTGATTAAAATCAATGAGTATGTTAAATCTGCAAGTCCTATATTATCTATAGGTCAATATTCGAAACTATTTGCAAAGCGAACCAAAGTGGTGCATGCTATGGGTGTTTAACTGTCACTCATAGCTCGCAAACCTCCACATGACGGTTCAATTCCAGCACAACCTGTATTAAGCGCAATTTTACAAACACCCCTGTATATCAAACTGTATGAATAATTGTTAGTTAAAATCAATTACTAATTAGTAATCAGTAATTACTAATTAGTAGACGCATATAAAGCCAGCCCTAGTAATTACTAGGGTTCGCTTTATATTTTATATGCGTCCGTTCGAACGAGCGGTTTGGCCGCTACACCGCGAGATCACAAGCAATGTAAGGGTCAAATCAGACCGCAACGACAAAAGGCGAGGCGCGACGCGGCATAAATTTGTATGGATTTGACAGATTTCAATTGCATGAGACGTCTTGCGAATCTGTCAAATCCATTTACATACGCGTCGCGTTGCGTTGATTCAGAACGCAACGCGACGCGTATGTAAATGGATTTAGTAGTGTACTCCACAGCGCGTATTGAACCAAACTGCGCAGTGTCGTTTGACAAACCGTTCAAACCGACATCAAACGGTTGCATCAAGCACTTAAAGTTTGAATCAAACCGTTTGATCGTCTCGGGGGCCCTTTACGGTGCGTCCACATTTGTATCATTTGCGCGATCAGATCTCCGATCAGATCTCCGTCGCGATCATCGCGCCGTATCAAGTATGCATATCATAGTGTGGACGCCGATTAGATCATTCTACCGATCATGCGCGTATTTGATACGACACGTATCGGATACGCGGTTAATAGCGATCGGGGCGTATCATGATACGCGTATCATTTTGATACGCTTCGATGATACGCGACGGAGATCTGATCGGAGATCTGATCGCGCAAATGATACAAATGTGGACGAAGCCTTATGTGTATGTAGTAAGTTATTGAAATAGCGGTGCGGTCGCGCTGTTATTAACATACAATTGCTTGTGATCTTGCGGTGCAGGCGCCAGGCCGCGCGTTTGCGCGGACGCATATAAAACGAGCCTTAGCACGGGGCTAGACGGAAGTGATGTAAAGCGTGCACAGATATCATATTACAGTAGAAGCTCGATTATCCGGCTCTCAGTTATACGGATTGGCGATTATCCGGACTGCCCTTGTAAAATTTATCTCTAAATAATTTCAAGAAACATTAATTTTCTGCGTGTTTGACAAACACAATTTTATTTACGTTTCAAAGTATACACCAAAACCGTCCCTTTTAATAGATTCATCATCATCATCATCATCATCAGCCTATTGCCGTCCACTGCTGAACGTAGGCCTCCCCCTATGAGCGCCAACCATCCCGATCTTGGGCAGCCTTTCTTTAAATCGTCATATAATAGATTGACGACCTCTGTGGCTCAGTGGTGAGCGCGTTGGTAGCTCAAGCCGGGGGTCGCGGGTTCGAATCCCGCCGACGGAACAAAAAGTTTTTCAATGTTCCCGGGTTTGGATGTGTATTAAATAATAAAAATCTTAAATATATGTATAGTATAAAAGTATTAAATATATTTCCGTTGTCTGGTACGAGGGCTGCTATTTATGTATCCGGAATTAAAAAAAGAAACAAACATATATCATTTAATATGGTTTTATTGCTTTTCAAAATATTCGCCGCGATGATCGACACATTTTTGCATACGCTGGAACCAATTTTCATAGCACTTTTTCCATTCGGATTGAGGTATCTCCAAAACATGCATTTTGAACGCATCAACAGCCTCTTCGCGGCTCGAAAAACGTTGACCACGTAATTTGTTCTTCGCGTATGGAAATAAAAAAAAATCGTTAGGTGCCAAATCAGGGCTGTACGGCGGATGACCAGTCAATTCGATCTTTTGACCCTCCAAAAACTGAGTTGTTTCAGCTGAGGTGTGACAGCTAGCATTGTCGTGATGTAATATGATTCTGCGTTGTCGGTTGTCCTTTCTTATTTCTTCAAAGACTTCTGGTAAACAAATGGTCGTATACCATTCAGAATTAACCGTTTTACGATTCTCTAATGGCACTGTAGCCACATGTCCATTAATTCCAAAAAAACAGGCGACCATTTGCTTCAAAGTACTTTTTGCACGAGTAACTTTTGTTGGTTTCGGCTCATCTTGGAACACCCACACCGTTGACTGTTGTTTAGTTTCGGGGTCATATGCATAGATCCAAGATTCATCACCTGTGTAGATATTATAAACGGCTTTTGACGTACCACGGTTGTATTTTTTTATCATTTTTTTGCACCAATCGACACGAGCCCGTTTTTGATCGATTGTCAAGTTGTGCGGAATCCAACGCGAACATATTTTTTTTACAGCCAAATGTTCGTGTAATATCTTATGTATGCTCGTCATACTTATGCCTAAGGACGCCTCTATCTCGCGATATGTAACATGACGATCACGCATTATTAGTTCCCGCACAGCATTTATATTTTGTGGGACAACAGCTGTTTTTGGGCGACCTTCTTTATTTTCATCCGTGAGCATAGACCACCCACGATTAAACTCACTGTACCAGTGATAAACAGTGGTTTTTGATGGTGCTTCATCTCCAAAAGTTGCGGTGAGTTGAATAAAGCACTGTTGTTGATTTAGCCCACGCCGAAAATCGTAGTAAATCATTGCACGAAAATGTTCACGCGTTAAATCCATGGCAAATGAAGACACGCAATTTTCTAAATGACGCCACAATGGAAAAATAATTGACAGTCACATGAAACAAAATGTATTCTTCAACCAAAGAGTTCTATTTTCAAATGTTGTAATTACTTTTTAAATATTGTTCTTGTAAGTGGCCAGTTCCGGATACATAAATAGCAGCCTATGTACCTGTAACACAAGTCCTTTAGGTACTTAGCATGGGGCCAGACTGACGTGGTGTGAAGCGTCCATAGATATTATTATTATTATTACTTATCCGGATTTTCGAATATCCGAATGCCTAACGACGTAAATTAGTTCGGTTTATCGAGGTTCGATTATATTATCAAAATTTTCCGTAGTATAGCGTTACACTTTCTTAGTAACTTTTTCTTTGAAAACTTCCACAAGGATGAAATTCTATTTCGTAATTTAAAACGGCACTTGACAAGGAGCTAATTAAATTTAAAACTGTAGAGAAAACTTTAATTATTTCGAAAAAAACTTCAACTTGGCACTTTAGCGGAGCCGTCAACTAGTGACTTCATTTGCAACTTAGATGCCTTAATAAATTATTTACGTAACGCAATATCCTTAGCCGTTTTAAAACTTGGATTATGATTTAAAATGTGATTTATTTGCTCTTGATAATTTTAGGCCAAAAGTTTTTTTGATACTTAAAATTAAATCTTTATATTAAGAATCGGCTTCGGCTTAAATAAAATTGATATATGTAATTGATTGTACTGTCGGTTCTTGGTGGAAATTCATGTTGAACACTAATAAAACACACTTTTCTTGCACTTTTTCCACTATATTAAGATATTACTATAACTTTTAACAAATTACACGACCGGTTTCGAACTTATTCACCTGATGATGAATAATTTCGAAACCGGTAGTGTTTTTTGTTAAAAGTTATAATAATATCTTAATATAGTGGAAAAAGTGCAAGAAAAGTGTGTTTTATTAGTGTTCAAAATAAAATTGAAACAAATGATATCAAAGATTTAGCTTTCATTTATAGTTTTTTTTAGCATATTTGTTAAAGTGTTAGCAATGAAAGAAATCAGGAGTTCTTTCAAAAGGCAATTCAGTCTTTCATAAGGCAATTCAGCAATTTCATTTTGCCATGATTTTTTTGTTATCAATCCGAGTGGAGTAGTTGTGGCCACGTTAAAGCTGTACCTACTTATCTATAGTCAAACAAAAACTAAAAAAGTCATTTCACGTGTTCGATGGCTTAATTTTTAGAGTTCCGTGCCCAAAGTGTGAAAACGGGACCTACTATGACTATATATTACTAAGACTTCTTTGTCTGTCTCCTGAATCTCAAGAAAGGTTATTACCTTTCTTGAGATTCAGGAGAGTTGAATTTTTTGGATTATTTGACTGGACTTCTATATACATAAGTGATTAAACCTAAAATTTACGTAATACAATTATATTTAAGGACGCTATGGACGCTTCACACCACGTCAGTCTGGCCCCGTGGTAAATACCTGAAGGACTTGTGTTACGGGTACCAGACAACGGAAATATATTTAATACTTTTATACTATACCAACATATATTTAAGCTTTTGATTACACCATACATAATATATTTAATATACATCCAAGACCCAAGAACATTGAAAACTTTTGTTCCGTCGGCGGGATTCGAACCCGCGACCCCAGCTTGCGCTACCAACGCGCTCACCAACTGAGCCACAGAGGTCGTCATCATAACATTTCAATCAAAAAGTACCAAAAACTCAAAATGTAATTTAATGGACAGACATAAAGAACACCATACAGTCATTTATTTAGAAGAGCATTAACTCTAAATGCCTCGAGGGAAATCAGATTGCAGATGTAAACCTTGACGAATCATTTCGCTTCATTTTTTACAACTTTCACAAAATACGGATAGAAGTTTCGCTCGTTATAACTTTCTTTTATTAAAAAACTGGAGATTCGTCTGCGTCTGAAATCACAGGTATATACATACATACATGTTTTAAGTAGGCCATAAACACAAGGGTGTACCTGACAGGTTTGCCTGTGCAGTTACTCCTGTCAGGCAAAGCTGAGGCAAAACCTGCACAGTTCTGTAACATACACGCTTCGGTTTACCTAAGCAGTTGACCTGTTCAGGCAAACTTGTCAGGTACACCCTTGCGTGTATGGCATGCTTTAAGGCTATTTACGATGACAAGTCGATCTGACTAGGCTCGTTTCTACGTTTCTGTGTATGTGCACGAGTTTTAGCAGATCAGCCTGCGGATCGAAGAGGACAGACTAATCCGACCGCTTTGATCAGCCTATGGGGAGGCTGATAGAGGTGCCTTTTAATTACAACTGACTTAAGCGGCCTCTGTGGCTCAGTGGTGAGCGCGTTGGTAGCTCAAGCCAGGGGTCGCGGGTTCGAATCCCGCCGACGGGACAAAAAGATTTCAATGTTCCCGGGTCTGGATGTATATTAATCCGTCGATCACCAATTCCTGGAAATCTTTTGTTGTCGCGGCCTTACGGGGCTTGATGGGTTAATTATGTGTATAATATAATAAAAATCTTAAATATATGTATATAGTCCATTGAAATGTTACAATTTTAGGACCGAATATTGCGTTTATTAGAGGACGCAATTTTATTTTTGGAATATGTTGGGGGGCTCAATAGAAGCTTAACCTCAAGTTTGTGGGGTCGCCACTCTTGTCCCCCGGCCGCCATCTTGAAAAAAGGGTGACAACAATATTTTTGTGATATCTCGGAAACTATAAGTCTTACAGAAAAATTTTAAGAACATAATTTGTTGAAAATTATTTTGTCTACAAATATGTTTATTTAACTTTTTACCCTAAATTAAAAATTTAAAAAGTTATAAGCAAAAAAGTGAGAATTTTTTTTAAAAGTTTATTATCGCTCTTTATCTTTGTTTAATACATTTTACAAACAAATTACCTTAGAACAACCTTGTTAATGATCTTTTGAGATAAAGATCCCCCGATCCCACCCCGATCTCATGAAATTAATTTTCTGCAGGTGCAAAGGAAACTGTGAAAGCATGTGTGGCTGCAGAAAAGCAGACCTAAAATGCTCTACAGTATGCCTACTATTCTGTAAAGCTTTTCAGGCCTGCTTTTCTGCAGCCACAGTCTACAGTATGCCTACTATACTACATAAATATATGCAAACTATATTATAGTATGACTACTATACTAGTCTGCACATGCCCACTATGATATAAAGCATTTCAGGCCTGCTTTTCTGCAGCCACACATGGTTCCACAGTTTCCTTTGTATCTGCAGAAAATTAATTTCATGGGATCGGGGGATCTTTTTCTCAAAATATCATCAACAAGGTAGGTTTAAGGTATTTTTTTTGTAAAATGTGTTAAAAAAAGTTAAAAAGTGATAATAAACCTTTTCAAAAATTTTATAACTTTTTTGCTTATAACTTTTTCAATTTTTAATTTAGGGTAAAAAGTTAAATAAGCATATTTGTAGGCAAAATAATTTTCAACAAATTATATTCTTACAAATTTTTTGTAAGACGTATAGTTTCCGAGATATCACGGAAATAGTGTTGTCACCCCTTTTTTCAAGATGGCGGCCGGGGACAAGAGTGGCGACCCCACAAACTTGAGGTTAAGCTTTTATTAAGCCCCCCAACATATTCCAAAAATAAAATTGCGTCCTCTAATAAATGCAAAGCAAATGTAACATTTCAATGGACTAATAGTATAAAAGTATTAAATATATTTCCGTTGTCTGGTACCTGTAACACAAGTCCTTCAGGTACTTAGCACGGGGCCAGACTGACGTGGTGTGAAGCGTCCATAGATATATTAAGCAATTTAACCAACAATCGTCTCTACAATACGGCCGTATTCAAATACATTTAATAAATAATTAATTAAAAATGAAGCGTTACACAGAAAATGTATGGAGCTCTCGTCGAAATATCCATTATTAAAGTTTAGTTATATTTTATTATTTTAGTAAGGTACTTGTGTACCTTTGGTATACACATTGGTATACAAATGAAATAGTTTAGGCATAATAAAAATATTATGTGTACCAATTAAGTAAGTAATTATGAAATGTATTACCACCGATATAGTATTTAACCTTACTAACTAGTAAGGTACATTTGAAATTCATTTCATTAATATATAAAAGTTGTACAACGGTTTTCCAACAAGGAATTTCATTCAAAAGAATTTAAACTATTTTATTAGTACCAGCGTAATTCTATATCACGTTACACTCAATTTTAATTCGCCAGCTCTTAAAGCGTTTTTCCAAACGAGTAAATGCGCTCGAGTTTTCCTTTCTCTGGAATGGAGACATGTTTAATTCATTTTAAACTCTTCTAACTTTTATTTAAACGGCTCGATTTGAAAATAATTACTATCGAGGCTTATGTTCTTCGAACAAGCCTTAATACCTATCGGTCGAATGTATTTGCTGTTGATTGCTTTCAAATTAAGCTGCTCTGTATACGACTAAGTAGTGTACGTCTTAGATTCAGGTCAGTACACAGCAATAGTAACTAAAAAGTAAAAGCCTATATTTAGGCGTGTATTAAATGAATGAATTGCATTGCATTTTTCATACTGCACCTGATACCCATAATATAACGAAAAAATGGGATATGTCTCTTTTGTGTCGGGCGGTCACAAATGACGCCTTTAATATATACTTAACATTATTATTATACTAGATGACGCCCGCAACTCCGTTGCACCAAAATTCATCTATAGCGCGGGAACCGTAAATTGTTTCGGGATAAAAATATCCTATATCCTTTCCCGGGACTCAAAGTATCTGAATTACCCAGCGAAAGAGTTAAGTGGTTTGGGCGTGAAGACTGACGAGGTAACAGACAGACAGATAGATAGACAGACACACTTTCGCATTTATAATATTAGTAAAAAGTATGGATATTATTATTATATTAAAACTGAACAGTTTGTATGTTAGATCACGCTAATCTCACTAACTATTCGACAGATTTTTAAGTAATTTGGTGAACTACATTGAGCTAACTCTCTTTCCTAAAACTAAATTTAATTAGGTTCATTTCAAACACGCTCCACCATATTTTGCTGGAAAGCTATTCAAAACCATGCTATCTAAAAAGCGTAACGAAGTTTTTTGTGTTATGAACAATGTTTTGCATTTTACACCCGGGAGTGAAGTGTGAATGTAACTGGTGGAACACTGACACGCTACACTCCGCCACTTGAATTTGTTATACCCTACTACGGGTTCTCGAATTTTACAGACAAAAATCGGCATCTAAGTTTTGACGTAGAATATGAAAATAAATTAATAAATCTTTCGGGCATTCATTCACAAATGAGGAAATAATAAAAAATAGGAAAAATACTAATGAATACAGTTCTTAATTTATTAAGTCAAATTTTTGCCATTATAAAAGAGAACGGAGTTAACACATACAATTTTATGTTACACTTCTTATTTCCTTAAATATAAAAGTCTTTTTAAGTGAAAAGCGGCGAAAAGCGGCGTTGTGTACCTTTTTGGGATGGGTAAAAACCTGTGACCTGATTAAAAATTCATAAGACGATTATTGTGTGCTTTTATAATTTTGGACGTGGCGGTAATATCGTGGACGTCCGCGGTAAAACGATAACATAGGGAAGTAAAATGTATGGAAATATAATATGACGATGCTTTTAAATTTCCTTCGACGATAACTTTTTAACGTGCACGTTAGAGGACATCACGACGTCTACACTCTTCTGAACCGCACAAGACGTCTGCGGTGCGTAAAATCAAAAGGGCATTCAACGTATTACGTACCCAACGTTTTATTGTGGAAGTTGCCGTCCACGATAACGTGACGTCCGGAATTATAAAAGCGCACATTGAGTAGACCGCTAGCGCAATTCTACGAGGAAGTCCATTTCAACTTCTACCGCGGCTAAAATATACACCGGCTTCAGCTATTGCGTTTTACTTTAGCCGGCACTCCCGGATTCTTTTTGTTTAATTGTTACTTCTTATATCAATGACAATTTCCACATGAAATCTCGCTCCATTCGAGAACTGTTAGTAGTGTTATTTGTATTTGTATTCAAGCGAGCATACATGCTCGTCACCACATTACCGCCATGTATCGTGGTCAGACTAATCCGCCCCTGACAATGGGCGCGGGGAATACGCCTCTGCCAGCAAATGTAGGTGGTCAGTGCGTAATGAGTATTGAAAAATGTCGATGGAAAAACTAGCAGATGTGACAAATCGAAATAATTTTATAGAAATAACGCTACGAGTATGGAAGTTGGAAGGTGTGGCTATGAAAATTAGTTATTGACTGCGACTGAAAAAAAAAATATATGAAGTGTATTATGTTATAATTAGAACTAATTAAGTTATTTTATGTCAAAATCAGTCTTAGGATGGTATGAGTCTAGTGATATTCCTCTTTAAGCTGGGATTTAATTATATAAGTTTAAAATATCAAAATGAAAAAATAAAATAATATTAACTCGGCGTATAAATAAGTATACTAGTAAGCTATTTGATCGAGCTTTGCTCGGTATTCGATAAAACACGAATAAAATGACATTTTCAAAAAATGATTCCTAGCTAGATCGATTTATCGCCCCCGAAACCCCCTATATACTAAATTCCATGAAAATCATTGGAGCCGATTCCGATATTCCAATTTTATAATATATACAAGAATTGCTCTTTTAAAGATATAAATATAAGTTATGAAACCTCCCCATCTATCTGACAAAAGCAATGGACCTTGTGTATTTTACTGTCTTTCTTTAGCTATGAAAGTATATATTCTAAGGGCTAGCTGGTATCTAGCTGTAAATCTTTTAATAATCTCTATTTAAATATGAAAGGCAGATTAAAATTACCTACTTTCACAATACGTGCCCAGTCGCAGCACAAAAAGAAGCTCTCGAATATCTGATATATTCTTAGCGCTATCATTATTTATACAGTTGCAAAGGAAAAGTTGAAAAATAAAATTTTCCTCGGCTCAGCTAGTGCAATAGATTTGCATCTGCTCAACAGAAAAATATATTTTAAATTCTTACTCTCTAATAAGATAAATGTTTGTTATTTAAGCTCTCCGTGAAGATTATCAGATTTACGAAAAGATATATACGTGGATATTTTTGAAGGTTTAGTTGCCGAATAGAAATAAGTTTGAACATTGAGATAGTTTTTGTTAAGTCATATGAGTTTCTGTCGCACTCAGAGATAAATATTACTACTACGAGTACTACGATGGCTCAGCGACCCAAAGTGGATCTTGGCCTCCGACACGAGTTTGCGCCACTTGTCGAGGTCTTGCGCAGTTTCTTGCCACTCTGTGACTTGAAGATCGCGCAGGTCCGACTCCACAACATCTAGCCACCGGTACCGTGGACGGCCGACAAGTCGTCACCCGATCGGACGCCCAAGGAACGCCTTTTTAGTGGCACGATCCTCTCCCATTCTTGCAACATGACCGAGCCATCGGAGTCGCTGGGCTTTAGTTACGCCAATAATATTGGGCTCAACCATGAGGTCTTCAATAACTAAATTGCTACGAATAATAAAAACTAAGGAAGGGTAACTGTGTCAAAAAAATATTAGTTCCGATTATACAAAATGTGTCCCGAATACATGCATACTTTATACAAAAAAAAGCCCGAATACACGGCAAGAATTTTGTGTCATAATAATAGAAGTGACAATTATTATTGTCAACGGCTTTATTTGGACAATTTGAATGTAGTGTTTCGTAGCTATTTCCATATTATTTAAGTGTGCGAAAAGAACCTTGAGAACCAAATTCAAAACATTCAATCGTTTTGAATGGGATGAAATAGGAGTTACGTTTACGAAAATCGAAGCCTAATAATTGTAATGAAATGAAGATTTTGACATAAGCACCATACATTATCTATCAAACGCAAACGCAATGTTAAATCACCATTAAATGGAACTAATTTTTTGAGCAGTTATTTAAATATTTAAGATGTTATTATGATCAGTTGAAAAAAATATTGAGCAATTATTTAATTTTATAGCGGTTGATTAATTATTGTGACTGTAAAACATGGACAGTTATAAAAAAATAATTGAGCGGTAAAAATGATGGAATGAGCGATTCGATAAATGAATGAGCGGTAAAAATGGTGGAATGAGCGGTTCGATAACGACTTAACAGAAGGCCTACTTAACCACGGATACCGAAGTGGGGGAAAGGGGGGGGGGCGCAGCACCCCCTAAATTGTTGGCTCGGGGGGCGCAGCCCCCCGCCAAAACAAAAACAAATACAATCCAGAAAGTCCAAGAGTAGTCACAGAGGGAGCCGAGCGAGCGCAGCGAGCGTGCTGCGGCAGCAGCCGGCGACCGTCTTACACTTTCGCTTTATAACGGTACGGAACCCTTCATGGGTGAGTTCGACTGGCACTTGGCCGATTTTATTATATTTTACCACCTCATTGTCTAAAGAACTGCTTAGGATGAGATTTGTTACTGACAAATTCCGATTTGTTACTGCCCACACGTAACCGCTCATTCATTAATTTTTACCGCTCATTTAATTATTTTACTGTTCAATAATGTTTTCAATTACCCATTTCATTATTTTTTACTACTCATTTTTGTTTACTTTACTGCTTAGTTTTACCTGCTAAACTAGTTATTAAACGTGCCATTTATAATTTTTTACTTACCAAAACTGCAATTTACAACTGCCCCTTTAAATCAGTGCCTACAGAATGGATTAAAAGGAATATTAACAGAATGACTAAATGGTACCCAAAATGTATATTTATCGTATATTACTAAGCGTAGTTATTTTCGGCACCAAGCTATTAAAACTTTACTGACGTAGATGCATAATATGATTATACAACAGTACAGATCGTTTTATATTACAATATAATACAGAAATCACAAAATCGGCCATTTTGAAAGCGGTGCCGTCCCAATATTGTTCGCAACTCGAACTGAATTTGCAATATTTTGTACCGACGAATCGAATCAAAGTTGGAGCCAGAAGATGTTTGCTGCTGCAGATTTATCTTTTCACATCTCGAAATTGTGTTTACAATTTCACGGGTTTCTGTGAATCTCACTAACCCGGGGGTCGATATTGAATTTTGAACTAACGAGGCACAAAGTTTTAATTTTTAGAAGTATGTCTGATCACCTGATAGTCTGACAAGTAAGATGATCCATGCGTCGGATGGGCATGTAAAAAGTCGGTCCTGCGCCTGATCTCTCGCCAGTCGTGTCGGTCTTCCGTCTCACTGGGTTATGAGAGTAAAGGAATAGAGAGTGCTCTTGTGTACTGCGCACACACTTGGGCACTTTAAAATTGCTCCTGCGTACCTGGCCTGGTTTCAATAAAATCGGCCACCGTCACCGAAACCGTTGTGAGGAGTATTATTACTTTGTATCAAGTTACATACTTAAGAAACATTTTGGTAGTATTTTATATTCTGCGTGTTTCAATGTAAGATATTATTGAAATAGTTAGTTCTTAAAATTTACAGTGTTTAAATATAACATAAAACGTTGTCTCGTAATAAAATGCTGTGGCGGTAGATCATTGACTGTCTGTTAGTCTATTCAAGCTATATTTTTTATTACTTAGGAAATTTAGTATATTGCAAATTCAAATGATTTTTTATTTTGCAAACTCAAATGATGAAAAAATTAACCAATTTAATTATTCTCAATCTGATATTGTGTCCTTTAATTGTGCTTGAATAGACTTCTATCTTATTTCAATATGTACCGTATAGGAACGGGATAGCTATACTTTTATGACGTGTAATGCCAATGACCAATATTCACCTGTTCGGTGTTCCAGCTATATTAAAAAAGGCAAAGCGATACATCAATTCGGGGGCTCCCATTGTCTCTAAATTTTCGCCTCTACGGAAATATTTTGCTAGATTTTTGGCTTCAAATAAGAATGGGGCCACTCTTATATCAAAACGTGCAAGTATGACGTCATATTTTTTACACAATGCCCAAGACTAAATGAACAAGCCCGCACAATGGATCGCTACACAGACGCGAACTAACTAACTGTAATTGTTAAAATCCACAAGAACACGTAACTAACACTTAATTAGTTTTGTTATTCATACGCTGCGAGTGCGAGCTACAGGCTACAGCTATCCCAGATTAGCTAGTTTTATCACGGCAATAAACAGCTTGAATTTAAGAACAAACACGACAGCAGATAGCGAAGATTTGTGAGGCGTTAACAAAAAATTGGGCAGCATTGTAAACCTTTTGTTTTTAGATGTTTAGTATATTTTTTGTAAAATGGCTGCTACGCCTTTTTTGAAGTTGGCTTACCGCTACCTAGATAACGATAATAGTAATTAACGATTATGATTAAAGAGAGGGTAGGTAATGCTACGACGTAGTAATGTGGCGCAGAGCTACGAGCGTAGCACTTACTCATATTAAGTGGTGCTACGGAGTACAGCGTAGCATTTGCTCATACTACGCGGTGCTACGGCGTAGCACTTGCTAAGGGTTGGACCTCATCTGGCAGCACGGAATCGCCTTTTTCCGTCGCCCTTTCTCTTTCTGTCGCTTAGAACTGCCATTTGCTAGACCGATACAGAAAGCATAATGCGATAGCACGCGGCAGAATCCTTGAGGCGAACGGCATCACGGACAAAATGCAATGGTCGGCAGGGAGACTCCGGAACGCTGAAGCGCGCGATAGCATGCTAACGCATCCTTTCACCGCCGCGTGCGATCGCTTTCTTTGTCTGCGGAATGCGACAGCGCGCGTCCGCATGCGGTAGCACACTGCAGCACGTGGTACTAGAGGCGGAACAAATGCGATTCCGTGCTGCCAGATGAGGTCTAACCCTAATACTACGCAGTGCTACGGCGTAGCACTTGCTTATACTACGCGGTGCTACGGCGTAGCACTTGTTAATCTACGCGGTGCTACGGCGTAGCACTTGCTCATAGTGAGCGGGTTACGGCGTAGCACTTGCTCATACTACGCGGTGCTACGGCGTAGCATTTGCTCATACTACGCGGTGCTACGGCGTAGCACTTGCTCATACTACGTGGTGCTACGGCGTAGCACTTGCTCATACTACTCGGTGCTACGGCGTAGCACTGGCTCATACTACGCGGTGCTACGGCGTAGCATTTGCTCATAAGTTACTACGTAGTACTAACTACTACGGCGTAGCACTTGCTAATACTTCGTCGTGTAACTTAGACGTATATGTATAGCGTAGACTGTTGAGTTACGATAGTCCCACTTGTTTATTAATGATTTATCATTTTCATACATTTAAATTAAAAAAAAAAACAAAATTACTTTTGAAAACTTTTATTTTGTTCTACTTTTACGATTACTTTTATTCTAGAAATAAATATATAGGCAAAGTTATGATGACATCTAATTTTTGCTCATATTATGAAGAGTGGTCATGTTCTATTCCTCCATGTGACTATGTACATAGCTGCTGCATTATGCATAAAGCTTATATAATGCATTCATAGACATTGCACTGGAATCTCTCGTGACGGACAAAAGCGAGTAATTCCCAGAGGGTGTGGTGCCACTGCGAGCGTATATCATTTCTAATCTAGGCTAATTTGTTAATTACACATTTTTAGGCCTTGCGCCAGTCTAGGCTATTGCAAATCTGAGGATAAAATATTGTCTTCTCCTTATAATACTTAAGGCCGCAATCAGAGATTTTTGATGATAAGTTAACTTTAATTTAAAGAAGACTTAAATGGAAAAAATTATGGAGTTTATGTCAAATTCTTAATTTATTTACACTAAAGAAATAATTAAATCACAATGAGAGCGGCCGTTAGTAAACCGTTCCTGTCTATAAAAAAGCCTCTATTATTTTTAAAGTTGCGTGGAGTACTCGTATTAAGGCACACCGTAATAAAAAGTTTCATATTCAATCAATTTTATAATAACGTTTTGTATCTGCAGGAAATCAGGAAAATAAAATAATACTTATTCCGGACTTCTATGTGCCACATTATAAATATCCTAAAATAAAATAATTCCTTGTATTTTCAAGTCCATACCCGCTGCAACTCGCACCACACCCTTACGTCAGGTCAGCGCTGGATTAGTCGTTATTACACGTGAATATAACATCACAGCCCGTCAGCTGTCAGATCAAAAAACCGCCCGCCCGCCCACCGCACGCCGCCCTCACGCAATGTAATCAGCCCGCCCAGATCATGTGGGATTCCATAGTTTTATTGTTTCGCATACATAATTGAGAGCAAAAATTGTGATTTTATACCGACGCCACAACGAAACGAAGTTAACTGTGACTAGCTTTTGTATGCGATTGTTGGTAACTCCCATTTAAAGTTTGTTAGGTAAAAAGTAGCTTATGTTAGTCTATTTTTTATTCAATTAATCTTCTTCTATAATCTATCTTCTTATATATAAAAATGGATTTTCAAATGTGTTAGTCGCGCTAAAACTCGAGAACGGCTGAACCGATTTGGCTAATATTAGTCTTGAAATATTCGAAGAAGTCCAGATTAGGTATATAAGGAGAAAAGTGATACAAAGTTCACCGGGTCATCTATTTAACATAAAAGTTCATAATAATGACGATAATTCCGCAAACGAAAACACGGTCGCATGGCCTTTCTTGTTTACTTTTAAATGAATTTTAAAGGTAAGATAATACTTGAATAGGAAGCCCCTGGGTTTTATGAGGTCAAAATAAAAGGTCCGTAACGACCCCCAGCAAGTCGGTAACAATAAGAGAAACGTAAAAAGACCTCAAATTGCTGCTCGAACTGAAAAGCTTGTTCGCTCGCAAAAGATATTGCCGTTGGGTTTTTCTGCTCTTTTTGAAGTGTTAACTAGAATTAGGTTGAGTAAAGTTTTAGTTAATAATTTTACTGTATTTGTGGTTGAATCTTTTCCGATTAGTTTCGTACTAGTTTTATTCCATGTGTTATTACTTATTACTGGTGGTTTGTACTATGTAATGTTTCTTTGTGGTTTTCTGTATATTACTGATTTAAGTCAACAATTAAGGACTAGAACTTGTAAAACAGAATTTCAAGTCTTTTTTGCTTGAAAAAACGATTCTTTTCGTTTGTATTTGGGGTATATTGATACCTAATTTTTCTTTTTTTAGCGTCATTTAGTCATTATATAGTTAACTTCCATCCAAAAAATTCGATAAGGAAGTTAGAAAGTTCAAGCTTTCTCATTTTTTTCATTTCTCAGCAAAATATTTGTGATATTTGACATAACGCATGCTAGAACACGGTACTTGCGATGCCACGATTTTTATTCTTTTCTTTAGGAAGGGTCCACTGCAATAATGATGAACGTCCAAAAAAATTAAAATCTTAACGAGTAATGCCATTCGGTAACTTGAAATAATATAATAATAATAATTTAATATCTTTAAAATGTATTTACAAAATTAGCAATATCGCTTGTAGTTCCGTGATAAATATGTTTTTTATATTTTGGCTACACGGCTAAAACGCTCAATGTCACAGGCACTTCAAAATAATCTTTAGTTCCAAGTTTCGTTATACCGTTCTAAATAAAAAAAAAAAAATCAAATACAACTTGACTAAAGGTGTACATTAACCTTCGTCCTAACTTCAATTTGGGCGACTATTTAGCTAAGAGTAAACACAGTAACAAGCCCCGTGTAGTTAGTAACTTGGCCACGCCACCTGCATTCTGGATTAACTTACAATGTGGCATTATTGTTCTAATGTGAGACCTGCAGGGATGTTTAGGCGCGTGGATGACTTAGCACGCCATCAAATGGATGCGAAACAGTCGGAAAATTTACGCCACCATGATTTTTATAATGACCATTTTAGATGATATTACCAGTAGTGTAAGACAATGTAATTTCACTAGTGAAATTTTACAACTTGGCGGGTTAAGTTATAATTTGGCCATTTGGTTTTATCTGCCTTGAGAAAATGTATTAGGCCGTAACCTGATTGATACAAATGCTTCAAAAGATCTTAGTTAGAACATTCAAGTTTTAAGAATTAGTAAGAATGTAGCATTGTGGTGAAGTGTACCTACTGCAAAAATAAGAACCCTCTGTTCGTCGGTCTGTCACTAGGCTGCGGTGCTAAGCTGTATCTCCGAACCAGAAAAGCTATAAATTCACAGAAATAAAATAAAGTGGTCAGTTTTTTAACCTCATTTCGGTATGTGGTTAAAGCAAATAAACAGTTAATATAACTGTCAGCTAGTTAAATGTAACTTTATTTGAATTAGAGTTAATCGAATAATTAATATATGGGCTAGACAGTAAACCGATATTTACAATCAAAAATGAAATAACTTTATCCATTTTATGAGATTCAATTGTTTTAACTAGTAATTTTTATTATTTTACCCTATCTGTAAATGAAAATTCAGCAACTCATCATATAAAGCTTTATTCTTTGTTTATATTTTGTATATTTTATCTTTTTTGTCTGTTCAACTATAGGGTAAAAATAACTCAGAAGCCTACTCTGAAGCTTATTTTTGTGGCGAAGAGGACGTAATAATTCTTTTTCTTTTAAACGTATTGGTTTTTCATGTCAAGCTACCTCAAGCTCTAATAACAATACAAAAAAATTATCAATACCTGACCACTTGCATTTTTGGCTAGCCAGTTGTACGCGATTTTACATCATCCATAATTGCATACTTCCGTACTTACTAATATACTAATAATATTATAAATGCGAAAGTTTGTCTGTATCAGATATTATATCTGTCTGTCTATCTGTCTGTTCTCTCTTCACGCCCAAACCACTGAACCGATTTTTATTCAAGTTGGTATCCAGAATGCAGATAGTTTGAGTCTCAGGAAAGGACATTGAATACTTTTAATTCCGGAAAAATGTACAGTTTTCGTGCTAGTATTCCTATAAGACCTGAAGGGTGGATATCTTAGGCATATCCACGCGTTATTTATCACACAATCGTACTGGTAAATGTCCTGCCACACCCGTCGGAACATAAATCATTAAATAATTCGCCGATTACACCCGTACTATAACTCATGTTTATAATTAACTATAACAAATCGTTTGTCCCATCCCGGATATCTTGGGATTGAATACCATTTGGGACTCCGCTTCGATTTATTTTTATGTTAATGATAACTATACATTACTAATCATTTATCAAGGAAGGCTTAAGGCTATATGACATCACACTATGACTAATATCTGAGTAAGGAATCTGTGAAAAATGTGGCAAAAGCGGTAAAAAATATTCATCTTTGTTGTTATGGTTTGACGCGGACGAAGTAGGCAACAGTTAGTTTATAACATTAAGGGCCTGTTCCACCACTTTCTGATAACTGCCGGATAGGCTATCCACCACTTACATACCACTTAACTTGACAGATAGAGTATGGAGAATCTGTCAAAGAAGTTATACCTTTTCTTTTATGTAATAAATACAACAATTCAGCAAGGAATAATTGCCATGTTAGCATTTTCAACTTTATTTTTATTAGCGTAAAGTTTTCTTTGTTGCTTCCAGTCGGTTGGATTCCGGATAACATAATTCCAGTCCTATATTTAGTATTCAACATTACAAAGCCAGTTTCAGCAATTCTATAAAAAGTTACCGTAACTTTGTCGCTCGTCACACTTTTGATAATAAAATCATCGTAACTTCTACGCCAGTTTAACATAATATCTTTTTATTTGTTCAGATATATAAGTCTCATAATATACAGATGTGTCGGCGAAAGTTTATATTATGAACAGAAAGTCTGTAAAAGTTTGTTGGTAGTTAACACGGTAAAATGATTTCGGAATATAATTTTCTACATAATAATAATATCATCGTTTGTTTCCGACACTAACAGCCGCCATATTGAAAAATGTCACTTGAGAGGCAGCTAATCCACGCACCAAAACAACTTTGTAGGTCTATAGATCAAGTTATTAAAAATTAAACAAAAAACGACCTCTTCGATGTAACCAGAATCATAGTTAAGACTTAAGACAATTCTCTGAATACTCTAGCTCAAATATGACAAGTCGCTTAGGCTTTAGACTTGACCTAAACATAAAAATATGGCATATTTGGAGTGCTCCAATAACATAACCCTCCTAGCGTAGTCGGATAGTTTGTTGCTATAAAAATAAGGAAATACATTCGCAGTTATACCCACGTTGTATTTTAGCTTATTTCGTATTTTTCCTGCATGGGATCATAAGGGACAGGGGTCAGCATTTTAAGGGTTATAGGTGGGTGTTCGAAGCATGTGGTACTGATAGATAAAACTAAGTATAATATATGTATACCTGATATAGCAAAATAAATATAGCCAAGTCAATTTGCATTCGAGAAGTTGTAAACAACCATAATATATATAGTTGTAAACAAAACATAACCAATACCTGGACCAAATAATAACCAATACATGGACGCTTCACACCAACGTGGTGTGAAGCGTCCATAGATATTATTATTATTATTAATTGTTCATATTTCAAGATTCTGTGCAAAGTAATCTTAGCTAAGTAAGATATATAAGATTTCCGAGAAAATAAAAACATAAATAAGTATTTTTCTCTCTTTTTCTAGACAAGAATTGCAAGTATTTCAATGAAATAAAGTGTAACTTTATAGTCTATATTATGGTTTTTAGAGAGAGATTGATTCTGCTAGGTTATATCGCTATTTCCTGAGAAACTGAGCATTTTGAGTAACTTTATGTTTTTTTAACCCCAACAAGCAATGTTTTCAGTCAATCTTAAAGTTTGAAAAAGCAATCTGAAACGTTCAGAAAACAATTCCTAGTATTTACATTACAAATTTAATGCTTCAACGCCCAAGCGGCCACATGCGACCGCGATAGCAATAGATAAGCTATTGTGTCTGGTTTTTCTACGATCGAGGTAATAATACAATTATCATTTCAAGAAAACAATTGTACAAAAGAGATAGAACGGTGAAATTGTGCCTCTCATTTCTTTGAATACCTAATGCAGATCGCAACGTCGACTATGAATATGTGAGCATGCCCTTAACGTAAGGGCGCACGCAACATCTAATAAATGTATATATAATTCGCGTGTCGTTTGTGTTTGTTGCCAAACTCTTTCGAGATGGCTTGGCCGATTTTGTTAAAATATTTAAGCTTATCGCCAATCGGATAGGTCTGAAAATCAGCTAACATCTATTTTCATTCTTAAATAAAAGATTATCGGACCAAGCAGTAAGCACACAGTCCTAAATCGCGCTATCGAAGTTTGTCTGTAAGTTAGAAGTTTTAAAAGGAGTTTTCATCAAATCGTAAATGAGTGGCAGTCCTCCACCGTGCGTATTTCGCGTAACTTTCTGACGCGCACTGTAAAACTCTGGAACGAACTGTCACCAGCAGTATTTCCGGACCTATACGACCTGCAAACCTTCAAGAAGAGAGCGTATTCCTTAAAAGGCCGGCAACGCACCTGCAGCTCTTCTGATGTTGCGAGTGTCCGTGGGCGACGGTAGTTGCTTTCCATCAGGTGACCCGTTTGCTGGTTTGCCCCCTTATTTAATTAAAAAAATCGCCGGAAATGGAATCCTCTTCACTTCGTCGGAAGATCTTCCCACAAAGAGGCAAAACAACGCTTGCCGGGCCAGCTAGTTTTAATAAAGTCGCAATAGAGGACGCACGTTAAACGCTTTACTGCCGGCCATTCACGTTATTGGCACAATCAAAATAATTACCTATTCGATTCGTATCGGGTATCGATTAAAAATGAACGTACTGAGTTTAATGGTAATTGAAAAATAATTCAATTTCGAATTGAGAGCAAAAGACACTCGTAAAAATACTTTTATGCGTCGCAGGCAGGACCTCGATTCAACAATTTTAATGCAATTATGCAGCTCCGTTTGTTGTTCGATGTTACAAAATAATAATAGTATTTTAAAAAGACAAAACCGACTTCAAAATTGTACGTAATTGAGAATTAAAATTCCCTATCTCAAAAACTAGTAAACCGATTTTGATGAAACTTGCAGCATTCCCTTAGTTGAGCAATAATAGTACAACAAAAAAGAATTACTCAAGGAGATATGCGAACACAAATATAAAACATACTTACACTTTTGCAATTTGGCACATTTGTTTAAACGCTGATATAGACTAACATAATTATAATACGAGAACTCGGCAGTTCTGGAAATATTACATACACACGGGTCGAATTGAAACCTCCTTTTTTGAAGTCGGTTAAAAAAGTATTACATGAAAATATGGCAAGTGGCAACCCAAAGTACATAATGTTTGTTTAAAGCTCCGTTTAGACCAAACGAGCGAATGCTCATTCTAGTAAAGCTCTTTTGATGTAAACTAACAACGAGCATTCTTTCGTTGTTCTAGTGTGTTCGCCACGTGTTCGGCGGTAAATAGGTAGAATGCTCTAAGAATCTCGCTCGTTTGGTGTAAACGACGCAAGAGCGCTCGAGCAATTGCCTAGAGCGTTCTTTCGTGTTCGGACGTGCTCGCTCTTCGAGGCGGTCTCTTCAAAGGGATTCTAGTGTTCTTGATATTTTTACTTTTTGGCGGCTGGTTTTAGGTAGTTTATCAAAGGTTATTTCGTAAATATGGATTGGAGTAATGAAAAATGTTTACAAATGATAGAATTATACCATAACAAAAGATGTTTATGGGATCCAACCTTTGATGACTATAAAAATAAATTAACTACTTATCGTTGACGAATGAGCAATGAGCATTCGCTCGTTTGGTCTAAACGGAGCTATATGATTCTCATCTATAGAGCAAAAATTCTTATTCTTGATGTTCTTGTTGATTCGATTGGTGTAAACGATCTGAAGTATGTTGTAACGAATTACAGTTTACACTAAACGAATACGAAAGAATGTTCTTGTGCTGTTCTTGCTCTATGTTCTTTTGGTGTAAACCCACCTTTACGCGTACTATGTGCGAATGTCATTTTGATAGGAAACGGGCTAGATAGAACATATTTTATGTTGAATTATAATTTAAATGAGTAGAATCAAAGGTACATACATACATAAAAATTATCGTTTATTCGTTGATGGCGATATATCAGCCAAAAACAGTACCTAGGAAAGAATATAGTTTTATTTGTAAGTCAAAAGCAAAAGCTAACTTTTTCCGAAGTAATCACTTCTATCGCTTTCATCCATTAAAATTTCTCCGCTCGACGACATAAATATGACGCCATTCGAAAAACAATGTGAAAAAACAATCATTTTTCACCCGGCAACATTTCAATGTCAAAACAAACAGTTTATTCGCCAATAAAACGTTCTCTAGCGTATGTTTTTAATGGAAATGTTTTTTTTTCTAATCGACAAAATGTCAGAGCAGGGAATTCTAGCATAGAGAACGCTAAAAAGCTGTCAATTCTTCCAAGATAAGTTGTGGTAAGATAACATGGACATGATCTATACTGCTTATGTTAAAAAAATAATGATCACACTCAAATTTTAAAAATCTCTCATGTGACCCTCAACGTAAACCGCACCGCACCGCACAAATAAAGGGTGACTGTTTTCTTGAATATGACAATTCTTTTTCTGGCAAAATGTCTATAACTCTATTAAAACCACCTACTGCTTATGTGACCAATATACCCATAGTTTATTTTACTACACCTTCATTCATCAAGGGGATTCCAATTTTACCACGTTGGAATTACGATTTTAAAGCCTAATAGATAAGATTTTTAAATTAGTATAGTACAGTAATTTTAAACTCAAAGTTGGGCCAAACTTAAAAAACCGCGGACAGACATACGGGCAGACAGACATACGGGCAGACAGACATACGGGCAGACAGACATACGGGCAGACAGACATACGGGCAGACAGACATACGGGCAGACAGACGAACAGACAGACGGACAAACAGAGGGATAGACAGATGAACGGACAGACCGAAAGGGTTCTTTGTTGACTACGGAACCCCCAAACAACCGAGTACGCATATATCTTACTCTTTCACTCCAACGGATGACCTTTGATTATTGTGAAACAAATAGATGGTCAGGGTTTTTCGCGCAACATCCATGTTTTTATCCTCCTAGGACGATCGTTCCCGCGCTATTTGAAGAGGCCAATTGCGCCACTTTATCATAGAGATCGCCTTTTCAACACAATATGTCTGTTTACAGCATGACAGTTGGAAATATTAGAAATTCTACCCCGTATATCTCGCTGAAATATTTCATTTGGAAGGGAAAAACTATATGGAATGTACGTAATATTGCTTGAGATATGCGCGGTTGTGCACCCTTGAGTACAATGACAGATTAGCAGCTAAGTCGGGGTTCTGTGCAATATTACTTTGGGACAAGATGATTTTTTATATTTGGAACATATTTGGAAGGATGTATGGGTGCAACATTGGCGGGGTCCGTAGACAATTTTTATATTCTTAATTTAATAACTATGACTAAATTCTGTCGTCTTTTTTTGGAAATAATAAGTACAAGAATGTTGGTGATGGTCGCGCACAAATTCAATAATATCTATGGACGCTTCACGCCACGTCAGTCTGGCCCCGGAACCTGAAGGACTTTTGTTACGGGTACCAGACAACGGAAATATATTTAATACTTTTATACTATACATATTTTAATTAAGATTTTTATTATATTATACATATATTGAATGCACATCTATGACCCAGGAACTTTGAAAACTTTTTGTTCCGTCGCGTCGGTGGGATTCGAGCTCGCGACCCCCGCTACCAACCGCCCACCAACTGAGCCACAGAGGCCTTCAAGTTCTTGATAAATGCAGGTCGTTATTGGTAGATTGCGATCAGATGTTGAGACGTTATTGGTAGAAAAGTCTAATGTCTATATTCCAATTTGATGGCCCAAGAGCCAGCGACAGCCAGACCTTCGTCATTTTGTAAAAGCTGGAAGTTTACTTGTTAGAGGTAAGAACGACTAGCAACTATGGAGTTTCGGTCGCGTTTACTTTATTGAAGGTTAGGTAGGACCTTTAGAACTCCTACCCCTCCCTCTTAACCCTCCTTATGTAACCGCGACTGAAGTTGCTAGCCGTTCTTACCTCTGTAGGGGTCATAAACAGGAAAACTTTCACCTTTTATAAAATGGCGAATGTCTGGCTTTCGCTGGCTCTTACTCTTTAAAGTTGTGGGGCCTATCATAAATTTATTTTTTTATTAAATATCTTCCAATATGATAATTTTTAAACGGCATATTATCTAGTTATTATAAACGAATAAACGGTGCATGTAAACGTTATTATAATTAAACCAGCATAATGAGCCAATGTCAATTCATTACGTTCGGCTTTCATTCGGTGGATGTTTAAAAATGTTTACGATAATTGGCGAATGCACGTGCTGCAGCCAGTTACATTTGTAAATGTACAAATTAAATAAAAAAAAAGTGTGAGTTGGACGTTTGCTTTGTGTAGTTCCGTATGAGTGTCTAACTCTAAACACACCGTGCCGGTGCTCCGCGGCGGAAGTTCGGCATGATTACGTCAGCAATGTCAAACGCATACAAAATAACGTGACGTAATTTCGGCATGGTGTGTCATCGGTAATTTAAAATACATTGCAGGCGGAATCGACATGCCGAACTTCCGCCGCGGAACTTCGGCATGCTGTGTTTAGACACTAAGGTTCTGATTACACGTCGTCGTACCGAGTAGTGGCTAGTTCTCTCGGCTGAGTACTCGGCCAATCAAATTGTCTGTTTGCACTGTCTCGCCAATCTACTCGGTAGGTGTAATGAAGGCATAAGGGAATAGGGAATAATAGTAGATGAATAGTTACATGGTAGACAAAATAAAATATGCCAAGCCTTTACTGACACTTTAGATTTTGCCAACTTGCTTCTCTTGTGATGTAGTAATCCACCAAGGAAGTTTTTTTTAAACTCTACCCACATAAAATTTTATTCTTTTGCTTGTCATGATGTAATGAATCCATTTCATCCCCTGTTTAATTCACAGGGAATCAAACTTTGTGTGCAGTCGAAGCCGCAGGAAAGACCAGTTTAATAATAATTTGAGATGCGATGTGATAATGACTAAAGCATGTTAATGCAAAAAAAACCTAACGCTACTTTATTGAAATAAAATTTATGTTCTACAACTAACAACTAAAAGTGAACTGACCCCTAAAACCGCGGGAAACAGTAACCGACGCCATGATTAATTGGTTCCTTGTTAGTCCGCCATATTGAATTTCCAGTCCGGTTAAAACTGGACAAAACTGGACATGTCATTGGATTTTATATGCTCTGCCGATGTCGCGCCATTGATTTTTTATGTTATTAATATCGGCCATTTTAAAATAAAGTCAACCGTTTTCAACCGTCATGGACTGCGATCCTTGTATTTTTAAAACATATTTTGTAGGTAAATAAAAGGGTTTTCTTTAGGGTTTACCTTCAAGCTTACGAGGTGCAAAAGTAATCAATATTTAACGATTTTTCCGTGTTAAATTAATGTGTTTATTTCTCTCTTTGAAAAAAAAAGAGGTATTGTTTTTGTTTTATTACGATATTAGATTTACCATAGAACCGTACCTTTTCCTGGAATAAAAAATATCCTATGTCCTTTCCCGGGACTCAAAGTATCTCCATACCAAATTTCAGCAAAATTGGTTCAGCGGTTTGGGTGCGAAGAAGTATCAGACAGACAGACAGACGGACACACTTTCGCATTTATAATATTAGCATGAATATAATCACAGTAATAATTAATGCCTTTATTCCACTTAATTTCCATAAATATAAGCATTGCATCCATACTAAGCCGCGTCGCTATTACTTTATGAGAATTAGGACACCTCATGTTTTTTGTACAACACTATTACATAACATAGAGCAACACATGTACAAAGAAGCCCTAAAGGGCCCTAAATCAAATTTCACGCAGACAGAATCATATTAGCATAGTAATGTTGGCTTCAATTTGACATAAAATACGGGAGTCGCTTATTCTGCTCTATTATTTTATGTTACGATCAACGCTTTTTCCGCCGCAGATATTTTGACCTTAGCTTTTTGTAGGGCCATTATCCCTTATTTTGTGCGTGGATGTTTAATTTTATTTATTTATAATGTACCACGATGTTATACTGAGATATTATTATTATAAAGGAGAAAGTTTGTAAAGTATGTCATTTCTTTATTCTTTACGCACACTTATGTGAATTTTGTCTAAGCATTTGGTTTTAGTTTTTATCTCTGGTTTCATTAAGCCATACTTTTCATCACGAAAGGCGTAGTGTTTTCGTCACAGAATAAAAAATAAGAGGAATATGTAGCGCTATAATTCACTGCATTCACAATATAATCTCAATTATTTATTATTTTCCACGCACACATGAAAAACCTCTAAGTTACAAACACTAGAAACAAAAGCGTAATTAACTGGCGGCCTGTAAGTTCTCTGACTCTGCCGACTATTGCGCCAAAAAATATATTTATTTTGACTGAAAAATTGCACAACATCAACAACAACAAACAATGATTATCCTCTAATTAACTTAAACCTACGTTTATATAATAAAAAAATAGTTATGTTAAATTTGTGAGCTGTTCTAATTACGAAGAGGTGACTAAGCAAATATGACCTGAGCCTGGAACTCGTGTAAATCCAATAGCGCATCTCTTACTTCTAAAATCTGTGGTTTCCGTGAAACGCTGATACAGTCATATCTCAAGCGGCCACCGTAAATAAAGCTAAAGTATAATTAGATTAAAACGCCACGTGCCGCTGTGACAGTAAGCTAACGGCAAAATGACAATATTCATTGAGCAAATTACGAACAAATAACTTTACGGACTTACGGAATAAAGCCCCTAATTCACGATAAATACACGAAAATTTAGATTTATAATGGCTAGTCAAATGATATAATGTAATTTTAAGGTGGGAATTAATAATAACTAGATGACGCCCGCAACTCAGTTGCGCCAAAATTTGTTTATCGCGTGGTAAACGTACTTTTTTCCGGGTTAAAAAGTTTCCTATGTCCTGGCTTTACCGGGTTCAGCGGCTTGGGCGCGAAGAGCTAACAGACAGACAGACACACTTTCGCATTTATAATATTAGTATGGATGTCGCAGTCCAGTGGTTAAAATAGCCGTTCAATCAAACAGCTAGTCCTTTGACTGAACAACGCCATTAAATCACACGGCTATACGTCGTTTAGCGACTTGTTGACTGCAACGTTCAACACTACAACTAGACGACGCTTAGCTAACTGATTAAATGGCAAATTAACTAAAGTGCCCATTAGTTTAGTGTTATTATTACACAAGCGTAATGATAACAAGTAAAATAAATTGTTTTCTAACTCATTTTGAACACAATTATTGCAATAAATACCTTGGTGATGCATTTCATAATCCCGTAATTTCTCCTCGAATATTTGTTTAAATTTTGATTCATTCGTATATATGCCCCCATAATTTCTGTCACTTTAATAACACTTGTAACGTAATATATTTACGAAAAATATCTTAATAAAATCACAAAATACCGGCTAGTTGACGCCATATTGTAAAAAAAACGCACCTAGCGCCGCGGTGGTGAGCGCTGAACTAATTCAATCAAACGGCTACTTTTGAATCAGCTGTAGTGTAAACCGTTTTGTGCGACAGAAATATTCAATTAAAAGGCTAGACGTGTGATTGAATGACGTTGTTCAGTCAAAGGGCTAGCTGTTTGATTGAACGGCTATTTTAACCAGTTGGCTGCGACATGGATATACCTACTTAACAAATTGTATTGAATACAACTGATCTGCTTAAAGTAGTCGCTGTGATTGTGAGAAATTGGATTACGATTTTCAGTAGTTACAATTTTCTTGGAATACCAACCCGAGTTATTATGGATTTTAGGAATTTATTAGTTTTTAAGAATAATAACTTATGTTTGCACAAATCAGTCTCTTCGAACGGTCAATGCACAATCCTGATACGCTATCAGTTGTTTCAGGCAGGGTTCAGACGCTATTCTGTTGTTCATTCAAGAGACCATTGAGATGTCTAAAACCGGCTTTGGCCTGATATTATACCCGATTCACCGATTTGCTAATTCGACCACCATAAATAGGAGTGGGGTTTGGATAATGGATATTCGGTTTTTTTCTAAGATATTTTCCGGGTTGTCCGGTTTTAGCTACTTTTGTTCGCTTTTATGATTTGCCGTATCATGGGAAGGCAAATATTTTCCGTCACTGCAAAATAGGAAAGCAAAATGTATAAAATCGTGTGCAAATACTTTTAATTTAACGGTCACGGCAACGACTGTCGTGAACAGCAAAGGCAAAAAGTGCCGTATCGACAAATTAAAAAAGGGACCATTAATTTCTCAATTCAAAAACGTTCTAAATTCAAATCGTTGAAACAAAATGGCGTCGCGAAAAAGTCGCCACAGATACCGCGTAAGTTATGGGTTCGCTCTCCAATACATTATAAGCGCGGATGATTTACACTCGTAATAAATAACGCTCTTTAACGTCTATATCATACCAAATTTCATATAACTCAGCGCAACAAAGACGTGTCATTGGTTCAAATTGTATTCGGAATTGGATGTTATTGTTGTTTCTTATAAACATTATACTTTTTTCCCGTCTATGTTACACTTGTGTTATTAAGCGCATCGTACACGGCTAAGGATAAATAATGATACCTTAACATTTTTGAGTTCAAAAATATCTAATAATAATTCCATAAAACTATTTAAGTATAGTTTAAATATAAAATAGAACTCACTGGACGGGAATCCTGTCTATGGAAATAAAATTTAGCATTTTAATTTTTGAAAAATGCCAACAAAAGACTGTACATTAAACACCTTCGAAACATCTAGATTGATTTTGTTGAAAGTGTGTCATCGGAGGGGTCAGAGAATCAGCGATATGCTGCTATCCATACTATTTACTAATATTATAAATGCGAAAGTGTGTCTGTCTGTTACCTCTTCACGCCCAAACTGCTGAACCGATTTTGCTTAAATTTGGCATGGAGGTACTTTGGGTCCCGGGAAAAGAATAGGACACTTTTTATCCCGAAAAATGTACGGTTTCCGCGCGATAAACGAATTTTGGCGCAATGGAGTTGCGGGCGTCAACGGGCTTATAATCTTGAAATTTCACTTTCACCGGGTAAAAAAAATTCAAAACATCCTGACATATATTTTTTAAATTGCCTTCCGAACAATTCTGTATGACGCCGCCGACGTTAGGAACGCCGAACAAGATTGTCGTCCGGCCGACGTCCGATTGTCTTTTGTGGTTTGTCCGAGCCGTCCGCTTCCATTCGGATGTGGTTTCGGACGAGTACGGCACCGCAAATATGTCGAAGCAACTTCAAAATGATCTGTCTAGTATCTGCTTCTTTTGGTTGAAAGGATCATGGGCATTTTGGTATATTGCTCAACAGAGATAAAATATATACCATTAGATAGCTCTTAGTGAGCAGGTAAAAAAGTCATATGGTGCCCAGCCCCTAGCAACTGTACTTTTTGAAATAATGTACAGTCAACGTACAACAAGGCCAGCGTTACCGACGTAGTTTTTGTCGTCTATGTGGTAAGACTTATTTGCGCTTAGAAAGGTTACGGATGTCTTGTCTTAGACAGTACACCTTAGATTTATGCTTACAGTAGTAGTTTAACCCCTCCCTCATACTGCTCACCCTTGGACGGCGGAGCAGGTAACGATGACAGAACAGAAAATATAAATAGAAGATAAGTGTAGACATAATATAAGACTGTTTAAGTGTATAAATTGTATTAAGAACATAAATCCCTCAACTTACAATCAGGGACAGGAGCATTATACGCGGATAGATGGACAGACGGACAGACCGAAACTATAATATCCTTGTTGACTACGGAACCCTAAAAATAATCATGCTATAATGTAACGTGATGTTATCAGCATGAAATGTATGAGCGCTGATGTCACTTTTAACATGGCTTTACTCAAAAAGTACAACGAATCTTGACAAGCGCCCTATTGGTTATTAATGTATATGGGTATACCTTCCTAAAAATATACAATCCATTCCTGTTGAGCACTATACCAGAGCCCATACATTTTTGCCCCTCATCATTTATGCGTCCGCGGAAAGCGCGGTTTAGCCGCTGCACTGTGAGATTACAAGTAAATGTATATTTCACCGTAAGATTGTAAACGCCGCGAGATTGTAATATGACGAAGTGATGGATTGTAAACAAACAGTTTTCCGGTGATTTTAAATTAATTATTTCGTATTTAAAATAACTTCAATGCCAAATGGTATGAGATGTATAACATAAAATAAAATTTAGATATATTTAAAGTGCTGTTCGAATGTTCAGTTATTAAAATTAATTTAATTTATAATTCAAACTGCACTTTAAATATATCTAAATTTTATTCAATGTTTTATTCAATAGCATTACAATCTCGCGGTGTTTACAATTTTACGGTGACATACATGAACTCAAAAATCGGTTGTCTGTAAAGTCGGTTTACTGACGATAGTTGAACGTGACAACGTCATAGCCTTAACCCCTCAGTTCCGGGAAAAATCTATGCAAAAAAGTTGGCAGGTCAATGTGCAAAAAAAATGGCGCCCGGCCTACCCTCTTTGTAAAATTAATGTAATATGAAATATCCTTACATATAATCCATATTTTATGTTTGTGTGAACTACATTATAATATATATTAAATTTTCTATCTATCATAATATTATAATAGTATTTAGTCCGATGTGATACTAGTTTCTCAATTATAAACTTTCGAAACTATAATTAGTGACTTGTTCAGAAGAAATAAACGAATACTTTATTCTTCATATATTAAGTCATACCTTGACACGTAGGAAATAGAGCACAATTTTGAATAGCCGAAATAATACTAATAGCTCACAGATTGTTTATTTATTTTTCATTCAGAGTGTGGTCAATGTATCAAAGGTCATAACTAACCAAACTTCTTCATACAAAAGTACTCTCTAAGTCCTCTAAATACGTAATATAATCGAAAAAAAGAGCGCGGCCCAGGTGGGCCTTACGGTTGTTGAGAGACTTGAGAGTATTGATTACAATTGAATATAATATTACAAACCGTAAATGCCAATATAAATTATTAGCTTTGTACGAATGCAATACGCGATACGTTGTAGGTCAAAGCCAGCGAGCAAAAATCGTAAAGTTACAACAGATAAATGTATTGCCTAATAAGTAATAAACTAACTTACAATTGATTGTAAACAGGAAAATCGTTTAAATAATTTCAGAGCTGTCAGCGAGGTACGGCCGCATGAACTGTCATGTTTTTCGGGCGCGCAGCCCATATCGAATTATAAGACGTTATCACGTCAAAAAAAAAGTGCCGTCTTCATACCCATACGGACGCCCGGATCGGCAATTTGTATGGGTATGAAGACAGATTTTTTTAATTTCAAGAAAAAGTTGTTCATTTTGATGGGCTCATTTGATGGTTTCAAGGACAACGGTGTTTACACAAACATCTTGTATATAACGATTTATTTTAAGTAGCGGCGTGGTCGCGCTGTCATTTGCATACATGCTTGTAATCTCGCGGTGTAGCCGCCAAACCGCGCGTTTGGGCGGACGCATATAAATCCAGCCGCGGAGAAATTATTTATCGCTTCCTTTTATTTTTCCGATATAGAAACTCTCTCAAGAATCTTAGTTTTCTATTCCTTTAAGCGTGACAGACAGGCAAAAGATATAAATATTAGTATACAGTATTAAATAGTCGTAAGATCGCTTAAAATCAGCTAAAGTAAGGAAACATTGTGTTGTATATTCATATTGTGGTAATAATGTGTGATAAGCCGTTAGCTGTGAGATTTTGTGGTATGTGGTAGGTGGGATGCTGTCTGTCGGGTCGTCGGGCCGTCGGGTCGGATGGGTGTTACCTCTGTAAACTAATTGTGGCCGCCATGTTAATATTATTTGATTTGGGTCGTAGTTATGAATAACTTCTTTGTTGATGAAGTTGAGTGTAGTTATTTAGGCTAGATGACGCCCGCAACCCGCAACCCTTTCCCGGTACTGAAAGTGTACGAAATTTCAATAAAATCATCAGCGGTACTAACCTATGTCCTTCCCACAGACAGATCAAGATAGATAGCGCATATCGCTCCATTTGTATGAAAATAAGCGTGCCACTTTTTTCCTACCTACTGTGATGTGGGGTTCCGTTTCCGGTCGTCTAAAAGTTAACATCACTGTGACTACGCTCCCGTAAATTAAGTGCGAAAAATAAGTTATCATCACAATTCCTAAGTACAATCAACTCAAATCAGTCAAGAAACGTGAAATTGTTGTGGTGAATAATAAAAACCGCTCAAGATTTACCGGATTTAACTACAAAACAGAAGAAAAAAGAAACTAAATAAGGTTAGCTTCTCCTTCCTCTTCGACAATTGACATCTAAGTTTATCTATTCCATCTATGGTCATCCGTCAAACTGCTGTATATTGCCAAAGCCAAAAGAACATTGTACCACAGATTAACATTAAAAGAAGTAGAAGTGGGCAAAAAGTCCTGAGTCGTAAAATGGAGGACCAATTTCAACTTTTATTCGAAAATGTAAAGAAGGAGATGCAGAAATAAACTTTGGAACTGACAAATACAATAATGTCAAAAATTGATGAAAAATTAAAGCCAGTTTTAGAGGAAAACAAAAAATTACAAGATAAAGTTGAAATATTACAGAAGAAAGTAGACTATCACGAAAAGCAGACAAGGGCCAACAACATAATAATTCATGGGCTTCCGGATGAAAACCAATCCGCATACAAATTACTATCAAATATGAAAACGCGTTTTATGCAAGACCTGGAAATAAAAATAGAGGACTGGGAAGTAAACAAAATCTACCGTATTGGAAAAAAACTATGAGAAATGAGAAACCGCGACCTGTACTTCTCAGTTTAGTAAGTGGGCTGAAAAAACAAGAAATCATGAGAAACAAGAAAAACCTGAAGGAGTTATACTTAACTGAAGATTACTCAAAAGAGACCTTGGAAAAGAGGAGAGCCTTACAATTACAGCTAAGAGAGGAAAAAAGGAAAGGGAATATTGCTTTCATAAAAAACGACAAGCTAATAATAAAGGCAAATACTAACAGTAATGACAAAAGGAAAAGAGAGACGTCTACCTCTCCACAAACGGACTGTCAACCCAAAAAACAGCCGACCTTACAACCTTCCACAAACATAAGAACAAACGCATTTGACCTGTTAAGAAGTAGATCACAGTTTTATTTTGGGAATCCAGCACCCAAGGAACAATAGCAACTAGAAACTGGCGGTCGGATTAAACAACAAAACAATAAAAAATGTGTTAAGAAAAACGGAAAACAAATACAACTGCCCCCAAGCTGACTGGTCCTCGTGAGGGATAAAGACCACAACCCTCCAACAACGAATAACGATCGCCAAAAGTCAGTATTGTACATTGCATCTCTCAATACTCTTACACTAAGAAACGAAGAAAACCTCACAGAACTTTCATATGCTTTGGAAAAAATTAAATGGGATATTGTAGGCCTGAGCGAGGTCAGAAGAATGGGTGAAAATATTGTCCTATATCCAGATTACTTGCTGTATTACATAGGACAGACTCTGGGCCAACACGGAGTAGGATTTATGGTTAAAAAACACATAACTAAATATATTCATGAATTTATAGTTATCTCTGAGAGGATTGCTATTATGAACTTGAAACTACCGGATTATAAAGACCTCTGGTCTATTGTACAAGTCTACTCACCCACCGAACAGTCGAGCCCAGAAACAATAAACAAATTCTACCAAGATTTAACTGATGCAATCCAAGCACACACTCATAAAAATCTCATTGTAATGGGAGATTACAATGGACAAATTGGAGCAAGGCGCCCAAAAGGAAATGCCATTTTATATGATACTAGGATCTTATAATACTAGGATCCATGCCATATAATACTAGGATCTTATAATACTAGGATCCATGCCATATAATACTAGGATCTTATAATACTAGGATCCATGCCATATAATACTAGGATCTTATAATACTAGGATCCATGCCATATAATACTAGGATCTTATTTGTATAGTGACAAGCCCAGAAGTAGAAATGGAGAAAAAATTACGGATTTTGCGTTAGAAAACAACCTGAAAATCTTGAATACCATATACAAAAAAAATAAAAAAAATAAGTGGACCTGGATCTCACCCGATGGTAAAACAAAAAATGAAATCGACTTCATAATGACTAGCAAACCTAGCTACTTCACCAACTTTTCTGTTATAAACAAACTAAATTTTAATACTAATCATAGACTCATTAGAACAGAACTGTTAGCAAAGCAACCAAAACAGCCGAGGCCAAAGCGAGTGATGAGAAATAATAATTTAAGCAATCATCAGCTACAAAAAATAGGAATTGCTCTAAAAAACAAATTTTCTGATTTTAAAATGAAGACAATAGAACTATGTACTCAAGAGAAATACAACTGGATTGAAAATAACATAAAAACAGCAGTCAAACTCACCCCCAGCACCAAATCTGACCAAAATAAATGGCTTACAGCAAAAACTATAAAACTGCTAGAAACCAGAAACTACCTGCTCAGTGATAAAAACATAAAAGACAGAAGAAAACAATTGACAAAGATTAACAAAGAAATTAAAGAAAACATAAGAAAAGATAGAAAACAAAAAACAATGGAAACTTTAGATAAATATATTAGCAAAACTGGCGGTGTCAAAAAGCATACAAAGAATTAAAGCAATCTATGGACTGGATTGTTAAAATAAAAAATTACAAAGGACGATTAAAGTAAAACCGAACAGACATATTAGATAAAGCCACATCCTATTACAAAACACTATATGAAGGCAATGGAACAGAAGGCGAAATCAATGCGTCGGCTAACTCATTAACACCTAACATTCTCCAGGATGAAGTGCAAGCTGCCATAGATAGTCAAAAGCTTGACAAAACGCCAGGACCAGACGGCATAAGCAATGAACTCCTGAAAAACCATAAGGACATTTTAATACCTGTCTTTACAGATCTTTTTAACGATATCATAGACACAGAAGTAATACCTAAACAATGGATGGAATCTACTATTATTCTACTGTATAAAAAAGGAGACAAATTCAAAATTGGAAATTACCGCCCCATTAGTCTTATGTCCAATATTTACAAGATATTTGCGAAGATTATTCTAAAACGTATAGAAAGAATACTGGATGAACAACAACCCATAGAGCAGGCAGGATTTCGCAAAAACTACTCTGTTATTGACCACATTCAGGTAGTTCGTCAAGTTATTGAAAAGTACACTGAATATCAGCTTACATACTATATAGCCTTTGTCGATTACAGTAAAGCATTTAATTCCCTACTGGACAAAAATATATGGAAAGCTTTAATCGAACAGGGTGTTGAACATAAATATATAAGATTAATAAAGAACGTATACAGTAATAGTGTGCTATTCAGCTAGAAAAGAAAGGTAGTACATTTAAAGTAGAGAGAGGTGTTAGACAGGGGGATCCCCTATCCCCAAAACTGTTCTCTGCTGTCTTGGAATCTCTATTCAAAGAACTGGACTGGGACGAATTTGGGATAAACGTTAATGGTGAAGCATTGACACACTTGAGATTTGCTGACGACATTGTATTGTTCGCCAAAACATCCAAAGATATCAATACTATGCTAAAAGACCTTGCTACGGAGAGTGAGAAAGTAGGTTTAAAACTCAATCCAGACAAGACAAGAGTAATGACAAATGGGAATAGAGATACAATATGTTTAGGAAACACAGAAATTTACTACACAGATGAATACATCTATCTGGGCCAGGTCATAACTCAAAAAGACCCCATGCGCGAAGAAGCAAATAGAAGAGTCATTAATAGCTGGAAAAGATATTGGAGTTTAAAAGAGGCAATGAAAGACAAAACACTTCATATCAATATAAAAACTAAACTATTCAATACCTGTATTTTACCCGTACCCTATGGATGCCAATGCTATCCCAAGAAATGACAAACAAATTAACAACCTGTCAGTACGCCATGGAGAGGAGTATGCTTAACGTTAAAAGATCTGAAAAAATAAAAAACTATGTCATCAGGAGTAGAACAAAAACAATAGATGTGAAACAAAAGATCAGAAGAAATGGAGATGGGCCGGACACATGAGCAGAGGTTACGATAAATGGAGCAAGAAAGTTACAAGATGGTATCCCAGGGAAGGTAAGTAAAAAAGATGGGACGACGACCCAAGAAAAGTGGCAGGAGTAATGTGGAACAGAGTGGCAGATAATAGGAAAGAATGGAAACGGTTGGAGGAGGCCTTTGCCGACTGGCAAACAGATCTGCAAACCATAAAGAAAGTGCAGCTGTTAGAATAAGGTACACTTTTTAGTTTAGTTTAATCCATGTTTAAGTTGATTTCTAGATAATGTAATTAGTTTAAGTCGATCTGAATAAAAGGCTTTATTATTATTATTATTATTTATATTATTACTGTGATGTACCGATGATAAGAATGAGACGAGTCCAATATCCATTATCTAGATTCTAGGACAACGTTTCTATTTGAATTTCTGCAGCTCAATACAGCACTTTCAAGCATTTAGGCATTTTTAAAATTCCGATTGACGTCCGATTGCGAAAGCAGACTAAAGAACAGACTTTCGAAAGACGAGCATGGCTCGTCGTTTGGGAACGCGAAATGGCACGCGAAGTACATAGTACACATGCGGTATCTATCTTGGTCTATGTCTCTATCTCTAAAAGTATCTTCATACCAAATTTCTTCTAAATCGGTTCAGCGTAAAAAGGTACAGACAGACATAAACTTTCACATTTATAATATTAGTATGTTGCAAAAAAGTACGGTTTCCGTGTGATAAACGGATTTTGTTGCAACGGAATTACGGGCATGAACTAATTCCGAGTAATATTGCATATTGACTGAAGCTTTGTCCACACTGTGCCTTTTTTTCTTCATCAAGGGCATGCGTTATAGCGCAGTCAACAGCGAACGTGAGGCATGCCCGTGACGCGCGTTGAAATCGTAGCGCTCGCTATGACACTTTTCTTTCAACGCGGGTGGATTTTGACGCATTCAATTATTGAATATGCCAAACGAATGTTGAATAAAAAGAAGATGACGAAAATTGGAAATGAAATTGCATAATGTGGACATAGCTAACTCCTTAGAGTTCGAACCACCTAAAAACGTAAAATCTTTAGGGAAAATTAAGAAGCGAGTATGAATAGTAGATGCAAGTTAGTAGTTATCAAAGGGAATATCTAAGCGGAGTTTAGCTCCTGCAATCTCCTCAATTTGGTTACACTGTTTCTGCGTTGGCTAACACTCTCATATGTGACTTATGACAATTTTGCTAACTTACAAATGTAAGAGCTTGTAAGAATATATAGCTTTTGCATACGGGTTTGCGTATCATTATTTAAGACTATGATGGGGTGAATAGTAGCTTGAGTTTATATAGAAGCTATAGCCTGAAGCTATAACCACAATTATTAAGTTTTATCTAGATCATAATTTCGGATATAAGGAGAAGATGCTTTATGTATTTCTATTCACTGGAACTTTGTCATGAAGTAATATACAAACTCCTTGCCATCCCATTAAGATTTTTCGTAGTTCCACAATGTTAATTACATATTTACATAATTAAAAGTGCTATAAAATGGAAACAACTTCTACGGTTTTCGCTCAATCGAAAATTAAACTATTTTAAAAATAAATCGGTAGCACAGTAAGCGTTCTTCCGAAATGTGCCTAAGTATCCGTACATTATTAAATATTCTTTGTCATCTGTCTTTGCTCTTTCCGTTTCATTTGGAGATATGAATTATTTAGAATAATTAACGCAGCCTGTTTTGTGATATCAAAAGGGACGTAATATTTTCGTGTGCAAATTGCTTGCAATTAAATTTTTATTTCAACGACTGTTTTAATAAGGCTGGAAACAATTGAAGACGTGAGTGGAAGAACACGATAAGTAACAGTAACAAGAATTGCGTTTTTTTGCATATATTGAGGCTTTTGGGCCGGATTTTTTTTTAAATAAAAAAACTGCATTTTATGTGTAAAATATTAGCCAGATGATGAAGAAGATAAGTTACAAGCTTTTTTCAAATTATAACGGAAAAATGAGCAAATGTCCGTATCACGTATGTTACAAAATGTTAGTTATCGAGTCCTTCAACTCACGTCTTCAATTACAAAATTGTCATAATTAGTAATTTAGCTGTTTCTAAACTGTGTCTTTTGCTCTAGGAACACACATTTAAACATAGGCCGACATTACAAAAATACTCTTTTTGGCTACGGTGCATTCGGTTAAGTAATCAATAGGTAAGATTTAACTTACAGTCAAGTAAGGTACAGAACTCAGAAGAAATGAGTTTTAACTTTTTTTGGTAAAAAGTGGCGAAAGTTTCTTACGCCGGTTCTTTTCGCCGGGTGATTTCCAAAACTGTGGTGGGTCAACACATTCAGAAATCATTTTTTCCACTCAGAAATAAAACAATTTGAATTTAGATTAAAACAGTTTTCAAAGCAAATAGTTCTCGTTCTTCTTTTTCTTCTCTCTCTCTTTCTTCTCTTCTTTTTCCTTACCATAAAAGTCTCCAAAAATAATGAACTGAAAAAGTGCAAAAACTCTAAAAAATTACTGCAAAATGACATAATTAGAACAATAAACTTCCCCTAATAATATCCTCTAGACCGGTCTGAAATATGTTCATTATCACATTTCCGGCTAAAATTACCCACTATTAATGGAATTAGTGGCTGTGTGGCTTATTTTAAAGTGCCTGTGTTACTTGAATAATGTATGTAAAGTTCTGTCTCTGTAATTCCGAGGTATAACCAATGTAATAAAAAAAAATTGACGGTATCTATACTTTATAATATTATAAAGCGGAAGATTTTGTTTGTTTGAACGCGCTAATCTCAGGAACTATTGGTCCGATTTTAAAAATTCTTTCAGTATTAGATAGCTAATTCATTGAGAAAGGCTATAGGCTATATGTTATCACGCTGAGACTAATAGGAACGAAGAAACAGAGGAAAATGTGAAAAGAACGGGGAAAATTATTTGAAAAGGCTTATCTCCCGAACTACTGAAGCAATTTTTATGTGATTTGGCACAGACATAGAGAGGACCACGTGAAGAGACATAGGTTACTATTTGCGGGAAAATGTACGGTTTCCGTTAAATTCCTAATTTACGTGAGCGAAGCCGCGCGGAACGTCTAGTATATAATATAGTAGTACTATCATTTTAACGCCTCCGTTGTCCATTGGTTTAGAAGTCCGGTTTCACAAAAGGTAGCTATTTACACAGTTTTCCAACAGAATATAATCATAATATTACCACAGTATAGCAATATTGAATATCCCTACAGTAACGAAACGCCTTTGATGTCGCACGATGCCGCCACCGGTGTAGGTACCGAGCAGATATGCCAGGGTTGCCACGAAACGGGAAATAAAATAAAAATAAAAGATTGTGCTTGTAATGTTATCATATAATCTGTATAATCAGCGTGTTATATTTACATAATTATGTCGTACTGCCAGATATTTACGTGAAACTTTAATTTTAGATGATTTAGTTCTCTATTTAAAAATTTAATTCACCCATCAAGCCCCATAAGCTCACCGGTGAGCGAGAAACAATATAATAACAATAGATTTCCAAAACTCCACGATCGAAGGATTAAAATAATGAAGACGCATTCTATAAAATATTAAATATCCAATAATTATAAATCACATAATTGGTAGGTACGGTAGGCCACCCGCCAGGCCGCCACACATCAGGTGTAACAGAAGCGCTTCAAAACTCGCTCATATTACGTGCGCGGTAAGGGCGGTCCAAAGGTCAACATGTTACAGTTGATGTGTGGCCCTGTGTACCTCGCTAGGTAGGTACTAATTAGTATGTAACAGGGTATTTGATAGATTTTTAATGTATTCTATATTGTTTCTCTCCAAGTTACACTTTTTACAACGTGAGTTACAATAAAACAGAGATGCAAATAAATGCCGCCAAGACCAACACAATATTAGTGTGAACTGTGAGCCGATATTTATAAAAATTTAAATCCTTTAAATTGTTTTTTGAGTCAGATTTACATCCATACACTGAAGTCTGAACACTTATAATATCCCATTGTTTATAAGATAAGTTATCGTTTAACAATAATTACAACACAAAATTCGTAGACAACGCGCCAACGTCACCCCTGCGCGGGCAGGTACACAAACTCCGCGAGTTTGTGTACGCGGGCCCGCGCCGCCCGCTTCCCCGCGGGTACCCCTCCGTTGCTCTGCGCAAGTACATTCGTTTCACTACTGTAGGGATATATTGCTATACTGCAATGTTTTCACACTTGAAGCAGCAACAGCACAGGCAGCAAAGAAAAGTTTTGTTCAACATATGAAAACGTTTCTGTCAATATTCTGACTGTTCTGATGTGCAAAATGTCGGATTATTGACTGTACAGTGTACGTGCTAGTAGCGCCCTCTGCTGCGACCTTTGCGTAATATTCCCTATAATTGTATTCTACTATGGACAAAATATAAATGTTAGAGTCTGCTCAATTGTATTAGCGCCGGTTTTCTTTAAGGCCACATATATATCTGTTTAAAGATGCTCTTACGCGGGTAATAATTACGGCAATAATTGCTCGGCGATACGGTTGGAGCGATCTGGAGCAATTAGTGGAGCAATATGGAGCAATTTATTTAATATCGCTCAATGTCATATTACTCAAATATTCGATGGCCTACTCAATATTGTATTGTGCAATATTGCTGCTGGTTGCCGCAAATTGCTTGATGTTGTCGTGACGTCAAAGTTGACGAGAATTGACTGGAGTTGAGCAATTTTAGTTGCCCGTATAAGCGCACCATTAAAAAGCCCATTCTTTTAGAATTGGACAGAATTCATCTCCTATACGGTAAATTCTTGGTTTAGTTCCATTTTCTTCAATCTTACATTTTAGTTCATTTTATTTCAGACCAATGAAATGCATGGCTGAACTCTAAACTGTCTTTACGGTTCGAATAGAATTTTATTATATATCTATGACAATGTAGGAAAATAATTCTTTCAAATTATACAATCGAAGGAATATTTTCGATTCTGCGTATAGTTTTCTAAATAATTTTATAACCGTAGCTGTAGTTTAGGCGATGGAAAAAACCGACAAACAAAAAACTATTAAAAAATTCATGACGTCCTGACAGCTTTCGTATACCTGCCGAGTCTACAGAAATTTTGACAAACAAACTTAACAAACTTGTCAAAGTCATTACCGTTCCTTCGTAGTCGGCTAAGAGCAATACAATGTCTGCAAAGTACTACACTTGGCACTAAAGCTGACCAGTGATTTTTATAAGCTATAAAAGTCGCAGTACAAGCTGCAAGCTAAATTTTAAGCTGCCCCGGTCACGTTTTGAATTTACGCCTCTCACAATAGTTTCGGTTTTCGGTTTGACGGTTTGATTGAAATCGGGCTAGCTACAGTGACGTCATAGTGCCTAAGTATGTAATAATACTCCCCACACCGGTTTTGGTGACGGTGGCCGGTTTCATTGAAACCAGACCTGTTTCGCAGGAGTAGTTTTTATAGTGCCCAAGTGTGTGCGCAGTACACAAGAGCACTCTCTATTCCTTTACTCTCATAACCCAGTGGGACGGAAGACCGACACGACTGGCGAGAGATCAGGCGCAGGACCGACTTTTTACATGCCCATCCGACGCATGGACCATCTTACTTGTCAGACAATCAGGTGATCAGCCTACATTGTCCTAACCAAACTTGGAAATAGCATGTTTCCAACGCGGGAATCGAACCCACGACCTCCGAGTCAAGAGCGAAGCTCTGGACCACTGGACCACGGTGTGCTCAGTATATTGAGCTACTATTATTTATTTATTTATTAGTTTTTTGCACTTGAAAGGAACAGGTAGCCCGACACCACAAGCATTGACATGTATATTCCTATGTAGAAAATAAAGTTATTTAAAAACCCCCTCCTTTTTGAAAGTAGTTTAAAATTTATTGCATCGCTTTGTGTGACAAAGTGATGCAATTTAAATCTCTTAAATTACTGTGTAGTACATAGGAGCTTACTACTAAAGCTATTTTTATTATACACTCTAAAATAGAAATAACTCAAGTGTAAGATATAAAATATATCACAAAAAGCCTTATTAGCCTTAAAGCCTTATATTTCAATCGCAGATTAATTTCGCAAGCGGAATTGTTCGCGAAATGACGAATAAAAGTCCAGCATATTGTTCCTTAACGGAAGTTTTTGTTGATATTTTTCATGTCCGCTACAATGGGTTTCCTCGCTAAAAAGAAGCCTAATAGATGATAAAAACATGAATATCTTTAAAATCGAACAAAGCTCTAATCCAGCCATTCTCAAAGTGTGCTTCGTGGAGCCCTGGGGTTCTGCAAAGCCCTTGTAGGGGCTCAGCGAACGATACAAAATTATACTGTACTCGACGAAACATGGCGGTAGCGGTCATTGCCTCCCTGTCAAAAAGTTGTCATTTTCTATATAAGCCGCGATTGACAATGAAGTGTCAGATATTGTCGATCGCGGCTTTATATAGAAAATGACAAGTTTTTGACAGGAAGTCAATGACGGTTACCGCCATGTTTCGCTAGATTTTTTTCACAAATTGTCATCAGACACCAGCATGGAGACAATTTACTCAAAGACAAATTTTTTGGGGGGGGTCTGTCAAAAATGTCACTTCTTAACAGAGTCCAACCACCAAAAACGTTTGAGAACCGCTGCTCTAAGAATTTTCAAGTAAGCACGTTCTTTCGTAATTTTTGTATAGCTTTATTGTAAAATTTTTACTATGAAATTGCCTTATAAAACGTATTCAAAATGATTTAAGGATAGTATTTAAAGAAGATGAATTATTGGTGTAAAGCAATAAATTACCTAATGCTTGTTTGGGCACTACAATAAGTTTATGAACATTTTAAAGTTTAAGTAAAAATTAAAGTGGGATTTTTAAAGTCAAACCTTCTATGAGTATTTTTCGTTAAGTTAAGCGAAACTGTGCACTTTTTGAGATCAGTAAAAAACTTTAAGCTCGCGTCAGAAAACGTCACCGTCGGTGCGGCATAGGAAAGGAAGTAATATCCGTTAGGTTTGCAATCCATTGTTTATTACGCCAAAACAGTAGCCCTAAATTTATAAATAGGCCATATGGGCCGCGGCCTTGGGGCGGCAGCGTCCTAGGGTGGCGGCAGATTTCGTACATAGTGGCGGCAAAAAAAAGTGGCGGATAGGCTACCCACAACTTATCTGACAGATACTTCATACTCTATTTGTAGGAGTTGTTTCACCTCTTCCTTAGAAGGAAGAGGTGAAACAACCCCTTAGACAGCTAAAAATGTAATTTTGCACAAAATAATGAGGTCGCCACTAAAATCCTGAAACGCAGCTGTTTTGATGTCTCCCGCCTCCTTTGATCCGCACAAAAGGCGCCGTCGTAAATTGTTATCATCTTATGAAAGTATAATCCGCTCGAGTTCAAAACATTTCAGGAATTTTAATTCCTCATCCCTCCACTGTGTTCTGTAATTTATTCTCGAGTAATTATCGTCGTATTTTTTATTTACATAATTTTTACTACTGGATGCCTTTTACTTATTAATCCTTCGATCGCGGATTCTTGGAAATCTATTGTTATTCTACTGTTGTCGCGGTCGCCGATGTCCTTATGGAGGTTGATAGGTTAATAGTATTAAAATGAGAAGTGAAAACCTGATACAAAGTTCTGAGCAGTATTAGAAATAACAAAGCCAAATACTGAATCGATCAAATCACTGAAAGTTGCTTACAAACTCTCATGAAATAGATAAAATATTTCTAATAACACTCTCTATCATGTCAGCTTAAAAAAAACTAGATCAAAATCGGGCCACTCGTTCGGATGCTTAGCCACTACGTATAGACAGACCGACACATCAACGTTTATAATACTCCTCTTTTTTCGTCGAGAGTGAAAAAGACTCATAGTTTGTTACAGACGCTTAAGTCATTATTAAGAAAATTAAGTTAAATAGATACTTACATAATATTATACTGACCAAGCTGTTTTTAAAAGGTGTATAGTTCGATAGTTGATATACAGTTATTTTAAAATACGACCAAAATTTTTCTCATAACTAATACTATAGTTACGTTGTTTGGTTGTTTTCGAGAAAAATCGTCTCAGACCGGAAACATTTATCCGATATTTATGTAAGCGGAGCCGCGGCTAACGGCTAGTATAAAATAAATTTGTCTACAGCGAACACAGAGCTATAATTTTAAAAATAAAGCCAATATAAGATTTTGCTGGGTGGACAAAACGTCGCGGAGTCTGAAATACACGAAATATATTGTTCGGTGAAACTTCATAATGGTCTGTGTGGTTTATCATTATTGGCTGTTTGAGAGTTTGTGCTTATTCATATAATTTACTAGATGACGCCCGCAACTGCAACATTCGTTTATTGCGCGGGAACCGTACATTTTCCGGGATAAAAAGTATCCTATGTCCTTTCCCGGGACTCAAAGAGTCTACATATCATATTTCATCAAAATCCGATAACCAGTTTAAGTGTGAAGAGGTAACCGATAGACAGACAGATAGTGGGAGTGTGGGACTATATTATTTGGTCGAGTTACGTCAAGTCGTGTTTCTATTAGTACCTTTTTCCTTACTACATATTAATTATTCCTTACTACATATTAATAATATTGTAAATGTGAAAGAATAGTCTATCTCTTCTTAAAATATATGACAAGATTTTGATGATATTTGGTATGGAGATAAAATTTTTTTTAATCCTGCATAATTTAGTTAAGTTTGAGAAAATAACGGTGCAAAGATGTGGCGGGAAACATCTTCCTCAGACGTTTTTTTTATATAATACTTATACCTTCGTCCACAGCACACACAATACTCAAAACATTGTAAAGATTTTTCATTGCGTCCACAAACGGAAACCGCTGGACATATTTTCATATTGTGTCTGTAAATAGACTAATAAAATATTTTGGACCGAGCGACGGCCAGCTGCCGCGTGTCTACGTCAGGCACAGTATTTATTTGGGCCACCCTTTGTAGTGTACGATTTGTTGTAAATTGTAAAGTTATTTTTTCGGTCGTACGATTTGTCGTAGAGTGTAAAGTGACAGTTTCTACAACAGTACGATTCGAAGTATAGTCACAGTTTATCAACCATTTCGGTGACCGTCGCCGGTTTATTTGAAACCAGGCCGCAGAATTACATAATTTTATAGAGTTCAAATGCGTGCGCAGTACACAAAGACTTATTCAATAAATAAATAAATAGATAAGCGTTTATTCAAATATTTGAACATTACACAAAGCTTACATTTAAAAAGAGAGAAACACGACACAACTCTTATTACTTTTCCTCTCATAACCTAGTTAAACTTATGGCCGACAGACATGGGCGTAGCGAGGTACGGGCAGGGGGGGGGGGGGGGGGGCAGCTGCCCCCCCCCCCCCCTTGAAGAGCGATCGGTCGTTAATGCTCACGAGTTTCATACCTAAACGTGGAGCGAAGAGAGTTGCAGGGTGAGAAGGGATGGCATTCAATCCCAGTTCCTTCGCTCATATATTGTTAAAAACCAGTAGGCCTACTACGAAACCGTTTTGAGACTCAAACAATCGGACCAGAATGCCACGTCCTGCTCTAACAACGTCATTTCACGTTTGGAGAGTAGGACGCAGCATTCTCGTACGATTGTTCTCAAACCCCCCCCCCAAGACCTATGCCCCACTCTATATAGAATCCTGGCTACGCCCATGCCGACAGAACTGAGAAGTCAAAAGTAAAATACAGGATCGACTCTTTACATGCTTTTTGCTAATTCTTATCCAACGTATGGGTGATTTTTCTTGTCAGACACATTATAAATAGTATTATTTCAACGCGGGAATCGAAAAAACTTGAAAATAACATGTTTCCAACACGAGAATCCAACGCATGACCTCCCAATCAAAAGCCACACTCTTAACCACTGGACTGGACCCACGGAGGTGTGGATTACAGTAGAATATTAGTATTTCTAGATTGATCTCTCGCTTCATAAACTTTCATTTACGCAACCTCATCCATTTTTGCACAGCAAATCTCAGAGTACAAAATTAGTTTGGTAACAATTAATATTCCCGATGTAATAGAGATGTCGCAGGCCTGTAATTACTATAATTGATGTAGTTGTAATTAGAAAGCGCGGTCGCGGCCATATTGTGGCATTTTAACACCGAATACTGCTGTAAATAATTTACACTTGTATTTGCATTTCAAAATGCAATATTGCATTATGAACTTAATTTAGTACTGATGACCCGGTGGACTTCGTATTACTTCCCTTCTAATATAAACATTCTCTGGACTTCCACGAATATTTCAAGACTAAAATCACCTAAATCGGTTCAGTCATTCTCGAGTATTAGCGGAGGTAATTAAATTAAACATTCATTTTAATTTATATACTAATACCGAACCGTACATGCCTTTAAAAACTATCCTATGTATAATTTCTTTTTACAAACTTTTATTTTTCACCATCCCATACGAAATGTCATATAAATTCTGTTCAAGCGTTTAAGCTTCACGCATTGAACAGAATTTAGAGAGGTAACAGACAGACAGAAACTCTACCCGACAAAAACAGCTATCACGCCGCACGTGACTCAAAAATCGGTTTATCAACTCGGAAAGGGATCGGCACCGTATCGCCTCGAGCCGTTCAATATTGTTTGTATGAAACTCCCTACTGCAACGTACACTAAGCGGAACCGTAACGTAATCGCCTCGCCTCGGAACAGGCTCCGAACCGGGATGCGACGCGTGGTGAACTAGCAGTCCCCCCGCTTACGGCTTGTCGTCCACACGCTTACGGCTCCGTACTCAAGCTTACGTTTCTTCGTCCACCCTTGCCCCTTTCCCCTTCCCCGAGCCGTAAGCGAGGCGTCGCCTAGCCGTAGTCGAGTTGACGTGCAGGCGCTACTGATACGCTTTGGTTACGTGCATACGTTAGGTTGACGCCTGGTTGACGCCTGGTTGACGGCGAGGCGAAAGGAGATACGATGACGATACCTTTCCGAGTTGATATGTGTGCTGTGACCTTTAAACGGGAAGTGGTAACAGACATACTTTATTTAATATTTAATATTAGTACCTAATGTATGATTCATACTTTCATGAGCCTCTCAATGTGAAAACAACGAAACAGAGGAGTTTACTTGAATTATAATTTGGAATAAAACGGCCTGAGAGCACTTACCACTGGCACTTACCAGTGGCAGGCACTTACCAGTTGGCATCTGGGTGAGCCTGTTAAGGCCACTCTGCATCCCACGGAGAGCTCATTATAGAAAAATCCTTTTTTTCCCCAAAATTAGAGAGGAGCGCACAGTGGTGCGTATTTTTGTAGTTGTGCTTTTTATATTTCGTGTACGTGTAGGATCATTTACGTTGTCATGGTTACGAAAGACCTAACTCACAGAATAAATATTATGTTTACTGATCAAATATTGAGATTGCTTAGTTAGTGAGCGTTTTTGGCTAAATTATTTTATTAACGTTTCTTGATATATATTTTTATACTGAATACAAACGAAACAATACACGTTAAATTTATGTTGTTAAGATTATTTTATGTTGTTTCAAGGATCAATGTTCAAAATGATTTGTGGTAACTGGTAGCTTATTAAAATTACAATATGTATCCTACACTAATAAATAGCACAAATCTTGCATTATTTAGTAACTTATAAAAAGCAAGTAACAGTAAAAAAATCCGTTTTTTGTATAAATGGAGGATTTCGGACCGGAAAAATAATTTAAAATCAAAAAAGTGTATTTTTTATGTTTAGCCAGTCTATATATTAGCCAGATGGTAAAGTAGGTCAGTTCCAAGATTTGTTAAAATTAAAAATTATTTAATGTCCATCTATACATATTATAAAACAAAGTCGCTTTTTTCCCTCATGGCCTTTTGTTCCCTTAAAATAATCTTCTAAGATGTGCGTCCACTGGATCGGAATCGGAGCGTACGGAGCGGACGGAGCGTCGTCATTTACGAAATGCCGATGGGGTGCGTCCACTGCATTCGGATTCCGCATCGGCAATTTAGTTATTCTTAGTCCGTCATAGCCTGTGTGCATTTGCATTATGGAGGATAGTGACGAGGATATTGTTGTAATTAGCTGTATTTTATCAGAAGAGGAAAAGAGAAATAAGAGGAAACGATATACGATACGATATAGGTTCTTAATATAAACTCAAAAAGATTAATTTTCGGAGAATTTCATACGTTATAATATCCTGATTTATTAGAAGATGAAAAAAGATTTTTTGGGTACATTCACATGAGTCGAAAGAAGTTTTTTGATAAGATTGTAAAGTTCTTCATATTTTTGCACTAAAGTAATTAAAATGTCGTCATTCATCGCAAATAAGTATTCACGTATAGCCGTCACGTCGTCGCAAACACGTCAGTACTTAAAACCATCGCAATCCGAATGACGCGTTCACTGCGGATGACGTCATCGGCATAAATTCCGGTCTCAGGCGCAGAAATGCCGATCCAGTGCACGCAGTACCATACAAATCAATACAAAGCAACAAATCCGTACGCTCCGTACGCTCCGATTCCGATCCAGTGCACGCGCAGCTTAAAACTACGCAACGGATTTTGATGATTCTTCAGTGTTAGATAGCCCATTTATCGAGGAAGGCTATAGGCTATATTTTATCACGCTAAGACTAATAGGAGCGAAGAAATATAGGAAAATGTGGAAAAACGGGGAAAATTATTTGAAAGGGCTAACTTGAACGCGCTAATCTCAGGAACTACTGGTCCGATTTGCAAAATTCTTTCAGTGTTAGATAGCCCATTTATTGAGAAAGGTTATAGGCTATATTTTATCATGCTAAGACTAATAGGAGAATGTGGAAAAACAGGGGAAATTATTTGAAAGGGCTTATCTCGCGAACTACTGGAGCAATTTTTATGTTATTTGGCACAAATAAGAAGTAGACCACGTGAAGGATCATACATAGGCTATCGATTTTAATCATTTTTTCAGTGGCTAAGTATATATTATTTTATACCCGTGTGACGTCGGGGCGGGTCGCTAGTAAATGATAAAATGTTAGCGATCTGGTTATTTCACTGTCGTCTTCAATCCATATTATTATACTAATCTGTGTATTATTATACTGTCTGTGTCTGTCTGTCTGTCTGTTACCTCTTCACGCTGAAACCACTGAACCGATTTTGAAATTTGGCATGGAGATATACTTTGGGTCCCCGGAAAGGACATAGGATAGTTTTTATCCCGGAAAAATGTACGGTTTCCACGAATTTTGGTGCAACAGAGTTGCGGGTGTCTAGTTCTACTATTCTATCAGCCCACTGTGCGGCACAATATTCGATACAGCCTCTAAGTGTAAATGTTGTGAAATACCGCCATTACTGTATCGAGATGTACCCCGGCCTACTTGTGATGGATGCTACTGTGGCTCATTTTACTGTTAGGAATGTGTTGTATATCGATGATAATTTTCATTTTATATGTTTAGAATGAACATGCCTTCAATAATTAGTAGCCTTTTAGAAAACTATATTTTTGTAATCTTCGACATGATATTTTGTTGTAAGTGAACCGAAATTGATTATCTTTCGCTAGTTCTCATTTAATGTATCCTATATCCACAAATGAAACAGATGAGAAAGTTTTAAATATATTTTTAATATTACATTCAGCCGGGACTGTTTCACATTTTCATAAATCTATATCTATAAATTAATATTACAAATGCGAAAGTGTGTCTGTCTGTCTGTTACGTCTTCACGGCCAAACCGCTGAACAGATTTTGCTGAAATTTGGTATAGAAGGATGGATATACTTTGAGGAAAAATGTACGGTTCTCGCGCGATGAGTGAATTTTGGCGCAACAAAATTGCGGGCGTTACCTAGTTATTTATAAGTTTAATTGTTGAAAAAAATTAATAGTAAGTATAGTGCGACAGTTAAAAAAACATAAATTGTAAGTCAGTTTAGGAAAATATTCACTTCACTTTAGGAAAATATTAGACAGGTGATCAAAATTCATAGTATTGGTGGTATCACTATAACCACGTGCATTAATACTCCTACGTGCCATTTCGATCCAATCCAAAAAAAAAAAATCCAATTTACTGACAGAAATGGCATTAGGCCTTATCGATATTTCTAAGTCATTATTTTTCTGTCGATACTCCTAAGTCCCATCACTAGTGAACAATTAAGCAAACTGTTTAAAACTTGGAAAGCGAAGAAGTCGTACATTCGATCTAAGTTCATCTCAACTTCATATGAAGCCCACGTTAGCTTAGAAGCTAGGCGCATAATAACCGTTGTTATTATTGAGTTGGCTAATGGTTCTGGGTCCTGATTCTAGACACTGGGTTCGTTTATCACTGTGTGGAAGGACCTATTGTTGTGACTCGGACGTTGATTCGAGCGCAGATCTTCTCATTCGCACAGATGTTGTTTTGTGAGTGTGAGCTTGCTTTTGAAGCGACATTCGAAGCACGAAAATAGGGGCCCCAATCGCACTCGCACCATTCGAGTTTCGAATCACGGGACACGGGACTCCAACTCGTGTAACGATTTAATTATTTCAGAATGTTATTTTGCCAATTTCCTATCTTGAAGTTAGTTTTAGAAAGTTACTACTACTTCTGGATGAATATTGTCTATTATCAAATAGCTTTGTCCACACTGGGCCTTTTTTTGTTCATCAAGGGCATGCGTTATAGCGCAGTCAACAGCGAACGTGTGGCATGCCCCTGACGCGCGTTGAAATCGTAGCGCTCGCTATGACACTTTTTTTTCAACGCGGGTGGATTTTGACGCATTCAATTATTGAATATGCCAAACGAAAGTTGAATAGAAAGACGATGACGAAAATTGAAGATGAAATTGCATAATGTGGACATAGCTATTAAGACATTTTTGCTGGTAGCTGCTATAATGTACTCGGCGAAACATGACGGTAGCGGTCATTGACTCCCTGCTAAACACTTGTCATTTTCTATATAAACCGCGATTGACAATGAAGTGTCAGATGTTGTCAATCGCGGTTTATATGTATAGAAAATGACAGGTCTAATTATATGTACAGAAAAGTTTATTTTTTTATGCGCTGATTATTTTAGTGTTCAGAAAGTACAGATTCGAATTTTTTGAAAAGTTTTTGAAAAAAAAACTTTCGTAGCTCATTTATTGCGGAAGGCCTACGAACTTTAGGCTATATTATAACATCACGCTGCAGCTATCTACGATTTAAAGAAATATGTTTGTTTCTCTAACTTTGTTATTGTAACAGAATGGCAACATAGAAAAAAAAGATTAAATAAAGCTTAGTCCACACTGTGCCTTTTTCTGTTCGTCAAGGGCATGCGTTTATAGCGCAGTCAACAATGAGGGTGAGGCATGCCTGCGACGCATGACCTCTGACCGTCCAAAACTTTCTTAAAATGACAGTTGGCGTTGCGTTCTTTGACGCATTCAATTATTGAATGCGCCAAAACGAAAGTTAAATGAAAGAAGATGACGAAAATTGAAGACGACATAGATAGTGATTGATTTATTATTATTTATATTTATTAATAATTGTAAATAATAGAATATCTGTGTGTAGCACACACAGTATGCACAAACGACCTGAGTCTGTATCAGCATATTCCGTGTGAACTAATGCTAGTCCAGAGCTTTGTGGCCGACAGACACATAGATTAGATAGACGGATAGATAGGACAATAATTTATATTGTAATTTGTACTATCAGAGAAGTTGATTTTTTAGGCAGATGGGAAACCTACGTAATTTGGACGCGTTACGTCCAACCCAGCCGACAGATCACAAAAGCTTTGTCCACACTGTGCCTTTTTCTGTTCGTCAAGGGCATGCGTTATAGCGCAGTCAACGGCGAATGTGAGGCATGCCCGCGACGCATGCCCTCTGACCGTATCCAAAAACAAAAATGACAATGTTGTCGTTGCGTTCGTTGGCGCATTCAATAATAATTATTGAATGCGCCAACGAACGCATTCAATAATAATTATTATTATTGAATGCGCCAAAACGAAAGTTGAATGAAAGAAGATGACGAAAATTGAAGACGAAAGTGTATTAATACGTCATTAAATTGACATGATCCAAGCAAATGACGACGTTGGTCTGTCAACTGCATAGGAATCAATTTCCTTGATGGTACCTACAGATATTATTAAGAAGTGAATTCGTGGAAAAAGGTAGTAGGTAATATCAAGGCGTTAGTCATCAGCCGCGTACTGACCGCGCCGCCTCGCTGCCTCGCCCGAGCGTGCCGCGGCCGAGCCAAAAGTTGTCGGTTTTTGGTCGATGCTCAAAGGCGCCTCGGATGTTTGCCGCGCACTAACACGTACTGACCGACCGAGCAAATGCGCGCGAGGCTGCCGCGGCGAGGCGGCTCGCTTGGTCAGTACGCGGCTATCCATGTGTCTCTAATCTTTGTGAGCACCACTTAATGAATTGATGGACAAAGCACAAAGATAATATAGTTTATTTCATTAATTACCAAGAATTTAAATTATAAAACTAAAAATAGGTATAAAGTTTGCTTATTCAAATTTCAAAATAACAGAAATGCGTAATTTGTGAGAATTTCAACTGTCGAGCTATCATGATTTTTGAGATACAGCCTGAAGACAGACTGATGGACAGACGACAGATAGCGAAGTCTTAATAAAGTTCAGTTTTTCCCTTTTGGGGTACGGAACCTTAAAAATAAATGTCATAGAGTTTGCTTGCCACTCGATTGAAAAAAACGACCCACTGGAAACTTATTCATACTAATATTATAAATGCGAAAGTGTGTCTGTCTGTCTGTCTGTCTGTTCCCGCTTCATGTCCAAACCACTGAACAGATTTTACTGAAATTTATTATGGAGATACATTAAGTCCTGGGAAAGGACATAGGATACTTTTTATCCCGAAAAAATGTACGGTTCGCGCGCGATCTACGAATTCTGACGTGACGGAGTTGTGGGCGTCATCTAGTCTCTTATATTTCTGTGTATACGGAGTTCCCTCTCTGTCCCACATACCTGCTCGTCAGCAAGCGCCTACCACATTATTCTCTTTGCCGTTAAATACCAGTCTTTGAGGAATTTCCGACTATTTTCACCTTGATAAGCGATTTATCTGCACATTTCAGATTTATCTGCCACAAAGTGTTTTACATAAGGTATAATGGTGGTTTTATAGATTCTTAATTTTAAACCTCTACATTCTGTGTTTTTTTTAATAATAATTAATTATATTTACTTAATTATAATTAGAATAATTCTATGAATAATCGAAAGTTAGAATGTTGATCCAACAGCGCAAAATTTATAAAATTGTCTACATAACCAAATAAGTATAATAATAATTAAAAATCGCAGTTAGTACTTTTGTTCCGCCTCAAAGTCTAAACTACTGTTTCAGGGCATAAAACTCAGTCATAACTATGAGAAAAAATGTGTCGAATTATTTATAGCTTGGTCACGGGACACTTTGAAATTCGATCATTGACCTATCGCTATTTTTTAGGGTTCCGTACCCAAAGGGTAAAAACGGGACCCTATTACTAAGACTTCGTTGTCTGTCCGTCTGTCTGTCTCCAGGCTGTATCTCAAGAACCGCTATAGCTAGACTTCTGAAATTTTTACAGATTGTGTATATCTGTTGCCGCTATAACAACAAATACTGAAAACAAAATAAAATTAATATTTCTGGGGGGCTTCCATACAACAAACGTGATTTTTTCGGCTTTTTTCGCTCTATATCAGTAATGGCAAGAGGTAGGTGCTTGAATTTTTCATAAATTCTTTTGTTATATGTGTACTTTAATATTTAATAATAACATTAAAATAAAATAAAAATTTAAGGGGGGCTCCCATACAAAAAACACAATTTTTGCCTGATTTTGCTCTGTATCGGTACGGAACCCTTCGTGCGCGAGTCCGACTCGCACTTGGCCTATTTTTTACTCGTGAATATATCGCTACCGCGCTGGCCACCAGAGACCGCGCTGGCTGTTAGATAATATAACAGCCGCACTCAGAGATGAAGATACTTAACAGTAATTAAATAAAGCTTTTGACATAAGCCCCATACATTATCTGTCAAACTCTTCATTAAATTTAAGTTCAATAATTATTAAAAAAGTCTCTGAGTGCGGACGTAAATATTTGTGCACTAGTAAAATAGATTAAGAAGTGGGTCACTGAGTTTGTAGGTGTTCGTTGACCGGGCTATAGCTAACAATATTGAGGTGCAGTTTCTGAGGAGGTAATCGAATGCGGATGCAGACAAACCGATTTCCCGCACAAAGAGCCTCTGTAAACACCGCCACTGGACTACATTACCACTATACAAATATACCGACAAAACTAAGTGATAATACTTTAGGGTTTAGGGTTTAGGTTACTTTAGGGGTTAGGGTTTAGGTTGTATATTATTGTACGCAAACAACTGTATTTAAAAAAGGATAAAACCGACTTCAAAATTGTACGTAATTGATAATTAAAACTCCCTACCTCCAAAACTAATAAACCGATTTTGACGAAACTCCCACTATTCCCAAAGTTGAGCAATACCTAGTACAAAAAAAAGAATTACTGAAATTGGTATGTTAGTTCCAGAGATATGCGAACACAAACATAAAAACATACATACATACTTACATACACTTTTGGAATTTGGCACATTTGTTCAGACTCTGATACGAAAATTGGGCAGTTCTTCAAATATTACATACATACGCGTCGAATTGATAACCTCCTTTTTTTGAAGTCGGTTAAATAGGTAACCGCAGTATACAGGGGTCCATTATATACGGGTTATAACAAAACTAAGTGATAATATTTTAGGGTGTGCTTGTGTCCTTTGTATAGAGTTCACTGTAAAGGTAGTAGCGCTTAAACACAGTCACTGGACTATAATATTACCATTATACAATTGATATACTGACAAAACTAAGTAAAAATACTTAAGACGAAACATATTAATTATTATTAGTGCAGTCGCCAGAGGTTTTGTCCTCTGAAACCCTCCGAAACCTCCGAAAATTGTAACAGTGAATGGATTTTTGTTTTAGAGGTGTCATTTTCTTTTTTACACTATAACTTGCAAAGTTTACGAAAAAATTTTTGTGCTTTTAATTTTTTAGTTACTTAATTAAAAATTAATATTTCACCATATAAAACCGGTCCAGAAAAATTATTTTTTTTCTTGTTCCCGTTATTTAATGACTGTTATCCGATTGTTTACGTTGAAAATTAACCAAATACACAATTTTTAAAAAAGAAAGTTTGCTTTGCTAAGCTAAATACAACTATAAGGTTTTTGCAAAGTTTTTAGAGATTAACGCTCGTCGTAACCAAGATAAAAGGGTTTGGGTGGATTTAAGGGTTGTAACGAAAAGTGTGTTAAACTTACTTGTTGTGCGTATTTAATTTTTAGAGAAATGATAACTTTTAAGTACTTAAAAACGTTTAAATATCTCCAAAAATGTGTAAAATAGACCGAAAATATTTTTCTATATTTGTTGAAAATTTATTTAAGTGAGAGCTAAAACATTAAATGCATCGACAAATGAAAGACTTTTTCTAGTCTTTGAAATATATTTAAACTTCCTACTTAAAGCCAGAAAAAAAATTTGGTGCTACAAATCTCACGTACGTACTAAAGACGCATGCTGCGACCTATGTTTGGAAAATGCTTACCTGAATACAAAAAATATCAGTTCTTAACCTAATTTGTATTTTTTTCCTTTAAGTATGTTTTAGCAAATATAATAAATGAAAAAAAAACAAATAAAAAATCAATTTTATTCTGTAAAAACCTAACCAAAAGAAATAAAATACAGATTTTCTTCGAAATATCCGTGAAAAGTTTGTGCTACATTTTCAGAAAATTTAATAAAGTAAGAGCTAAAAAGTTATACACATTAAGAAATAGAAGGCTTTGTTAAGCCTAAAAAATAATTTTAAACTTCCTATTTAAAACCAAAGAAAAATAGGAACGCCATTAACCTGGCGAGGCACACTACAAGCACATTCGGAGGTATGCGCATGTACATACAAAAATATTAATTTTAAATCTAAATTATATATTTTTTCAAGTTATTTTCTTTCTTTGGAGTAGAAGCAACGATACAAATCAAAAAAAAATATATTTTATTACTTTGCTATATATTTATTAGAAAGAAATTTGCAAATTTTCTTCAAAATTTTACAGTTTATGAGTTTACTTGAAGTGGAAGAGAATAATTTAAAAATCAAAAGCACAACTTTTCAATAGGTAAACTTTATTATTTATGTTATCAGCTACACATTCCTTTTTTTCTTTTCAATTTTCATCCACTATTGCAAAAATCGGAGATTTGCACGATTTTTACGCTTTGGGAACTCCACTATATATACTTAACTGTTATTAAATGAATATATTACATTATCTGTCTAAATATTGTTCATTTAATTTCAATTTGGGACCTCTTGTAACCCTTTGTTTTTGGAATAAAAGGCTATTATTATTATTATAATTATTAATTATTGTCTCTGAGTGCACACTGCACAGTCATGTCCCACAGAGCTCACGGCGAAAATGACAGCGCTGAATAAGTTAGTTTTGACTCCTATGTTTTTATTAGACATGCGCCAACGTCATAAGCTTGACCATACAATAAGGGTTGGACCTCATCTGGCAGCACGGAATCGCATTTGTTCCGCCTGTGCTACCACGTGCTGCAGTGTGCTGCCGCATGCGAACGCGCGCTATCGCATTCCGCAGACAAAAAAGGCGATCGCACGCGGCGGTGAAAGGATGCGTTAGCATGCTATCGCGCGCTTCAGCGTTTCGGAGTCTCCCTGCCGACCATTGCATTTTGTCCGTGATGCCGATCGCCTCGAGGATTCCGCCGCGTGCTATCGGATTATGCTTTCTGTCTCGGTCTAGCAAATGGCAGTTCTAAGCGACAGAAAGAAAAAGGGCGACGGAAAAAGGCGATTCCGTGCTGCCAGATGAGGTCCAACCCTAATTTTAAAAAAGTAACTCTTTAAGCGCTACTACTTTTACAAATGACCTGTACTTTTACACTGTAAAAAAAGAAACGCTAAAAGAGACCTCAAGGTATTACCGCTTAGAGCCGCACTCAGAGACATATAATAACGATTAAACTTAAAATTTTTAATGAAGAGGTTGACAGATAATGTATAGCTATGTCCACACTGTGCACTTTCATCTTCAATTTTCGTCATCTTCTTTCATTCAACTTGAATGCGTCAACGAACGCAACGCCAACATTGTCATTTTTGAAGTTTTGGATACGGTCATAGGGTATGCGTCGCGGGCATGCCTCACGTTAGCTGTTGACTGCGCTATAACGCATGCCCTTGACGAACAGAAAAAGGCACAGTGTGGACAAAGCTTATAGGGCTTATGTCAAAATCTTCACTACGTTCGTTTTGTCTCGTCTCGTTTCATTGTGAGGTGACCTTTAAGGCTTATAAAATAATTAATTTGCATAGTCGGGTTTTTAATTTTATATCGTTTCTTGTACATAATTAAAAGGGGGAAAAATCCTAGAAATTTTACTCTTAATATTATATTGGACGCTCCTTTGCGATTCTCTTTAGCCGTGTTTTTGAGTTTTTAAACTTCAGACTCTCAAGTTTCATGCATAAAAGTTAAAATAATTGAATTAATACTGAGCGTAAAATGATGAGTATACTTAGAGTTTGGAGTTCGCGACTTTGAGACTCGGTTAGTTTCAATTTAACTCTTTATAACTGACGTTAGCGGCGTGAAGTAATCATCAGTAGCCCGTATCCAGTTAAGAGTTAGACCAAGGATTCCCAAACTGTGTGCCGCGGCAGTGCACCGTGGAAAGGCAAAAGGGGCGCCGTGAGTCGATTCTCCATCATTATCCAAAACCACAAAATATATTATAAAATAAAATTATAATTAGAATTATACAAAGCAGGCAGATGATGAAATATTCGTCTATTATTATTTGCCTGCTTAACCTAACTATAATAATTAATTAAAGGTTTTTATTTAGATGCATCTTTTTGTAATCTAAGCTAGGTAAAGTAGGGCACCGTGACAAAATATTGAGACGTGAAAGTGCGCCGCAGGCTGAAAAATATTGGGAACTCCTGAGTTAGACTAAAGCAGCCGTTCTCAAAGTGTGCTCCCGGAGCCCTGGGACTCCACAAAGGCCTTGTAGGGACTCTGCAAGCGATACAAATTGTTTTTAGAAATATTATTAGACACCTGCATGGAGACAATACATTCATAGAAAAAACATTCTTATTTTTGTGGGTCCGGTCCGTCAAAAATGTCACTTCAAAAGAGAATATTACGAGTATGTAAAGGTCGCAGCAGAGGGCGCTACTAGCACACACAGTGAATAATCCGACCACAATCCGCCATGTTGCACACGTCATATTTCTATGACGCTTCTGTCAATATTTCTATAGGAGCTCCCAGACAGAATTGTTATAATATAACGTTATGGTGCTCCCACACCGCCGTTAGAAAATGTTTGTAAGCATTTTCTAACATAAAAACATTTACTAACAAATGTTGTCAATTGTTACATTTTGTTAGGAACTGTTACATGTTATACGTGCTCCTACACTAATAGAAAATGTTTACTACTGTTTACTAACATTTTATAACATTTAAATCTGGTATTGGCTCACCGCATACCCCGTCGTCCTTTATAAAAGGTTTACAAACAAAATATAACACATATGTTTTATTTTGTTATAATTTGTTTTGCTATAATTTGTTAATATACGTTTACTAAACATTTTCTAACATCAAACTTTTTTAACATTTTTTTAACATTTGTGATTAAATGTTTGCTAACAAAATATGTTTACTAACGTTACTAAACATTTTATAACTGCGGTGTGGGAGCACCATTATGGAACATTGTGTAACACGATAACATTTTATAACATCGTATAACATGCGCTAAATAATCGTGTCTTTTGTTATAATTTGTTAAAAAATGTTATACAAAAATGTTATCTAACGTTATATAACTTCTGTCTGGGAGCACCTTATGAAACAGAAGCGTTGTCAAACGTCGAACAAAACTTTTTGTTTACTGTCTTTGCTGATGCTGCCTTTTCCGTGAAAGCATTGCAATATCTCCTATTTTCCTATGCACCTAGTTCTCATTTTATTTACTCTATATTCTAAACTTAAGACAAAACTGAGGAACTAGTGGGTTGGGGAGTTGTGGGGAGTAGTTGGGAGTTGTGGGGGCGTGTTAAGTTTCCCAATAATGAGGCAGCGGGGGACCCTGACCTAACGAACTTGCCTCCTGATTTAATGTCCTCACCTTCTGTTTACAGGTCGTTTATGATGGAAATTTGAAGTCACTTTTTGTGGTGGATAATATATTGTTTTACCAACAGCGACTACAAAATAAATACATGCAGTAGAGTAATTCGTTCTTGAAATCTATCTCGATTTACACTAAGATAATATTAAAGTATGCACGACATGCAGTAGATTGTTAAGAAAGAGTAGACACCGATTTTTAAATCACAAAGTATAAAAACCTGTTAAATCAAACCAAAAAAATTGTACATTTGATTTTGATTTGATTGATGGTGTACAAACTACAAACGTGTGGAAATATCAGGCGAAATATCATCTATATTACGTTTAGATACTTCAGTACATCACCTACTCTTTCTTTATGGTGTACTTTACTGTGTTATATTTATACTGTAAGCTATTCTTAATTTGTAAGAATAATGAATCATTAAATACACGAGTCAAAGCACTCAATTATTTAGCCGTCTGTTTAATTAATAAAAATAATTTACATAAATGATAAAAACTATCTCCCTTATAATTTCTCAGTAACAAAGTTAACGCAAAAAATTATTTCATGAAATCCCGCACTCCAAGCGGAGTTTTTCTTAAAGCTTGAATTTTAAAAATATTTTTTACTCTCCCTGGTAATGGTTGTAATATTTTACTCATTCAAAGTCTGCTTTGCTGGCAAGTTGTAATTTGAATAAAACTTCGGCTAGATTAATTGTGGCGAAATTTTAACAATAGTTTTGCTCAGATAGAGAAGGACGTACAATCAAGACGAGTCACTAGCTAGTTTCTTTACGTTACATACAATTTTCCAGGCAACAATTATTAGTGTCACCGCACACGGGCCACACGCGACAGCCACAAACGCCGTTTTGAGCTAGTCTATTGGTCGTAAAGTGAAACGTTGTGGCGTGTGGCGGCCACCGGCGTCAAAAAATTTATGAAGATGTTTTGTGGTTGTAGCCGGTGGCCCGTGTGCGGGAGCCCTTATTTGTAAATATTAGTAAATTAGATGACACCCGCAACCCCGTGGCGATTAATTTCTTTTATTACGCTGGAACTATCATTTTTCTGGCGTAAAAATTATCCTGTGTCCTCTCCTGGGAACCAAACTTCACCTCTCCATCCCTTTTAAATTTCTTTAAAATCAGTTAAGCAGTTTGAGCGTCAAAACAACAGACAGACAGATAGACAGATACGTATTTGAAATTATAATATTAGTAAGGATTGTGTTCGAAACCATACCCGAAATATCACTGTAGCGGAAAAAAAACATAAGTCTGAAACGCGCTATCGAAGTTTGTTTTAAAGTTGCAAATTCGTAGACAACTATTATAAAGATATTACATAACAAGCTTACAGAAATAATGATTCCTACAGAAATATAACATTAACTTTATATTCAAGAACTTAATACTAGTATCAAAATAAAAAGCGCCATCCGTCTTAAACGAAGAAATTACTTTGATAGAATTTTCTCGGTGCGAGGTTTTTTTTTATTTTATTCATCACGAGCGCTGACCGCAGCTGACACGGGAATAAACACTTTAATTAACAGTCAGTGGCTCCCAACCTTTTCTTGGTCAGGAAACACTATTTAATAAAATATGGGGGTGACCCGTTTGATGAAATGCAATTACCGTCGCCCATGGACACTCGCAACATTGGAAGAGCTGCATGTGCGTTGCCAGCCTGCTTTATTATTTTTTTTGCGAACAGAAACCACTATGAATAAAAACTCCATAGGAAATGACATAAAAAGAATATTTTTGTATCAATGTGATTTCAGAACTTGCATCTTCTTTTCGATGCCTGAGGTCGGCTATCCTAGGACTTTTAAAAATGATTCGCGGACCATATTTTGGCTCTTACGGACCACTGGTTGGGAGCCAGTGAATTCCTACCCGCTGATGTTTTGATATTAGTGCATGATTTTAATTTAGATTAGACTATACAAAGTACTCCTGGATACCATGTAAGTTATGCACTGTTGTTTGTGAATATTTAGGAAATACTATTCGATGCAAAGTTTTAAAAAAAAAGAGAAAAAAAATGGCCTAAGGCGAGTCAATGAATTTATTCACACACGAAGGGTTCCATACTGTAAAATAGCAATTTTTGTATGGGATAAAATATTTATTTCATTTTGTTTCTTAATATAATTTGTAAACATTTCAACTGTTTAACTATAGCGGTTCTTGCAAGTTGAGATACAGCCTAGAGACAGGCAGTCGGACTTACAGCAAAACCTCACTAATAGGGTCGGTATTCGGTAATTGGGTACGGAATCCTAAAAATCTAACTCACAATATTATACCGTCTCTTTTTCATTAGTGTGCACTTTGGTCACATTCATCATCGTCATCATCATAATATCAGCCTATATTTCCACTGCTGAACATAGGCCTCTCTCAATGAACGCCAATATGACCGATCTCCTGCTACTCGCATCCAACATAGACCCGCAACGGAGATTGTCGTCCCACCTAGTTGGAGGTCGACCTACACCCCAATTTCCCAGCCTTGGTTCCAGAGTAAGTTTGGTCATATTAATCATGTAAAATACATTCAACATTCCAAAAACTCGTTCAAGATTCTACATTGTTCAACACGTGTAAGATTCATAAATTCATAATAGAACGCAAACAATAAGAACCTTATGTTCTTGGAAACGAAAAAACTTTCCTGAATAAATGATGGCTCGTAATAACGCAGACAAATGAACGTCACATTCTGTTCAACTCAACGATTACCTTATTTGTTACTCAACGCTTGTTTCTTGTTCCATAATAAACTGACACAACTTTTCCTTTTATTAAGTCAGCGTGTCATTATGTTGACTAAATATATGATATATAATTTACTGTTCGCTCTCGTTCCACGCGAAAAATATACCATCCACTTCACCTTAGTGAGTGGCAGTCTTTCACAATGCGTTTTTCGCGTAACTTTCTGCCGCGCAAAGCTTTGGAACAAACTGTTGTCAGCAGTATTTTCGGACTAATATATCCTGCAAACGTTCAAAGAGTGTATTCCCTCTTAACCTATCAACTCCCAAGCGCGGTCGAATCCGACCGCGTAAACGATAGATTTCCAAGAATCTGCGATCGAAATTCGAAGGATTAAAAGGCCAGCAATGCAACTGCAGCTCTTCTATATTCGAGTGTCCATGGGCGACGGTAGTCACTACTCTGCAGGTAACCCGTATGATCGTTTGCCGCCTATTTTTTATTCGAAACCTTTCCTCTCCCCAGCGTGAAATTCAGTAAGATTTAACTACCTCCCCCTTTCTTTACGTAATTTGTGGAAGCCTCTACACCACCTGGTATAATTTACTTCCTGTAAATGTAAAACATGAAATTACCTTATTAAATCATCGAAACTCCAAAACTTGTTCATTAATCCGAAACAATTAGAATTCCATTCAAAAATAACAATACGTAAATATGTTGAAACTTAATTAAGGCCAGTCCACATTTGCATAAAAGAAGGTGTGCTCTAACCGTGGAATAACAAAAACGCCATTTAATTTAATTCAAACAAATGAAACTAGATTTTCGGCGAATATTCTGGAGCGTACGCGCTGGAGTTCTACGTGGAGGTGCGTGCACACTAGGGCACTACGGATGTACCTGGATTAGAAATTAAATTTCATGCACAGACCACAATGTGACTTCCTGTTAAATGCATAAGTTAACTTATGTATAATATAGTTAACTTAGCAATGTTCTTGTACATAAAATACATTTAACACACAGAAATAGAGATATATCTCTGTAATTTAACACATAGGAAAGATGCGTGTGACGATAGCTAATTCAAAGTGTTGTATTACGTCTTATGCCTTTTTAATGTACCCTCCCATCGCAAGAAAGAAACGGTCATTGGATACTTTAAGGTAAAATTAAGGCTTCCATACAGTGAAAGGCTAATCGAATCCGCTCGGACTGCCACAGGCCGATCGATTCGTTGTGTGCAGGAGTTTAGTCAGATCGACCTGGGACCATTCCAATCGGACCGATCGACATTCCCACATAATTTTAAAGAAAAAGTAGGCATAGGTTAATAGCCAATTTCTACGTGTTCCATATGACAGTTTTTTTTTGTAGACTACTCTGTCGACTGAGCGAAAACTTCATATCCTTACTACGTACACACACTAAACGAAAGCCGAATTCCAGTGCCGTCAACAATTTCTCATTTGGTGAGATGCTGCCTTCATAATTACTGTCCAGCTGACCACTTTACCTCGCAGTATTGTGCTCAAAGCATCGGCACGAATGAGCGAGCATGTGGATTTGACGACGGTTTTTTCTACACCATAGTGTAGTAAAAACCGCCGTCAAATCCACATTCAACGTCTAGAAGATATTCATGAAATAGGAGTTTTTCATGAATATATTCTTCTAGAATCTAGATGTTAACCTCAATGCAGTTTTGCGTTCGTCTATCGTCTATCTTGCAGTAACCTTACATTTTGCACTTACGAAAAGTATATCCTTCTCCTTTCTAACTCATAGTACCTCCATGGAGTCCATATCAATTTTTTTTAACGCCTCCGTGGTCTAGTGGTATAGAGCGCGCCTCTTGACTCGGAGGTCGTGGGTTCGATTCCCGCGTTGGAAACATGTTATTTCCAAGTTGGGTTAGGACAATGCAGGCTGATCACCTGATTGTCTGACAAGTAAGATGATTCATACGTCGGATGGGCATGTATAAAGTCGGTCCTACGCCTGATCTCTCGCCGGTCGTGTCGGTCTGCCGTCCCACTGGGTTATGAGAGTAAAGGAATAGAGAGTGCTCTTGTGTACTGCGCACACACTTGGGCACTATAAAATTACTCCTGTGTAGCTGGCCTGGTTTCAATGAAACTGGCCACCGTCACCGAAACCGGGGTGGGAGCTATTATTATTATATCAAGTTTTATCCAAATCGCTTAATAGCGCTTTCAACATTAAGAGGCAACGACAAACTTTCGAATCTATAATATTAGTACAGATATAATACTTTGTAGTCACTTAGAATTCACCAAGCGCTTGTGAAACAGGAGTCAGGTCAGCAGCAGCAGTAGCAGCAGTAGAATTTAAAAATACACTTTCAGAATTATCGCCTTTATTGTTCAGCTTCCACAAGCAGAGAGAGATACCCCTTTTACCGTTACCACCCTTTTTATACATTCCATGATTATTCATTATTAACAATGGCTTATGTTTTTCACAATTACCTTCTTACATTTTTAAATACTAAATATTGTAAATATATTCTGATTATTATTATTATAAGTATGACATTATTTTAAATTATATTTTATGATTCTAATAAATGATTTTATAATTATTAATTATTATTATAGATTTGAACAAAACCGGAAGCTAGCTTAAATAGACAGGAACCAATCATTATTAGGAAAATAATATTATAGGTGTCATCACAGGAAGTCAGTTTTGTAACACTCGGCCATCCTGCACTTTGCTGTGTCCCACGGCAAATTGGTTGGTTTTCATTGCGTTATTCTTTTGTACCTGAAAAGAAATAAAAAAGGACAGTAACTGCACTAATAAAATATGTAGTGAACACAATTTTATAGTAATACAAAATAATATAATGTTAGTGTCATCAATATATCATCCAAATTCCAATATCCATGTTACGTTGAAGAATTAATTTTAAATATAAGATTAAATCATAAGTCTCAAATCACACAGAATTAAGTGGATTGTTGCATGTAATGTTTTGTTTTATGGTTTCAGGTCACACAGATCTAAATAATTTGTTAGATATTACTTTAGTATCACACAGATCTAATTGATTATTTATTAGATATTATTTTAGTGGTTTCACACAGATCTAATTTATTTATTAGATATTATTTTAGTAGTTTCACACAGATCTAATTTATTTATTAGATATTATTTTAGTAGTTTCACACAGATCTAATTTATTTATTAGATATTATTTTGGTATCACACAGATCTAATTGATTATTTATTAGTTATTTGTTTCGGGACACACAGATCTAGTCTAGTACTAGATATTATATTTCAGTTTTATGTCACACAGATCTAGAATTTTCACTAGATATTATATAATCGACATCCTACAGATACTTATTATTTTAGAATCACACAGATAAGTCTGAATATCCTTATATTATTATGCTTTGAATTGGTGATAAGGCTAGAATTTAGTGATAAGAGAAAAAATAAAATTACGGAAAGAATGTAAATTGACATTTAAATACATATTTATTATTTTTAAGTTTACATAATAATTTTATTAATTACTATCTGCATAACAAACTTATTTACCAGATCACATTAGTATGTAAAATAAATAAGTTCTACGCTTTAAACGAATGTTAAGAATTTAAGTATAATAATAATAATTATTGTTTTATACAACTATCACATGATTTTTTTAACTTTCTAGCAAATCTATAAGGTCGTCCCTATCTACTTCTCTATCAGAATCTGTCGAACTATCTGAAATTGAGGATTGATAAGGGCGCAAGGCCTCCCCGGGTACCATAGCAGTAAACTTTTTGTATCCTTTAATGCCTTTTATGCTGCTAATATGGTAACGGTCAATAGAATGGTCAAACTTAGTTATTTTATAAGGGCCCGTTTACTGACTGCCTAATTTTTTGGTGACATCCCCAGTGTTATCACGAGACGTCCCGCCTTTCCAAAGTACTAATTCGCCTAAATTGTATTTCCTACATTTTTTATGTTTTTTATCGTAGCGATTCTTCATAACCGTCATGTATTGATCAATTTTACTTTTGGCTTGGATCCTCCGATCCCCTAACCTCCGAACTAAATCTGGGTGATCAACACTAGTCGATGGGTAAGCAGGCAGAAGAGTGTTATTATGAGCGAACATCAAGCTGAAAGGAGTGCATCCGGTAACTGCATGTGGGGTGTTATTGATACCCCACACGACGTCAGATAATTTGTCGTCCCAGGTACACTCACTTTCCGCCGTAGTATTGAGTCCGTTAATAATGCTCTTGTTCACCCTCTCGACTTGGCCGATAGAGCGTGGCGAGGCTATTGCATTTAAAACATATTTAATCTGTTTTTCGACGACGAAATCTTTAAAATATCTACTCGTGAATGCTACGCCCCGGTCCGTTATTATTCGGGATGGGTTTGATATAATTTCGCGTAAATTTTTTATAGTCTCAACGGAACTAACACTACGCACGGGCCTAGCGAATACGAATTTGGTGAAAGAATCGATAACGACTAATATATAAATATTTCCATTACGGGATTTAAGAAAGGGACCCAAATGATCGGCGTGTAACGTGTGCATGGGTATGCTAGGCTTCTCTATAGGGTGCAGCTCGCCCTCAGTTTTTCCGTAGTTTCCTTTGGCATAAGCACACTGTAAACAAGCCTTAACGTACTTTTTTATAAATTGAGTCATTCCCGAAAACCAGAATTGCGACTTAATAAGTTTTTCACATTTATCGAACCCCAAGTGGCCCGCTTGGTCGTGATATTTTTGTAACAGGCTCCATTTCGAAAGCTTAGGTATCACAAATCTATTCCCGTATAGGGTTTTACGAAATAAACGGTCGTCTAAAACTACGAAGTTATTTTTAATGTCCGGATTTTGAGTGTCCTCGCCGAGTTGTTTAATTATATGTTGTATATTGTCATCCTGTAGTTGCAAAGTTATAAGCCAATCGTCTTTATCTTAACTGAAACTGTATGTAAAGGATTGCGACTAAGGGCGTCGACGTGTCGCATGCGCTCCCCGGAACGATATTCTATCGCGATATCAAAATCTTGGATCGTGAGCCACCAACGAGCGATACGTGGAACGAGATCCTTTTTTGTGAGCGTGTTACGTAAAGCCGCACAATCAGTAATAACCGTGATGGGTATGCCAGTGAGGTATATCCGAAAACGTTTTAAGGACTCTACGACTGCCAGGGTCTCTAGCTCGTAACTGTGGTAATACTGTTCCTCCCTTGTAGTAACACGGCTAAAGTAAGCTATTGGTTTTAAAGTATTATCATTTTGGTACTGTACTCGTAACATAATTCCTCCTAGACCTAACTTACTAGCATCCGTATGTAGCTCCGTTTGAGCACGTTGATTATAAATTGCCAGTACTGGCCTTTCGGTTAAAGCTGCCTTGAGATTTTCGAAAGATCGCTCCTGTTCGGGGCCCCACTCCCAGTTAACAGACTTTTTAGTGAGAACAGTAAGCGGACGAGCTATTTCGGCAAAACCACGCACGAATTTTCGGAAATAGGAAGCGAGTCCAATGAATTGCCTCACCTCGTGTACGTTACAAGGACGCCTAAACTGCGACACACTTTCGATTTTAGCTAATCCTGGACGCACGGAGCCGGCAGTCACTTCGTGTCCTAAGTAGTTTATACTATTTTGTAGAAAGGAACATTTCTGTAAATTAAGTTTTAAGTTGGCACGGTCTAGAAGTTCGAGAACCTGCTGGAGTAAATCGATACCCTCGTCTATACTCACTGAAGCTATTGTCAAATCGTCCAAATAAATTGCTAATTTATTGTTTAAAGGTTGTAATGCCTTTTGGATGAGACGAGAGAACACGGCGGGGGCGTTGGCCAGACCAAACGGCATCCGAAGGAATTCGTACTGCCCTGTCAGTGTAACGAATGCAGTCTTATGTATAGAGTCTTCAGAAATTCTAACTTGATAATAGCTTTGCGCTAAGTCTAAAACATTTTTGACATAATGTAACAGCTATTTGACAATTGACACGAAGGACCCTTGCTTGCTTGACCCTTGAAATGCGTTTTTCGCGTAACTTTCTGCCGCGCAAAGCTTTGGAACGAACTGTTGTCAGCAGTATTTTCGGACTAATATATCCTGCAAACGTTCAAAGAGAGAGTGTATTCCCTCTTAACCTATCAACTCCCAAGCGCGGTCGAATCCGACCGCGTAAACGATAGATTTCCAAGAATCTGCGATCGAAATTCGAAGGATTAAAAGGCCAGCAATGCAACTGCAGCTCTTCTATATTCGAGTGTCCATGGGCGACGGTAGTCACTACTCTGCAGGTAACCCGTATGCTCGTTTGCCGCCTATTTTTTATTTGAAACCTTTCCTCTCCCCAGCGTGAAATTCAGTAAGATTTGACTACCTCCCCCTTTCTTTACGTAATTTGTGGAAACCTCTACACCACCTGGTTACTACATTTACTTCCTGTAAATGTAAAACATGAAATTACCTTATTAAATCATCGAAACTCCAAAACTTGTTCATTAATCCGAAACAATTAGAATTCCATTCAAAAATAACAATACGTAAATATGTTGAAACTTAATTAAGGCCAGTCCACATTTGCATAACACAAGGTGTGCTCTAACCGTGGAATAACAAAAACGCCATTTAATTTAATTCAAACAAATGAAACTAGATTTTCGGCGAATATTCTGGAGCGTACGCGCTGGAGTTCTACGTGGAGGTGCGTGCACACTAGGGCACTACGGATGTACCTGGATTAGAAATTAAATGTCATGCACAGACCACAATGTGACTTCCTGTTAAATGCATAAGTTAACTTATGTATAATATAGTTAACTTAGCAATGTTCTTGTACATAAAATACATTTAACACACAGGAATAGAGATATATCTCTGTAATTTAACACATAGGAAAGATGCGTGTGACGATAGCTAATTCAAAGTGTTGTATTACGTCTTATGCCTTTTTTAATGTACCCTCCCATCGCAAGAAAGAAACGGTCATTGGATACCTTAAGGTAAAATTAAGGCTTCCATACAGTGAAAGGCTACTCGAATCCGCTCGGACTGCCACAGGCCGATCGATTCGTTGTGTGCAGGAGTTTAGTCAGATCGACCTGGGACCATTCCAATCGGAACGATCGACATTCCCACATAATTTTAAAGAAAAAGTAGGCATAGGTTAATAGCCAATTTCTACGTGTTCCATATGACAGCTTTTTTTGTAGACTACTCTGTCGATTGAGCGAAAACTTCATATCCTTACTACGTACACACACTAAACGAAAGCCGAATTCCAGTGCCGTCAACAATTTCTCATTTGGTGAGATGCTGCCTTCATAATTACTGTCCAGCTGACCACTTTACCTCGCAGTATTGTGCTCAAAGCATCGGCACGAATGAGCGAGCATGTGGATTTGACGACGGTTTTTTCTACAACATAGTGTAGTAAAAACCGCCGTCAAATCCACATTCAACGTCTAGAAGATATTCATGAAATAGGAGTTTTTCATGAATATATTCTTCTAGAATCTAGATGTTGACCTCAATGCAGTTTTGCGTTCGTCTATCGTCTATCTTGCAGTAACCTTACATTCTGCACTTACGAAAAGTATATCCTTCTCCTTTCTAACTCATAGTACCTCCATGGAGTCCATATCAATTATTTTTTTAACGCCTCCGTGGTCTAGTGGTATAGAGCGCGCCTCTTGAATCGGAGGTCGTGGGTTCGATTCCCGCGTTGGAAACATGTTATTTCCAAGTTGGGTTAGGACAATGCAGGCTGATCACCTGATTGTCTGACAAGTAAGATGATCCATACGTCGGATGGGCATGTATAAAGTCGGTCCTACGCCTGATCTCTCGCCGGTCGTGTCGGTCTGCCGTCCCACTGGGTTATGAGAGTAAAGGAATAGAGAGTGCTCTTGTGTACTGCGCACACATTTGGGCACTATAAAATTACTCCTGTGTAGCTGGCCTGGTTTCAATGAAACTGGCCACCGTCACCGAAACCGGGGTGGGAGCTATTATTATTATATCAAGTTTTATCCAAATCGCTTAATAGCGCTTTCAACATTAAGAGGCAACGACAAACTTTCGAATCTATAATATTAGTACAGATATAATACTTTGTAGTCACTTAGAATTCACCAAGCGCTTGTGAAACAGGAGTCAGGTCAGCAGCAGCAGTAGCAGCAGTAGAATTTAAAAATACACTTTCAGAATTATCGCCTTTATTGTTCAGCTTCCACAAGCAGAGAGAGAGACCCCTTTTACCGTTACCACCCTTTTTATACATTCCATGATTATTCATTATTAACAATGGCTTATGTTTTTCACAATTACCTTCTTACATTTTTAAATACTAAATATTGTAAATATATTCTGATTATTATTATTATAAGTATGACATTATTTTAAATTATATTTTATGATTCTAATAAATGATTTTATAATTATTAATTATTATTATAGATTTGAACAAAACCGGAAGCTAGCTTAAATAGACAGGAACCAATCATTATTAGGAAAATAATATTATAGGTGTCATCACAGGAAGTCAGTTTTGTAACACTCGGCCATCCTGCACTTTGCTGTGTCCCACGGCAAATTGGTTGGTTTTCATTGCGTTATTCTTTTGTACCTGAAAAGAAATAAAAAAGGACAGTAACTGCTCTAATAAAATATGTAGTGAACACAATTTTATAGTAATACAAAATAATATAATGTTAGTGTCATCAATATATCATCCAAATTCCAATATCCATGTTACGTTGAAGAATTAATTTTAAATATAAGATTAAATCATAAGTCTCAAATCACACAGAATTAAGTGGATTGTTGCATGTAATGTTTTGTTTTATGGTTTCAGGTCACACAGATCTAAATAATTTGTTAGATATTACTTTAGTATCACACAGATCTAATTGATTATTTATTAGATATTATTTTAGTGGTTTCACACAGATCTAATTTATTTATTAGATATTATTTTAGTAGTTTCACACAGATCTAATTTATTTATTAGATATTATTTTAGTAGTTTCACACAGATCTAATTTATTTATTAGATATTATTTTGGTATCACACAGATCTAATTGATTATTTATTAGTTATTTGTTTCGGGACACACAGATCTAGTCTAGTACTAGATATTATATTTCAGTTTTATGTCACACAGATCTAGAATTTTCACTAGATATTATATAATCGACATCCTACAGATACTTATTATTTTAGAATCACACAGATAAGTCTGAATATCCTTATATTATTATGCTTTGAATTGGTGATAAGGCTAGAATTTAGTGATAAGAGAAAAAATAAAATTACGGAAAGAATGTAAATTGACATTTAAATACATATTTATTATTTTTAAGTTTACATAATAATTTTATTAATTACTATCTGCATAACAAACTTATTTACCAGATCACATTAGTATGTAAAATAAATAAGTTCTACGCTTTAAACGAATGTTAAGAATTTAAGTATAATAATAATAATTATTGTTTTATACAACTATCACATGATTTTTTTAACTTTCTAGCAAATCTATAAGGTCGTCCCTATCTACTTCTCTATCAGAATCTGTCGAACTATCTGAAATTGAGGATTGATAAGGGCGCAAGGCCTCCCCGGGTACCATAGCAGTAAACTTTTTGTATCCTTTAATGCCTTTTATGCTGCTAATATGGTAACGGTCAATAGAATGGTCAAACTTAGTTATTTTATAAGGGCCCGTTTACTGACTGCCTAATTTTTTGGTGACATCCCCAGTGTTATCACGAGACGTCCCGCCTTTCCAAAGTACTAATTCGCCTAAATTGTATTTCCTACATTTTTTATGTTTTTTATCGTAGCGATTCTTCATAACCGTCATGTATTGATCAATTTTACTTTTGGCTTGGATCCTCCGATCCCCTAACCTCCGAACTAAATCTGGGTGATCAACACTAGTCGATGGGTAAGCAGGCAGAAGAGTGTTATTATGAGCGAACATCAAGCTGAAAGGAGTGCATCCGGTAACTGCATGTGGGGTGTTATTGATACCCCACACGACGTCAGATAATTTGTCGTCCCAGGTACACTCACTTTCCGCCGTAGTATTGAGTCCGTTAATAATGCTCTTGTTCACCCTCTCGACTTGGCCGATAGAGCGTGGCGAGGCTATTGCATTTAAAACATATTTAATCTGTTTTTCGACGACGAAATCTTTAAAATATCTACTCGTGAATGCTACGCCCCGGTCCGTTATTATTCGGGATGGGTTTGATATAATTTCGCGTAAATTTTTTATAGTCTCAACGGAACTAACACTACGCACGGGCCTAGCGAATACGAATTTGGTGAAAGAATCGATAACGACTAATATATAAATATTTCCATTACGGGATTTAAGAAAGGGACCCAAATGATCGGCGTGTAACGTGTGCATGGGTATGCTAGGCTTCTCTATAGGGTGCAGCTCGCCCTCAGTTTTTCCGTAGTTTCCTTTGGCATAAGCACACTGTAAACAAGCCTTAACGTACTTTTTTATAAATTGAGTCATTCCCGAAAACCAGAATTGCGACTTAATAAGTTTTTCACATTTATCGAACCCCAAGTGGCCCGCTTGGTCGTGATATTTTTGTAACAGGCTCCATTTCGAAAGCTTAGGTATCACAAATCTATTCCCGTATAGGGTTTTACGAAATAAACGGTCGTCTAAAACTACGAAGTTATTTTTAATGTCCGGATTTTGAGTGTCCTCGCCGAGTTGTTTAATTATATGTTGTATATTGTCATCCTGTAGTTGCAAAGTTATAAGCCAATCGTCTTTATCTTAACTGAAACTGTATGTAAAGGATTGCGACTAAGGGCGTCGACGTGTCGCATGCGCTCCCCGGAACGATATTCTATCGCGATATCAAAATCTTGGATCGTGAGCCACCAACGAGCGATACGTGGAACGAGATCCTTTTTTGTGAGCGTGTTACGTAAAGCCGCACAATCAGTAATAACCGTGATGGGTATGCCAGTGAGGTATATCCGAAAACGTTTTAAGGACTCTACGACTGCCAGGGTCTCTAGCTCGTAACTGTGGTAATACTGTTCCTCCCTTGTAGTAACACGGCTAAAGTAAGCTATTGGTTTTAAAGTATTATCATTTTGGTACTGTACTCGTAACATAATTCCTCCTAGACCTAACTTACTAGCATCCGTATGTAGCTCCGTTTGAGCACGTTGATTATAAATTGCCAGTACTGGCCTTTCGGTTAAAGCTGCCTTGAGATTTTCGAAAGATCGCTCCTGTTCGGGGCCCCACTCCCAGTTAACAGACTTTTTAGTGAGAACAGTAAGCGGACGAGCTATTTCGGCAAAACCACGCACGAATTTTCGGAAATAGGAAGCGAGTCCAATGAATTGCCTCACCTCGTGTACGTTACAAGGACGCCTAAACTGCGACACACTTTCGATTTTAGCTAATCCTGGACGCACGGAGCCGGCAGTCACTTCGTGTCCTAAGTAGTTTATACTATTTTGTAGAAAGGAACATTTCTGTAAATTAAGTTTTAAGTTGGCACGGTCTAGAAGTTCGAGAACCTGCTGGAGTAAATCGATACCCTCGTCTATACTCACTGAAGCTATTGTCAAATCGTCCAAATAAATTGCTAATTTATTGTTTAAAGGTTGTAATGCCTTTTGGATGAGACGAGAGAACACGGCGGGGGCGTTGGCCAGACCAAACGGCATCCGAAGGAATTCGTACTGCCCTGTCAGTGTAACGAATGCAGTCTTATGTATAGAGTCTTCAGAAATTCTAACTTGATAATAGCTTTGCGCTAAGTCTAAAACATTTTTGACATAATGTAACAGCTATTTGACAATTGACACGAAGGACCCTTGCTTGCTTGACCCTTGAAATGCGTTTTTCGCGTAACTTTCTGCCGCGCAAAGCTTTGGAACGAACTGTTGTCAGCAGTATTTTCGGACTAATATATCCTGCAAACGTTCAAAGAGAGAGTGTATTCCCTCTTAACCTATCAACTCCCAAGCGCGGTCGAATCCGACCGCGTAAACGATAGATTTCCAAGAATCTGCGATCGAAATTCGAAGGATTAAAAGGCCAGCAATGCAACTGCAGCTCTTCTATATTCGAGTGTCCATGGGCGACGGTAGTCACTACTCTGCAGGTAACCCGTATGCTCGTTTGCCGCCTATTTTTTATTTGAAACCTTTCCTCTCCCCAGCGTGAAATTCAGTAAGATTTGACTACCTCCCCCTTTCTTTACGTAATTTGTGGAAACCTCTACACCACCTGGTTACTACATTTACTTCCTGTAAATGTAAAACATGAAATTACCTTATTAAATCATCGAAACTCCAAAACTTGTTCATTAATCCGAAACAATTAGAATTCCATTCAAAAATAACAATACGTAAATATGTTGAAACTTAATTAAGGCCAGTCCACATTTGCATAACACAAGGTGTGCTCTAACCGTGGAATAACAAAAACGCCATTTAATTTAATTCAAACAAATGAAACTAGATTTTCGGCGAATATTCTGGAGCGTACGCGCTGGAGTTCTACGTGGAGGTGCGTGCACACTAGGGCACTACGGATGTACCTGGATTAGAAATTAAATGTCATGCACAGACCACAATGTGACTTCCTGTTAAATGCATAAGTTAACTTATGTATAATATAGTTAACTTAGCAATGTTCTTGTACATAAAATACATTTAACACACAGGAATAGAGATATATCTCTGTAATTTAACACATAGGAAAGATGCGTGTGACGATAGCTAATTCAAAGTGTTGTATTACGTCTTATGCCTTTTTTAATGTACCCTCCCATCGCAAGAAAGAAACGGTCATTGGATACCTTAAGGTAAAATTAAGGCTTCCATACAGTGAAAGGCTACTCGAATCCGCTCGGACTGCCACAGGCCGATCGATTCGTTGTGTGCAGGAGTTTAGTCAGATCGACCTGGGACCATTCCAATCGGAACGATCGACATTCCCACATAATTTTAAAGAAAAAGTAGGCATAGGTTAATAGCCAATTTCTACGTGTTCCATATGACAGCTTTTTTTGTAGACTACTCTGTCGATTGAGCGAAAACTTCATATCCTTACTACGTACACACACTAAACGAAAGCCGAATTCCAGTGCCGTCAACAATTTCTCATTTGGTGAGATGCTGCCTTCATAATTACTGTCCAGCTGACCACTTTACCTCGCAGTATTGTGCTCAAAGCATCGGCACGAATGAGCGAGCATGTGGATTTGACGACGGTTTTTTCTACAACATAGTGTAGTAAAAACCGCCGTCAAATCCACATTCAACGTCTAGAAGATATTCATGAAATAGGAGTTTTTCATGAATATATTCTTCTAGAATCTAGATGTTGACCTCAATGCAGTTTTGCGTTCGTCTATCGTCTATCTTGCAGTAACCTTACATTCTGCACTTACGAAAAGTATATCCTTCTCCTTTCTAACTCATAGTACCTCCATGGAGTCCATATCAATTATTTTTTTAACGCCTCCGTGGTCTAGTGGTATAGAGCGCGCCTCTTGAATCGGAGGTCGTGGGTTCGATTCCCGCGTTGGAAACATGTTATTTCCAAGTTGGGTTAGGACAATGCAGGCTGATCACCTGATTGTCTGACAAGTAAGATGATCCATACGTCGGATGGGCATGTATAAAGTCGGTCCTACGCCTGATCTCTCGCCGGTCGTGTCGGTCTGCCGTCCCACTGGGTTATGAGAGTAAAGGAATAGAGAGTGCTCTTGTGTACTGCGCACACATTTGGGCACTATAAAATTACTCCTGTGTAGCTGGCCTGGTTTCAATGAAACTGGCCACCGTCACCGAAACCGGGGTGGGAGCTATTATTATTATATCAAGTTTTATCCAAATCGCTTAATAGCGCTTTCAACATTAAGAGGCAACGACAAACTTTCGAATCTATAATATTAGTACAGATATAATACTTTGTAGTCACTTAGAATTCACCAAGCGCTTGTGAAACAGGAGTCAGGTCAGCAGCAGCAGTAGCAGCAGTAGAATTTAAAAATACACTTTCAGAATTATCGCCTTTATTGTTCAGCTTCCACAAGCAGAGAGAGAGACCCCTTTTACCGTTACCACCCTTTTTATACATTCCATGATTATTCATTATTAACAATGGCTTATGTTTTTCACAATTACCTTCTTACATTTTTAAATACTAAATATTGTAAATATATTCTGATTATTATTATTATAAGTATGACATTATTTTAAATTATATTTTATGATTCTAATAAATGATTTTATAATTATTAATTATTATTATAGATTTGAACAAAACCGGAAGCTAGCTTAAATAGACAGGAACCAATCATTATTAGGAAAATAATATTATAGGTGTCATCACAGGAAGTCAGTTTTGTAACACTCGGCCATCCTGCACTTTGCTGTGTCCCACGGCAAATTGGTTGGTTTTCATTGCGTTATTCTTTTGTACCTGAAAAGAAATAAAAAAGGACAGTAACTGCACTAATAAAATATGTAGTGAACACAATTTTATAGTAATACAAAATAATATAATGTTAGTGTCATCAATATATCATCCAAATTCCAATATCCATGTTACGTTGAAGAATTAATTTTAAATATAAGATTAAATCATAAGTCTCAAATCACACAGAATTAAGTGGATTGTTGCATGTAATGTTTTGTTTTATGGTTTCAGGTCACACAGATCTAAATAATTTGTTAGATATTACTTTAGTATCACACAGATCTAATTGATTATTTATTAGATATTATTTTAGTGGTTTCACACAGATCTAATTTATTTATTAGATATTATTTTAGTAGTTTCACACAGATCTAATTTATTTATTAGATATTATTTTAGTAGTTTCACACAGATCTAATTTATTTATTAGATATTATTTTGGTATCACACAGATCTAATTGATTATTTATTAGTTATTTGTTTCGGGACACACAGATCTAGTCTAGTACTAGATATTATATTTCAGTTTTATGTCACACAGATCTAGAATTTTCACTAGATATTATATAATCGACATCCTACAGATACTTATTATTTTAGAATCACACAGATAAGTCTGAATATCCTTATATTATTATGCTTTGAATTGGTGATAAGGCTAGAATTTAGTGATAAGAGAAAAAATAAAATTACGGAAAGAATGTAAATTGACATTTAAATACATATTTATTATTTTTAAGTTTACATAATAATTTTATTAATTACTATCTGCATAACAAACTTATTTACCAGATCACATTAGTATGTAAAATAAATAAGTTCTACGCTTTAAACGAATGTTAAGAATTTAAGTATAATAATAATAATTATTGTTTTATACAACTATCACATGATTTTTTTAACTTTCTAGCAAATCTATAAGGTCGTCCCTATCTACTTCTCTATCAGAATCTGTCGAACTATCTGAAATTGAGGATTGATAAGGGCGCAAGGCCTCCCCGGGTACCATAGCAGTAAACTTTTTGTATCCTTTAATGCCTTTTATGCTGCTAATATGGTAACGGTCAATAGAATGGTCAAACTTAGTTATTTTATAAGGGCCCGTTTACTGACTGCCTAATTTTTTGGTGACACCCCCAGTGTTATCACGAGACGTCCCGCCTTTCCAAAGTACTAATTCGCCTAAATTGTATTTCCTACATTTTTTATGTTTTTTATCGTAGCGATTCTTCATAACCGTCATGTATTGATCAATTTTACTTTTGGCTTGGATCCTCCGATCCCCTAACCTCCGAACTAAATCTGGGTGATCAACACTAGTCGATGGGTAAGCAGGCAGAAGAGTGTTATTATGAGCGAACATCAAGCTGAAAGGAGTGCATCCGGTAACTGCATGTGGGGTGTTATTGATACCCCACACGACGTCAGATAATTTGTCGTCCCAGGTACACTCACTTTCCGCCGTAGTATTGAGTCCGTTAATAATGCTCCTGTTCACCCTCTCGACTTGGCCGATAGAGCGTGGCGAGGCTATTGCATTTAAAACATGTTTAATCTGTTTTTCGACGACGAAATCTTTAAAATGTCTACTCGTGAATGCCCGATCCGTTATTATTCGGGATGGGTTTCCGAATACCGATATAATTTCGCGTAAATTTTTTATAGTCTCAACGGAACTAACACTACGCACGGGCCTAGCGAATACGAATTTGGTGAAAGAATTGAAGTGAGCACGGTCCTCGCGTCGTTGCGAGGTGAATCGCTTGCCCGACTTTCAGTTTAGAAGGTGCAAAGGAGAAAATGATAAAATAGCACACTCGATATTCCAGTTGAATTATTATAATCTTATGACAAAATCTATCAAAAAGTAAACAAGTCAAAATACCATAAACTAAAGAGTACAAAATAATATAAAAAAAGGTTTTTATAAAAGAAATTTAGATATGTACACTACATCACCCCCCTCCAGAGACCGTCAAGGGCGATAATAGTCCGGAAATTTTACATGACGGAAGGTAGAATCTTTAAGTCTTGTCGCTTAAGTCGCCAGAGTTCCTGTGAGTCGGAACTGTTGCAGTGAGTGCCAGTGAGTCGGAACTGTGAAGCTGCTGCACGGGATCCAGTGAGTCGGATAGCTGCCGTGCGGGGCCGATGCTACGTGCTGACCAGGAGAGATGTGCTCTGCTTGCTGACCGGTCGGTGTAGTGAGAAAGCCCGTTGATGCCGATGCGGAGTCGTCCAGGACGCGGTACATTGCGGCTAGTGGACGAGATACCCGATGAGGCGATGCTGGCTGACGCGGTGCGAAGGGGCGGGGAGTGATGGTGATGAAGATGGCGTGTATGGTCACCGATGTCTTGCGCCGTCTCCTTGTTCGCTGGTTACATCCTGTGTTCCTTCCGGGGTCACCAATGAAGTGAGCACGGTCCTCGCGTCGTTGCGAGGTGAATCGCTTGCCCGACTTTCAGTTTAGAAGGTGCAAAGGAGAAAATGATAAAATAGCACACTCGATATTCCAGTTGAATTATTATAATCTTATGACAAAATCTATCAAAAAGTAAACAAGTCAAAATACCATAAACTAAAGAGTACAAAATAATATAAAAAAAGGTTTTTATAAAAGAAATTTAGATATGTACACTACAGAATCGATAACGACTAATATATAAATATTTCCATTACGGGATTTAAGAAAGGGACCCAAATGATCGGCGTGTAACGTGTGCATGGGTATGCTAGGCTTCTCTATAGGGTGCAGCTCGCCCTCAGTTTTTCCGTAGTTTCCTTTGGCATAAGCACACTGTAAACAAGCCTTAACGTACTTTTTTATAAATCGAGTCATTCCCGAAAACCAGAATTGCGACTTAATAAGTTTTTCACATTTATCGAACCCCAAGTGGCCCGCTTGGTCGTGATATTTTTGTAACAGGCTCCATTTCGAAAGCTTAGGTATCACAAATCTATTCCCGTATAGGGTTTTACGAAATAAACGGTCGTCTAAAACTACGAAGTTATTTTTAATGTCCGGATTTTGAGTGTCCTCGCCGAGTTGTTTAATTATATGTTGTATATTGTCATCCTGTAGTTGCAAAGTTATAAGCCAATCGTCTTTATCAATGCTAAGAACTGAAACTGTATGTAAAGGATTGCGACTAAGGGCGTCGACGTGTCGCATGCGCTCCCCGGAACGATATTCTATCGCGATATCAAAATCTTGGATCGTGAGCCACCAACGAGCGATACGTGGAACGAGATCCTTTTTTGTGAGCGTGTTACGTAAAGCCGCACAATCAGTAATAACCGTGATGGGTATGCCAGTGAGGTATATCCGAAAACGTTTTAAGGACTCTACGACTGCCAGGGTCTCTAGCTCGTAACTGTGGTAATACTGTTCCTCCCTTGTAGTAACACGGCTAAAGTAAGCTATTGGTTTTAAAGTATTATCATTTTGGTACTGTAACATAATTCCTCCTAGACCTAACTTACTAGCATCCGTATGTAGCTCCGTTTGAGCACGTTGATTATAAATTGCCAGTACTGGCCTTTCGGTTAAAGCTGCCTTGAGATTTTCGAAAGATCGCTCCTGTTCGGGGCCCCACTCCCAGTTAACAGACTTTTTAGTGAGAACAGTAAGCGGACGAGCTATTTCGGCAAAACCACGCACGAATTTTCGGAAATAGGAAGCGAGTCCAATGAATTGCCTCACCTCGTGTACGTTACAAGGACGCCTAAACTGCGACACACTTTCGATTTTAGCTAATCCTGGACGCACGGAGCCGGCAGTCACTTCGTGTCCTAAGTAGTTTATACTATTTTGTAGAAAGGAACATTTCTGTAAATTAAGTTTTAAGTTGGCACGGTCTAGAAGTTCGAGAACCTGCTGGAGTAAATCGATACCCTCGTCTATACTCACTGAAGCTATTGTCAAATCGTCCAAATAAATTGCTAATTTATTGTTTAAAGGTTGTAATGCCTTTTGGATGAGACGAGAGAATACGGCGGGGGCGTTGGCCAGACCAAACGGCATCCGAAGGAATTCGTACTGCCCTGTCAGTGTAACGAATGCAGTCTTATGTATAGAGTCTTCAGAAATTCTAACTTGATAATAGCTTTGCGCTAAGTCTAAAACATTTTTGACATAATGTAACAGCTATTTGACAATTGACACGAAGGACCCTTGCTTGCTTGACCCTTGAAATGCGTTTTTCGCGTAACTTTCTGCCGCGCAAAGCTTTGGAACGAACTGTTGTCAGCAGTATTTTCGGACTAATATATCCTGCAAACGTTCAAAGAGAGAGTGTATTCCCTCTTAACCTATCAACTCCCAAGCGCGGTCGAATCCGACCGCGTAAACGATAGATTTCCAAGAATCTGCGATCGAAATTCGAAGGATTAAAAGGCCAGCAATGCAACTGCAGCTCTTCTATATTCGAGTGTCCATGGGCGACGGTAGTCACTACTCTGCAGGTAACCCGTATGCTCGTTTGCCGCCTATTTTTTATTTGAAACCTTTCCTCTCCCCAGCGTGAAATTCAGTAAGATTTGACTACCTCCCCCTTTCTTTACGTAATTTGTGGAAACCTCTACACCACATGGTTACTACATTTACTTCCTGTAAATGTAAAACATGAAATTACCTTATTAAATCATCGAAACTCCAAAACTTGTTCATTAATCCGAAACAATTAGAATTCCATTCAAAAATAACAATACGTAAATATGTTGAAACTTAATTAAGGCCAGTCCACATTTGCATAACACAAGGTGTGCTCTAACCGTGGAATAACAAAAACGCCATTTAATTTAATTCAAACAAATGAAACTAGATTTTCGGCGAATATTCTGGAGCGTACGCGCTGGAGTTCTACGTGGAGGTGCGTGCACACTAGGGCACTACGGATGTACCTGGATTAGAAATTAAATGTCATGCACAGACCACAATGTGACTTCCTGTTAAATGCATAAGTTAACTTATGTATAATATAGTTAACTTAGCAATGTTCTTGTACATAAAATACATTTAACACACAGGAATAGAGATATATCTCTGTAATTTAACACATAGGAAAGATGCGTGTGACGATAGCTAATTCAAAGTGTTGTATTACGTCTTATACCTTTTTTAATGTACCCTCCCATCGCAAGAAAGAAACGGTCATTGGATACCTTAAGGTAAAATAAAGGCTTCCATACAGTGAAAGGCTACTCGAATCCGCTCGGACTGCCACAGGCCGATCGATTCGTTGTATGCAGGAGTTTAGTCAGATCGACCTGGGACCATTCCAATCGGAACGATCGACATTCCCACATAATTTTAAAGAAAAAGTAGGCATAGGTTAATAGCCAATTTCTACGTGTTCCATATGACAGTTTTTTTTGTAGGCTACTCTGTCGATTGAGCGAAAACTTCATATCCTTACTACGTACACACACTAAACGAAAGCCGAATTCCAGTGCCGTCAACAATTTCTCATTTGGTGAGATGCTGCCTTCATAATTACTGTCCAGCTGACCACTTTACCTCGCAGTATTGTGCTCAAAGCATCGGCACGAATGAGCGAGCATGTGGATTTGACGACGGTTTTTTCTACAACATAGTGTAGTAAAAACCGCCGTCAAATCCACATTCAACGTCTAGAAGATATTCATGAAATAGGAGTTTTTCATGAATATATTCTTCTAGAATCTAGATGTTGACCTCAATGCAGTTTTGCGTTCGTCTATCGTCTATCTTGCAGTAACCTTACATTCTGCACTTACGAAAAGTATATCCTTCTCCTTTCTAACTCATAGTACCTCCATGGAGTCCATATCAATTATTTTTTTAACGCCTCCGTGGTCTAGTGGTATAGAGCGCGCCTCTTGAATCGGAGGTCGTGGGTTCGATTCCCGCGTTGGAAACATGTTATTTCCAAGTTGGGTTAGGACAATGCAGGCTGATCACCTGATTGTCTGACAAGTAAGATGATCCATACGTCGGATGGGCATGTATAAAGTCGGTCCTACGCCTGATCTCTCGCCGGTCGTGTCGGTCTGCCGTCCCACTGGGTTATGAGAGTAAAGGAATAGAGAGTGCTCTTGTGTACTGCGCACACACTTGGGCACTATAAAATTACTCCTGTGTAGCTGGCCTGGTTTCAATGAAACCGGCCACCGTCACCGAAACCGGGGTGGGAGCTATTATTATTATATCAAGTTTTATCCAAATCGCTTAACAGCGCTTTCAACATTAAGAGGCAACGACAAACTTTCGAATCTATAATATTAGTGCAGATATAATACTTTGTAGTCACTTAGAATTCACCAAGCGCTTGCAACATCTGTTACTCAGACTACGGAAGTCCAAGTTTTATGTAGTTCCAAATGCTAAGAGACTGTATTATAATATGTTTTGAATAGTTTTAGTGCCTATTTTAATTCTCACGTTTTAAGTTTAAGGCCTTTAAAAAGTAAAAGCTGAGGAAAATAAAATTGTTTGTTACAAAGCAATGAGGGTTTATATGTTTTTGACATAATGTAACAGCTATTTGACAATTGACACGAAGGACCCTATGCGACAGTCAAAGACCTAGGCCATTGACTAGGTTTAATGCATTATATATCGACAGTATATTATGAGTCTGTGGTTTAATGTGGCTTTCGGATCTTTGCCGCGAGCGACCGCGACCGGTAAAAATTCAAGTAAAATGATACTTTATAACAAAGAATATAAGTATTATTTTCTACTGACATTTGCGTGGCGATCCACGCTGCCGCTGGCGGCGGCGTAAAAGCTAGTAGGTAGAGTAAAAAGAAACCTATCGCCTATGTAATAAAGTGGCATTTCGTTTTAATTTTCGTCGGTCGCGGTCGCTCGCGGCAAAGATCCGAAAGCCACATAACCTAGTCAATGGCGACAGCCTACATAGCTCGTGGTAGATGGTAGGTAGGAAAGTTTTGAATGGTAGGTAGGAAAGTTTTGAAAAATTCTCAGCGACAAATTTTGAAAACAGGACTCCAGGCGGCGCTTCGCGTGAGTCGGGTCTGCGTCTTATGAAATATCGACAACCCTCATTCCTGGGAAAGTTACAGATTCGTTGTCGTCGTGCTAGGGCCCCACGTGGCGTGTTTAGGCGCGGCGCACGTTTGGGGTGTCCTGTCAAACAGCTGTCATACGCCACGAACTAAAAAAACTTTCATTTAGGTTCAGCTTTCAAAAATCCAGATTCGTATTCTGCTCTGCCGTCAATTTTTCAATTTCAATAAAACATAGTACAACAATGGAATTGAGAACCTACTGCTTTCTAATAAGTCGGTTAAAAAGTTACAGATTCGTAAGGAATGCGTTGCCGTAGTGCTAGGGATTTACGTGGCGTGCTTACGGCGTACTTCTTTAGTGTCAATTATCGTATCAAACAGCTTACTAATTGAAATAGATTCGTTCTTTAGCTTCCAGTAGCGAATACTTTTTGCCTGTGTGCTAGGGCTTCACGTGGCGTGTTTACGGCGCAATTCTTTAGTGTCAATTGTATGTCACCGGCTACACGGTCAATTTTTCATTAATCTGATCCATCAATCTGGTACGGATTGACGAAAATTTGATCGTGTACGCCACTGATTGATGGATTGATCGTATTTTTAATATGAAATTTTTATAACCGTTAATATTCCGTCAATCAGATTGATGGATCAGATTGATGAAAAATTGACCGTGTAGCCGGTGACTATCAACCGGCAAACTAATTTGAAAACCTAAAAATAGCGTCATCCTTCAGCTTCAGAAATTCGTAGCGAATGCGTTGCTATCGTGCTAGGGCTTCACGTGGCGTGTTTACGGCGCACGTTCCGCCCATTCCGCGGGATTGCCGCCTCGTCTGAATTTATTCGCGACTGTACTTTGTCATATAAACCACATAAAACTAAAAAGCCCCGGCTTTACTACTCTATAAGACTTATTCCTTGATAGAGATAAAGTTGCGTTGAAAGAGAGAGAGATTAAAATATAGAGATATAGATTTGCTGATCGAGAATATATTTTTTTGTACTAGATGACACCCTCAACTCCGGTTTGCCATAATTCGTTGTCACTTGGAACCGTACATATTTCAGGGATAACTATTCTATGTCTTTTCTCAGGACCCAAAATGTCTCCATACATCTCAGCAGAATCGGTTCAGCAGTTTGGGTATGAAGACCTCCTCAGACAGAAAGATAGACAGATAGATACACTTTCGTATATATAATATTTGTGTGAAAGTATGAATTTATTGAGCTTCGAAACAACCAGTAGCTTTCTCAGACTACAGACCAGCAGGGCTAGCATAAAAACAGTAGACATGGGAAAGAATCGACATACTGACAGATTTTATCGACAAAATGGCGGATTTCCATTGTCTTAAGGTGAACGCAGATTTGGCCGCACCGCACGCACCGCAGTCGCCGCATTCGCAATTCTTTATATGAAGTTATAGGCAAGCTCGCATACCTACCTACCCGCGCCGCAGTCTTCGCAACTTCATAATAATATGAAGAATTGCGAATGCGGCGACTGCGGTGCGTGCGGTGCGGCCAAATCTGCGTTCACCTATACTGTCACTTTGTCTTGTCTGTCACTTTGTCTATTCTTCCGTAGAAAGAAACCGTTTCTATGGTGACCATGCTACGACTACTGCTTTTATGTAATTGGGCATCGAGTTGCCTACTCTATAATGTGTGTATCACAAAAAGCTATGTCCACATTATTCAATTTCATCTTCAATTTTCGTCATGTTATTTTTATTCAACTTTCGTTTGGCATATTCAATAATTGAATGCGTCAAAATCCACCCGCGTTGAAAGAAAAATGTCATAGCGAGCGCTACGATTTCAACGCGCGTCACGGGCATGCCTCACGTTCGCTGTTGACTGCGCTATAACGCATGCCTTTGTTGAACAGAAAAAAGGCACAATGTGGACAAAGCTAAAGAGAAGGACGTATATACACATTTTAAAATTAGCCGAGGTCGCGAGAAACATTCGGGTGATAAAAAATTGCGACGAAATTCGTATGAAAATTTTAAACTCGTCTTATGATTTGGATCAAAATGAATTCTCAAACGACAGTTTTAAGTCACTTTTTATGCTTTCATCTTAATTAAATGCATTCATCTTAATGTACACTAAGTTATGATAACTATAATCGTATTACTAGTGAATTATAATATGCTCTGTATTAAACGCGCTATCAAATGGCACATCTATACATATAATAAAACTGTAGAAATGACGATTCTGTACATTAAAGATATTCAAAAAATAATAAGCGGAGGGTGTCACTACATCGCTATACAAGCCAAAAATGTGGTCAGTTTTTTTGTCTGTCTGTCTGTCTGTCTGTCTGTCTGTATGTTTGTTCCACTATCACACGAAAACTACTGATCCGATTTGAATGCGGTTTTCGCAGATATATTTGTCTTCTTCCAACTTTACATCTGGTGTATAAAAAAAATTCCCCCCACTCCTCTAAAGGGACGAAAGAGGGGGTCAGATTTTGCATAAGACTTTTGCTTTAACACGAAAACTACTGATCCGATTTGCATACGGTTTTCGCAGATATATTTGCCTTCTTCCAACTCAACATCTGGTGTATAAAAATCACCCCCCCCCCCCCCCCCCCCACCAAAGAGAGGGTCAGATTTTGTATTAAGTAAACTTTTTTCTATAATGGACTTATTTTATATTATTAACTGTTTCTCCAACTTAATATCTGGTGTTACATAACATTTTTCCCCCCACCCCTCTTAGGGGACAAAAGAGGGGGTAAGATTTTGTATGCTGATGAAGTAGAAATACTTTAAATGGCAAAACAACGTTTGCCGGGACAGCTAGTATTATATATTTTGGTTGATATATTAAGTATATATATAATGACCTATCGCCCTTATTTATCAACACGCACGCGCCGTCCGCGCCGCATTTTAGCATTCGTTGTATGAAATGATGTGAAACCTCGCACATTCGTCCGCACCGAACGCGCCGCATTTCGTGTGCTATGCGGTGCGTTCGACGCGTACGGTGCTTACGGTACGGACAAATGTGAGATCAGCTTTAATGTTTTTTCTTTACATTTTTTTTTTATTTATTTAACAATTTGTTGCACATACAGTTTTAAATGAAAATATACACAAAAAGAAAGACGACAATATCAACAAAGATACGGAGTACATAAAAACTTTAACTACAATAAACAAAACAAAACTTAAAACGCTAACAAAGGACTGACAGCGGAACCCTGAAGAACCAAAAAACTTCCTGCAGATAAGAGCTGGGAATTTTTAATTAAACTTTTGTATCCGTTATTTTACCTCCGAGTGAACCTTATGAGGACGACATAGGGGTGATTTTGAAAGACTCCGAGGTTAAATAGGATAGAACGAACTGTGAATTAAGACACTTCCATACAGATGTCTAAACCACAAAGACTTAGCGAGTGTTCGTATACGTTTCAAAGAAGTTTGCAACATTGTTAAAAAATTGGACATAGTGCAGTCGCCAGAGGTTTTAACCTCCGAAAATTGTAATAGTAAATGGATTTTTGTTTCTGAGGTGTCATTTTCTTTTTTACACTATAACTTACAAAGCTTACCAAAAAATTTTTTGTGCTTTTAATTTTTTAGTTACTTAATTAAAAATTATTATTTCACCATATAAAATCGGTCCAGAAAAAAAAATCTTGTTCCTGTTATTTAATGACTCTTATCCGATTGTTTACGTTAAAAATTAACCAAATACACAATTTTTAAAAAAGAAAATTTGCTTTGCTAAGTTAAATACAACTATAAGGTTTTTGCAAAGTTTTTAGAGATTAACGCTCGTCGTAACCAAGATAAAGGGGTTTGGGTGGATTTAAGGGTTGTAACAAAAAGTGTGTTAAGCTTACTTGTTGTGCGTATTTAATTTTTAGAGAAATGATAACTTTTAAGTACTTAAAAACGTTTAAATATCTCCAAAAATGTGTAAAATAGACCAGTGGCGGATTTACCAATAGTAGGCTGGAGCCTAGGGCGGCAGGATTTAAAGGGGCGGCAAATTTTATAGAAATAAAGGTCAGGGAACAGGGTGTATCCTTAGGGGAGCTAAGGAAAGAAGACAGATTTTTTTTTAATTATGTTGTGGTATAATAAGCCCTATATATTTTTTTAATGTGTAGCGACAGTCGTTAATAACATTTTTTTTGTTATATTTTTTTATTTTAGAGCCACCATTGAGAAGTTATGACTTATGAGTTATGACCTTTTAATGGTCGTAGACAAAAACACTTGTCGACAAAAAAAATCTCGTAATAACACTATTTTTTTTTTCGCGCATCGTGACAAACTTACCACAGGGATCAATTTTACCCATAAAGAAATTTTCCGTAGGTTGCACCGTTTTCGAGTTAAGCGAGGTTGAAATGTCAAAATACCTAAGTATTTTCTGGACAACGAATTTAAAAAAAAAAAATCAATGTCCAGATTACACCCAATAATTATTGGCGCATTCGGTTGGCACCCTTCAGCTAGCCATCATTTTTTGTCATGTAACATTTTTTCGGGCCGGCCTCGGTTTCTGAAATAATAGTACAATTCAAAGTGTAGCCAAAGGGGCGCGAACTAAGAAAATTTTCGGAAAAAAAATCACTCCAATTAACACCATTATTTTATTGGCGCATTATGTCGAGCTCATCAATCATATTAAGGCCGTCCCCCGGGCAAACGACCTTGGCCATACATTTGCCGCGTTGCCGAGATCGCGCCAAAACCCTATTATTTTTACTCATCTTAGTTCAAAATTGTCCTAAAAAAATTTAAAACGGGAAATATGTAGTTTATGATATTGTCGATCTATTGGCGTGAGTTTCAAATAAAAGTAATTTGTAAATGCTACGGAGATGCTGAATGTATGCTTGAATTTTAATAAATTGGTATTACTTTGGAAGCTGATATCATGAGTATAATAAACAAAAATAGAAAATTTAAAACGGGGAAAGGAATGTTGATATATTGAAGATTATTGCTGTATGTTTATTATAACTTTGTAGCTTTCAGATTATGAGTTTATAAGGTTTTAAATATGGTCAATTACTGAATCTCCGGAGGGAACGCCCTTAAACGGGAAAAGCCGATGTAATGAGGACGATAGAACACAAATCATAAAGTTGCAATTTCAGATTAAAATATTATGTAATTAATATGATTGTTAACTTAACTAACGTATTGAATTTCAAAGGTCAGTAGGGGCGGCAAAAATTGAATAGCCTACTAGCGGCAAATTTGTAAATCCGCCACTGAAATAGACCGAAAATATTTTTCTATATTTGTTGAGAATTTATTTAAGTGAGAGCTAAAACATTAAATGCATCGACAAATGAAAGACTTTTAGTCTTTGAAATGTATTTAAACTTCCTACTTAAAGCCAGAAAAAAAATTGGGTGCTACAAATCTCACGTACATACTAAAGACGCATGCTGCGACCTATGTTTGGAAAATGCTTACCTGAATACAAAAAATATCAGTTCTCAACCTAATTTGTATTTTTTTCTTTTAAGTATGTTTTATCAAATATAATTAATGAAAAAAAATTAATAAAAAATCAATTTTATTCTGTAAAAACCTAACCAAAAGAAATAAAATACAGATTTTCTTCGAAATATCCGTGAAAAGTTTGTGCTACATTTCCAGAAAATTTAATAAAGTAAGAGCTAAAAAGTTATACACATTAAGATAAAGAAGGCTTTGTGAAGCCTGAAAAATAATTTTAAACTTCCTATTTAAAACCAAGGAAAAATAGGAACGCCATTTACCTGGCGAGGCACACAACAAGCACATTTGGAGGTGTGCTCATCTACATACAAAAATATTAATTATTAAATCTAAATTATATATTTTTTCAACTTATTTTCTTTCTTTGGAATATAAGCAACGATACAAATCAAAAAAATTTAATATATTTTATTATTTTGCTATATATTTAAAAGAAAGAAATATGCAAATTTTCTTCAAAATTTTACAGTTTATGAGTTTACTTGAAGTGGAAGAGAATAATTTAAAAATCAAAAGCACAACTTTTCAATAGGTTAACTTTATTATTTATGCTATCAACTACACATTCCTTTTTTCTTTTCAATTTTCATCCACTATTGCAAAAATCGGAGGTGTGCACGATTTTTACGCTCTGGGAACTCCACTAACATCTCAAGCCAAGATTTGAGTATGAATTTTGTAAATATGTAAAGCCTGTACTAAGAAACTTTTGTCGCTAAGAATAAGTGTATTCTTAGATTTATAGTATCTCCAAACCTTTACAATACAAGCACTACTATCATTGGTATTTTGATCGTGCCTAGCCGACAGATGACGACTAACACTAACTTGACATCAGTCGGGATATCTGATGGTACCTCCTGTTTCCAGTTGGTGAGCAGCTGGTGTCGATGCGAGTCCAATGGAGCAGGCCAAACAAGACCACGATGATTGAGCTGGATAGCAACACCGGATATAGGAAGAACCTCCACATGGCTGCAGGTTAGTCATGTTTTGCCATTTATACGTCTATAGGCTTTTTGTCCATATCCTTTGTAATTTGTTGAATTTTTTGCACCAAGTTATTATTATTATTCAATTAATATATATTTATTGACAAGTCATGTTTCTTGTAAAACATGTGACGTCGCTTGAGTTGATATAACCCGACTAAATCATATAAGTGTAACATCAACTACCTAATAATTTATTTATAATTATGATGATACACACATTCACGCATTTTCATGTTTATTCTGTGATTTTTATTCATAAATATTACAATTATAATTTTTCATTATTTATTGCCCTTATCGCACGATGTAAAATACGAGTATATCTAGCTTTCTAATAATCTAGCTTTCTCTTGTACAACCTAACACGCTAAACCCTGGAATTAATATATGCGCATAATACGCTGTAAGTGGCGGCTCGCAGGACCTATAAATAATAACTAACAAGCTCCATATACTATAATGGGGCTGCAAACACTCATATAGTTGTAAATCTTTTTAGAAAAAAAAATCGTAAGCTTAAAAAAATGCATACTAACTTTATATTTATATAAATACGGCGAGTCTAACTTCATTCGAAATTGATTTATAAATCAATTTCGAATGAAGTTAGCCTCGCCGTATTTTTTTGATCTTAGATTTTACCTGACTATACAGTGAAAACGAAAGAAAGGGAAATACTACTCAGTCTAATTGGTAGCATTATATCTCGCGAAGCTACGAATAATA